>JBBGZY010000147.1:6852500-8117500 GCA_037952925.1 Lithobates clamitans
ATGGTTATCATGCAGCTTCCAGGGACAATCTCCTGAAATTGAGAACTGGCCCCATGTCACCAAAATCATCCCAATATATGCACCAATTTGTAAAAAAAAAATCCCTACTCTCTAATTTATAGTAGTCAGTTTATACAACAATTTTATCAATATGCCTTTGTTAATATGCCTTGAAATCAATTTGGATATATCAATAAAATACAATTTAAGTTCTCAGTAACTTATAGTTTAAAATAAGTTTAATATAAAATCAATATATTGAAAATATATATAATTAAAAAACGTGCTCTGAATTGGATAGGAACCAGAACTATCAACGCTATAAGCCTGGTACTCTACCCACTATACTATCACTTAAGGGTTATTAATTGTTGCTTTCTTAATGTTTAATATGTGGTTCATTATCTGTGAAACAACTGTATTAATCCAGACGAGTGAATTATGATCGATTCGTTATGACCAGTCTCCTGAAATTGTGAACTGCCCCCCAGGGGAAACTGAAGATGACACCCTAATGATCCCATCTGATCACCCTAATAATATATACACAGTTTTTTATTTGAAATCTCTACTCTCTAATTTATAGTAGGCAGCATATACTACAACTTTGTGTGCTCAATATATCAGTGTGTCTTTGTTAATATACCTTGAAATCAATTTTGGATATATTGATAAAATACAATTTAAGCCCTCACTATCTCATATTTTAAAATATATATGTATAAAAAAATGCCCTCACCAGGACTAGGACCCACAACTTCACCAATATAAGACTGCTGCTCTAACCACTACACTATCTCTCAGTAGTTGTTTGTATTTGAGGTTAATTGTATGTGAAACATCTCTTAGTCCAGACAAGTAATTGCTATGATCAATCCGTTATGAACATAGACACACATTGTCCTGCTGCTTTCTAGCCATTCACAATTCCCTCATGTAGGGGCAAAAGTACAATGTTTCCTACAAGTTGGGATGCAGAGCTGTGCTGGCCATTGTGTTCTGTTATCTATGGAAGCTGTGCCCCCCCCCCACTCACACACAATACACACGTTTTCAGCATGGCTCTTTATGTTGGAGCAGATGACAGAGAAGGATAAAACAGCAGAGGAACCAGAGAATCCAGCACTGCCTGCTTCCCTATACTGTGTGTTGTAACTAAGATAGATTTACATATCCATATACAGAGCAGAAGACATGTATGTCTGCAGAACGATGATCTGTGGGTGTTACTACATTATTGCTCATTGGTCCTAAAATCTTCCTATAGACTACTATATTTATAAACTCAGAATTCTGACTTTGAAACTCAGAATTCTGACTTTGAAACTCAGAATTCTGACTTTGAAACTCAGAATTCTGACTTTGTATCTCAGAATTCTATATTTTTTTTAAACTTACAATTCTGAATTTCAATCTCAGAATTCTGAGTTTCAAAGTCAGAATTCAGTTTTTTTTTATGATGGCCCCAGGGCTCTTCCATAGGTTTACTACTTGATTTCCATCTTCTGATTTCTACAAGCTCTACCATACCAGACTTGCCCCCTCCCCTTTTTATTTTATGCATTTCCTACTTTTGCTTCCCTTAAGGTCCATGAGTAAGATGAGTTAAGGAATTTAAACGTGCAGTGGGCAGGGGTAAAGTGGATTTCCTGCAGGTATGCGAAATGCAAGTATTTACAGCCTCAGCTTCCACTAAGTGTAGATGTGTTCTTGTAGCCTTCCACCACACCACTCCATTCGCACCCCTGACAGAAATTAAAGATCCTGAGGGTCGCTATCTTATTATGACGGGCTTCTTACTGGACATAGGAGCTATGATCATATCCTACTATGCCACCAACAAACAACCTCTTCCATTCCTTTCTCACTTACTATCAGTCGTAGATTCTCACAAACACGGATCACTGCTTGTTTGCGGAGACTCTAATCATACCCTTTTTATTTTGGCATGGGGTTCCCCTTAAAATCCATATCAGACTCAAAGGGTCCACCCTTCAGACCATTGAATGTTAAGTAACCCGCTTACCCACCACTCTCTCACTCTCTGGGACCGTCAAAAACCCGTTTTAATCTTCAATCCTCGCACAACCCTCTACTTTACTTCCTATATAACCCAGAATTTTACCCTGCTTGGTCTTCCCATCATCTTTTCTTAATTGATCAACAGCTGGCCTTCTTATGCCCTGTACACACGGTCGGATTTTCTGATGGAAAATGTCCGATTGGAGCATGTTGTCAGAAATTCCGACCGTCTGTGGGCTCCATCTGACATTTTCCATCGGATTTTCGGACACACAAAGTTTGAGAGCAGGCTATAAAATTTTCCGACAACAAAATTCGATTGCGTCAATTCCGACCATGTGTGGCCAGTTCCGATGCACAAACTGCCACGCATGCTCAAAAGAAATTCCGAGACGGAACAGCTCGGTCTGGTAAAATTAGCGTTCGGAATGGATACAGCACTTTCGTCATCCTGCAATGTCAAAAATAGTTTAATACAGCGCACTCTCTCCTTCTTTATAATGTGAGAAGAATTAAGTAGTTTTGCTGCTCATATTCACACAGACTTCTCACAAACGTATTTCTTTATTATGTCACATCTGCCCAAATTTGTTTTTGGTTGTTTGTAATTTTTTTTTGTTTTCTTCCAGGCTGGTTTTATATTTTTTGGGGGTTTGTTTTGTTTTTCAAGGCTGTGTTTTTATTGTTGTTTTTGTTGTGTTTTACTCTATAATATTTTTGTGTGTGTTTTGTGTGTCAAGTTACCACAACACCAATGATATCTTGTATTATTTAATCTGTAGGAGATTGTTTGGTGTTGTTGTCTCTTGTTAATTTCACGTTGTATTTTTGAATTGTCCCTGCCACCTCACAAACAAACTGTCCTTTTTTGAAGGAAAACACACATAGGCGAGTATAATTGAACAAAAAAATCCTTTTATTAAGGGCTCACAACTAAACAAAGAGGGAAGCAATGCTGGAGAAAGAGCAGAAATGGGTGAAGCCTTGGACCCCCAGGGTACACATCAACTATTTTCAAGCAAAATTGGTGGCCTGAGGAGTCCTTATCTAACGGAGTGCAGTCTGGTCCAGAAGTTCCAGAGATCCGGAAAGCAGCAGATGACATCTGTGTCCCCAGGCTGTGGTCATACAAGAGACTGCATATTTTGTCAGACCAGACTGAACCCAGGGCCATCAATCTCTGGTCTTCCTTCCATGCTTCCTTCCACGCTGTGGCTCTGGTGGTGGAGTTGGGGCAGGAGGAGGAGGGGGAGGGGCCAACTCACTCCGGTGGGTATTGGGTGTTAGTTCTCCACTCACTCCCTTACTTAGGACTTTATACAGAAGGTCCTCACATAGTTTACGTTGACCCTCCTGCATGCCCTGCAGTTTTGTGGCAGCCATGCAGGCAAAGGCCTCTTCAGGAGTGGGTAAGGCTCGGAGGGACGCAGAAGCCTCCTGAATTAGCCTGAGCGCAGAATCCTGCATGTGAGTTGCCTTCCTTGCTCTTTTGTATGGAAGGCGGAGGGGAGGAACCTGCGATTCTGTCAGGCTTCGACTTGTCCCAGGCTTCTCCTGGCTGACACTTAGCCCCGCCTCCTCCTGGCTGCCACTAACCTCCGCCTCCTCCTGGCTGCCACATTCCACAGCTGAGGTCTGAGGTTTTCCTGTGTATGAAAAAGGGACATAGTTTGAGTTTTTTATTCATCAATCACACACAATTTTCACCTCATGATTGTTGCAAATTGAATGTTAACAAATATAACAGACTATCCTTCTGAGCCCAGCATTTTTCATTCTTGTCCCAATTTTGGGTGCCCACTACTGTCTATTGATATGTAAAACAATTTATTAAATCAGCAATTAGTGATCAATAATAACATCTAGTAAACATCATTTATTTCTTGAACAGAAATCTGTAGAAAAATGCTTATACCTGGCTCCAGCTGGGCTCTTCCACTTCTTCCTGGCTGGAAGGCCCAGGTTGGACATCGGAAGCCTCAGCTGGGGTGGAAGGAAGAGTGGAAGGAAGGGTTGAGAGGGATTCCCTGACTTCAGTGTGGTCTGACAGAAATCACAGTCTCTCATAGTACCACAACCTGGGGACATAAATGTCATCTGCTCCAGCTCCGGATCTCTGGGAATCCGTGACCTTCTTGCGTTCCCTTAGATAAGTGCTCCTCAGGCCACCAATTTTGTTTTTTAAATAGGGGATGGTTGCTGTGGGAACCATTGGCTTCACCAACTCCAGCAGTTTTTCAAGGGCTGCCTGCCTCTTTTGTTTGTTGTGATGGGGGTGTCTCACCTGCCACAGACAGGGCAGCTCCCTGTATTTATCTATGAACAGGGGGAGGAAATTGTGGTAGTTGAAGCCATCCATTTTCTCTGCAAGACATAACACAAGACAAACCCTAATGTCAGGCCAAACTCTCCTAATCTTGTTACAATATAGGCCTCAATTCAGAAGCAGTATAGGCCCAAGTTTAGATCTTACCTTCGTTCTCACGATCGGCGCCTCCAATGCTCCTTCCTCCGCTCACAGATCGTATGTACTACGCACGTGTGTTACGCTTTATACACACTGCGCATGCGTGTTACTCCGCCCGCCCCTGATGTTCTTACTAGTCTATTCCCTGCCCCTTTTCGTTTGGTGCAGTGGGGGAAGAGCACATGGCGGAGACACAACAGGTGCATGCTAATAACAGCAACGAGGAGGAGGAAAGCCCGGATGCGGAAACGTCTGGATCCAGAAGGAGAAGATTTAAGGCCTCAAATATGTCCTTTGGGGAGATGTTGGAGATGGTGGACATCCTGAAGAAGGGCGACTATGACGGGAAGTATGGACCTTACCCCAACCCCAATGTCAGAAAGGCCAAGATCATGGCAAAAGTGGTCAAAAGTCTGCACCGGAATTTCGGGGTACGACGATCGAAAGATCAGCTCAGGAAGCAGTGGTCGGACCTCAAATTAGGAGAACACGAGCAGTACAGAAAGATTCGGAGAGTGCTGCAAAAAAGTAAGTAGTTGTGTTGTGTTCCTATTCTTTTTCTGTTTATTACGTTGGTGCTGCTCCATGTGCTTTTAGGAACTGTTGTACAGTTTAAAATGGCAACTTTCATGTTCATGGGCACATTATTCGTTCGTATCAAACATTTTTCTTTCGGCCTATAAAACACCATTGTTTTGGCCATATGCATTTGTCCACATTTTTGCCGGAAAACTTGTCTGAAAATAATTTGGTTGTGTAGATGGGTTTGTTACTAGAATGCAATGCAAACTAGATTCTGTGTAAGGAGAGGACACTCAGCAGCTGTTTAGACATCTGGACACTGGAGCACTAATGTGGGACACAAGAACACCCTTTTTATTAGGGGGCCCACACAGGTGCTCCAGTGTATACTATAGGGGGGTCTCCATCTGTGAAGCTTGTACAAAACAGGTAAAGTATTGAAGCTTGACAAAGGACACTGAAAATGCTACCTCTTGGAACTCTACCAAAACAGACAATTGTACCCCACTTCCAAGCAATGTTTCATATTTTTAGTTCTGCCATCAAATATCTGTGTGCTAAGTATACCTTTTTTTTTTTACATAGGGGAGAAAAGACTCGGAGGACACCCCTCATCCAAGGAGACCCCCCACCTCTGGAAGAAGGGGAAATACCCCAAACACAAGAAGAGCAGGAGGAAGAAGACGTGGTGGAAATAGTCACCACAACAGGTGAGTATCTGCGACCACAGGCTCAGGTAAGAGATGGATGCCGGCATATTTATAATACCTTTTTTTTTTTTTTTTTTTGGTTTCTCTCTTTTTAGGTGATCGTGATGTTGTGGATAGAGATCCTTTCACCTCAGAAAGTGCCCAGATCCTGATTGGGGAGATCATGGGATAAGATAATGTTGCATTGGAAAGCATCACGAAAATCATCAATGATGTTATTATAAAAAATAAGAACATCATTGATGTTTTGGGAGAGTTTAAAACCCCTCCAAATCCATTTGTTTTTTGTTGTGCTACAATGTTAAAAATTTTTATGCGATTTTTAGAAAAGCCAAATTTTGAAGATGCACACAGTGTGCCAACATGTGCTATCTGCCATCACAGGAGATCAATGTAGGCATTTTGGGGGTGCAACCCCTTCCTCAATAAAGTAGCTGAGAGGAAGGGGTTGCTCCCCCAAAACACATCCCTTGATCCCGTGATGGCAGCTAGCACATGTTGACATTCGTAAATTGGTGTGCATCTTCAAAATTTGGCTTTTCCTGGGGTGATTTCATCCCATCTGAACGCAATATCAAAGTTCCTAAATACTCATGTCTGAGTTTTCCTTCAAGTTCTACCAAATGTGAACTTTGTAAGTTCAAGATTTGTGTCTTTCTTGTTGGTTTGAAACATGCCTGTTTTACCTTAAATGGACATTTCTATTTTTGATAATGCCACCCCAAAAATTGTTATACAACAAACATGTTGGTTTGTTTTAAAAACCTTTTCTAAATGCACATGTGATTGTGCAGGTATTAAAAAGATTGTTAATCAAGAATGTGTGGATTATTGTCTCAATGCTACAACACTTTTGTGGTGCTCTAATTGCTGCTTTCTGTGACAATGGGGGTTATTTCCTAAGGGCAAATCCACTTTGCACTACAAGTGCAGTTTCAGTGCAGTTTCAAGTGCACTTGTAGTGCAAAGTGTCTTTGCCTTTAGTAAATAACATCCAACAGTGCTTTGTAAGGTTACTCAATCATGCCATTTTCTGGACTCGCCACATTTCTGTCAGGGTCAGCTAAAACAAACACAAGCAGTAAATGTCACCAAAGATTTGCGTAATTTTTTTTTATTTGATCAAGGTTTCACAAATTGTCTGGCATATTGATGGCCCCCTTACCCACAAAGAACTCAAGGTATCTTAGCCGGACATCACGGGCACTCAGGGAGGGCAAGCCAGGACGGCCACTTTCAAGCGCCATTAGGGTTGTTTCATTTATAATTCCGGCCTCAGGTCCAACTGAGCCAGCATAGTTGGCAGAATGTTGCCGTAAAAAGTTATGTAGAACACAGCACGCCAGGATTATATGATTCAGTTTATACTTCGCCATATGGATGGGTGTAAGAAATAGGCGGAACCGGCTGGCCATGATTCCAAATGTGTTCTCCACCACTCTTCTGGCTCTGGCCAGCTGGTAATTAAAAACTCTCTGGTCCGGGGTGAGGGTCCTCATCGGGAATGGCCGCATAAGGTGGTCCCCCAGTGCAAAGGCTTCATCCGCAACGAAGACGAATGGGAGTCCTTGCACATTGTCTTCTGGAGGTGGCAAGTCCAAGCTGCCATTCTGGAGACGCCTGTAAAACTCCGTCTGGGCGATGACTCCATCGGACATCTGGCCATTCTTCCCCACGTCCACATACAGGAACTCATAATTAGCCGACACCACCACCTACATCACAATACTATTGAACCCCTTATAATTATAATAGTATGACCCCGAGTTGGGTGGTGGGACGATGTGGATGTGTTTCCCATCAATTGCCCCTCCGCAGTTAGGAAAGTCCCACCGCTGGGCAAAGTGGGAGGCCACAGTCTGCCATTCTTGTGGCGTGGAAGGAAACTGTGGAGGAAAAAATAAAAATTAGTCTTTTTGCACATTAAAACATGGAAAGCAGATTAGACACAAACATTCTTGGCCAACATCAAGATGACATTTATTAAGGGGAATTTTACAACACCAAAGTATAAGGTACACCTATCATACCCCCCCCCTCCTGGGCCATTTCTAACATTATAGGGGGGGACTCTTGGACAGGTAACCCTCTCCACTTCATTGAGAGATGAATGCCTAAATGTGTATTACTTTGAACAGCCCCTCCTTAGTTACACTATTGGCAGCCCACTGGACAGGTAAGAAGTGTCATAATACAAAGATATAAATACACATTGTACACATTTGAGCACATTTGGACATTCTGCTATTACCTATCAAGATAATAATAGAATACAAAAACCTTTAAACAGTACCGTTTGAAAGTATACAGGCAGGCCCTTGCACTACATGCTTTGGGGAATTCATCCATAAATCTGACCACAAAAGAGATGGGTATAGTGTGTATGGGTTTGGCAAAGTCAGCAGATAGATGATTGAGGATAGATAGAGAATTGTTATCAGCTGACTTAGCAGTTGGGGGGAGGGAGGGTTAAAAATGATCTGGGGACACCCCAAAAAAAGCCTCTGGCACTCTGCCTGAATTTAAAGCACAAATTACTTTTAATATCATTTTAGGGGGTGTTTGGGTAAAAGCACTACTATGGAGCTGATAAAATACATTGTTAAGTGACTACATGAGGTGAATATAGGGCCAGGAGAGCATGCTGGGGAGGTAAGTGAAGGCAAATATGTATGAAGGACAACAAAAATAATTACATAAAAATCCAGCATGAATGAGGTCAAAGGGGACATTCGCAGCATATTACAATCATGGTAATTAGGGAATGAGGAAAGAAATACAATACATTATCAAACATTAAATACAATAAAATGTGATATTCAAGGATACATCTTACCTTCATATACTCCTTCTGCAGGACCTGTATGATGGCAGAACAGGTCTCTGGGATAATGATACCCAGAGCCTGGGGGGAGATGCCTGTCGAGAACTTGAGGCCCTGCAGGCTTCTCCCCATCGCCAAGTACCGAAGGGTGGCGACGAGCCTCTGCTCTGGAGTGATGGCTTGCCTCATGCAGGTATCCTGCCTGCTAATATAGGGGGTCAGCAAAGCCAACAAACGGTGAAAAACGGGGTCCGTCATCCGGAGAATGTTCCTGAAATCATCAAGATTATTCTCACGGATCTCACGGAGCAAAGGCATATGACAGAACTGGTCTTGCTGAAGCAACCAATTCTTGGTCCATGAACTCCTCCCCACCCTCTTCATGGACTGGACTTGTGTCAAGGTCAGGACCGCAACACCAAGCCCCCGCACAGCACGAACTCTACGAGGAGCACGTATACGCAACATGGCTAGAAAACGGTCGGCTTCTCAGAACGAAGTAACAGAACGCACTGAAGAACAGCAAGGCCTATGAAGAGCGACTTGAAAAACAGCAACGAACGAACAAGAACACAATGACTAATGAAAGGCAAGCGTAGCTTGCTTGCACGCACTGAAGAGCAGATACAAACCCACAAGCACAAACTAAACCACAGAAAATGATCTGAAAGCCACGAGTCTGAAAAAGCGTGAATCGTCTCTCACCAAACTTTTACTAACACTAGATTAGCAAAAGGAGCCCAAAGGGTGCCACGCTTGGTTCTGAACTGGCCTTTTCTAGTCTTGTCATATGTGGTTGACGTCACCGCGTTCTTGGCGATCGGAAGTTCTGACAACTTTGTGCGACTGTGTGTACGCAAAACAAGTTTGAGCCAACATCCGTCGGAAAAAATCCCAGGATTTTGTTGTCGGAATGTCCCATCAATGTCCGACCGTGTGTACGGGGCATTAGAGTCCATAAATTTACGACACCCACTGTCATTAAACCATTCCAGTCTGTCCATAAAACCTACGTCTTACCCTTATCTGAGCTGTTCTGCTTCCTCCAGCTTAAATATTTCTTTACCCCACTTATCGTTAAAGACTCCCCTGCCATTACCATGTCCCTCTTTGGGCAAGCCTGTAAACATGATCCACATCTGAGAGGGCTTATTTTAGATCTATACTCTCTCCTCTTAAGCACCACTCCTAACACCCCCAATGTATATACCATCAATTGGGAAAGAGACCTGGCCATTGCTATAGACCTGGTTGATTGGACCTTTATTTGGCAAGCCACCAAATCCTCCTCCCAAAATGTTGCTGCTTTGTGAACTAGTTATAAGGTCTTAACTCGTTGGTATTTAGTTCCCACCAGGATTGAAAAATATATACCACGTTACTCTCCCCATGGCTTTAGAGGCTGTGCTACTCCAGGCACACATTCTGGACTAACATATTTACTATTATATCCAACCTTTTCGATGATACCCTTTCCCCTGATTCAACCATGGCCCTTCTAAACAAGAAACCCCCTTGTCTGACTTCCCGATAATTTAAATTACTCCTGCAGGTTACCACAGCCAAACAAGTAATAGCAAAAGCATGGAAAACTCCCAACCTATGCATTCTAGTGGTTCAAGATAAAATTAGGCAAGCAATGATGCAGGCTAAAATTTAAGCCACTATATTAGTCCACAAGTTTGAAGCGCTCTGGAGCCCTTGGGTAAAACATTGTCTTCCTCCTAACTTGATGATTCTCTGCTTCTACCATGATTAATAGCAGAGTCATCTGATCTACATTATTTTTAAGCCTCTCCTCTCCAGCTGATCTCTGGGATCCCCCTCCTACACCCATTGCTACCCCTTCACTAGTTCCCTCTCCACCCCCTTTCCTTATGCCCCTTTTCCCTTCTACTTTCTTCTATTCATTATTTTTTTCTCTCCTTCTCTAATAATACTTTTTCAGTATTACCTACCTCCAACCTACAGGCACTTCACATTTGCCCTCACATGCTATAATTTTAATAACTGTACAGCCCATATTCCCAAACGTTATGCGCAGTCGATCACAATTGACCACATTGTTTGATGTACAACAGAAGCTTAACATTTACTTTTTTCTAACACCCTTACTGACATATATGTTATAAACACACTGCACCAACTTTGACTCCTCCCACTTCTATCTGTTCAATATGTTTAAAATGTAAGTTAATGGCTGACAGCATATTACTGTTATGTGTTTATTACGCTGTATTCATTTATGGTTTAGATAGAAAACCTTTTTGTGATCCCACAATTTTCTAAGGTTCTAATTTGCTCTGTAGTCTCAGCGCCTTTACTTTGTAACATCTGTATACCTTTGGATATTTTTGTCTTTTCTTTTCCTTTTTACTTAATAAAAACATTGAACAAGAAAAGATGATTATACACTTTTGAATTATAAATCCCTTTTGGGGACAGGATGTGTGTATTATGCCTTGGTCCTCTCAACATGGGAACAAAGTTCCTTGCAAGGGGGTGAGGATTGACTGCATGCAGATTTATTAAAGACCTTAGCCAGGCATGCAGTATTTTCTAAAAGAAAAAAAATTCATTGGCACATGTCCCTTAAGGCCGCTACCCATGCCATTTGTTTTAATTATAGCTTGCCCTATTAACCTTGAAAAAGCACAGAAATAAATAACATTTACATTTCAAAGACTTATATAAGGTTCTGTGCAAACTTCCCTGATTACTTTAATATAAGGACTCCATCCTGAAACAACCCACATATAAACCCAGCTCACATTTTACCAATTGTACCCCTAAACCAGCCATTTTCAAAAAATCCATCTGTGCTATTGCAGTATCACTCCATCTCAGAGGTATAATTACAGGTTCATAGCCATCAAGAAGTCTATTTATAATGGTAAATATATTTCCTTTTTTTCCCCTAATTTTTCACTAGTTCTTCTGATGAGGCCTTCCTGATTTTCTGTATTCTGGATGCTTCATCTGCCTGCAACAAAGATTGCAAATTGCAACAGTGCGATCTGCTGCACATGTGCTAAAAAAGGCCCACACAGCTGAGCTGTGGGAAGTGGGCTGGGAGATAACAGCTTCACAACCTGATGGAATAGGATGGGCTGATCTTTACTCTTCCATGATGGTTGCCTCTGGAGGGCACCTGGCCTCGTTGGGGCTGTGCCTCCCCCTCACTTTCCTCCTCTGCTCTATCCGGTACCCAAGTCACGTCAGTGATATCATCATCCCCTTCGTCCTTATGATCACTGAAGCCCACTTGGCAATACGCTGCGGCTAGAGGACATGAATGCCAATGTGTTTATAAGTGTTCTCCCCTCTCTGTAGGCTCATGTTACTCACTTTATCTACCTCAGAGCCAACATCAGAATCAAGTAATGTCTTTGCATCCTCAAGAAGCAAGTAGCTGATGCTGCGTTCAAATAAGTAGATTTGCCTTTAGTAGATAAACCCCAAAGTCCAAGATGCCTAATAATTTGGGGTGTACAGAGAAAAATGCTAGAGTGCAATTCACCTAATGGGGAAACTATTTATATTGACTTGTGTGTCCCCAAGGAAAGACATTGGTAGGGTTTTACCCTCACTTGCTGTTTGGCTATGTGACACAAAGTGAATACATTGGAAGGAGAAAATGACAACATTTGGGAGGTGTCTTCACCCTATCAGGGATGCAGACATTTACCAAAAACTGACAAGACTTTTAATCCCTCTGCACTCTATACCCAAGCAAAAATAAGAGGATTTCATTTAGTTTAACTTTGCAAAGACACATTCCTAAGTACAACTGTGATGCATGTCAATGGCCCATTTAGACCTCTTTTAATAGAAAACACCAGTTGCCTTTCATTAGAAACGTTTGTTAGTCCAGTCCTGAAAATCTGCATTTGCTTTACTATTAATTTCCATAAAATTTGGGTTTCTGCAGCTTGATGCGCAACTGCTGTGTGCGCATACTCTGCAACTAGATGCGCCACTGCTATGTGCGCACAGGTATGCGCATATGTGGTTCTCGGAAAGCGGTGGCCAGAATGACATCACCCCCCTATAGGAAGTTACTTGTACTGCTGCTAAGTTCTATGAGGAAGAGATGATCCTTATTTGTTAATTAAGAAAATTTTTTTTTTTTTTTTAACATGGGGTGGTGTTTGTGCCTAACATACATTCATACATATTAGGGCCAATTTGGACAGGATCCGATTTACAGCATGTTTTTAGATTGTGGGAGGAAACCGGAGTACCTGGAGGAAACCCACGCAGGCACAGGGAGAACATGTAAACTCCAGACAGATGGTATCATGGGCAGGATTCAAACCAGCGATCCCTTTTGCTGCTAGGTGAAAGTGCTAACCACTACATCACTGTGCTGCACTATTACATAACTATAGATGTAGGTTCTTTTGTCCACTTGTGAAAATACAAGTGGGTCATGGCACATCTATATTCAAAATTTGGCACTTAGGTTGGTCATGCACTATGCAATCTGATTGTCCAATCTCTGTACAACTCGATATTTCAGCAAATTAGGTAATAGGAATACGCACTTGAACAATTAATTACAATTTTTGGAAATCAAACAGGCTCTTGCCTAATCTAATTTTTCTATTTTTTTTAAGATTGCAGTGTATGGTCACCTTTAAAGATCAAGATCAGAAAATATTAATCTATTGGGTTTAGAAACACGTCTCTGTTCTTTGTTATGTATTGAAATATTTATGTAAAAATTAGAAAAAAAAACATTTCAAAGATATATTAGAAGTAATAGGAATGAGATTAGCATCAAAAGGGTTATTAAGAGAGAACACCTACTAATTGCCTAACAAGAACACCAATGAGATGGGCGTGCACTATTATCAATGAGAAAACAGCAGTAACCCTGGCACCAGTCTCCATTTTCATATTTATTATCGCGTGCGCCGTTTCCCACGCTCAATCAATGATTTATCCGGCACAACAATTAAGGTATGAACTGGCACAACGCACTGTTCTAAGTAAATCAGCCCCATTGTGTGTTAACTCTAGCTATAACCTCCTCAATTTTTGGGAAGGGTTGAGAATCTTCACTCTTTTGCTATAGTGATGCATGCAGCAAACAAAATATGTATAACTACCGTCCTCACCAAAGAAGGGAATACCTCCATACCTATACTCAGGAGTGCAAGGCTGGTGTAAAGGTAAGCAACATGGAGGTAAAAACGAAACTGAATCCCAATCACCTCCTTTTCAGGTACTTACAACTCCGCCATGCTATACAAACTCAGTTTGCTGGTTCTAACCCATCCCTTACAGTCCCCTCCATAGTTGACACGATCACAGGTGCTGAGCCTGCCAAACTAATCTCCACCCTTTACTCCGCCATCCGTCTTCCAGACTCCACAGCCTTGGCCTATGGTGCTAAGACTAAATGGGAGGCGGACGTCGGATTGATTGAGGATGAGGACTGGGACGAGATCTTGGAAGACGCGAAAAAAGTCTCCCCTAAATTGTCAGACCGCCTAACACAATTGTATATTATACATAGGACATATTTGACCCCTCAGAGGTTAGCGCGTTTCAAACCCATGTATAATCCAGGCTGCCGCTTATGTGACCACACCCCAGGCTCTTTCTACCACCTTATATGGTCCTGCCCAACTATCCAAGCATACTGGATACAAGTGATTCGCTTCCTACACGACCAGATGGGCTCTCCGGCTACTCTAGACCCCAAGATGTGTCTACTCGGCTTACTACCTGAATTAGACACTGACAAACCCCTCCGTACCTTTCTACATGAAACACTATTCTTGGCGAGAAAAGCGATAGCCCGTAATTGGATGCAGGCCCTACCCCCTACAATACAGTGCTGGAAAAAAGAAATTAACGACACTCTCCCATATAAGAAACTGATTTATATACATAGAGGATGCCCACATAAATACGAGCAGGTCTGGAACAGATGGTTAGAAGACGGTGAAACATGTACTTGAAACGTTGTTATGTTTATCTCTTATTTTCTCCTCTCCCCCATTCTTTTTTCTTTTTTGTTTTTTCTTCCCCTTTCTTCTTCATGGTGTACTGGCTTTATGTCCGATGGATATTTCACTCTATACTACGTGGATAATTTAATGTGTTCATGTATGTATCACTGATTTTGCCATGTTGGCATATATTATTTTTATGTACCAAGCATATATTTTCTTAATAAAGTTGTTTTTCCAATTAAAAAAAAAAAAAACGAAACTGAAGACTCTGCTAAACAGTATAGCAACAACAAGCAGAGATTCAGCGATATCTGTGCCTGTAAATGATGGGGATAATTGCTTGCACCAATGGCACTCAGGCCGTAGTAAAGGTGTGTTCCTCTGAATTAATTATGCATAACAAAACAAGGGGGGGGGGGAAGAAAGCAATTTGTCAATAAGGAACAGGCAATTACCAAAATATAAGTAATGTTTATTGAAAATTCACTTTAACACCAATCAAAAAATATGGTTTAAAAATGGGTACCACCACCAATTTTAAAAAATGACAACATTGTCATAGACAAACACAGATGGCCACCATGCACACCTCCTATCATATAGATACAGAATGATGTCTCCTAATAGGTCATCAAATATGAGGCTGATGGTCCTGATAGGTGTCTGAGTTGCAGCTAATAATAAGTGGGAAGAAGGTGGATAGAAATGCAGCCATTGAAGAATCGTGTCCCACTATGTGAATGTCAATAAAAAGGGGAACTGACAGTAACCACCTTGCTGGTGGGGCAGTAGATACTGCAGTCCTTCTCTGTAAAACTTCACCATTAACATTCAGTGCTGCGGGACACAGATAGCAAGAAGGGGAGTTCCTGTGTATAAGGAGCTATGAGCCCTGGAAGATGAGAGCAGGCTTGGAAGTATGGCTATGTCGGTAAACCATCAGTGCTTACGGGTAGAGTACAGATTGCAAATTTAGGTAGCAGTCCTATACAGGATATGAAAAAGGTAAGATCTCGCCCGAGTGTAAGCACTGGCATGTCACACCGATCAAGGAGGGGAGCCGTATCTTGCTCATATCATCTCCAGCTGGCTAATCAGGCTATCTTCCGTCCGCAAGGATGGTGTCACTGGCGAGGTCCCGATGATGGTATTCATGGAGTGTGGTATTTGACCTGGGGAGTGCAGTGGGCAGTGTACTGCGTTCAATCATCCAGTCATCCAGTTCCCGGGTGAGTACACACGACCTCGTAGGGGTGCAGACGGGGATTCTGAGGCTGGTGGGTGGCTCTGTGAGTACGCTATGGAAAGCGTGATGGTGTCATGCTGACGCATTTCACCTGTCACTCGGATTTCCTCAGAGCATGCGCAGTGGCCGAGACTGTCATCTTAAATAACCCAGATGCTGGACTCAGTGGATACGTCAGCGTCCGGTTGTCTTGGCGACGGCGCAACTAATTGACAGCCATGCGTATATTCAAAAGACAATGCAGACATAACGGGCCGGTCATCAGGTGCAGACATCCAAAGAAAGGAGTGAAAATACAGAAAGGCAGATGCATAGAAATAGATGAGAATGAAGCACAAGCAGTGAAAAGCAAGAAATTGGTTAAAGATACATAATAAAGTTAAAGGGATTAAATAAAAAAAAGTAAAATTGAAAAAAGAAAAGAAAAGGGAGAAAAAAGGAAAAAAGGAGAAAGAAAAAGGAGAGCATAGAAAGTAAATATGGACAATTAGATGGATATGAAATTAATTAAAGTAAAAATAAAATTACAGTAGAATTACTGACATTGAACTAGATAAGGGCTCAATACCATGAGGAGGGTCCCGCTTACGGCTGATAAAAATTAAGGTGTAAGGAATACAGAAAGGTTGCATTCATTGTTTAGCCCGTGGGAATGCATACTATTTAAATTGTATATCCACATTTTTTCTTTTTGGCATAGGATTCTATCAAAGTCACCCCTTCTTTGGGGGAGGTTCAGTCTATATACCCTTAAAAGTAAGTCCGGCAGGATTCCCGCCGTGAAATTTGATGAAGTGCAAAGGAATAGGGCACTCATCATCTTTACCAAGAATGCTTTGGACGTGCGCACCGATTCTGACTTTAAGTTGCCTCTTGGTCTTACCCACGTAGTTCTTCCCTTAAGGGCAAGCATATAGATTACTCTCGTGGTATTACAATTAATGAAATTGTGAATCTTAAAATGTTGTTTACCATCGGAATCGGTGAACATGTCCGTGCGTTCAGCGTATCTACAGATGGAGGACCTGCCACATCTAAACATACCTTTCAAAGGTGGAAGTTGGGTGAGCCAATTGGGAGTGGGTGATCTCTTATATTCAGAATGAATAAGGCAATCTCCTAGGTTCCCAGAGCGACGGGCGATAAGGAGAGGACGTGCACCCCCAATGTTACCCAAAGCAGGCGACTCAGACAGAATATGCCAATGTTGGCTCAGTATTGCCTTAACTTGGTCCCAGTGGGCACCAAATTTGGTGATGATCCTGGGAGGTTCCTGTTTGTCACTCAAGGATTTAGGATCTTTTTTCATAAGGAGTTTTCTTTTTCTTCTCTATTTTTACTTTTTTCTTTTCTTTTTTCAATTTTACCTTTTTTTTACTTAATCCCTTTTATCTCTATTATTTATCTTTAACCAATTTCTTGCTTTTCACTGCTTGTGCTTCATTCTCATCTATTTCTTTGCATCTGCCTTTCTGGATTTTCACTCCTTTCTTTGGATGTCTGCATCTGCGGACCGGTCCGTTATGTCTGCATTGTCTTTTGAATATACGTATGGCTGTTAATTAGTTGCGCCGTTGTCGAGACAACCGGAAGCTGGCGTATCCACTGGGTCCAGCGTCTGGGTTATTTAGGATGACAGTCTCGGCCACTGCGCATGCTCTGAGGAAATCCGAGTGACGGATGAAATGCATCAGCATGATGCCATCACGCTTTCCATAGCGTACTCACAGAGCCACCCACTAGCCTTGGAATCCCCATCTACACCCCTACGAGGTCGTGTGTACTCACCTGGGAACTGGATGACTGGATGATTAAACGCAGTACACTGCCCACTACACTCCCCAGGTCAAATACCACGCTCCCTGAATACCATCATCGGGACCTCACCGGTGACACCATCCTTGCAGATGGAAGATAGCCTGATTAGCCAGCTGGAGATGATATGAGCAAGATACGGCTCCCCTCCTTGATCGGTGTGACATGCCAGTGCTTACATTCAGGTGAGATCCTACCTTTTTCATATCCTGTATAGGACTGCTACCTAAATTTGCAATCTGTACTCTATCCGTAAGCACTGATGGTTTACCGACATAGCCATACTTCCAAGCCTGCTCTCATCTTCCAGGGTTCATAGCTCCTTATACACCGGAACTCCCCTTCTTGCTATCTGTGTCCCGCAGCACTGAATGTTTATGGTGAACTTCTACAGATAAGGACAGCAGTGTCTACTGCCCCACCAGCAAGCTGGTTACTGTCAGTTCCCCTTTCTAATGACATTCACATAGTGGACACAATTCCTCAACGGCTGCATTTCTATCCACCTTCTTCCCACTTATTATTAGCTGTAATTCCGACACCCATCAGGACCATCAGCCTCATATTTGATGACCTATTAGGAGACATAATTCTGTATCTATATGATAGGAGGTGTGCAGGGTATATGTGTGTGGTGGCCATCTGTGTTTGTCTGACAAAGTTGTCATTTTTTAGAATTGGTGGTGGTACCCATTTTTAAACCATATTTTTTGATTGGTGTTAAAGTGAATTTTCAATAAACATTACTTATATTTAATTGCCTGTTCCTCCTTGACAAATTGCTTTCTTTCTCTCCCCCCCTTGTTTTGTTTGGTGTAAAGGTAAACTGGAGCCTTGAAACTTCTGAGATAAGTGAGAAGATGTCTTTCCAGAATTCTCAGATGATGTCACATTCCCAAAGAATGTATAACAAATTGCCTATGCATTTACACTCCCTCCAGCCTAAAGGAGACAAGTTTCGTTCAAATTTATACAATTGCATGGGCGTCATATACCATCCATGGAGAATTTTCTGAGCAATATCCCAGTGGTCTACACATGCTGTTGACTTGCTGTTGATTCTTATAGCTTTCTGCCATTCCATTAAAGAGAAGGCCTGCCCTACATCTTTTTCCCATTTTAGAAAGGTTGCTAGCTTGTCAGTTAAAGTATAATAATTGTAGTAACAGTAAAATAATGATATATCTTTGGACCTTTCTGAGGATTTATTCAACAGAAAATGACATAGTGGATGAGGTAACTTTATTGGACGGGTTCGGTTTGAAGCCCAATAGTGTTTAAATTGGTGTATTCTAGATGCATCAATAGCATCTATTTCCCCTAGATCAGTTAATGGTAATTTACCCCACTTGCCTTACACTATTGAACCAATAAACATGGTATTTGACACTCCTAGGCTTTCAATGGCACTCTTAGCCCGAAGGTTCTTTCGTTTGTAAAATTCAAACTAGTCAGGGATGACCAAGCGGATAATGTGGCTTGTATAGTTGGGTATTAGGGGGCAAAGAGTTTATGATGTAAGCTAGAAGCCTCTACCGGAGCTGCGAGATCATATCCTGAGGTGACCTCTTCCCATTTACCTGGAAATATTTTAAATGCATGTATAGTTTAAAATATTGTAATGTAATTATAATGGCTTCTACACATGGAGATCAAGATCTGGCATTTAGAGTGTAGCACAACAGGATATTAACAACCCCCATTATCAGCCTTGCACTAAATAACTGCTGATATGAAAACAAAATGTTCAAATACCTGTTTTACTTACCTGAAGCTATGGTCATGTGATGATCCTTATCTTTTTTCTGTTTTATTTATGAGGGTCCTTCTTTTGGTGCCCATATCACTGCCTGCATGACTTGGGTACCTCCTATTGGTGAAGACATACGTCTAGAGTCCTCTCTCATAGGCTCCAGAGCAAGAAGATAATGAGTAGAGAAAAATGCCTTGTCCTCAGGGCAGGGAATTAGCTTGGCTCATCTTTATGAAACTGTGACTTTGATCCTTTACCCTGCAGGATGGCTTAGAAAAAGATGTTTGGAATCAATACTGAGGAGAAAGGTAATTGATACACAACACACTATTTAGATAAAATGTTTACCAGGATTTGGGCTTTAAAGTGGAACTTCACCCAAAAGGGGAAGTTCCTCTCTTCCTCCTCCTAACCCCCTCCTCCTTCAAATTTGGCGCATAATTTTTACTTTTTTTGAGGGGAGTGGGTACCTGGTTTTGACAGATACCTGCCCCTGCTCCCGATCAGATTGCCATCATAATCCAAGGGGAGGTTCGGCCCCTCCTCCTTCAAGATGCTGGATTGAAAATAGAATTTACTATAGTTCCCTGAAAACAAATAGTGCCCAAACCCTTACTCTGCTTAAACCTGGAGTAGTGCACATGGAAATAATGTTTAGAGCATGATATAATTGCCTAAATGGTACTGAAATATGCAGTATATTGTTTAATGATAATCTGCTCTTAACCACTTGACGACCGCCTCACGCCGATGTACGTCGGCAAAGTGGCACGGACAGGCAAAATCACGTACATGTACGTGATTTGCCTTCCGCGGGTGGGGGGTCCGATCGGACCCCCCCCCGGTGCCCGAGGCGGTCGTCGTTTGTCCAGCGGCGATCGGTGATGAGGGGGAGACCATCCGTTCGTGGCCCCCCCCTCGCGATCGCCGCCGGCCAATGAAAACACTCCTTTGCTGCTGTATGCTAAACAGCAGCAAAGGAAGTGATGTCATCTCCCCTCGGGTCGGTATTTTCCGTTCCGGCCCGAGGAGAGACGACAAGTATGTGAGTGCACCAAACACTACACACACAGTAGAACATGCCAGGCACACAAATCACCCCGATCCCCCCCCCGATCGCCCCCCGATCCCCCCCCAATCACCCCCCCCCCCCTGTCACAAACTGACACCAGCAGTTTTTTTTTTTTTTTTTTTTTTTTTTTTTTCTGATTACTGCATAGTGTCAGTTTGTGACAGTGACAGTGTTGGGACAGTGTATATTACCCCCCTTTAGGTCTAGGGTACCCCCCTAACCCCCCCTAATAAAGTTTTAACCCCTTGATCACCCCCTGTCACCAGTGTCACTAAGCGATCATTTTTCTGATCGCTGTATTAGTGTCGCTGGTGACGCTAGTTAGTGAGGTAAATATTTAGGTTCGCCGTCAGCGTTTTATAGCGTCAGGGACCCCCATATACTATCTGATAAATGTTTTAACCCCTTGATTGCCCCCTAGTTAACCCTTTCACCACTGATCACCGTATAACCGATACGGGTGACGCTGGTTAGTTTGTTTATTTTTTATAGTGTCAGGGAACCCGCCGTTTATTACCGAATAAAGGTTTAGCCCCCCGATCGCCCGGCGGCGATATGCGTCGCCCCAGGCAGCGTCAAATTAGCGCCAGTACCGCTAACACCCACACACGCAGCATGCGCCTCCCTTAGTGGTATAGTATCTGAACGGATCAATATCTGATCCGATCAGATCTATACTAGCGTCCCCAGCAGTTTAGGGTTCCCAAAAACGCAGTGTTAGCGGGATCAGCCCAGATACCTGCTAGCACCTGCGTTTTGTGCCTCCGCCCAGCCCACCCAAGTGCAGTATCGATCGATCACTGTCACTTACAAGGCACTAAACGCATAACTGCAGCGTTCGCAGAGTCAGGCCTGATCCCTGCGATCGCTAACAGTTTTTTTGGTAGCATTTTGGTGAACTGGCAAGCACCAGCCCCAGGCAGCGTCAGGGTAGCGCCAGTACGGCTAACACCCACGCACGCACCGTACACCTCCCTTAGTGGTATAGTATCTGAACGGATCAATATCTGATCCGATCAGATCTATACTAGCGTCCCCAGCAGTTTAGGGTTCCCAAAAACGCAGTGTTAGCGGAATCAGCCCAGATACCTGCTAGCACCTGCGTTTTGCCCCTCCGCCCGGCCCAGCCCAGCCCACCCAAGTGCAGTATCGATCGATCACTGTCACTTACAAAACACTAAACGCATAACTGCAGCGTTCGCAGAGTCAGGCCTGATCCCTGCGATCGCTAACAGTTTTTTTTGTAGCGTTTTGGTGAACTGGCAAGCACCAGCCCCAGGCAGCGTCAGATTAGCGCCAGTACCGCTAACACCCACGCACGCACTGTACACCTCCCTTAGTGGTATAGTATCTGATCGCATCAATATCTGATCCGATTAGATCTATACTAGCGTCACCAGCAGTTTAGGGTTCCCAAAAACGCAGTGTTAGCGGGATCAGCCCAGATACCTGCTAGCACCTGCGTTTTGCCCCTCCGCCCGGCCCAGCCCAGCCCACCCAAGTGCGGTATCGATCGATCACTGTCACTTACAAAACACTAAACGCATAACTGCAGCGTTCGCAGAGTCAGGCCTGATCCCTGCGATCGCTAACAGTTTTTTGGTAGCGTTTTGGTGAACTGGCAAGCGCCAGCGGCCTAGTACACCCCGGTCGTAGTCAAACCAGCACTACAGTAACACGTGGTGACGTGGCGAGTCCCATAAGTGCAGTTCAAGCTGGTGAGGTGGCAAGCACAAGTAGTGTCCCGCTGCCACCAAAAAGACAAACACAGGCCCGTCGTGCCCATAGTGCCCTTCCTGCTGCATTCGCCAATCCTAATTGGGAACCCACCGCTTCTGCAGCGCCCGTACTTCCCCCATTCACATCCCCAACCAAATGCAGTCGGCTGCATGAGAGGCATTTTTATGTCCTCCCGAGTACCCCTACCCAGCGAACCCCCCAAAAAAGATGTCGTGTCTGCAGCAAGCGCGGATATAGGCGTGACACCCGCTATTATTGTCCCTCCTGTCCTGACAATCCTGGTCTTTGCATTGGTGAATGTTTTGAACGCTACCATTCACTAGTTGAGTATTAGCGTAGGGTACAGCATTGCACAGACTAGGCACACTTTCACAGGGTCTCCCAAGATGCCATCGCATTTTGAGAGACCCGAACCTGGAACCGGTTACCGTTATAAAAGTTAGTTACAAAAAAAAGTGTAAAAAAAAAAAAAAAATATGAAATAAAAAAAAATAGTTGTTGTTTTATTGTTCTCTCTCTCTCTATTCTCTCTCTCTATTGTTCTGCTCTTTTTTACTGTATTCTATTCTGCAATGTTTTATTGTTATTGTTATTGTTATTGATTGTTATTGTTATTGTTATTGTTATTGTTATTGATTGTTATTGTTATTGTTATTGTTATTGATTGTTATTGTTATTGTTATTATGTTTTATCATGTTTGTTTTTCAGGTGTGTAATTATTTACACTTTACTGTGCTTTATTGTTAACCATTGTTAACCATTTTTTTGTCTTCAGGTACGCCATTCACGACTTTGAGTGGTTATACCAGAATGATGCCTGCAGGTTTAGGTATCATCTTGGTATCATTCTTTTCAGCCAGCGGTCGGCTTTCATGTAAAAGCAATCCTAGCGGCTAATTAGCCTCTAGACTGCTTTTACAAGCCGTGGGAGGGAATGCCCCCCCCCCCCACCGTCTTCCGTGTTTTTCTCTGGCTCTCCTGTCTCAACAGGGAACCTGAGAATGCAGCCGGTGATTCAGCCAGCTGACCATAGAGCTGATCAGAGACCAGAGTGGCTCCAAACATCTCTATGGCCTAAGAAACCGGAAGCTACGAGTATTTCATGACTTAGATTTCGCCGGATGTAAATAGCGCCATTGGGAAATTGGGGAAGCATTTTATCACACCGATCTTGGTGTGGTCATTTGCTTTGAGGGCAGAGGAGAGATCTAGGGTCTAATAGACCACAATTTTTTCAAAAAAGAGTACCTGTCACTACCTATTGCTATCATAGGGGATATTTACATTCCCCGAGATAACAATAAAAATGATTAAAAAAAAAAATATGAAAGGAACAGTTTAAAAGTAAGATTAAAAAAGCAAAAAAATAATAAAGAAAAAAAAAAAAAAAAAAAAAAACACCCCTGTCGCCCCCTGCTCTCGCGCTAAGGCGAACGCAAGCGGCGGTCTGTCGTCAAACGTAAACAGCAATTGCACCATGCATGTGAGGTATCACCGCGAAGGCCAGATCGAGTGCAGTAATTTTTCCAGTAGACCTCCTCTGTAAATCTAAAGTGGTAACCTGTAAAGGCTTTTGAAGGCTTTTAAACATGTATTTATTTTGTTGCCACTGCACGTTTGTGCGCAATTTTAAAGCATGTCATGTTTGGTATCCATGTACTCGGCCTGAGATCATCTTTTTTATTTCATCAAACATTTGGGCAATATAGCGTGTTTTAGTGCATTAAAATTAAAAAAAGTGTGTTTTTTCCCCAAAAAATGCGTTTGAAAAATCGCTGCGCAATTACTGTGTGAAAAAAAAAAATGAAACACCCACCATTTTAATCTGTAGGGCATTTGCTTTAAAAAAATATATAATGTTTGGGGGTTCAAAGTAATTTTTTTGCAAAAAAAAAAAACTTTTTCATGTAAACAATAAGTGTCAGAAAGGGCTTTGTCTTCAAGTGGTTAGAAGAGTGGGTGATGTGTGACATAAGCTTCTAAATGTTGTGCATAAAATGCCAGGACAGTTCAAAACCCCCCCAAATGACCCCATTTTGGAAAGTAGACACCCCAAGCTATTTGCTGAGAGGCATGTCGAGTCCATGGAATATTTTATATTGCAACACAAGTTGCGGGAAAGAGACAAATTTTTTTTTTTTTTTTTTTTTTTGCACAAAGTTGTCACTAAATGATATATTGCTCAAACATGCCATGGAAATATATGAAATTACACCCCAAAATACATTCTGCTGCTTCTCCTGAGTACGGGGATACCACATGTGTGAGACTTTTTGGGAGCCTAGCCGCGTACGGGACCCCGAAAACCAAGCACCGCCTTCAGGCTTTCTAAGGGCGTGAATTTTTGATTTCACTCTTCACTGCCTATCACAGTTTCGGAGGCCATGGAATGCCCAGGTGGCACAAAACCCCCCCAAATGACCCCATTTTGGAAAGTAGACACCCCAAGCTATTTGCTGAGAGGTATAGTGAGTATTTTGCAGACCTCACTTTTTGTCACAAAGTTTTGAAAATTGAAAAAAGAAAAAAAAAAATGTTTTTTCTTGTCTTTCTTCATTTTCAAAAACAAATGAGAGCTGCAAAATACTCACCATGCCTCTCAGCAAATAGCTTGGGGTGTCTACTTTCCAAAATGGGGTCATTTGGGGGGGTTTTGTGCCACCTGGGCATTCCATGGCCTCCGAAACTGTGATAGGCAGTAAAGAGTGAAATCAAAAATTTTCACCCTTAGAAATCCTGAAGGCAGTGATTGGTTTTTGGGGTCCAGTACGCGGCTAGGCTCCCAAAAAGTCCCACACATGTGGTATCCCCATACTCAGGAGAAGCAGCTAAATGTATTTTGGGGTGCAATTCCACATATGCCCATGGCCTGTGTGAGCAATATATCATTTAGTGACAACTTTATGAAAAAAAAAAAAAAAAAAAAAAAAAAGTGTCACTTTCCCGCAACTTGTGTCAAAATATAAAATATTCCATGGACTCAATATGCCTCTCAGCAAATAGCTTGGGGTGTCTACTTTCCAAAATGGGGTCATTTTGGGGGGTTTTGTGCCACCTGGGCATTCCATGGCCTCCGAAACTGTGATAGGCAGTGAAGAGTGAAAGCAAAAATTTACACCCTTAGAAATCCTGAAGGCGGTGATTGGTTTTCGGGGCCCCGTACGCGGCTAGGCTCCCAAAAAGTCCCACACATGTGGTATCCCCATACTCAGGAGAAGCAGCTAAATGTATTTTGGGGTGCAATTCCACATAGGCCCATGGCCTGTGTGAGCAATATATCATTTAGTGACGACTTTTTGTAAATATTTTTTTTTTTTTTTTTTTTTGTCATTTTTCAATCACTTGGGACAAAAAAAATAAATATTCAATGGGTTCAACATGCCTCCCAGCAATTTCCTTGGGGTGTCTACTTTCCAAAATGGGGTCATTTGGGGGGGTTTTGTACTGCCCTGCCATTTTAGCACCTCAAGAAATGACATAGGCAGTCATAAACTAAAAGCTGTGTAAATTCCAGAAAATGTACCCTAGTTTGTAGACGCTATAACTTTTGCGCAAACCAATAAATATACGCTTATTGACATTTTTTTTACCAAAGACATGTGGCCGAATACATTTTGGCCTAAATGTATGACTAAAATTTAGTTTATTGGATTTTTTTTATAACAAAAAGTAGAAAATATCATTTTTTTTCAAAATTTTCGGTCTTTTTCCGTTTATAGCGCAAAAAATAAAAACCGCAGAGGTGATCAAATACCATCAAAAGAAAGCTCTATTTGTGGGAAGAAAAGGACGCAAATTTCGTTTGGGTACAGCATTGCATGACCGCGCAATTAGCAGTTAAAGCGACGCAGTGCCAAATTGGAAAAAGACCTCTGGTCCTTAGGCAGCATAATGGTCCGGGGCTCAAGTGGTTAAACTGTTTGAAAAAATTATTTCTACACTGAACTATCTTTAAAAGTCTGAAAAGAGATAAATTCCCCATCTCTGTACAACTAGGTGCCAACACAACTGAACATGCTCAGACCTGCAAACAGCTCTCATTTTAGCTCCTATGGCTTTTTTACAACCCCTGGCAAAAATTATGGAATCACCAGTCCCTGAGGATGTTTATTGTTGTAGAAAAAAAGCAGATCACAGACATGGCCAAAAACTAAAGGCATTTCAAATGGCAACTTTCTGGCTTTAAGAAACACTAAAAGAAATCAAGAAAAATAATTGTGGTGGCCAGTAACAGTTAGATTTATAGAACAAGCACAGGGAAGAAATTATGGAATCACTCAATTCTGAGGAAAAAATTATGGAATCACCCTGTAAATTTTCATTACAAACACTAACACCTGCATCAGATTAAATCTGCTTGTTAGTATGTAGGTAAAGAGGGTAAATCATCACGCAGTGTTGCATAGGATGTTGGTTGTTCACAGTCGGCTGTGTCTAAAACATGGACCAAATACAAACAACATGGGAAGGTGGTTAAATGCAAGCATACTGGTAGACCAAGGAAGACATCAAAGCTTCAAGACAGAAAACTTAAAGCAATATGCCTTGAAAACAGAAAATGTACAACAAAACAAATGAGGAACAAATGGGAGGAAACTGGAGTCAACATCTGTGACCGAACTGTAAGAAACCGCCTAAAGAAAATGGGATTTACATACAGAAAAGCTAAAAGAAAGCCATCTCTAACACCTAAACACAAAAAAACAAGGTTACAATGGGCTAAGGACAGGCAATCGTGGACCGTGGATGATTGGATAAAAGTCATATTCAGTGATGAATCTCGAATCTGCATTGGGCAAGGTGATGATGCTGGAACTTTTGTTTGGTGCCGTTCCAATGAGATTTATGCAGACGACTGTCTGAAGAAAACATGCAAATTTACACAGTCAATTATGATATGGGGCTGCATGTCAGGTAAAGGCCCTGGGGAGATGGCTGTCATTAAATCTTCAATAAATGCACAGGTTTACACTGAAATTTTGGACACTTTTCTTATCCCATCTATTGAAAGTATGTTTGGGGATGATGAAATAATTTATCAAGATAATAATGCATCTTGCCATAGGGCAAAAACTGTAAAAAAATTCCTTGAAGAAAGACATATAAGGTCAATGACATGGCCTGCAAACAGTCCGGATCTCAATCCAATTGAAAATCTGTGGTGGAAGTTAAAGAACATGGTCCATGACAAGGCTCCAACCTGCAAAGATGATTTGGCAACAGCAATCAGAGAAAGCTGGAGCCAGATTGATGAAGAGTACTGTTTATCACTCATTAAGTCAATGCCTCAGAGACTGCAAGCAGTTATAAAAGCCAGAGGTGGTGCAACAAAGTACTAGTGATGTGTTGGAGTGTTATTTTGTTTGTTTGTTTTTCATGATTCCATAATTTTTTCCTCAGAGTTGAGTGATTCCATAATTTATTCCCTGTGCTTGTTCTATAAATCTAACTGTTACTGGCCACCACAATTATTTTTCTTGATTTCTTTTAGTGTTTCTTAAAGCCAGAAAGTTGCCATTTGAAATGCCTTTAGTTTTTGGCCATATCTGTGATCTGCTTTTTTTCTACAACAATAAACAACTGAAGGAACATCCTCAGGGACTGGTGATTCCATAATTTTTGCCAGGGGTTGTACAAGGCACTATAGTAAATACCAAAATTAGCGCTGGGCTAAAATTCATTTTTGGGAATGAAAATCTGTGCTATTATAGTCCATTGCAAGTTTCAGCCATTGATTCTAATGGTACAATTGTAACTTCCCCAAATAAATACTTTTAATGTTGAGATAAAATGTATCTTTCTCTGAAATAAATGTTCCTTTCAACAATGTTGCTGCTTCTATTTTATTTTTTCTCATCTATTTTGTTTTCAAGAATGCTGTTTTGATAAAATATATTTTTCTCTGTCACTTTCATGTGTCAATCTCCATCTAATAAAAGTCTTTACCCAAATTCACACAGGTGTCTTTACAAACCACAAACAATACCATTGCTGATGCAAATTTTAAAATGAGTCACAATTTTGTGTGTTTTTTATTATTTCCAAATAATCATAATTTGAGCCCACAAATTGTGATATGTGTACCAACATCAGAAATCAAAATGTAATTCCTAAAAACTAGAGGGTAACGTCACTATTCTACACTCACCCAAGAACCACCAAATATCACAGAATAAATCAAGAAGAATAACTCTTGAGTAATGTAATTTCACCACCTATATGTCAAAATGAAATGCAGTATTTATGTGTATTTATGTGTAGAAGGTTTCCACATGTGGTAGCTCTGTGGCTTAGAGGTTCAAACTTCTGCTTAGCATCCCTGAGAGTCTGGGTTTGAATCCCAAACATGCCCTTTCATTTAGAGAAGTTATCTCATCTCCCTATGTTGTTAAACATGACTCCTGACTCAGGTCCAAAAACTATGTCTAAATGTAGTATTTATGTGTAGGAGGGTTCCACCACTATTGTAAATCTTGCCAGATACACTATAGCAGCCCAGTTTTAAGCCTCGTACACACAATCAGATTTTCCGATGGGAATTGTGTGTTGACAGACTGTTGGCCTTAAATCTGACCATTTGTACGCTCCATCGGATAATTGTTGTCAGATTTTCCACGGACAAATGTTGGATGGCAGGCCTATAAATTTTCCGCGGACAATGGTCTATTGTCGAATTTTCAGATTGTGTGTACACAAGTCCGTCAGACAAAAGTCCAAAGTACAAACACACATGCTCGGAATCAATGCTCGCCAAACACAACATTAGCAGAAGGTGCCCAAAGGGTGGCGCTAAAGAGATGAAAAGCCACCTTGTATGTCACTATGTTCATGTTCATTTGCCAACAATTGTGTGCCATTTGTATGCAAAACAAGTTCATGGCCAATGCCCTTCGAAGCGCATTTGTGAGGCCAGGCACTGATATTGGATGAGAAGGCCTGGCTCGCAGTTTCTGCTCTAATTCAGCCAAAAGGTGTTCTATCTGGTTGAGGTCAGGACTCTGTGCCGGCCTGTCCAGTTTCTCCACCCCAAATTCACTCATCCATGTCTTTATCGATCTTGATTTGTGCACTGGTGTGCAGTCATTTTGGAACAGGAAGGGGCTTGTCTCCAAACTGTTCCCACAAAGTTGGGAGTATGAAATTGTCCAAAATGTCTTGGTATGCTGATGCCTTAAGATTTCCCTTCACTGGAACTAAGAGGCCAAGCCCAACCTCTGAAAAACAACCCCACGTCATAACCCCCCTCCACCAAATGATTTGGACCAGTGCACAAAGCAAGGTCTCTAAAGATATGGATGAGTGAGTTTGGGGTGGAGGAACTTGACTGGCCTGCACACAGTCCTGAACTCAACACAACAGAACACCTTGGGGATGAATTAGTGCGGAGACTGTAAGCCAGGCTTTCTCGTCCAACATCAGTGCCTGACCTCACAAATGCACTTACGGAAGAATGGTCAAACATTCCCATATACACACTCCTAAACCTTGTGGACAGCGTTCCCAGAAGAGTCGAATCTGTTATAGCGGCAAAGGGTGTGCCAAATGAATTTTGAACCCTATGGACTAAGACTGGAATGCCATTACAGTTCATGTGCGTATAAAGGCAGGCGCCCTAATACTTGGGACAATATATTGTACATTGCTTGTGACACTAAGCATGGCTATGGACTTCGGGCTGGTTCACACCATAGAGATGCAGACTACATGTGTGAGGCTGCCCGCTGGCTAAGTGGGTAGCAATTCTGTCTAGCAGCACTGGAGTTGCTGGTTTAATTCCCCAACATGCTAATCCTTGTGTTGAAGTTTATATGTTCTCCATATGTGGGTTTCTCACCACAATCCAAAGACATGCTGGTATGTTATTTGTCTCCTGTCGACATAGTCTCTAATGTAAGAAAGTTAATTTTGGACTTTGGAAGCTCATTGCAGTCAGGAACTGATGTAAATGTTTGTTAGCACTAATCATGCCCAGGGACTTGGCCATTTAAAATTGTGGGGTTTACACTGCACAGGTACATATGCTTAGAAAACTGTTGCTTTGTTTATGTACATGCAAATGGACTTCAATCTTTGGCCTGTAGTTGGAGATTTGATGCACATAGCCAAGAGCTAACACAGTTAAAAACAGTATTACTGTATGTGTTCCTGCTCATCCGGCGCAATCACTTTAGACATACATGAAGAGACAGATTGAAAGATACTGGTGGGCGTGTACTTCTATTGGGTGTGTGGCAGCTTGCTAACAATACAACCTTATATAAAGGACTGCAGTAGGGCGGGGTTCATTTGGCCTGAGAAGGCCAAGTTTTTTGCTGTGATTTTTTGGGGAGAAGCAATTATATTTTGTATATTGACAAACGCCCAACTAGAGCTGTTTGCTGAAATTCGTGTGCATTCTTTAAATCAAAAGTGGGTTTATGTGGTCATGCTGTCAATGTTGTGCGTGTATTGTTTCTGTCTGACCATGCATTCATGGTTTTGGAGCATCTGCTGAACTTCTGCTCGTTGATCTCATTGCTTAATCATGTACACAGAAATGCAGCTTCCAGCAGAACATGGTCACAAATGTATGTGTGTGGATTGTGGGGTGGTGGTGGGTGTTTGACTATGTGCCTTTTTAATATTCTGTTTGAATGCTTTGTATGAATAATGACTGTTAAATATGTTTCTATAATCTTGCAGATAAAAATGTGATGTGGATTGGTGGGCGAGTAGTGGTACAATGAAATGTGTTGCCCGTTATACACTGAAAGTAAAGCTGTGTCCACTCAAAGGTTTAGACAAATTTTAGATTGTAAGCTCCTATAAGCAGGGCCCTTAAAACGCAATTGCTAACTGTTTTGATAAATATAGCACCACATATACTGTATAATTTTTTTTATGCTAGTAAATGAATGTATATCGTTTTGCTTCTGTTGCCAAATAAAAGTACATTATTGAGCTTGTTTGTTTGTTTCTCTTTTTTTCCTCTTTTCTTTCTTCCTTTTAATTCGCTTTGGGGTGGTGGTTTTGGGGAAGTGCAACATCTTTCTTATACCCATAGAAGTTATAATATATAATTGTGCACCAAAAAATCTAATCTGTTCAGCACACTTTCAAGTAAATGATGAAGGTGCTTAGGTGGAGTCTTTGTATATAACAGCTGTGGAGAATTGCAGGTAATGAATTCAGCTGGTAGATAGGCAGTGTTGTATGTGTGAGCCCTGGTTCACATTGGTGCAATTTGACATGTCAAATCTCATGCCAAATCGGCGGCAAATGCCCAGTCATTTCCAAAAGTAGTTATGTATTATTTTTTGACGACTTTGGGTTGCAATTTCCTTTGACATCTGTGCAGAAACCTGCACAGATGTCTCAAATTCTCCCCGCAGTCGGGACTGACATTGTGTGAGTTCAGCTGAACTTGCACAATTTTCTCCTGCTGTCAGTGTGAACCAGGACTCAAACTGGGCCTTTGTAATTCACCTGCTGTAATCCCAGGGACACTTTTTCTTATCAAACTCCCTTAAGTTTGCCTTCAAATATCGTTATATGTAAAAATAAAGATTTGCATATCTGCAAATAAACGAAAATAAAAAATTCTAATCGTGGTTGCGATCAAATATTCGCAGCTGCAATCAAAAACATGTGGTTTCACCCTTTGACCTGAAAATGAGTCATTGTAATGACCCGGAAGTTACTATGCTGGTCAGGATCTCCATCTAGGTGGATATGTACTTGTGCTTACTCAATGTGGGGTGGATGTGGTAGTTAGATTTGGTGTGGGTGGGGTTCATTGATTTGTTTATTTGGCATCACCACACATTTGCTTCTGGCTCGTGTGCACACATCACTACCTGCATTTGTTCTGCTGATGTAAATCAGTAAGGACAATGCAAATATAAATGAGAGCTCCTTTTATTAAAATTTATATATGGCTTGTTTCACACTTGGGTGACTTTTCCAGCAAATTTGGACTTCCGAGTTGTATGACAAGTTGTACCCCATGATTCTCAATGATAACCTTTCATATCTGTTCTACTTCAAGTTGCACCAACTTCAAAGTAGTCTCTGTACTACTTTGGTGCAACTTTCATGCGACTTGAGGTACATATATTACACAGGCATTCCCAGAAGTTGGGGCCAAGTTGCAGCGGCAAAGTGGCAGCAAAATAGTGTGACTTTTTTAGGTTGCAGCAGTGTGAATGAGATTCATGGATAACAACTTTGAATTTGGCCCTATTGTCACTTGTGCATCCTGAAAGTGGGGCAAATTCGTCCCTGCACTACCTTGGTTTGACTTTGATGCGATTTGAGGTCCAAACACCACAAGATTACACAGGCATGGCATCAAGTCACGGCAAAGCTGTGCAATTTTAAGGTTGCACAAGTGCAAATGGGGCCTAATTCAAAGGTGTTATCAATTAATCTCATTGGGTGACTTTTCATGCAGCTTTGGACCTCGGAGACGCATGAAAAGTTGCCCTCCATGATTTCCACTCATATCTATGCAACTTCACCCATGTTCACATAGCTCTGAATTGACATGTCAAATTGCAGGCCAAATCGGCGCCTTTTGATAGCAATGGAAGTGCCTCACCGATTTCCCAAAAGTAGTTCCTGTACTACTTTGGGCTACTTCAGAGGGCATTTTCTTACCTCCCAACTTTTTGAGATGAAATGAGGGACATCTATTAGCAAAAGTATATAGGCATGGGATGCACCCCCTAACACGCCTCCTTTTTAAAGGAGGATTATTCCAAAAAAAGATTAGTTAAACCCTCAAGTGCTTTTTTTTTTTTTTTTTTTTTACCAATAATATTCCTTTAGATTGGCTTTGGAAATTTTACAAACAAAGCAATAAAGCAATTTATAAATTAGATGAAAGGTTTAGCATTGGGAAACTCTTTGAAAGATAAAAAGTGCATTCTATATACAACTAGATAGATCAGAACAGAATGAGGGACAAATGAGGAGGAATAAGGGAGTGAGGGACTTAGGTCCCAAATGTCCCTAATTTGGAACAATGTGATTTCACTAGACATCTGTGCAGGAAAGTGCACTGATGTCTCCGAAATCGCTCACAAAGTCAGGCTGTGGCCCCTTTTACACTTGTGTGACTTTTCCTGCGACTTTGGACATCTGATTCGCATTACAAGTCATACCCCATGATGAGTACCATTCATATCTGATCGATTTCAAAGTAGTCCCTGTACTACTTTGGTTCAACTTTGATGCAAGTTGAGGTCCATAGACCTCAAGTTTACACAGGCATTCCCTGAATTTGCTGCAAAATTGTTGCTGCAGAACCGTGAGAAAATCACAGCAAAATTGCGCTACTTTCCCTGCGACTCCTGCATCCATAGACCTCAAGATTACACAGGCATTGCTTAAAGCATCAAAATTGCAGCAAAAAAGCGATGCAAAATCGCGAGACTTTCAGGTCGCACAAGTGTGAAAGGGGCCTAAGTCACTGTGTTGAGTACTATTATACCTAGAATATAAAGTAGTCCCACCATTAAACACTAGTAAACTTATGTTCTCAATATAATTGTGCTCAAATGGCTGAAAATCACGCAGAAGGTATCGCCTACTGAAAGCTTGCATTGTACTCAGCAGCATATGCTGAAAAGAGGCGAACGCCTATTAGCCAATGTCACATCAGCATGTTACTATAATATTAATGCCTGAAATGCAAAACATTATTATATAGCACCAAACATTAATAAATGTATATTCTATGTAGGTTTGTGCTCAGCTCTGTAGCATAGTCGTATACCCTGCTACCTCTAAAGGTTCAAGCCATAAGTTTGAATCCCACTGGCGGTATCACCTCCTGAAAATGTGCATTGTACTCAGCAGCATAATTAGCCAATGCACATCGGTTTATTCCATAATTTTAACTCTTCAAATGCATGCAATGGTATGTAATTATTCAAAAATATTATGGTGTGGAATTGCAAAAATCCAGCTTTTCAAAAACCAATAAAAAACAGCGTAGCCCCCCCCCCGTGCATACCAGGCCCTTCTGATCTTCGGATATGGTAATTTATGTGGGGCCCCCCAAAATCCATACCAGACCCTTATCCGAGCATGCAGCCTGGAGGTCAGGGTGGGGGGAGCAAGCACCCCCCGAACCGTACGAGGCCACATGCCACATCTCACAGGGGGAAACTAAAAGACTGCATTAGTGAAAAGCAGCATATGCTGAAAATAGGTGACTGCCAATTAGCCAATGAACTTTAGTTTGGCTGATTCTATTATATTAACTCTTCAAATGCATGCAATGGTATGTAAGTATTCAATAATATTATGGTGTGGAATTCCAAACATCACACACTAGTTAACGGGCAGTTTACATTTCTTTGTTTATTTTAATTCACTTGTGCACTGAAAAAATAAACACAGCTGGTGAATGGTAGGTTGGCTAGGATTTGAACTTATACTTTGAGTGCTGTGGAGATATCTGAGCAGACCACCAAGCCATTGTGCTAAGTATGCTGAGACCTGCATAATAGTGTAGTATGATTAAAGAATGAACATAAATAATTACCGCTTTATAGTCACCTAAATAAAAAATAAATAAAAAAAACAACATGTAACAAATGGGTAACCTAAATGTTCAATACATGTAACTTTACAGATCAGCAGACACTACTCTCAAACTAAGAATACTAATTACAATATACATCAATAGATGCACACGAGGTAGAGCACATTTCACATACATGGATCATGGTTGCAGTGCAATACTATACAATAACTTAGTAGAAATTGTTATTTGCATATCCGTTGAATTGCTAATTTCCTAATTTACTAACGTAAGTTTGCCGCTAATAGTGCTCTTTTTCATTCACACGTTCACCTGTTAAAATCTTAAGTGCCTACAATGGGCACTGTTACATGTAATAGCACCCAATACTTCCCGGCACTATAGTAAATGACTCCCTTTGTTGGTAATGACAGCTTCAAGATACCTCCTGTATGAAGAAACTAGTCGCATGCTTTGCTCAGGTGTGATTTTGGCCACACAAGATGGTTCCATAGGCCTCTTCTATCAACTCGGATCTTGTGTTTTGGGATCATTGTCTTGCTGAAATGTTCACCCTCCTTTCATATTCATCATCCTGGTAGATGGCAGCAGATGTTTATCAAGAATGTCTTGGTAAATTTTTCCATTCATCCTTCCTTCCACGACATGAAGTTTGCCACTACCGTATGCTGAAAAACATCCCCACACCATGATGTTCCCACCTCCAAACTTCACTGTTGGTATGGTGTTTTGGGGTGACATGCAGTGCCATTTGACCTCCAAACATGGTGTGTATTATGGCATCCAACGAGTTCAATTTTGGTCTGACCAGATTATATTCTCCCAGTATTTCACAGGCTTGTCTAAATGCAGCAAACTTTAAGTGAGCTTCAACATACTTTTTCTTCAGCATTGGAGTCTTGCATGGTTGTACCTGCTAATTCCAGGTCTTTCTGAAGCTCTCCAAAAGCGTTTGGCTCCCACTGCTGTCAATCAAATCTGGTGACACAGGAGTGGGGGGGGGCAGGGCCAAGTCCAGCTTTCTGTGTCAATGGGCGCAGTAGCGGGACTCGGGAGCTAGCATGCACAAGTGCTCCCAGGGAAAGTGACTTTCCCTGGGGGCACCCGATGAAGAGGATGGGCCTGGAGCGCCAGCGGGGGACCCTAAAAGAAGAAGATCAGGGCTGCTCTGTGCAAAACCAATGCACAGAGCAGGTAAGTATAGGCATGTTTGTTATTTTTAGCAACAGTATGTAAGCCAAAAGCAAACATATAGGCTTCTTTCACACTGGGGTGGGGTGCGCTAGCAGTAAAGCATTAACGGCGCTTCACTGCTGTTATGGCGGCGCTTTTAGGTCACTAGCAGGGCGCTTTTAACCCCCACTAGCAGCCAAGGAAGGGGTTAAAAGTGCCTGTGTTGCAGTGCTGCCAAAGTGCTTTCCAGGCGCTGTGGAAGCGCTGCCCATTAATTTCAATAGACAGGGCGTTTTGGGGGCGGTGTATACACCACTCCCACACCTCCCCAAAGATGCAGCTTGCAGGACTTTTTTCCTGTCCTGCAAGTGTACCACCCCGGTCTGAAAGCACTCAGGCTTTCACACTGGGGAGGCATTAGAGGCTTGTTCGAGGTGCTTTACAGGCACTATTTTTAGCGCTAAAATGCCTGAAAAGCACCCCAGTGTGAAAGGGGTCTTATTATATTACAACTTACCATTTTTACCATTTTTATTAGAAGTGATGGCTGCATGAGCTTTCTTTTTAGGATTTCTTTCTTTTATTTTCATCTGGTGAGCCAAACAGCAAGCCTGATGTTTTTCAAAAGAACAAGCTCTCCAGTAGCATGTATCAGTTACAGGGATGAGACAAACCATTTACCACTGATAGGGGCGCTTACAATGATCATCTTTTATTTATCTATATATAACCTTTATCCCAAAAGGGGGAAACAACCGTTTGCTATAACTGCCTGTAAATTGTGAGCTAGAGTTTGGCTTTGAGTTGTTTAAATCTGCTAGTACATATAACACTCTGGCAATGCTGCTGTCCAAATGTGTCCCCTGTGCTCATTTACCCAGAGCGGAGGGCACTCTAATACTTGTGATATGTTAATGTTACTGGTCAGATAACCAGGTGAAAACAGAGGGGAAAAAAGCCTAAGAAAAAAAAAATATGCAGCCACCTCAACTAATGATTGGTAAGCTGCAATATATTACATTTTGGTTTTGGGTTTAATACCACTTTAATTGTAGCAGAGTGAAATGTGTTAGAGGGCAGAGAAGCAGTTATAATAGCCTTTGTACCAGATAATGCCAATAAAATGTACTGTATATTGGGCTTTTATAATGGAGATTGGCTGTTTTTTTTTCTTGGGGTGCCCTCAAAGGGGGAAGCAGGGGGAAGAGTGACTTGAGGAGAATAGCTTAACCACCTCCCGTCCACGCTATAGCCGAAAGATGGCTACAGCGTGGACCTAATTAGACGTCCTCCCGTGCTCAAGTGGCCTGCGTGCCCCCTGCAGGGCGCACGGCATGCTCTGCGATCAGCGAGTCTATAAGACTTGGCTAATCACAGATCGGAGTAAGGGGTCGATCCTGACCCCTTACCACGTGATCAGCTGTCAGCCAATAACAGCTGATCATGTGATGTAAACAGAGCCAGTAATCGGCTATTTTTTCTCCTCATGCTGGTTGCGCGAGGAGAAAAAAAAGCCGATCACTGGCAGCTGTGAGAGGGACATCAGTCCCAATTGTGGAGAGCCTCTGCAGAGGCTTCTGTGCCCACCTGTGCCATCTACCAGTGCCCACAGTACCACCCATCAGTGCCCACAGTGTCACCTATTAGTGCCCACAGTGCCACTTATAAAATGTCACCAATCAGTGCCTCATCGCCAGTGCTGCCTATTAGTGCTATCTACCAGTGCCCATCAGTGCCACCTACCAGTGCCTATCAGTGACATCTATCAGTGCCACCTCTTAGTGCCACCCATCAGTGCCATCTTATCAGTGCCGCCTTATCTATGCATATCAGTGCAGCCCATCAGTGCAGTCTCATCAGCGAATATCAATGAAGGAGAAAAATTACCCGTTTGCAAAATGTTATAACAAACTATGAAACGTGTTTTTTTTTTTTTTTCAAAAAATTCTGTCTTTTTTTGTTTGTGTAGCAAAAATAAAGACCCAAGTGGTGATTAAATATCACCAAAGGAAAGCTCCATTTGTGTGAAAAAAAATTATAAAAATTTCATTTGAGTACAGCGTAGCATGACTGCGCACTTGTCATTCAAAGTGTGACAGCGCTGAAAGCTAAAACCTGGTCTGGGCAGGAGGTGGGTTTAAGTGCCCAGTAAGCAAGAGGTTATTCTGTCTGCAACAAATGCATGTTATGTAATGCAAACTTGGTTAGAGTATATTTGTTGAATAAAGTATAGTGTTTACTTATTAACTTATGTATCAGCATAGAAATATTTGCAGATACCAGAGTCATCTGTATATTTAGATGTTTAAAAAGAAAACTCTAGACATGCTTAATTCTAGTTTAGTATAATTAGGCATTCGATTAATGAATACATATTAATCATATTTAATGATTCATTAACACGACAAAGAAAAAATCTGTGAAAAAAATCTAATTAAAGTTTATTTTTAAATTATATAACAAAACTGTGTGTTCTCATATACAGTGTAGAACAAAAAAAATGTGATTAATTAACCACTTGCGACCCACACATAGTACTTCTAGCATGAGTAGGCGGCAGCTACAGGCTCAGCAACATACTAGTACATTGCTGAGCACATGTGCACAGCCGCGCCCCCTGGTGTGATGGACACAGCAGATCCCAGCACTTTGTGCTCAGCCGCTGTGAATGGCTGGGGTTTCATGTGATTGCTATGGCCAGTCATAGTGATCACATGATTACAATGTAAGCAAAACAGTCATGAATGGCTTCCATTCATCACTGCTTGCCTACTATTGTGATGCTGTGATTGGCCCAAAGCTATCTGATATACCAATCTGGCATCCAATACCATGTGATTAGTTGTAGCCCATCACAGATCACAATAGTAAGCAAGCTGTCATGAATGAAAATGGAACAATAATGTGTGGCACTATAAAAAATAATGAAAATCTACATTAGTGAATATAGGGTCACAATGGTAATGATGATACACTAAGTGACAAAGGTGTGTGAACAACCTATATAAGATGTGTAACCACAAAAAATTTAAAATTCATATATCTGAGAATTATAAACCAGGTTAGTGACCACAAAAAGTGTGAGTGAGTCCCACTAAATGTGACATCAAAATAAAAGTGCAAAAAAAAATATTAAAAGGAGAAGGTAAAAAAATATAATCAACCAGAACACAGTGAGTGGTCTCAAGAATCACAGAAGCATGGTAATGCAAACATGGATGAAAAGACAATGTCGCATGTCTATCATATCAAACTAATAAAATGCGAAAAAGATGAAAACTAGGAAATGCATGACATATGGGTATAATGTTGTGAGTTTAAAACGCCATACATAAAGTTCAGATTCATGAGCATGCAGATGTATCGCTGTTGATGCTTCAAAACTTCATAAATGCTTCTCACAGCGAAGTCAGAGGCATACCAACATGCAAAACCAGGTCTTCTCCAAACATAGATTCAAGCAAAGAAAAATGCAATGCCCTTACCAGAGATGGTGGACTCACAGGCCTTTGGCGGTGAGTCAGATAAGCTTGTACCGTCAAACATATATAGTAGTATAGTTACATAGTAGGTGAGGTTGAAAAAAGACACAAGTCCATCAAGTCCAACCTATGTGTGTGATTATGTATCAGTATTACATTATATATCCCTGTATGTTGCGGTCATTCAGGTGCTTATCTAATAGTTTCTATTAGCTACTATTTGAAGATATCAATGCTCCCCGCTGAGACCACCGCCTGTGGAAGGGAATTCCACATCCTTGCCGCTCTTACAGTAAAGAACCCTCTATGTAGTTTAAGGTTAAACCTCTTTTCTTCTAATTTTAATGAGTGGCCACGAGTCTTGTTAAACTCTCTTCTGCGAAAAAGTTTTATCCCTATTGTGGGGTCACCAGTACGGTATTTGTATATTGAAATCATATCCCCTCTCAAGCGTCTCTTCTCCAGAGAGAATAAGCTCAGTGCTCGCAACCTTTCCTCATAACTAAGATCCTCCAGACCCTTTATTAGCTTTGTTGCCCTTCTTTGTACTCGCTCCATTTCCAGTACATCCTTCCTGAGGACTGGTCCCCAGAACTGGACAGCATACTCCAGGTGCGGCCGGACCAGAGCCTTGTAGAGTGGGAGAATTATCGTTTTATCTCTGGAGTTGATCCCCTTTTTAATGCATGCCAATATTCTGTTTGCTTTGTTAGTAGCAGCTTGGCATTGCATGCCATTGCTGAGCCTATCATCTACCAGGACCCCAGGTCCTTTTCCATCCTAGATTCCCCCAGAGGTTCTCCCCCCAGTGTATAGATTGCATTCATATTTTTGCCACCCAAATGCATTATTTAGCATTTTTCTACATTGAACCTCATTTGCCTCATTTGCCTCGTTTGAGAAACCCCTATGAGACATAGAAAAATATTATGTAGATGTATCCATATTTCCATGCACTAATTTAGTAGTTCTTTAGTCTATTTGGTTAGCATTTTAGTCTCCGGCCAGGCTTAGGGCAAATGTAATTTGTTTTGTTTCTCCATTCATTAATATTAGGGACATGCATAATCGTGTTTATACAATTACCCACTAAGATGGAGACTCAGTATGTTATGCATATCTTTTTACCAATTATTGTTTTCCATACCATCCATTTCATATGGTTCCAATTATTGTTTGTCATATTTCATCTATGTATTTATGTCATTTCCATATTCGGTTTGGTTTATAATACATTTCTTAGAGTCACATATTCATATATGTATTTTTATTGCCTGGTACTAAGGATGAGCTTCGAGTTCGAGTCGAACTCATGTTCGACTCGAACATCGACTGTTCGCCAATTCTCTGAACAGCGAACAATTTGGGGAGTTTGCAGCAAATTCGAAAGCCGCGGAACACCCTTTCAAAGTCTATGGGAGAAATCAAAAATGCTAATCTTAAAGGCTTATATGCAAGTTATTGTCAAAAAAAGTGTTTGGGGACCCGGGTCCTGCCCCAGGGGACAGCAAAATGACATTTCAAAGGAAAAAAAGTCATTTAAAACTACTCGCGGCTATTAATGAATTGCCGGTCTGACAATATACATAAAAGTTCATTGATAAAAATGGCATGGGAATTCCCCACAGGGGAACCCCAAACCAAAATTTAAAAAATAAATGATGTGGGGAGTCCCCCTAAATTCCATACCAGGCCCTTAAGGTCTAGTATGAATATTAAGGGGAACCCCGGCCAAATTTTCCCTTTCCCCTCGGAGGAAGATGCCGGATGAGAACATCGGAGGAAGAACCAGAAGAACCAGAAGAAGAAGAAGATGGAGGAAGAAACCAAAGGAAGATAGAAGATAGAAGAAAGAAAATAGAAGAAAAAAGAAGCATTTAAATAAAGGAATTGTCAAAAACTGTCTCGTCATTTTTAACATTTTTGACACTTTTTTTGTGAAATGGTAGGGGTACTTTTGTACCCCCTTACCATTTCACACAGGGGGGAGGGCCGGGATCTGGGGGTCCCCTTGTTAAAGGGGGCTTCCAGATTCAGATAAGCCCCCTGCCTGCAGACCCCCACAACCACCAGGCAAGAGTTGTGGGGATGAGGCCCTTGTCCCCATCAACATGGGGACAAGGTGTTTTGGGGGGCTACCCCAAAGCACCCTCCCAATGTTGGGGGCATGTGGCCTGCTATGGTTCAGGAGGGGGGCGCTCTCTTGTCCCCCCCTCTTTTCCTGCAGCCTGCCAGGTTGTGTGCTCGGATGAGGGTCTGGTATGGATTTTTGGGGAGACCCCGCACCATTTTTTTTTCAATTTTGGCACGGGGTTCCCCTAAAATCCATACCAGACCTGAAGGGTCTGGTATAGATTTTGAGGGGGACCCCACACCATTTTTTTTTTATTTTTGGTTCGGGGTTCCCCTGTGGGGAATTTCCATGCCGTTTTTATCAACGAACTTTTATGTGTATTGTCAGACCGGCAATTCATTATTACCCGCAAGTAGTTTTAAATGACTTTTTTTCCTTTGAAATGTAATTTTGCTGTCAGACTGTTCTAAACACGGGAAACGTGCGCCCCTTTACAGGCATACTAAAGACACCCCCAGGTACAAAATTTAAAGGAATATTACACTTTTATTGTTTCACTTTAAGAATTATTAAAATCACTGCTCCTTTTAACGGCCACTTTTAAAACTTTTTTTTCATTGATCCATGTAACCTGGGGCAGGACCCAGGTCCCCAAACACTTTTTATGACAATAACTTGCATATAAGCCTTTAAAATTAGCACTTTTGATTATTCATGTTCGTGTCCCATAGACTTTAACGGTGTTCCCATGTTCAAACAAATTTTTTGCCTGTTCGCATGTTCTGGTGTGAACCAAACGGCTTATGTGTTCGGCTCATCCCTACCTGGTACAGTTTCCTTGCTTGAGTGTGCAGCTTGATGGCCTATTATCCACATTATAGTTCTCACATTTACTTACTTTTAAGCCAAGTGGTGGCTTATATTTAGATTTTTTTGGGTCTACCTATTAGGAAGCTATTTCCAGCCGTAAGAGCATTTGGAGCGCGTATGCGTTCCAAACCGAGCTGGAATTAGTTCCTGCTTCCTGCCTCTGATTGTACATACTCTCTGAGTGCATACCACGTCATCACGCTGATGCTAGAGCACGTGGTGATCATGTGACTCCTCCCATTGATGAACACTCAGGAGCGGTCGATTGGAGGACGATATGGAGGCTTGGTTCTCTACCAACCTCGCTTACATAGGATTGGCCTGTCAAATCGTCACATGATAACTGATTGGTATGGAGGCCAATAAACCCGGAAGTGAGACCGCACAAGGTTCTGACCAGGTGTTTTATGGTTTTTATTCATTTCTATATAAAGCGCAGTTGGCAGGTTGGCTTATACCCCAGCAGAAGTCTTAGAGGACGAAACATGTTGGGTCCGTTTTGCTACCCTAGCTACCTTTTACTGCGCTGTTTTAGTTCAATTGAACCAAATTTTGACTGCCCATTTTGTATTACATGTTGGAAATATTTTTATATCAATACATTTTCCATGCTTATCGGATTTACATCATGTGGAGGCCTTTCTTTCTTTGTTTTTTCCTTGCCATATTGTGAGGATTGCTGCTGATTGAGTGGAACTCGGTGGAAGATTCAAGCCTGTCCCTGGATAGGAAACCAGACTAACAGGAAGTTTGGGTTTATTTCATCTCCTCCAGGGGCGAACGAGTTGTGAGGTTTTCCTTTCCCACCAAGCATATCTCCTTGATTGGAACCGGATCTAACCTTACCGTTTGACGGTACAAGCTTATCTGACTCCCTGCCAAAGGCCTGTGAGTAGGGATGAGCCGAACACCCCCCTGTTCGGTTTGCACCAGAACATGCGAACAGGAAAAAAGTTTGTTCGAATACGCGAACATCGTTAAAGTCTATGGGACACGAACATGAATAATCAAAAGTGCTAGTTTTAAAGGCTTATATGCAAGTTATTGTCATAAAACGTGTTTGGGGACCTGGGTCCTGCCCCAGAGGACATGGATCAATGCAAAAAAAGTTTTAAAAACTGCCGTTTTTTCAGGAGCAGTGATTTTAATAATGCTTAAAGTCAAACAATAAAAGTGTAATATTCCTTTAAATTTCATACCTGGGGGGTGTCTATAGTATGCCTGTAAAGGGGCGCATGTTTCCCGTGTTTAGAACAGTCTGACAGAAAAAGGACATTTCAAAGGAAAAAACCCATTTAAAACTACTCGCGGCTATTGCATTGCCGACAATTCACATAGAAGTTCATTGATAAAAATGGCACAGGGGAACCCCGAACCAAAATTTAAAAAAAATGACGTGGGAGTCCCCCTAAATTTCATACCAGGCCCTTCAGGTCTGGTATGAATATTAAGGGGAACCCCGGCCAAAATTTAAAAAAAAATAACGTGGGGTTCCCCCTAAATTCTATACCAGACCCTTCAGGTCTGGTATGGATTTTAAGGGGAACCCCGTGCCAAAAAAAACCCAAAAAAAAACGGCGTGGGGTCCCCCCAAGAATCCATACCAGACCCTTATCCGAGCACGCAACCTGGCAGGCCGCAGGAAAAGAGGGGGGGACAAGAGTGCGCCCCCCCTCCTGAACCGTACCAGGCCACATGCCCTCAACATTGGGAGGATGCTTTGGTGTAGCCCCCAAAAACACCTTGTCCCCATGTTGATGGTTGTGGGGGTCTGCGGGCGGGGGGGCTTATCAGGATCTGGAAGCCCCTTTAACAAGGGGACCCCCAGATCCCACCCCCCCTGTGTGAAATGGTAAGGGGGTACTTACCCCTACCATTTCACTAAAAAACTGTCAAAATGTTAAAAATGACAAGAGACAGTTTTTGACAATTCCTTTATTTAAATGCTTCTTCTTTCTTCTATCTTCCTTCATCTTCTTCTTCTGGTTCTTCTGGTTCTTCTGGCTCTTCTGGTTCTTTCTCCGGCATTCTCGTCCAGCATCTCCTCCACGGCGTCTTCTATCTTCTTCTCCTCGGGCCGCTCCGCACCCATGGCATGAGGGGAGGATCCCGCTCTTCTCTTCATCTTCTTCATCTTCTTCTCTTCTTCTCTTCTTCATTTTCTTCTCCGGGCCGCTCCGCACCCATGCTGGCATGGAGGGAGGCTCCCGCTGTGTGGCGGCGTCTCCTCGTCTGACGGTTCTTAAATAACGGGGGCGGGGCCACCCGGTGACCCCACCCCCCTCTGACGCACGGTGACTTGACGGGACTTCCCTGTGACGTCACGGGGAATGCCACAGGGAAGTCCCGTCATGTCCCGTGTGTCACCTGGTGACCCCGCCCCCGTTATTTAAGAACCGTCAGATGAGGCGACGCCATCACACAGTGGGAGCCTCCCTCCATGCCAGCATGGGTGCGGAGTGGCCCGGAGAAGAAAATGAAGAAGAGAAGAAGGAAGAAGAGAAGAAGATGAAGAGAAGAGCGGGAGCCTCCCCCATGCCATGGGTGCGGAGCGGCCCAAGAAGACGAAAATAGAAGACGCCGCGAGGAGATGCTGGATGAGAACGCCGGAGGAAGAACCAGAAGAACCAGAAGAAGAAGAAGATGAAGGAAGATAGAAGAAAGAAGAAGCATTTCAAAAGGAGTTGTCAAAACTGTCTCTGGTCATTTTTAACATTTTTGACAGTTTTTTAGTGAAATGGTAGGGGTAAGTACCTCCTTACCATTTCACACGGGGGGGCGGGATATGGGGGTCCCCTTGTTAAAGGGGGCTTCCAAAATTCTGATAAGCCCCCCCGCAGACCCCCACAACCACCGGCCAGGGTTGTGGGGATGAGGCCCTTGTCCTCATCAACATGGGGACGGGGTGTTTTGGGGGGCTACACCAAAGCATCCTCCCAATGTTGAGGGCATGTGGCCTGGTACGGTTCAGGAGGGGTGCACTCTCATCCCCCCCTCTTTTCCTGCGGCCTGCCAGGTTGCGTGCTCGGATAAGGGTTTGGTATGGATTTTTGGGGGACCCACGCCGTTTTTTGTTTTTTTTTGGCGTGGGGTTCCCCTTTAAAATCCATACCAGACCTGAAGGGTCTGGTATGGAATTTAGGGGGAACCCCACGTCATTTTTTTTTTTTTTAAATTTTGGCCGGGGTTCCCCTTAATATCCATACCAGACCTAAAGAGCCTGGTATGGAATTTAGGGGGACTCCCACGTCATTTTTTTTTTAAATTTTGGTTTGGGGTTCCCCTGTGGGGAATTCCCATGCCGTTTTTATCAATGAACTTCTATGTGTATTGTCGGCAATGCAATAGCCGCGAGTAGTTTTAAATGTTTTTTTTCCTTCGAAATGTCATTTTGCTGTCAGACTGTTCTAAACACAGGAAACATGCGCCCCTTTACAGGCATACTATAGACACCCCCCCAGGTATGAAATTTAAAGGGATATTACACTTTTATTGTTTGACTTTAAGCATTATTAAAATCACTGCTCCTGAAAAAACGGCCGTTTTTAAAACTTTTTTTTGCATTGATCCATGTCCCCTGGAGCAGGACCCAGGTCCCCAAACACTTTTTATGACAATAACTTGAATATAAGCCTTTAAAATTAGCACTTTTTATTTCTCCCATAGACTTTTAAAGGGTCTTCCGCGGCATTCAAATTTGCCGCGAACACCCCAAATTGTTCGCTGTTCGGCGAACTTGCGAACAGCCAATGTTCGAGTCGAACATGAGTTCGACTCGAAATCGAAGCTCATCCCTACCCGTGAGTCCACCATCTCTGGTAAGGGCACTGTGTTTTTCTTTGCTTGAATTTACGTTTGGAGAAGACCTGGCTTTGCATGTTGGTATGCCTCTGACTTCGCTGTAAGAAGCATTTATGAAATTTTGGAGCATCAACAGCGATACATCTGCATCCTCATGAATCTCCACTTTATGTATGGAGTTTTAAACTCACAACATTATACCCATATGTCATGCATTTCCTAGTTTTCATCCTTTTCACATTTTATTAGTTTGATATGATAGACATGCAACATTGTCTTTTCATCCATGTTTGCATTACCATGCTAATGTGATTCTTGAGACCACTCACTGTGTTCTGATTGATTCTATTTTTTTTACCTTCTCCTTTTTATATGTTTTTTTTTGCACTTTTATTTTGATGTCACATTTAGTGGGACTCACTCACACTTTTTGTGGTCACTAACCTGGTTTATAATTCTCAGATATATGAATTTTTAATTTTTTGTGGTTGCATATCTTATATAGGTTGTTTACACACCTTTGTCACTTTGTGTATCATCATTACCATTGTGACCCTATATTCACTAATGTAGATTTTCCTTATTTTTTATAGCACCACACATTATTGTTCCATTTATATTTCACAATTAGTCTGATTGTTGTGTTGGCTGCTCTTTTATTTAGAGTTGTCGCGGCAGTTTTCTCATCTATTTGTCATGAATGAAAGCCATTCATGACAGGTAAAACTATTGCTTATAACAGTGAAAATCGCTGTTATAAGCAATAATGGTTTAAAAGAACAATCCCTGATCACTTCCCCCCACCCCTCCCCTCAGAATAGCACAATGTCGATTTGGTGACACTGAACTGCTCTGATGACAGAATGTAAAAAAAAAAATCTTAAAAGAAAATCTTAAAAAGTATATATATATATTTTTTTTTTACATTCAGTCAGTGATCCCTGCCATGGCAGTCATATGGTGATGCTGTATTGCACTAGTGACAGTATATAAAAAAGTGTGAAAAAAATGAATTAATTTTTCCAAAACATTATGACCAAAAAATTACAACTTCAAAAAACTCACCATGCCTCTTCCTAAATATGTTTGACTGTCTACTTTCAAAAAAGGGGTCATTTGGGGGATATTTGTACTGTCCTGGTATTTTCAGGCCTCAAGAAATGAGATGAGGCCGTCAGTGCATCAGGACCAATCAATTTTCAAATATATATATAGTTTGTAGTCTCTAACTTTAACACAGACTAAATAATACACACTGATCTGGGTTATTTTTACCAAAGAAATTTAGCAGATTTAGCAGGTGTACCCAATTTGAAGTTCTGTCTCTACATTGGGTGAACTTGCATTTTGTGTGTTTCATTGACTGTGCATGTGCTTTCAATTGCCTCATTAGCACGCAAACCTATGTTATATCAAGCTTGCATATAGCATTCTTTACCTTGCCCAGCAAAGAGGTAAGATTGTGTGTGTGGGGCCGGCAAGAGAGTACATTTAGGTGTCCTTATAGAGTTTGTAACACTTGCATTTTCTCTTTGTATTTCATTTCTTATGTCTTTGCGAAACAGATGTGCTTTAGAGCAAATTTTTTAGACTGTTTTATTGTATTTTTTTTTTTTTTTTTTGGGGGGGTGGTATTTTACCCAGAATTTTTTTTGATGTTGTCAATGTGTGTCGTTTATAGGTTGTTTCACTGCAGTCTGTGCTGCATTATTTTTCAAAATCTTCCTCAAGATGTTGTGACAAATTAATGTTTAAATCCTTAATAGATGTCCGTTTGGGTGCACTCCTGTTAATTTCCTTTGCAAAATGGTCAGACCTCAAAACCATATTCTGTTAGTGTCTAAAATTACCATACATGTGTTTTTTGCTTTCCTTGCTCTTTTCCAAGTCCTGTTTGTTTGACCAATAAAATTTATAGACAATTTTTAAGTTTTATGTGTTTTGTTAATTTTCATGCAACAGATTTCCCAGCTGCAGCTTAACTAGGCTGATTGGCATGGCAAAACGGTGTGATTTGTCTACAAGCTACTTTCCTGGTGCCTTCATGGTAGCATGTGCATGGATTGTGCGTATGCTGCCATTAATAGGCACCAGGAAAGGGAAATTACAGATCAGTAAGTATTCAATTTTCCATTCTAGTACAGTGGTTCTCAGCCTCAGTTCTCAAGTACCCCAGACAGGACATGTTTTGGGAGTTTATCTTAGCTAAAGTAGCTGCCCAAAATACAAAGCCATTGACTGTGATTTTAAAGCACCTGGGCAAGATGGAAAACCTGCAATCATGGCCTGTTGGGGGTACTTGAGGGCAGGGTTGAGAACCATGGATTTAGAGCACTGAGCTAAAATCGAGCTCTAGATAATCCAATTCAAATTGTGGGCATTTGAGGGAAACCAAGTAAGTGTTAGAACACCTGCTTGTGTTTTTTTTTTAGGTTGGGCTTTGTGTCCCTTTTCTGAAAATTGGCTTCACTTCCTGTCACATAGCTAAACAGGAAGTGAGGGTAAAACCCTACCCATGTTTTTCTTTGGGGATACACAGGTCAATCTAACTAGTGTCCCCATTAGGCAAATTGCACTCTAGCACTTTGTTGTGTACACCCCACATTATTAGGTATTTTGGGGTTTATTAAAGGCAAATCCACTCTGCAATACAAGTGTACTCGCTGTAAATCTGAGGGGAAGCACTGGTGATTGTATCATCCAATCATGTAGAAGCAAAGATGCTGTTTTTTTTATTTCCCTTGCATGACCCCCTCGGATCTCCAGCAACTGCACTTATAGTGCAAAGTGGATTTGCCTTTAGTAAATAAACCCCAAAGTCCAAGGTACCCAATAACTATTGAGATTGACCTGTGTGTCCCCAAGGAAAAACATTGGTAGGGTTTTACCCTCACCTTCTGTTTGGCTATGTGACAGGAAGTGAATACATTTTAAGGAGAAAGTGACAAAATTTGGGAGGTGTCTTCACCCTAGCAGGAGTGTAGGCATCCCCAAAAACTGACAAGATTTCTAATCCCTCTGCACTCTATCCCCAAGCAAAAATAAGAAAGGATTTAATTTAGTTTAACTTTTCAAAGACACATTCCTAACATCAACTGTGATGCATGTCAATGGCCCATTTAGACCTTGTTTAATATAAAAACAGCAGTTGCCTTTCACTAGAAACATTTTTTAGTCCAGTCCTGGAAATCTGCATCTGCATTACTATTAATTTACATCAAAATATGGATCCCTGCAGCCAAATGCATCTAGATACACGACTGCTGTCTATGAGAGATGCACGAGTGCTGTGTGCACATAGGTATGTGCTTGTGGTGCATATCTGGTTCCTGGAAGCAGTGGACAGCACACAGGAATGACATCACGCCCCTACAGGAAGTTGCTTGTACTGCTGCTAATTTCTTCCCACCACCATGGCCTGCTCACTATTCTCTGAGGAAGAGATGATCCTTATTTGCAAATTAAGAAAATCATTTTTTTTTTTTAACATGGGGTTGTGTTTGTGTGGGTACCTAGCACACATTCATACATATTAGGGCCAATTTAGACAGAATCCAATTTACCTAACAGCATGTTTTTAGAGTGTGGGAGGAAACTGGAGTACCTGGAGGAAACCTACGCAGGCACAGGGAGAACATGCAAACTCCAGGCAGGTGGTGTCATGGGCGGGATTCAAACCAGCGACCCTTTTTACTGCTAGGTGAAAGTGCTAACCACTACACCACTGTGCTGCCCAAATATATATCTATAGATGTAGGTTCTTGTGTTCACCAGAAGAGAGAAGTTGGGTAGATGCAACGCTCCCAATTCTGGAGGCATTAATAATGGTCTAGCACAGGGATCTTCAGGAACTACAATTCCCATCATGCCTAGTCATGTCTGTGAATGTCAGAGTTTTACAATGCCTCATGGGATGTGTAGTCCTGCAACAGCTGGAGAGCCGTAGTTTGAAGATTCCTGATCACATGTCTTAAAAAAAGCTGTTTTTTTATGTGCATTGTATAATGCCCAAGTGATATCAATAGAAAAATACAAGTGGGTCATGGCACATCTACATTCCAAATTTGGCACTTAAGATGTTCATGCACTATGCAATTTGATTGGCCAATCTGTGTACAACTCGATATTTAGGCAAAATAGGTAATAGGAAGATGCACTTGAACAATTATTTTAAATTATAGGATATCAAACAGGCTCTTGCACTAAATCTATTTTTTAAAGATCTAACTGATTGCAGTGTATGGTCACCTTTAAAGATCAAGATCAGAAAATATTAATCTATTGGGTTTAGAAACACTTCTCTGTTCTTTGTAATGTATTGGAAGATTTGGGTAAAAAAAGAAAAAACACATTTCAAAGATATATTAGAAGTGATAGGAATTAGATTAGCTTTAAAAGGGTTAATTCACTGAGAAGAACTACTAATTGCCTAACAAGACACATCCAATGAGATGAAATTAACTAATCGTATTGGGCGTGCGCTATTATCAATGAGAAAACCGAAGTTATCCTAGCACCAGTTGCATTTTACATATTTATTATCCCATTGCGCGTCTGCATGTGCCGGTTTGAACGTTCAATCAAAGATTTTTTCTGGTGCAAAAATTAAGGTGTGAACCAGCGCAGCGCATTCGTCTTAGTAAATCACCCCAGGGTGAAACAAGATCAGAGGCTAAACATCACAAGTACAGAGCTAGATGTAACCTGCCGCTCAGCTCTACAGAGTCTGACTGACAGTTTTCTTAGCTCGCTTGGTCAGGCTGCACACTCCCAAATACAGGACACCTCTGCTCACAATGTACGCTTTTTTTCTGAGCACAGCATCATGAGGTCCTGTCTTTGGGAGTGTGCGGCCCGAGCGAGATCAGTAAGCTGTCAGCTAGACTCTACATCCTGCTCTGTACTTGCTATTAGCGTTCTGTACCATCAATAATTTTTCCCCCTTGTCATGTTTGAGGGCTAAAAATTAAATGAAAGAACATGTCAATGGCATCCCTTTAAATCTGCATCCCTTGTGGCGATTGGTATTACGAATGAACTTCAACATATGCTAAATAGGGTAATTTTTTTCATTTAATTTGAAATTATATATACTCATTATTGAAGTGTCAATGAACTGATCAGCAGATTGCACAGCTAAATGGTTTTTAACATGTATTTTGGACAGGAACAATGTGGGTTTTTTTTGCAGGCCAGCTGGTAAGCGTGCTGGGAAATTTCTGTCTGAGTGTGATGTGTGTTGTCCTTCCATGTACAAAGGCTAGTTATAGATTGGGGTGGTTCCCATTTGTTTGTACAGTTAGTTGAATTTGATGCGGGGACTCACTGGATGTCTTTAGCTGCCATTGTGCTCTTGTTAGGCTTCCTGTGCCTTTATGGAGGGGTGAGCTCCCTCCAAGCAAGCCTGCCCTTAGTCTGTCCACTGCATTATGTGCTCCAATTTGGAGACTCTCAAAACTATAAAGTTAGGCCCGCAGTATACAAAGGAGCCTTGACATAGGCACTGTGTCTTACACATATATTTGCAAATATGTGCAAGCTAAACCCACTGTTTTTAATGTGTATTGTTAGACAGGGAATTTTTTTTTTTTTTGCAGGCTAGCTGGTACGTGTGCTGAGAAGTTTTGTTTGTAATGAAAGAACATGTCCTTGTTGGCAATACTAGCATGGTTACCTTCATGAAAAAAAATCCAAATTTAGGAAAAGTACAAGTGAAAAAAATGTCATTTTCATTTTCACAAGTTGTCTAAATTTCTGTGTTGTGAGTTACGCAGGAAACATGTTTGACAGATTTGTAAAATGCATGGAAACTACTTGTAACATACCATGCAATCACTGTGTTGACACCTTATCAGCAAGTGTTTCTGCTTTGTCTGTTGCCATGCTTTCTAATGTTTTTAAGAAGTGTTTTCACCTTTTAAGGTGATTGTGGGAGTCTGTTACCCTTCTGTTTCCTTTAATACATTTATCAGATTATCTACCACAACAATTTGTAATTGCACACTATGGCGCCTTTCACACGGATGGCCATTCTGCCGCAGTTAAAAGCATGTTTTTTTTCTGTGAAATTCAAGACACCAGGCACTGGGATCAGCTGCATTTTTACAGTGCGATTAGCTGCGGTTGCGTTTAGCTGCGGTTTGCCATTTCCATAGCAACCCGACAGGAACGGGGATCCGACTTGGATCCCCCGCCAATGCCAGGCACTGTGTTTGGTATGAGTCTTGAGGGGGAACTCCACACCAAATGTTAAATAAAAAAGCGGCATGGGTTCCCCTTCCAAGAGCATACCAGGCCCTTCGGTCTGGTATGGATTCCAAGGGGCACCCCCTACACCGAAAAAACGGCGTGGGGGTCCCCCCAAAATCCATACCAGACCCTTATCCGAGCACGCAGCCCAGTCGGTCAGGAAAGGGGGTGGAGACGAGCGAGCGCCCCCCCCTCCTGAACCGTACCAGTCAGCATGCCCTCAACATGGGGGGATTGGTGCTTTGGGGCAAGGGGGCGCCCGCGGGCCCCCCCACCCCAAAGCACCTCGTCCCCATGTTGATGAGGACAAGGGCCTTTTCCCGACAACCCTGGCCGTTGGTTGTAGGGGTCTGCGGGCGGGATGCTTTGGTAAGGGGACCCCCAGATTCTGGCCCCCCACCCTATGTAAATGAATATGGGGTACATCGTACCCCTACCCATTCACCTGGGGAAAAAAGTGTCAATAAAAAAAACACACTATACATGTTTTAAAAGTAATTTATTAGGCAGCTCTGGGGGTCTTCTTCCGACTTCGGGGGTCTTCTGCTGACTTTGGGGGTCTCTCCGGCCTCTTCTCCCTTTCTCCGGTGTCGTCTCTGCGCTCTCTGGTTTTTCTCCGGTGCCTTCTTCCTTCTGCCGGGCTCCTCCGCTATCTTCTGCTCTTTTGCCGCTCTTTTGCTAGCGGAGGAGCCCGGTCTTCTTCCCTGAGACGTCTTCTTCCCTCTTCTCTTCCAGAGATGTTGACACGACGCTCCCTCTCGCTGTAATGCTGTGAGCGAGGTCTGCAACCAATTATATAGGCCTGGGGCGTGGCCACCGAGAGATGTCACCAGGTGACCCCGCCCCTTATGATGTCACAGTCCCGGGGCATGATGGGACTGTGATGACAAAAGGGGCGGGGTCACATCACCCGGTGGCCACGCCCCATGCCTATATAATTGGTTGCGGACCTCGTTCACGGCATTACAGCGAGAGGGAGCGTCGTGTCAACATCTCTGGAAGAGAAGAGGGAAGAAGACATCTCAGGGAAGAAGACCGGGCTCCTCTGCTAGCAAAAGAGCGGCAAAAGAGCAGAAGATAGAGGAAGAGCCCGGCAGAAGGAAGAAGGCACCGGAGAAGAACCAGAGAGCGCGGAGACGACACCAGAGAGAGGGAGAAGAGGCCAGAGAGACCCCCGAAGTTGGAAGAAGACCCCCAAAGTCGGAAGAAGACCCCTGGAGCTGCCTAATAAATTATTTTTAAAACATGTGTAATGTGTTTTTTTATTGACACTTTTTTCCCCAGGTGAATGGGTAGGGGTACGATGTACCCCATACTCATTCACATAGGATGGGGGGCCGGGATCTGGGGGCCCCCTTATTAAAGAGGGCTCCCAGATTCCGATAAGCTCCCCGCCCACAGACCCCGACAACCAACGGCCAGGATTGTCGGGAAGAGGCCCTTGTGCTCATCAACATGGGGACGAGGTGCTTTGGGGTGGGGAGGCCTGCAGGGCACCCCCCTTGCCCCAAAGCACCAACCCCCCATGTTGAGGGTATGCAGCCTGGTACGGTTCAGGACGCTCGCTCGTCCCCACCCCCTTTCCTGACCGATCGGGCTGCGTGCTCGGATAAGGGTCTGGTATGGATTTTGGGGGGACCCCCACACCATTTTTTCGGCATAGGGTGTGCCCCTTGGAATCCATACCAGACCGAAGGGCCTGGTATGCTCTTGGAGGGGGAACCCATGCTGGTTTTTCATTTAAAATTTGGTGTGGAGTTCCCCCTCAAGATTCATACCAAACACAGTGCCTGGCATTGGCGGGGATCTAAGTCGGATCCCCGTGCTTGACGCTCGTTGGGAAAGGAAAAAAAAATTTCTTTCCCGATGAGTGGGCCAGCTCGGCACTGCTATCCGCAGCTGACAGAGTGCACTGCGATTACCTGCGGTTATGTGTGGATAGCGGCGCTAAATCGCTCCTGGACGCAGTCAATTCTATTTTTTCTATCTGCACAAAACCGCATGTAATCAAAACGCAGCTAAACGCAGTGTGTGAATGGGGCCATAGGAAAGCATTGTGTGCATTTAGCTGCGGAAGAAAATGCAGCTAAAAGCACAATTCTATCCGTCTGTGTCAAAGGGGCCTAGGGGGTTGATTTACTAAAGGCAAATTGACTGTGCACTTTGCAAAGTGCAGTTGCACTCTGCAAGAGTGGTTGCTCCAGAGCTTAGTAAATGAGCAAAAGCTCTGCTGACTTCCATCACCATGTGCAAGCAAAAATGCATTTTTTTCTATTTCCTTTCCATGTGATTGTGTATTCTTTGCAAAATGAAGCTTTAGCTCATTTATTAAGCTCTGAAGCAATTGCAGTTGCAGAGTGCAACTGGACTTTTCAAAGTGCACACTCTAGTTGCCTTTAGTAAATCAACCCCTATATGCTCCTATATTAAAGTTTAAAAATACTAGTATAGAAAGAACATATCCTTTGCATCCCTTTAGATGTCCATCCCTGTGGCAATTGGTATTACTTATGCGTTTCAACATATACATATGCTACGAAGGGTAATTTTCTCAAGTCATCTTCCAGGACGGCACACCTGAGAGATGAGAGGCTCCTCCCGACAGGAAACACAATCAATCAACAGCTGTTTTAAGTCCACACCCTTCCCCTTGATCCTCAGTTTTTGATTGTGTTTCTCCCTACACAGCGAAACTGTTTGTTTTTTTCCAAATGACCGAAGCCTGGGGCTGGTGGTCTCCCCCTGGGACCCGGACCAAATGCCTGGGAAGCCGCTGGGTCTGGCAGAATATATTTATCCTTCCCGGGGGGTTCACCTATCCTTTCTTCAGGGGGGGCAGCAAAAACTGGGAAAGCCCCCCTGATAGCTGAAGGCCCCTGGGTACAGTGGTGTACCCAGAACTTCAGGGGCCCTTATCCTGTCTCCCCCCTTACCTGTCCGGGCGTCCGTTCAGATGGGGGTGCTGGCCGTCGGTTCTTTCCAGGGGGATCGTATCCCCTGACTTCTGGGCCCCTGGTAGCTCGCGTGGGCTGCTGGGGAGGGCGCCGCCTGAACGACCCGCGTTCTTACCCAGAAGGGAAGGCTGAGAGTCAGCAGGAGCAGGCGCCCACATCCTCCTTTCGAGGAGGCACCAATTCACTATGGTAATTGTCTGCCTAAACCACCTCAGATGGGAATGAGGAACGTATGGCATTGCCCCCTCCCCATGTGTATATACTGACTGGTACAGTGCAGGACAGCCTAACCTTGCAGCTCCCTAAAGGGACAGCAGTTGGAGGGGGGGGCACTTTGGCGGCTATCCTCCTTGCGTGTGGACCATAAGGATGGAAAAGCAAGCCCGGTGGCTGTGGCAAAAGGGGGAAGACGACAACGGTGAGTCAAAAATCCCCAATCCCAGCCAGATGGTTTCTGGGCATTTGAGATCATCTCCCCTGGGGGCTGGATTCAAATAGCCCAGAAGCTTTTGCTAAGAACACCAGCCACAGCTCCCTCTTACATCAATGATGCTGTATGGTGGACAAGTGGTGCAGAGGAGCGAATGTGCCTAAACCACCTCAGATGGGAAAGAGGTAGGTAAGGCATCTTTTCCCCTACCACCTATATTTACTGAGTGGTGCAGGGCCTGGGGTCTGCATAACAAAACAGCCCAGAAGCTACTGCTAAAAACCACCAGCCACAGCTCCCTCTTATAGCAGAGACACTGTGGTTATCACAATAGTAGGTTGCCAGCCTCTCCCTACATACCCGGTTGTGGTACATTAGTAGGGGTGAATATAGCAAAGGGGGTGACCTGGTAGAACAAAGAGTTACTTACTGGCCAGGTATACCACTGAACAAATTATTAATGGTGCAATGTTTGAAGGATTCAGGAGTAAGCTCCCTTGCTCAGCAGGTGCACTAGGTTATCTGGCCCTACTAGCCCAGCTGCTAGGAATCCGAAGTTGCTCCAAGATGCTTAAAAGCTGACCTAACCTTCAACAATGTGGCAGGGACCAAGCTTCTGTGTGGCACAGTAGGGGTTCCCTTGTGACAGATCCTCCTTTTGGGGGTTGCTTGCTATGGGTAACTTTTCATAAGCTCCAACCTCCCACTCCACTCTTACATTGTGGTTATATTTTAATGCAGGGGGTAAGAAAAACCTTTTGTTGGTTTGGGCTACAGTCCACTCAGTGACAGATCTAAAAGCGATTTACCATAAATCGTTTTCCTATATCCTTTGAATAAGGATTTTCTGTGCAAACATATGCAAGAGCTAGATGGCTATATGATTGCTTGTTTAAGGCCTGCAGGTGGCTATTTACCTCCAGGCTAAATTGGTAACCACCCTTTCTAGGGGTCTTAAATTGGTCTCTAGGGCTGGGCTCAATGAGACTTTAGTTACTAATCAGCCCCACCCATGTATGAGCTGGCTAGCGTTTGCTCAATCTACGGAGGTAAGGTAGGACAACAGCTACTATAGTAAGGTGTCCAACCATTTTAGGATTGGTTCCTTCACTGGTGGTGAAGGATTAGTATCTACAGCCCAGGCTAGGCCTATGAAATAAATTGCCCGTGTTTGGTTATTTCATAAAGAGATACACCATGACTCCTTGGCTGCTCACCAGTAGACCTCAGTAGTGAAGGTTTGTCCTTGCTGGGGTGTTTGGTGGCACAGCAGAAATACACATTGAGATTTGTGACATCTCTGCTCATAAGGGGTATATTGCTGTACATCAGAAATGCACTGCACTGAAGCTTGTTGGGTGTCCTTTATGTCCTAAAGGTACTGCTTTGTTTGGCTACAGATCAGAAAAATACAACAGGGAAGGTGGTCTGTACTTTCTGGTTTTGTGCCGAACTGCAGAAACGCACATCATTGAGTCTGGTAAAGACATCTCTGCTCATAAGTGTTATATTGCTGCACATCAGACCTACACAAGATTGAGGTCTGTCTGTGGGGGTTTTGTGTCCTGTATTACTGCCTTATTGGTTGCTTATCAGAAAGGCAGCAGGAAAGATTGATGGTCCTGATTTGTCGGGCTCCATAACAGAAGTACAAATTGAACCTGGGCCAGGGGTAGTACATATACTGCCTTTGGTAATCGGAACAGCACCACAAAGTGGCGTCGTGCTGATTCAGACAGTGCTATTAACGGCAATGGCTGCCGATTTTAGGCATGCGATTTGACATGTTGAGTCGCATGCCAAATCGCTTGAAGATGGATGTGCTATCTCTATTCAGAATTGTTAGATTGTTGCACATCAGAGATATACACGACTGAGGTCTGTCTGTGGGTCCTGTATTACTGCCTTATTGGTTGCTTATCAGAAAGGCAGCAGTGAAGATGGATGGTCCTGATTTTGTTGGAAAATACAAAATTGAACCTGTGCCTGGGGTAGTACACATACTGCCATTGGTAATCAGTGCAGCACCACAAAGTGGCCCGTACTGATTTAGACAGTGCTATTAACGGTAATGGCTGCCGATTTTAGGCATGCGATTTGACATGTTGAGTCGCATGCCAAATCACTTGAATATGGATGTGCTATCTCTATTCAAAATTGTTGTTGCACATCAGACACATACAAGATTGAAGGTTGTCTGTCCTCTATGTCTTACATTTACTGCCTTATTGGCTGCATATCAGAAAGGACACAACAGTGAAGGTTGTTTGTCTTTTTCTGATTTTGTTTTTGCTGCTCAGCAGGGAGACACATTGAGCGTGATGGCATCTCTGCTCAGTATTGGTATATGCTACACATCAGACATACACAAAGATTGAACATTGTTTGTGTCCTGTATGTCCTATATTTACTGCCTTATCGTCTGTATATCAGAAAGGCACAGCAGTAAGTGGTGTTTCTCATTGATCTTCCTTGCTGTTTCTTAGGTATACACAGTAGGGGGTTGTTGGCTGCACTCCTCCAGGAAGCCACAGCATGGGGACCCCTTGTTTGTTTGACCTGAAAACTGCTTTTCCTGCGACCTGTGTAATCTTGAGGTCTGTGGTTCCGTAAGCAGGGACTGCTGGAGATGCTGCGACCTGGAGTCGCACAGTCACGAATGGTACCCTTTGGAAGCCATAGTATATGACTTCTCAGGCGTCTTGCAGTCCCAAGTGGCAGGTTGGGTCGCACAGGTGTGGGAACCCTAAGCTTATCTGTCCCTCCTGTTGAGGTTTTGCTACGCAGCATGGATACTCATTGTGGAGTTATTGCCTTATTTTGCAGTAGACCAGAAATATCGCAGCTGTAAAGGCTGTCTGTTGTTTCTTTGTTTTTATGTTGCTGCACAGCAGAAATACTCAACATTGAAGCTTGTTGGTGCTTTCTGTTTTATATTGCCTTACCTTATGGCACTTCAGAAAAACCCAATGCTGTAGGTTGCTTGTGTTCTTTCTGTGTTGGTTCTATGTAACTGCACTACAGAACTGCATAACAGAAAGGATTGTCTTATAACTGTACTTGGTGGTTCGTCATAAATACGCAACATAGAAGTTTGGGTCTTTCTGTCTTCTCTTTAAGGCCTTGTTTTGCTGTACATCAGCAAAACACCATTGTAAAAGGGGGTTCCCGTCCTTTCTGTATTTACCAGTTATGACCTAGCTAGCTGCACTTCAGAAATGCACAGCATTTAAGGTGTGTTTGTGTCTTAATGTTTACATATTGGCTGCACATCAGAAAACCAGACTGTGAGGTTCAGATTTGGGTCTCTTCCCATGTTTGATATATTGGTTTAGCTAGTCACACTCAGATACACAACATTTTTGTCTATGTTTGTGTCCTTTCTGTTTAAATCTATTGTGCTATGTCCACAATCTATGATTTTTTCTTTTTATTTGTGATATTAATAATACATGTATCACCTTTTGTATTTCAGCCTTCTCTTCCGTGGAAGGGCCAGGAGTTCTGGCTGCAAATGTCACATGTCAGAAAGCCTCGACCCCTTACTTTCAGGGATGCCAGAGCCATTTCCTAGGGTTGAAGCCCGGTAGAGTTATGGGTCACTGGAGGAAGGCAATAATGAGTCGCCCTGTAATAAGAACTTAGGAAGTTCGGTTCGGAGGAGTTTTATGGCCTGAAGATGAAGTATAAAGATGTATACCCGACCAAATAGGTTACAGCTCGGTGCATGGCCTTCATTTTTCCCTTCTAGCAAAACTAGATGTAGCAGTATGAGTGTTCTCCTCCTGCTACGGATGTTAATCTCCTGAGTAGGCTCTCAGGCATAAGTAAAACTATAGATTGGGCATGCCTTAAACCCAGGGGTTAAGTTTTTGTTAATCTATTTCCCTTAAGTAGGTTTCCCTTCAGTCTTTGCTGACGTAAAGATAAAAATGAACAAAAAAGGTTGTCTGTCAGGGGCCCCCCTTTTGGCAGTTTTATTTCCCTGGACAGGGTTGTGTTAAGACAGGCTCCCTTATTGATCAATGTAGTGTCCTTGTCTTACAACACAGCTCTCCGATTAATCTTTTTAGTGGTTCTAAGCAGCACCTATAGGCATAATAGGCCATTGTTGTTAGATGTGTGACAGGCAACATTGATAACCTACAAGTTTAACATGTTTTCTGATTCCATCTTTAAGAGCCCACTCCACCTAGATCCTGCATCCGAAGCAGAGAAGGCAGGGACACCGGTGGAGTAGACCGGCAGATCAGCCGCATGATCCAGCTAAGATACCTTCATCAAGCATATGGAGTGAAGGTAAAGCTCACTGCAGAAACGAGGTTCGCCAAGAGGGTCTTGCAGTGGTCCCACCCTAAAAGGTAGGCCTGAGCTACTTGATTATCCTCTCAGGTGTGCCGTCCTGGAAGATGACTTGAGAAAAGTACTAGTTACTTACCGGTAACTGTCTTTCTGGGAAATCTCCCAGGACGGCAGGCCTACTTCCCACCCGTTGGAGGAGGGAAAATTTTAGAACACTAGAAGGTGAGTACCTATGAGGAATGATTTCCCTTGTGAAACAGGTTCAGGAGTTACTTCTCCACAAACTGAAGATCAAGGGGAAGGGTGTGGACTTAAAACAGCTGTTGATTGATTGTGTTTCCTGTCGGGAGGAGCCTCTCATCTCTCAGGTGTGCCGTCCTGGAAGATTTCCCAGAAAGACAGTTACCGGTAAGTAACTAGTACTTTTTTTCAATTTAGTTCACTAATATACTGTATATACTCACTATTAAAGTGTCAATGAATTGATCAGCAGATTGCATATTTAAATTCTGCAGCACCCAGTAGCAAAGCATTTCTAAATGGAACTGTGGACATATTCTTTCATATAATGTTCGAGGCATGGTGCTGTGATATTTGTAGAAGCTTGCCAGTCCCTCCAACCAAACTTGACCTTGGTACAAGACAAAGGCCAGCAAACAGACCCAATGATTACATCACTTTGTCTCAAAAGAGCCATTTCTTGAAAATTAAATTATTTGAAAAGTTTTATTTGCATGTTGAACAGGGAGGGGAGGTACTTTACACATACATTATACTTCAACTTTAAAAACATTACCATGACATTTAGACTGGCACGCTAAAATGTGTTTTAAGCACATTGTGTTTGAACTCATCATTACTTCTTTAAATGTTCTATTTAAAAACCTCAGTAAAGTAAACATTAAAACATAATTTAGTTAGAAATTGTGCAAATAATTATGTCCCTACAGCTTTAAAAATAAAAAAAAAGTGCAGTTTACAGAATTTCCTAAGAGACAGCACATCAGTTTAACTTAGACCGATAGCTTTCAGGTATGGTTTAGGTTTTAGACAGAATAAGAAAAGAAAACAACATACTTTTCTGACTGCTAAAATGTGTATTGTGCTTTTTTTATGGCATGATTGTAATGCGCTATAGGCTGGCTATACATGTCATATATCTCTAAACCAGAATGGGAGATTGTGCAAAATCTGCCCTTTACTATCACCATTTCAGCAGCAGGACTGGATTTTTGCATAGCCATCATAGGTCCTGACCAAAGGAGACACACAGTACATACCAAGAATGGCCCACAGCCACCTACAGTATCTATCATTTTGCTGGCTTCCAGTAACAGTTATAATTAAAGATTACAGTTGGCTATCCTAAGTAGGGATGAGCTTCGAGTTTGAGTCGAACTCATGTTCAACTCGAACATCGGCTTTTCGCCAGTTCGCCAAACAGCGAACAATTTGGGGTGTTCGCGGCAAATTCGAATGTCGCGGAACACCCTTTAAATGTCTATGGGAGAAATCAAAAGTGCTAATTTGAAAGGCTTATATGCATTGTATTGTCATAAAAAGTGTTTGGGGACCTGAGTCCTGCCCCAGGGGACATGGATCAATGCAAAAAAAAGTTTTAAAAACGGAAGTTTTTTCGGGAGCAGTGATTTTAATAATGCTTAAAGTGAAACAATAAAAGTGTAATATCCCTTTAAATTTCGTATCTGGGGGGTGTCTATAGTATGCCTGTAAAGGGGCGCATGTTTCCCGTGTTTAGAACAGTCTGACAGCAAAATGACATTTCAAAGGAAAAAAAGTTATTTAAAACTACTCGCGGATATTAATGAATTGCCGGTCTGACAATACACATAAAAGTTCATTGATAAAAACGGCATGGGAATTCCCCACAGGGGAACCCTGAACCAAATTTTTTTTTAAAAATGACGCGAGGGGTCCCCCTAAATTCCATACCAGGCCCTTTAGGTCTGGTATGGATATTAAGGGGAACCCCAGCCAAATTTTTTTAAAAAAATGCCGTGGGGTCCCCCTCAAAATCTATACCAGACCCTCTAGGTCTTGTATGGATTTTAAGGGGAACCCCACGCCAAAATTTAAAAAAAAAAATGGCGTGGGGTCCCCCCAAAAATCCATACCAGACCCTTATCCAAGCACTCAACCTGGCAAGCTGCAGGAAAAGAGGAGGGGACGAGAGAGCACCCCCCTTCCTGAACTGTACCAGGCCACATGCCCTCAACATTGGGAGGGTGCTTTGGGGTAGCCCCCCAAAACACCTTGTCCTCATGTTGATGAGGACAAGGGCCTCATCTCCACAACCCTGGCCGGTGGTTGTGGGGTCTGCGGGTGGGGGGCTTATCAGAATCTGGAAGCCCCCTTTAACAAGGGGACCCCCAGATCCCGGCCCTCCCCCCTGTGTGAAATGGTAAGGGGGAACAAAAGCACCCCTGCCATTTCACTAAAAAAGTATCAAAAATGTTAAAAATGACAAGAGACAGTTTTTGACAATTCCTTTATTTAAATGCTTCTTCTTTCTTCTATCTTCTTTCGTCTTTCTTCTATCTTCTATCTTCTATCTTCCTTCGGTTTCTTCCTACATCTTCTTCTTCTTCTGGTTCTTCCTCCGGTGTTCTCGTCCGGCATCTTTCTCCGTGGCCTCGGCGTCTTCTTCCCTTCTTCTCCTCAGGCCGCTCCACATCCATGATGGCATGGAGGGAGGCTCCCGCTATGTGAAGCTTCTCTCTTCATCTTCTTCTCTTCATCTTCTTCTCTTCATTTTCTTGTCTTCATATTTTTTTCGGGCTGCTCCGCATCCATGATGGCATGGAGGGAGACTCCCACTGTGTGACACTTCTCCTCTTCTGACGGTTCTTAAATAACGGGGGGCGGAGCCACCCGGTGACCCTGTCCCCCTCTGACGCAAGGGGACTTGACCGGGACTTTCCTGTGGCATTCCCCGTGATGTCAAAAGGGGCGGGGTTACGTAACGGGTGACCCCCTCCCCCCTCTGACATCACGGGGAATGCCACAGGGAAGTCCCGTCAAGTCAGAGGGGGCGGGGTCATCGGGTGCCCCCCGTTATTTAAGAACCGTCAGAAGAGGAGAAGCATCACACAGCGGGAGCCTCCCCCATGCCATCATGGATGCGGAGCGGCCCGAAAAGAAGATGAAGAGAAGAAGATGAAGAGAGAAGCGTCACACAGCGGGAGCGTTCCTCCATGCCATCATAGAAGCGGAGCGGCCCGAGGAGAAGAAGGGAAGAAGACGCCGACGCCACGGAGGAAGATGCCGGACGAGAACACCAGAGGAAGAACCAGAAGAACCAGAAGAAGAAGAAGATGGAGGAAGAAACCGAAGGAAGATAGAAGATAGAGGAAAGAAGAAAGAAGATAGAAGAAAGAAGAAGCATTTAAATAAAGGAATTGTCAAAAACTGTCTCTTGTCATTTTTAACATTTTTGACAGTTTTTTTAGTGAAATGGTAGGGGTACTTTTGTACCCCCTTACCATTTCACACAGGGGGGAGGGCCGGGATCTGGGGGTCCCCTTGTTAAAGGGGGCTTCCAGATTCTGATAAGCCCCCCGCCCGCAAACCCCCACAACCACCAGCCAGGGTTGTGGGGATGAGGCCCTTGTCCTCATCAACATGGGGACAAGGTGTTTTGGGGGGCTACCCAAAGCACCCTCCCATGGTTGAGGGCATGTGGCCTTTTACGGTTCAGGAGGGGGGCGCTCTCTCGTCCCCCCTCTTTTCCTGCGGTCTGCCAGGTTGCGTGCTCGGATAAGGGTCTGGTATGGATTTTTAGGGGGACCCCACGCCATTTTTTAAAAAAAATTTGGCGCGGGGTTCCCCTTAAAATCCATACCAGACCTGAAGGGTCTGGTATAGATTTTGAGGGGGACCCCACGCCATTTTTTTTTTTTTAAATTTGGCCGGGGTTCCCCTTAATATCCATACAAGACCTGAAGGGCCTGGTATGGAATTTAGGGGGACCCCCATGTCATTTTTTTTTTAATTTTAGTTTGCGGTTTCCCTGTGGGGAATTCCTATGCCTTTTTTATTAATTTACTTTTATGTGTATTGTCGGACCGGCAATTCATTAATAGCCGTGAGTAGTTTTAAATGACTTTTTTTCCTTTGAAATGTCATTTTGCTGTCAGATTGTTCTAAAAACAGGAAACATGTGCCCCTTTACAGGCATACTATAGACACCCCCCCAGGTATGAAATTTAAAGGGATATTACACTTTTATTGTTTCACTTTAAGCATTATTAAAATCACTGCTTCTGAAAAATCTGCCATTTTTAAAACTTTATTTTGCATTGATCCATGTCCCCTGGGGCAGGACCCAGGTCCCCAAACACTTTTTAGGACACTAACTTGCATATAAGCCTTTAAAATTAGCACTTTTGATTATTCATGTTCGTGTCCCATAGACTTTAACGGTGTTCGCGTGTTCGAATTAATTTTTTGCCTGTTCGCATGTTCTGGTGCGAACCGAACAGGGGGGTGTTCGGCTCATCCCTAGTCCTAAGTTGTCACATATTCTTTCAAATTTTTAGTCAGTTCTATTATGAGCAATTGTATTACAGTCCTTTAAATAAAACTAATTCATGCATGCTTCTGATAATCACCAGTGCCATTATTACAGTGATCAGTGCTAAAAATATACACTGTCACTGTACTAATGATACTGGCTGGGAAGGGGTTAACATCTAGGGTGATCAAGGGGTTAAATTTGTGCCTAACAGTGTGCTGCCTTTTACTAATGATCTCCCTGCTTTGCAGAGATGAGAAACTGACAGGTCCCTCCCTGTGTACTCTACAGAGCTCTGTGTTGAATTTCAACACAGTGCTCTCGGTTGTGGATGTACACAGCCAATCAGCACATCCTGGGCATGAATCATTAGATGGTACTTGCTGACAGGCTCCCGCTGTGTACAATCACAGTGGGAGCTGGCTAGGGAGTGAGCATGGGAGTGCCCTAAACCAGGAAGTGGGTAGCAATGTACCAGTACGTTGCATTGCCTACAGCGAGCCAACGGCCATTATTACTATAGTGGAGAAAGGGGGTATCTAATGAATTCATTAATCATACATTCATTAGCTGCAGATTAGTGTGCCAGTGGATTGCAAGATTGTGGGATATTTTTGAACCCTTTCACCTCCTTGTCTCCAGTATTTTTCAGCTTTAACCTACAGTATCTGACAAAAGTGAGTACACCCCTCACATTTTTGTAAATATTTTATGATATCTTTTCATTTGACAACACTGAAGAAATTACACTTTGCTACAATGTAAAGTAGTGAGTGTACAGCTTGTATAACAGTGTAAATTTGCTGTCCTCTCAAAATAACTCAACACACAGACGTTAATGTCTAAACTGCTGGCAACAAAAGTGAGTACACCCCTAAGTGAAAATGTCCAAATTGGGCCAAAAAGTGTCAATATTTTGTGTGACCACTATTATCTTCCAGCACTGCCTTAACCCTCTTGGGTATGGAGTTCACCAGAGCTTCACAGGTTACTACTGGAGTCCTCTTCCACTCCTCCATGACGATATCACAGAGCTGGTGGATGTTAGAGACCTTGCGCTCCTCCACCTTTCTTTTGAGGATGCCCCACAGATGCTCAATAGGGTTACTAATAACTAATAACTCAACACACAGCCATTAATGTCTAAACCGCTGGCAACAAAAGTGAGTACACCTCTAAGTGAAAATGTCCAAATTGGGCCCAATGGTGGGGAGAGTGTCATGGTCTGGGGCTGCATGACTGTTGTGGCACTGGGGAGCTACAGTGCATTGAGAGAACTATGAATGCCAACATGTACTGTGACATACTAAAGGGTAAAGATGATGGACTGGCCAAGCATGTCTCTAGACCTAAACCCTATTGAGCATATGTGGGGCATTGGGGCAAATTTACACTGTTATACAAGCTGTACACTCACTACTTTACATAGTAGTGTACATGTGGCAAAAGTGTCATTTCTTCAGTGTTGTCACATGAAAACATATAATAAAATATTTACAAAAATGTGAATGGTGTAATTAATTTTGTGAGATACTGTATCTCCGCAGTGACCTGTATATTAACTCCATTACCTCCCTACTATTGTACATTAACTGTTTTATCTCCATCAGTCTACTGTACTTGACCTGTACATTAACCCCTTCCTCTTTTCTCCCTCTGTGTATGACCTGCACATTTAATGTATCCAATACACCATTACTTTGGTCTTATGTTTTAACCTCCTCAATACTAGCACTTTTCTACATAAAAAAAAAAATTGTGGGAAAAAAATAAGATCATCTTGGCATGTCTATTTTTTTTTAATTATCTTTTGTTTCTTTTTTGTACTGCCCTGGCATTTTTATTCAGTTTGTTCTGTAACAGAATGCAAAAGATCTGTGGTCTGGGCATTTGTCCTTGGGCGCATACTGCCCTAAACATTACTACCACTTGGTGCACCATCCAGCTCCGTCTAGACACAGAAGCTTTCAGCTATTCATTGAGTTTTACAGGCTGCTGGCAGTGAGACTGGCAGTGCGTCTGTGCCTTCTGCCTACAAGAATATGCCAGGATCACACCCTAAACACCTAAACACCCAGTGTGCATGAGCTCACTTCAAAATCCATACCAGGCCCTTTGGTCTGTTATGGAATTTAAGGGGTACCTCATGCTAAAAAATATAATATAAAAAAGAATGTTTTGCTAAACCTTGTGTCCTGTGTCAATAAACATTCATGTGTCACTTATATAGCCAAGCATTTAAATAAAATATTGTAATCACATAAAGCTGTATCAACAGTTTCCATAAAACAATTAAAGCAGTCCCAATAGTGATAATTTTGCCAATAACATGTTCACAATGCAAGAAGATCTTAGTGCTATAGCGTTCTTCAACTCATTCACAGCCACTTCCTTGAACTGAATTTCAAAATCCCAGTGCTTCAAATAGTTTTCCCACTGTGAACCATTACCTTTAAAGTAAATGGGTGTACCCTTACCTTAATTTTTTTACCTATAGTGCAATATAGGTCATGCTGCACATTCCCTGTCTCAGGGAATAGATAGGTGAGCTCCCAGCTTTATTGAACTTGAAAAGCACACTTGCTGGTTTCAAGGTCACTGTACCTTTTAAGCAGTGGTGGCTGGTACTAAAAAATGTTGGGGGGCACAACAAAAACCCTCTAGGTCTGCACTCACCAGAGGCTTCCTTGCATTCCATGGGACAAGAAGCCGAAAACCGGAAGTGACGCAATGACGAATATTGATTCACTAAAATCAAAAGTGGGAGGGTTCGGGGTGCTGTGCTCTGCATCCCAAGGACAATCTGAAGCAAGCCAATTAGAGCTTCAGCCTTAAATCACATGTTTTTAAAGTCTATGGACCTAATAGACACCCATTAGTCTGGCACTCCACACAGTGCACACACATGAACAAAATACAGTACAGTTTTTATTTTTTAATAAATGATAATATGATTAACAGTTTTTAACATGTTAAAGTAGCTTTCTTCTATGGCAAACTACCTTTGGGAACTTTGGGGGGTGTCAAAACAGATTACAGTGCACACATACAAGAATGTAATTTCCTGCAAGGCTAGTTGAAAACACCTGAACATATTTAAAAAAAATAGGGGGGTTTGGTCACACTATATGGTCATATAGTGCTAAGCCCACTTACTGCGACAAAGTACCCCGAATTAGTGGGTCCTACCCTAGTAATAGAATGGAAGATCCTGTGTCCCAACCATGGGAGCCAAACTCCTCTACGTGGGAGAACTGAAGGGGATTCCTCCTATGCACTGGTGGCCACTAAATAAGAGGTAATGAAGAGGGGGGCTCCAGCCCAAAAAAACTTGGTCAGGGTCTATTACAATATACAAAAACATATTTGGGGGGCACACCCTAAAATGCGTTTAAATTGGTGCTGCTATAAGACCAGCAAACAGTACAAAACAGATTACAGCGCACACATTCAAGAATGACATTTCCTGCAAGGCTAGTTAAAAACACCTGAACATATTCAAAAAAATATGGGGGTTTGCTCACACTATATGGTCATATAGTGCTAAGCCCTGCTACTTTGTCGCAGTAAGTGGGCTTAGCACTATATGGCCATATAGTGTGACCAAACCCCCGTATTTAAAAAAAAAAAATAGAACTAATGTGGTTGTAAACCCTTACATATACTCATTTAAGTGACTGGCCTCAGGTGATACACATAAGTTGTACATAAGTTGAACCTGTTTACCTGGAGTCTTCTCTTCTCTACATCTGTTCAATTTCCAGAATTTATAAAGCTTGTCTAAGCTGTCAGAAAACAGGGACAGAGAGCTGAAGTTACACACTGCAGAGCTCAGTGTGGAGAGCTCTGAGAGCTAATTGGAGGTAAGGGACACACCTGCCTTCACACAGCACACAGGAACAGAGCTGAGGCTGTCATTTAAGCTGTGAGCTGGAAATACCTTCCCTGTCACCTTTTTTTTCTTGGTGTCATGAAAAACCTGTGAAGTGACTCATGCAGATAGCAGGAACAGGGCAGTATTTTTCTTGTTTCTAGTAAGTTCACTTTACAGTATAAGCCAAGGAAGCTATTAAAACTCTGTAGTGTATTCATGCTTTCACTAAACAGAAAAGATGCACATACACCTGCAGGATACACAATTCATAGCATTTGAAGTATAACAAAATATGCCTACAATGTACAAACTATCTACCCTTACAAATAGGCATGTATAATGTATAGGATAGGAATAAGTATAGTAAACATCTACTTTACTTGGGCCTTCCATTGATGGAATCTTTTTAAAAAGATTCCAACTGCTTTCTCCTGTCTTCAGAATAAGTGTGTTCCTTTTTTGTTTCCCAAAACAACTCTGTCCTTTGTCTGCCTACATGCCTGTTCAAAAGTCCTAATCCCCTCTCCCATACTTCCTGCACATCATATCCTGTAAGGAGCTTCCTCTGCTTAGCTCATGAATTAGTCCAAATGGCTCATTTGCATATCAATAGAGGAGGCTTAGCTTCTAAAACAATGCATGGACAGAATTCTATATCTATTCATTAAAAAAATCACAAAAATACCCTTAGCAACACAGGCAGTAGACAGAAATGACACTTAGTGCTCTGGATTGACACAATTAAACACTACAGAGGGATATGCTGTGTTCGTATTTCATGTCTAAGGTATACAACCACCACTTTAAAAATGTTTGGTTTTTCATGGTCCAAAAGGGTGCCAACACTAGTGCTGATAGACAGCAGCTGTAGATCCTGTGCCCCTTAACAAAACGGTCATTCTTACATGCAGGCATGCAATACTGTTGTTTTTTTTTATCATTTTCATTTTGCCAAATGTCCTTGTCTTGGTGCCTTGTAATATAATTTATAGTGTGTGATAGGTAATACATTTCATTAAGTAGAAGAGTTCTAAGTTTACTAGGTGAGGAGGCCCCCATTTACATGTCTTTGTCCTGTAGATCTCCAGAAACATGCTGGTGATTTGCATTGGTCCCCTGTCAGCCTTTTTATAACAGCATCTAGTATGCAGCTATAGTAAGTATGCAGCTTCTAACTTATGGTGGGCAGGAAAAGATAGGGAAAGTTTCTCTGCCAGCACCTATATGCCATTTTTAACCTTGTATTCTCTCCTTTTGCATTGATTTCTTTGCTGCAGAATCTGACATACTGCTGATTGCAGAAGTTGCAGCTAATTTAAGGGGAGTTATGCTGCTGATTGTTATGTAGATCCTGAAAATATCACCAGTTAACCAAACCACATTAAAATATATGTTCATATAACTAAGGACAACAATTTACCACGAAAACATGTAGCCACATGAGCTTTAGACCTTGTTTTACACTTCCTTTAGGCCCATTATGCTGTTGTATCACACATGATTCTTAAATGGAGCTGTGAAATAGATCATCATCATAGATGCTGAAAGAAGGCTGAAACTCTTTATCATGTATGCCTTACTATTTATAAATTCACACTAAACATGTACGCGATGTTAAGATAATAGTCCTGCATCATATATTATACAGTATTTTTAACATAATCTATAAGTGCACAAATATTAAAACATACACATATATATACACAGGGGCATATAACTATACTACACTGGTACTAAGGACTAAATTAACTATAACATTTAGTGTTAAATGTACAGTATAATGTTTGCAATAACTTACCTTCTTGGCTATTCTGACTACTTAATCCTTCAGTCTGTTCTTGCACATACTTTAACCACTTCAGTAATGGTCTGGTCAGGTTGCCTGTCTTTAGAACAAGACAGGCCATAATGCATATATACACTGTACACATGCTTCTGACTTTCCTAGTGAGGGAGGAGCACTGTCTGGCTACTAGAGATGGGCCGAATGACCCCCTGTTCAGTTCGCGCCAGAACTCTCGAACATTGCAGAAAATTTGGAGCCGAATAACTAACCCCATTGAAGTTTATAGGGCCTGAACTGGAAAAATCTAAAGTGCCCATTTTGAGGGCTTAGATGCAAGTTATTTGACCACTTAGATATACATTTTTGTTTCAGCTGCCAATCATGTTGGACATTGAAAGACATCAAACGATACATTCTCTGGCTCCCATGTAAGGCTTGCCCTCCATTGGTCCCCGGGGGGTCTTTGCTGGTTCCTTTCCTTCAGCTCCTGGGACAGACACACCTTGCCTCCACCTGTGGGTTAATTGGCTTTTGAGATATTGGCTTAGTCCATATGTGAGTATGGGATCTCTTTGCGTAAGGTCCCCCATATTTGGTTTATGACATTTATCTTTATGTTATATATTTCTCATTGATATTTTTATTCTGTAGATATACTGTATTTACATCTACTCCTGAAGAAGCGAGCAGTGACTCACAAAACGCGTTGAGTTTATGATGATGAGTTTATGCTGCCTGTTTATTACTGTATTACTGTATATCAACAATTCCAATATATGTATGTGGCCGCTTGGTATGCTGTATCTATCACTGCCAAGTGGCTTGGCACCTTTGTTTATGTATCCCATATACAAATAATGTTATACATTTTTAATACATTTATAAACTATGTTTACTTTGTATACTCTCATTGACCTGTTTGTGCTCACCTCATATAACCACTTGCTGACCAGCCACTGCCATTATACTTATTCATTTAACAAAAGTTAGTAAAAAACATCATTTATAAATGAGCAGTGAATTTCTGATACTTAAAGTGAAATAATAAAAATGAAAAATTCCTTTAACGTGGCACATCTGTACCATGTATAGAACCTGCTGCAGCAAAAAAGACATTTATAAAGGCCGAAACATGACATTTTCCCTGCAGGCTTTCTTTATTTTATAAACAATGGCACTGGGAGCCAGTCTGTATGATGAGGCCACAATTTAGTGCACTCAGAACAAGATTGTAATTTTTTTTGTATAAATTCTGCTGTCTGTTTTGCAGACTTTGGATAGAAGTAACAGGTGTATAAACATTGGGCTTTGGGTGTTGGTGGTGGCTTTACTCTGTAACCCTATAGAGGTACTCTTGATGAAAGCAGGAATTGGCCTTGCTGTTAAAAATTGAAATGATATTCACCTATCAAACAAAAAAAAGACAGCAGAACAGCAGAGCAGAGCAGACAACAGAAAAATTGGTACTTGGGTGTTAATCGTGCCCATTAAATCTATACCAAAAAGTTTATTCACAATAAAATCAACACCCACAATGCTAGGCAGCCTAGACAGTCTTTCACAGATTTCACATCCCATAAACACTTAATCGGCAACATCGGCATCAGGGGCTTGATAGCTTCTGCTAATCCAGGAATGATTCATTTTGATATTGTCAGTCGGTCAACGGAGTCTGTGGACAGACGTGCTCTTTTATCTTAGTTTAAAACCTCAAGCAGCACTGAATGTCTGTTCGGAAAGCATGCTGGATGCAAGGCAGTCCAGCAGCTCAATTACACACTGGGCAAGTTCTGGCCAGTGGTCTATTCTCATGAACCAGTAACCCAGTGGATCGTCAACCATAATGCTCTCCATGTTTTCGACCCTAGATAATGTCCCAACATATGATACAGATGCTGCCAATGGGATGTTGAAGCTGACAGCCCAGGGCGCCGAGGACTAAAAAAATTTTGAAATGCATCACCACCACTCCTCTCTTGACCAACAGAAGCCTCAAAACTAGCCTTTGCATGAGACTGTAACCTAGTCTGGAAAGGCATTACATAAACTCCTCTTTAAGGTGTTCTAAAGATAATTCATCCTCTGCTCCCTCTGTGAGGACGGGAAGAGTTCTGAGACTTTACCCTTGTAAAAGTTGCCAACCAATAGTGATCCTTTACCTTGATGCCACAAATTCTTGGGTCCTTTCACAGACTTTGAAGAATGAGGGAGCCCATGCACCGCAAGTTTGCGGAGGCATGAAAAGCAGAGTCCTCGGGGGGTCACTGAGGAATACAGTATCTGGAACTGCCTCCTCCCAGCCATGTGTCAGGGCTGGCTCAGCCCTTCCTTCTCTGAGCTTAGCTGCTGGCTAATTGGCAGCTCTCATCTCTCTCCACAGTTAACCAGCTATTGTGGATCTGCTTGTCAGTCCCGCTTACTTAAAGATCTCCAGCTCACTTCATTCCTGCCTTCGCCTTGGTCACATCACAAGAAACCATCTTCTGCATTCCTGTTTAAAGATTGGCTTTGCTTCTTTTATGTACCCAGAAAGTCAATACCATCAGGAGAAGCAAGCCAAGGAAAGATAAAAGGCCAGGGAGCAGGAGAGGAAGTTAGCCAGGTCTATACAAACAAGTACTGTCCCTTTAATGCAGAGGTCTAGGCACAACCCTGCAGTCAGCCGAGTTGCTTATTCAACAGTCTAAGTATTTTGTTGTGCTGGCCAGCTGTATTACATATGCCCGCTCACTCCTCCGTCCCCTTGCTGTAGGGTCATCACAAAACTGTCCTTTTGTTCTTTAACCAAGCACAGGCACAGGCACAGTGAAATATAGTAGACTGACAGGGTTAAACCCTCTTTCCACAACCTGCTCACCTGCTACGGACCCCACAGACCCAGGACCCAGCGTCCAGCTCCTTTACCAGCCTCCACAGCCACCACAGAATATCCCAAAACAGACTGGCCCAAGGTTCACCTCTGGTCTTCTGTTCCACCCGTCCGCCTCACCTCGCCGCTCCGTAGCGATACTCTGAAAGCCGCTCCACCGACTCCCAGGCGCGCAGGCGCAGTAACTACCGCGGCTCCAATACCGGCTCCAGTAACGGCCCCGCGATGCGGCTAATGTATTCTGACAGCCGGCTTCACCGTCTAAGGGCACTTCCTTGCCTGTCCACTCCGCATCGGCACGCCAGGATCCAGGCACTTGTGAAATATAGCCGACCAAATGCTCCAGCCCTCCAGCAACAGCAGATAACCGGCAAGGTGGAGAGGCTCTCAGCACGCCACACGTTCTACTCCACACTCCTTCCACATCCACACCCTCATCCGGTCCAGAAGGAGGGGGGAGGAGCCAGTTAACATGGAGAATCTGGGTCCCCAGTCATTACGGTCTGCAAAGGAGAAGGGGAACCAGGCGGCAGCAGCAGCAGCAAAGTTGGAGAGGTTTGCCCATACCCCTGAGCAGACCCCCACTAAAAATGGGCAACTTCCACAACCTAAGATCACTGGGGACAGGAAAAGCCAAGGACAGGCATCAACATCTGCAGTGGGAGCAGGGCATAAAAACCCGAATGTCAATAAAGGCACAGGGGCAGGGGAAAAAGTTCAGTTATCATTGCCAACTACCGTCCCTGCCACGGAGGTGGAGCCTACCCTGAGGGAAGTATTGCAAGCAATTAACTCCTGTAAAGCATCAGTGGAGGGGTTAAGCTGCCAAATTAAAGAGGTCAAAGATGAACTGTTATTAATAAAGCAGGAGTTGCAAAAGGCAGTAGATAGAATAACGGGCCTAGAGGGAAGAGTGAGTCAAGTGGAGGATGATGTTTTTCCCCTACAGCAAGATGTTAAAACCATGAAGCAGCAATTGGGTAGAATTAATGAAAAGATGGATGAAATGGAAAATCGCCTGAGAAGGGATAACATAAGAATAGTAGGTCTCCCAGAGAGATGTGAGGGGCACAGTCCCATTGCTTTTTTGGAAGGATGGCTCATAGAAATATTTGGAAGAGATGCCTTTACCGCACAGTTTGCGATTGAGAGAGCCCATCGGGTCCCCTTCAGGGCTCCACCCCCAGGAGGGCGCCCTAGGTCCTTACTAATGAAATTTTTGAATCACTCCGACAAGTTAACCCTACTTCGCAAAGCCAGAGAGAAGGGACTTATTCTTTATAACGGAACAAGGGTTTCATTTTTCGCGGACTTTTCGCCAGAGCTGCAGAGACGCAGGGAAGGGTTTGTGGAGATCAAACGCACCCTTCAAAAATTTGAAGTCAAGTACGCCTTACTGTACCCTGCGAGGCTGCGGGTTGAGGCAATTGGGGAGGTCCTCGTTTTCGATTCCCCGGAGGGGGCAACACGCTGGTATGAAGAAAACAAACAAAGACTGAACCTCAAAGAGCGGAGCCCAGAGAGTTAGGATGCTCAATAAGAAGATAAAGAAACCTGGACTATGGGATACAATTGAACTTGGTATAGAGAGGAAGAATGAGGGGGTATGATAGAGTAGGAATGGGGGAGGAGAAGGGTACTGCACGTTGTATTTGGCACATGTGGATATTTTTGGTGGAAGGAGGGGAGGGAATGTTAGGAAAGAATATTGTGAAGGGAATATATGAGCTGGTCACGAATAATGCCCCAGGGGCAAACCTGGTAAGGTGGGGGAGGGAGGGGGGAAGGGGAGGGAGGGAGGAAGGGTTGGGTGGGATTGGGGGGGAGGGAGAGGGGGGGGTGGGTGGTGGAGAGGAAGGGGGTTGCAATTTACTTTTTGAATTAAAATGTACTTAGTAGTTTCGGGGGTAGTTAGGGGGAAGGGGGGGAGGGGGGACGTAGGATTAAGTACTTGTGTGGTAAATGCAAACACTACGATGAGGAACACGGGGAAAAAGGAAAGGGGGTCACTAAAAATGTTTATTAAAAAGGGATATAATAGAAATGATGCACAGAGGGTAATTAAGGGAACACTTTTTCCTTTTTTTTTTTTTTTTTTTTTTTTTTTTTTTGTACTTGCCCACTTACTTTTGTTTTTTGTTTTTTATAATGGGCAAGGAGGTGTTATTTTTTTTTGGCATAACTCAATATACCAAGCTGAAGGTGTCAACTGTCGTAGGTTCTCTGGGGCTAATACCTGCTTGTTGTCCGTTTGATGCAGCCTAAAATCCTCAAAATAGGCTCCTGGAATGTGCGGGGGATGGGGAATTCAAATAAGAGGGCCTCCATTTTCTCATTGCTAGAAATAAGGGGGGTGGGCTTGGTCTGCCTACAGGAGACTCACTTCACAAAGGATACGATGAAATGTTTCCCAAGTAGAAGGTTCCAGGCTCAATATCACTCGGTGTACTCCTCCTATTCTAGGGGGGTGAGTATATTGGTAGCAAGAAGTGTGATGTTCTCCTGTAGGCAGACCAGGATAGATAGTTTGGGCCGCTATGTTTTTTTATACTGCTCTATTGAAAACAGGATGTTTGTTATTGCTAACATTTATATCCCCCCTCCTTTTAAATTGGAAGTGTTGTATAGTTTAATGGAGTTTATGTTGGATAAAATAGATACCCCGGTGATAGTACTAGGGGATTTCAATGAGGTGTTGAATAAGGAGCTGGATAGATTTCCACCGAGAGCCCAAGCAACCAGTGTAGCAGGGGGCCGGCTGGGTCACTTTCTGGAGGAGGCAGGTCTGTTGGATATGTGGAGGGTCCGAAACCCTGGAGATAGGCAATACTCCTGCTTCTCTCCCTCCCACTCCACCCTCTCCAGAATTGATATGACCCTGGGGAATGCAGAGGCAGCGCCAATAATAGAGGATGTAATATACTACCCGAGAGGGGTCTCGGATCATTCCCTGATGGTGGCCTCAGTAAGTATAGGGGTCGGGGAGGCTAGAGGGCTTTGGAAGCTAAGTCCGTACTGGTTGGAATTAATGGGGGACCCAGAGAGGATAATAACAAAACTAGAAGAATTCCTAAAATTCAATGAAGGCTCAACGTCAGCAGGTGTACAGTGGGACACATTGAAGGCATTCCTCAGGGGTATTTTGATCCAGGGGGTGGCAGGAGTCAAGAGGAGGGCAAGGGAGTGGGAGGAGGGAATTAGGAGGGAACTGGAGATGGCAGAGAAGCAATTTATAGATAGGCCTACACCAGAGAGGCAGAAACTGTGGGAGGAGAAACAGGAGGCCTATAGAACAGCAGTCCTAAAGAGGGGTGTAAATAGGCAACTCTTCCAGAAACAACGGACTTTTGGGGAGGGAGAAAGTGTGGGACGTATGTTGGCCTATTTGGTGAAAACCAACTCCTCCTCCTCGGCGATCCCGGCAATCAGGACTCCAAGTGGCGAGGTATCCTCTCAGAGTTCAGAAATCACAGACACATTCGAGAGGTATTACGCAAATTTATATAGGTCACATGGGCTCGCGGGGGAGGAGGATATGGAAAATTTTTTTAAGGATATACAGGTTCCCAAAGTCTCTGAAGTAGATAGGGAGTGCATGGACGAGCCAATTACCTTAGCTGAACTACAACAAGCTGTAAATGGAATGGCAAATCAAAAATCTCCAGGGCCGGACGGCCTCCCGGTGGAGACCTATAAGCGCTACGGGAAGATTCTTCTACCTGAGTTGCTGAAAACATTAAATTGGGCTCTGCAGGGAGGGTGTTTGCCTGCCTCCATGACCGAAACAAACATTATTCTGCTTCATAAAGAAGGGGGTGACCCATTGGAACCGTCGGCATACAGGCCTATCTCTCTGTTGTGTACAGACGCTAAGATCCTGGCAAGGGTATTGGCTGCTAGACTTAATAAAATGGTGCATAAACTGATTCACGTGGATCAAACGGGATTTATCTCCCATAGGACCACGAGTATGAACATCAGGAGGGCATATATGAATTTCCAGACCCCGACGGAGAACATGGGATCAAGAGCAGTGGTATCTTTGGATATAACCAAGGCTTTTGACAGCTTGGAATGGCCCTATCTCTGGCGGGTGCTGAAGGAGTTTGGCTTGGGCCCTGTCTTTAGAAGGTGGATAAAAATACTGTATGGGGGCCCAAGTGCGAAGGTCAGGGTAAATAAGGAATTCTCAGGGAAAATATGTATGGAGAGGGGGACGAGACAGGGATGTCCCCTGTCCCCCCTGTTGTTCGCCCTCGCTATGGAGCCATTAGCAATTCATGTTAGGTCTAGCCCAATGATTGCAGGTTTTGTAAGGAAAATAGGAGAGGAGAGGATTGCCTTGTATGCCGACGATGTCCTATTGTTTCTTGGAGATACAGGTGGCTCTCTTAGGCAGGTAATGGACATAATGGAGAGGTTTGGCATTGTGTCCGGACTGGTGGTGAACTGGAGGAAGTCTGCACTACTGCCATTAGATAACCCTAGTGGGTCGGTCTTGTCAGAAATCCCACATTTAAAAGTAGTCTCAACGATCCGCTACCTGGGCATAAACATGTCAAGAGACCCCAACCAGTTTATCGTAGACAACTTAGAGCCACTGCTGGGTAAATTTAGGTGCAAAATAGACATTTGGAGCCGGTTGCCTCTATCTGTAGCAGGAAGGGGCAACCTGATCAAGATGGTCTGGTTGCCTCAACTGCTGTATTTGTTACACAATTCACCGATGTGGGTGAACAAAAAGTGGTTCCAGAAGATTGACTCTCTTTTTAGGGAGTTGTTGTGGAGAAGGGGGAAGGCTAGGATTAGCCTTCAGAACTTACAGTTGCCAGTTAGAGAGGGGGGGTTAGCCCTCCCGCATCCGAGGTGTTATTTTCTGGCAGCACAGTTGCAACATATAGGGGGGGAAAATATGGGTAGTGGTTTGTTAACCCTGGAGGCACCCCACAAAACCATAGTGGAAGCATTGGAGGCAGACTCGTTACTTGGTAAAGGCCCCACAACTAAGTTGGTCACAAAAGTTTGGAAGGCAACAAAGTTATTAATGGGATATGTTGGGTTTACAGAGTATGCTCCCCTCTGGCATAACAGGAACTTACAGGAGATAGTGGCCATGGGGGAATTTAAGGAATGGGTGAGGTGGGGTATAAATAGACTATCCCAGTTGTATAGAGGGAGAGTACTGAAAACCTTCGAGGACCTCCAAAAGGAATATAGTATTCCAAGACAATCATTCTTTAGATACTTACAAATGAGAGCGGCATTGGAGGTACAGTTTAGGGTAAGTCCCCCAGCCTGGACTGATGCTGCACTATTGCAGAAAGTGATCAAGCCCGGGAAGATGAAGGGTTTTGTCTCTGGAATATATGCGCAACTGTGCAAGGCAGCATTTGTTAGACCAGAACACCTCGGCTGTAGGGAGGGGTGGGAGAAGGACGTGGGGAAGTTGACAGATACACAATGGAGGGAAATACTGGAGGCAGGACAGGAGGTCTCAGTGGCACCTGCACAGAGATTCTCCCACCTAATGTTGTTATATAGAGCATACTACACCCCCAAAAAACTATTTTGCTTTGGTGTAAGGCCCGACGCCACGTGCCCCAGGTGTGGGGAGGAGGGTGATCTGATACACATGGTTTGGAGGTGCCCCAAATTAGTACGTTACTGGCTGGGGGTGGTGGGCTCTATAGAGGGTAGGTGGGAGATCTCCCTGGAGACAGACGTTAGATTCTGTATCCTTGGTTTCAGAGTTTGGAGACGGGAGGAGATGGCGGTTAAAACAGCCATTTTGAGATGCCTGTACCAGGCCCGGAAACTTATTATGCAAAGATGGCAAACAGCCTTACCCCCTGCAGTGGAGGAATGGGCTAAAACAGTAAATGATGTAATATGGAAGGAGAGAGCCCTATACATTAGAAGAGGGAATCTTAAGAAGTTTGAAAAGATGTGGAACCCGTGGTTAACAAGTGTAGGGTGTCAAGAACAAAGGATGGATCTGGCTTAGGGGGGGGGGGGGAGAGTAAGGGAGGGTAGGGTGGGTTGGGGTGAAAATATCCACATGTCATTTTAAGCATACTGTATGCAGATTAGTTTGTGGACGGGTTTGTAGTTGCATTGGTTGTGGGGAGTTACGTAGGGGGGACCTACGACCTCCTCAATAGTGGAGCACGCCCACATGAACCTGTAGATGTTTTAAATATGATGTATGTAAATTAAGAATTGTTAATAAAGATTATTTAAAGAAAAAAAAAAAAAAAAAGATTGGCTTTGCTGACATCCCTTTTGGCTCCTTATCCTGCTTGCTGTTCCTTTACTTGGATCCTTGACTTCTGGCCTGGCTGATTACTCGATCTGGTTACTGAACTCTGGCTTGGCTGATTACCTGATCTGGTTACTGAACTTTGGCTTGGCTGATTACCTGATCCGGTTACTGGACTCTGGTTATGCTTTGACTATGCTTATTCTATTTACCTTTTTATTTTTATTAATAAACAAGTGTGATTTTACTGTACTTCTGTCTCGGTCTTGTTCATGGTTTCTGACACCATGTACTACTCCCAAGGGTTCTGGGTTAGGAAAACCATCTCTTAAGGTTTGACATATGTCTTCCTCTGCTTCAATGCCTCCAAAACAGCCATAATCCTCCTCTTGTATGTTTTGTGGTGTTTCCTCCTCTTCCTCCCACTGCTCTGCCATGTGTGCCCTGTCCATAATGCCATGCAGAGTCTGCGCCAGCAGGAACACAATGGGGATTGTGTCATTGATGCATGCATTGTCACGGCTCACCATCCCTGTCGCCTCCTCAAATGGTGACAGTACAGTGCATGCATTCTTTATCAGCAGCCATTGGCGTGGGGAAAAAAAGGCCTGAGCCTGTTGTGCGATACTTACACAGGTACTCGTTGACGGCCCTATGCAGCATGTGCAGCCACTGCAGCATTGCCAAAGTTGAGTTTCACCTGGTACGCATCTCACAAATCAGGCGGTTTACAGGCAGGTGAAATTCCCCCTGAATTTCAGCCAACCAAGCACTGGCTGTGTTTAAACACCTGAAATGGCTACAGACTCTTCTGGCCTGCTTTAGCAAATCTGCCAACCCTTAGCTTAAAGAATCTCTGCTCCAGTGTGGCTCCTGTGCCCTAGACAGACCAACTGAAGCACTGCATGGCATCTTTTAGCCTGACTCATTGAATAGCCCTTTGGACGCTTAGGGGGTGCTGGTAGTTCATAGGACAAGTCAGCAGAGGAGGTCACTGAGAAGGAGGAGGGGGTGGAGCTGACAAATCTTGCATCATCACCACCAGCTGGAGACTTGGTGAAAAAACTAGCTGCAGCACTGAGCCCTGTCCTGCATCCTTCTGAGTTGCAAGCAGAGTTACCCAGTGTGCTGTGAATGAAATATAGCGTCCCTGACCATGCTTGTTGGACCACGTGTCAACAGTGACATGGACCTTGTGGCTGACTGCCATGTCCATCGATGCAACAACATTGCCTTCCGTGTGATAGTACAGGGCTGGAAAGGCCTTAAGTGCAAAGAAATAATGACTGGGAACCTGCCATTGTGGTACAACAAATTCTGCAAAGTCACAGAAGGGGGCAGAATCCACCAGATGGAAAATCAGGAGTTGTAAAGCCAGCAGCTTTGACAAGCTTGAATTTAGACACTGGGCATGTGGGTGGAAGTGACTGCATTTATTTGTCAGTGCAACAGCTGGGGCAGAGAAATTTGCCTGCTATAGTTTACACCTGGTGGTGTCCTGCTAGCAGATGTGCTGCAAGAACCTGTGACACCCTTCGCTATACCATTATCCCTGTCAGTGGAGGTTGCTGAGAGGTCATGAGATATAGCGGGGGTAGACCTAAAAGGTGAGGAGTGAGGATGAGCAGAATTGCATCCCTTTTGTGTGGCTTTCCAACAAGCTGAGTGGTGGGAGGTTATTTGCCTTATCAAGCATGTGGTACCCAAATGGCTGGTGTTTTTGCCATGCTTGATCTGCTTGAGGCAAAGCTTGCAAATCACAACAGTGCGATCGGCTGCACATGTGCTAAAAAAGACCTAGACTGGGGTTATAGCTGGGGCTATGTCAGGAATAGCTTTGGACAAGGGGGCAGAATAAGCCACTCTGGCAGATGCACTGGACTGCACACTAGTCTCTGCTTGGGTGACGGAGGATGAGTAGAATGAGGATGGTTTAATAAGTCAGTTTACCACCTCCTTTGCGTGCTGTGGCTAGATAGCATGGGCAACATCACTAAATGGAGGAAATGGTGCCGTGCCTGAGGACAGACCAGGTCCACCTTTGTCTGTGGACACAGATGCTGCTGGCATCCTCACAGTGCCATGGGAACATCTGCCTCTCCTTATTATGGAAATGTAATAGAGAAGGGGAAATGTGTACTTGGATGCATTTGAATCAATGGAAAGTGGTGTTTGGTGCACTTTAACCTGAGTACTCACTACACAGACACACTCCACTGACGAACTTCCATACACTGCAGTAAAACTGCACTAATGCACTTAAAAATACTGCAATATACTGCAGTAATTGTGCACTAACACAACTCAATATACTGCAGGAAAAGTGCAATATAGCATATCAATATACTGAAGTAAATGTGCACTAATTCTTGTCAATATACTGCAGTAAAGGTACACTAATGCACCTCAATATTCTGCAGTAAACGTGCAATATCGCACATCAATATACTGCAGTAAAGATAAGGATGAGCCGAACACCCCCCTGTTCGGTTCGCACCAGAACTTGCGAACAGGCAAAAACAGTTAAAGTCTATGGGACATGAACATGAAAAATCAAAAGTGATAATTTTAAAGGCTTATATGCAAGTTATTGCCATAAAAAGTGTTTGGGGACTCGGGTCCCGCCCCAGGGGACATGTATCAATGCAAAAAAAAATTTAAAAACGTGGCTTTCCAATTTGCTGTGAACACCGTATAATGTTTGATGACTCGATCATCGAGCTCATCCTTATATTGCAGTAAAGGTGCGCTAACGCGCGTCAATATACTACAGTAAACACGCACTAACGCACCTTAATATACTGCAGTAAACGTGCACTAATGCACTTCAATATACTGCACTAAAGCACTAACGCACCTCAATATATTTCAGTAAACCTGCCCTGAAACACTAAACTGACAATAAAGTAAAACTGAATGGTCACACTACCCTCACACTGCAATATCACTATATTCACACTAAACTAATACTAAAGTAAAAATGAATGGTCACACTACACCCACACTGCACTATCACTATATTCACACTAAACTGACACTCTACACTGACAATAGCACACTAACTCGCTAGTAATGAACAGAGCCCTGTTCTATCTATCTCCACTTCAATATCACACTGCAAATGGCTGCTGTGGGAAGGATTCTTTTATAGAGGGGGATGGGAGCAATGAGCCATGATTGGGCACAAACATCATTACTTTCTCCAATCATGGCTCTGACAGTGTTCTGTTCCCTAATAGGGCAAGTCCTGCATTGCTTCAGCCAATCAGGGCTTCCAATTCACTGTGCGGCCCTGACAATTTGGGTGTTTGTTGAATGGGCGACCAGCCATTGTTTTCCCAAATTCATGCTTGGGCCAAACCGTTCGCCCAACACTACTGGCTACACCAGTTCCCTTTTGTGGGTCCACACAGACCTGCATTTTTCAGGATTTTTACATCTAATGTGGCAGTCCACATCAGTCCAAACTTCAGTTTAAAAGGGCATGGCAGCCCACTTTTATTTAAACTAAAAAGCAAAGTAAAAGTTCTACCAAGGATTCCCACGCAGGGGATTTTCCAACTTCAGCAAAACAACTTATCATTGAAAATACTCAGCCACCTGGCTCTCTTGTCAGCAGCATCTCTGCTCTCTTTGGTCTCCAACACCAATGGCAATTCTGGGTCTCTAGTAGGGATGAGCTGAACAACCCTCAGTTCGATTCGCACCAGAACCTGCGAACGGACCGAAAATTTGCACGAACGTTAGAACCGCATTGACGTCTATGGGACTCGAACGTTTGAAATCAAAAGTGCTAATTTTAAAGGCTAATTTGCATGGTATTGTCCCAAAAAGGATTTGGGGACCCAGTTCCTGCCCCAGGGGACATGTATCAATGCAAAAAAATTTTTTAAAAACGTCAGTTTTTTCGGGAGCAGTGATTTTAATGATGCTCAAAGTAAAAAAAAAAGTGAAATATTCATTTAAATATCTACCTGGGGGGTGTCAATAGTATGCCTGTAAAGTGGCGTGTGTTTCCCGTGCTTAGAACAGTCCCTGCACAAAATAACATTTTTAAAAGAATAAAAGTCATTTAAAACTGCTTGCGGCTTTAATGTAATGTCGGGTCCTGGCAATATGGATGAAAATCAGTGAGACAAACGGCATGGGTACCCCCCAGTCCATTACCAGGCCCTTTGGGTCTTGTAAGGATATTAAGGGGAACCCCGCACCCAAATTAAAAAAAGGAAAGGCGTGGGGCCACCAGGCCCTATATACTCTGAACAGTATACAGGCGGTGCAAACAAGACAGGGACTGTAGGTTTGTTGTTAAGTAGAAACTGTTTGTAATGTTGAACTGGTACATTTTTTTTTTTTCTTTTAAGATATTTTATTGAGTTGTCACAAGATTACAGCAGGAGTTACAGAGGTACATGTCATAAGAATACATAAGATGAGTATAACAAGTAAATCCTAAGGGATAAAGCAGTACGTTATAGAGCATAGTATCAACAATTGTATCTGCACTTTTCGCAGATTTGTATCTGAAGGAAGAGAAGACCAATTAATCTGACGTGAGTGCAGTTGTGAGCTCTAACCCTGTAGTATAAGATAATAATGCTGGTGTATCATAAGAGGGGAGTCGTCGGTGTCCATAACAGTAATGTTTTCTCTGTAGATATGTATGGTTGGATTTTGTGGTTAATGATTTGTAGTAGGTAAGCATTAATTTTAATGTTCGATGGTGACCGACCAAATGAGCTCTACTCCCCCTCCCGGACACCCCCAAGGGGAACTAGCTGTGCCCAGCAGGGGGAACATAAGAGTAGCTGCTATAGAAACATGTCGGTGTTATTCGAGCAGGTTCCTCATAATGCTGAGGAAACTCCTAATGTACGGAGCAATTGCAGAGGAGTTTTGAGGATGGTGGGGAATGTGGAACAGGGGTAAGGGGGGGAGGAGATGGAAGGGTGAGACGGAGATTTTGTCAGCCTGTTACATGTTTATTGGTGTATGTGTTCAGGTGTTTATGTGTCCGTTCGTCCCTCGAGCTCCGGGAGAAGGCGATTAGCTGAGGAATTCTCGGCAGTGGTTGATTTAAAATGAAACCAGCATGCCCAAATGTGTTTGTATTTGGACGGAGTGTCGGAAGATTGATGGATAAGGTTCTCCATTTCAGCCAATCCATCTACCCTCCGAATCCACTCTTGAACAGTGGGGGGAGAGGTGCTTCTCCAAAGTACTGGGATACATAAATTGGCCGCATTGATGAGGTGTAAAACCAGGGATTTTTTATAAGTTCTTTGTGGGAGCGAGGTGTGATGAAGTAGGTATTGAGCAGGGGTGAAGTCAGGGGAGTATGTTGTTATCTGAATGATCAAACGGTGTATTTCAGCCCAATGATTTTGAATGAGTGGGCATTCCCACCATATATGCAGTAGTGTACCTTTGGTTGCGTTACAACGCCAACAGAGTGGAGGAATGGTAGGTTTGAATTTGTGAATTTTGTCAGGAGTCCTATACCACTTCGCAAAGATTTTATATCTGTTTTCCTGGGTAGAGGTGTTGAGGGAGCCTTTATGCATGTGATTGTGAATATGTGTCCATTCCTCGGTGGAGAGATCTATATTCAAATCTTGTTCCCATTGTCTGACTAGTTTGTCTTGTTTAAGGTCATGATTGGAAAATAGCAGTGCATATATGGACGATATGAGATGTCTTTGGGGTTCTTGAGCAGTGCACAAGAGTTCAAAGGGTGTAAGTTCCCTGTGTATGTCTGCGGTGGGCTTGAGTCCATGAATATATATTGATGTATTTGTAGATATTTGTAAAATGGGATGTGGTAGTCTGGGAATGCGGTGGTCAAGGCCTGGAACGTCATGAGAGATTTTTGATGGAACAGCTGTTGTATTTTGAGTCTGGGTCTATACGGGTCTGAGGAGGAGATGCGTGGAAGTATTCCGGGTTCAAAGTCTGGGTTATTCTCCAAGGGTGTCATAGGGCCAGGAGTGGGTTTCAGTCGGAGCAATGTGCTAGCTGCCGTGAAGTTTTTCAGTGTAGGGATAATGAGTGGGTGTAGTGAGGTTTCTATCTGTATTTTCTTTTGATCAATCCACGGTAGAAGTCTCAACGGTATTGGGGAGAATGCGTTTTCGATAGATACCCAATATTTATTGGTGTCGTTAGTGTGCTAGTCGACAGTTCTGGAGAGGTGACAGACCCAATAATATTTTTGTATGTCCGGTATTTGAAGACCCCCCAGCGATTTGGGGGTCGTCAATCTAGTCCAGTTTAGTCTAGGTTGTTTGGAGGACCAAATAAAATTTCTACATAGCTTTTTGAGTGTGGAAAAAAAGGATATAGGAATGTGTACGGGTATGGTTTGGAATAGGTAAAGCAATCTAGGTAGCACGTTCATTTTTAGGACAGCTGCTCTGCCAAACCAAGAAAAGGGTCTCATATTCCATTTTTGTAGGTCGTTTTGGAGGGTTTGTAGGATGGGTAAGAAATTTAGTCTAAAGATATCTGTCAGTTTGGAAGGTATTTTGATGCCTAGGTATGTGATTTCTTTGGGTTCCCAGCTAAACGGAAAGTTTTGTTTGCATTGCGTGACGATGTCGTTAGGTAGAGAGATGTTGAGGGCTTTTGATTTGGAGAAGTTTATTTTTAGGTTTGTGAGGGATTTGAAGGTTTCAAAGTCTTTGAGGAGATTGGGAATGGTCGTAATTGGGTCAGTAAGGAAAAGTAGGATGTCGTCCGCATATGCCGCTACTTTAAATTGCTTATGATTAATCTCTACTCCTTTAATGTCTGGGTTGTTTCTAAGTTTGCGTAGGAGGGGTTCCATAGTAAGAATAAAAATCAAAGGGGACAGGGGGCATCCCTGTCTAGTACCATTGGATATGGAGAAGGCGTCCGACAGGTGCCCATTTACTCTCACTTTAGCTGCGGGTGATGTGTAAAGAGCCATTATCATTCGAATTAGATGCGTTGGGAGTCCCATAGAGGATAAGGTTGCCTCCATAAAGTCCCAAGCTACCCTGTCGAACGCCTTCTCCGCATCCAGGGACAGGAAGAAGCCGCGTGATTTTGTTGTGGTTAGCCAATGATGGATGTTTAATGCTTTGGTGGTGTTGTCTCGAGCTTCCCTACTGGGAACGAAACCGACCTGATCTGTAGAGACTAATTTGGGGATTAGTGGTAGGAGTCGGTTGGCAATAGCTTTGGCATAAACTTTAACGTCTACATTAAGTAGGGAGATTGGGCGGTAGTTGGGGACCAGGGTCGTGTCTTTGCCCGATTTGGGGATGAGGGTGATGTGGGCACCTAGGATGTCCTTCGAGGCTACATTAGAGGGATCGAAACTAGTAAATGCCTTGACTAGTGGCGGGATTAATATGTCAGAAAAAGATCTGTAGTACCCTACCGTGAGTCCATCCGGGCCGGGACTTTTACCTGGTTTCATTTGTTTCAGGGCTAGTATGAGTTCGTCTGAAGACAGTGGGGATTCCAGTGATGCGGATTCCTCCGTTGTGAGGGAGTTAGGGGCGTATTGGGAAAGGAATTTGCTAATTGCTTCCTTTCTGTCGGTGATGGCCGCGGTCGTTTGCGGGGAGCGTAGGTTGTATAAGTCTGTATAGTAGTGTACAAATTGTTTAGCAATATCCTCAGATGAGGCAAAGGTCCTACCAGTTGGGTCTTTAATCGAGTGAATAGTATGAGCAGCTTTCTTAGTCTGCAGGGCTCTGGCTAAAAGTTTCCCTGACTTGTTACCAAACTCATAGAAGCATTTTCGTTGCAATGTGTATTTACGCTTAACAATCGTGTGTAATTCTTCCAAAAGCTCATTTCTGGCTTGGGTCAGTTCTGCGAGTGCTTCAGAAGCTAAAGATTTTTTGTGTTTTTGTTCCAACTTAGTGATGCGGTTAGTCAGTTCGTCTAGTTTAGCTTTTCTGAGTTTTGTCGTTGTGTAGCCATAGATATGAATGTGCCTCTTATGATGCACTTATGTGCAGCCCAGACTGTTTCATGTGGTGTGTCACCTGCTCCATTTTCAGTGAAGTAGTTGGTGAGCTGTTGGGAGATCGTACTGGCGAGTGCTGTATCCGTAAGTAGGGAGTTGTCCAGTCTCCATATTTGGGGACGTGTCCTTGCAGTGGGCATGTGCAGGGCCAGAGTTATAGGGTTGTGGTCTGAAAGGACCATTGGTTCGATATTAGTCGTCTTTAGCAGGGGGAGGTCATTTTGGGAGAGAAAGAAATAGTCTATGCGGGTATATTTAGAATGTGGTGGGGAATAAAAGGTGAAATCCTTACCATCAGGATGCAATGTGCGCCAGGTATCGTGCACCAATAGGTCTTTAAATAGTGTTTTGATGACGCGAAGAGCTCTATAAGTAAGAGAGGAGTGACCATTGGACGTATCAAGAGCGGGATTGAGGGGCACATTAAAGTCCCCTCCGATTATTAGTGTGCCCGAGCTGAAAGTCATAAGTGATTGGAGTGTGGTGCGAAAAAAGGGGACTTGTCGTTCATTGGGTGCGTACAAGTTGGCAATAGTGATTTGTTTTCCATAAAAGGTCACCTTTTATGAATAGGAATCTTCCGCACGGGTCGGTTTGGGTGGTAGAGACCTTGAGGGGACAGTGTTTGGATATTAGGATGCAAACCCCTTTGGACTTAGCCTCGTCATTGGTCGCGTGATAAACTATCGGGAAATGTTTGTCCTGTAATTTGGGGATTGCGTCAGATCTAAAGTGGGTTTCCTGAATAAGTGCAATATGGGTGGTGGATTTGTGCAGTGAGGAGAGTAGGAGGGATCTTTTTTCGGGGGTATTTAGGCCGCGTATATTGATGGATTTGAGATTGAGGGACGTGAGTGTGTGCTTTTCGGCTGAGGGTACGTGTTGGGTGTCCATGTCCTCCGCCGGGGTGGGGCAGGGCAGGTTAGGGGGGGTAGGAATTGGTTATTGGTGATCTATGTGTGCTAAGGGCAGTCTGTATTATGATATATAGAGCGCCACGGGGTAACCGAAGAGGTAACAGGGATGACTTACTATCCCGTTATCTCTAATCAAGAGAATCGATCGGTGGAATACAGGTAGGTGCAACGCACCTCCACTGTGTGGGGGTTGGTGTAGACCAGACACAAGAGGGCTTGTGATGGTGTGAGATATGTGAATCTGAATCTCTTGCTATCTCTCGACCATGGAGTTATAAGTAAGGAGGAGTGTATGGGACTGTTTGTCCCTTTTCGTTTGTGTTTTGTTTGTTTTGTTTGTTGTTTTTTTTTTTTTTTTCCCCTCCCCTCACCCTCCCCCCCCTCCCAAAACCTTGATTGCATTATGTACGGCATGGAAGTGTTGTTTGTCATTCAGTCATGAGAACAAGCCGCAGATCCCTGCACAGCATGTGTGGGAGGCGAGGTTGAGCGGGCAGGAGAAAGGGAAAGGGTATGCATGAATAATACATAACTACAACTACAGTGCTTGGTCACTTAGGTATGGGCATCAGGAGTGGAAGTCATATGATCAGGCTCCATGCACGTTAGAGTCGCCCCTCTGAGATCCCCTCCCTGTCCGAATAAGGCCCTGGAGGGGGCCCCAGGGCGCGAATGCCAAGGCGCCATGCAATCTTGACAGTAACCATCAAAGCTGTCTAGCTCATGCCCTGAGCATGTAAACCCAATATAAGTAACATATGAGGAACATTTAGTAAATTATACTCAATGGAGTAAAACAACATCAAGATAAATGCGCACAATGAGGCACAAACTGGGAAATACCTGTGTACGGAAAACTGTTGCAAACTATTGCATTGGGTTAATGACAGTGAAAAAGTGCAAAGGGTTCACCCTTTTGAGTGTTTTTGTCCCGTCCACTGGGATATCTCTCATCAGGGTGATGGATGAATACGTACAGCGATAGTATGGGAAATCACAGAATGCGTGTGGGATGACGGTTTTCTAGCCACAAACCTCCGCATACGATAGCAAGTACCTCGAGGGGGACGAGCCCGTGCCAGTGTCCAACACCTGGGATGCCAGCAGATCAGGGATTCAGTGTGGGAAGATCTTCAGAAAGTCCGCCTTGTGCACCGACGGTGTGGAGCAGCCATGTCTGGAAGGCCCGTGTCCGGATAGCGGGGGTGTCCTGTAATCAGCGGGTGGTTGTCCATGGAAGGTTAGCACTGGAGTTTCGGATGGCATGCGGATCTTCTAAACGCGGTGGAGGTGGTAGGGTTCGGTTACTGTAGCGGTCCAGGACAGTAGTCGAGGTGTATTTGGGCGGTAATCCATGCGTCTCGCTCCAGATCCAGGTATGAGTTCCAAGGCGTCGGGAACGAAGGCTGGGCAGCCTCCATGCCCATGGTGCGCGTGTCGCTATTAGCTGATGAGCCGGGGATTTTTACAGCGGTGGACTGTAGAGTGTAGGGCTTCCGCTTCCCATACAAGAGTGGGTGTGCATATCCGGAGTGCACGCGTGAGGCATCATGGGTGTCGTAGTTCGACTCGCAGGCGTTCAGAGTCCGATGGTAGAAGCAGGGCGGCCAATAACATTTCCCTGTTTTCCTTTTCCAAGTGTCATTAAATGAAATGCCAACAGTTCACATTTTCCCCTATCAGAAAGTTAGATAGTGGTAATGAGGGGGAGATCAGAACGAAGGAGCCGCACAAAGCAACTGAAAAGTGAAAACATGGCTTGGCGGCATTATCATGCTACTGTCGAATCCTCCCAGGGAGTCAGCGATCCCGTCTGGCTCTTCTTGAGGTGGGGGATTCAGATGCCCTAAAGTTGTGATGTTGGGTGCGGCGTGTGCCGTGGTGTTCAGTGGCAGACGGTGATCTTCTCCTGCGTTGCCCTGAGTTTACAGCCTCCATGGGATCTGCGGGGGGGCGATCTCTGCGCACTGCAGAGCGGCGAAATTCCGCATACCAATTAGGTACTTCCACTAGCGGGATGTTGAGCGCCTCACAAAAGTAGGGAAGGTCCTCAGGTACTTTGAGGAATGCAGTGCGACCCTGCGAGGTGGCTGCCAAACAGAAAGGAAACTTCCATTTGTATGTGATTCCTTTGGAGCGAAGTGTGTCTAGCAGGGGTTTCAAATCTCTGCGGTGTTGGAGAGTTATGCCTGAGAGATCTTGAAATATTTGTACTGATTTCCCTTCATGTATTATTTGAGGGATGCTTCTGGCCTGTCTGAGGATATCTCCCTTAGCCTTATAGTCAGTCAGGCAGCAGATTATATCCCTGGGTGGGTCTGTGTCCCTTCCTTTGGGTCTTAATGCGCGGTGAATCCTCTCAAAGTCGACTGGTGTCTGGAGAGGTCTGTGAAGGATGCCATTAAACAAGCTGGTGACGGAGGGCGTCAGATGTTCCCCCTCAATTGACTCAGGGAGCCCCCTGATCCTTAAATTATGTCTCCTACCCCTATTATCGAGGTCCTCGATATGTCTCTGCATGTCTCTCATCTGAAGAGTATGGGTGTCGACATGGCGGGTAGTTTTGCGCAGTTGTAAGTCTTGTTGTTCGGCCGTTTGTTCCATTGCCGCGACTCTGTCAGTTAAGGCGCGCAGATCAAGGCGTAGCTCCGAGATGGCGGCAGCAAGGGTGTCCTTTATATCTGCCGCAATCATCCGCAGATCATTAATGTTTAACTGGGGGAGATGAGTTTGTTCCTCCGCTGCATTCCCAGTCGTCAGGCTGACAGGGAGTGTGGGAGACGGCGCTCCCACTTGTGAGGAAGTTGCGGCCTGTGAGCTCCTCTGGCGGGAGGGCGCCATGTTTCCTCTGCTCGTTCTGAACATCTCAGGGATATTATGTCCAGTGTTGTCTGCTTGCTCCCTCGGGGAGCGGGAACGTGAGGCGGATGTATTCCGGGAGGCAGTCCCCATAATTTGGCTCAATGTTGGGTCGATTGATCCTCCGTTAGGCAGAATTCAGGTCGTGTGAGAGCAGGAGCTGAGGAACTAAGCAGCCATCTTCATGCCAGGTCAGGCCACGCCCCCGAACTGGTACATTTTTAACATGTTTAGCCCCAGCCAAAAAATCTATTTTAAGCTTTTTGGAAAACATGGGGGAGGGTTATCACCCCTGTGACATTTGTTTTGCTGTCTGTGCTCCTCTTCAGAACATTTCACCTCACTTTCTGTCACAATGACAAATGTTTTTAGAAAATTTGGGTTTTTTAGTGAAGTATTGGTGATAAAGCATCAGTGGAAAGGAGAAACGTTTTTCCCATATTAACTCTTACAGGTGAGAATTTCCCTTCCTAGGGGTAGATTTCATCTCACTTCCTGTTGTCTCCTTCCGTTTGCAAGTAGGAGTCATTTGTAAGTTTGATGTTTGAAAGTAGGGGCCTGCCCTATATACTCTGCAGACATTGTGGCCTTAGGTGTTGGTGTTGCCACAACACTGTAAGCCCTCACAGGGCCCTGCTGTGAAATATTAGATCAAGAATTGTAATTACATGCCCCTGTGGAACAGGGGCAGAAAAATTGGGCCTTTGGTGATGGTGGAGGAGTTGGTGCCACGACACTATAAGTCCTCATAGTTACTCTTGGTGGGTGCTGGAACAGACCCTACTGTGAAATATTAGATCAAGAATTTTAATTACATGCACCTGTTGAACAGGGGCAGAAAAATTGGGCCTTTGGTGGTGGTGGTGCTGGTGCCACAACACTGTAAGTCCTCAAAGTTACTCTTGTTGGGCGCTGGAACGTGCCCTGCTGTTATATATTAGATCAAAAATTGTAATTACATGCACCTGTTGAACAGGGGCAGAAAAATTGGGCCTTAGGCACTGGTGCTGGTGCCACAACACTGCAACCCCTTACAGATACTCTAGTTGGAGCGCAGGAATGAGCCCTGCTGCAAAGTATTGCATCAAAAATTGTAATTACACGCCCCTGTTAAAGAGGGGCAGAAAAATTGGGCCTTAGGCACTGGTGCTGGTGCCACAAGACTGCAACCCCTCACAGATACTCCAGTGGGAGCGTAGGAATGAGCCCTGCTGCAAAGTATTCGATCAAAAATTGTAAATAAACGCCCCTGTTAAACAGGGGCTGAAAAATTGGGCCTTAGCCACTGGTGGCGGCGCCCTGAACCAAAAATGTTCTTACAAGCTATCAGCATGATTATTAAGGAGGAAGAGGATAATCACTCAGAATAACAGGATAGTCACTCAGCATCAGCATAGGCAGTCTTGAAGGAATCTGACATTTCAAAAAAAATTATTCAGTTACATCAGCATCAGGTGCTTGGTAGCTGGTGGTGATCCAAGACTGATTCATTTTTATGAAGGTCAGTCCATTGACCGAGTCGGTGGACAGAAGCACAGAATCACTCTGTGATTGGTTACAAAGCCTCCAGAAGCACTGAATGTGCCAGTAGCTCAATTGCATACTGTGCAAGCTCTGGCCAGTGATCCATCCTCAAGACCCAGTAACCCAGAGGATTTTCAGTGGGAAAGGTGTCCAAGTCAGATCTTGCCCCTAGGTATTCCTGCACCATGTAAAACAGACGTTGGTGATGGTTGCTGGAACCGATCATACCTTGGGGCTGCGGACTAGAAAATAGTATGAACACATCGGTCAGACGGCCACCTTCTCCACCGCTCCTTCTTTGACTGACCGAAGCCTCAGCAACATGTTGTCCTGGAACTGGAGTTTGTAACCTCCCAGTCTCTGGGAACGCGTTGCACAGACCTTTCTGCAAGGCCTCCCGAAGATGTTTCATCCTCTGCTCCCTCTGCAATAGCAAGATAAGGTCTGCAACCTTACCCTTGTAACGTTACATAGTTACATAGTAGGTGAGGATGAAAAAAGACACAAGTCCATCAAATCCAACCTATGTGTGATTATGTATCAGTATTACATTGTATATCCCTGTATGTTGTGGTCATTCAGGTGCTTATCTAATAGTTTCTTGAAGCTATCGATGCTCCCCGCTGAGACCACTGCCTGAATTCCACATCCTTGCCGCTCTTATAGTAAAGAACCCTCTATGTAGTTTAAGGTTAAACCTCTTTTCTTCTAATTTTAAAGAGTGGCCACGAGTCTTGTTAAACTCTCTTCTGCGAAAAAGTTCTATTTCTATTGTAGGGTCACCAGTACGGTATTTGTATATTGAAATCATATCCCCTCTCAAGCGTCTCTTCTCCAGATAGAATAAGTTCAGTGCTTGCAACCTATCCTCATAACTAAGGTCCTCCAGACCCTTTATTAGCTTTGTTGCCCTTCTTTGTACTCGCTCCATTTCCAGTACATCCTTCCTGAGGACTGGTGCCCAGAACTGGACAGCATACTCTAGGTGCGGCCGGACCAGAGTCTTGTAGAGTGGGAGAATTATCGTTTTATCTCTGGAGTTGATCCCCTATTTAATGCATGCCAATAATCTGTTTGCTTTGTTAGCAGCAGCTTGGCATTGCATGCCACTGCTGAACCTATCATCTACTAGGACCCCCAGGTCCTTTTCCATCCTAGGTCTCCCCCCTGTGTATAGATTGCATTCATATTTTTGCCACCCAAATGCATTATTTTACATTTTTCTACATTGAACCTCATTTGCCATGTAGTTACCCACCCCATTCATTTGTTCAGATCTTCTTGCAAGGTTTCCACATCCTGCTGAGAAGTTACTGCTTAGCTTAGTATCATCTGCAAATACAGAGATTGAACTGTTTATCCCATCCTCCAGGTCGTTTATGAACAAATTAAATAGGATTGGTCCCAGCAAAGAACCCTGGGGAACCCCACTATCCACCCCTGACCATTCTGAATTCTCCCCATTTATCACCACCCTCTGAACTCGCCCTTGTAGCCAGTTTTCAATCCATGTACTAACCCTATGGTCCATGCCAACGGACCTTAATTTGTACAGTAAAGGTTTATGGGGAACTGTGTCAAATGCTTTTGCAAAATCCAGATCCATCATGTCTACGGGCCTTCCTTTATCTAGATGGCAGCTCGCCTCCTCATAGAAGATTACTAGATTTGTGTGGCAAGAACAATTCTTCATGAATCCAAGCTGATTACTGCTAATGATACCGTTCTCATTACTAAAATCTTGTATATAGTCCCTTATCATCCCCTCCAAGAGTTTAAATACTATTGATGTTATGCTAACTGGTCTGTAATTCCCAGGGATGTATTTTGGGCCCTTTTTAAATATTGGTACTACATTCGCTTTTTCCAATCAGCTGGTACCATTCCAGTCAGTAGACTATCAGTAAAAATTAGGAACAACGGCCTGGCAATCACTTGACTGAGTTCCCTAAGTACCCTTAGGATGCAAGCCATCTGGCCCCGGTGATTTATTAATGTTAAGTTTCTCAAGTCTAATTTTAATTCTGTCCTCTGTTAACCATGGAGGTGCTTCCTGTGTTGCGTCATGAGGATAAACACTGCAGTTTTGGTTACTGAAGCCCCCCGATTCACTTGTGAAGACTGAGGAGAAGAATAAATTCAATACCTTCGCCATCTCCCCGTCCTTTGTAAACAGATGTCCTTCCTCATTCTTTATGGGGCCAATATGGTCTGTCCTCCCTTTTTACTGTTTACATACTTAAAGAATTTCTTGGGATTTTTTTTGCTCTCCTCCGCTATGTGTCTTTCATGTTCTATCTTAGCCGTCCTAATTATACCCTTACATTTCTTGTTGCATTCTTTATAAAGACTGAATGCTGAGGATGATCCCTCAACCTTGTATTTTTTGAAGGCCTTCTCCTTTGCTTTTATATGCATTTTTACATTGGAGTTAAGCCATCCAGGACTTTTGTTCGCTCTTTTAAATTTATTACCCAATGGGATACATTGGCTAATGCCCTTATTTAATATGCTCCTAAAGCAAATCCATCTCTCCTCTGTATTCTTTGTTCCTAATATTTTATCCCAATTTATGCCTTTTAGCAAGGTTTGTAGTTTAGGGAAGTTGGCTCTTTTGAAATTCAGTGTCTTTGTATTCCCTTTATGTTTCCTATTTGTGTGATTTATACTGAAACTAATTGACCTGTGATAGCTGTTACCTAAATTGGCCCGTATTTTCACATCCGTGATCAGGTCTGTATTGTTGGTAATCAGTAGATCCAGTAATGTTTTATTTCTAGTTGGTGCATCTACCATCTGACCCATAAAATTGTCCTGCAAGACATTGAGGAACTGGGGAGCCTTAAATGAATGCGCGGTTCCCTCCGCCCAGTCTATGTCTGGATAATTAAAATCCCCCATTATGATAACACTTCCCATCCTTGCTGCTAATCCAAATTGTGATAGGAGATTTGTCTCCCCTTCCTCCCTCAGGTTAGGGGGCCTATAGCATACTCCCAGTATTATTTTCCCCTTAGCTTCATCCCTTTGGAGCTCTACCCATAAGGATTCCACCTCCTCCCTAGCTCCCTCAGTGATGTCATCTCTCACATTCACTTGTACATTATTCTTGATATATAGGCTCCCCCTATTTTACCCTTTCTATCCTTGATGTAAAGGGTATACCCTTGAATGTTTGCCAGCCAATCATGAGAGCTGTTGAACCAGGTCTCTGAAATTCCCACAAAATCCAAATCCTCCTCGTACAACAGTATCTCTAGTTCACCCATCTTGTCTGCCATGCTCCTAGCATTGGTGAACATGCCACATAGTTTAGACCGATCGCATATTGTCCTCGTATTGGGTGTTTCGAGATTGCAACTAGGACTTGCTACTATACTTACCTTGTGTTTTTGTGCTTTGGTCAACCTACCACTAATGCCCCGAATACTACCCTCTGGAATATCTTCCACGCTGACTACCTGTACCTCTGGACCCTCCCCCCATCACCTAGTTTAAATACTCCTCTAACTTTTTGACCATCTTCATTCCCAGCAGATCTGCACCCTCCTCAACGTGGATCAAGGAGGGTTGCCAGCCAGTATTGGTCCCTCTCCTTGATACCAGAAATGCGAGGATCCTTCCGCAGGCTTTGCAGGATCAGGGAGACCATGCAGCGTAGGTTTGCTGAGGCATTCGGTCCGGAGTCCTCTGGGTCACTAAGGATGACATGATCCGCAGCCACCTCCTCCCAGCCACATACAAGTCCATGGGTTTCTTGGGGCTGTAAATAATCCCTTAAAGACTGCTGCTGATGCTGAGTGCCAGGCTCCACCTTCATGCTGACACAATCCTCCTCCTCCTCCTCTTCCTGTGTGATTGGCAGGCACGCAGGAACACTGTCTGGATAAAGGGAGCCTTGAAAGCTAAGGAAGTCCTCCTCTTCCTGCCTCTGTTCTGCCTCAAGTGCCCTGTCCATTATTCCATGCAGCATGTGCTCCAACAGGTGGACAAGGGGGGCAGTATCACTGATGAATGCACTGTCACTGCTCACCATCCTTGTGGCCTCCTCAATTGCTGACAGGACAATGAATGCATCCCTGATCATGGCCCACTGTCATGGGGAAAAAAAACTAGCTCCCCTGACCCTGTCCTGGTGCCATAGTCACACAGGTACTCATTGATGACCCTCTGCTGCATGTGCAGCTGCTGCAGCATGGCCAACGTTGAGTTCCACCTGGTGGGCATGTCACAGATTAGGCGGTTCTTGGGCAGGTTAAATTCCTTTTGGAGGTCTGCCTGCCGAGCACTGGCATTATATGACCGTTGGAAATGCACACAGACTTTCCTGACCTGCCTCAGGACATCCTGTAAGCCCGGGTACCTGCCCAAGAATCGCTGCACCACCAAGTTAAGGACGTGAGCCAAACAGGGCACATGGGTCAGTAGTCCCTGTCGGAGGGTGGAGAGGAGGTTGATGCCATTGTCGCAAACCACCATTCCTGCCTTAAGTTGGCGTGGGGTCAACCACCTCTGAACCTGCCCCTGCAGAGCTGACAGAATCTCTGCCCCAGTGTGGCTCTTGTCCCCCAAGCACACCAGATCAAGCACCGCATGGCATCTTTTGGCCTGCGTATTCGCGTAGCTCCTTGAACGCCTACGAAGCACCGCTGGTTCCGAGGACAAAGCACAGGAAGAGGCCATGGAGGAAGAAGAAGAGGAGGGGGTGGAGGAGGGAGGTGTGTCAGAATCACCAGTACTGGTATTTTGGAGGTGTGGTGGCAGAACAACCTCCAACACTACTGCACCTTGTCCTGCATCCTTCCCAGCTGCCAGCAGAGTCACCCAATGCACCGTGAAACTTAGGTAACGTCCCTGTCCTTGCCTGCTGGACCATGAGTCAGCGATAATATGCACCTTACCGCTGACCGCCCTGTCCAGCGAGGCATGGACATTGCCTTCCACATGCCGATAGAGAGCCGGAATCACCTTCTGTGAGAAAAAGTGGAGTTTGGGAACCTGCCAATGAGGAACCGCACATTCCACAAACTCACAAGCTCCTCCTCCTCCTCTCTCCTATCAGGCACCCACGTGGAGTCAGTGACCTCATCATCACCTCCCTCCTCATCACTGGAGCAAACCTGGCAGTATGCTGCAGCAGGGGGAACACGACTGCCAGATTGCTGTCTTTCTTGGGCATCCCCTCTGTCTGGGCTCACGTTACTGCCTTCCTCTAGCTGAGTACCATCATCGGAGCCTTCAAAATGCTGGGCATCCTCCTTGAAAATGTACCCAACACTGTGGTCAAACAGTTCGAGGGACACCTCAGGAGAACATGGTGGGGCTAGGGAAGGAGTCACTGATGCCATTGAGCATCAGAGGCCACGTTGGCAGCTGCTTTGCCAGACAAAGTACCCTGAGTCTGGGTGAGAGAGGATGAGGACGATGAGGAGGGCTTGGTCATCCACTCGACCAAATCTTCCGAATGTTGCGGCTCAACATGGACAGCTGCCAAAAAAAGGCCAAGCGTGTCCCACAGCCACGTACTGATGAGGATGCACCGTGTCCACGACCAGCACTGTTGCCACTAGACACAGAGCCTGCTTGCGCTCTTTTATTGGCTTGTGACTGTCTGACTCTCCTTGTTGGTCTTCCAGACATACTATTGGCCTGCAGTGAGCTGCACAAAACTGGGATGTATATATACCGATTATACTGCAGCTAGCAGAATCAACTGCCTGCCTGTAGTATTATTAGTATGATAACACCTGCAATTGTCTTCAGGTAGCTATACTGTAGGTGCAACTGTGCGGGGTACACAGTACAGTAACTGGAAATTCTTCAAAGAGCCTACACAAGCACCTGGCTGCAGGTAGCTATACTGTAGGTGCAACTGTGCGGGGTACACAGTACAGTAACTGGAAATACTTCAAGAGCCTACACAAGCACCTGGCTGCAGGTAGCTATACTGTAGGTGCAACTGTGCAGGGTACACAGTACAGTAACTGGAAATACTGTAAAAACACCTGTCTGCCTGTCAGTATATTAGGAAGAGAAGAAAAGGATCTAGCTAAACTGAATACAGTGTATATATATATATACAACACCTGGAATGCATATATATATATACACACAATACACTGTAAGTGCAGCTAACTGACTCGACCTGCCTACTCTATCTAACTTAAATCAAAAGACACCGTCTCTCTCTCTGTCTACACGACGTGCAGGCGGCCTGATATAGTGTGGGGCGTGTACTAAACCCCCTGAGCCATAATTGACCAAAGCCTCCTTGGCTTTGGCCAATTATGGCTCTCTGTACACACAGCGCTATGATTGGCTAACCATGCGGGTCATAGTGCATGCTTGGTCAATCATCAGCCAGCAATGTACTGCGATGGCGCAGTGAATTATGGGCCGTGACGCGCCACTCGAATTTGGCGTGAACGGCCCATATCGTTCGTAATTCGGCGAACGACCGAACACACGATGTTCGAGTCGAACATGGGTTCGACTTGAACACGAAGCTCATCCCTAGTCTCTAGCACCACTGTCAATTCGGGCTCTCTAAGCTATGGTTGCAGCACCTTTCTTCATGGGCCCACTCCTGACACAGTTTCCCTGCCACTCAAGCTTGCTCTCTCTAGAGACTTCCTGATTCCCTACAGTCCCCCGGAGCAACTAGTTGCTTCAGCTTATTTGGTCTCCCAGACCTGTGTAGCCCTTTGGAAAGGAATCCACCTCACAAGGGATGCAGCTTTCAGCAGTAACTCCCAGCTCTGCTGATAGGGCTCTGTCTCCAAGCCCTGGTTCACATTGGTGCAATTTGGCATGCAATTTGACATGTCAAATTGCATGCCAAATCGGCGTCAATTGCCGGAAATGGCACCGTCCTAATCGGTGTGATGCCGCACCAATTTTAAAAAGTAGTTTGGCGATTTCAGGATGCGATTTCCATTGACAACTGTGCAGAAACCCACACAGATGTCTCCGAACTTGTCCCCAAAATGGGGACTGACCTGGACATTTTATAGATAGACAACTCATATCCTCATATTGATTAGTGGTTCCAAATGAATAACTACTGCAGTAGAGAACAGACACAAAAGATACACTCAGCATCTCTCTTCCAATTATTACGTGCAACTTTTGCTATATGCTTCTGCTTTATTTGGGACTTTTTTATTTTTTATATTTATGACTAATATCAATAATCTGTAAAAATTTAATAAGATTGCTGTATGTATGTTAGCTCAATTTTTTTCCCTTTATATAATCTTTCCAAATAACTGTTCTGCTTTATTATGACGCAATTGAAGGATTTATACACATGATTACGTAGGTATCACATTAATATTACAATTGTACGTTTATGGCAACAAGGGGCATTACATAGGCAGGCTAATTCTAATCAGGACTTGAAAGAATGCAAACATGTACTGAGAACATTATTAGTGCCATGTGCACAGTGAGGGCAGTGTGCAATACATACAAAACAGAATACAGATATATACAGAACTGACAAATTTCCTTAACAGTCTCCTCTCTTTTGATCAATATTTTGATCACTAACCATACCTGCTATCACCTTTAACATGGAACCTCTACTGGTGGAGGTAGTCCTGGCCAAAGAGGCAAAAACTCCATTGTGGAGAAAATAATAGCTGAGCAGCTTTTTTAATTACAAAATGACTTTTCATTGTGAAAAACAAATGATTGATAAAACATATTTACAGAGTACTGGTTGTACACTCCTGTGGCCAGAATGGCCGTCTAGCTTAATTGTTGGCATACTGATTTATCACCACATGTAAACACAGACAATGCTGCATAAAATGGAAGAGGTACAAAAGACAAATATGACTTCAACATGGCTAAACTGCTTTTCAAATCACATATTATATGTATATATATATATCCCTTACAATTAAAGTAATTGAATCAAAAAGTACCCTAGACTGTGATCGCAAGAGGGAAACAAATCAAACACAGAGGTTTCTTTAATTTAGTCATTTTTGCAGTGTCTGGTGTGGATCCAGGTGACTTTTTTCCTTCAAGTTTTGCACAACTGTACATGAAATAGATGCTGTATTGAGTCTCCAAACATTTCCTTATATATAAATGTCTCTTAACAAACCACAAGTCACCTGGCTTTAGTTTTAGATCCTTCCAAAGTATTAGGATCTGTAATTGGGGGGAAAACACATAAATGAGTTTGTCAAAAACCTTAAAATATCAGCAACATTCTCCATGTGATCCGAATGGAGGACTTCAGCTGCTAAGACAAAATATAAGCAAGTGAGTAACACACTGCCAAACACAATCCCATAGGAAGAGAGTCCAACATCCCCTTAGGGGCTTGATAAAATATAAGAAAACATTCAGGCAAAAGTTTTCTAATTTCTTACTCTACTTTTTCTGCTACATTGTAGACAGTAGGGGTGTAAAAATAAAACCTCAAAACTTCTAGTAAGGACTCTCCTATAAAAAGTATTTCCCCTGTTACTCTCTGTAGAATCTGGCACTCTGTACTTACAAACTACTTCTGATAACACGTTTTACTGTGGCCTTTGCAGTAGCATTTGCCACTGGACATCCAGAAAACATGTCCATACAAACAAAATGCCTACTCGTAAGATCCTGACTTGGGCATCTGGATATACCTTTTTGTAATCTCTAGAAGGGATGTTCAACTTTTGGTAACACATTTGGTAACAGGTAAAACAAGAAGTGGTATGTAAAAAAAACAACTGTGGTGAACCCTGGCTCTATCCCTCGCACCTTTACTATGGCAGCCATAACTGCTTATGACTGATGACACGGTCAATCTGTCAAGCTGGAGGGAAAAGAGTGACTGGCAGACATAAAAGATCACCTTTTCCAAAGTCCTGTTTCATAAGAAGTTGCCCCCTGTGGATCACTTGTTCTTCTCGTTTGGGGGTCCTTAAAGTTGAATTATTAATCCCAGCTATACTGGGCCAGAACTAGGGTGGAATCTGTGAGTTGCACAGACCCAGCAAGTGTCTGGGGCTGTAACTGCAGCATCCTTAGTCACCTGGTCTGCTTCCATGTGTGAGTTTTAAGGTGAGTATGGCTACCACAGCAAGAACCTGGAAGGCTGAAAACAGCCGATCAAATTAACTTAGCATGCTTGATTGGTTTACCTGCCGAAGTAAAAACAAACTTCTGGCCCTTTAAATGGAACCAAAAGCTCTCTATATCTCGACTATCTATATAAATATATACTCTTTTTTTATAGCTCACAGGCTTGCTAAAACAAGGACTCTGCATCTTGAGCTGGGAAAAAAGGATCCAATAACTCTGAATACAGAGTATCCTTCTGGGTAATAAACTGCATCCTCAGTGTAAAACTGGGAATAACTCTACAAAAAATTAAATATCTGAGTTTTCAGGGAGTGTGTTCTGCACTGGGCTCACAGCAGCTGATTCCTACCTCATCAACGTAACACGTGGTTTTCCTTTGTCTCCAGCCTCCTCCAATAGATGCAATAAGGTGTCTGGATTTAAATGTACGCATTTTTCATTATTAGATTTGTACATAAACAAACAAAGCTAATTTATATTTTGAACCTTTCATTAGACAAACATTTAGTTAGCTGTATATTTGCTGCGCAGAATGTCGGACCATTAAAAATAAAATATTTGACCAAAATAATGTCTGTAACTTTGTCTAATAGCACCTTTGCATAAAAGTTACAGCTCTGATATATCGGGGGGTGAACCCTTCATTACTGGGTCCAGTTTGCATAAATATATTACAATGGCTTGTTTTCTATCATGCTTTTTGTGTAAGAACTCCAGTTTCATGTTTCAAAAAGACAACTTTTTCCTGGCAATATTATAATAAATGATAACAATACCCTGCGGTCATGGAGAGATGTCCATAAATCCAAAATATTCTTCTGCTTATATCACTGTACTTACAAGGAAAAGGGGCACATAATTTCACAATCCACACATTCTGTTCGGATTTTAAAAACAAAAATATCATTAAAAACAAAAGGACCAACAATCTATATATGATGGACCAGAAAACTCTCAGCCACATCAAAAACTATACAATTGGCTGCAGGTGGCATCTATCCTAACAGGGTGTGTGGACTTGATGTGATGGGTCCGTTATTTTTACATTTTATTTATTATTACTCTCACATCATGGACCAAGTTATTATCAGACCTTTAGATTTCATTTTTGTAGAAAAACTTCATATGCATCCCATCCATCTTGGCTTTGCTAAATATTATGGCAGCTTAGTGTGTGTGTGTATATATATATATATATATATATATATATATATATATATATATATATATATATACACACACACATACAGTGTAGTGTACACTATATATACAATGCAGGCAGTGTATTAACATATAAATATATATATATAGTCAGTGTACAGTATAGACAGTGTATTGAAGTGGTTAAGGGGAACCCTATGAAACAATTAAGAAAAAAACGCCAAAATTTTAAAAATAAATGATGTAGGTTCCCCCAAAAATCCATACCAGACCCTTATCGGAGCACCCCCCTCCTGAACCATACCAGGCCACTTGCCCTGAACATGGGGAGGGTGCTTTGGGGTCCCCCTCAAAGCAACTTGTTCCCATGTTGATGGGGACAAGGGCCTCATCCCCACAACCCTAGCCCGGTGGTTGTGGAGGTCTGTGGGTGGCTTATCAGAAGGGGGCCCCCACATCCCACCCCCTTATGTGAATAGGTATGGGGTACATTGTACCCCTACCCATTCACCAAAAAAAGTGTCAAAAAGTAAAAGCCACAATACACATTTTTTAACAATTCCTTTATTAAAAAAGAAAAAAAGTGTGCACAATGTCCATCCATATTTATTCACGGCGCTGATGGACCGGACCCGAAAAAAATTCAAAATACTCCGCCCCAATGGGAGGCGTCCCACCGACTGCTGTATTTTTTGCAGTGACATCTATTATGTAGGCAAGGGCGGGGCCACCCGGTGATGTAACCGAGTGACCCCGCCCCTTCTGACATCATGTGCCTTAAGAGGGGGACGAGTTAATCTGGTTACGTCAGCGGGTGGCTCCGCCCTTGGCTTTATAACAGCTGTCACCGAAAAAAAGACAGGAGTCCATGGGATGCCTCCCATCGAGGCAGAGGGTTTTTTTTCTCTATTTTTCAGGTCCGTCGGCGCCGTGATTGAAGATGGATGGACATCGCAGGACACTTTTTTTTTAATAAAGGAATTGTCAAAAACTGTTTGTCGTTTTTACTATTGACACTTTTTTTGGTGAATGGGTAGGGGTTAAATGCATCCCTTACCCATTCACATAGGGAAGGCTGGGATCCAGGCTTAAAGATTCAGATAAGCCCCCCACCCACAGACCCCCACAACCAATGGCTAGGGCTGGGGGGACCCCAAAGCACCCTCCCCATGTTGAGGGCAAGCGGCCTGGAATGGTTCAGGAGAGGGGGGACGTTGCTTGTCCCTCTTTCCCTGACCTGTCAGGCTGCATGCTTGGGTAAGGGTCTGGTATGGATTGAGGGGGGACCCCACCCTGTTTTTTTTTTAATTTGGTGTCAAATTAAAATTTTAGTTAATTCCCCTTTATATCAATGCCAGACCCGCATGTTTTGGTGCAAACCGAACCGGGGGGTGTTCGACTCATCCCTAATATACAGTATATATAAGTATATATTTAAATAAATTATATATATATATATATATATATATACATATACACACACTGTATATACCCTGTATATATTGTGGGTAGGGATGAGCCGAACACCCCCCGGTTCGGTTTGCACCAGAACCTGCGAACGTACCGAAAATTTGCACGAACGTTAGAACCCCATTGACGTCTATGGGACTCGAACGTTCGAAATCAAAAGTGCTCATTTTAAAGGCTAATTTGCATGGTATTGTCCTAAAAAGGGTTTGGGGACCCGGGTCCTGCCCCAGGGGACATGTATCAGTGCAAAAAAAACTTTTAAAAATGACCGTCTTTTCGGGAGCAGTGATTTTAATGATGCTTAAAGTAAAATAAAAACAGTTCCTGCACAAAATGTCATTTTTAAAGGAAAAAATCTCATTTAAAACTGCTTGCGGGTTTAATGTAATGTCGGGTCCTGGCAATATGGATGAAAATCAGTGAGACAAATGGCATGAGTACCCCCCAGTCCATTACCAGGCCTTTTGGGTCTTGTATGGATATTAAGGGGAACCCCGCACCCAAATTAAAATAAGGAAAGGTGTGGGGCCACCAGGCCCTATATACTCTGAACAGCAGTATACAGGCGGTGCAAACAAGACAGGGATTGTAGGTTTGTTGTTAAGTAGAATCTGTTTGTAATTTTGAACGGGTACATTTTTAACGTGTTTAGCTCCAGCCAAAAAATCTTTTTAAAGCTTTTTGGAAAACATAGGGAAGGGTTATCACCCCTGTGACATTTGTTTTGCTGTCTATCCTCCTCTTCAGAAGATTTCACCTCACTTTTGTCCCAATGACAAATGTTTTTTGAAAATTTGGGTTTTTTTGTGGAACAAGGATTGGAAAGCATCAGTGGAAAGGAGAAATGTTTTTAACATATTAACTCTTACAGGAGAGAATTTCCCTTCCTAGGGGTAGATTTCATCTCACTTCCTGTTGTCTCCTTCCGTTTGCAAGTAGGAGTCATTTGCAAGTTAGATGTTTGAAAGTAGGGGCCTGCCCTATATACTCAGCAGAAATTTGGGCCTTAGGTGTTGTTGTGGCCACAACACTGTAAGCCCTCACAGGGCCCTGCTGTGAAATATTAGATCAAAAATTGTAATTACATGCCCCTGTTGAACAGGGGCAGAAAAATTGGGCCTTTGGTGATGTGGTGATGGTGGTGGTGGTGCTGGTGCCACAACACTGTAAGTCCTCACTCGCTCTTGGTGGGTGCAGAAATGGGCCCTGCTGTGAAATATTAGATCAAGAATTGTAATTACATGCCCCGGTTGAACAGGGGCTGAAAAATTAGGCCTTAGACACTGGTGCTGGTGCCACAACACTGCAACCCCTCACAGATGCTCTAGTTGGAACACAGAAATGAGCCCTGCTGCAAAATATTGCATCAAAAATTGTAATTACACGCCCCTGTTAAACAGGGGCTGAAAAATTGGGCCTTAGGCACTGGTGGTGGCGCCCCGAACCAAAAATGTTCCTACAAGCTATCAGCGTGATCATTGAGGAGGAAGAGGATAATTACTCAGGGATAGTCACTCAACATCAGCATAGGCAGTCTTTGAAGGAATCTGAAAAAAATTATTCGGTTACATCAGCATCAGGTGCTTAGTAGCTGGTGGTGATCCAAGACTGATTCATTTTTATGAAGGTCAGTCGATCGACCGAGTCGGTGGACAGACGTACCCTGTGATCGGTTACAAATCCTCCAGCAGCACTGAATGTGCGTTCCGAAAGAACACTGGATGCAGGACAATCCAGTAGCTCAATTGCATACTGTGCAAGCTCTGGCCAGTGATCCATCCTCAAGACCCAGTAACCCAGAGGATTTTCGGTAAGAAAGGTATCCAAGTCAGATCTTGCCCCTAGGTATTCCTGCACCATGTAAAACAGACGCTGGCGATGGTTGCTGGAACCGATCATACCTTGGGGCTGTGGACCAAAAAATTGTCTGAACGCATCGGTCAGACGGCCACCTTCTCCACCGCTCCTTCTTTGACTGACCCAAGCCTCAGCAACACGTTGTCCAGAAACAGGAGTTTGTAACCTCCCAGTCTCTGGGAACGCGTTGCACAGACCTTTCTGCAAGGCCTCCCGAAGATGTTTCATCCTCTGCTCCCTCTGCGACAGCAAGATAAGGTCCGCAACCTTACCCTTGTAACGTGGATCAAGGAGGGTTGCCAGCCAGTATTGGTCCTTCTCCTTGATACCATGAATACGAGGATCCTTACGCAGGCTTTGCAGGATCAGGAGGCCATGCAGCGTAGGTTTGCTGAGGCATTCAGTCCGGAGTCCTCTGGGTCACTAAGGACGACATGGTCTGCAGCCACCTCCTCCCAGCCACGTACAAGTCCATGTGTTTCTTGGGACTGATCCCTTAAAGACTGCTGCTGATACTGAGTGCCAGGCTCCACCTCCATACTAACACAATCTTCCTCCTCCTCCTCCTCCTCCTCTTCCTGTGTGATCGGCGGGAACGCAGGAACCCTGTCTGGATAAAGGGGGCCTTGAGAGCTAAGGAAGTCCTCCTCTTCCTGCCTCTGTTCTGCCTCAAGTGCCCTGTCCATTATTCCACGCAGCGTGTGCTCCAATAGGTGGACAAGGGGGACAGTGTCACTGATGCATGCACTGTCACTGCTCACCATCCTCGTGGCCTCCTCAAATGGTGACAGGACAGTGCATGCATCCCCGATCATGGCCCACTGGCGTGGGGAAAAAAAAACAAGCTCCCCTGACCCTATCCTGGTGCCATAGTCGCACAGGTACTCATTGATGGCCCTCTGCTGCGTGTGCAGCCGCTGCAGCTTTGCCAACGTTGAGTCCCACCTGGTGGGCATGTCACAGATTAGGCGGTTCTTGGGCAGGTTAAACTACTTTTGGAGGTCCGCCAGCCGAGCACTGGCATTATATGACCAGCGGAAATGCACACAGACTTTCCTGGCCAGCCTCAGGACATCCTGTAAGCCCGGGTAACTGCCCAAGAACCGCTGCACCACCAAGTTAGGGACGTGAGCCAAACAGGGCACATGGGTCATTTGTCCCTGTCGGAGGGCAGAGAAGAGGTTGGTGCCATTGTCGCAAACCACCATTCCTGCCTTAAGTTGGCGTGGTGTCAACCACCTCTGAACCTGCCCCTGCAGACCTGACAGAACCTCTGCCCCAGTGTGGCTCCTGTCCCCCAAGACCACCAGCTCAAGCACCGCATGGCATCCTTTGGCCTGCGTACTTGCGTAGCCCCTTGAACGGCTACGGAGCACCATTGGTTCCGAGGACAAAGCAGAGGAAGAGGCCATGGAGGAAGAAGAAGAGGAGGGGGTGGAGGAGAGAGGTGTGTTACAATCATTAGCATTTTGGAGGCGTGGTGGCAGAACAACCTCCAACACTACTGCACCTTGTCCTGCATCTTTGCCAGCTGCCAGCAGAGTCACCCAATGCGCCGTGAAACTTAGGTAACGTCCCTGTCCATGCCTGCTGGACCATGAGTCAGCGGTAATATGCACCTTACCACTGACCACCCCGTCCAGCGAGGCATGGACATTGCCTTCCACATGCCGGTAGAGAGCCGGAATCGCCTTCCATGAGAAAAAGTGGCGTTTGGGTACCTGCCACTGAGGAACTGCACATTCCACAAACTCACGGAAGGGGCAGAGTCTACCAACTGAAAAGGCAGCAGTTGAAGTGCTAGCAATTTTGCCAAGCTAGCATTCAACCGCTGGGCATGTGGATGGCTGGGAGCAAACTTCTTTCGGCGGTGCAGCAGCTGGGGCAGGGAAATTTGCCTGGTACAATCTGACGTCGGTGTACCAAAAGCAGATTGCCCACAAGTACTTGGCTGTGACACACCTAATTCTACACCTTTATTCCTCTCAGTGCAGGTCTCAGAGAGGAATGAAGGTATAGTGGGGATGGAGATCTCAGCTGATGATGAGCAAGGAGAGGTCCTCTTTGTTCTTTGGTGTGGGTCTTTTAGATACGCTTGCCAACGAACTGCATGGCAGGTCAACATATGTCTGGTCAAGCATGTGGTACCCAAGCGGGAGATGTTATGGCCACGCGAGATACGCTTGAGACATATGTTGCAAATAGCAGCGGTGCGATCTGATGCACTCGTCTCAAAAAAGGCCCACACCAAAGAACTTTTTGAATAACGCGCAGAGACTGCAGCGCCCTGGAGCTTTGGGGTGTGATGCAGTCAATGTGCTGCCCTTGGAGGGCATCCTGCCTCGTTGGTGATAAGCCGCCTCCTCCTCCTCCTCCTCTCTCCTATCAGGCACCCACGTTGGGTCAGTGACCTCATCATCCCCTCCCTCCTCATCACTGGAGCAAACCTGGCAGTATGCTGCCGCAGGGGGAGCATGACTGCCAGATTGCTGTCCTTCTTGGGCACCCCCTCTGTCCGTGCTCATGTTACTGCCTTCATCAAGCTCAGTATCATCATCAGAGCCTTCCAAACGCTGGGCATCCTCCTGAAGCATGTACCCAACACTGTGGTCAAACAGTTTGAGGGACTCCTCAGGTGGACATGGTGGGGCTAGGGAAGGAGTCACTGATGACATTGAGCCAAGGGAAGAGGCCGCTGCTTTGCCAGACAAAGTACCCTGGGCATGGGTGAGAGAGGATGAGGAAGATCAGGGCGGCTTGGTCATCCACTCGACCAAGTCTTCCGCATGTTGCGGCTCAACACGGCCAGCTGCCGAAAAAAAGGCCAAGCATGTCCCACGGCTACGTGCTGATGAGGATGCACCGTCTCCATGACAAGCACTAGACACAGAGCCTGCTTGCCCTCTCTTATTGGCTTGTGACTGTCTGCCTCTCCTTCTTGGCCTTCCAGACATACTAATGGCCTGTAGCTGCACTAAGCTGGGATATATATATATATATATATATATATATAAATATATATATATATATATATATATATATATATATATATATATATATATATATATATATATATATATATATATATATAAATGTATATATATATGTACTCATACTGCAGCTAGCAAAATAAACTGCCTGTCTGTAGTATGAGAACACCACCAACCTCCTACAGGTAGCTTTAGCTGAACACTGTGCAGAGCTTGCAAAAAACTAACTTGTAGCTTTTTTAGCTGCCTGCGGCAGTGATAGGATCAGGAAAACACCACCAACCTTTTACAGGTAGCTTTAGCTGAACACTGTGCAGAGCTCGCAAAAAATAACTTGTAGGTTTAGCTGAACACTGTGAGGAGGACGCACCACACTAACTTTTCGTTTTAGCTGAACACTGTGAGCAGGACGCACTGCACTAACTTGTAGCTTTAGATGAACACTGTGCAGAGGTCTCACTACACTAACTTGTAGTTTTAGCTGAACACTGTGAGCAGGACGCACCACACTAACTTGTAGTTTTAGCTGAACACTGTGAGCAGGATGCACCGCACTAACTTGTAGTTTTAGCTGAACACTGTGAGCAGGACGCACCGCACTAACTTGTAGTTTTAGCTGAACACTGTGAGCAGGACGCACCACACTAACTTGTAGTTTTAGCTGAACACTGTGAGCAGGACGCACTGCTCTAACTTGTAGCTTTAGATGAACACTGTGCAGAGGTCTCACTACACTAATTTGTAGTTTTAGCTGAACACTGTGAGCAGGACGCACCGCACTAACTTGTAGCTTTAGATGAACACTGTGCAGAGGTCTCACTATATTAACTTGTAGTTTTAGCTGAACGCTGTGAGTAGGACGCACCGCACTAACTTGTAGTTTTAGCTCAACACTGTGAGCAGGATGCACCGCACTAACTTGTAGTTTTAGCTGAACACTGTGAGCAGGACGCACTGCACTAACTTGTAGCTTTAGATGAACACTGTGCAGAGGTCTCACTACACTAACTTGTAGTTTTAGCTGAACACTGTGAGAAGGACGCACCGCATTAACTTGTAGTTTTAGCTGAACACTGTGAGCAGGACGCACTGCACTAACTTGTAGTTTTAGCTTAACACTGTGAGCAGGACGCACCGCACTAACTTGTAGTTTTAGCTGAACACTGTGAGCAGGACGCACTGCACTAACTTGTAGCTTTAGATGAACACTGTGCAGAGGTCTCACTACACTAACTTGTAGTTTTAGCTGAACACTGTGAGCAGGACGCACCGCACTAACTTGTAGTTTTAGCTGAACACCGTGAGCAGGACGCACCGCACTAACTTGTAGTTTTAGCTGAACACTGTGAGCAGGACGCACCCCACTAACTTGTAGTTTTAGCTGAACACTGTGAGCAGGACGCACTGCACTAACTTGTAGCTTTAGATGAACACTGTGCAGAGGTCTCACTACACTAACTTGTAGTTTTAGCTGAACACTGTGAGCAGGACACACCACACTAACTTGTAGTTTTAGCTGAACACTGTGAGCAGGACGCACTGCACTAACTTGTAGTTTTAGCTGAACACCGTGAGCAGGACGCACCGCACTAACTTGTAGTTTTAGCTGAACACTGTGAGCAGGACGCACCCCACTAACTTGTAGTTTTAGCTGAACACTGTGAGCAGGACGCACTGCACTAACTTGTAGCTTTAGATGAACACTGTGCAGACGTCTCACTACACTAACTTGTAGTTTTAGCTGAACACTGTGAGCAGGACGCACCGCACTAACTTGTAGTTTTAGCTGAACACTGTGAGCAGGACGCACTGCACTAACTTGTAGTTTTAGCTGAACACCGTGAGAAGGACGCACCACACTAACTTGTAGTTTTAGCTGAACACTGTGAGCAGGACGCACCCCACTAACTTGTAGTTTTAGCTGAACACTGTGAGCAGGACACACTGCACTAACTTGTAGCTTTAGATGAACACTGTGCAGAGGTCTCACTACACTAACTTGTAGTTTTAGCTGAATACTGTGAGCAGGACACACCACACTAACTTGTAGTTTTAGCTGAACACTGTGAGCAGGACACACTGCACTAACTTGTAGCTTTAGATGAACACTGTGCAGAGGTCTCACTACACTAACTTGTAGGTTTAGCTGAACACTGTGAGGAGGACGCACCACACTAACTTTTCGTTTTAGCTGAACACTGTGAGCAGGACGCACTGCACTAACTTGTAGCTTTAGATGAACACTGTGCAGAGGTCTCACTACACTAACTTGTAGTTTTAGCTGAACACTGTGAGCAGGACGCACCACACTAACTTGTAGTTTTAGCTGAACACTGTGAGCAGGATGCACCGCACTAACTTGTAGTTTTAGCTGAACACTGTGAGCAGGACGCACCGCACTAACTTGTAGTTTTAGCTGAACACTGTGAGCAGGACGCACCACACTAACTTGTAGTTTTAGCTGAACACTGTGAGCAGGACGCACTGCTCTAACTTGTAGCTTTAGATGAACACTGTGCAGAGGTCTCACTACACTAATTTGTAGTTTTAGCTGAACACTGTGAGCAGGACGCACCGCACTAACTTGTAGCTTTAGATGAACACTGTGCAGAGGTCTCACTATATTAACTTGTAGTTTTAGCTGAACGCTGTGAGTAGGACGCACCGCACTAACTTGTAGTTTTAGCTCAACACTGTGAGCAGGATGCACCGCACTAACTTGTAGTTTTAGCTGAACACTGTGAGCAGGACGCACTGCACTAACTTGTAGCTTTAGATGAACACTGTGCAGAGGTCTCACTACACTAACTTGTAGTTTTAGCTGAACACTGTGAGAAGGACGCACCGCATTAACTTGTAGTTTTAGCTGAACACTGTGAGCAGGACGCACTGCACTAACTTGTAGTTTTAGCTTAACACTGTGAGCAGGACGCACCGCACTAACTTGTAGTTTTAGCTGAACACTGTGAGCAGGACGCACTGCACTAACTTGTAGCTTTAGATGAACACTGTGCAGAGGTCTCACTACACTAACTTGTAGTTTTAGCTGAACACTGTGAGCAGGACGCACCGCACTAACTTGTAGTTTTAGCTGAACACCGTGAGCAGGACGCACCGCACTAACTTGTAGTTTTAGCTGAACACTGTGAGCAGGACGCACCCCACTAACTTGTAGTTTTAGCTGAACACTGTGAGCAGGACGCACTGCACTAACTTGTAGCTTTAGATGAACACTGTGCAGACGTCTCACTACACTAACTTGTAGTTTTAGCTGAACACTGTGAGCAGGACGCACCGCACTAACTTGTAGTTTTAGCTGAACACTGTGAGCAGGACGCACTGCACTAACTTGTAGTTTTAGCTGAACACCGTGAGAAGGACGCACCACACTAACTTGTAGTTTTAGCTGAACACTGTGAGCAGGACGCACCCCACTAACTTGTAGTTTTAGCTGAACACTGTGAGCAGGACACACTGCACTAACTTGTAGCTTTAGATGAACACTGTGCAGAGGTCTCACTACACTAACTTGTAGTTTTAGCTGAATACTGTGAGCAGGACACACCACACTAACTTGTAGTTTTAGCTGAACACTGTGAGCAGGACACACTGCACTAACTTGTAGCTTTAGATGAACACTGTGCAGAGGTCTCACTACACTAACTTGTAGTTTTAGCTGAACACTGAGCAGGACGCACCACACTAACTTGTAGTTTTAGCTGAACACTGTGAGCAGGACGCACTGCACTAACTTGTAGCTTTAGATGAACACTGTGCAGAGGTCTCACTACACTAACTTGTAGTTTTAGCTGAACACTGTGAGCAGGACGCACTGCACTAACCTTTAGCTTTAGATGAACACTGTGCAGAGGTCTCACTACACTAACTTGTAGTTTTAGCTGAACGCTGTGAGCAGGACGCACCACACTAACTTGTAGCTTTAGCTGAACGCTGTGAGCAGGACGCACTGCACTAACTTGTAGCTTTAGATGAACACTTTGCAGAGGTCTCACTATATTAACTTGTAGTTTTAGCTGAACGCTGTGAGCAGGACGCACTGCACTAACTTGTAGTTTTAGCTGAACACTGTGAGCAGGATGCACCGCACTAACTTGTAGTTTTAGCTGAACACTGTGAGCAGGACGCACCGCACTAACTTGTAGGTTTAGCTGAACACTGTGAGCAGGACGCACTGCACTAACTTGTAGCTTTAGATGAACACTGTGCAGAGGTCTCACTACACTAACTTGTAGTTTTAGCTGAACACTGTGAGCAGGATGCACGGCACTAACTTGTAGTTTTAGCTGAACACTGTGAGCAGGACGCACCGCACTAACTTGTAGTTTTAGCTGAACACTGTGAGCAGGACGCACTGCACTAACTTGTAGTTTTAGATGAACACTGTGCAGAGGTCTCACTACACTAACTTGTAGTTTTAGCTGAACACTGTGAGCAGGACGCACTGCACTAACCTTTAGCTTTAGATGAACACTGTGCAGAGGTCTCACTACACTAACTTGTAGTTTTAGCTGAACACTGTGAGCAGGATGCACCGCACTAACTTGTAGTTTTAGCTGAACACTGTGAGCAGGACGCACCGCACTAACTTGTAGTTTTAGCTGAACACTGTGAGCAGGACGCACTGCACTAACCTTTAGCTTTAGATGAACACTGTGCAGAGGTCTCACTACACTAACTTGTAGTTTTAGCTGAACGCTGTGAGCAGGACGCACCGCACTAACTTGTAGTTTTAGCTGAACACTGTGAGCAGGACGCACCGCACTAACTTGTAGTTTTAGCTGAACACTGTGAGCAGGACGCACTGCACTAACTTGTAGTTTTAGCTGAACACCGTGAGAAGGACGCACCACACTAACTTGTAGTTTTAGCTGAACACTGTGAGCAGGACGCACCCCACTAACTTGTAGTTTTAGCTGAACACTGTGAGCAGGACACACTGCACTAACTTGTAGCTTTAGATGAACACTGTGCAGAGGTCTCACTACACTAACTTGTAGTTTTAGCTGAATACTGTGAGCAGGACACACCACACTAACTTGTAGTTTTAGCTGAACACTGTGAGCAGGACACACTGCACTAACTTGTAGCTTTAGATGAACACTGTGCAGAGGTCTCACTACACTAACTTGTAGTTTTAGCTGAACACTGAGCAGGACGCACCACACTAACTTGTAGTTTTAGCTGAACACTGTGAGCAGGACGCACTGCACTAACTTGTAGCTTTAGATGAACACTGTGCAGAGGTCTCACTACACTAACTTGTAGTTTTAGCTGAACACTGTGAGCAGGACGCACTGCACTAACCTTTAGCTTTAGATGAACACTGTGCAGAGGTCTCACTACACTAACTTGTAGTTTTAGCTGAACGCTGTGAGCAGGACGCACTGCACTAACTTGTAGCTTTAGATGAACACTTTGCAGAGGTCTCACTATATTAACTTGTAGTTTTAGCTGAACGCTGTGAGCAGGACGCACTGCACTAACTTGTAGTTTTAGCTGAACACTGTGAGCAGGATGCACCGCACTAACTTGTAGTTTTAGCTGAACACTGTGAGCAGGACGCACCGCACTAACTTGTAGTTTTAGCTGAACACTGTGAGCAGGACGCACTGCACTAACTTGTAGCTTTAGATGAACACTGTGCAGAGGTCTCACTACACTAACTTGTAGTTTTAGCTGAACACTGTGAGCAGGACGCACTGCACTAACCTTTAGCTTTAGATGAACACTGTGCAGAGGTCTCACTACACTAACTTGTAGTTTTAGCTGAACACTGTGAGCAGGATGCACGGCACTAACTTGTAGTTTTAGCTGAACACTGTGAGCAGGACGCACCGCACTAACTTGTAGTTTTAGCTGAACACTGTGAGCAGGACGCACTGCACTAACTTGTAGTTTTAGATGAACACTGTGCAGAGGTCTCACTACACTAACTTGTAGTTTTAGCTGAACACTGTGAGCAGGACGCACTGCACTAACCTTTAGCTTTAGATGAACACTGTGCAGAGGTCTCACTACACTAACTTGTAGTTTTAGCTGAACACTGTGAGCAGGATGCACCGCACTAACTTGTAGTTTTAGCTGAACACTGTGAGCAGGACGCACCGCACTAACTTGTAGTTTTAGCTGAACACTGTGAGCAGGACGCACTGCACTAACCTTTAGCTTTAGATGAACACTGTGCAGAGGTCTCACTACACTAACTTGTAGTTTTAGCTGAACGCTGTGAGCAGGACGCACCGCACTAACTTGTAGTTTTAGCTGAACACTGTGAGCAGGACGCACCGCACTAACTTGTAGTTTTAGCTGAACACTGTGAGCAGGACGCACTGCACTAACTTGTAGTTTTAGCTGAACACCGTGAGAAGGACGCACCACACTAACTTGTAGTTTTAGCTGAACACTGTGAGCAGGACGCACCCCACTAACTTGTAGTTTTAGCTGAACACTGTGAGCAGGACACACTGCACTAACTTGTAGCTTTAGATGAACACTGTGCAGAGGTCTCACTACACTAACTTGTAGTTTTAGCTGAATACTGTGAGCAGGACACACCACACTAACTTGTAGTTTTAGCTGAACACTGTGAGCAGGACACACTGCACTAACTTGTAGCTTTAGATGAACACTGTGCAGAGGTCTCACTACACTAACTTGTAGTTTTAGCTGAACACTGAGCAGGACGCACCACACTAACTTGTAGTTTTAGCTGAACACTGTGAGCAGGACGCACTGCACTAACTTGTAGCTTTAGATGAACACTGTGCAGAGGTCTCACTACACTAACTTGTAGTTTTAGCTGAACACTGTGAGCAGGACGCACTGCACTAACCTTTAGCTTTAGATGAACACTGTGCAGAGGTCTCACTACACTAACTTGTAGTTTTAGCTGAACGCTGTGAGCAGGACGCACCACACTAACTTGTAGCTTTAGCTGAACGCTGTGAGCAGGACGCACTGCACTAACTTGTAGCTTTAGATGAACACTTTGCAGAGGTCTCACTATATTAACTTGTAGTTTTAGCTGAACGCTGTGAGCAGGACGCACTGCACTAACTTGTAGTTTTAGCTGAACACTGTGAGCAGGATGCACCGCACTAACTTGTAGTTTTAGCTGAACACTGTGAGCAGGACGCACCGCACTAACTTGTAGTTTTAGCTGAACACTGTGAGCAGGACGCACTGCACTAACTTGTAGCTTTAGATGAACACTGTGCAGAGGTCTCACTACACTAACTTGTAGTTTTAGCTGAACACTGTGAGCAGGACGCACTGCACTAACCTTTAGCTTTAGATGAACACTGTGCAGAGGTCTCACTACACTAACTTGTAGTTTTAGCTGAACACTGTGAGCAGGATGCACGGCACTAACTTGTAGTTTTAGCTGAACACTGTGAGCAGGACGCACCGCACTAACTTGTAGTTTTAGCTGAACACTGTGAGCAGGACGCACTGCACTAACTTGTAGTTTTAGATGAACACTGTGCAGAGGTCTCACTACACTAACTTGTAGTTTTAGCTGAACACTGTGAGCAGGACGCACTGCACTAACCTTTAGCTTTAGATGAACACTGTGCAGAGGTCTCACTACACTAACTTGTAGTTTTAGCTGAACACTGTGAGCAGGATGCACCGCACTAACTTGTAGTTTTAGCTGAACACTGTGAGCAGGACGCACCGCACTAACTTGTAGTTTTAGCTGAACACTGTGAGCAGGACGCACTGCACTAACCTTTAGCTTTAGATGAACACTGTGCAGAGGTCTCACTACACTAACTTGTAGTTTTAGCTGAACGCTGTGAGCAGGACGCACCGCACTAACTTGTAGTTTTAGCTGAACACTGTGAGCAGGACGCACCGCACTAACTTGTAGTTTTAGCTGAACACTGAGCAGGACGCACTGTACTAACTTGTAGCTTTAGATGAACACTGTGCAGAGGTCTCACTACACTAACTTGTAGTTTTAGCTGAACACTGAGCAGGACGCACTGTACTAACTTGTAGCTTTAGATGAACACTGTGCAGAGGTCTCACTACACTAACTTGTAGTTTTAGCTGAACACTGTGAGCAGAACGCACCACACTAACTTGTAGCTTTAGATGAACACTGTGCAGAGATCTCACTACACTAACTTGTAGTTTTAGCTGAACACTGTGAGCAGGACGCACTGCACTAACTTGTAGCTTTAGATGAACACTATGCAGAGGTCTCACTACACTAACTTGTAGTTTTAGCTGAACACTGTGAGCAGGACGCACCGCACTAACTTGTAGTTTTAGCTGAACACTGTGAGGATGACACACTGCACTAACTTGTAGCTTTAGATGAACACTGTGCAGAGGTCTCACTACACTAACTTGTAGTTTTAGCTGAACGCTGTGAGCAGGAAGCACCGCACTAACTTGTAGTTATAGCTGAACACTGTGAGCAGGATGCACTGTACTAACTTGTAGTTTAAGCTGAACACTGTGCAGAGGTCGCAATACACTAACTTGTAGTTTTAGCTGAACACTGTGAGCAGGACGCACTGCACTAACTTGTAGCTTTAGATGAGCACTGTGCAGAAGTCTCACTACACTAACTTGTAGTTTTAGCTGAACGCTGTGAGCAGGACGCACCGCACTAACTTGTAGCTTTAGCTGAACACTGTGAGCAGGATGCACTGTACTAACTTGTAGCTTTAGATGAACACTGTGCAGAGGTCTCACTACACTAACTTGTAGTTTTAGCTAAACACTGTGAGCAGGACGCACCGCACTAACTTGTAGCTTTAGATGAACACTGTGCAGAGGTCTCACTACACTAACTTGTAGTTTTAGCTGAACACTGTGAGCAGGATGCACTGCACTAACTTGTAGCTTTAGATGAACACTGTGCAGAGTTCTCACTACACTAACTTGTAGTTTTAGCTGAACACTGTGAGCAGGACGCACCCCACTAACTTGTAGTTTTAGCTGAACACTGTGAGCGGGACGCACCACACTAACTTGTAGTTTTAGCTGAACACTGTGAGCAGGACGCACCACACTAACTTGTAATTTTAGCTGAACACTGTGAGCAGGACGCACTGCACTAACTTGTAGCTTTAGATGAACACTGTGCAGAGGTCTCACTACACTAACTTGTAGCTTTAGCTGAACACTGTGAGCAGGATGCACCGCACTAACTTGTAGCTTTAGATGAACACTGTGCAGAGGTCTCACTACACTAACTTGTAGTTTTAGCTGAACACTGTGAGCAGGACGCACCGCACTAACTTGTAGTTTTAGCTGAACACTGTGAGCAGGACGCACCACACTAACTTGTAGCTTTAGATGAACTCTGTGCAGAGGTCTCACTACACTAACTTGTAGTTTTAGCTGAACGCTGTGAGCAGGACGCACCGCACTAACTTGTAGTTTTAGCTGAACACTGTGAGCAGGACGCACTGCACTAACCTTTAGCTTTAGATGAACACTGTGCAGAGGTCTCACTACACTAACTTGTAGTTTTAGCTGAACACTGTGAGCAGGATGCACCGCACTAACTTGTAGTTTTAGCTGAACACTGTGAGCAGGACGCATTGCACTAACTTGTAGTTTTAGCTGAACACTGTGAGCAGGGCGCACTGCACTAACCTTTAGCTTTAGATGAACACTGTGCAGAGGTCTCACTACACTAACTTGTAGTTTTAGCAGAATACTGTGAGCAGGATGCACCGCACTAACTTGTAGTTTTAGCTGAACACTGTGAGCAGGACGCACCGCACTAACTTGTACTTTTAACTGAACACTGTGAGCAGGACGCACTGCACTAACTTGTAGCTTTAGATGAACACTGTGCAGAGGTCTCACTACACTAACTTGTAGTTTTAGCTGAACGCTGTGAGCAGGACGCACCGCACTAACTTGTAGTTTTAGCTGAACACTGTGAGGATGACGTACTGCACTAACTTGTAGCTTTAGATGAACACTGTGCAGAGGTCTCACTACACTAACTTGTAGTTTTAGCTGAACACTGTGAGCAGGACGCACCGCACTAACTTGTAGTTTTAGCTGAACACTGTGAGCAGGACGCACTGCACTAACTTGTAGCTTTAGATGAACACTGTGCAGAGATCTCACTACACTAACTTGTAGTTTTAGCTGAACACTGTGAGCAGGACGCACTGCACTAACTTGTAGCTTTAGATGAACACTATGCAGAGGTCTCACTACACTAACTTGTAGTTTTAGCTGAACACTGTGAGCAGGACGCACCGCACTAACTTGTAGTTTTAGCTGAACACTGTGAGCAGGATGTCCTGTACTAACTTGTAGCTTTAGATGAACACTGTGCAGAGGTCTCACTACACTAACTTGTAGTTTTAGCTTAACACTGTGAGCAGGACGCACCGCACTAACTTGTATTTTTAGCTGAACACTGTGAGGATGACACACTGCACTAACTTGTAGCTTTAGATGAACACTGTGCAGAGGTCTCACTACACTAACTTGTAGTTTTAGCTGAACGCTGTGAGCAGGAAGCACCGCACTAACTTGTAGTTTTAGCTGAACACTGTGAGCAGGATGCACTGTACTAACTTGTAGTTTAAGCTGAACACTGTGCAGAGGTCGCAATACACTAACTTGTAGTTTTAGCTGAACACTGTGAGCAGGACGCACTGCACTAACTTGTAGCTTTAGATGAGCACTGTGCAGAGGTCTCACTACACTAACTTGTAGTTTTAGCTGAACGCTGTGAGCAGGACGCACCGCACTAACTTGTAGCTTTAGCTGAACACTGTGAGCAGGATGCACTGTACTAACTTGTAGCTTTAGATGAACACTGTGCAGAGGTCTCACTACACTAACTTGTAGTTTTAGCTGAACACTGTGAGCAGGATGCACTGCACTAACTTGTAGCTTTAGATGAACACTGTGCAGAGTTCTCACTACACTAACTTGTAGTTTTAGCTGAACACTGTGAGCAGGACGCACCCCACTAACTTGTAGTTTTAGCTGAACACTGTGAGCGGGACGCACCACACTAAGTTGTAGTTTTAGCTGAACACTGTGAGCAGGACGCACCGCACTAACTTGTAGTTTTAGCTGAACACTGTGAGCAGGACGCACCGCACTAACTTGTAGTTTTAGCTGAACACTGTGAGCAGGATGCACCGCACTAACTTGTAGCTTTAGATGAACACTGTGCAGAGGTCTAACTACACTAACTTGTAGTTTTAGCTGAACACTTTGAGCAGGACGCACCGCACTAACTTGTAATTTTAGCTGAACACTGTGAGCAGGACGCACTGCACTAACTTGTAGCTTTAGATGAACACTGTGCAGAGGTCTCACTACACTAACTTGTAGCTTTAGCTGAACACTGTGAGCAGGACGCACCGCACTAACTTGTAGCTTTAGATGAACACTGTGCAGAGGTCTCACTACACTAACTTGTAGTTTTAGCTGAACACTGTGAGCAGGACGCACCACACTAACTTGTAGTTTTAGCTGAACACTGTGAGGATGATGCACTGCACTAACTTGTAGCTTTAGATGAACACTGTGCAGGGGTCTAACTACACTAACTTGTAGTTTTAGCTGAACGCTGTGAGCAGGAAGCACCGCACTAACTTGTAGTTTTAGCTGAACACTGTGAGCAGGATGCACTGTACTAACTTGTAGCTTTAGATGAGCACTGTGCAGAGGTATCACTACACTAACTTGTAGTTTTAGCTGAACGCTGTGAGCAGGACGCACCGCACTAACTTGTAGCTTTAGCTGAACACTGTGAGCAGGATGCACTGCACTAACTTGTAGCTTTAGATGAACACTGTGCAGAGTTCTCACTACACTAACTTGTAGTTTTAGCTGAACACTGTGAGCAGGACGCACCCCACTAACTTGTAGTTTTAGCTGAACACTGTGAGCAGGACGCACCCCACTAACTTGTAGTTTTAGCTGAACACTGTGAGCGGGACGCACCACACTAAGTTGTAGTTTTAGCTGAACACTGTGAGCAGGACGCACCGCACTAACTTGTAGTTTTAGCTGAACACTGTGAGCAGGACGCACCGCACTAACTTGTAGTTTTAGCTGAACACTGTGAGCAGGATGCACCGCACTAACTTGTAGCTTTAGATGAACACTGTGCAGAGGTCTCACTACACTAACTTGTAGCTTTAGCTGAACACTGTGAGCAGGACACACCGCACTAACTTGTAGCTTTAGATGAACACTGTGCAGAGGTCTCACTACACTAACTTGTAGTTTTAGCTGAACACTGTGAGCAGGACGCACCACACTAACTTGTAGTTTTAGCTGAACACTGTGAGGATGATGCACTGCACTAACTTGTAGCTTTAGATGAACACTGTGCAGGGGTCTAACTACACTAACTTGTAGTTTTAGCTGAACACTGTGAGCAGGACATACCGCACTAACTTGTAGTTTTAGCTGAACACTGTGAGCAGGACGCACCACACTAACTTGTAGCTTTAGATGAACTCTGTGCAGAGGTCTCACTACACTAACTTGTAGTTTTAGCTGAACGCTGTGAGCAGGACGCACCGCACTAACTTGTAGTTTTAGCTGAACACTGTGAGCAGGACGCACTGCACTAACCTTTAGCTTTAGATGAACACTGTGCAGAGGTCTCACTACACTAACTTGTAGTTTTAGCTGAACACTGTGAGCAGGATGCACCGCACTAACTTGTAGTTTTAGCTGAACACTGTGAGCAGGACGCATTGCACTAACTTGTAGTTTTAGCTGAACACTGTGAGCAGGGCGCACTGCACTAACCTTTAGCTTTAGATGAACACTGTGCAGAGGTCTCACTACACTAACTTGTAGTTTTAGCAGAATACTGTGAGCAGGATGCACCGCACTAACTTGTAGTTTTAGCTGAACACTGTGAGCAGGACGCACCGCACTAACTTGTACTTTTAACTGAACACTGTGAGCAGGACGCACTGCACTAACTTGTAGCTTTAGATGAACACTGTGCAGAGGTCTCACTACACTAACTTGTAGTTTTAGCTGAACGCTGTGAGCAGGACGCACCGCACTAACTTGTAGTTTTAGCTGAACACTGTGAGGATGACGTACTGCACTAACTTGTAGCTTTAGATGAACACTGTGCAGAGGTCTCACTACACTAACTTGTAGTTTTAGCTGAACACTGTGAGCAGGACGCACCGCACTAACTTGTAGTTTTAGCTGAACACTGTGAGCAGGACGCACTGCACTAACTTGTAGCTTTAGATGAACACTGTGCAGAGATCTCACTACACTAACTTGTAGTTTTAGCTGAACACTGTGAGCAGGACGCACTGCACTAACTTGTAGCTTTAGATGAACACTATGCAGAGGTCTCACTACACTAACTTGTAGTTTTAGCTGAACACTGTGAGCAGGACGCACCGCACTAACTTGTAGTTTTAGCTGAACACTGTGAGCAGGATGTCCTGTACTAACTTGTAGCTTTAGATGAACACTGTGCAGAGGTCTCACTACACTAACTTGTAGTTTTAGCTTAACACTGTGAGCAGGACGCACCGCACTAACTTGTATTTTTAGCTGAACACTGTGAGGATGACACACTGCACTAACTTGTAGCTTTAGATGAACACTGTGCAGAGGTCTCACTACACTAACTTGTAGTTTTAGCTGAATGCTGTGAGCAGGAAGCACCGCACTAACTTGTAGTTTTAGCTGAACACTGTGAGCAGGATGCACTGTACTAACTTGTAGTTTAAGCTGAACACTGTGCAGAGGTCGCAATACACTAACTTGTAGTTTTAGCTGAACACTGTGAGCAGGACGCACTGCACTAACTTGTAGCTTTAGATGAGCACTGTGCAGAGGTCTCACTACACTAACTTGTAGTTTTAGCTGAACGCTGTGAGCAGGACGCACCGCACTAACTTGTAGCTTTAGCTGAACACTGTGAGCAGGATGCTCTGTACTAACTTGTAGCTTTAGATGAACACTGTGCAGAGGTCTCACTACACTAACTTGTAGTTTTAGCTGAACACTGTGAGCAGGATGCACTGCACTAACTTGTAGCTTTAGATGAACACTGTGCAGAGTTCTCACTACACTAACTTGTAGTTTTAGCTGAACACTGTGAGCAGGACGCACCCCACTAACTTGTAGTTTTAGCTGAACACTGTGAGCGGGACGCACCACACTAAGTTGTAGTTTTAGCTGAACACTGTGAGCAGGACGCACCGCACTAACTTGTAGTTTTAGCTGAACACTGTGAGCAGGACGCACCGCACTAACTTGTAGTTTTAGCTGAACACTGTGAGCAGGATGCACCGCACTAACTTGTAGCTTTAGATGAATACTGTGCAGAGGTCTAACTACACTAACTTGTAGTTTTAGCTGAACACTTTGAGCAGGACGCACCGCACTAACTTGTAATTTTAGCTGAACACTGTGAGCAGGACGCACTGCACTAACTTGTAGCTTTAGATGAACACTGTGCAGAGGTCTCACTACACTAACTTGTAGCTTTAGCTGAACACTGTGAGCAGGACGCACCGCACTAACTTGTAGCTTTAGATGAACACTGTGCAGAGGTCTCACTACACTAACTTGTAGTTTTAGCTGAACACTGTGAGCAGGATGCACCACACTAACTTGTAGTTTTAGCTGAACACTGTGAGGATGATGCACTGCACTAACTTGTAGCTTTAGATGAACACTGTGCAGGGGTCTAACTACACTAACTTGTAGTTTTAGCTGAACGCTGTGAGCAGGAAGCACCGCACTAACTTGTAGTTTTAGCTGAACACTGTGAGCAGGATGCACTGTACTAACTTGTAGCTTTAGATGAGCACTGTGCAGACGTATCACTACACTAACTTGTAGTTTTAGCTGAACGCTGTGAGCAGGACGCACCGCACTAACTTGTAGCTTTAGCTGAACACTGTGAGCAGGATGCACTGCACTAACTTGTAGCTTTAGATGAACACTGTGCAGAGTTCTCACTACACTAACTTGTAGTTTTAGCTGAACACTGTGAGCAGGACGCACCCCACTAACTTGTAGTTTTAGCTGAACACTGTGAGCAGGACGCACCCCACTAACTTGTAGTTTTAGCTGAACACTGTGAGCGGGACGCACCACACTAAGTTGTAGTTTTAGCTGAACACTGTGAGCAGGACGCACCGCACTAACTTGTAGTTTTAGCTGAACACTGTGAGCAGGACGCACCGCACTAACTTGTAGTTTTAGCCGAACACTGTGAGCAGGATGCACCGCACTAACTTGTAGCTTTAGATGAACACTGTGCAGAGGTCTAACTACACTAACTTGTAGTTTTAGCTGAACACTTTGAGCAGGACGCACCGCACTAACTTGTAATTTTAGCTGAACACTGTGAGCAGGACGCACTGCACTAACTTGTAGCTTTAGATGAACACTGTGCAGAGGTCTCACTACACTAACTTGTAGCTTTAGCTGAACACTGTGAGCAGGATGCACCGCACTAACTTGTAGCTTTAGATGAACACTGTGCAGAGGTCTCACTACACTAACTTGTAGTTTTAGCTGAACACTGTGAGCAGGACGCACCACACTAACTTGTAGTTTTAGCTGAACACTGTGAGGATGATGCACTGCACTAACTTGTAGCTTTAGATGAACACTGTGCAGGGGTCTAACTACACTAACTTGTAGTTTTAGCTGAACACTGTGAGCAGGAAGCACCGCACTAACTTGTAGTTTTAGCTGAACACTGTGAGCAGGATGCACTGTACTAACTTGTAGTTTAAGCTGAACACTGTGCAGAGGTCGCAATACACTAACTTGTAGTTTTAGCTGAACACTGTGAGCAGGACGCACTGCACTAACTTGTAGCTTTAGATGAGCACTGTGCAGAGGTCTCACTACACTAACTTGTAGTTTTAGCTGAACGCTGTGAGCAGGACGCACCGCACTAACTTGTAGCTTTAGCTGAACACTGTGAGCAGGATGCACCGTACTAACTTGTAGCTTTAGATGAACACTGTGCAGAGGTCTCACTATACTAACTTGTAGTTTTAGCTGAACACTGTGAGCAGGACGCACCGCACTAACTTGTAGCTTTAGATGAACACTGTGCAGAGGTCTCACTACACTAACTTGTAGTTTTAGCTGAACCCTGTGAGCAGGATGCACTGCACTAACTTGTAGCTTTAGATGAACACTGTGCAGAGTTCTCACTACACTAACTTGTAGTTATAGCTGAACACTGTGAGCAGGACGCACCCCACTAACTTGTATTTTTAGCTGAACACTGTGAGCGGGACGCACCACACTAACTTGTAGTTTTAGCTGAACACTGTGAGCAGGACGCACCGCACTAACTTGTAGTTTTAGCTGAACACTGTGAGGATGACGCACTACACTAACTTGTAGCTTTAGATGAACACTGTGCAGAGGTCTAACTACACTAACTTGTAGTTTTAGCTGAACACTTTGAGCAGGACGCACCGCACTAACTTGTAATTTTAGCTGAACACTGTGAGCAGGACGCACTGCACTAACTTGTAGTTTTAGCTGAACACTGTGAGCAGGACGCACCGCACTAACTTGTAGTTTTAGCTGAACACTGTGAGCAGGACGCACCGCACTAACTTGTAGTTTTAGCTGAACACTGTGAGGATGACGCACTACACTAACTTGTAGCTTTAGATGAACACTGAGCAGAGGTCTCACTACACTAACTTGTAGCTTTAGCTTAACACTGTGAGCAGGACGCACCGCACTAACTTGTAGCTTTAGATGAACACTGTGCAGAGGTCTCACTACACTAACTTGTAGTTTTAGCTGAACACTGTGAGCAGGACGCACCGCACTAACTTGTAGTTTTAGCTGAACACTGTGAGGATGATGCACTGCACTAACTTGTAGCTTTAGATGAACACTGTGCAGGGGTCTAACTACACTAACTTGTAGTTTTAGCTGAACACTGTGAGCAGGACGTACCGCACTAACTTGTAGTTTTAGCTGAAGACTGAGCAGGACGCACCACACTAACTTGTAGCTTTAGATGAACTCTGTGCAGAGGTCTCACTACACTAACTTGTAGTTTTAGCTGAACGCTGTGAGCAGGACGCACCGCACTAACTTGTAGTTTTAGCTGAACACTGTGAGCGGGACGCACCGCACTAACTTGTAGTTTTAGCTTAAAACTATGAGCAGGACGCACCCCACTAACTGTAAATAGTCTTGCTGCCTGACTGTGGTACTAATAGGATCAAAAGAACACCAGCAATTTCCTTTGGGTAGCTGTAAATACTGTAACAAGACAAGCCTGCCTGTCAGTAAGAAGATAACCGGAACGGATTTAGCTAAACTGAATACAGTGTATATATATATATGCAACACCTGGGATGCATATATTTACACAATACACTGTAAGTGCAGCTAACTCACTAATTGTCCTGCCTAATCTAGCTAACTCAAATGAAATGACACTGTCTCTGTCTATCTATCTCTCTTTCAACGCCGGAACACCTACTACACAGGGCCGCCATGCAGGCGGCCTTATATAGTGTGGGGCGTGTTCTAAACCCCCTGAGCCATAATTGGCCAAAGCCACCCTTGCTTTGGCCAATTACAGCTCTCCCTACTAACGGCGCTGTGATTGGCCAATCATGCGGGTCATAGTGCATGCTTGGCCAATCATCAGCCAGCAATGCACTGCGATGCCGCAGTGAATTATGGGCCATGACGCCCCACACGAATTTGGCGCGAACGGCCCATATCATTCGCAATTCGGCGTACGGGCGAACAGATGATGTTCGAGTCGAACATGGGCTCAACTCGAACAGGAAGCTCATCCCTAATTGTGGGAGATTAGCTCATGGGGATCGCCTTTTCTGGAAAACAAGGTCAGCGTGCAGGCAATTTCTTTAAAATCTGGCAGGTTGGCAGGTTTATTTAGCAGAGGTTTGCAAAGTAATAAAAACAAACAGAAAAAAAGTAAAGCAAATCCTTGCCATCTGGTGCTAAACTATACAGTAGACTCCTCCCTACACGGTGCGGGGCTGATCCCTGTCACCCACAAAACAGAGCTCTCTCAGATTCCCTTCTGAGTCTTAGGCCAGAGCATCCTGTGCTCTCTTCCTGCTCATTTAACCCCTTCCCGCTGAGCGTACGCAGATGTGCCTACTCTGCTTTCTGGGGTTATACCGGGATAATGCCCGCAGCTGCAGGCATTATCCCGGTACTGTTTTTTAGAGCTGGCGATCGGCTATCCAGTTGTAACAGCCGAGCGGCTTTTACCGGAGGAGCGGGGGGCCACCTCCCGTCGCTCTTACCAGGCCTCCCGATGGAACGATGACCAATCGGCCACCTCCAGCGGCTGGGGATGGACTGGAACGAAACTGTGAGTTGCTTAGTTCCAGCCTTATAATTGTAAACACAGAAGCGACGTCATGACGTCACTTCCCGTTTACTCGGCTGCCAATGGCGCAGGTTTAAAAAAAATATACAGTATTCAAAATCACTGTTTTCAGCGATCTGAATACTTTGAAGTACAAAGGAGGGATTGGGGGTCTTTTAGACCCCCGATCCCTCCATAAAGAGTACCTGTCACCACCTATTACTGTCACAAGGGATGTTTACATTCCTTGTGACAGCAATAAAAAAGATCAAAAAAATTTTTTTTTTAAAACACAATTTATAAATATAAAAATAAATAAAATAAATAAGAAAAAAAATTTTAAAGCACCCCTGTCCCCGTGAGCTCGCGCAGCAAAGAAAATGCATACGGAAGTTGTGCCCGCATATGTAAACGGTGTTCAAATCACACATGTGAGGTATCGCCACGATCGTCAGAGTGAGAGCAATAATTCTAGCACTAGACCTCCTCTGTAACTCTAACCTGGTAACCATAAAAAAATTAAAAGCGTCGCCTATGGAGATTTTTAGGTACCGTAGTTTGACGCCATTCAACGAGTGCGTGCAATTATAAAGCTAATACTGCGTCCTGTGAGCCACCACTAATAAATGGACCATACAGGTCTCAAAACCAATAACTCTATATTGAATTAGCTGCTAGCGTTACACATGTCACATAAACCATACACAAGATCAATGAATATATATAAATACGCTGCGCTATCCAAATATAAGATCCAGCACAAAGTGCTAAATGTGCTATACAATATTAAATAAAGTGCTAAGTGGCAATATATGCAATATTAAAGTTATAGTGTGCTTATACATGCAATGCGATAATGAATAAAGTGCTAAATCTGCAATATATGCAATATTAAAGTGATAATGTGCATATATGTGAACAACTCTGTGATAACATATAAATATAAAAAACTATGTTATATATTGCATAAAATCACAAATCGCAGAGAAAATGATAATCCCAGAATAGTACAAACAAGAAATACATAACAACGAAATGCAATAAAAATATATAGTATCTTATATTTGGATAGCGCAGCGTATTAATATATATGCAATTATAAAGCGTGACATGTTTGGTATCTATTTACTCGGCGTAACATCTTTCACATTATACAAAAAAATTTGGTGAACTTTACTGTTTGTTTTTTTTTTAATTCATGAAAGTGTCCCTTGTCCCAGTTGTGTTGTGTTTAAAACACCGCTGCACAAATACCATGTGACATAAAATATTGCAACAATCTCCATTTTATTCTCTAGATTCTCTGCTAAAAATATATATATAATGTTTGGGGGCTCTAAGTAATTTTCTAGCAAAAAATATGGATTTTAATTTGTAAACACCAAATTTCAAAAATAGGCTTAGTCATGAAAGGGTTAAAGTCCACCTGAGCGTGGACTCAAGTGGATCACAACATCCAGACTGGAACCAAGCCTGCCACAGAGACTGGAAAACCTGGGCTAGATTCTGCTTCAGTCTCTTGCAACAGAATGCATGCGAGGTGAAATATATTGATTATCCATTACCTCACCTTGCATACAGGCCCAGATTTACTCCCTTTGCCGCCCCAAGGCCGAGTCCTTCAATGCCGCCCCCCCCACACACACACACCACCATTCACATCCATTATCGATGACTGCTACAATAGATCAATTAAAAACATATCTCCACACATGAGAACACTGAAAATAACTGGCTTTAATTGTACAGACTGAAAATACTTCAGGGTAAGCGCGCGAGGGGTAAGGATTTTTCGTGGGCAATTTTTCAGGGCAATCGCTGGTGTTAGTGCTTCAATCATCCCCGGCACCATGGTTGGTATGATGTCAGGATGATTGAAAAACATTATTTCTATCATTACATTGTAATATAAAATGAAATAGTTCAACACACCATAATGCAGAATCATTGGGAACCCTGAGCGTGTCACTTGCCACCATCTCTTGTCACTTGACACGCTGCCTGCCACCAGATGGAGATGTCACTTGCCACACTGCCTGCCACCAGATGGGGATGTCACTTGCCACTATGCCTGCCACCATATGGAGATGTCACTTGCCACTATGCCTGCCACCATATGGAGATGTCACTTGCCACTATGCCTGCCACCAGATGGGGATGTCACTTGCCACTATGCCTGCCACCAGATGGAGATGTCACTTGCCACAATGGCTGCCACCAGATGGGGATGTCACTTGCCATGCTGCCTGCTACCAGATGGAGATGTCACTTGCCACAATGCATGCCACCAGATGGGGAAGTCATTTGCCACGCTGCCTGCCACCAGATGGGGATGTCACTTGCCATGCTGCCTGCTACCAGATGGAGATGTCACTTGCCACAATGCATGCCACCAGATGGGGAAGTCATTTGCCACGCTGCCTGCCACCAGATGGGGATGTCACTTGCCATGCTGCCTACCACCAGATGGGGATGTCACTTGCCACGCTGCCTGCCACTAGATGGGGATGTCACTTGTCACGCTGCCTGCTACCAGATAGGGAAGTCACTTGCCATGCTGCCTGCCACCAGATGGGGATGTCACTTGCCACGCTGCCTGCCACCAGATGGGGATGTCACTTGCCACGCTGCCTGCCACCAAATGGGGATGTCACTTGCAACACTGCTTGCCACCAGCTGGGGATGTCACTTGCCACGCTGCCTGCCACCAGATAGGGGAGGTCACTTGCCACTATGCCTGCCACCGAATGGGGATGTCACTTGCCACGCTGCCTGCCACCAGATGGGGATGTCACTTGCCACGCTGCCTGCCACCAGATGGGGATGTCACTTGCCACTATGCCTGCTACCAGATGGGGATGTCACTTGCCATGCTGCCTGCTACCAGATGGAGATGTCACTTGCCACAATGCTTGCCACCAGATGGGGAAGTCACTTGCCACGCTGCCTGCCACCAGATGGGGATGTCACTTGCCATGCTGCCTGCCACCAGATGGGGATGTCACTTGCCACGCTGCCTGCCACCAGCTGGGGATGTCACTTGCCACGCTGCCTGCCACCAAATGGGGATGTCACTTGCCACACTGCTTGCCACCAGCTGGGGATGTCACTTGCCACGCTGCCTGCCACCAGATAGGGGAGGTCACTTGCCACGCTGCCTGCCACCAAATGGGGATGTCACTTGCCACGCTGCCTGCCACCAGATGGGGATGTCACTTGCCACGCTGCCTGCCACCAGATGGGGATGTCACTTGCCATGCTGCCTGCCACCAGATGGGGATGTCACTTGCCACGCTGCCTGCCACCAGATGGGGATGTCACTTGCCACGCTGCCTGCCACCAGATGGGGAAGTCCCTTGCCACGCTGCCTGCCACCAGATGGGGATGTCACTTGTCATGCTGCCTTCTACCAGATAGGGAAGTCACTTGCCACGCTGCCTGCCACCAGATGGGGATGTCACTTGCCACGCTGCCTGCCACCAGATAGGGGAGGTCACTTGCCACTATGCCTGCCACCAGATGAGGATGTCACTTGCCACACTGCCTGCCACCAGCTGGGGATGTCATTTGCCATGCTGCCTGCCATCAGATGGAGGAACAGCGGTGTGGGCAATGAGAGATGTCACCTCTCTCCCCCGCCGCCGCACCACATTACTACCTACAATTTTTTCAAAAATGGCGCCGGGTGGCGCAATTACGCAACTGCACATGCGCCGCCCGGCCGAGCGTGTACAAGCTTTCCCGAGCCCGGCCGGCTTCGGAACGGCGCATGCGCAGTTGCGTGGTCGGCTCGCGGCCATATTTTCTACGGGCATCGGTGCCAGTGCCCCTAATAGGCTTTAATAGGCTGCCGGAAAGGGGGGGCGGCCGCGAAGTCGTCGCAGGAGCGGCGCCACCCCTGCACCACTGCCGCCCCGATGTCTGGCCTCAGTGGCCTTGTGACAAATCTGGCCCTGCTTGCATACCGTTTTTTCCCATCCAAATACTGTATATAAGCTCACTTGCTTGTTACCTTACTTGCATATCTCTGAAATGTGCAAAAGCACATGCCATTTCATCTGACTTCTACTGCAACAAATCTAAAGCTATAATTACCTACAATAATAAGCACGATTTTCAAACTGTCACTGAAAGAAAAGCACAGGTGTAGAGTTTATTACTATGTTAGTTACTGTAGTGGCTCATACTGAATTAGCATCACCATTTGTATTGTACAAAGATCTGCAAATGCAACATATTTGAATATAAATGTGTCACATTATGATGAGTGTTTGGATGAACACAGTTTTGAATATATATATATAATACATTTCACAATCATTGTTTAAAATCTAATCTGATTGATGTTTTGCTTTTTTGTTTTGCTGAAAACCATGATACTTGTTTTGTAAAATGTTCTTAGACCACTTAAATGATACAAGAGAAAAATAAATACTTTACCTGTTATGGAGGTAGAATACCTCTATGTAGTAACACATATAGATCTACACATTTCTCAGCTATAATATAAAATGGAAAATTGAATTCAAATACTTACCATAATTTTCCTTTCCTGACGAGCTCCATGGGCTGGGTATAGCCCCCATGCTTACAGGACTTAACTCATATAAATTTGAGCCCACCTGCAGCCTCGGCGTTCTGTAACTAGTCCTACCAAGCTGGGTGGGATCTGTGCTGCCATGGAGCTCGTCAGGAAAGGAAATTTACAGTAAATATTTGAATTCAATTTTCAGTTTTCCTGCTGGCACCATGTCAGCACAGCTGGGAACTAACTAGTCAAAACAGGGAACACTCCTCAAATCTGACTAAAAAAACAGAAGCCAGGATGCCCTTGCCAAACTCAGCTGTCATTAAGCCATGAATATGAATATTTTGGTGCTCACGTAGCTGCCTTGCAGAAAGTTTCAGACACGTGGCCTGCTGCCACTCTCAAGGTCAAGACCCTTCTAGTGAAGAGTGCCATGTTTCTCCTGGCATGGCAAACCCTTTCAACTTGTAGGCCAAGGAGATGAGCTTTATTAACCAAGAGGCAATAATCTTGCTGGAAGCCATAAAATCATTATGTGTTCCACCTGGAATGACAAACAGATGCTCTGACTTCCTGATGGCAGAAGTCACCCTGATTAAACATTTTAAAGCTTGGCCCACATCCAATGGGCTAATTTCTTGAGTACTCCCCAAAAGGAATGTAGGAGGACATCCTCTTCTGTGACATGGCACAAAATTTGAGCATTGGCATGAGTACCACCCTGTCTGGAAAGTACGCGAGTATGGGTTCTTTAACCACCTCAATACTGGGCACTTTCACCCCCTTCCTTCCCAGACCAATTTTCAGCTTTCAATGCTCTCTCACTTTGAATGACAATTACTCAGTCATGCTACACTGGACCCAAATGAAATTTTTATCATTTTGTTCACACAAATAGAGCTTTCTTTTGGTGGTATTTATTCACCACTTCATTTTTTATTTTTTGTGATATAAGTGAAAATAAAGCGAATATTTTGAAAAAAAAAACAAAATTTTCTACTTTCTCTTTTAAAAGAAACCAAAAAAAATTTAATTTTGTCGAAAATGTAGGCAAAAATGTATTCTACCACATGTCTTTGGTAAAAAAAATCCTGATAATTGTATGATCATTGGTTTGTGTGAAAGTTATAGAGTCTACAAGCCATGCTACACATTATTGAAAATTTATCAATCCTAATGCACGGATGGCCTAATGCACTGATCTCATTTCTTGAGGCCCTAAAATGTCAGGACAGTACAATAACCCCCCAAATGACCCCTTTTTGGAAAGAAGACAGTCTGAGGTATTTAGTAAGAGGCATAGTGAATTTTTTTAAGTTGAAATTTTTTCCCCACAATGCTTTGGAAAATTAAGAAATATAGATTTTTTTTTCCTTCACTAAATTGTCATATTTACAAGTTATTTCTCACACATGGTGCCGGCATAATTGCAATTACACCCCAAAATACATTCTGCTATTCGTCCTAAGTATGGCAATACCCCATGTGTGAGACTTTTCCACAGCCTGGCCACATACAGAGGCCCAACATCCATATAGCACCATCAGACGTTCTAAAGTCATAAGTTACACATTTCCTGAGTACCTATCACATTTTTGAAGGCCCTGGAGCACCAGGACAATGGAATTACCCACAAAATGACCCTATTTTGGAAAGAAAACAACCCAATGTATATTCTATGAGGCATACTGAGTCTTTTGAACATGTCATTTCTTTCCACAAGTTTTTGAAAAATGTGGAAAGAAAATGAAAACCTATTTTTTTTCTCACAAAATTGTCAATTTAAAAGATCTTTCTTACACATAGCATGTACATAGCCAAAATGACACCCCAAAATACATTCTGCTACTCGTCTTGAGTATGGCGATACCCCATGTGTGAGACTTTTCCACTACCTGGCCACATACAGAGGCCCAGCATGCAAGTAGCACCTCCAGGCTTCTCCAGGCAAAAGGTAAAAAAGCTCACCTGTGGTTTTAGCAGGCAGGAATACCGTTCCAGAGCAGCCAAAGCATTTGTCCAGACAGCCAAAGGAAATATCCAGGAATTGTCCAGGCAGCAGACAGAATTGGAAAAGTATGAACATGGTTCAGTACAGTCCAAGGTTTAGCAGGCAGTTCAGGTAACAGGCATAGGCATGGCCAGTCCAGGTGGCAGGCAAAGGCATGGCAAGGTCATGTGGCAGGCAAAGGCATGGCAAGGTCATGTGGCAGGCAAAGGCATGGCCAGTTCAGGTGGCAGGCAGAGGCATGACCAGTTCAGGTGGCAGCAGGCAGCACTTTGTACATTGGGCCTTGGTCAGGTAAGATCTGAGGACAGGGGTAGAGGCTTCTTCCCACCCAAATCTCTACGAAGCCTCCGAGTCTCCAGACCCTAATCCGAGAAAACTAAAAACCCAGAGAAAAAGGTTTTCTCCACTCGGAAAACCTTTTCTGGAGCCCCTCACATATGTGAGACCCCTGTGCTGTACAGTGGCAGGGCAAATGATCAGTTCAGGAGGTAGGCAAAAAGCATGGTCATTTAACAGTCCGGGTCAATTCACGTTGAAGGCAGAAAGATGTTTGGCAGAGGCATAGTCTTTAACAGTCTGGGTCAATTCACGTTGAAGGCAGAAAGATGTTTGGCAGAGGCATAGTCTTTAACAGTCTGGGTCAATTCACGTTGAAGGCAGAAAGATGTTTGGCAGAGGCATAGTCGTTAACAGTCCAGGTCATTCACAGAAATGGCAGATAGTGGAAAAAAATCATCTTCACTGTACTAATAGTGTAGTGAAGTATAATAGCTCCGATAGCATGTTTCAATACAGAGGCCTAGTTGGGAGGGACATTGGGGACAGTAGTATCGGGTGTCACGGCGAATTCCTCTACTTGCACATACACAACATTTTTTTGGGGTTTGTGACCTGTTTGGGTAAGAGGGAGGATTTCGGGAAAGTGCCTTTCATGGAGTCTAGCTAATGAATCGGAGCGAATTAGTTGAGGGGCTTGGCCTTGGGGATAGAGAAGGGCTGTGACAACGTCTTCTTGGAATTTTAGATAGGGTAGGGAACTTTGGGTGCACTTAGAAAAAATTATATATGAATTAAATAGGGCAAGTTGCATCAAATAAATGGCGACTTTCTTGTACCAAAATAGTGATCTCCTGGTGGCCAAGTAGGGCTGCATCATCTGGTCGTTCATATCCACCCCCCCCATGTATAGGTTGTACTCATGCACACATTTTGGCTTCTGTATGGGGCCTCCTCTTCTCTGAAGTTCCACCAAGGTGTCGTCATGTATTGTTGAAAGGATGTAGACATCTCTTTTTTTATCTCTCCACTTCACCGCTAGTACTTCTTCAGTCCGCATACTGGCCATTTCACCGTGCTTCAATCTCTTGGCGACCAATCTTTGTGGGAAGCCTTTGCGGTTGGTCCGTGTTGTCCCACAGGCCACAGTGTTCTTTAGGTACAAATGGCGGAAAAGTGGAAGACTAGTGTAGAAATTGTCTACATATAGGTGGTAACCTTTCCCAAGTAATGGTTGGATCAGCTGGACTGTCTGTCTTTTCCCTCATAAATTATAAAATTATATGTGTAACCCGTGGCCCTGTCACACGCCTTATAAAATTTTACCCCACGTCTGGCTCTTTTACTGGAGAGGTATTGTTTTATTCCCAGTCTTCCGGTGAAGTGCACCAGGGATTCATCCACACATATATTTCTATCAGGGGTAAACATCTCCTTGAAGCTGGTGCAAAAAAAAATGATTAGGGGCCGAATTTTGAATAATTTATCGTAACTGGGACGATTTCGAGGGAGGCATTGGGCATTGTTATTGAAGTGTAAAAATCTCATGATCATCTCAAAACGGGTTCTGGGCATCAATGACGAATAGACCGGCATGTGGTGGATAGGTTGGGTAGACCAGTAGGAATGGAGTTCATTTTTTTTGTCAGCCCCATGTTGAGGGTTAGGCCAAGGAAAATTTTAAATTCTTCCACGGTGAGGGGTTACCAAACAAAAGGACGGGCATATGAGGAACTTGGATTGTTGGCTATATGTTGGCTGGCGTATAGATTACATTGCTCCACAATGTCGGTTAGGAGATCATTGGTAAAAAATAAATGAAAATAATAAAGTGGGGTTACATTTTCCATCTGCATCTGAGGGCCTGGCTGGGCTGTAAAAAGGGGTATTACAGGTTCTACTGATGTATCGGGCAGCCATGTTTGATACAGTAGAACATCTGGGAGGCTAGTATGGGCACTGCCTCATTGATGGGATCCATTGCTAGCATCTGGCCTATCTTCTAAGAAGGTTGCAGAACTGCTGGTGGATGCCTGCCTATCCCGGAGTGCTGCGCTGCTGGTGCATGCCTGCTGGTGGATGCCCTGGAGTGCTGCGCTACTGGTGGATGCCTGCATAACATCCTGGAGTGCTGGGCTGCTGGTGGATGCCTGCATATCATCCTGGAATGCTGCACTGCTGGTGGATGCCTGCTGGTGGATGCCCTGGAGTGCTGCACTGCTGGTGAATGTCTCCTCCTGCTCATTTCTCCTGATTATCCTTGTTAGGATTCTATCTTCCTCTGTTTCCAACTCGGAGCCACTGCTTTCCACTGGCTCATAGTCGCTATCCAAGTCTGACGGAGAGAATTCCCCGCTACTCTCGTCCAACATACTCTGGAGTATTTGGAGAGCCTCCTCTGCGCTGTAACATCTTTTTGTCATGTTGGCGGACAGATGTGTCAGATGGCAGGTGGCAGATGTGTCAGATGGCGGGCGGCAGATGTGCCAGATGGTGGGCGGCTGTGCTAGATGGTGGGCGGCTAGATGTGCCTGATGTTGGCGGGCAGATGTGCCTGATGTTGGCGGGCAGATGTGCCTGATCGTGGGCAGATGGTGGGTGCCAGATGTGCCTGATGGCGGGTGGCAGATGTGGCTGATGGTGGGTGGCAGATATGCCTGATGTTGGCGGGCAGATGTGCCTGATGATGGTGGGTGGCTGATGTGTCAGCTGTTGACGGGCTGATGTGCCAGCTGATGACGGGCTGATGTGTCAGCTGATGACGGGCTGATGTGTCAGCTGATGAGGGGCTGATGTGTCAGCTGTTGGCGGTGTCAAAATGGCGGGCGGCAGATGTGCCTGATGACTGGCGGGCAGATGTGCCTGATGACTGGCGGGCAGATGTGCCTGATGACTGGCGGGCAGATGTGCCTGATGGCAGGCGGCAGATGTGCCTGATGGCAGGCGGCAGATGTGCCTGATGATTGGCGGGCAGATGTGCCTGATGACTGGCGGGCAGATGTGCCTGATGACTGGCGAGCAGATGTGCCTGATGACTGGCGGGCAGATGTGCCTGATGACTGGCGGGCAGATGTGCCTGATGACGAGCTGATGTGCCCGCTGTTGGCGGACAGATGTGCCAGCTGTTGGCGGACAGATGTGCCAGTTGTTGACAAGCAGATGTTCACTGACAGGTGTTTTCACTGTTTTGGGGACACTGTGTTTTGGGGACACTAGCTGGGTGATAAGTGGGTAAACAGCAGACAAACAGCTATAAAACTCACTGATCTCCCGACTGCAGCACAGATCTCTCTTCCTCTCCTCACTGACAGGCTCTGTGTGAGGAGAGGAAGAGATGAGAGCAGTTACAACGCTCTCTATTTAATTTACATGACGACTGTGATTGGACACAGTTGTCATGTGATTAGGAGGGCCAATCACAGGGCCCTCCTGTGTTGTACTGTCTCTGGGGGGCACAGGCAGATCGGGATCGTGCCGCTGCACGGGCACGTGGCGGTGCGATCTCCTGTCAACTGCCACCCCTCCCCCTTGTTTACCATACGATGGCTGTGATTCACATTGCTCTCCTGCTGCTCCGAGATGCGGCGTGTCCGAGTGACACGCGCGCATCGAGATCGCGCGGCTGCGCGGGAGCGCGCCCGCGCGCTCCCGCTCCTTCTGAAGGACGTTCGGGAACGTCCAGTCAGAAGGAGGGAGCTCCCACCCGGCCGTTTATGTGCAGTGGCCGGGTGGGAAGTGGTTAAACATCAAGGCCACCAATGCGGACTCTCTTCTGGCTGATGTTATTGCCACCGGTAATGCAGTTTTCAGTGAGAGGTACCACAGGGTGATTGAAGGCATCTGATGCAATAACGTCCAACGGCAATGAGAGATCCCATTTCTGAAACAATTTGCATCTTGAAAAACAGTATAATTAGGTGTTGGATGACCATTGTATGCCAGTGAAGGCAGTGATAGCTGAAATGTGTGCCTATAGCATACTTACGCAAAGACCTAAATCAAGCCACGCCTGGAGGCATTTCAGAACAGACTTCTGAAGAGTCCAGCATTGTCAGAGAGCTTACCTTGCTGGTCGTGGTTCTGGCCACCCTGGGGCGCGATGGGGCGTGCACGTTCCTGTGCGTGCTACTGTGCACGCTCCTGCAGGCATTGGTGTGTGTACTGGCGTGCGTGTGTGCCCGTGAGCGTCGGTGTGCGCCGTTGGCGCCAACTGGCCTATTTAGGTTTGCCATGCACTCTGCTCAGTGCTGCCTGATCATCAGCTCCCTGTGCCTTAGTTCCCGTTGCCTGTCCCGTGTTCCTATGTACCTTATCACTTTATGACTCGGATTGCCTTTGGATTCTACTGTTTGCTGCCTGTACCTGACTTTGGCCTGTTTGACTCCGCTTCTGCCTGCTCCTGTTGTACCTTTGCTGCCAGCCTGTTGCTGAACCCTGCTTTTGCCCCAATCTGCCTGTCTTGCTCCTGCTCAGCACCTGTAACCAGTGTTCCTGACTACTGACCTGCTGCTTGAAGATTACCTCTCATCCTGTACCTGGATCCCTTCAGCAGGCTCTCATACCATTCCACAAATAACTATATATAAGAGTAAAATCAGTGTGATATGGCATATGAAATACAGCAGCTGAACACCAGGGTCAAAAGTCAAATCCCTAAAATAATAATCAAACAGATGGTGCAGCGCTAATATAGGACACAAAAATATATACATATAATTAATGTGAAACGGAGCAATAAATTGATCAAATATCATGAAGTTCATAAAGGCACAGAGCAGTCCATAGATAATCCTTGTGTGAGGTCAAACAGCATGCTGTAAAAGGTGACAAATCGATGAGCCCACCACCAATGTTCAGAATGGCCTCTCACCTGATGAAATGGACCCTTTAATTCTCATACCATTCCACACTCCCGTGCCTCCTGTCTGCTCTACCAGGGGCCGTGAGTTGGATAAGTAAGGGAGACTACCGTCTGCCCAAGCGGACTCATCAGTCTGGTAAGTGGAAGTCTGACAGTATCAGGCAGCCATGACTGAGTCCAGGCAGGGGGCCTCCCCCATGGATGAACTGTGCAGACACCTGGCGGGACTTACCCAAGCTGTAAAAAGCCTTCAGGAAGGCTACTCAAGATTGGAGTAACAAGTTCAGGCTTTTTCTTCTCCTTCCAACCCCCAGGGGGCATCCTCTGCTGGATTCCAATCTGCACCCTCCGAAGTAATGCTTCCTCCAGAGCCCAGAGTACCCATATCGGAAAAGTTTGACGGAGAACGCAGCAAGTATCTGCCTTCCGCAATTCCTGCAAGCTCTACTTTGCTCTGCAACCCCGCACCTTTTCCTTGGAAGCAACCAAAGTAGGATTTGTTATTTCCTTACTGGCTGGTGAGCCACAAACCTGGGCCCACCGCCTTCTGGAGCAAAAGTCTATCTCCCTAGATAGCCTATATGATTTCTTCATGGCCATGTCCCAACTATATGAAGATCCCCAACTGACAGCGACTGCTGAAGCTGCACTGCACTCTCTGCAACAAGGTCGCAGAGCGGCCGAAGATTATGCAGTAGACTTTAGATGTTGGAGCGCTGACACGGACTGGAACGATGCTGCCCTGCATCACCAGTTCAGAATGGGGCTATCTGACCCACTCAAGGACGAGTTGCCAGGAGTTGGGGTACCTGGTACTTTAGTCTTTGAAAGAGCTCATCGATCTCTCCATCCAGATTGACCGTCGCCTAAGAGACCGTCGGTCAGAAAGGTCTACCAGCCACCTTCGTCCCACCTGGATGTTACCAAAGGTTCCCAGTCCTGTCGGTCAGTTTCCTCCTGCTTCTTCTGTTTCAGCTCCAGAACCCCCTGAACCCATGTAACTTGGTTTGCTCCGGCCCACGCTTACTCCAGAGGAAAAGATGCGCAGACGAACCCACAACCTGTGCCTATACTGCGGTGAATCCGGGCATTACGTGAGAGCCTGCCCCAACAAGATGCGTAAGTGTCGTCCTGCCTCTTCAATGTGTGCATCTGTGTTGCCTAAACCTGGTTCTCATCTTGCTCTTTCCATCACTCTGCAGCTTCCAGGAGGGAATATTCCAGTGTTGGTAATTACTGATTCCGGTGCATGCAGCTGCTTCGTCGACTTGACCTACGCTGCCAACCATCGTATCCCGCTTCAACCCAAGGCTCAGGGGCTTGCTGTTCATCTGGTGGATGGTTCCATCTTTAGTTCCGGCCCGGTCACACAGGAGACCATCCCCTTGCTGGCCACCATGGGTACCCACCATCAGGAGCTTCTGCGTCTAGACGCCATCTCTTCTCCTCTCTTCCCTATTATCCTGGGAATGCCCTGGCTGCAGGCCCATAATCCCAGTATCAACTGGGCCACAGGAGAAGTTAAATTTCTCTCAGAGTATTGCCAACAGCATTGTTACATCAATCTTCTGAGATGACCTCCCAACTCCTCTGCTTGGACTCAGATGCTGAGCTACATCAGTCCATTCCTGAAGCCTATCTGGACTTCCTGGATGTATTCAGTAAAAAAGGAACAGAAACCTTGCCCCCTCATAAGCCTTATGACTGCCCAATAGATCTTTTACCTGGTACTGAGGTTCCATTTGGGAGAATCTTCCCGCTAACTGAGCAGGAGTTAGACACACTAAAGGCTTACATAGATGAAAACTTGAAAATAGGGTTCATTCGTCCTTCTACCTCCCCAGCCGGTGCCGTCATCTGCTTTGTTGAGAAGAAAGACCACTCATTACGTCCCTGCATCGACTATCGGGAGTTGAATAAGATAACTATTAAAAATCGTTATCCCTTGCCTCTAGTACCTGAACTTTTTCAAAGATTAGGAACCGCAGCCATATTCACAAAGTTAGACCTCCGCGGAGCTTACAACTTGATCCAAATCAGAGAAGGGGACGAGTGGAAGACGGCCTTCCGTACTCGATTCGGGCACTTCGAGTACCTTGTCATGCCATTTGGATTATGCAACGCTCCCGCAACCATTCAACATTTTGTTAACGATATTTTCCATGATTACCTGGACTTGTATGTAATAGTATACCTTGACGACATCTTGATCTTCTCCTCTTCATTAACCGATCACCGTAGACATGTCCGCAATGTTCTAACCCGGCGCAGGCAACATGGGCTCTATGCAAAACTCGAAAAATGTGAGTTTGAACGTCAATGCATTCAATTCTTGGGCCTAGTCATCTCAGTGAAGGGTATCAAGATGGATCCTCAAAAGGTATCTGCTATTCTGGACTGGCCTGCTCCGATGGATAAAAAAGGTGTACAACGCTTTATTGGCTTTGCCAACTTCTACCGGAATTTTTTCAAAGATTTTTCTACAATAATTGCTCCAATCACTGAATTGACCAAGCAGGGAACCTGATTCCCTTGGACCGGTAAAGCCCAGTCGGCTTTCGAAAAACTCAAAGAACTATTCACATCAGCCACCATTCTGAAACATCCTAACCCTGTCCTACCATTTGTCTTGGAGGTCGATGCTTTGGAGATCGCAGTGGGAGCGGTGCTCTCTCAACGACAGGGCGCCAAAGCCCTACTCTATCCAGTAGCGTTCTTTTAACGCAAACTCACGATGTCAGAAAGAAATTATGATGTGGGGGATCGAGAACTTCTGGCCATCAAGGCGGCTCTGGAGGAATGACGTTACCTGTTGGAGGGTGCTGCACATCCCATCCTGGTCTACACCGACCACAAGAATCTGGAATACCTGAGAACAGCCAAAAGATTAAGACCATGTCAGGCCAGATGGGCACTTTTCTTTTTCTTTTCTTTTTTTTCACGATTCCAGTTCCACATAATTTACAGACCCGGTTCCAAGAATATAAAGTCATTTGCTCTTTCCCGTATGTTTTACGATTCGGAGAAGACCGTATCTCCCAATACGATTCTTCCTTCTGGGAACTTCTTGCTCCTCCAAGGGGACCTTGTCTCCTGAATAAGACAGGCCTCTGTGGGAATGCTTCCGTACCCTGAAACTGATTTGAGAGAGGGCCTGTTTTGGCGAAGAGACAAGATCGTGGTTCCTGAGAATTAAAGGGTAACTGTAATGGAACTATGTCATGATCATAAATTGGCCGGACATTTCGGTGTCCTGAAGACCACTGAGCTGGTACAGCGTACCTTCTGGTGGCCTCAATTATCCTGTGACTGTAAAAATTTTGTAGATTCATGTAACACTTGTGCTCGAAGTAAGAACACCAGGACAAAGGCCTGGGGATTATTAAAACCTTTACCTGTTCCAGAGAGGCCATGGAAGATGATATCGATGGACTTCATCGTGGAACTGCCTCCCTCCGAGGGATTTTCTACTATTTATGTTGTGGTAGACAGGCTGTTCAAAATGGCACATTTTCTCCCCATGAGGGGTACACCTTTGGCTATGGATACAGCAAAGATTTTTGTCAAAGAAGTTGTTAGGCTGCATGGAGTCCCAGCAAGCATTGTGTCTGATCGGGGTGTCCAATTTACTTCAAGGTTCTGGAAGACCCTCTGTGGTTCCCTCGAAATCGAATTGGCATTTTCATCCGCCTATCATCCCCAGACGAACGGGCAAACTGAGAGAACCAACCAGACCTTGGAGCAATACCTCAGGTGCTTCTCTGCCTTCTCTCAGGATGACTGGGTCTCCTTATTACCTGTTGCAGAATTCTCCTACAACAACTCCTTGCACTCTGCCATCAATCAAACACCATTTTTCACTAATTACAGTTTCCATCCATCCTTTCTGCCAATCTTAATACCTGAATGTATCTTTTTGGCTGTCTCTGAGACTATGAGTTTCTTTTCCACCAACAACAAACTCCTACAAGAAACTATGGCGAAATCCCAGGATTACAATAAAAAAATGTTTGATAAGAAGAGGTGTGGAGAATTGATCTTGGAGCCCAGCAACCAAGTGTGGTTGTCCACAATGAACCTGAAAATGACTTGTCCCTCTAGGAAATTAGGCCCTAAATTTATGGGTCCTTTCCCGGTGAAGAAGAAAATAAATGATGTCAACCTATGAACTTGATCTGCCAGACTCTCTAAAAGTGCACCCGGTCTTCCACGTGACGCTACTGAAACCTGCTACCTCTAATCCTTTTGCTGGCCGCACTATCGGCCCACCCAAACCTGTCATAATTGACAACGAAGAAGAATTCGAAGTAGAGGCAATCCTAGACTGTAGAAAAAGGAGGAATGGAATCCAGTACCTCATTAAGTGGAAGGGGTATGGCCCTGAAGACAATTCCTGGGAGCCAGAGAGCAATTTTCATGCCCCGGAACTTTTACAGACTTTCAGGAATGTTCATGCCTTCAAGCTGGCCCAACTGGGCATCCAGGGGCTGCCCTTAGGGAGGGGGCACTGTCAGAGAGCTTACCTTGCTTGTCGTGGAACTGGCCGCCCTGGGACACGCCGGTGCGCGCCGATGCGTGCCGGTGCGCAATGGTGCACTCATTCCTGTGCATGCTACTGTGCACGCTCCTGCAGGCGTTGGTGTGTGTACTGGCGTGTGGGCGCGTGCGTGTGCGCGGGCGTGCACACGCGTTTGTGAACGTCAGCCGTTGGCGCCAACCGGCCTATTTAGGTTTGCCATGCACTCTGCTCAGTGCTGCCTGATCATCAGCTCCCTGTGCCTTAGTTTCCGTTGCCTGTCTCGTGTTCCTGTGTACCTTATCTCCTTACGACCCGGATTGCCTTTGGATTCTCCTGTTTGCTGCCTGCACCTGACCTTGGCCTGTTTGACTCCTCTTCTGTCTATTCCTGTTGTTCCTTTGCTGCCAGCCTGTTGCCGAACCCTGCTTGTGCCCCGATCTACCTGTCTTGCTCCTGCTCAGCACCTGTAACCGGTGTTCCTGGCTACTAACCTGCTGCTTGAAGATTACCTCTCATTATGTACCTGGATCCCTTCAGCAGGCTCTCATACCATTCCGTACTCCCGTGCCTCCTGTCTGCTCTACCAGGGGCCGTAAGTCGGATAAGTAAGGGAGTCTACCCTCTGCCCAAGCGGACTCATCAGTCTGGTAAGTGGAAGTCTGGCAAGCATAAAATCTTGATCAGCAATAATACTGGGAATTTATGCCATGTTCTACTATATGAACGGTTAGCGCTGTCCTTTCTTGTTTTCGTAATTACGTATTTACAATCTTCACAGAGCATTTAACTCCATTAGCCTCTGCCTCTTTAGACCCAGGCCATCAGCCTGAGCCTGTCGGATGCTGGATGAATGGGACTTTGGAGAGGATTAGATCTTACATACAGAGGGAGTCAATCCTTGACACTTAAAAGGATTAGCAAAGGGTAACAAGGCCCCTTCGGCCAATTTGGGACAATCACTGGAACTGTCACTCTCCCCCGCCTCAACCTCAGCTGGAAGATGAGAATCAGAGGGAGCAGCAGAAAGGCATAAGCTGTTTTGGAGATCCATTCTGCAGTCAGCACCTCCACCCCAATTGCTTGCTGATTCTGGGCCCTGGAATGGAACCTCAGTAACTTGGTGTTGACTGGGGATGTAAGCGGTCTACCTCTGGAAGAAAAATACCAAGCTCTGTTAGTTCTCGAAAGACTTGCAGTAGTCTGGAAAATGCATTGTTGTCCAGACTTGTCCTGGACAAATAGTTTGCCTGAAGATTCTTATGACCAGGCACATAGGCCGCAGATAGCTGCAGAAGATTGACTTGGGCAGATTCTAAAATTAGAGAAACCTCCTTCAGAAGGGAGAGACTGAGCCTTGTTTCCAGATGTAGGCCACAGTCGTTGCACTGTCCAACTTTACCAGGACAGGCTTACCCCAGAACATTGCAGACAATTTTGTTTCTTCAACCATAAGTTTAGGCCACTGGTCTAGAAACCTGACTTGAACGGGAGCGAGAGTTAAACTGAGCCTTCCTGAGCTGCTGGAGTGAGGTGATTTCTATGGCTCAATCTGAGACGTGAAAGATCTCCAAATATGGCCTAAAATGCTTGCCTTAATGGACCACGTGTCAATCACCAAAGCCATACCTATGTCCACAGAGGAGCCACATAGTGCCCATAAGGCATGTATGGGTGGCACAATCCCAAAATAACAGAAAGCATCCTGACGTGGAATTCTTTACTGACTTCTTGGTTTATACGTTGACTTCCCAGTTTTTCCCGTACTCCTAGCCAGAAATGCAGAAGCTAAGGTCTCTGGAGTGAGAGTGAGCGTGGAAACTGACTCTTGAGTTTTTCGGTCTCCTTTAACTCAGCAGACATTCATCTTGAGGCAGCAAGCCAAACTGACTGCTATTAAATTTAGGCGTGACCTTCTATGATCAAGAAAAATGCAGTGATAGCGTTTGTCCTTGAAGGCCACAACATCTTCTGATGGTAAGGTCATGTATATGGCCAATCCCATAAGGGACACACTGACCAGAGGGATGATCCCAACCCCTGGACATGTTTCAGTTCAAAAGGACTCCAATCTTGTAGAATGAGCACTTGATCCATTCAACATAAGGGCATTGTCAAGCTGTCCTCTGGAGGTACTTAAAACATTTCCAAAGCTTCACTTCTATTCAAACGCATTTTACCAACCTTACCAATCTGGACAAAGGTCATCCTCATCTTCCTGTTCAGAAGTAGGGATGAGCTGAACACCCCCAGTTCGGTTCGCAGCAGAACAGGCAAAAATTTGTTTGAACACATGAACACCGTTAAAGTCTATGGGACACGAATATGAATAATCAAAAGTGCTAATTTTAAAGGCTTATATGCAAGTTATTGTCACAAAAAGTGTTTGGGGACCTGGGTCCTGCCCCAGGGACATGTATCAATGCAAAAAAAGTTTTCAAAAACGGACATTTTTTCGGGAGCATGTTTTTAATAATGCTTAAAGTGAAACAACAAAAGTGAAATATTCCTTTAAATTTCGTACCTCGGGGTGTCTATAGTATGCCTGTAAAGTGGTGCATGTTTCCCGTGTTTACAACAGTCCCTGCACAAAATGACATTTCTAAAATGAAAAAAGTCATTTAAAAGTACTTGTGGCTATAATGAATTGTCAGTCCCGGCAATACACATAAAAATCATTGAAAAAAATGGCATGGGATTCTCCCACAGTCCATTAACAGGCCCTTTGGGTCTGATATGAATATTAAGGGGAACCCCAACCAAAATAAAAAAAATTGCTTGGGGGTCCCCCAAAATTCCATACCAGGCCTTTCAGGTCTGGTATGGATATTAAGGGGACCCCCACGCCAAAATTAAAAAAACGTGGGGGTCCCCCCAAAAATCCATACCAGACCCTTATCTGATCACGCAAACTGGCAGACCTCAGAAAAATAGGGGTGATGAGAGAGCGCCCCCCCTGAACCATACCAGACCACATGCCCACAACCCTTGCCCGGTGGTTGTGGGGGTCTGCGGGCGGGAGGCTTATCGGAATCTGGAAGCCCACTTTAACAAGGGGACCCCCAGATCACAGCCTCCCAACCTGTGTGAAATGGTAACGGGTACAAAAAAGGACATGGCACGGCTTGGGACAAGTCCTTTATTAAAAAATTAAAAAATAAAAATGTCCCACAAAGTCTTCTTCTTCTTCTCTTGCTCTGCCGATGGACCAAAAAAGAAAAAAAAACAGCACGCCGCCACCGATATACCTCCATGGGAGGCACCCGCCGTAATGACCATCCTCTCAAGTGACAGTTCTTTTATAACTGAGGGCGGAGCCACACGGTGATGTCCCCGGGTGACCCTACCCCCCTCTGATGCACGAGGACATCCCTATGGCTTCCCCGTAGCATCAGAGGGGGACGGGATCACCTGGTTACATCACTGGGTAGCCCCACCCCCTCTGATGCTACAGGGAAGCCATAGGGATGTCCCTGTGCATTCGAGGGGGCAGGGTCACCCGGCGATGTCACCGCGTGGTCCCGCCCTCACGGTCATTACGGCGGGTGCCTCCCATGGAGGCGGATTGGTGGCGGTGTGCAGGTTTTTTTTTTCTTTTTCAGTCCATCGGCGGAGCAAGAGAAAAAGAAAAGGACTTTGTGGGACATTTTTATTTTTTTAATAAAGGACTTGTCCCAAGCCGTGTCATGTCATTTTTACCATTTTCACACATTTTTTGTGAGATGGTAGGGGTACATTTGTACCCCATTACCATTTCACATGGGGGGAGGCTGGGATCTGGGGGGTCCTCTTGTTAAAGGGGGCTTCCAGATTCTGATAATCCCCCCGCAGACCCCCACAACCACCGGGCAAGGGTCGTGGGGATGAGGCACTTGTCCCCATCAACATGGGGACAAGTGTTTTGGGGGCTACCCCAAAGCACCCTTCCCATGCTGAGGTCATGAGGCCTGGTATGGTTCAGGAGGGGGGTGCTCTCCCATCCCCCTCTTTTCCTGCAGCCTGCCAGGTTGCATGCTCGGATAAGGGTCTGGTATGGACTTTTGGGGGGACCCCCACGCCATTTTTTTTATTTTGGCACGGGGTTCCTCTTAAAATCCATACCAGACCTGAAGGGTCTATTATGGATTTTGAGGGGGACCCTCACCCAATTTTTTAAAAAATTTGGGCACGGGGTTCCCCTTAATATCCATACCAGACCTGAAGGGCCTGGTAATGGACTGTGGGGGAATCCCATGCCATTTTTTCAATGACTTTTATGTGTATTGCCGAGACCGACAATTCATTATCGCCGCAAGTACTTTTAATTGACTTTTTTCCCTTTAGAAATGTCATTTTGTGCAGGGACTGTTGTAAACACGGGAAACATGCGCCACTTTTTTTTTAAATTTAAACGTTTTTATTGATTTTCAAAAAACAGACAACAAACAAAAGAAAAAAAAAACAAATGAATAATTTCAGCAATTAAAGAAGCTATATACATAGAAAACAAAACACACACAAAAAAACCCCCGCATACATACATACATACATTGGTCATGCCTGGTTTCTGTGCCAGTTTAATTTTAAAGAAAGATGTTATCCCATGTTACATATGTCCTCCTAGAGTTTTCACATAATCATGAGTCCTTGCCCTATAACTAATGGAGAGATAGCCAAAAGTCATATTCCTCTAGGAGGCTATTGAGGCTGTAGAGGGGTTCATGAGCCATTTGAACCAAACCTTTTCATATTTGAGGAGACAACCCCTATTTATATATGTTTCTTTGTATAATAGTAAGCTATTATTAATGAGTTGTTTCCACAAAGACAGCGATTGGGGGGTGGTTTTCTTCCAGCTGAGAGCCAGAGCTTTACGAGCATAGAACAAAAGCAGCCCCACCAAAGTACGCCCTGCTGTCCTAGGAATAAATTGCTCTATCAGACCTAGAATACATATTGGCATTAATCGTTGCAGTGGGATATATGTTATTTCGAATATAAAAGCTAGTATTCCCAATACCTTACAATAGCTGGACAAGTCCAGAATATATGGGTAAAGTCTCCAGGAGTCTCCCCACATCGCCAACAACCAGGAGCAGAGTCTGAATTAATTTTATTTAATATATGGGGGTGTAATATGCCCTGTGGACTATCTTAAATTGAATAAGTCAGTCTCTCAAGGAGACGAGAGAGTTGAAGGGAGAGTCCCATATATTATCCCAATCATCCTCGTTAAGTTCAGGGATATCTTTAGACCATTTTAATCTTAATTTCTCTAAATCAGGGAGAGAGGCAGTTGTTAAGTGAAAATACAATTTAGATGCGGTATTCTTTGTACAATCTAACCTAAGAAGCTTCTCTAAGGCAGATTGAACTAGTTGTGGAGGAGAGCCAGAGAATTGACAGCTGAAGGCATGGGAGAGTTGAAGGAAATGAAAAGAATACGAATGAGGAATATTGAAGTCGGAGATTAGTTGGGAAAAAGAAATCAAAGATTTATCCAAAATGATCTGTGTCACTGTTTTTATCTTAAAATTAGTCCAAGCATAGGGATCAGGCAGTGAATAGAAATGCTCCAGAGTGGGATTTAACCAGAGTCTCCTGGATCACAGGTGTTAAATTTAGGGATGTATAGTCTGAAACCTGTCTAGAAACCACCACCCCTAGATATTTAAAATGCTCCACCCATCTTAGGGGGGTATCCATATCGATAGTGGCACGAGCCGCAGAATCTATAAATAGAAATAGAAGTGACTTTTTCCAGTTTACTTTAAGGCCTGTGACTGAGGAAAAAGAATTGAGGACCTGTAGGGCCCCCTTAAGTGATGGTCCTGCATCATTAAGAAAGAGGAGTAGATCGTCCGCATACAGGGCGACCCTTTCCTCCAGCCAGCCAACACGCAATCCCTTAATATGAAGGGAAGTACGGAGAGCCTCCGTCAGCGGTTCCATCGCTATGGTGAACTGGGCTGGAGTGAGGGGGCAGCCCTGTCGAGTACCCCTTGACAGAGAAAAAGACTGTGATAAGCTACCTCCCAACTTGATAGCTGAGGTGGGGTTTTGATAAATTATCTGTATCCAATTAATAAAGACCAAGGGGAATTCCATCCTTCTAAGGACCTCCCAAAGAAAAGGCCATTCAATAGTATCGAAGGCCTTTTCAAAATCTAAGGAGGCCACCACCCTAGTACCTTCATTCAAATGCTTTGCATGTATATTGGTGAACAAACGTCTCAAATTTACATCGGTTGACCTATTGGCCATGAAGCCAGTTTGGTCAATATCTACAACAGATGGTAATAGTGGCTGTAGTCTGATGGTAAGTAGTTTAGTCAAAATTTTAAAATCTGTATTAGGTAGGGCAAGTGGCCTATAGGAAGCACACGAGGTAGGATCTTTTAGATCTTTATGAATTAGTATAACATGGGCATGGCTCATAGAAGTTGGAAGGGCTCCATCTGTCAGGCATTGAGAATAGAGTTGTGCTAGCTTGGGAGCTAATATATTCCCATGTGTCTTATAAAACTCTATGGGGAGACCATCCGGACCCAGAGACTTCCCCCATGGAAATTATTAAATTGCCCTCAGTACCTCCTCCGGGGTTATTGGCCCCCACCAGAGACTCTCTTTCTTTATCCAAGTGCCAATGGGTCTAGCCAGGATGCCAAATCCTTGGGCTGAAAGTCAGAAGGCAGCACAGAGGTATAAAGGGAACTATAATATTGGTGAAAGACCTCTCGTATATATGGTAATAAGGAAACTGATATACCTGAGGCAGACACCATATTAGGAATCACTGTTGGAGGATAATCTGGCTGTGCCAACATCGCTAGAAGGCAACCATTACGGTCCCCCTGTTCAAAAAACATTTGTTTATTCCGATGTAGATCTAATCTGGTGATCTCTGTGAGATGGAGATTCAGGAGGTCAAAATGGGTTTTAGTAGGGTCAGTAGTATAAATATCAGACTAACGTTGCACAGCTTGCTGTAGCGCTGTTGCAACGGCTGCCTGTTCCCTGCGAATCCCTTGAAGGCGTCCCATATCATTGCAACAGAGGAGGATCCCTCATTAAACTCCCAATATTCCGCCAATCGTGGTGAAATATTGGTTGTCAGGTCTACATGAGAAAGCCAGTGGGTCCCCAAGCGCCATAGAGCTGCAGCTCTATAGGATGGGGCATGAATCTTAAGAAGTAATGGCGAGTGATCTGAGAGTCCGCTGGGTAAATATCATGCATCTAGTACATCAGACAACATAGTCGAGTTAGCAAAGGCGAGGTCGATATGAAAAGAAGTTTTGTATGTGGCAGAAAAACAAGAATAGGCTCTAGTCTCAGGATGTTTCCACCTCCAGACCTCAGTTACCCCATTACCTGAGCCCAGGTAAGTAGATCTGTAGAGAATTGTTTCGGGGGAACAGGTCTGTCCAGATCAGGGGTCATAATGGCATTGAAATCAACAACAGCTTTGCCGGATAATACGAGATTACTTTCTCCAAAATTGAGTATTGGGTGGACGAAGAAAAAGGAGGGGGAATATACACCCCTACTACTATATATCGCATACCCCACACCGTAAATACTATGATTACATATTTGCCTTGAGGATCAGTAGGGACCTGTTCCATTATACATGGAAAAGATTTACTGATTAATATCGATACTCCTCTTGCATATGTAGAATAAGAAGAATAAAAGGCTTGCTGAATCCATGGCTTTTTTAGTGCCAAACACTTGCTGCCCCTGAGATGCGTCTCCTGTAAAAGCAACATGCGCCACTTTAAAGGCATACTATAGACACCCCCCAGGTACGAAATTTAAAGGAACATTTCACTTTTATTGTAAAGGAACATTTCACTTTAAGCATTATTAACCACTTGATGTCTGGGCCATAGCCGAATGACAGCTACAGCGAGGACCAGAATTTCCAGGAGGCCGTCATAGGACGTTCTCCCCTTTCCTCATTCCCCGTGCGCACTCACGAGTGTTCATTGGGGAAATCCTGTGCTGGCCATGTCCCTTGGACACAGCCAGTCATAGATCGCTGTAAATGGCCAATCACAGCGGCCGTTTACAGCGGGATCGGCGGTGCCAATGAGAGATGATCTCAAATGTAAACATATGAGATCATCTCTCATTGCCAGCTCTCTCTCCTCACACAGAGACCGCGTGTGAGGAGAGAGAGGATAGCTGCAGTGATCTGAGCCTTTAGTGCTCCAGTGAGTGAAATTTTTTTTTACAGTGATAAAAAAGTGCCCAAACAGTGCCCCATCAGTACAGTGGGATCTGTGCCAATTAGTGCCCACCTGTTCCAATCGGTGACCACCTGTGCCAATCTGTGCCCACCTGTGCCCATCTGTGCCATTGGTGATCAGTGTCCGGACATCTGTGCACATCTGCAATCAGTGCCCACCTGTGCCACCTCATCAGTGCCCACCTCTGCCAATCAGTGCCCATCTGTGCCGCCTCATCAGTGCACATCTGTGCCGCCTCATCAGTGCCCATCTGTGCCATCTCAGTGCCCATCTGTGCCACCTCATCAGTGCCACCTCATCAGTGCATATCTGTGCCATAAATCAGTGCCCATCTGTGCCTCCTCAGTGCACATCTGTGCAATCAATCAGTTCCCATCTGTGCAGCTTCATCAGTGCCCATCTGTGCCACCTCATCAGTGCACATCTGTGTAATCAGTGCACATCTGTGCCGCCTCATCAGTGCACATCTGCGCCACCTCATAAGTGCACATCTGTTCCACCTTATCAGTGCACATCTGTTCCACCTCATCAGTGCCCCTTTGTGCCACCTCATCAGTGCCCCTCTGTGCCACCTCAGTGCCCATCTGTGCTCATCAGTACCGCTTCATCAGTGCCCATCAGTGCAGGCTTAGCACACACCTGTGTAGTCGCATCACCACCAGCAAGCATGTCCAAAAGAGGCTTTTCCACCGAGGAGGCGTACCAGATACTTTCCCAGGCCGACGAGAGCAACGGGATGCTCTTAGTTCGGATTCCATTTCAAATTCCGATTCTGAGTCGGACGTAAATTATGTGCCAGTCCTCAGTAGTGGAACACTGAGTGACTCAGAGGAGGAAGATTTTCGTCCCGCCAAATGAAGGCATTCTAGTGAGGAGGCAGTGGCATCCACCAGCACCGCAGTACCTCGGCAAGAAAGGCCAAGGACCCATGCCAGCCTTCCCTATGCCCTTCAGAACCCCTTGTGGCTTTCTTCTAATTCAGGAGAAGCCAACATTCCCCCTTTTACTGCCCAGCCAGGAGTCCAGGTGGACACCGAAAATTTTTCCCCAATCAATTTTTTTGATTTAATTTTTACAGAGGACATGCTATCAACAATTGTGGTCCAGTGCAACCTTTATGCACAGCAATTTATTTTAAATAATCCAACGTCTTATTATGCCCGTCCCTACGAGTGGAGAGACCTAACGGTGGAGGGGTTGAAGGTTTTTTTAGGCCTCACATTTTGTATGGGACTCACCAAAAAAAACACCTTGAATTCCTATTGGTCCACCCACCCCATCCACCACATTCCAATCTTCTCCAAGGTAATGCCCAGAACCAGATACCAAATGAATGATAACACCCAGTTCCCCCCCGAAATGACCCAAATTATGACAGGCTTTTCAAAATTCGGCCACTTCTATTTTTTTTTAAGTATTCCCCCAGCTGTTTACCCTGGACCAACACATATGTGTGGATGATCCCTTGTTAAATTTAGTGGCAGGCTTAAAATCAAACAATTTATTGACAGCAAAAGGGCCCACTATGGGGTGAAGGTATACAAATCATGTGACCGAGTCACAGGGTACATGTATGCCTTCAAAGTGTACGAAGGGAAGAACACCCAGCTGCAACCCCCTAATTGCCCAGACTACTTGGGATCAAGCGGGAAAATTGTTTGGGACCTCATATACCCCCTACTGGAGAAAGGCTACCAACTGTATGTAGACAACTTCTACACATCTCTGCCCCTGTTCCACAACCTTCACCGGAAGAAGACGCCAGCATGTGGCACCATAAAAAAGAACCCAAAGTTCTTTCCTCAAAGTCTTGTCAATAAGAGGTTGGGGAAAGGAGAAACGGCAAGTCTGCGGAACAAGGAGATTTTGGCAGTGAAGTGGAGGGACAGAAGGGATGTCTACATGTTGTATTCAAACCACAATGATACCTTCATAGAAATCCCTAGAAGAAATGGCCCCATCCAATAACCAGAATGCATTTATGAATATAATTTGTTCATTGGGGGAGTCGACTTCAATGACCAAATGTTGGAACCATACCTTGCCACAAGACGGACATACCATTGGTATAAAAAGGTCGCAATTTATTTTTTTCAATTGGCCATATACAACTCATATGTAATTTACCGCAACTCCACCCAAAACCCCAAACGCTTCCTTGGCTACCAGGAAGAAATTTACACTGCCCTTATATTCCCGAACAGCCCACCAGAAAACATCAGATCCAATGTTCTTAGTTGACTCTCTGAATGCCACTTTTCAGATAGACTCCCTCCCAGACCAACAGGCCAACGACGTAAAAAAAAAAAAGTAAGGTGTGTACCAGAGCAGGAGTCAGAAGAAACACATCTTATTTCTGTGCCCAATGTCCTTCCGAACTAGGCCTCTGCATAGGTGAATGTTTTCGCCGTTACCATACTTCAAAAAATTATTAGTGAAGTATGATAAACATAATCCTCAGTTCCTGCCTTCACACACCTTATGCCACTGCCTACTCTGTAACTGACCCTGGCTTGTTATTCAACCATGCTTCTGCCTGCCGATACTGTACATACCGCTGCCTGATCTGGAACTGACCCTGGACTGTTATTCGACCATGCTTGGTATGTGCATGCTATGTGTCCCTGGAACACCTGACGGTGTTCCTTGCATGTTGTATCTCTGTATGTGGTCAGGCTGTGTAGAAGTTTCACACATGTGCTATCGCCATACTCAGGAGGAGTAGCTGAATGTATTTTGGGGTGTCACTTTTGCTATCTAAATGCTACGTGTTGGAGATATCTTATAAACGGACAACTTTGTGTAAAAAAAATGCGTTTTCATTTTTTTTACAAATTTTCCAAAAACTTCTGGAAAAAACTGAACCATTCAAAGGACTCAATATGGCTCATAGATTATACGTTGGGGTGTTAGCTTTCCAAAATGGGGTAATTTTGTGGGTGTTTCCATTGTCCTGGTGCTCCAGGGCCTTCAAAAGTGCAATAGGTGGTTGAGAAATGAGATGTGTAATTTATGCTCCTAGAACACCTGATGGTGCTCCCTGCATGTTGGGCCTCTGTATGTGAACAGGCAGTGAAAAAGTCCCACACATGTGGTATTGTAATATTCAGGAGGAGTAGCAGAATGTATTTTGGGGTGTCATTTTTGCTATCTAAATGCTATGTGTTGGAGATATCTTATAAACTGACAATTTTCTGTAAAAAAAAAGGCGTTTTCATTTTTTTCCACATTTTCCAAAAACTTCTGGAAAAAAATTAACTGTTCAAAAGACTCAGAATGGCTCATAGATTATATGTTGGGGTGTTAGTTTTCCAAAATGGGGTCATTTTGTGGGTGTTTCCATTGTCTTGGTGCTCCAGGACCTTCAAAAGTGTAATAGGTGATTGAGAAATGAGATGTGTAATTTTTGCTCCTAGAACACCTGATGGTGCTCCCTGCATGTTGGGCTTCTGTATGTGGCCAGGCAGTGAAAAAATCCCACACATGTGGTATTGTTATACTCAGGAGAAGCAGCAGAATGTAATTTGGGGTGTCATTTGTGGTATGCACATGCCATGTGAGAGAAATAAGCTATTACAATGACAATTTTGTGAATATAAAAAAAAAAAAATTGCAAAGAATTGTGGGAAGAAATTACAACTTCAAATAACTCTCCATGCTTCTTACTAAATACCTTGAACTGTCTACTTTCCAAAAAGGGGTTAAATGTGGGGCATTTGTACTTTCCTGGCTTGTTAGGGTCTCAAGAATTGAGATAAGCCACCAGTACATCAGATGTGATACATTTTTTATGATTTGCACCATAGCTTGTAGACTCTAAAACTTTCACACAGACCAAATAATTTCCACTAATTTTTACCAAAGATGTAGCAGTATAAATTGTGGCCAAAATTTATGAAGAAAAATTACTTTACATTTTCTCACAGAAATTAAGAAAAATTTGTTTTTTTTTCAAAATTTTCGGTCTTTTTTCATTTATAGCGCAAAAAATAAAAAACCCAGAGGTGATCAAGTACCATTAAAAGAAAGCTCTATTTGTATCAAAAAAGGACAAAAAAATAATTTGGGTACAGTGTTGCATGACTGAGTAATTGTCATTCAAAATGTGAGCGCACTGAAAGCTGAAAATTGGTCTGGAAAGGCGGGGTTTAAGTGCTCAGTAAGCAAGTGGTTAAAATCACTGTTCCCGAAAAAAAATTGATACATTGATACATGTCCCCTGGGAAAGGACCCAGGTCCTTAAACACTTTATGACAATACCATGCATATAAGCCTTTACAATTAGCACTTTTGATTTCTCCCGTAAACTTTTTTGGGTGTTCCGCGGCTTTCGGATTTGCCGTGAACACCCCAAATTGTTTGCTATTCGGCGAACAGGTGAATACCCCATGTTTGAGTCGAACTTATGTTCAACTCGAACATCAGGCTCATCCCTATTCAGAAGAGACTGAAGAGGATTGATTGGCTTAAGAAGGCCCGGAATAGAAGACTGGACATTGCCAGCATAGATGGCCCTTGCAGAAGTTGAATTCAGCAATTCCTTTAGAGTGACTTGACCATATGCTTAATTGTGACAACTTGGTCACCATTAGAGATGAGCCGAACACCCCCCAGTTCGGTTCACATCCAGAACATGCGGACAGACCAAAAGTTTGCACGAACTTTCGAACACCGTTAAAGTTTATGCGACTCGAGCGCAAGAAATCAAAAGTACGAATTTTAAAGGCTAATATGCAAGTTATTGTCCTCAAAAGGGTTTGGGGACCCGGGTCCTGCCCCAGGGGACATGTATCAATGCAAAAAAGTTTTAAAAATGGCCATTTTTTCGGGAGCAGTGATTTTAATGATGCTTAAAGTGAAAAAATAAAAGTAAAATATTCCTTTAAATATCATACCTGGGGGGTGTCTATAGTATGCCTGTAAAGTGGCGCATGTTTTCCCATGTTTAGAACAGTCCTTGTCCAAAATGACATTTCTAAAGGAATAAAAGTCATTTAAAACTGCTTGCAGCTGTTATGTAATGTCGGGTCCTGGCAATATGGATGAAAATTATTGAGAAAAGCGGCATGGGTAATCCCCCAGCCCATTACCAGGCCCTTTGGGTCTTGTATGGATATTAAGGGGAACTCCGCACCCAAATTAAAAAAAGAAAAGGCGTGGGGCCACCAGGCCCTATATACTCTGAACAGGAGTATACAGGCGGTCCCAAAAAAGACAGGGACTGTAGGTTTGTTCTTAAGTTGAATCTGTTTGTAATTTGGAACAGGTACATTTTGTAGGTATAGCTCCAGCCAAAAAATCTATAAGCTTTTTGAATAACATAGGGAAGGGTTATCATCACCCCTGTAATATTTGTTTTGCTGTCTGTGCCCCTGTTCAGAAGATTTCACCTCACTTTCTGTCCCAATAACAATTGGATTTGGAAAATTTTGGATTATTAGGGAAACAATGATTGGTGATAAAGCATTAGTGGAGAGACACCTTTTTCCCATATTAACTCTTACAGGAGAGAATTTCCCTTCCTAGGGGTAGATTTCCTCTCACTTCCTGTTGTCTCCCTCCATTTGTAAGTAGGAGTCCTTTGTAAATCGGATGTTTGAAAATAGGGGACCACCTATACTATACGGCCTGCCCTATACACTCTGGAAAATTGGGCCTTAGGTGTTGGTTTTACCAGAACACTGTAAGTCCTCATAGTTACTCTTGGTGGGTGCTGGAACAGGCCCTGCTGTGAAATATTATATCAAGAATTGTAATGACATGCCCCTGTTAAACAGGGGCAGAAAAATTGGGCCTTAGGCAGTGGTGGTGGCACAACACTGTAAAGTCTCACAGATACTTTTGAGCGCAGGAACAGGCCCTGCTGTGAAATATCAGATCAAAAATTGTAAATCACACCCCTGTTAAACAGGGACAGACAAATTGGGCCTTAGGCGGTGGTGGTGGTGGTGGTAGTGGCACAACACTGTAAAGCCTCACAGATACTTTTGTTGAGTGCAGGAACAGGCCCTACTGTGAAATATTAGATCAAAAATTGTAATTACGTGCCCCTGTTAAACATGGGCAGAAAAACTGGGCCTTAGGCGGTGGTGGTGGTGATGGTGGCACAACACTGTACAGCCTCACAGATACGCAGTGCCGAATCGCAAAAAGTGCTCTGGTCAGGAAGGGGGTAAATTCTTCGGGGGCTGAAGTGGTTAAATGCAGCAAAATAGTTTGCTTAGTAACAAACCTTAAGGGGTTAACCACTACTAGAGGGAGACTGAAGCCTCCATCCACAGCCCTGATTCACCAGGTGGTTAATGAGCTAAACCTTGCCTGCCAAGAATTAGGACATAATGAAAAATGTTGTTCAGAACAGCAACAAAAAGGTAGGAATTTGCAACAGAATTACACTAATATTCTGCAATGTACACGAACCAAGGGAATTGTAGACCTCATAAACATGCTTCTCCCTTTTTTTATTTGATGAAAAAATGGAGAGCACATAGAAATATAAAAGGATATCCCATATCTCAACAGGCCATGGCTGGCTCCAATAGTCATCCGCAGGTGACTCCTCTACATTCTCTGGAAATTCTGGTCTTTTGAGGGGTTGGCATAAGGGCACAACAGTAAAGCAAACATGAGAAGTCACCAACAGGTTATTGCCATGTGTGAACAGACAAAGTGTTACTTTGTGTACCTGTTATGCAGAGTACTCCCTGTGGAGGAGCTCAGGGTATGCATAGTGGCTGCAGGGAGCAAGGCACAACAATATCCAGCAATGCAGCATTCATTTGGCTGCAAAGCATTTTTAAAATTTAGCTCACCCATCCTTCGTCATTGGACCGTAAACACCGGCACCAACACCACTGCCCACTTTATATGAGTTAAGTCCTGGAGGCATGGGGTGGCGGAGCCTAAACCCAGCTGTGCTGACATGGAGCCATCAGGAAAAAGACCACCGCTGTTCATGGTTAAAATAAATGACTGGCTTGCCACAAACAATGTATATTTGGCAATAGTGATAAGCTATGACATTGTGACCTAAAAAGTCTTCTAATAAAGTAGTAGCCTCCCTGGCGGTTTTCCCGAGTGTGGCTCGGGGTTAAAAATCAGGACCATTAGCGGTAACCCCGAGCCACACTCGGGATTACATTGCAGGATCCTGGGGCGGCATTACTTACCTTGTCCCTGGGATCCTGCGATGTCCCCTGCAGTGTCCGCGGGCTGTGTCCTCTGCCCGAAGCCTCTCCTTGCCAGGCTCTGTTCCCTGTGAGCGTCGCGATGCACGGGGGCGGAGAATAACGGCAAGTTCAAAAAAATGTCAAAATCATAACACATACAGTACTGTAATCTTACAGATTACAGTACTGTATGAAATGATTTCACATCCCTTTTGTCCCCAGTGCTTTGGCCAATGCCCTGCATGCAGTTTTATGTGATATATACTGTTCTTTCTGCCTGTAAACTGGAGATTGTCCATAGCAACCAAAAAGTGTCCCTTTACGTCAAAAGTGGCTTTAGACCAGCTAGAAAACAGCGATAGTAAATTAGAACACTTGCAGAATTGAGCGATAGTGAATCGTGGGGAAATGTACTTTATTACTATTTATTTTTATTTTTTTTAATTATTTATTTTTATTTATTATATTATAATTTATGTTTTTGTGTTTCAAACTTTATCATACCCGGGATATCTACTAGACTCTTGTATGGACAGATTTAAGTGTGTTATTGTTAAGAATTACAGACCTACATATAAAACGCCAAATTTCCATGCAAAATAATGGTTCCGCTTTCAGCACCTAAAATCTGAAATAATCATACCGCCAGGGAGGTTAAAGTAAACCTGCTAATGCCATGGAGATACTAAAAAGGCTCCAGAGCTGCCTAAAAATATTTTTACATGTAGTTTTGAGCAACCAAGGTGCAAAAAGTTTGACACATCATGGTAGCTTTAAGAACTGGGTCATTCTTCTCCTGCAGGTTCTACTGTAGGTTCCTATTAGTCCATAAATATGATAGGTATTCCTAGTTTGCAATAAGTACATTTTTTTGAGGCTGGAAGGATAAGCACCAACACTTTAGAAAAAAAGTAAAAACTTGTGTGGTACGCTCATGATGCTGACAAATGTGCTTTTATAAAACTGGAATGATGTAAACAGCTAGGGATGAGCTTCGAGTTCGAGTCGAACTCATGTTCGACTCGAACATCGGCTGTTCGCAAGTTCGCCGAACAGCGAACAATTTGGGGTGTTCGCGGCAAATTCGAATGCCGCGGAACACCCTTTAAAAGTCTATGGGAGAAATCAAAAGTGCTAATTTTAAAGGCTTATATGCAAGTTATTGTCATAAAAAGTATTTGGGGACCTGGCCCTGCCCCAGGGGACATGGATCAATGCAAATAAGTTTTAAAAACGGCCGTTTTTTCGGGAGCAGTGATTTTAATAATGCTTAAAGTGAAACAATAAAAGTGTAATATTCCTTTAAATGTCATACCTGGGGGGTGTCTATAGTATGCCTGTAAAGGGGCACATGTTTCCCGTGTTTAGAACAGTCTGACAGCAAAATGACATTTCAAAGGAAAAGAAGTCATTTAAAACTACTTGCGGCTATTAATGAATTGCCGGTCCGACCATACACATAAAAGTTCATTGATAAAAACGGCATGGGAATTCCCCACAGGGGAAACCCGAACCAAAATGTAAAAAAAAAATGGCATGGGGGTCCCCTAAATTCCATACCAGGTCCTTCAGGTCTGGCATGGATATTAAGGGGAACCCCGGCCAAAATTTTAAAAAAAGATGGCGTGGGGTCCCCCTCAAAATCTATACCAGACCCTTCAGGTCTGGTATAGATTTTAAGGGGAACCCCGCGCCAATTTTTTTTTAAAAATGGCATGGGGTCACCCCAAAAATCCATACCAGACTCTTATCCAAGCACGCAACCTGGCAGGCCACAGGAAAAGAGGAGGGATGAGAGAGCGCCCCCCCTCCTGAACCTGATACCAGGCCACATGCTCTCAACATTGGGAGGGTGCTTTGGAGTAGCCCCCAAAGCACCTTGTCCCCATGTTTATGGGGACAAGGGCCTCATCCCCACAACCCTTGCCCGGTGGTTGTGGGGGTCTGCGGGAGAGGGGCTTATCGGAATCTGGAAGCCCCCTTTAACAAGGGGACCCCCAGATCCCGGCCCTCCCCCCTGTGTGAAAAGTACCCCTACTGTTTCACAAAAAAGTGTCAAAAAAGTTAAAAATTACAGACAGTTTTTGACAATTCCTTTATTTAAATGCTTCTTGTTTCTTCTATCTTCCTTCGGTTTCTTCCTCCATCTTCTTCTTCTGGTTCTTCCGGTTCTTCCTCTGGTGTTCTTGTTCAGCATCTTCCTCCACGGCGTCTTCTTCCCTTCTTCTTCTCGGGCTGCTCCGCATCCACCATGATGGGAGGCTCCCACTGTGTGACGCTTCTCGTCTTCTGACGGTTCTTAAATAATGGAGGGCAGGGCCATCCGGTGACCCCGCCCCCTCTGACGCATGGGGACTTGACGGGGACTTCCCTGAGGCTTTCCCCGTGATGTCAGAGGGGTGGGATCACCTGTTACATAATGGGTGACCCCGCCCCCTCTGACATTACGGGGAATGCCACAGGGAAGTCTCCGTCAAGTCCCCGTGCATCAGAGGGGGCGGGGTCACCGGATGGCCCCGCCCTCCATTTTTTAAGAATGGTCAGAAGACGATTCTTAGTACACGGAGGTAAATTTCCAAAAATCTAATTTTTGATTTCAGATAGTATCCATCCCGACCCAAGGGGGGGGGACTTAAAGTCCTTCTCCAATTGGAACTAAGATGGATATATAATTTAAAAGCAACTTGTTTACCAGGCCTAAATGAAGCAATGTGCTTCAAACCTTTTCTGGAAGGTTTCTCCTCAGGGGGAATGGAAAAATAGAAATTTGCTAGTCCTTGTATGTGTCATTTTTGATCAGCCTTTGAATCATGTCACGTTTTCCCTAATTAATGCTACTACCTGTTTATTTGAGCATTGAGCAGTCTTAAGGCCGGTACACACGATCTGACTTTTTGACAACAAACATGCAAATTAGCTGTTTTGGAGCAACATCCGACCGTGTGTACGCTCCATCGGACAAACTTTTTCTGTTTCCATCGGACTTTTGTTGGCTGTTTGAACAGACAAACTTTCCAGCAACAAAAGTCCGATGGAGCAAAGTTCGATCCTGTGTACACAAAACCATCTGACTTTCGTACAAACTACAGTACGCAGCCGCGAGAATGTTTCCAGTGCGATCCCATTGTGCAGGTTCTCGGCGACAGGGTACTGTACATCTTGCGCTGGCTGCAATAGGAAAAACACATTTTCCTATTGCGGCGAGCGCAAGAGGGAATTCCCCTCTGGGGGCATACCAGGCCCTTAGGTCTGGTATGGATCTTAAGGGGAAACCCCTACGCCGAAAAAACGACATGGGGTCCCCCCCAAAATCCATACTAGACCCTTATCTGAGCACGCAGCCTGGCCGGTCATGAAAGGGGGTGGGGACGAGCGAGCAGCCCCCCTCCTGAACCGTACCACAAGGAACAAGATAGGGGTGGTGCTAAGTTGGTCTAGAGAGTAGGGTAAACCCACATCCCCAATGTGTCTAGGCAAATTGAAATTTGTTTCTTTTGCGGGACTTTTAAAGGAGAACCTACTCATGAGTAATGAAGAGTATGAGGAGTGTAAGTTTTGAATGAAATTAGGTGTTTATTAAGGATGTAGACCTAAGTAAGTCTGTAGTACACAGGGTAAATGTAACAGGATTACAAAACAAAAAAGGGGCGGGTGGAGTTTTACAGGATGCGTAAAAGACAGAGAAATTGCAATACAATATGCATAGATAGACAATCAAAGAACCCCGGTGCATATGGACTACACACACGGGTTGTCAGGAAGAGGCCCTTGTCCTCATCAACATGGGGACAAGGTGCTTTGGGGTGGGGGGGCCGCAGTGTGCCCCCCATGTTGAGGGCATGCGGCCTGGTACGGTTCAGGAGGGGGGGCACTCACTCATCCCCACCCCTTTCCTGACTGGCCAGGCTGCATGCTTGGATAAGGGTCTGGTATGGATTTCGGGGGGACCCCCATGCCGTTTTTTTTGGCATAGGGGTTCCCCTTAAAATTCATACTAGACTACTAAGGGCCTGGTATGCCCCTGGAGGGGAACCCATGCCAGTTTTTTTATTTAAAATTTGGCGTGGAGTTCCCCCTCAAGATTCATACCAAACACAGTGCCTGGCATTGGTGGGGAACCAAGTCGGATCCCCGCACCAGTGTGAACCCGGCCCGCAAGGTATCAATCTCGCCGATAAAAGTGGCGAGATTGACGCAATATCAGACAACAATACAGAAGGTGACCAAAGGGTGGTGGTAAAGAGCTAAAAAACCACATGATTTGGTGAAATCAATCAATCTCTATGCATTATTTGTTAACTTGTATTCTTCTATGTTGTCCTACAATGTGCCCTCTAGGGGGCAATAATCCTGTTTGGTTGCTTTTGACATACTACACCAAAGTGAAGGTATTTGTTTTTTTATTTTACATATTCGGTCATCCCATTTTGTAATATGTTGGCATCTTTCCTCCTTTCCCCGCTGGTCTTTGATTTGCCATTTGGGCTGGACTCAGTCCCCCGACATGCAAAGCCGCTTGGGTAATCCACCCATAGCAGCTATGTGGAGCGCATTGACCTTTGGTCAATTGCCCTCCATCTTGCTACTCCTGTGGACATGTGCAGTCCGCTGGTGAAGCCTTACGTGTCAGTGGGCGGCGCGCACAGCTCTCCTCTCTGCCGTGCTTACATAGTGCATGCGCGGTCGGGGCGCAGTGGTGCGTGCGCGGCCCAGGTGCCCGTTAGGAGAGCAGACTCGCTGATCAACACGGCTGACATTGTTCAGCTTTGTTGATTCAGCAATTAGTGAAACAGTTATAAGCACACAGCAGTCTCACAATGGCATCCACTCTATTGTAGATGGATGTCAGGATGCTGTGCGCTTTGTGTAATCTGTTGAAGGTAAATGATTCATCTTTAAAACTTGTAATGCCACAATGATAGATTTTCCGTAATACTACATATACCTCAAATAATCGATACATCAAGGCAGATTGAATTCTAATCAATTGCTTTTATTATATAGATACTGACCCCATGCATGGCCTTGATGAGTATTAAAGCTTCCACTCTGGCTTAATATATTTTCTAATCAGGTACTAACTTTGTTGGCACATGTTTGTTGTATAAATCTGCATACACCCCAATAATGGATATAATATTACATAAGTATTATTTCTCGCTATCCTTTTACATTTAGGCTGACCCTCCATTTCCTTGGCCTCAGTACTCCTGTCTGCCCAGTCCTGGGCAGCTCTCAGTGATTGTATGTGGTAGGGGGGAGGAAAGACCCGCCATCTTTAGCTGCCTGACACAAGTTCCATCTAGAGATGCTTACCTCAAAGGGGTGATTAGGATCGTTCTATAGAAGCACAATCCTTCCTTGTGAGTTCTTGAAGAACACCCCTGAGGAAAGATTGTCACTGAAACGCGTTGGGTGAAGGACCACATTCAATCGTGTGCTGCTATTCTGGTGTTTTTATCACAGATTTGTATACATTCCTATTTTTCATTGGCCCTTTTGGTCCATAATTTTGATGTTGCATTTTGTACAATAAATATTCATTATTTTCTATATCCTTTGTATATTTCTCAATTTGTTGTATAGATATTAATGTTTTTAAAGTCCATCTAGGGGTAATTATTATTTTTTTCCTAGATATAAGTGGCTGAGCTCTGTAGTTTTTCCCCCCTTTTGAAAAAATAAAAAAATGTATAAATAGAGTTGTTGAAAAGTTTATGGCCCTTGGTTATGGTTTCTCATATCGTCATTTAGATTTAGAAGGTGGTATCCCAGGCCTTTATCGGAAAGACGGAATTCACTTGTCCGATATCGGTTTGGATATAATGACCAATAATCTCCAGTCATGTATTGAACAGGCCGCAGTTTAGGTGTAGCCTTGCAGCCCTCCTGTCTGTGTGGAGACAGTTTAACCACTTGCCGCCCGCCCTATTACAGAATGACGGTGGCAAAGTGGTTTGATATTCCTGATCGGACGCGCATCGCGGCAATCGTTGTTGCGGGGTGTCAGTCTGACAACCTGCAACACTGATCTAGGTAAAGAGTCTCCGATGGAGACTCCTTACCACGTGATCAGCCGTGTCCAATCACGGCTGATCACGATGTAAATAGGAAGAGTCGTGATCGGCTTTTTCTCACTCGCGTCTGACAGACGCGAGTAGAGGAGAGCCGATCGGCTGCTCTCCTGATGGGGGGTCTGTGCTGATTGTTTATCAGCACAGCTCCCCCTCGGATCCTACCCAGGACCACCAGAGATGCCGCCCAGAACCACCAGGGAAGCGATCCACACTGGACCACCAGGTATGCCCCTAGACCACCAGGGAAATGTCACTGTGTGCCCAGGCAGCTGCCAATCTGTGGCCAGGCAGCTGCCAGTCAGTGCCCACTGCAATGCCTACCACTGCCAGTGCCACCAGGGATGCCCATCAGTGCCTCATTTTAGTGCCGCGTATCAGTGCCCATCAGTGCCACATATCAGTGCCTATCAGTGCCGCCTATCAGTGCCGCCTATCAGTGCCACCCTATCAGTGCCTAGCAGTGCCCAGCAGTGCCGCCTTTCATTGCCCATCAGTGTCGCCGATCAGTGCCCATCAGTTCCAACCAGTGCCACCCAGTGCCACCCATCAGTGCCCATCAGTGTCGCCTATCAATGCCCATCAGTGCTGCATATGAGTGCCACCCATCAGTGCCGCCTACCAGTGCCCATCAGTGCCGCATTTCAGTGCCCATCGTCATTGCCCGTCAGTGCCCGCTCATTGGTGCCGCCGTATCAGTGCCTGTCAGTGCCTGTCAGTGCCGCCCTATCAGTGCCCATCAGTGAAAGAGAAAACTTACTTATTTACAATTTTTTTTAACAGAAACAAAAGCAAAACTTTTATTTTTTTCAAAATTTTCGGTGTTTTTTTATTTGTTTAGCAAAAAATAAAAACCGCAGAGGTGATCAAATACCACCAAACGAAAGCTCTATTTGTGGGAACAAAATGATAAAAATTTTGTTTGGGCACAGTGTAGCATGACCGCGCAATTGTCATTCAAACTGCGACAGCGCTGAAAGCTGAAAATTGATCTGGGCAGGAAGGTGTCTAAGTGCCCTGTATTGAAATGGTTAATAAATACTGATGTGTTTTTGTAATACAGCTTGAGCTGTAAAAGCTGAGCTGAGTAAATGGTTATTGTATATTTAAGTTGATTTAAATATCTATGGTGATTTTATGTGAATTGCTTTACAATTATATTAAAACCAATAATAAAGGCCATGGCAAATTTTTGTTCCAAATGATCTTCAGTAGTTTATTTATTTAACATGTCTGGTGATTGTTTGATATATTTGTGGCTTGTGATCCCATATGGGGAAAGGAGAATAGGAGTTTCAAGGCCCCCCTTTTCCTCATGGGATCACAGCAGCAGGGGTTTCAAGTCTCCCCTCAAGTCAGGGGCTTGTGGCTTTGGGGAAGCCTTGTAACTGCTGAAAAGGGGAACCTTGAAAATAAAATAGAAGGTTCTGGAACCCCTGGAGGTCCCTATATAAAGGGGGTGTGGGTAGGGTCAATTGCCAGTTGCCGGTGGATGGTATAGCTGCAGGAGCTCCCCAACCCTCCCTCCCTTGTCGCAACCTTTATAATGTGGTGGGTCAACTTTCTTAGGAAATGGGGACAATCTAAAAAATACTGATGTGGTTTCGTAATACAGCTTGAGCTGGAATAGCTGAGCTGAGTAAATTGTTATTGTATATTTTTTTAATCAAGGGAAGTTTTATTGTGCCAATTGTAATACATTACAGGTTACATAAAAAAATAAAATAACATTAATATCAGTAGGTATGCAAACTACAAATAAAGGGAATAAAATCATAGCACAACATAAAATTCACATTCAAATGACATACCTTATAGAAAGGAAAAAAAATTGTTCCGCCATTGATGTCATACCGCTATATACCCGTAATCTAAACTTTAGGGTGTTTTTTGTAGTATTATGCTTTTACAAAAGGCATTGGATGGTAAATTAATAGCAGATAACACTTAGAAAACTATAAAAACAATAGCAACCATCCATGTTGAGTAGGCAGGGTCTAACCCACCAACCCAACACAGAAGAACAGAAGGCCAACAGCCAAAGAATGATCGTGGTCGCCCTCATCCTACTCGCTCTTAAAGAAACTTCCCCTCTATGGTCAGAGGGTGCATATGGAAGTTTTACTTACGTAATTAAATGTCAACAACAGTAAAACTTGTCCTGTCTCCCGCCCTAGGGGTCAGGGTTATCTTTTTCCGCAAACATTCATGCCTTTTATGCTTGTAGTAACCAATGTAAGACCAATTGCGGGGGTGCAAACTCCAGAGTTTCCAACCAGGCTTGCCATATGGAGTAAATATTACAATTCGCATTTCTATGCTGAAATGTCAACTGCTCCCTGACTAGGATGTAATTGACTTGTTCTACCCACTGTTTCTTAGTGGAAACAGGTGGAGAAAGACAGAACCTGGCCACTAGTTTTTTAGCTATATATAATAGTCTAGTCTAAGCACTGCTATATTGATGGGGGGTATATATTTATTCGTCAACAGCTCCTAGGACACAGATTAAAGGATCCAATTGGACCCCAACCTGGTAAACTGTAGAAATGGCAGTTAATTCACCCCAATAACGGTGCAATTTGGGACAGCGCCAGATTAAGTGAATTAAAGAACCTTCCTCCCCCTTACATTTTTGGCATAAAGAGGAACCTCTTCTTCCCCAGTGATGCAATTGAATGGGTGTTCGTTAAGCCCTGTGTAATAAGAATAAATGAGATAACCTGTGTGACTGTGAAACCAATGTAATCGGCCCAGATTGCACGCACATCTCCCAGATTTCATAAGTTATCTCCCCTAAGTCCTGTGTTCATCCCCTTCTACACAGTAAAGTTGCTGGGTCTTGTATAGATGATAGTAGGCTTGAATAGATATGAGATTTCAGGCCCTTTTTCTCTTGTCTGTAAAAGATGTCCCTCAGCAAGGGATGACTCAAAAGTGAAAGTGTGGATATATGACCCTGGGCCTGGAGAGCATGTCTCAATTGGAGGTACTTATAAAATTGTTGTCTAGGTAGGTTAAATTCTGCCTGCAGGTCCATAAAGGGTTTTAGTATATTTTGGGAAATATTACAGATGCCAGCCAGTTTCCATGCCTGGAAACTTTCTAGTTTATATACTTATGCCAGATTAGGACTGAGCCATAATGGAGTATCTTCAAGAAATCCTGAGATCCCTAAACTGTTTTTATCAGCAGCCCAGAGTTTTTTTAAGAGAATTATAGTGAGTGTCGATTGTGGCAGATTGAGTAGTCCAGCCTCTTAAACCGCTAAAACGGAGGCATTTCGCGTTCCAGTCTGCAATAGGCTATTGATCGGGTCGGATTCACTCGGTAACCCAAGACGAATCCTAGCTACTTGTTTTTTCCATATTAAAGATCTGAATAAGGTGTCAATGTGAGTGAATCATCTGCAAGGTATCCACTGAGGGGAATTGTGCATAATGTACAACAATTGGGGGCACCAAACCATTTTAATTAGGTTTATCCTACCAATTACTAATAGTGGTAATTTACACCAAGTATTACAGATCATTTGGAGTCTTTTGAAAACGGGGAGTAAATTCTCTTCTAAGTAATTTAATGGGTTGGCAGACACCTGTACTGTACCGGAGTCTGCAGCAACTGACAATGAAACCATTGGGTCAACTAAAGGCAAAAGAACCGATTTGCTCCAGTTGATGGAGAATCTCAGACAAAGAGCCAAAGTACTGAATCACTGACACTGCATTGGTGAGTGATGCGTCCGAGTCCCCAGATGAAGAAGAGTGTCATTGGCGTAAAGGGAGATTGTTTCCACACCCGATTCCCTGTTAAAGCCTGCAAAAGATGGGGATGATCTTATGGTATCCGCCAGTGGTTCCAGGGCTGATGCAAATAACAGGGGTGACAATGGGCACCCCTGCCTTGTACACCTGAATAGGGGAAAAGGGTATGTTAGATCTCTGTTTATGCATAGCCTAGCTGTAGGGGCCGCATACAACATTTTCACCCAGTTAATAAATTTATCTCCCAGTCCGAAGCACCTCAGTACCTCCCACATGTAAGGCCATTCAACACCGTCAAAGGCCTTAGCCGCATCTAATGACAGAATTGCTTTCTGACCCAGATTGTCAACAGGTAACTGAAGGTTGAGAAAAAATCATCTGATGTTTAGAGACGTAAACCTATAGGGAATGATCCAGATTGATCTTTGTGAACAATTTTGTGGATAACTTTGGCCAGTCTGGTATCCAAAATCCTGGCCAGTAACTTCACATTCATTGTCAATAATAAGATGGGCCTATAGGAATCCAGGGAGTGGGCATCTTTACCTGGTTTCAACAATAAAATGATTACTGCTTCATTCATAGATGGGGGCAGGCTTCCACATTCCAGGGCATCTAAAAAGACCTCTCTCAATTGTGGCAGCAATGTTTCAGATTATCTTCTGTAAACCTCCGCCGGCAAGCCATCTGCCCCTGGAGACTTGCCAGGAGAGGAAAGCGCCATTGCCTCCAGCAGCTCATCAAACTTGAGAGGAGCATTCAGTAGCTCTACATCCGAAGTTGGAAGTTGTGGGACCTGGCAATTATCAAGAAAGGACCTAATTTTAGCTAGGGTCGGCGAGACTTTGGAGGAGTACACACCAGCATAGAAATCTCTAAATGTAGACAGAATGCCTGGTGTGAGGCAACAAGTTCTCCTGAGGGGCCAGTAATTGTCTCTATAAGTGAGGATCCTTTCTGTGATTTTGCCATCATTGCGAGCATATGGCCTATATTTTCCCTTTCCTCAAAAAATCTCTGCTGAAGAAAGAACCTTTTGTTTTCAGCTTTCATTAAAACCACATTCTTAACTATATGTTGAGCCTCGTGCCATGTAGGGTTGCCACATCATCCCTTTAATCCAGGACACACACTAATTACACAGGTTCTGTGGCTGATTAAGGTGGTAATCTGAATCTGAATTAAATCAGCCTCAGAACCTATGTAATTAATATGTGTCCTGGATTAAAGGGATGATGTGGCAGCCCTAGTGCTATGCCCTTTCAGTTTGTTCAGAAGGTGAGTCAACGAACGCTGACTCAGCCCTCCCAACCTCCGGCAGCACAGATTGTTCCCAGGATTTGGTCTTAATGATTGTTTTGATAAATTGGCCTCATAAAAAAGGCCTTCAGCGTGTCCCAAAAAATTCTAGGACTAGCCGACGATTTGTTTAGGTGAATAAATGTGGAGAGATTGTTATGTATGGGATCAGGCTCAGGAAATAGTGACAACCAGAACGGGTTAATTTTCCAATATACCCTGCTTGACTATGCCAGATGTGAGAATCTGGATACACAAGGGAGAATGGTCAGAGACAGTTCTCACCTCGTAGCTTTGGGAGGACACTAAAGGGAGCATTGCATCATTGCCCAGACCAAGGTCAACTCCTGAAAGTCTGCCATGCATGACTAAGTGGCATGAATAGCATTTAGCCCCTGGGTGTTTGTTTCCAGACACCCCTTAATCCCAGCTGCAACAGAAGCTGAGCAAAGGAGGTTTGACCCTTCCCTAGACTTTGTAATGGAGTCCGGGTAAAATATTTGTCGAGTTCTGCATCTAAGTAATTATTGAAATCACCTTCAATGAGTGCAGGTATACCGGGATGGTGTGTCAGAAAGTTAGCCATAAGTTTGATGACTTCTACTGAAAAAGGAGGAGGGATATAAATATTCACTATAATGCAGTTCAAACCATCTAGAGTACATAATAAGAATATATAGCAACCATATGGGTCAATGAGCAAGGTTGAGCATGCAAAAGGTACATTCGGACAAACTAACACACTAACCCCTCTGGAATAAGAGAAGACAGTGTGGAACTGAGTGCCAAATACCCGGGTAGAAAACGGGGATGCCTGGTCAGGTGACATATGAGTCTCCTGTAAACATACTAAAGAAGAGCCCAGGCATTTGACCATGTGGGATACAGCTAACCGTTTCACCCTGTCTCCCAAACCCCGCACATTCCAGCTTGTAATTATATGCTTAGCCATGGGGTTTTAAAACACGACCATATATGACATACATCAGTGGTTCAATGTGAATAGAGGTACGGGTACTGCTCAGGTAGCAGCATGTTAGGACAAGCAAATATATACACACATTATCCCATGAGGCATAGGACAGTCAACGACCATGAAAGTAGTTCCTGTGGATAGAAAGATTAGGTAGGTAGAGCACCCAACGACCAACGAGGTCCAACTTATTACAAAAGAAAAACTGTAATGTCCTTGAGGAACTATCAACTTGGAGGCTACGTTCGGTAGCCAGCATTATAGAGCCAACAGGCAACAGGCCGTGTGTCTTAACCAAAGGCACAATTGGTTTTAAAGTGACTTGTGAAAACAGTCAACCGCCTTTACAGGATCACCGTAAGAAAACTGACCAAGCTCTTATTAGAAGGTGAGTGCCGTGGTGTAGATGGTGTAATTAAAAATAATCAGTTTGCCCTCCGGCGTCTGACCAGCTCATCTCGTAGGGATGGTCCTCCCTATCCAGCCACTGCATTGCCAGTGTAGGCTTTTCAAAAAAATGCACTTCATCCCTGGCTACCACTCGCAAGCGGGCAGGGTAGAGCATGGCATACTGCAATTCCAGGGAACGAAGCCTCTTCTTCACTTCATTCAACTGAGCCCATTGTTTTTGCACCTCCACCAAGAAGTCTGGGAACAGTGAAATCTTGGAGTTGTCCATCACATGAGCATCCCCCATTAATCTGGCTTTAGAGAGGATAACATTGCGATCCTTCTAATTGAGCAGCTCAAACAAAAAAGCTCTAGGAAGATTGCCTGGAGGCAGGGGTCTGGTGGGGACACGGTGTGCGTGCTCCACTGCAAACATTGGCAAAAATGAGTCTTTTCCAAATTTAGTCAGCAGCCATTGTTCTATAAAATGTACAGGGTTTTTCCCCTCCATCTTTTCAGGCATGCCTATAACCCTAACATTGTTCCTGTGAAGCCTGTTTTCTAAATCATCGAGTAGTGCAGAATGTTTAGCCACCAGCAACTGCTGAGCATGCGATTCCCTCTGCATGAGGGCCCAGTCATCCTCCAATGTACTGATGCACCCTTCAGGGGCTGAGGTGTGGTCTCTCAATTTTTGCATGTCTTGGCAGAGAAATGACATTTCAGCTTTCACTCCCTCGGATGCCAGGGCTGTGATAGAGAGGTTTCATGACATGACTGCAAAGAAAATATCTTGTAGCGTAGGTTCTGGCCCGGCCGGGTCTGGGATCATGGCCATATGCGAGGCTTGAACAAGAGGGATTGTACTCAGTGTCCCATGGAAGTAATGGCGCAGTCGGATCCTCGAGTGGCACTGTGTCATCGGCATAAGACTGAGAGCTGCTATGATCTTCTAGCATGCCTCCAGGCTGCTCCGAGGAGTCTCGTGTACCAGGTATGGAGAACAGCTTTTGAGCTGCCTCTCTGTACTTCTCCTTGGCAGATTTCTGTGCCGAGCTGCTATCTTGGGCTGCATGGTCCGAAGCAAGGCGAATAGCAGGTCTAATCATCTCGTTGGTGAGCAGGAAACACAGCAGCCGGTAGATTATAGATGTAGCAATCACCTCAGGGCTAAATATCCAAAATTGGGTGATGTTAGGTAGTTAGCAGGATAAAAGAGCGAAGATTCGTCGGAGCTCACAAGTCGTGTGTCTGGCTACATGCGCTGCCACGCCCAGTTATTGTATATTTAAGTTGGTTTAAATATCTATGGTGATTTTATGTGAATTGTTTTACAATTATATTAAAACCAATAATAAAGGCCACGGACATTTTTTCTTCCAAATGATCTTGAGTGGTCTATTTATTTAACATGTCTGGTGATTGTTTGATATATTTGCTGCTTGTGATCCCATATAAAAAACAGTTAATACAGACAGAACCCTGAACCCCAGACTGTCATTTTAATATTTGCATTGTCAGTTAAAATGACTGAATAGGGACATTCTGAAAGAAGAACTAAGAGACTTAAGCTTACAAAAAAAGGTAGACAATTCAAATTAAATAACTTGCCTTTATAAGGTCTAATTAAATTAAATAGCCATCTGTTATTGATGAACCTGACTTGAATGTGCCTAATGAAAATTCTACAAGACCTCCCTTGCTAGTTATTTATTTTATTTTTTTTAAAACCCTTATGTTGTTAAGGTTGTTACGGTGTTAAGGCATGATTACTTACATGTTTTGTTTTTTTTCAGCATAGTGTAGTTAAATCTACTAACAAACTCATTATTGATTCCATTATTAATTGTTTCTGTGCTTCCTCCGGCAATAGCTGCTGTCATTCTACTTTTTCATTCTCTTTCACCTTTGCAAAAGTTAAAGTCAACCTGAGTTTTTTGTGCATTTAAACTATAGTAGTTTCCATTTCATATTCTTTGGCCTTCAGGTTCTAAAAATCAAACATGTTCATTTTTAAACAAATGTAATGCAAAAAAAATGTAATTACCACAGGAAAGTGAAGTAATTTAAACCTAGTTTCAGGCATTAACCTTCTTATTCATTCAACAGATTTGACTGGCTAAGTGCTGACTTAATTTTTTGTTGCCTGTCAGAAGAAAAGTCTCCCATCAATATTCAATAACAAGAAGAAAAGAATTGATGTGCTATGCTGTTGGGCAGAAACAATAGAGATTGCTCCCTCTGAATTCAAATTATTGAACAGTTTTATGTTGTGCTGCCCATTAACTTAAATGAGAACATTTTGTTATGCCAAATACATAACAATATCACTTTTAGCACAAAATAACTTGTTTTAGAAACTTTCATAATTCATATTACAATCTATTCATGTAGCAATTGGTTATTCAAAGATTACGACACAGAAAACCTGGATGCAAAAAAAGTTTGCCTTTACTAGTATTAAATTTATTATGTTTGGTTGTTACAACTGTATGAATAGACATATTGATTATTTCATAAAAAGTGTGAAGGGATCCACATCGACTTTTACTTTGTTTAGAATATACAAATGATAGTAAATTTGCAGTTGTGTCCTTAACATTGTGTGCTCCTAAATCCATTTTCAAAGCTTTTGTTACCACATTAAATGCAATCCCAACAGCACAAAAAAGTCAAAGCTACTTTTTCATCAGGAATATTTTGAGTCATGCTAGGGCATTGCTAGTGCTTAATGAGGTATTGGTAAACAGGACCCAAGACAACTTGCTGTAAATGTGCACACATATGGCACAGTCTGTCTACTCACAAAATATATCTTATAGAGACCCTGTCACAATTCAAGTTTTTTAAATGCAAAATAAATAGGAATCCAACTCTATAGGAACTGTTGGATCCCACTATCTTTGCTTCCCCCACATATGTCACAGATTGTGCTGACAGTGCTTGAGGCGATTGATAAAAGTATGAATAAATAAAAGTGTTTTAATCACGTAGCCTTGACAGCACTGGCCAGAATCTCTCCAGAGCTGTTAAGGCCACAAGAAAAAAACATTTCTTATTCATTTTGTGCTATCAGCAAGCACCTCTTGTTTTCAACCAATGCACAATCTTTACCAGTGTGCAACTTTACAGGTAATAAAAGTGAGGAAATGGCATCAGCACACCAAGGATTCCTCCAAAGGGTCCAAAGCTTTATTCTATGGTCACATGATAAATATACAGCAACGTTTCGGAGCCTTGCCTGACGAAGGGGCCCTGTGTGGCTCTGAAACGTTGCTGTATTTTTATCATGTGACCACGGAATAAAGCTTGGACCGCTTTGAGGAATCTTTGGTGTGCTCATGACATTTCTTCACTTTGATTATCCAGGGTTTCCAGCCTATGGTCATTACAGCACCCAGTATCACTGAACAGCCAGTTTTCTTTAATGTGTGCATAGGGAATATTACATTTGGTTTCAACATTGCAGGTAGTCTCACCAGAGCTGTATGGAATCCAGGAGACATGGGAGCTGTATCATACATGTTGTAGGGTAGTGTTTATAGCTCTCTGCAAAGCTGCGGAGGCTGAAAAATGAGCCACTTGCTGATAGTATGAATGAATAAAATTGTATTTCATCCTGCAGCCCTCATACTGTAGTTCCAGAGAGGCTCCCACTGGAACTGTCAGGTTGCAGTATTAAAGCACTTTTATTTATTCATACTATCAGCAAGAAGCTTAAGCACTGTCAGCATGAGCTGTGATAGCTGTGGGGGGAGCTAAAAGATAGTGGGATATGACACTCCAGGAACTGTTGGATTCATTTTTATTTAGCAGAGCTTATAAAAAAAAAACACACACAATTTAACAAAATAGCACAAACACATTTGATATGCGTATCTAATCTATCAATGGGTCCGCGCTTCAGACTATTAAAACAATGCAGCCCCCCCTGTGCAAGTAGGGAACACCTCAGTGATACCCCAAATGGTTAAAGTCAGAAAATAGGGGATGGCGCTGTGTAAAAGACAGAGAGTGTAGATGTGAGTGTTTTAAAGTGACAGGTGCTTTAGTGCGTGGTACAATCCTACATAAATAGAAAAAATAAAATGTAAAAAATAAAAAATAATACAAAAGATGTGAATTGACCAAAAATCAATAGATGTTATAAAGTGATAAATCCTGCTTCAAAAGTCAGAATAGCAAGAGGCCAAGATAAGATCAACACATAAAACTTAGTGGATGCCTGGCTGGGATCTGTGCCACAGCAAGGGGCAGTGAGTCCCCCTCCCCTCCTCAACGAGTGGTTCACCTGGATTGGGCTAAGTGGAAGGATACTGGCACCGGTGGGATCGGAGCGATTAAAGGCTGAGGATTAACTTCACACGCTCATACCTCTGCAGGGGCAGGGAGCTCCGGTGAGTGCAATCAGATTGGGGGAAATGGCTAAGAGTTATTGCATGGATCTCCATTGACAAAGAAGAATCTTCTGGGAAATACGCTATACGATTTATTGCACTGCATATTGTATCACTATTATGAACTTTTATATTAAATAGCAGATGGGACTATATAAATTTCTTTTTATAAAAAATATAAAAAAAATTTTGATACATATATTTTTTTAATACACAGTTTTTGATACAATTTTTTATATATAATAGATTGGTTTTAATTTTTAACGTTTTTTGCACATAATTGCACTGTGAGTATTGCACTGTGGTTTGACAACCAAATTTTTCTATATTTGACACTTGTCACTTTGCATTTTTAGTGAATTTGTTAACACATGCTCTATAATTTAGATAAGATAAGGATTGAGGTTGCTTAATGTATGGGATTATAATTGCTTGCAATTTCAATAAGGATTTATCACTTTATAACATCTCTTGATTTTTAGTCAATTCACATCTTTTGTATTATTTTTTATTTTTTACATTTTATTTTTTCTATTTATGTAGGATTGTACCACGCACCAAAGCACCTGTCACTTTAAAACACTCACATCTACACTCTCTGTCTTTTACACAGCGCCATCCCCTATTTTCTGACTTTAACATTTGATATGCTTACTTTTATAAAAAGACTAAATAAAAAAATTTCATCAGGTAAAAGGTTCCTTTTAATTACTGTTCTATAATTGAGAATTTCATAGGCACATATCAACATCAAAACAATATTTAAAAAAAAAAAAAACTTCTTAATTACGTACTGTATACTATTCTGCACACAGACTATACACACTAATGATTTGCATGAGCCTACTTAAAAACAAACAAAAAAAAACGTAATTTATAAATGCAGAGACTACTCAGCAAGAAGCAACTGTTTTTATTAAATTTTTATTTAGGCGTAGTGATATGCTTAAACAAAATATGTTAAATGTCTATGTTTTTTGCACGTAAAAACATGTGCATTTACTTTTTTTGGAGCCTGGAAAGCATTGCCCCATAAGACTAAGCTATCTGCCCATACATCGTACAGCAAGGCAGTGATAGGAAGACTCAACGAACCACCATGGCGCTTAAAAGCACCGTGGTAGTTCACTAAGAACTACAAGCCGACCAACATCCGTAAAGGATGTCGGTACTGTACTTGTAGTTCATTAATTTACAGAGTTCTGTGAATGAACGATGTGGGGAAGAGCCCCCGTGGCTGTGCTGTTTTCAAAAAGTAACAGCTAGTACGGGGAGCTTCCCCCTGTACTGCTGTCACAGGGTACAAGGGCAGCGGGCGGTGGCTGCAGCAATGGGAACATGTTAAAAATGGATGGAACATGTAACATGTTCCTAAAGGTGAACTTTTTCTTTAAGGTTTGGTCTGAAAAGTTCATACTGAACCTTGGCTGTTTGGGCATTCGGCAATCGCCCAAACATTTACGAGTTTGGTGGGAGCTGAATACCATATCTAATGGGGGTATTGCTACTGTGATTATATAGGACAGCTTCTAGCTGTCAATGGCTGTTAAGGATGCTGGCAGGTGCAGGCACCACCAACCCCTAAACAACCACTAATGTCACAAGCCATATTCAATTACATGGCTGGAAATCCCTAGTCATGTAAGCAAAGTGGGTGGGATGGGTGGTAACAACACCAACCAAATATGACCATGTTCATATTTAGTCAGTAATGTTACCACACACCCTCCCCCTTGTATATAAATACTAAAAGCTTACATAAAAAAAAACTTGTAGTTAAACCTCCAGAGTGCTGTCATTAGCATGTGAGTGAGGTGCAAGCGGCCAGGTTGGCATATTGATTTTTTTTTTTCTTTTGGCAGGTGATGTTTATCATGATAGATGCTAGATTTACAAAGCTGGATTTTTTTATATATATACTGTGTATATTTATTTTTTTAACTGATTTTTTTTTCTATGTACCATTTACTCATTCACATGGGGTGGATATCTGGGGGTCACTTTGGGGTCGCAGGGTGGGTTCCGAATTCCAATAAGTACCCCCAGCACACCCAAAAACTGCTTGACCAGGGTTGTTGGGAGGAGTCTGTCAAGATACCTAATGCTAGGCTGTGGGCCAGGGTTGGTCTTGAAAGCCTATGGAGTATGTGCCCCTGGAGTGGCAGTCCAGGGGTGCCAAATAATCACTGTGAGTGGCAGTCACTTTGATTTGAGGCACCACGGTCACTGCACCATAACACGCTTTTTTAGCACCTGCCTCTTGGGCCGGGCCTTTTGGCTGTGACCAGAGGAATTTTTTATTCCTGGCCGGAGGGCCTGGTCATTGTTTTACACAATGGCCACTTCTTTCACTCTCCTCTCCACTATCCCTTCCCCCACTTTTTATTCATTTTTTGATTGAAACCCTGTGTTGTCACGTCTTGTTTTTCACGTTTGTCCCACGAGTAAGGATGCGGGTCCTCGGGCCAGCCCTGAAAGTCTTGGGAAGGGGTGGACATGGCCTTTTGACTTAGTTCGCCCTCTCTCATGGGGTCTCCCTTCGGGGGAGCCCCACCTAGTACTTGGGTGGGTCCTGTCTCGGCAGGCCCTCCAGAGAACGGGGTCTGTCTGGTTCCGGCCAGATAGACCACAGTAAGTACCTTTGTCCACAACTGGAGCCTAACGCCCCGGGGGATCAGGGAATTGGCACATCTGTGTACCCGTTGCACTTTTTTGTGAGCACTCTTTATGTGTGTGCACATTTTTTATGCACCGGGTGAAGTTTTTGGGTGTGTTTTGCATGCCATAGGCTTTCAATAAAAAAAAAAAAAAAAAAAGATACCTAATGCTGGTATCCTGCAAAACAAACATGACCTGTTATGTATGTATACAGTATGTTACATTATTACATAAAAGTTATGTGGCTTTATTTAGGAGACAATATAGTTGATAAACACAATAAATAAATACACACAGTCAATAAACAAAACTTACCTAAACAAAATAGTCTTAATGAAACTGTCAGTGAAATCTTGCCTATAGCGAAGATGGTGCTTTTGTGCCTTCTGTAACCTTACCAGAGGCACCTGAACCAGAGCTGTAAGAGAGGCCTTCCTTTTCACATCAGGCTCTACCACTAGGTATGTGACATAAACTATGTAAAAATAGTGGGGAAAACAGGTTAGAGCAGGATCAGGAAATGAACAACTGTGGTAGTCAAGCACCAATTCAAATATAGTTTGGGTTGATGCAGCGCTCTCAACAAAAACTAAACTCAACAGGAAGTGGGCTGTATAACCTCTTCCCGACCAGCGCATGCCGATATACATCGGCAGAATGGCGCTGTACAGGTATGTCCCCTTTAAGAAGCGGTGCCTGCCCACCGCGTTCTCCGTGACCATGACCGCGGGTCCCACAGACTTGATGTCCGCTGGGTGCCCGTGATCGTGTCATGAAGAGGTAGAACGGGGAGATGCTTTTGTAAACAAAGCATTTTCCCGTTCTGCCTAGTGACAGGACAGAGATCACTGCTCTCTGTCATTGAGAGCAGTGATCAATGTCATGTGTGTTGAGGCCCCCCCACAGTTAGAATCACTCCCTAGGACACACTTAACCCCTTCATCACCCCTAGTGGTTAACCCCTTCACTGCCAGTGTTATTTACACAGTAATCAATGCATTTTTATAGCACTGATCACTGTATAAATGACAGTGGTCCCAAAATAGTGTCAAAAATGTCTGATGTGTCCGCCATAATGTTGCAGTCCCGATAAAAATCACAGATTCCTGCCATTACAATAAAAAAATTAAAAATAAAAATGCCATAAAACGATCCCCTATTTTGTAGAATCTATAACTTTTGCACAATCCAATCAATAAACGCTTACTGTGATTTTTTTTTTTACCAAAAATATGTAGAAGAATACATATCAGCCTAAACTGAGGAAAAAATATTTTTTTATATATATTTTGGGGGGATATTTATTATAGCAAAAAGTAAAAAAGAATGCGATTTTTTCCAAATTGGCGTTTTTTTTTGTTTGTAGCGCAAAAAATAAAAACCGCAGAGGTGATCAAATACCACCAAAAGAAAGCTCTATTTGTGGAAAAAAAAGTACATCAATTTTGTTTGGGTACAACGTTGCACGACCGCGCAATTGTAAGTTAAAATGATGCAGTGCCAAATCGCAAAACGTGCTCTGGTTAGGAAGGAGGTAAATTCTTCTGGGGCTGAAGGGGATAAGGTATTTACTGGCAGAAAAAAATGTTTTACTATCCAAAGTTAAAACAACAGGGCAGAAGATTTAATAGATGGAAAGTTGAAAAAATGACTTAAGGTCCACTTTAAAGTGGATGTAAACCCGAAATGGTTTTTTTCTTTTTTATATCATACTGTAGAGTATAAGATTTCCTATCATTTGAGCCCAGTCTTGCCACACAGAGTTAATCCATCTCTGAGCAATCCTCTTTTATTGTTCAGTGAGAAAAATCTTGACAAACTGAGAAAAACTTTGTCAAATACTCCCCCTTGCTGTGAGTGACAGCCTAAGACACAGGTATTATTTTTTTAATTCCCTCCCCCACTCCTTTCTTCAGCAGCTCTGCAAGGATTGGCTGTTCCACACCTCAGCATGATTTGGCATGCTGAAGTCATGTGGTTACTTTCCTGTCTTTTCACTGGATGTTAGAGATCATAGCAGAAGTTCAGTGTTAGAAATACACAGGAGAAAATGCATATTGACAAGGGGAGTGTAGAAGTGGGCGGGGAGTCTCCTGACATCACAACTCTACCCACCGAGCTCCAGACAACAGACCCACCCACAGAATCTGCCGTTTTTCAGCTCTCATAACAGACAGAGGGGAGACATTTGACAGGTAAAGATACATACAGGAGGCATGTATATCCTTATAGATAACCCCTATGGCAGTAGTTTAGAAAGGATGACATTGGGTTTACATCCGCTTTAAACTTCCTACAGGGGGTTGCTAGCTATTAACTTGTAAAATTGTGAATGATAATTAGTCAAACACCAATGCTCCTCCTTCATCTACTTCTCAAAGTAAGATAAGAAATTGCCATGCTGTACACTCAAAAATTACTGTGATAGTAAAGGTCATCAAAAAATTATCAATGACAATAATGCTCAATCCTCTGCATGTGCGCCTTCACTGGGGAAGATGCCAATTGAATCTTTTCTGCTTACACATTTAGAGAAGTACCCCCTCTTGGTTTTGATGAAGGGGAAAATACACCTCGAAACATGTAAGCTGAAAAGATTCAAGTACACAGGAGCAGGTTCAAGTAGGTGGGAGAAGGATCAGGATCAGTGACAGGGAGCAAGGTCATAGGGATCACACAGGCAGAACACTGAGGCAGAATGGAATAATGGAGGAGAAATTAAATACCCTCCCAGCATCCAGTATCGGGTAAATACTAATTGCTAAGAACTGCTGGCAGTTGGGAGATACCCATTGGTGGACACTGGAAATACAGTAGGGCAATTTAGTTCTTGACAAAGGCCCTTGTCCTTATCAACATGGGAGCCCCCCATGTTGTGGACATATCACCTGGTATGGTTCAGTATGGCTTTCCCCTCCCACTACTGGCCTGCTAGACTTTGTTCTTGTATAAGGGTTTGGTATAGATTTTGGGGCAGATACCGTGTAATTTCTGTTTGTTTTTTTTTGCTCAGGGTTCCAATTAAAAATGTATAGCAGATTGAAAAGCTCTGGTATTAATTTTGGGGGCCATGTCATTTTTTTCATGGGGGCTCCTTAAAATCCATACCAGATCCAAATGGTCTCCTGTCATTTTTACATTTTTGACACTTTTTTGGTGAATGTGTAGGGGTACAATGTACCCGATACCCATTCACATGGGGGGGATGGGATCTGGGGATTTTGGGGGGGACCCCATGCCATTTTTTTTATTTTGGTGCAGGGTTCCCCTTAAAATACATACCAAACCTGAAGGGACTAATATGGATTCGGGGGGGACCCCACACTATTTTTTTTTTAATTGGTGCGGGGTTCCCCTTAAAATCCATACCATACTTGAAGGGCCTGGTATGGATTTTAGGGGGGACCCCCATGCCATTTTATTTTTAATTTTGGTGCAGGATTCCCTTTAATATCCATACCAGACCCAAAGGACCTGGTAATGGACTGAGGGGAACTCACACCATTTTTTTCAATGATTTATATATATATTGCCGGGATCCAGCAGTACATTACAGCTGCAAGCAGTTTTAAATTACATTTTTTCCTTTAGAAATGTCCTTTTGCTGCTCTTATTCACTACACATGTACATGTACAGCTGCTATGTAAGCAGCCTTACGTAGTGTGGGGCATGAACTTAGCCCTCTAAGCCATGATTGGCCAAAGGCACCCTGCTTTTGGCCAATCATGGCTCTCACAGCAGAGTGTGCTGTGACTGGCCAAAGCATGCAGGTCAGGTGCATGCTTTGCCCAATCAGCAGCCGTCAATGTACTGCGATCTCGCAGTGCATTGACGATCTCGCAGTGCATTATTGGGCATTACGCGGGTGCTCAAATTTCCCACCAATGCCCCATAATGTTCTAAATCCGGCGAACGGGCGAACATCGGGCTCATCCCTATTCCTTACTTTCTGACCATCTCTGTCTAATTCAAATGCCTTATCTTACTGTATAAACTGTAGAGTGAGAGAATATTCCCACCTCTGACACAGCTATGTATATTTTCTGAATAGCAGATTATATTAAATAATGCTCCTTCACTTGCAATATTTCATAGCTACTTGACTAAAAAGAAATAAGAACATTTTTGTTACGTCTCTGAAATATGCCAAATCATATTGATTATTGCTCTAGATGCTAAAAAAGCCTTTAATATTATCAATTTGACCTGACTTTTTTCCGTTATTGAGAGAATATTATTTCAAAGCCACATCCTTTCCTTTATCTAACAAATATATACAGCTCAAACAACTAGACTAAAAAAAGGGGGTGCATTTTCCCAGACCCTCTTATAGCAAAAAGGCACCCTGATGGGAACATCCACTGTTGTGTTTACCGTTTCATGCCATAAAATCCCTGCTCAGACATTTCCGTTCTACACCTAAAAGGAATTGAAGCAGGAGAAAAGTAACTCAGATTAGCAATGTTCACAGATTACATGCTTCTATTTATGGCCCTACCTTCTCAAGTAGGGATGAGCTGAACACCCCCTGGTTCGGTTCGCACCAGAACCTGCGAACGGACCGAAAGTTTGCACGAACGTTAGAACCCCATTGACGTCTATGGGACTCGAACGTTCGAAATCAAAAGTGCTCATTTTATAGGCTAATTTGCATGGTATTGTCCTAAAAAGGGTTTGGGGACCCGGGTCCTACCCCGGGGGACATGTATCAATGCAAAAAAAACTTTTAAAACGGACGTTTTTTCGGGAGCAGTGATTTTAATGATGCTTAAAGTACCCCCCAGTCCATTACCAGGCCCTTTGGGTCTTGTATGGATATTAAGGGGAACCCCGCACCCAAATTAAAATAAGGAAAGGTGTGGGGCCACCAGGCCCTATATACTCTGAACAGCAGTATACAGGCGGTGCAAACAAGACAGGGACTGTAGGTTTGTTGTTAAGTAGAATCTCTTTGTAATTTTGAATGGGTACATTTTTAACGTGTTTAGCTCCAGCCAAAAAATCTTTTTTAAGCTTTTTGGAAAACATAGGGAAGGGTTATCACCCCTGTGACATTTGTTTTGCTGTCTGTGCTCCTCTTCAGAAGATTTCACCTCACTTTTTGTCCCAATGAAAAATGTTTTTTGAAAATTTGGGTTTTCTTGTGGATCAAGGATTGGAAAGCATCAGTGGAAAGGAGAAATGTTTTTCCCATATTAACTCTTACAGGAGAGAATTTCCCTTCCTAGGGGTAGATTTCATCTCACTTCCTGTTGTCTCCTTCCGTTTGTAAGTAGGAGTCGTTTGTAAGTTAGTTGTTTGAAAGTAGGGTCCTGCCCTATATACTCAGCAGAAATTTGGGCCTTAGGTGTTGCTGTGGCCACAACACTGTAAGCCCTCACAGGGCCCTGCTGTGAAATATTAGATCAAGAATTGTAATTACATGCCCCTGTTGAACAGGAGCTGAAAAATTAGGCCTTAGGCACTGGTGCTGGTGCCACAACACTGCAACCCCTCACAGACACTCAAGTTGGAACGCAGGAACGAGCCCTGCTGCAAAGTATTGCATCAAAAATTGTAATTACACGCCCCTGTTAAACAGGGGCAGAAAAAATGGGCCTTAGGCACTGGTGCTGGTGCCACAACACTGCAACCCCTCACAGACACTCTAGTTGGAATGCAAGAAGGAGCCCTGCTGCAAAGTATTGCATCAAAAATTGTAATTACACGCCCCTGTTAAACAGGGGCTGAAAAATTGTGCCTTAGGCACTGGTGGTGGCGCCCAGAACCAAAAATGTTCTTACAAGCTATCAGCGTGATGATTGAGGAGGAAGAGGATAATTACTCAGGGATAGTCACTCAGCATCAGCATAGGCAGTCTTTGAAGGGATCTGAGATTTCCAAAAAAATTATTCGGTTACATCAGCATCAGGTGCTTGGTAGCTGGTGGTGATCCAAGACTGATTCATTTTTATGAAGGTCAGTCGATCGACCGAGTCAGTGGACAGACGCACCCTGTGATCGGTTACCACGCCTCCAGCAGCACTGAATGTGCGTTCCGAAAGAACGCTGGATGCAGGACAGGCCAGTAGCTCAATTGCATACTGTGCAAGCTCTGGCCAGTGATCCATCCTCAAGACCCAGTAACCCAGAGGATTTTCGTTGGGAAAGGTGTCCAAGTCAGATCTTGCCCCTAGGTATTCCTGCACCAAAACAGACGCTGGCGATGGTTGCTGGAACCGATCATACCTTGGGGCTGCGGACCAAAAAATTGTCTGAACGCATCGGTCAGACGGCCACCTTCTCCACCGCTCCTTCTTTGACTGACCGAAGCCTCAGCAACACGTTGTCCAGAAACAGGAGTTTGTAACCTCCCAGTCTCTGGGAACGCGTTGCACAGACCTTTCTGCAAGGCCTCCCGAAGATGTTTCATCCTCTGCTCCCTCTGCGATGGCAAGATAAGGTCCGTAACCTTACCCTTGTAACGTGGATCAAGGAGGGTTGCCAGCCAGTATTGGTCCTTCTCCTTGATACCACGAATACGAGGATCCTTACGCAGGCTTTGCAGGATCAGGGAGGCCATGCAGCGTAGGTTTGCTGAGGCATTCGGTCTGGAGTCCTCTGGGTCACTAAGGAAGACATGGTCTGCAGCCACCTCCTCCCAGCCATGTACAAGTCCATGTGTTTCTTGGGACTGATCCCTTAAAGACTGCTGCTGATGCTGAGTGCCAGGCTCCACCTCCATATTGACACAATCTTCCTCCTCCTCCTCCTCCTCTTCCTGTGTGATCGGCGGGCACGCAGGAACACTGTCTGGATAAAGGGGGCCTTGAGAGCTAAGGAACTCCTCCTCTTCCTGCCTCTGTTCTGCCTCAAGTGCCCTGTCCATTATTCCACGCAGCGTGTGCTCCAACAGGTGGACAAGGGGGACAGTGTCACTGATGCATGCACTGTCACTGCTCACCATCCTCGTGGCCTCCTCAAATGGTGACAGGACAGTGCATGCATCCCTGATCATGGCCCACTGGCGTGGGGAAAAAAAAACAAGCTCCCCTGACCCTGTCCTGGTGCCATAGTCGCACAGGTACTCATTGATGGCCCTCTGCTGCGTGTGCAGCCGCTGCAGCATGGCCAATGTTGAGTTCCACCTGGTGGGCATGTCACAGATTAGGCGGTTCTTGGGCAGGTTAAACTCCTTTTTGGAGGTCCGTCAGCCGAGCACTGGCATTATATGACCGGCGGAAATGCACACAGACTTTCCTGGCCTGCCTCAGGACATCCTGTAAGCCCGGGTACCTGCCCAAGAACCGCTGCACCACCAAGTTAAGGACGTGAGCCAAACAGGGCACATGGGTCATTTGTCCCTGTCGGAGGGCAGAGAGGAGGTTGGTGCCATTGTCGCAAACCACCATTCCTGCCTTAAGTTGGCATGGCGTCAACCACCTCTGAACCTGCCCCTGCAGAGCTGACAGAACCTCTGCCCCAGTGTGGCTCCTGTCCCCCAAGCACACCAGTTCAAGCACCGCATGGCATCTTTTGGCCTGCGTACTTGCGTAGCCCCCTGAAGGACTATGGAGCACCGCTGGTTCCAAGGAAGAGGCCATGGAGGAAGAAGAAGAGGAGGGGGTGGAGGAGAGAGGTGTGTCACAATCATTAGCATTTTGAAGGCATGGTGGCGGAACAACCTCCAACACTACTGCACCTTGTCCTGCCTCCTTCCCAGCTGCCAGCAGAGTCACCCAATGCACCGTGAAACTTAGGTAACGTCCCTGTCCATGCCTGCTGGACCATGAGTCAGCGGTAATATGCACCTTACCGCTGACCGCCCTGTCCAGCGAGGCATGGACATTGCCTTCCACATGCCGATAGAGAGCCGGCTTTTGGCCAATTACGGCTCTCTGTTAAGGCGGCGCTGTGATTGGCCAAGCATGCGGGTCATAGTGCATGCTTGGCCAATCATCAGCACACGAATTTGGCGCGAACGGCCCATATCGTTCGCAATTCGGCGAACGACCGAACAGCCGATGTTCGAGTCGAACATGGGTTCGACTCGAACACGAAGCTCATCCCTATTCTCAAGATATTTCTAATAACCAACATGTTTTTGCATACTACAATACGTTCTCCTGCCTACACAATAATTTTTCAAAGAACAATATACTCCCTTTGTCCTCTACATCTATTAGATCCTGGGCACAAAATATCACTTTTAAAGGGGTTTCTGACAACATCCCATACCTGGGTATATGTTTGGGCAAAACTCCACCTCTTTATATCATCTCAATTATTCTTCTCTTATCACTTACTAAAACAAGCTTGCCATATTACTTTACTCTTCGAACCAACATTTCGATATTGCTAAAATAAAAACTAGCCTGAATTGTGCAAGCAATCATTTTTAAGGATGAAATAAGTACCCAGGAATAGCTATGGAAAAGTTGTAGCTCAATATAATCCCTCCCTTATGCCCCCATACACACGAGCGGAATTTCCGTCAAAAAACGTGTGATGGGAGATTTTGGTCGGATATTCTGACCGTGTGTGTGCTCCATCCAACTTTTTCTGTCTGAATTTCTGCCAGTAAAAGATTGAGAGCTGGTTCTCTATTTTTCCGACGGAAAAAGTTCTTGACGGAAATTCCGTTCGTCTGTATGTAATTCTGACGCGCAAAAAAATACGCATGCTCGGAAACAATTCGACGCATGCTCAGAAGCTTTGAACTTAATTTTCTCGGCTCATCGTAGTGTTGTATGTCACCGCATTCTTGACAGTCGAAAGTTCAGAGAACTTTTCTGTGACCGTGTGTATGCAAGCCAAGCTTGAGTGGAATTTCAGTCGGCAATATCTTGGATAGTTTTTCCGACTGAAATTCCACTCGTGTGTATGGGGCATTAGTTGTTATCTGGGCTTCAGTATTTTGCCAGCTATATTCCTGCTTGCTGGTCCTTCCCTTATCCTGTACCTTTTATCAAGTACCCTGTATCCCCTTACCCTTATTTCTTGGAGACCCAGATATAGGGTTGATATCCCTTTTAGTTTTGTTGTGGTTTGTGTTAGATATTGGGGTATCTTTGTTGGTAAGTTAGTAAATATATTGGGGTGTTTTTTCAGGAATTGAGTAATCTGTACATATTTATAGTATTCTGTGTGTGGTATAACAAAATCCTCCTGTATCGTGTTGAATGATTTAATTGAACTACCCTCTACTAAGTCTTTGATGTGTTGTATACCCTTAGTCTTCCATGTCTTTAAGTTAATATCTGGAATGATATGACTAAGTGCCGAGATCTGGAGCTTAAGTGGAGCCAATATGCCCGTCCAGTCTGGGTAATTTCTAAGATGACCCCGTGCTCTTATTGCTGCAAGTATGGTTGGGGAAAGCTGTACATCTAGGGAAAAGTTCATATGGGCTGTCATTAGGGATGAGCTTCGTGTTCGAGTCGAACCCATGTTCGACTCGAACATCGGCTGTTCGACCGTCCGTCGAATTGCGAACGATATGGGCCGTTCGCGCCAAATTCGTGTGGCGCGTCACGGCCCATAATTCACTGCGGCATCGCAGTGCATTGCTGGCTGATGATTGGCCAAGCATGCACTATGACCCGCATGCTTGGCCAATCACAGCGCCGTCAGTAGAGAGAGCTGTAATTGGCCAAAGCCAGGGTGGCTTTGGCCAATTATGGCTCAGGGGATTTAGTACACACCCCACACTATATAAGGCCGCCTGCACGGCGGCCCTGTGTAGTGTGTGTTCCGGTGTGCTGAGCGATAGAGAGAGAGAGAGACAGTGTCATTTGATTTGAGTTAGATAGATTAGGCAGAACAGTCAGTCAGTTAGCTGCACTTACAGTGTATTGTGTATATATATGCATCCCAGGTGTTGCATATATATATATACACTGTATTCAGTTTAGCTAGATCCGTTCCTGTTATCTTCTATCTAGACTATTTACATTCAGTGCAGTGTGTCCTGCTCACAGTGTTCAGCTAGATCCGTTCCTGCTATTTACATTCAGTACAGTGCTTCCTGCTCACAGTGTTCAGCTAGATCCGTTCCTGCTATTTACATTCAGTGCAGTGCGTGCTGCTCACAGTGTTCAGCTAGATCCGTTCCTGCTATTTACATTCAGTGCAGTGCGTCCTGCTCACAGTGTTCAGCTAGATCCGTTCCTGCTATATACATTTAGTGCAGTACGTCCTGCTCACAGTGTTCAGCTAGATCCGTTCCTGTTATCTTCCTACTGACAGGCAGGCTTGTCTGGTTACAGTATATAAAGCTACCTGAAGAAAATTACAGGTGTTCTTTTTGATCCTATTAGTACCACGGTCAGGCAGCTAGACTATTTACATTTAGTACAGTGTGTCCTGCTCACAGTGTTCAGCTAGATCCGTTCCTGCTATTTACATTCAGTGCAGTGCGTGCTGCTCACAGTGTTTAGCTACATCCGTTCCTGCTGTTTACATTCAGTGCAGTGCGTCCTGCTCACAGTGTTCAGCTAGATCCGTTCCTGCTATTTACATTCAGTGCAGTGCGTCCTGCTCACAGTGTTCAGCTAGATCCGTTCCTGCTATTTACATTCAGTGCAGTGCGTCCTGCTCACAGTGTTCAGCTAGATCCGTTCCTGCTATATACATTTAGTGCAGTACGTCCTGCTCACAGTGTTCAGCTAGATCCGTTCCTGTTATCTTCCTACTGACAGGCAGGCTTGTCTGGTTACAGTATATAAAGCTACCTGAAGAAAATTACAGGTGTTCTTTTTGATCCTATTAGTACCACGGTCAGGCAACTAGACTATTTACATTTAGTACAGTGTGTCCTGCTCACAGTGTTCAGCTAGATCCGTTCCTGTTATTTACATTCAGTGCAGTGCGTCCTGCTCACAGTGTTCAGCTAGATCCGTTCCTGCTATTTACATTCAGTGCAGTGCGTCCTGCTCACAGTGTTCAGCTAGATCCGTTCCTGCTATTTACATTCAGTGCAGTGCGTCCTGCTCACAGTGTTCAGCTAGATCCGTTCCTGCTATATACATTTAGTGCAGTACGTCCTGCTCACAGTGTTCAGCTAGATCCGTTCCTGTTATCTTCCTACTGACAGGCAGGCTTGTCTGGTTACAGTATATAAAGCTACCTGAAGAAAATTACAGGTGTTCTTTTTGATCCTATTAGTACCACGGTCAGGCAGCTAGACTATTTACATTTAGTACAGTGTGTCCTGCTCACAGTGTTCAGCTAGATCCGTTCCTGTTATTTACATTCAGTGCAGTGCGTCCTGCTCACAGTGTTCAGCTAGATCCGTTCCTGCTATTTACATTCAGTGCAGTGCGTCCTGCTCACAGTGTTCAGCTAGATCCGTTCCTGCTATTTACATTCAGTGCAGTGCGTCCTGCTCACAGTGTTCAGCTAGATCCGTTCCTGCTATATACATTTAGTGCAGTACGTCCTGCTCACAGTGTTCAGCTAGATCCGTTCCTGTTATCTTCCTACTGACAGGCAGGCTTGTCTGGTTACAGTATATAAAGCTACCTGAAGAAAATTACAGGTGTTCTTTTTGATCCTATTAGTACCACGGTCAGGCAGCTAGACTATTTACATTTAGTACAGTGTGTCCTGCTCACAGTGTTCAGCTAGATCCGTTCCTGTTATTTACATTCAGTGCAGTGCGTCCTGCTCACAGTGTTCAGCTAGATCCGTTCCTGCTATTTACATTCAGTGCAGTGCGTCCTGCTCACAGTGTTCAGCTAGATCCGTTCCTGCTATTTACATTCAGTGCAGTGCGTCCTGCTCACAGTGTTCAGCTAGATCCGTTCCTGCTATTTACATTCAGTGCAGTGCGTGCTGCTCACAGTGTTCAGCTAGATCCGTTCCTGCTATTTACATTCAGTGCAGTGCGTCCTGCTCACAGTGTTCAGCTAGATCCGTTCCTGCTATTTACATTCAGTGCAGTGCGTCCTGCTCACAGTGTTTAGCTAGATCCGTTCCTGCTATTTACATTCAGTGCAGTGCGTCCTGCTCACAGTGTTCAGCTAGATCCGTTCCTGCTATTTACATTCAGTGCAGTGCGTCCTGCTCACAGTGTTCAGCTAGATCCGTTCCTGCTATATACATTTAGTGCAGTACGTCCTGCTCACAGTGTTCAGCTAGATCCGTTCCTGTTATCTTCCTACTGACAGGCAGGCTTGTCTGGTTACAGTATATAAAGCTACCTGAAGAAAATTACAGGTGTTCTATCCCAGCTTAGTGCAGCTACAGGCCATTAGTATGTCTGGAAGGCCAAGAAGGAGAGGCAGACAGTCACAAGCCAATAAGAGAGGGCAAGCAGGCTCTGTGTCTAGTGCTGGTCGTGGAGACGGTGCATCCTCATCAGCACGTGGCCATGGGACACGCTTGGCCTTTTTTTCGGCAGCTGGCCGTGTTGAGCCGCAACATGCGGAAGACTTGGTCGAGTGGATGACCAAGCCGTCCTCATCCTCCTCATCCTCTCTCACCCATGCCCAGGGTGCTTTGTCTGGCAAAGCAGCGGCCTCTTCCCTCAGCTCAATGTCATCAGTGACTCCTTCCCTAGCCCCACCATGTCCTCCTGAGGATTCCCTCGAACTGTTTGACCACAGTGTTGGGTACATGCTCCAGGAGGATGCCCAGCGTTTGGAAGGCTCTGATGATGATACTGAGCTCAATGAAGGCAGTAACATGAGCACGGACAGAGGGGGTGCCCAAGAAGGACAGCAATCTGGCAGTCATGCTCCCCCTGCTGCAGCATACTGCCAGGTTTGCTCCAGTGATGAGGAGGGAGGGGATGATGAGGTCACTGACTCAACGTGGGTGCCTGATAGGAGAGAGGAGGAGGAGGAGGAGGAGGAGGAGGAGGAGGTGGCACATCACCAACTAGGCAGGATGCCCTCCAGGGGCCAGCCTAAGGGCAGCACATTGACTGCATCACACCCCAAAGCTCCACATGTGCAGGGCGCTGCAGTCTCTGCGCGTTATTCAAAAAGTTCTTTGGTGTGGGCCTTTTTTGAGACGAGTGCATCAGATCGCACCGCTGCTATTTGCAATATATGTCTCAAGCGTATCTCGCGTGGCCAAAACATCTCCCGCTTGGGTACCACATGCTTGACCAGACATATGTTGACCTGCCATGCAGTTCGTTGGCAAGCGTATCTAAAAGACCCACACCAAAGAACAAAGACGATCTCTCCTTGCTCCTCATCAGCTGAGATTTCCAACCCCACTAGACCTTCAGTCCTCTCTGCGACCTGCAGTGAGAGGAATGAAGGTGTAGAATTAGGTGTGTCACAGCCAAGTACTTATGGGCAATCTGCTTTTGGTACACCGACGTCAGATTGTACCAGGCAAATTTCCCTGCCCCAGCTGCTGCACCGCCGAAAGAAGTTTGCTCCCAGCCATCCACATGCCCAGCGGTTGAATGCTAGCTTGGCAAAATTGCTAGCACTTCAACTGCTGCCTTTTCAGTTGGTAGACTCTGCCCCCTTCCGTGAGTTTGTGGAATGTGCGGTTCCTCAGTGGCAGGTACCCAAACGCCACTTTTTCTCACGGAAGGCGATTCCGGCTCTCTACCGGCATGTGGAAGGCAATGTCCATGCCTCGCTGGACAGGGCGGTCAGCGGTAAGGTGCATATTACCGCTGACTCATGGTCCAGCAGGCATGGACAGGGACGTTACTTAAGTTTCACGGCGCATTGGGTGACTCTGCTGGCAGCTGGGAAGGATGCAGGACAAGGTGCAGTAGTGTTGGAGGTTGTTCCGCCACCACGCCTCCAAAATGCTGATTGTGACACACCTCTCTCCTCCACCCCCTCCTCTTCTTCTTCCTCCATGGCCTCTTCCTCGGAACCAGCGGTGCTCCGTAGGCGTTCAAGGGGCTACGCAAGTACGCAGGCCAAAAGATGCCATGCGGTGCTTGAGCTGGTGTGCTTGGGGGACAGGAGCCACACTGGGGCAGAGGTTCTGTCAGCTCTGCAGGGGCAGGTTCAGAGGTGGTTGACGCCACGCCAACTTAAGGCAGGAATGGTGGTTTGCGACAATGGCACCAACCTCCTCTCTGCCCTCCGACAGGGACAACTGACCCATGTGCCCTGTTTGGCTCACGTCCTTAACTTGGTGGTGCAGCGGTTCTTGGGCAGGTACCCGGGCTTACAGGATGTCCTGAGGCAGGCCAGGAAAGTCTGTGTGCATTTCCGCCGGTCATATAATGCCAGTGCTCGGCTGACGGACCTCCAAAAGGAGTTTAACCTGCCCAAGAACCGCCTAATCTGTGACATGCCCACCAGGTGGAACTCGACGTTGGCCATGCTGCAGCGGCTGCACACGCAGCAGAGGGCCATCAATGAGTACCTGTGCGACTATGGCACCAGGACAGGGTCAGGGGACCTTGGTTTTTTTTCCCCACGCCAGTGGGCCATGATCAGGGATGCATGCACTGTCCTGTCACCATTCGAGGAGGCCACGAGGATGGTGAGCACTGACAGTGCATGCATCAGTGACACTGTCCCCCTTGTCCACCTGTTGGAGCACACGCTGCGTGGGATAATGGACAGGGCACTTGAGGCAGAACAGAGGCAGGAAGAGGAGGACTTCCTTAGCTCTCAAGGCCCCCTTTATCCAGACAGTGTTCCTGCGTGCCCGCCGATCACACAGGAAGAGGACGAGGAGGAGGAGGAGGAGGAGGAGGAGGAAGATTGTGTCAGTATGGAGGTGGAGCCTGGCACTCAGCATCAGCAGTCTTTAAGGGATCAGTCCCAAGGAACACATGGACTTGTACGTGGCTGGGAGGAGGTGGCTGCGGACGTTGTTGTCCTTAGTGACCCAGAGGACTCCGGACCGAATGCCTCAGCAAACCTACGCTGCATGGCCTCCCTGATCCTGCAAAGCCTGCGTAAGGATCCTCGTATTCGTGGTATCAAGGAGAAGGACCAATACTGGCTGGCAACCCTCCTTGATCCACGTTACAAGGGTAAGGTTGCGGACCTTATCTTGCCATCGCAGAGGGAGCAGAGGATGAAACATCTTCGGGAGGCCTTGCAGAAAGGTCTGTGCAACGCGTTCCCAGAGACTGGGAGGTTACAAACTCCTGTTTCTGGACAACGTGTTGCTGAGGCTTCGGTCAGTCAAAGAAGGAGCGGTGGAGAAGGTGGCCGTCTGACCGATGCGTTCAGACAATTTTTTGGTCCGCAGCCCCAAGGTATGATCGGTTCCAGCAACCATCGCCAGCGTCTGTTTTACATGGTGCAGGAATACCTAGGGGCAAGATCAGACTTGGACACCTTTCCCACCGAAAATCCTCTGGGTTACTGGGTCTTGAGGATGGATCACTGGCCAGAGCTTGCACAGTATGCAATTGAGCTACTGGCCTGTCCTGCATCCAGCGTTCTTTCGGAACGCACATTCAGTGCTGCTGGAGGCGTGGTAACCGATCACAGGGTGCGTCTGTCCACCGACTCGGTCGATCGGCTGACCTTCATAAAAATGAATCAGTCTTGGATCACCACCAGCTACCAAGCACCTGATGCAGATGTAACCGAATAATTTTTTTTGAAATCTCAGATCCCTTCAAAGACTGCCTATGCTGATGCTGAGTGACTATCCCTGAGTAATTATCCTCTTCCTCCTCAATCATCACGCTGATAGCTTGTAAGAACATTTTTGGTTCTGGGCGCCACCACCAGTGCCTAAGGCACAATTTTTCAGCCCCTGTTTAACAGGGGCGTGTAATTACAATTTTTGATGTAATACTTTGCAGCAGGGCTCGTTCCTGCATTCCAACTAGAGTGTCTGTGAGGGGTTGCAGTGTTGTGGCACCAGCACCAGTGCCTAAGACCCAATTTTTCAGCCCCTGTCTAACAGGGGCGTGTAATTACAATTTTTGATGCAATACTTTGCAGCAGGGCTCGTTCCTGCATTCCAACTAGAGTGTCTGTGAGGGGTTGCAGTGTTGTGGCACCAGCACCAGTGCCTAAGACCCAATTTTTCAGCCCCTGTCTAACAGGGGCGTGTAATTACAATTTTTGATGCAATACTTTGCAGCAGGGCTTGTTCCTGCATTCCAACTAGAGTGTCTGTGAGGGGTTGCAGTGTTGTGGCACCAGCACCAGTGCCTAAGACCCAATTTTTCTGCCCCTGTCTAACAGGGGCGTGTAATTACAATTTTTGATGCAATACTTTGCAGCAGGGCTTGTTCCTGCGTTTCAACTAGAGTGTCTGTGAGGGGTTGCAGTGTTGTGGCACCAGCACCAGTGCCTAAGACCCAATTTTTCAGCCCCTGTCTAACAGGGGCGTGTAATTACAATTTTTGATGCAATACTTTGCAGCAGGGCTTGTTCCTGCGTTTCAACTAGAGTGTCTGTGAGGGGTTGCAGTGTTGTGGCACCAGCACCAGTGCCTAAGACCCAATTTTTCTGCCCCTGTCTAACAGGGGCGTGTAATTACAATTTTTGATGCAATACTTTGCAGCAGGGCTCGTTCCTGCGTTCCAACTAGAGTGTCTGTGAGGGGTTGCAGTGTTGTGGCACCAGCACCAGTGCCTAAGGCCTAATTTTTCAGCTCCTGTTCAACAGGGGCATGTAATTACAATTCTTGATCTAATATTTCACAGCAGGGCCCTGTGAGGGCTTACAGTGTTTTGGCCACAGCAACACCTAAGGCCCAAATTTCTGCTGAGTATATAGGGTAGGACCCTACTTTCAAACATCTAACTTACAAACGACTCCTACTTGCAAACGGAAGGAGACAACAGGAAGTGAGATGAAATCTACCCCTAAGGAAGGGAAATTCTCTCCTGTAAGAGTTAATATGGGAAAACAATTTTTCCTTTCCACTGATGCTTTCCAATCCTTGTTCCACAAAAAAACACAAATTTTCAAAAAACATTTTTCATTGGGACAAAAAAGTGAGGTGAAATCTTCTGAAGAGGAGGAAAGACGCAAAACAAATGTCACAGGGGTGATAACCCTTCCCTATGTTTTCCAAAAAGCTTAGAAAAGATTTTTTGGCTGGAGCTAAACACATTAAAAATGTTCAAAATTACAAACAGATTCTACTTAACAACAAACCTACAGTCCCTGTCTTGTTTGCACCGCCTGTATACTGCTGTTCAGAGTATATAGGGACCTTTCCTTATTTTAATTTGGGTGCGGGGTTCCCCTTAATATCCATACAAGACCCAAAGGGCCTGGTAATGGACTGGGGGGTACCCATGCCGTTTGTCTCACTGATTTTCATCCATATTGCCATGACCCGACATGACATTAAACCCGCAAGCAGTTTTAAATGAGATTTTTTCCTTTAAAAATGACATTTGGTGCAGGGACTGTTCTAAACATGGGAAACACGCGTCACTTTACAGGCATACTATAGACACCCCCCAGGTACGATATTTAAAGGAATATTTCACTTTTTTTTTTTTACTTTAAGCATCATTAAAATCACTGCTCCCGAAAAAACGGCCGTTTTTAAAAGTTTTTTTTGCATTGATACATGTCCCCTGGGGTAGGACCCGGGTCCCCAAACCCTTTTTAGGACAATACCATGCAAATTAGCCTTTAAAATGAGCACTTTTGATTTCGAACGTTCGAGTCCCATAGACGTCAATGGGGTTCTAACGTTCGTGCGAACTTGCGGTCCGTTCGCGGGTTCTGGTGCGAACCGAACCGGGGGGTGTTCGGCTCATCCCTAGCTGTCATGAGAAAATCTTTCAATGATTTATTTTTTATTTGGATTTTTTCTATCTCTGTCCACAGTGTAGACAGATCCGTCTCCGATGTCATCCAATTTCTTGTTTGTGCTAGTATAGTTGCAAAGTAATAGTCCTGCATGTGTACATGTCCCACCCCTCCTGCTGTCCTGTACTTTATAAGCTTGGTGAAGGGACATCTTGCCTTCTTTCCTTGCCATATGTATCTGTTTATTATAGGTTGCAGGGAGTTAAAGAAAGAGTTTGGTAGTGGGATTGGAAGGGTCCTAAATAGGTAGAGTATCCGTGGCAGAATTTGCATCTTGAAAGCTGCAAGTCTGCCCAGCCACGAGAGTTCAGTTTTTGCCAGTTTGTTTAGTTTGTCGGGAAGCTGTTTCAGAAAGAGGGTGTAGTTGGCTGTCAATAGATCTCCAGACTTAGGAGTTAGTGTAATGCCCAAGTATTTTATTCCCTCCTTTTTCCAAATGTATGGGAAATTTTGTTGTAGTTTGTGACTAACCTGTGGCGAAATTCCTAGGTTTAAGATATAGGACTTAGATTTGTTTACTTTATAGTACGATACTCTGTTGAATGTTTGTAGGGCCTTATGTACTGATGGTAGGGAGGTTTCTGCGTCTGTGAGCATCAGTATGATGTCATCTGCGAATAGGCTGATGGTATGGCTTCTTTGGCCTATCTGTACCCCGGAGATGCTTGGGTGTGTTCGCAGATGGGTTGCCAATGGTTCCATTAATAAGTTAAAGATCAGGGGGGAAAGAGGGCACCCCTGCCTCGTCCCGTTCGTAATCTGGAATGGGGCGGATAGCGCTCCTGCTATGAGTACTTGTGCTGATGGATGTGTGTATAGGGCCATAATGGCTGAGTATACTGAACCCTCAAACCCAAACCTCTCCAGTACTTGAGAGAGAAACTGCCAATGGATTCTATCAAACGCCTTCTCTGCGTCCAAAGGGAGGAGCAGAGAAGACGTTTTACATCTGTTTGCAATGTGGATTACGTTGATCAATCTTCTTGTGGCATCTGAAGTTTGCCTTCCCTTAGTAAACCCTGATTGATCTATGTGAATAATTTCAGGAAGAATGTGCATTAACCTGTTCGCTAATAATTTTGCATAAGTCTTAATATCCGTATTTAATAGGGATATAGGTCTGAAATTCTGTGGGGAATCCGGAGCTTTCCCTGGTTTAGGTAGTGCAATTATAGTTGCTTTCAACATCTCTGGAGGGAATGACGAGGAGGCAACAGCAGCACCGAACATCTCTGTCATATGTGGGGTTAGTATATTGTGAAAGGCTTTATAATATTCCCCTGAAAAGCCATCAGGTCCGGGGGATTTGTTTATAGGCAATGACTGTATGGTACAACTGACTTCTGATTCTGTAATGGGGGAGTTCAGTGTATGAAGGTGTTCTGCGGTAAGTTTAGGTAAATGTATGGTTTGTAGGAATGTTTCTATATTTTCTATATTGGGTTGCGGTATAGTGGAGTCATTTTTAAGATTGTATAAGGAGCCGTAATAGTGGCTAAAGGCATCGGCTATTTCTTGTGGGTGTTGGTGTTTGATTTGTGTTTTTGGATGCACAATATATGGTATGTGTGTTTTATGTCTGTGACCTTTTAGTTGATTGGCAAGTAATTTCCCTACTCTATTACCGCTAGTATAGTATGTCAGTTTTAACTTCCTGGAAGCCTTTTCAAAGTCCTCCAGTAGAGTTAGCCTCAGCTCTGTACGGAGCATATTAAGTTGATCTATCAGTTTTTAAGAAGTAAGTGTCATATTTTGCCTCTCCACAATTTCAATTTGGTTTATGATTCTCGTTGTCTGCTGTTGCCTCAACCTCCTGGACCTTGCCTCTTGCTGCATCAACACTCCCCTTACAAATGCCTTGTGGGTATTCCACAGGGTGAATGGATCCGAAACCGACCCCTTATTGAGTGAGAAAAACTCCTTCATCTGCTGTTCTATGTACAGCTTGGTCGAGCCATGCTGGAATAGCCTGGGATTGGCTCTCCATATGGAAGTGTTTTTAATCTTAGAAGGTTTCCCCACTTGTAGTTCCACTGGGGCATGATCCGACCAAGTTATACTGTGTATTTTAGCAGTTCTACATTTAAACAGCAACCGTTTATCAACCAGAAATAGGTCTATTCTACTGTAAGATTTATGACAGTGAGAAAAAAAAGAGTAGTCTCTTTCATTAGCATTGAGGCATCTCCATGCATCATACAGTGAATACTTGCGAAGTATAGGTTGTAGGGTTGGTGGAGATCTTTTGGGGTTGGATGATGAGTCCAGAGCAGAGTCAGGCACCATGCTGAAGTCTCCGCATATCACTGTTGCTCCTTGGCGTACCTGATCAATTTTCTTGAGGACTGAGTGCAGGAATTTGGATTGCCCTGCATTTGGGGCATAAATGTTTGCCAAAGTGAAAGTTTCAGAGTTAATGTCACACACCATAACTATGTAGCGGCCATGTGGGTCCAATAAGATCTTATGCAGGAGGAATGTTATTGTATCCTTAATTGCGATCATCACCCCTTTCGTTTTAGCTTTTGCGTTTGCACAGAAAATATGGGGGAATCTCGGATGGGAGCATTTAGGTGGTGAGTCAATGTGAAAGTGGGTTTCTTGTGTGCATAGGATGTCGGTATTTTTTTGTATCGCTTCCTTCCATAAGGGCTTTCGCTTGGCCGAGTGATTAAGTCGCTTTGCATTAATGGTCAGGAAATTCACTGCCATGTATTCGGTTTATGTGATGGGGTGTTTGACTTATAATATATAAGTGTCACTTACATCGTCTAGGTGCCTGACCTGGAGGTTGATTGCTTGCTGGACGTTGAGACTTCCTAGAGGTGACTTTTCTTGATTGGTGCATCGTCCTCCCAAGTGTGAAGCAATGGTCTTGACTGTCGGCGTGAGAAGAGAAGAAAAAAAAAAGGAAAAAAGAAAAAAAAAACTTGTAAGAACCGAGGTTCAACATTTGTGGCTGCTTGCCAACTAGCACGTACGTTAAAGTGTGACTCTCAGTCACTCAGGTAATAACTTGTGGGTAGTAAGTTTAAATAAACTTAACAGATCGGTAATGTGTACTCCAACGCGGGTCGTTGGTGGTGTGAATTGCCCATGCTGGTATCAGTGGTGAGTGCGGGCATTCCTGCGGTCAACCGTGCGCCATTCTGGATCCGGGCTTGTGTTGGGGCTTCTTGATCTAGGGGATGACTGGTTGTCTGAGATTATCCCCCAAGAGCTGAGTAGTGCCATGCCTTTAGCTAGGGAGTCCATCACATACTCCTTGCCTTCTTTTGTTACGATCAATTTGGTTGGGAAGCCCCATTTGTACCCAATCTTGTGGTTTCTGAGTGCTTTAGTTAGGGTTGTCATATTTCTCCTTTTTTGTAGCGTGTATTGTGATAAGTCTGCGTAGAATTGCAGGTTTGAATATGGCGATGGAATCGCTTCCCTCTGCCTTGCAGCCGCCATAATTCTTTCCTTGGTGTGTTAGAAGTGAAGGCGCAGGATCACGTCCCGCGGTATGTCTTCACCTAGATAGGCGGGTTTAGGTAGTCTGTGGATTCTGTCCACCGTAAGATCTAGTGTCGATAGTTCTGGTAAAATGGCTGTGAATAGCTGGGTGGCATAGTCCTTCAAATCTTGTTGTTTGACGCTTTCTGGGACCCCTCTGATCTTCAGGTTATTTCTTCTGGATCTGTCCTCAATGTCCGCCATTTTGGCTTTGATCCCCTCTAAATCTTCATCTTTGGCTTCATTAGCATCTACCAAGTTGTTTATTATTGTAGCGTATTCCCCCATTTTATGTTCTATATGGGTCACTTTGTTAGTCACCGATTTGATCTCATTACTAAATTTGTGCATACAGGAGATCATGTCTGAGTGCAGTGATCCTCTCAGTGACACTAACATCTCTTTTAGCATAGTATCTATGACAGGCTGGCCGTTTGTAGGAAATGTATCAATGGAGTCAGGCAGCTCCCTGGTGTCATCACCTGAGTCAGGGGGAGAGCTCACCTCAGTGCTGTCATCCATGGCATCCGCCTTGAATCTGGACTTCTCTGGGCTCCCTGTTGATGGGGTGGCTGGGGGAGACCTTGAGTCTTTAGGAGGGCTGCTTCTTTTTTGTGTTTTTAATTGCTTGCAGTTGTTTTTGGCCACAGATGTCGGCGTGGACGCCGGGCCGGCGCCATCTTGCCTGGCCTCATAGGAGTAAAACTCTGTCAGTCTCATCGGCCAGTTCCCCTCCTTTTTCCTCCTGGTCATGGTATGGTTATGACCTCTGGGTTCGTGCGGACCGGAACGCTGTGGTTTCTGCTCAGGATCGGTCCCGGGCAAGGTGCTGTGAGCCGTGTTGTTCCTGCTGGTGTTGGAGCTCTGCTCTTCCCCTTACCCTTATTTCTGCACCCCTTGTTTCTAGTCCCTGTCCTGCTAATGCCCTCTTTATGTCAAGTTTCCTCCATTTACAGTACCTCACAAAAGTGAGTACACCCCTTACATTTTTGTAAATATTTTATCATATCTTTTTATGTGACAACGCTGAAGAAATTACACTTTGATACAATGTAAAGTAGTAAGTGTACAGCTTGTATAACAGTGTAAATTTGCTGTCCCCTCAAAATAACTCAACACACAGCCATTAATGTCTAAGCCACTGGCAACAAAAGTAAGTACACCCCAAGTGAAAATGTCCAAATTGGGCCGAATTAGCCATTTTCTCTCCCCGTTGACACGTGACTCGTTAGTGTTACAAGGTATCAGATGTGAATGGGGAGCAGGTGTGTTAAATTTGGTGTTATCGCTCTCACTCTCTCATACTGGTTACTGGAAGTTCAACATGGCACCTCATGGCAAAGAACTCTCTGAGGATCTGAAAAAAGAATGGTTGCTCTGCATTAACCACTTCAGTCCCGGAAGAATGTACCCCCTTCCTGACAAGAGCACTTTTTGCGATTCGGCACTGCGTCGCTTTAACTGACAATTGCGCGGTCGTGCAACTTTGTACCCAAACAAAATTGACCTTTTTTTCCCACAAATAGAGCTTTCTTTTGGTGGTATTTGATCGCCTCTGTGGTTTTTATTTTATGCGCTATAAACAAAAAAAGAGTGACAATTTTGAAAAAAACACATTATATTTTAGTATTTGCTATAATAAATATCCCCCAAAAATATATAAAAAAACTATTTTTTCCACAATTTAGGCAGATATGTATTCTTCTACATATTTTTGGAAAAAAAAAATTGCAATAAGCGTATATTGATTGGTTTGCGCAAAAGTTATAGCATCTACAAAATAGGGGATAGATTTATAGAATTTTTATTATTTTATTTTTTTTACTAGTAATGGCGGCAAACTGCAATTTTTATCATGACTGCAACATTTGGGTGGACACATCGGACAATTTTGACACATTTTTGGAACCATTGACATTAATACAGCGATCAGTGTGATTAAAAATTACTGTAAAAATGTCACTGGTAGTGAAGGGGTTAACACTAGGGGGCGGTGAAGGGGTTAACTGTGTTCCCTGGGAGGTGATTCTAACTGAAGGGGGAGGGACTAACTACAGGAAATGACAGATCGTGGTTCCTAGCTAATAGAAACACACAATCTGTCACTCCTGTCAGAACAGAACAGGGAAGTTTGTGTTTACTGTTCTATGTCTCCAGCTCACGATCGCTCGTGGCCGGCGGTCATCGTGCACGCCTGCTATCCGGACCCCATGCGCCCATGTACAGTTACGTGGTTTCGCACAGGGGAGCCAACCTGCCACAGTAAAACTGCGGTGGCTGGTCCAGAAGCGGTTAAGATGGCCTAGACTGGGGCGCATGCGCGGCGCTGAGCGTGATGGACGTCTGAGTCGGTAGCTCCGTTCAGCCCGGGTAGATAACGGCTTCAGGAGGGCTCATATCACCTAATTCCACAGCGCTTTTATCACCCCTCGAGCCCCTTATACCTGGTGCATGCCTGGGAGAAAGAAAAAACCCAGAGGATCGGCTCAACATACCTTAACACACTATCTCCTCCGCGCCCGTGATCAAGGCAGCATGTCCCAAAATGGCGCTGCGGGAAGAAACATACCTCCGTCTCCGGTCTCCTCTCCTGGACGTCCCACAGACCAGACACCACTTCTGGATCCTAGCCGTGAGTACACTGCATCTCTCACTAAATCTGACCTAGAAAGCAGTCTGGAGGCCATGTATGCAAGGCTTGCAACAAAGTTCCAAACGGAGCTCCATAAAACCTCTCATACACTTTCCCAAGAGATAGCCTCACTGGGCTCCAGGACAGAAAGGCTAGAAACGAAGCACGATGAGCTGGCTCTGGCCTACAGTGACCTCTCCAGAGAACACGAGTCTCTAGCCACAGCTTGCTCCCTGATGCAATCCCAAATCGAAGACCTCGATAACCGCAACAGACGCAACAATTTGCGCGTAAGAGGTATACCAGAATCTGTCACGGATCTCATCCCCACAATAATCCGCCTATTTAAATCTCTGCTCCCAGACACTGATGCCGGAGCGTTCACTTGTGATCGTATTCACAGAGCCCTCAGGCCTAAACCTCCTGAAGATAAACCTCCCAGGGATATTGTTCTTTGCATGAAGGACTTTCTAACTAAGGAGGAGATACTCAGAGCTGCTCGCAATCAACAACGCATCACTCTGGACGATCGCATCATCCAAATATACCCTGATATCTCTCCCGCCACCTTGGATAGGAGACGTGGCATGAAGGAAATAACATCTGCCCTTCAAGCAGCTCGCATTCGCTACAAATGGGGCTTTCCATTTAAGCTAGTAATTCCCCACAATGGCACCACTTACTCTGCCACGTCACTCCTGGAAGGTCAAGAAGTCCTTGTAAAATTAGGCCTTTTGGATTCGGCCGTCATTCGCCGACCACCTTCTACTCCTAGACCATCACCCATCTGGCAGACCCCCCCAACCAGGAGAGACAGACGGAGGATCAGATATGACATCGGAGATAGATTTCATGAACCCTTTCCTTGATCGTCTCAACACAGTTGACCACCACAAGATTCCCAAGCAACTTGCATCATCCTTCTGATTTCAAGATCCCGGACGTCGGTCCCTTGGAGCTGCGACATGCACACCCCACCCAGCAGAAGCTTGCAGTTTCTGACCTTTTTTATTTTTTATTTGAGTCATTACTGCAGGCCTGTTCTCTTTTTGTTTTTTTTCTTATATGTGTTTTTGGGTTTATACCCACTTGATCTACAAAGTTCAGAACATTTTTCACGCTGGGTTCGAGACCTTGCAGTCTCGGGAGTAGGTATTTTTCTTATCAGGTTTTCTACAATTACCTGATCCAGTTTCTAGTTATGATGACTTTTGGGTTACTATCAGTCCTATGTTTTTTTTTCTTATCCTTCTCTCCTTTTATTTTTTTGGTTCTCTTTTTTACCCACAGGTTTTGGACTTCCGGTAGTCTATGTTTACATCGACTCTTTATTGCATTATTGTCTTGCAGGATACATGCTTCATTAGGCCTTTATGGCTTGCATATTTGTATGTTATACTTCACTACCCTCCTGTGCATGAGTGTGTCGGCCCTCAGCTTGACCCTTGAAATGATAGATACTGGTCATAAAACACATTTGGCTCCTATCTATCTTCAGATTATAGCGAATAAAAACATTTACCATGGTAATTAAATGTGTATCACACAATGTTAAGGGATTTAATTCCCCACCTAAAAGGAAGAAGGCTTTTGCCTTTTACAAACAACTAGGAGCTCAAATTCTCCTATTACAGGAGACACATTTTGCACACTCCTCACACCCCAAATTCCTCCACAGAAGCTTTCCTCAGACTTTCTGCTCCCTACACCAGACTAAAAGTAGAGGAGCCGCCATACTCTTGCACAGATCCTTCCCAATGGAAGTCAAACAGGTTTTTAAAGACAAAGACAGCAGATATGTCATAATCAAAGGCCAGATTCACAACAGAGAACTCACTATTGCCAGTATTTATGCTCCAAATGACTCCCCCGCCTCTTTTTTCCACTCATTCTTTGACCGCCTCTCTCATTTCCATTCACCACACATGATTATTGGAGGGGACTTCAATATGGTGGCCAACCCCAACCTGGATAGATCCAACTTGTCCCCATCAGCTAAATCATTTCCCCGCTCCCTCTCCAGTGGCTTACTAGAACATCAGCTGGTAGACTCCTGGAGAGCCCTCAATATTGGTTCTAGAGAATACACATTCTACTCCTATCCTCATAAAAGTTATGCAAGATTGGATTATATTTACACCACCCCAATAATTCTCGCTAACACCACAGATGCTAGCATCCACCCCTGCTCCTGGTCTGACCATCATGCCACTGCCTTCACCACTACTTACATTAGGCTTGCGCCTACCTCTTACTCTTGGCGTCTAAATGAAGCCCTCCTCTCAGATGCAGTGGTGGAGGCAGAAATCGCACGAGCCATTGAAGAATATTTTAATTTCAATGCCATCCCAGAAACCCCCCCTGCCGTAGTCTGGTCAGCGCATAAGGCAGTCCTTAGGGGCAAATTAATTAGTCTAGCCTCAGCCCAGAACAAAATGGACAAACAAAACATCTTAACCCTCACTAAAGACCTAGATGATCTATATAAAAATACTAATCTCTTACACCTAGACTCCACCAGACAGTTGATTGATCAAAAGAGATTAGAGCTGGATGGCATCCTGTCGAAGAGGGTGGAAAAATCTCTGCGATGGTCTAAAGCCAAATTCCTCCTTCACGAGAGCTCTGCCTCTACCCTCTTCGCCAGAAAATTAAATCACTCATCTCGCCCACCCCACATTTATAGATTAGCGACCCCTTCAGGACATCTCACTTCCCATCCCATAGAGGTCCTACATATCTTTGAACAATTTTACTCCTCTCTGCTGGCCCCCTCTCAATTAAAACCCTCACCAGATGATGAGGCCTGGTTTCAGAACATTCCTCTACCACATCTTACTCCTACACATCTTGACAAACTGAACACCCCCATCACTTCTGCTGAGGTTTTGAACGTAATCAAATCCTTAAAATCAACCTCAGCCCCAGGCCCCGACGGATTTTCCTCCCTATACTATAAAAAATTTTCATCCCTCCTCACCACTAGGTTGACCCATTTATTTAATTATATCCTACAAGGTGGTAGTTTCCCTGAAGAGATGTTACTAGCCAATATGTCCCTGATACCGAAACCCCACAAAAACCACACTCTACCACAAAACTACCGACCTATTTCGGTCATTAATAATGATTTGAAAATATTTAGCAGGATCATGGCAGACAGACTAGCAGGTGTTATCCCCTATTTGATTTCCCCTTTTCAATCGGGTTTTATACCCCATAGACTTATCACCGATAATATCCGGCTAGCGACTAATATAATACAAGATGCCAACCTTTTTTCACGTAAACTCCTCATGCTTAGCCTGGACATACAGAAGGCATTTGATAGCGTCTCATGGTCATACATCACCACACTCTTGCAGAGGATGGGTTTCCAGGGAGCATTTCTTCAAGCTTTCTTGGCCCTTTACCATAACCCGAAAACCCGGATCAGGCTCCCTGGCTGTAACTCTAGGTTTTTTGACCTAGGCAAGGGTACGAGACAAGGGTGCCCGTTGTCACCTTTAATTTTTGCGTTAGCCCTTGAGCCATTAGCCATAGCTATACTCCAAGACCCTGATATCTCGGGTTATGTTAAGGGCCATTCCATATACAAATTTGGAATGTATGCTGATGACGTTCTAATGTTTCTCACTAACCCCCTGATCTCTCTGCCGAACTTATTTCAAACTCTCTCTAGGTTTGCAGAGATCTCAGGTCTATCCATCAACATGGCTAAATCAAGCGCCCTTCCTATTGGCTACTCCCCTGGAGAACTGCGACATCTTCAGTCAGTCTACCCTTTTATTTGGGCAGATTCTCACCTTCAATATCTGGGAATCAACCTGACTAAGGATTACCGCAGACTCTTTGAAGTAAATCTCCCACCTATGGTTTCCAAAATAAAAGGTATCCTTAAACTATGGTCACACCTCCACATTTCATTTCTGGGCAGAATCACTGCTCTTAAGATGACTATTCTTCCCAAACTCCTCTACCTTTTTAGATCCCTACCTCTTAAAATTTCTAAAACATACCTCCACACTATTCAGGTGTTGCTTAACAGATTTATATGGAAAGACAAACCCCCACGCTTCGCCAAAGAAGTCCTTTACCGTTCTTCCAAAAGGGGTGGTCTAGGCGTTCCTCAAATATGGCTTTACTACCTAGCCAGTAGATATACCCAACAAGCACAATGGAATATTCATAACTCCAGAGTCCCTTGGGTGCAATTTGAAAACGAATCCATTGCTCCTCTATATCTCCCTGCCCTTATGTGGTCAAACAACCAAAACAGACCAGAAGTAGGCACTAAAAATCTGATCACACATGACAGTCTTCAACTTTGGGACACATATAAAAAAACATACAACCTCATTTCAGCTGTCCCTCTAGGCGCCTCATTCCTAGGCGATTCTAGATTCCCATTGGCCTTTGACAGACCCTCCTCCTTTCAACTCTGGATTGACCTAAAACTAATTACGTTAGATAAATTTTTTATAAACTCAAACTTTATTTCTTTTTCTCAGCTACAATCCACATACCAGATTCCAAACACTGAATTCTATCACTTCTTACAAATACGTCACTTCTTCCAAAAACACTACACTGGACCTGTGGCGACCTCCACCACTCTATATGAAGACATATGTCACAACTCACCCCGCCAAAAAGGTCTGATCTCACTAGTCTATATCAATCTAGAGGCTAATTCAGAGGGAACAACCCCTAAATATAGAGCTCAATGGGAATCGGAACTAGATCCTGAGGTAGATGACATTGACTGGGTGAAGGGCTGGCAGAACCTACGTAAATGCACTAAATCCATCATGGTCCGCGAAACTGCCATTAAATTAATAACACGCTGGTACTACACCCCAATGCGACTTCACAAGATCTACCCACAATCATCCCCTCTCTGCTTTAGGGGTTGTCTGCAACAAGGCTCATTTCTCCATATATTTTGGGACTGTGAGAAACTACGTCCAACTTGGAATGAGATCCTTAAAGTTATGGATAAATTAGCAGGCAAACCTCTTAATATCTCATACCAACACTGCTTATTATTTCAATCCCCTTCAGACACCCCAAAACCTTTGGTTAAACTGATCCACTCTATCTGTATAGCTTTTCATTGGATGGTTGCTCTACATTGGAAATCGGCTTCAGTACCATACTCTCAAGTTATCGCAAGAATAGACCACATGATGTTGGCAGATAAAATCTACCACACCCTACATGACACTATACCTAAACATGACGCTATCTGGAACCCTTGGTTCTTATTTAGGCTCCAAACCTGACAAACCTATGGTTTTCTTTTCTTTTCATTTTGATTTTGGAATTTTCATTTTCCCGCATTGGACTTTCTTTGTTTTTTTTTTTCATTTTCTTTTCCTTTGATTTAGTTTTTAGATATGTCTCTTCTATTTAGCTAAATCTCAGACTTTCAGAATAGCTCAATAGCTCTAACAGATATGTATAACTCAACAGTTTATATTTGTACTCTGTCTTTGCATATAATTTGTATCCTCACACCCTTGTATTCAATCTACTGATGGTCTTGGATTTGTAACCCTCTCTCTGTTATTCTTTAAAAATAAAATAAAAAACTTTTTGAAAAAAAAAAAAAAAAGATGGCCTAGACTATAAGAAGATTGCAAAGACAATGAAACTGAGCTACAGCACGGTGACCAAGACCATGCATCAGTTTAACAGGACAGGTTCCACTCAGAACTGGCCTCGCTATGGTCCACCAAAGAAGTTGAGTGCACATAGCATGTTAAAAATTGTCCTTCGCGCTGGTGGATGATAAATAGTGAAGTGGCCAAATAATAAAAGGATGGGTGGTGATATAAGAAATAAATCCTAATATTGCCGCAAAATGAGGGTGTTCACACCAAACACTTAGTGACATAAATATTTAAATAAATTTTGCGCAATATTAAGCCAAAATAAAAAAGTGCATATTATAATGTGGGACACTGGTGACTGATTGGTGTTAGTGCTAGGATCAGAGATCTCTCTTAAATACTATAGTGATCGCTGCTAATTACCTATAGAGTGATGGTTAAACATTTGCAATAAATACTGGAATAGTAAACATGCTACCCTGTAACTAGCATGCATGAATATACAGTGACAAATTCTGGTGGTTCAGAAAACTCATACAATCTTCTATAAATGCTAATCAAATATAAAATATTATTAATACCACCCTATAATCTGCATAAAAAATACGTGCATAAAAGTAATTCCTGGTGTATAAATCAAATAAAATCTTCTAAAATCCACAATCGAAAAATGTGCAATAAAACATCAGTGCAACCTTAAAAGATATAAATTCCAAATAGTGCAAAAAGTCCGTTTTAGTGCTACAATATTAGTGCAGGTATTCAAGTGACAAAGTGCTTTAAAACAGAAGTAAGTGGATGTTTATATATAAACAAAAACTGTGAAAAGTTCTTCTTATTTGATATTGAAAATTTAAGTGTAACAAATATGTATCCTTCTGCTGCTGGTGTCTCTTAGTGTGGTCTCACAGAACCCTCACCTTACATTAGTAGTAATTAGGGATGAGCTTCGAGTTCGAGTCAAACTCATGTTCTACTCGAACATTGGCTGTTCGCAAGTTCGCCGAACAGCGAACAATTTGGGGTGTTCGCGGCAAATTCGAATGCCGCGGAATACCCTTTAAAAGTCTATGGAAGAAATCAAAAGTGCTAATTTTAAAGGCTTATATGCAAGTTATTGTCATAAAAAGTGTTTGGGGACCTGGGTCCTGCCCCAGGGGACATGGATCAATGCAAAAAAAAGTTTTAAAAACTGACGTTTTTTCAGGAGCAGTGATTTTATTAATGCTTAAAGTCAAACAATAAAAGTGTAATATCCCTTTAAATTTCGTATCTGGGGGGTGTCTATAGTATGCCTGTAAAGGGGTGCATGTTTCCTGTGTTTAGAACAGTCTGACAGCAAAATGACATTTTGAAGAAAAAAACACATTTAAAACTACCCGCGGCTATTGCATTGCCGACAATACACATAGAAGTTCATTGATAAAAACAGCATGGGAATTCCCCACAGGGCAACCCCGAACCAAAAAAAAAAAAATGATGTGGGGGTCCCCCTAAATTCCATACAAGGCCCTTCAGGTCTGGTATGGATATTAAGGGGAACCCCAGCCAAAATTTAAAAAAAAAATTGACGTGGGGTTCCCCCTAAATTCCATACCAGACCCTTCAGGTCTGGTATGGATTTTAAGGGGAACCCCGCGCCAAAAAAAAAAACGGCGTGGGGTCCCCCCAAAAATCCATACCAGACCCTTATCCGAGCACGCAACCTGGCAGGCCGCAGGAAAAGAGGGGGGGACGAGAGTGCGCCCCCCCCCCCTCCTGAACCGTACCAGGCCACATGCCCTCAACATTGGGAGGGTGCTTTGGGGTAGCCCCCCAAAACACCTTGTCCCCATGTTGATGAAGACAAGGGCCTCATCCCCACAACCCTGGCCGGTGGTTGTGGGGGTCTGCGGGCAGGGGGCTTATCGGAATCTGGAAGCCCCCTTTAACAAGGGGACCCCCAGATCCCGCCCCCCCCCTGTGTGAAATGGTAAGGGGGTACTTACCCCTACCATTTCACTAAAAAAGTGTCAAAAATGTTAAAAATGACAAGAGTTTTTGACAGATCCTTTAATTAAATACTTCTTCTTTCTTCCTTCATCTTCTGGTTCTTCTGGCCCTTCTGGTTCTTCCTCCGGCGTTCTCGTCCAGCATCTCCTCCGCGGCGTCTTCTATCTTCTTCTCCTCGGGCCGCTCCGCACCCATGGCATGAGGGGGGAGGCTCCCGCTCTTCTCTTCATCTTCTTCTCTTCTTCATCTTCTTCTTCATCTTCTTCTTCTTCTTCTTCTCTTCTTCCTTCTTCTATTCTTCATTTCTTCTCCGGGCCGCTCCGCAGCCATGCTGGCATGGTGGGAGGCTCCCGCTGTGTGATGGCGTCTCTTCGTCTGACGGTTCTTAAATAACGGGGGGCGGGGCCATCCGGTGACCCCGCCCCCCTCTGACGCACGGTGACTTGACGGGACTTCCCTGTGACATCACGGGGAATGCCACAGGGAAGTCCCGTCATGTCCCGTGCGTCAGAGGGGGGCGGGGTCACCGGGTGGCCCCGCCCCCCGTTATTTAAGAACCGTCAGACGAAGAGACGCCGTCACACAGCGAGAGCCTCCCACCATGCCAGCATGGCTGCGGAGCGGCCCGGAGAAGAAATGAAGAAGGAAGAAGAGAAGAAGGAAGAAGAGAAGAAGAAGAAGAAGAAGATGAAGAAGAAGATGAAGAAGAGAAGAAGATGAAGAGAAGAGCGGGAGCCTCCCCCCTCAAGCCATGGGCGGCCCGAGGAGAAGAAGATAGAAGACGCCGTGGAGAAGATGCTGGACGAGAACGCCGGAGGAAGAACCAAAAGAGCCAGAAGAACCAGAAGAAGATGAAGGAAGAAAGAAGAAGCATTTAAATAAAGGAATTGTCAAAAACTGTCTCTTGTCATTTTTAACATTTTTGACAGTTTTTTAGTGAAATGGTAGGGGTAAGTACCCCCTTACCATTTCACACAGGGGGGGGCCGGGATCTGGGGGTCCCCTTGTTAAAGGGGGCTTCCAGATTCCGATAAGCCCCCCGCCCGCAGACCCCCACAACCACCGGCCAGGGTTGTGGGGATGAGGCCCTTGTCTTCATCAACATGGGGACAAGGTGTTTTGGGGGGCTACCCCAAAGCACCCTCCCAATGTTGAGGGCATGTGGCCTGGTACGGTTCAGGGGGGGGGGCCGCACTCTCGTCCCCCTCTTTTCCTGCGGCCTGCCAGGTTGCGTGCTCGGATAAGGGTCTGGTATGGATTTTTGGGGGGACCCCACGCCGTTTTTTTTTTTTTTTTGGGCGCTGGGTTCCCCTTAAAATCCATACCAGACCTGAAGGGTCTGGTATGGAATTTAGGGGGAACCCCACGTCAATTTTTTTTTTTAAATTTTGGCTGGGGTTCCCCTTAATATCCATACCAGACCTGAAGGGCCTTGTATGGAATTTAGGGGGACTCCCACATCATTTTTTTTTTTAAATTTTGGTTCGGGGTTGCCCTGTGGGGAATTCCCATGCCGTTTTTATCAATGAACTTCTATGTGTATTGTCGGCAATGCAATAGCCGCGGGTAGTTTTAAATGTGTTTTTTCCTTCAAAATGTCATTTTGCTGTCAGACTGTTCTAAACACAGGAAACATGCGCCCCTTTACAGGCATACTATAGACACCCCCCAGGTATGAAATTTAAAGGGATATTACACTTTTATTGTTTGACTTTAAGCATTATTAAAATCACTGCTCCTGAAAAAACGGCCGTTTTTAAAACTTTTTTTTGCATTGATTCATGTCCCCTGGGGCAGGACCCAGGTCCCCAAACCCTTTTATTGACAATAACTTGCATATTAGCCTTTAAAATTAGCACTTTTGATTATTCATGTTCGTGTCCCATAGACTTTAACGGTGTTCGCGTGTTCGAACAAATTTTTTTCCTGTTCGCATGTTCTGGTGCGAACCGAACAGGGGGGTGTTCGGCTCATCCCTAGTAGTAATCAGGCATTCAGTAGTGTGTCTTTAAGGTGTGGGAGTGGTCTCTGGCAGCCTTTTCTTTCTGTGCTATTTTCTCTCCTCCAACGTTCCCTCTATACAGCTCCGCTCTGGTAGACTCAGTATGGAGGGGATAAAATAAGGAGGGGGGAGAAGAAAAAGGCTCCACTAGTGCATTAAACTTTTAAAATCAAAGGGGGAATGTTTATTAAGTGTTGCTCTTACATTTCTCTTATTAAAAACAGGCAAGGTAAATGTAATAAAACGGTCTGGCGTTCTCAGCGCCCTCTCACTTGTGCTTCAGATTCTGTGTATTGCTCCAGCCAATCCCTACGCGTTACGACACCGTCACGTGTCTTCATCTGGGGAACATAGCATCATATCCAGAGGTTGTCTTTGGGAAATAGACGTATGAGTGCTGACAGCATTTCTGCAGAGGTTGAAGGGGTGGGGGGGTCTTCCTGACAGTGCTCAGACCATACGCCACAAACTGCATCAAATCGGTTTGCATGGCTGTCTTCTCAGAAGGAAACCTCTTCTAAAGATGATGCACAAGAAAGCCCGCAAACTGTTTGCTGAAGACAAGCAGACTAAGGACATGGATTACTGGATCCATGTCCTGTGGTCTGATGAGACCAAGATAAACTTATTTGGTTCAGATGATGTGAAGCATGTGTGGCAGGAACCAGGGGAGGAGTACAAAGACAAGTGTGTCTTCCCTACAGTCAAGTAGGGTGGTGGATGTATCATGTTCTGAGGCATGATCCCCTCAATTCGGAGACTGGGCCACAGGGCAGTATTCTAACATGATAAGGACCCCAAACACACCTCCAAGATGACCACTGCCTTGTTAAAGAAGCTAAGGTAAAGGTGATGGACTGGCCAAGCATGGCTCCAGACCTAAACCCTATTGAGCATCTGTGAGGCATCCTCAAACAGAGGGTGAGGGAGTGCAAGGTCACTAACATCCACTAGCTCTGTGATGCCATCTTGGAGGAGTGGAAGAGGACTCCAATGGCAACCAGTGAAGCTCAGGTGAACTCCATACCCAAGAGGGTTAAGGCAGTGCTGGAAAATAATGATGGTAAAAAAAAATATTGACACTTTGGGCCCAATTTGGACATTTATAGGGGTGTACTAACTTTTGTTGCCAGCAGTTTAGTCATTAATGGCTGTATGTTGAGTTATTTTGAGAGGACAGCACATTTACACTGTTATACAAGCTGTACACTCACTACTTTACATTGTAGCAAAGTGTTATTTCTTCAGTGTTGTCACATAAAAAGATATAATAAAATAGTTACAAAAATGTGAGGGGTGTACTCACTTTTGTGAGATACTGTATATAGAGTGTATAGTGTAGTGTATAGTTAGGTTGTTAGTTACAAACACCCAGGGTGCTGTCACAGTTATTTTTTACTTTTGTTTTGCTTATGGTCTATTGAGTTTGGACTGTGTGCGCATTAATAGACCTTATGTTGATCATACACAGTCTGATTTGAGACTCCTAAGTGCAGCTACGTAGATCTGGTCTTACCTTGACAATGGATATGTGCGTTCAGTATCCCTTACAATAATATTAGAAAATGTCATCTCAACTCTCAACTCTTTCCTCAATTATGAATAACCCCATGTTCCCCAAGAGCACCTTTTGGTTCCAAAAATATATAAGCTCATTTAAACTTTTTTCCACCCCTGTACCAACCAAGCCAAAATTTTTTTGTAACTATCCCAAGAATATAACCAACCACAGCACCATTTTCTGCATTTTCCTCACTAAATTCTGGAAGATTTTATTGAGTCTTCTTCAATCCAAAAACTTTTTAGACTTCCCATTGACTGGAAACCCATATTTTATTTTAATTATATATCCACATTTACAAACTTTTTATAATAAAACTTTGGAACACTTTGATATATCCCACTGGAATAAAGACTTCTTAAATGATGACCTAAAAGTAAAATGACTATAAGCATACAAGAAAATCAAACATCTTATCATCAATTAAACTTAACAAGGGGGGGCGGAGCAAGCCATAGACCACGATGGTCGTTCAGTAGCGGAGCTCCGGTACCAGCGGGACTACTACGGCTAATAGCGACCCATCTGGGCAACATTTACTTACCATAACACAGCGTTCCTGCTTCCCAGCAACAGGGGAACAGAACCTCACCATGCCCAGGTGTAAGAAGGAAGGGAACTGACCTAAGAAATTCACGGAATTCTTCACCCTCGGGCCTAAACAAAATGGCACCGACTCTTCATCCACTCAGCATCTGGTGTCCCTAATCCTTCCACACAGAAGGGGAGAACACAAAAAAGTAGCAGTCCTCCTAAATGTCCACAATCTCCACCAGCTACACCATCCTCTGGGAGTCCGGAAAAGGTGAGATTCAGGATGTATGCTGTGGATGCAGACAATGAGGTGAGCTCTCTCCATGATTCAGGGAATGACATTAGGAAGCTGCCAGACTCCATCGATCTATTACCTACCAATAACCAGCTGGTTTTGGACACAGTTTTAAAGGAGATTCTAGTATCCCTAAGAAGCTCTCTCCATTCAGACATGATATCGTGTGTACACAAGTTCAGCACAGAATTACGGTCTGTTTCAGATAGAGTCTCACACATAGAAATTAAAATTGGGGAATATGCATCCACAATCAATGATCTGGTAGATGCTAATGAGAGCAAAGAGGAAGACATAGAGGAGTTCAAAGCTAAAATAGCAGACATGGAGGACAGATCCAGGAGGAATAATGTGAAGATAAGGGGGTACCAGAAACTGTCAAGCAACAGGTTCTGTGCAATTATGTCTCCCAGCTTTTAAATCCAGTATTGCCTGACATGTCTGTACTAGACTTCACGGTGGACAGGATACACCGTCTCCCTAAGCCAACTTACCTATCTGATAACGTACTCAGAGATGTTATACTGAGACTTCACTTTTATTATAGTAAGGAGTAGGGATGAGCTTCGTGTTCGAGTCGAACCCATGTTCGACTCGAACATCGGCTGTTCGACCGTCTGTCGAATTGCGAACGATATGGGCCGTTCGCGCCAAATTCGTGTGGCGCGTCACGGCCCATAATTCACTGCGGCATCGCAGTGCATTGCTGGCTGATGATTGGTCAAGCATGCACTATGACCCGCATGCTTGGCCAATCACAGCGCCGTCAGTAGAGAGAGCTGTAATTGGCCAAAGCCAGGGTGGCTTTGGCCAATTATGGCTCAGGGGATTTAGTACACGCCCCACACTATATAAGGCCGCCTGCACGGCGGCCCTGTGTAGTGTGTGTTCCGGTGTGCTGAGAGATAGAGAGAGAGAGACAGTGTCATTTGATTTGAGTTAGATAGATTAGGCAGAACAGTCAGTCAGTTAGCTGCACTTACAGTGTATTGTGTATATATATGCATCCCAGGTGTTGCATATATATATATATATATACACTGTATTCAGTTTAGCTAGATCCGTTCCTGTTATCTTCTATCTAGACTATTTACATTTAGTGCAGTGCGTCCTGCTCACAGTGTTCAGCTAGATCCGTTCCTGTTATTTACATTTAGTGCAGTGCGTCCTGCTCACAGTGTTCAGCTAGATCCGTTCCTGCTATTTACATTTAGTGCAGTGCGTCCTGCTCACAGTGTTCAGCTAGATCCGTTCCTGCTATTTACATTTAGTGCAGTGCGTCCTGCTCACAGTGTTCAGCTAGATCCGTTCCTGCTATTTACATTTAGTGCAGTGCGTCCTGCTCACAGTGTTCAGCTAGATCCGTTCCTGCTATTTACATTTAGTGCAGTGCGTCCTGCTCACAGTGTTCAGCTAGATCCGTTCCTGCTATTTACATTTAGTGCAGTGCGTCCTGCTCACAGTGTTCAGCTAGATCCGTCCCTGTTATCTTCCTACTGACAGGCAGGCTTGTCTGGTTACAGTATATAAAGCTACCTGAAGAAAATTACAGGTGTTCTATTTAATCCTATTAGTACCACGGTCAGGCAGCTAGACTATTTACATTTAGTACAGTGCGTCCTGCTCACAGTGTTCAGCTAGATCCGTTCCTGCTATTTACATTTAGAGCAGTGCGTCCTGCTCACAGTGTTCAGCTAGATCCGTTCCTGCTATTTACATTTAGTGCAGTGCGTCCTGCTCACAGTGTTCAGCTAGATCCGTTCCTGCTATTTACATTTAGTGCAGTGCGTCCTGCTCACAGTGTTCAGCTAGATCCGTTCCTGTTATCTTCTAGACTATTTACATTTAGTGCAGTGCGTCCTGCTCACAGTGTTCAGCTAGATCCGTTCCTGCTATTTACATTTAGTGCAGTGCGTCCTGCTCACAGTGTTCAGCTAGATCCGTTCCTGCCATTTACATTTAGTGCAGTGCGTCCTGCTCACAGTGTTCAGCTAGATCCGTTCCTGCTATTTACATTTAGTGCAGTGCGTCCTGCTCACAGTGTTCAGCTAGATCCGTTCCTGTTATCTTCCTACTGACAGGCAGGCTTGTCTGGTTACAGTATATAAAGCTACCTGAAGAAAATTACTGGTGTTCTATTTGATCCTATTAGTACCACGGTCAGGCAGCTAGACTATTTACATTTAGTACAGTGCGTCCTGCTCACAGTGTTCAGCTAGATCCGTTCCTGTTATCTTCCTACTGACAGGCAGGCTTGTCTGGTTACAGTATATAAAGCTACCTGAAGAAAATTACAGGTGTTCTATTTGATCCTATTAGTACCACGGTCAGGCAGCTAGACTATTTACATTTAGTACAGTGCGTCCTGCTCACAGTGTTCAGCTAGATCCATTCCTGTTATCTTCCTACTGACAGGCAGGCTTGTCTGGTTACAGTATATAAAGCTACCTGAAGAAAATTACAGGTGTTCTATCCCAGCTTAGTGCAGCTACAGGCCATTAGTATGTCTGGAAGGCCAAGAAGGAGAGGCAGACAGTCACAAGCCAATAAGAGAGGGCAAGCAGGCTCTGTGTCTAGTGCTGGTCGTGGAGACGGTGCATCCTCATCAGCACGTGGCCATGGGACACGCTTGGCCTTTTTTTCGGCAGCTGGCCGTGTTGAGCCGCAACATGCGGAAGACTTGGTCGAGTGGATGACCAAGCCGTCCTCATCCTCCTCATCCTCTCTCACCCATGCCCAGGGTGCTTTGTCTGGCAAAGCAGCGGCCTCTTCCCTCAGCTCAATGTCATCAGTGACCCCTTCCCTAGCTCCACCATGTCCTCATGAGGATTCCCTTGAACTGTTTGACCACAGTGTTGGGTACATGCTCCAGGAGGATGCCCAGCGTTTGGAAGGCACTGATGATGATACTGAGCTCGATGAAGGCAGTAACATGAGCACGGACAGAGGGGGTGCCCAAGAAGGACAGCAATCTGGCAGTCATGCTCCCCCTGCTGCAGCATACTGCCAGGTTTGCTCCAGTGATGAGGAGGGAGGGGATGATGAGGTCACTGACTCAACGTGGGTGCCTGATAGGAGAGAGGAGGAGGAGGAGGAGGAGGAGGCGGCACATCACCAACGAGGCAGGATGCCCTCCAGGGGCCAGCCTAAGGGCAGCACATTGACTGCATCACACCCCAAAGCTCCACATGTGCAGGGCGCTGCAGTCTCTGCGCGTTATTCAAAAAGTTCTTTGGTGTGGGCCTTTTTTGAGACGAGTGCATCAGATCGCACCGCTGCTATTTGCAACATATGTCTCAAGCGTATCTCGCGTGGCCAAAACATCTCCCGCTTGGGTACCACATGCTTGACCAGACATATGTTGACCTGCCATGCAGTTCGTTGGCAAGCGTATCTAAAAGACCCACACCAAAGAACAAAGAGGATCTCTCCTTGCTCCTCATCAGCTGAGATTTCCAACCCCACTAGACCTTCAGTCCTCTCTGAGACCTGCAGTGAGAGGAATGAAGGTGTAGAATTAGGTGTGTCACAGCCAAGTACTTGTGGGCAATCTGCTTTTGGTACACCGACGTCAGATTGTACCAGGCAAATTTCCCTGCCCCAGCTGCTGCACCGCCGAAAGAAGTTTGCTCCCAACCATCCACATGCCCAGCGGTTGAATGCTAGCTTGGCAAAATTGCTAGCACTTCAACTGCTGCCTTTTCAGTTGGTAGACTCTGCCCCCTTCCGTGAGTTTGTGGAATGTGCGGTTCCTCAGTGGCAGGTACCCAAACGCCACTTTTTCTCACGGAAGGCGATTCCGGCTCTCTACCGGCATGTGGAAGGCAATGTCCATGCCTCGCTGGACAGGGCGGTCAGCGGTAAGGTGCATATTACCGCTGACTCATGGTCCAGCAGGCATGGACAGGGACGTTACCTAAGTTTCACGGCGCATTGGGTGACTCTGCTGGCAGCTGGGAAGGACAAGGTGCAGTAGTGTTGGAGGTTGTTCCGCCACCACGCCTCCAAAATGCTGATTGTGACACACCTCTCTCCTCCACCCCCTTCTCTTCTTCTTCCTCCATGGCCTCTTCCTTGGAACCAGCGGTGCTCCGTAGGCGTTCAAGGGGCTACGCAAGTACGCAGGCCAAAAGATGCCATGCGGTGCTTGAGCTGGTGTGCTTGGGGGACAGGAGCCACACTGGGGCAGAGGTTCTGTCAGCTCTGCAGGGGCAGGTTCAGAGGTGGTTGACGCCACGCCAACTTAAGGCAGGAATGGTGGTTTGCGACAATGGCACCAACCTCCTCTCTGCCCTCCGACAGGGACAAATGACCCATGTGCCCTGTTTGGCTCACGTCCTTAACTTGGTGGTGCAGCGGTTCTTGGGCAGGTACCCGGGCTTACAGGATGTCCTGAGGCAGGCCAGGAAAGTCTGTGTGCATTTCTGCCGGTCATATAATGCCAGTGCTCGGCTGACGGACCTCCAAAAGGAGTTTAACCTGCCCAAGAACCGCCTAATCTGTGACATGCCCACCAGGTGGAACTCAACGTTGGCCATGCTGCAGCGGCTGCACACGCAGCAGAGGGCCATCAATGAGTACCTGTGCGACTATGGCACCAGGACAGGGTCAGGGGAGCTTGGTTTTTTTTCCCCACGCCAGTGGGCCATGATCAGGGATGCATGCACTGTCCTGTCACCATTCGAGGAGGCCACGAGGATGGTGAGCACTGACAGTGCATGCATCAGTGACACTGTCCCTCTTGTCCACCTGTTGGAGCACACGCTGCGTGGAATAATGGACAGGGCACTTGAGGCAGAACAGAGGCAGGAAGAGGAGGAATTCCTTAGCTCTCAAGGCCCCCTTTATCCAGACAGTGTTCCTGCGTACCCGCCGATCACACAGGAAGAGGACGAGGAGGAGGAGGAGGAGGGGGAAGATTGTGTCAGTATGGAGGTGGAGCCTGGCACTCAGCATCAGCAGCAGTCTTTAAGGGATCAGTCCCAAGGAACACATGGACTTGTACGTGGCTGGGAGGAGGTGGCTGCGGACGTTGTTGTCCTTAGTGACCCAGAGGACTCCGGACCGAATGCCTCAGCAAACCTACGCTGCATGGCCTCCCTGATCCTGCAAAGCCTGTGTAAGGATCCTCGTATTCGTGGTATCAAGGAGAAGGACCAATACTGGCTGGCAACCCTCCTTGATCCACGTTACAAGGGTAAGTTTGCGGACCTTATCTTGCCATCGCAGAGGGAGCAGAGGATGAAACATCTTCGGGAGGCCTTGCAGAAAGGTCTGTGCAACGCGTTCCCAGAGACTGGGAGGTTACAAACTCCTGTTTCTGGACAATGTGTTGCTGAGGCTTCGGTCAGTCAAAGAAGGAGCGGTGGAGAAGGTGGCCGTCTGACCGATGCGTTCAGACAATTTTTTGGTCCGCAGCCCCAAGGTATGATCGGTTCCAGCAACCATCGCCAGCGTCTGTTTTACATGGTGCAGGAATACCTAGGGGCAAGATCAGACTTGGACACCTTTCCCACCGAAAATCCTCTGGGTTACTGGGTCTTGAGGATGGATCACTGGCCAGAGCTTGCACAGTATGCAATTGAGCTACTGGCCTGTCCTGCATCCAGCGTTCTTTCGGAACGCACATTCAGTGCTGCTGGAGGCGTGGTAACCGATCACAGGGTGCGTCTGTCCACCGACTCGGTCGATCGGCTGACCTTCATAAAAATGAATCAGTCTTGGATCACCACCAGCTACCAAGCACCTGATGCTGATGTAACCGAATAATTTTTTTTGAAATCTCAGATCCCTTCAAAGACTGCCTATGCTGATGCTGAGTGACTATCCCTGAGTAATTATCCTCTTCCTCCTCAATCATCACGCTGATAGCTTGTAAGAACATTGGGCGCTACCACCAGTGCCTAAGGCACAATTTTTCAGCCCCTGTTTAACAGGGGCGTGTAATTACAATTTTTGATGTAATACTTTGCAGCAGGGCTCGTTCCTGCATTCCAACTAGAGTGTCTGTGAGGGGTTGCAGTGTTGTGGCACCAGCACCAGTGCCTAAGGCCCAATTTTTCTGCCCCTGTCTAACAGGGGCGTGTAATTACAATTTTTGATGCAATACTTTGCAGCAGGGCTCGTTCCTGCGTTCCAACTAGAGTGTCTGTGAGGGGTTGCAGTGTTGTGGCACCAGCACCAGTGCCTAAGGCCCAATTTTTCTGCCCCTGTTTAACAGGGGCGTGTAATTACAATTTTTGAAGCAATACTTTGCAGCAGGGCTCGTTCCTGCGTTCCAACTAGAGTGTCTGTGAGGGGTTGCAGTGTTGTGGCACCAGCACCAGTGCCTAAGGCCTAATTTTTCAGCTCCTGTTCAACAGGGGCATGTAATTACAATTCTTGATCTAATATTTCACAGCAGGGCCCTGTGAGGGCTTACAGTGTTGTGGCCAAATTTCTGCTGAGTATATAGGGCAGGACCCTACTTTCAAACATCTAACTTACAAACGACTCCTACTTGCAAACGGAAGGAGACAACAGGAAGTGAGATGAAATCTACCCCTAGGAAGGGAAATTCTCTCCTGTAAGAGTTAATATGAGAAAACAATTTCTCCTTTCCACTGATGCTTTCCAATCCTTGTTCCACAAAAAAACCCAAATTTTCAAAAAACATTTTTCATTGGGACAAAAAAGTGAGGTGAAATCTTCTGAAGAGGAGGAAAGACAGCAAAACAAATGTCACAGGGGTGATAACCCTTCCCTATGTTTTCCAAAAAGCTTAAAAAAGATTTTTTGGCTGGAGCTAAACACGTTAAAAATGTACCTGTTCAAAATTACAAACAGATTCTACTTAACAAAAAACCTACAGTCCCTGTCTTGTTTGCACCGCCTGTATACTGCTGTTCAGAGTATATAGGGCCTGGTGGCCCCACACCTTTCCTTATTTTAATTTGGGTGCGGGGTTCCACTTAATATCCATACAAGAACCAAAGGGCCTGGTAATGGACTGGGGGGTACCCATGCCGTTTGTCTCACTGATTTTCATCCATATTGCCATGACCCGACATGACATTAAACCCGCAAGCAGTTTTAAATGAGATTTTTTCCTTTAAAAATGACATTTGGTGCAGGAACTGTTCTAAACATGGGAAACACGCGTCACTTTACAGGCATACTATAGACACCCCCCAGGTACGATATTTAAAGGAATATTTCACTTTTTTTTTTTTACTTTAAGCATCATTAAAATCACTGCTCCCGAAAAAACGGCCGTTTTTAAAAGTTTTTTTTGCATTGATACATGTCCCCTGGGGTAGGACCCGGGTCCCCAAACCCTTTTTAAGTCAATACCATGCAAATTAGCCTTTAAAATGAGCACTTTTGATTTCGAACGTTCGAGTCCCATAGACGTCAATGGGGTTCTAACGTTCGTGCGAACTTTCGGTAAGTTCGCGGGTTCTGGTGCGAACCGAACCGGGGGGTGTTCGGCTCATCCTTAGTAAGGAGAGACTGATGGAAGCGTCAAGACAGAGGGACCAGATCCCATGGCCATACTCTAACTTACAATTCTATGCCGACTTGTCTCAATACACTGTCCAAAAGCGCAGAAACCTGAACACTATTATGAAAGCCCTCAGGAATCACAAATTAAGCTATAAATGAGGATTCCCGATGAAGCTAATTCTCACCAAGGAAAGTACAGAGTATGTGATGGACTCTGTTGCTAAAGGCATAGCATTACTGAATACATGGGGGATCATCCCTGAACCTCAAACGCACCCACATCAGAGAAGCAAGTATACACGCCCTGAGCCTGAATGGCGCACAGTAGACCACAAGAATGCCCACACTCACAACTAACATATATATGGGCACTGATCAGATACGCAAATACCTGCTTGGGAGGAAATTCCTCTGATCTGAACAGTTTTTCCTGTTGTTTGGCTACTAACCATTGTTATGTTACGTTACTGTTCAAATAAACTTTATCCTTCTACCTTATCAGTCATATGCAAAATTCCTCCTTTAAGGACAACTAGGACCACAATCGAGTTAGCATCATGGACTTCAGAACTTCATTGGTTACCTCTCCTTACTCTAATATGGGGTATGACACCATCAAAAGTAAGTGACACACTTACCATATGCAACCCCCAGCACTATCACACTCAGCACACATGGCGGTGAATTTTCTAACTATCAACTCCAAAGGACTTAACCATCCGGCTAAGCAAAGGTCTCTATGGAAGGAAGCATTGCAACAAAACTGTGACATACTATGTGTCCAGGAGACACACTTTCAGAATTGATCACCTCTAAAGTGCACACACCGTAAGTTCCCATGTGAGTGCACGTAGTTCTGGGAGTGGTCTGCGAGTGCTCATTCTGCAAGTGCACTTAGGTCTGCGAGTGGTCTGCAAATGCACGTAGGTCTGCAAGTGCATGTAGTTCTGCGAGTGTTCTGTGAGTGCTCGTAGGTCTGCGAGTGCACGTAGGTCTGTGAATGGTCTGTGAGTACATGTAGTTCTGCGAGTGCACGTAGGTCTGCGAGTACCTGTGTATTGTCTTGTTGAGTACCTGTGTATTGTCTTGTTGAGTATTAGTGTCAGGAAGCTAGTTGTTAGGTAATTTGAACAGGATATAGAAACCAATCCTCATTAAATTTAATAGGTATGATGCCCGGCGGGTGTGGAGAGGTGACTCATTGTACATCTTGCGACATGTATGCGTTCCTTGATCATTTGATCGAGGGTGAATACTGCTGTGCAAAATGTAAGCACATTGTTTCCTTGAAAGCCCAGGTTCTGAATCTGGAGAAGCAACTGTCAGCACTGAGAAGTCCCTCCATACTAAAGGAGAGCCAGGAACGTACACGGCAGGTGCTGGCAGGGGCCAGCGCAGAGGTGGGTGGAGACAAAGAGGTGCAGGCACTAGCAAAGTGTAGATGGGTGACAGTCAGGAAGGGTAGAGGGGGAAGTGCCAGGGAGGCTGATCCAGGGCTGGAGCACCCCAATAAGTATGCTCCATTGAATAACTATAAGAGAAACCCGGGTAACAAGCATGCAGTGGTGCACAGGTGAGGACATTCCAGGAGATGCACAAGAAAGGACATGAACTGGCACATGCATGAGCGCGCGCAGGCGTGAGCTGGCGCACGCACGTGTGCACGAGCACACGTGCGCGCATTGGCTCCAGTCTGCCTATTTAAACCTGCCAGTGACATACACACTTTGCTGAGTGGTGTTTTCAGCTAGTGCCTGTTTACCTGATCTGTACCAGTTTCCTGTATCCCGACCCGGCTTGCCTGAACCTTAAGTTTGGCCTCTGCCTGCCTACTTGTGACCCCGGCTTGTGCTTAACTCCGTTTCTGCCTGATGTTCCTGTGCTTCATTGCCTGACTGTGTACCGTCTCTGCCTCTGCCTCACGTTTCAGTACCTGCTCTGTCCGGCTATTGATGACCCCCTGGCGTACATCCTGCCTTTGCTTCCAGCTGCTAATCCAGCGATAGGGAGCTCCTGTTCTCAGTCCCGGCCCAGCACTCTCCAGCCACTTAGTTCCTGGCAGGACCCAGCCTGAGCCATCTGCTACATCGGCCCTCGTGCCACTTTGTGTCCTCCACTTCCTGTCATCATCCCTGTCATCACTACCAGGGGTGTTGGACAGGAGGTGCAAGAGAAGCCCCCTCTACAGTTCAATCTCCACCAGGTATGTGACAGTGACATTGGTGAAACAATTCAGGGACCTGCATTGCTGTAGCTGAGAGACTCTCCTAGCTGCCGGGGGAAGAACTCCTCCAATGAGAGTGGGGGGGAAGCCAAGGGAAAGGAAAGACAGATTCTGGTGGTAGGGGACTCAATTCTTAGAAGGACAGAGAGGCCAATCTGTAACAAAGACCTGAAGTGTCAAACAGTATGTTTTCTACCGGGCGCTCGGGTTCGGCACATCACGGATCTGGTGGACAGATTACTGGGAGGGGCTGGGGAAGACCCAGCTGTCATCGTGCACGTTGGCACCAATGACAAAGTCAGAGGCAGATGGAGTGTCCTAAAGAATGATTTTAGGGACTTATGCCGCGTACACACGGTCGGACTTTCTATCCTACTTGGTCCGGCACACTTTCCGACGGACTTTGTCCGCCAGGTGCGCCGGACTTTAAAACGAACGGACTTGCCCACACACGCCGGGATTTTCCGGCGGGCTAAGTCCGCCCGTCTTTCCGACGGACTTTCGCCGGAGTTCCGGCGGACTTTCAGAATGAACGGACTTGCCCACACACGGACAAGTCCGTTCATTTTGAACGTGACTCAGGTGCGACGGGACTAGAAAAGGATGTCAATCTTGGTCGACCACGCCTCCTAAAACGTCACAGTCCCAGCATGCCCAAGGACTGTGACATCATATGGGGGCGGGGTCTCCGCCTATATAAGTCACAACGCAGCCCTCAGAGACCAGTCCAGCCGGAGAGAGCGTCGTGTCAACATCTGGGGGAAGAGAAGAGAAGACAAGAAGCCAAGAAGCCAAGAAGTCCGGACCTCCGCTGGCAATAGAGCTACATGAAGATAGCGGAGGGGCCGGCCGAAGACCTGCGACACCGGGAGAAGAGGCCGGAGAGCGGAGAAGAACCAACCGGACGCCGGGAGAAGATGAAGCGGAGGGACCCCCGAAGCCGGAAGAAGACCCCCGAAGCCGGAGGAAGATCCCCCCCCCGGAGCTGTTTAATAAAATATTTTAAAAACCTGTGTGGTGTGTTTTATTACTTACACTTTTTTCCTAGGTAAATGGGTAGGGGTACCATGTACCCCATACTCATTTACATAGGGTGGGGGGCCGGGATCTGGGGGCCCCCTTATTAAAGGGGGCTCCCAGATTCCGATAAGCCCCCGCCCGCAGACCCCGACAACCAACGGCCAGGGTTGTCGGGAAGAGGCCCTTGTCCTCATCAACATGGGGACAAGGTGCTTTGGGGGGGGCGCAGGGCGCCCCCCTCCCCCAAAGCACCTACCCCCCATGTTGAGGGCATGCGGCCTGGTACGGTTCAGGAGGGGGGGGGCGCTCGCTCGTCCCCACCCCCTTTCCTGACCGGCCAGGCTGCGTGCTCGGATCGGGGTCTGGTATGGATTTTAGGGGGGGCCCCACACCGTTTTTTCGGCGTAGGGGTTCCCCTTTATAATCCATACCAGACCTAAGGGCCTGGTATGCCCCGCGCTCGCCGCAATAGGAAGATTTGTTTTTCCTATTGCAGCGAGCGCGAAATGCAATACCCTGCCCTCGTGTCGCATTTGGTCTGTCGGACCAGCCTACACACGAGCGGGCTTTCCGTCGGACCAGCACACACACGAGCGGACTTTCCGCCCGAAACTGAGTCCGACGGAAAGATTTGAAACTTTCTTCAAATCTAGGTCCGGCGGGCTTTTGGGAAGAAGTCCGCCGGAAAAGTCCGCCGCCGCCCACACACGGGCGGATTGTCCGGCACTCTCTGGTCCGCCGGACCAAGTATGCCGGAAAGTCCGACCGTGTGTACGCGGCATTAGGAGCTAAATTGAGGAAAAGGACCTCCAAGGTAGTATTCTCAGGAATACTACCGGTACATCTAGCCACACCAGAAAGGCAGAGGGAGATTAGGGAAGTAAACAAGTGGCTGAAGAGCTGGTGTTGTAAGGAGGGGTTTGGGTTCCTGGAGGACTGGGCCGACTTCTCAGTCGATAACCAGTACTATAGAAGGGATGGACTGCACCTAAATGAGAAGGGTGCAGATCAGCTGGGAATGAAGATGCCCAAAAAGTTAGAGGGGATTTTAAACTAGGCAATGGGGGGGAGGGTCCAGAGGTAGAGATAGTCAGTGCAGAACATATTCCAGAGGGTAGTATTGGGGGCATTAGTGGTAGGTTGACCAAAGCACATAAACCCAAGGTAAGTATAGTAGCAAGTCCTAGTTGCAATCTCGGAACACCCAATAAGAGTATAATATGCGATCGGTCTAAACTACGTGGCATGTTTACCAATGCCTGGAGCCTGGCGGACAAGATGGGTGAACTAGAGATACTGTTGTACAAGGAGGATTTGGATTTTGTGGGAATTTCAGAGACCTGGTTCAACAGCTCTTATGATTGGCTGGCAAACATTCAAGAGTAGAGAGGGTAAAAAAGGGGGAGGGGTGTGCCTATATCAAGAATAATGTACAAGCAAATGTGAGAAATGACATCACTAAGGGAGCTAGGGAGGAGGTGGAATCCTTATGGGTAGAGCTTCAAAGTGATGAAGCTAAGGGGAAAATAATACTGGGACTATGCTTTAGGCCCCCTAACCTGAGGGAGGAAGGGGAGACAGATCTCCTACCACAATTTGGATAAGCAGCAAGGATGGGAAGTGTTATCATAATGGGGGATTTTAACTATCCAGACATAGACTAGGTGGAGGGAACCGCGCATTCATCTAAGGCTCGCCAGTTCCTAAATGTCTTGCAGGACAGTTTTATGGGTCAAATGGTAGATGAACCAACTAGAAATAAAGCGTTGCTGGATCTACTGATTACCAACAATACAGACCTGATCACGGATGTGGAAATACAGGGCAATTTAGGTAACAGTGATCACAGGTCAATTGGTTTCAGTATAAATCACACAAATAGGAAACATAAGGGGAACACAAAGACACTGAATTTCAAAATAGCCAACTTCCCTAAACTACGAACCTTGCTAGAAGGCATAAATTGGGATAAAATCTTAGGAACAAAGAACGCAGAGAAGAGATGGGTTTGCTTTAAGAGCATATTAAATAAGGGCATTAGCCAATGCATCCCATTGTGTAATAAATTTGAAAGAGCAAACAAAAGTCCTGGATGGCTTAACTCCAATATAAAAATGCATATAAAAGCAAAGGAGAAGGCCTTCAAAAAATACAAGGTTGAGGAATCATCATCAACATTCAGACTTTATAAAGAATGCAACAAGAAATGTAAGGGTGCAATAAGGATGGCTAAGATAGAACATGAAAGACACATAGCGGAGGAGAGCAAAAAAAATTCCAAGAAATTCTTTAAGTATGTAAACAATAAAAAAGGGAGGACAGACCATATTGGCCCCATAAAGAATGAGGAAGGACATCTGGTTACAAAGGATGGGGAGATGGTGAAAGTATTACATTTATTCTTCTCCTAAATCTTCACTAACCAAAACTGCAGTGTTTATCCTCATGACACATCACAGGAAGCACCTCCATGGTTAACAGAGGACAGAATTAAAATTAGACTTGGAATACTTAACATTAATAAATCACCGGGACCAGATGGCTTGCACCTGAGGGTGCTTAGGGAACTCAGTCAAGTAATTGCCAGACCATTGTTCCTAATTTTTATTGACAGTTTACTGACTGGAATGGTACCAGCTGATTGGAGAAAAGCCAATGTAGCACCAATATTTAAAACGGGCCCAAAATACATCCCTGGGAATTACAGACCAGTTAGCCTAACATCAATAGTTTGTAAACTCTTGGAGGGGATGATAAGGGACTATATACAAGATGTTAGTAATGAGAACGGTATCATTAGCAGTAATCAGAATGGATTCATGAAGAATCGTTCTTGCCAAACCAATCTATTCACCCTCTATGAGGAGGTGAGTTGCCATCTAGATAAAGGAAGGCCCGTAGACGTGGTATATCTGGATTTTGCAAAAGCATTTGACACAGTTCCCTATAAACGTTTACTGTACAAAATAAGGTCCGTTGGCATGGACCATAGGGTGAGTACATGGATTGAAAACTGGCTACAAGGGCAAGTTCACAGGGTGGTGATAAATGGGGAGTACTCGGAATGTCCAGGGGTGGGTAGTGGGGTCCCCCAGGGTTCTGTGCTGGGACCAATCCTATTTAATTTGTTCATAAACGACCTGGAAGATGGGATAAACAGTTCAATCTCTGTATTTGCGAACAATACTAAGCTAAGCAGGGCAATAACTTCTCCGCAGGATGTGGAAACCTTGCAAAATGCTCTGAACAAATTCATGGGGTGGACGACTACATGGCAAATGAGGTTTAATGTAAAAAAATGTAAAATAATGCATTTGGGTGGAAAAAATATGAATTCAATCTATACACTGGGGGGAGAACCTCTGGGGGAATCTAGGATGGAAAAGGACCTGGGGGTACTAGTAGATGATAGGCTTAGCAATGGCATGCAATGCCAAGCTGCTGCTAACAAAACAAACAGAATATTGGCATGCATTAAAAAGGGGATCAACTCCAGAGATAAAACGATAATTCTCCTGCTCTACAAGAGTCTGGTTCGGCCGCACCTAGAGTATGCTGTCCAGTTCTGGGCACCAGTCCTCAGGAAGGATGTACTGGAAATGGAGTGAGTACAAAGAAGGGAAACAAAGCTAATAAATGTTCTGGAGGATATTAGTTTTGAGGAAAGGTTGCGAGCACTGAGCTTATTCTCTCTGGAGAAGAGACGCTTGAGAGGGGATATGATTTCAATATACAAATACCATACTGGTGACCCCACAATAGGGATAAAACTTTTCCTTGAAGGGAGTTTAACTAGACTCGTGGCTACTCATTAAAATTAGAAGAAAATAGGTTTAACCTTAAACTACCTAGAGGGTTCTTTACTGTAAGAGCGGCAAGGATGTGGAATTCCCTTCCACAGGCAGTGGTCTCAGCGGGGGGCAATTATAGTTTTAAGAAACTATACACTTTTATTTGGGAGTTCTTCAAACAACATATCCCTAGACAACAAATTAGCACCCCCTATTCTTGCATCGATTAGAGCATGGATTCACCTCCGAAAATACCAAAAGTGGACTAGTAGAATTTCACCTTTTAAAACTCCCTATCTCTGCAATTAACCATATTATACCAGATATTAATCTTACTACATGGAAAGAAAAAGTAATCAATTATCTAGACAATATCTTAGAAGGCTCTTCACTTAAACCATTTCACACCCTACAACTAGAACACCAGTTGTCACCCAAAGAGCAATATAAACATATACAAATAGCACAACTACTAAAAAAGAATTCTCAAATACTTACATCACTACCTGTGAAAATAACCCAATATTACCAACAAACCCCAATCTTACCCAAAGGCATATCAATTATATACCCGGGTTTACAAGAGAAAGATAGATGTGTAAAATCACAACCCATGATAGCCTGGGAACAGGAAATAGGGATAGAATACACAACTCAACACTGGGAAAAAAACATTACTCACTTATTTCTCCACCAAAAGCACAAACCTATGGGAAATGCAACAAAAGGTAACACTTTGAGGTATTTGACTTCACACTGCATTTCAAAAATCTACCGCAACGCCTCCCAAAAGTGCTGGAGGCATTGCGGTTGTTCAGGCACACTGAGTCACATCTTGTGGTATTGCCCCAAACTAAGAGCACTTTGGTCCCAGGTTGAGAGACTCATGTCCAACATTACAAATCTTAACCAACCATTGCAGCCAGGAATGGCAATACTGTGGTCAAAAAGAGAGATCGCAAGTCGCTGAACCTATAGCTAACTTCCTAAACCAGGAAAACACTCAATATCCCTAGCAACATAAGGGTTCGTACCCATTATAACCAAGAAATGTCACGGATACTATATGACCGAGGAATAAATGGAATATGTTTTAATATGTTTCTTTATGTAAACTGTAAAAATGTAATAAAAACTATCGAAACTAAACTTAACAAGAGGCTCAATTTAAAATTATTTACAGGGATTACAGTATATTCCTCATTTCACTCCTCAATCTCTATAACCATACCTGTCTCTAAAGGGTTGATTTGCTAAAACTGGAGAGTGCAAAATCTGGTGCTCTCTGCATAGAAACCAATAACCTTCCAGGATTTTTTGTCAAAGCTTAAGTGCCGGTTCACACAGGGGCAACTTGTCAGGCGACCTAGCCGCCTGACAAGTCGCATCCCGTTCTGTACTATGGAACCATTCTAATAGGAGTGACGCAAGTCGCTCCGACTTAGAAAAAGGTTCCTGTACTACTTTGAGGGCGACTTGAGGTGACTTGCATAGACTTCTATACAGAAGTCGTTTTGCAAGTCGCCGTGGAAGTCGTGTGTAGGTCGCCTCGGTGAGGCGACCTGCAAGTCGTGCCACCCCTGTGTGAACCGGGGCTAACTGAACAAGCTGAAGTTAGAAGCTGATTGGCTACCATGCTCAGCTGCATCAGATTTTGAACTCTGCAGTTTTTTTAAATCAATCCCACTGTGTCTAAAGTGCAAACAAACATAACCCACTTTATCCCATTGTTTATAGACATGTCCAAAGATAACCAAGTTTTTTATGAGGGTTGTAAGCTACAGTATACTGTATAACAAAACTCACTAACACCACTATCCTGCATGATTCATCGTCTGCCTCTACAGCCACAAGCCCACAGGTGGGGGACACAAAATTCCCATTTAAACTCTTTTATTCTCATAAAAACTAATTAACAGTACAGTTTTTCAGATTTTCCGACCATTAAAGATGCATAACTGAACCTTAAACATCTTTTCTTTATTGAAAAACTAGACACAGAACTGCAGTCCTACACGCACATTAATGGTTTTTCAAGAGATGAAGACATTTTATTGAGGAACTTCAATATGCACCAATTTATATATATATATATGGAGTTGTATTTTAAGACCCAATTTTTCCCTTTTTCCCTTTTACCATGTAAAATTGTCCACTCTTTTCCCCTGTTGTTAAACTTGTTAGGTTCTTTCCCTTTTCAACTTTTACCTACAATGTCCCAGTTACATGAGTCATTGAAATTATATAACATTTATTGTTGTTATGTAACTGCAAACATACTCAGGTAGCAAAATGACTGACTTGGTTCTTGAATATTAACAGATCATGTTTTGTTCTGTCTACTTGAAAAAATATGAAAATTCAATACAAAAATGTTAAAAAAGCATGTGTTTAACATTTTCAGTCCTAAATAAAGTAAATAAAATGTATATTTAAAAAGAGAACCTGCAGATTCTCTTTAAGTCCCCAGGTGCAACGATGCTCTTCACTGCTGTTTTGTTCTAAAACATTTTACACATAAACTGCACTGCACAGCAATATAAGCAATAATACAACAGTCAGCAATATGTTTTACAAAGGCAGAATGCAGATACTGTACTTGAATGATTAATTCTGCATGCTGAATGACATTCATACATAGCGCATCTCTTTCATAGCAGTTTACCCATCCCCCAACAGCCAATAGGTGGAATTCTCACTTTCACTTTGATTTTTTTTTTAGAACACTGCATCACTAGCAATACAGTATTTAACTGCATATCTGTCAATCAGAGGCCTTTTGAGCATACGTATGGGGAAAATATTGAGGAAGCAGCAAATGTGCAACCAATGAGAGCTCAGATCGATGGAATGAAAATTCTTTCCAAAAAAATAATACCGTATATACTCGAGTATAAGTCGTTCCGAGTATAAGTCGAGGCCCCAAATTTACCACAAAAAAATGGGAAAAACGTATTGACCCGAGTATAAGACGAGGGTGAAAAATGCGCAGCTACTGTAAGAGGAAAAGAAGGTCAACAATGCCCATTTGCAGCCTCACTGTGCCCATTTGCAGCCATAGGTCCCCCGAACTTCAAACTCGGTAGTTAAGGGTTCCTAAATGCCCCCTAGCTGCAGCCAAAATTTGGGGTCTCTGAACCCAAAGGGTCCCGAAATGACATTGCTGCAGATGGACACAGTTGACTGATTTTGGGGCCCTGCATCTCGGGGCCACTTAGTGCTAGGAACTACAAATTTGGTGTGCAAACCCAGTGGAACTAGCACCATAAAATATCCAAAGCTGGGGTTTCTAGCACCAAGTGGCCTTGAGATACAGGGCCACAGAAATCGGTTCAGAAAATGTCAAGCACTTTACTGCAGCAGAGAATGACATTTTCTGAACCGATTTTGGGGCCCCGTATTTCGGGGCCACTTAGTGCTAGGAACTCCAGCTTTGGATATGTTGTGGTACCAGTTCCACTGGGTTTGCACACCAAATTTGGTGTTCCTAGCACCAAGTGGCCCTGAGATAGGGGGCCCCAAATTCAGTTCGGAAAATGTCAAGCACTTTTCTGCAGCAGAGAATGACATTTTCTGAACCGATTTTGGGGCCCCGTATCTCGGGTCCATTTAGTGCTAGGAACTCCAGCTTTGGGGCCCCAAAGTCGGTTCGGAAAATGAAATTTTTTGCTGCAGAAAAGTGCTTGACTTGAGTATAAGTCGAGGGGGGCACTTTCAGCACAAAAAAATGTGCTGAAAAATTCGACTTATACTCGAGTATATACGGTAATCAATAAAAATCCTTTTCCAGAATGTATACCATGTAACAAGCCATATTAAAAGGCATGGTAAGAGTAACAAAAAATACATACTGTATATTTATACGGAGTAGCACATAAAGGTTTGTCTAAAAGACCCATTTATTCAACCTTGTTCACCACACTATATCATCTCCATTGTACCAATCTAAACATCATGAAATAAAATAGCAACTTAGTCAAATATTTTCATCAATGCAATGCTATCCAAAAACATTAAATTTATACTAAAGTCATACATTCTAGTTGATTAACCTTAACACCAGTGCTGCATAATCCACTGCAGAATCATTTCAACATACCTCTTATAGTACATGTGAGACTACAGCCTCTTGGCTCATGTTTATGTTCCATGCTACATTACTGTTTATAAGATTGTTGCTTGCTTCCAGGACCATGAAGGACCATTCTTTTCCCCACATCCATTAACCGCTTGCCAACCTCCCTATAGCAGGTTTACTGCTACAAGGCAGCCATGCTGTGCAGAATGACATATATATCTATATATATATATATAGATATATATATATATATATATATATATATAATATATCTCATTCTGCACTTTCGGGTAGGGGGCGCACTTATGTAAACAAGGCAGAGATCTGTTCTGACAGGGAAGAAGTGATGGATTTTCTTTCCCTACAAAGCAGGGAATAAAATCCATCACATCCTTTAGTAAAAGCACCTCATACAGTACACAAAAGCACTGGCTAGGCACACATTTAACCCTTATCACCCTATATGTTTAACCCCTTCCCAGCCAGTGTCATTAGTACAGTAATGCCCCGTACACACGGTTGGATTTTCCGACGGAAAATGTGTGATAGGACCTTGTTGTCGGAAATTCCGACCGTGTGTAGGCTCCATCACACATTTTCCATTGGATTTTCCGGCACACAAAGTTTGAGAGCAGGATATAATATTTTCCAACAACAAAATCCGTTGTCGGAAATTCCGATCGTGTGTACACAAATCCGACGGACAAAGTGCCACGCATGCTCAGAATAAATAAAGAGATGAAAGCTATTGGCCACTGGGGGGGCGTGTCTACTGCACAGCTGAATGGACGCTTAAACCCACAGCTCCGCTCCAGCTTCAGGAACCGAAGCCTTGGGGACGACACAACGACCCTGCTCAACCTCAAAAACGAGCCTAAAAGCCCTGCAACTATCGCAAGATGACCCGCAGGAAAAAGGACAACGATCAGCTGAAGAAATTACTGGATTTCATCCAGATGAAAGACCGCGGCCTTCTCCAAGATGGCGCCGGCGCCATGCGAGATCCTCCTTCCCCCACAGGCAGCGCGCAGTCTGCGATCTCCAGCCCGGGCTCACAAGCAGGCTCCAAGCACAGCTCTCCTGGTGCCTCCACACCCATGTCCCGCAGCCCAGCAAAGTCCAAACCTCGGTTGGCGGAGGACACTCAGCAAGGCAGCATGACTCCAGATACCATGGAGGACACAAGGGAGCTGGTGGACCCGTTCACAGCCTTCCCAACAACGGGTAAGCCTGTATCAGACACCACCTTAAAAGATATGCCTGTCTCCCTACGCAGCTCTATGCATACAGATATGATGCAGTGTGTACACAACTTTAAATCTGAACTAGGAGCTATAGGGGGAAGAGTTGATCACATAGAGGATAAAATGGGGGATTTTGCAGCATCTCACAATACTCTGATTGACGCCCATAACGACCAGTCTGATGAGATCACATGGCTTAGGTCAAAGGTCGCCGACCTTGAAGACAGGTCAAGAAGAAACAACATTAAGATTAGAGGGGTCCCTGAAAATGTTCTTCCCCCACAACTCCAGCAATATGCACAGGATCTAATCCAAACCTTCTTACCTAACATTCCAGATAATGAAATCTATATAGACCGCATTCACAGACTCCCAAAGCCAGCACACCTCCCTGACAACATACCCAGGGATGTGCTGATGCGAGTGCACTTTTACCAGACCAAGGAACAACTTATGTCTGCGTTCCGTAAAAACCAACAACCCCCAGAAACGTTTGCACATCTCCAGCTGTTCGCAGACCTCTCACAATTCACCATGCAAAAACGAAAAGCCTTATTGCCGGTGACCAAAGCTCTCCGCAACCACGATATACCATATCGGTGGGGATAACCTGTGAAAATAACAGTTACTCATGATGGTAACACTACGGTAATCACAGACATGGAGGAGGGACTCAAATTGCTCCGATCACTAGACATACTACCTGATCGCCCCTCAGAGGGCCCTTCGCCCCTGCAAAACTCGACACTCAGTACGAAAGGTAAACAGTGTCCAGAAAGAGCAGTACCAAACGAAACAACTCAAAAACACCCAAATATAAAACCTAATTCTACTTCACCGCATTAAGGTTCCTGCTAAAGACTGGAGCATGTACCAAAGTTCCCCCCCGCTTGAGATATGGGCATTTGCTGTGCCCTCAGATGCAAGTTCAACCCCACAGTTATTTTGCAATACTTGTTTTTTTTACAATTACCTTTTATTTTTTCCCCTACTCTGATCTCTCTCTCCCTCTACTGGTCTGAACTCCAAGTGGACATCCTCATCAAAGTGGACCCAAGAAGCAACAACCAGCCCAACCAACGTCGACTCATCAAAACAAGATGGACTACTCCAAAGAGACCAAGGTACTACACGCACCACTCCCCATACTACTCTAAATGGCGCTTAAAATAGTTTCATTTAATGTAAATGGTCTCAACCACCCGGCCAAGAGAGCTTCTGTATGGAAAGAAGCAATAAAGCTCCAAGCAGATGTCTTATGCCTTCAAGAGACACACTTTGCCACTGGTAATACCCCACATTTTCAACACCAGCAATTTCCTCATGTTTTTCTTGCCTCAGCTCCTTCGAAACAAAAAGGGGTCCTTATCGCTATCAGAGACTCTGTGGCCTTTCATCTTTTGGAAACACACGTAGACCCAGCTGGAAGATATATAGTACTCATAGGAAAGCTTAATAACAAACCCTTTACCATCGCTAATCTATATGCTCCTAACTCTCACCAACTCCGTTTCCTGAGGAGACTCTACCGTAAAATTTCTACCGTTCAACAGGGATCTTTGATTGTCTGTGGAGACCACAACATAGCACCTGACCACTCTTTGGACACTACCTCCAAGGCCAAGCGTCCTCCTCCTTCACTTCAGCCTCTGCTACACTCGGAAAATATATTCGATGTATGGCGCTGCCAACATGCAAATGAGAAGGACTACACCTTTCATTCTGCTAGACATAATTCATATTCCAGAATAGATTTGATTATGGTTGATAAAATGTTATTGCAGGCAGTGTCCTCCTCCACCATACATGACATCACATGGTCTGACCATGCTCCTGTATCGATCACGGTGGTGGAGGGGCACACTCCAAGTCCGGCATATATATGGAGAGCCAACACACGTATTCTTCAAATGTCACAGCATGTTAAAAATTTAAGTAAAAACCTAACTGAATTTTTTGAAGCCAATACTGGTTCAGTGTCTGATCCGTCAGTATTGTGGTGCGCCCATAAAGCGTTTGTTAGAGGGTTGATGCCTCAGATAAGTGCAAGGGAGAAAAGGAAGAGGACGCAAAAGCTAAACTCACTAATCAATGATATCAAAGACCTGGAGACAGCAAACAAACAAAACCCCACCCCTCACAATGCCCAAAAATTATCCCAACTCCGTTTGGATCTCAGACTCCTATTGATCGAAAGATATGACAAACACATACAATACCTTAGAATGTCTCACTACTCATCGGGCAACCGTGCAGGCAAATTCTTAGCCCAGAGGCTCAAGATAGCCAGAACCAAGTCCAAAATTCCTTTCTTGACACACCCCATCACTAAAAACAACATTTACAATCCCAAAGACATAGCAAACTCCTTTGCTGAATACTACTCTATGCTATACAATCTGAAAACAGACCCTGACACTCCACAGCCAACTGAGGAGAAAATTCAGGCTTTTCTAGCGCAACTCAATCTTCCTTCTCTATCTCATACACAAATTGAGACCCTTAATGCCCCCATAACCGAGTCTGAGATCCAAAAGGGGATACGATCACTCCCCCTGGGTAAATCTCCAGGCCCAGATGGCCTCCCTAATGGGTATTATAAGGCATTCCAATCCATACTAGCCCCAACCCTACAGACAGTATACTCTGCTGCGGTGTCCTCTGCCTCGTTTCCCCCAGAAATGCTTAAAGCATATGTAGTAACTATCCCAAAGCCTGGTAAGGAGCCTACCTCGCCTACCTCCCCGGCCAACTTCAGGCCAATATCATTACTTAACACTGATGTTAAGCTTTATGCAAAAATATTGGCCCACAGACTGCTTCCAATCCTCCCACTTCTTATAAAACCCGACCAATCTGGCTTCACGGCAGGAAGACAACCGGCCGATGCCACCAGAAGGGTCATCAACATAATACAACATGCCGGGTCATGTCGGACGCCTTCTCTGCTCCTCTCTTTGGATGCGGAGAAGGCATTTGACAGGATACATTGGGGTTACATGAACCAAACCCTGCAAAAATACGGGTTCGCTGGCCCCATCCTATCTGCTATACGGCCATTGTATTCTTCTCCCTGTGCACAAGTCTTTACATCTAATTTACTATCTGACACCTTCAACATATCAAACGGGACTAGACAGGGCTGTCCCCTCTCTCCCTCAATTTTTAACCTACTGATCGAACCCCTTGCAGAAAGAATCAGAACACATCCAAAAATCTTAGGCTTCTCCATACAAGGGAAATCACACAACATAAATCTATTTGCAGATGACATCATCTTATTCCTCTCTCAACCCAAAATATCATTAAGCCATGCATACAATACCCTAAATGAGTTTAGCAACATCTCATATTATAAAGTCAATTTTACAAAATCAATTATACTAGATTTAGGAATACCCCCCTCCTTAAAATCCGAACTTCAGACATCCTTCCCCTATACATGGAGCAAGACGAGCATCACCTACCTAGGTCTTACATTGACCAAAAACCCAAATGACCTAGCAGAAACCAACTACTCCTCTTTAATTACTAAACTCACCAAAGAAACAAATAGACTAGCCAAAATAGAACTAACTTGGTCGGGCCGTCTTGCCTCATTCAAAATGTTAATCTTACCCTAAATACTATACATATTCCGAACATTAGCTGTCCCAATACACAACACACATATCAAAGCCTTAAATACTCTACTTTCCAGATACATCTGGCAATCCAAGAGACCAAGATGCTCTAAAATCCTCCTGGTCAAACATAGAAGAGCGGGAGGGATGGGACTGGTGGACATTAGGGACTATTATCGTGCTGCAGTTCTTACACAACTTAAAGAATGGTTTGACCCAACATCTGACAACCTATGGTGTGGAATTGAAAGAACTCTGATTCCTTCTAACAACCTACAATGTTTCCTACTTTTAGATGTATGGAAACCCCACCCACTACACACCCTACCACTCACCCTCCAAGCATCATTATCTGCATGGAGAGACCTATGTAAAAACCCAACCACGCCACCCCAACTCCAGGAAATCCCTATACCCATAGCAATTATCTCTCAAGCCATCCCCAATCTTAACATGGGGGAATGGCACAACAGAGGTATAAAATTTATCACAGATTTATATTCCAATAACTCCCTTATCCCCTTCACCACACTGCAGGACCAATATAATCTATGCCCTACAGATCAATATAAATATAATCAAATATCTCATCTCCTACGCTCTATTAAATCATACCATATATACCTACCTAAAGAGGCGTGGAAATATCTCACCTCGAAATCCACTCCTCCAAAAGGTATCTCTCTGTTCTACAATATTTTTCAAAGTAAAGTAGATTTTATCAAATCTCAACCTTTCCAGAAATGGGAAACAGATCTAAACGTGCGCATTGCGAACTCACAGTGGCAGTGTGCATTTAGATCACTCTATAAAGCTTCAAAATGTGTCAACCACTGGGAACTTTCCCAGAAATTGCATTACGCTGGTATCTTACACCTTACAGGATTTCAAAATTTGGAAACAATGGCTCCCCGCTATGCTGGAGAAAATGTGGCTCCATAGGTAACCTATTACATATGTTCTGGTCCTGTAGGCACCTAACTAGCTTTTGGAACTCTGTCTTCTGGTTTATTTCTAGCATTACGGGAATTCTGACCCACCCTAAACCAAGCTTGGCAATTTTAAATGTGGGTATTGAAAATTTCCCTCCTGAATTCAAAACTGTAATCACACATATTCTCCTAGCTGCTAGAACACTAATAGCCAAACATTGGAAGGCAGACAGAGCTCCAAATGTATCCGAAGTCCTCACAAACACCCAGACACACTATGTATATGAATCTCTGATAGCCATTAAGAATGGCCAGAAAGAAAAGTTTGATAAAAATTGGAAAATTTGGACAACATGGTTTAAAGGTAACTGACTTTAACAAATATTAGATGAACTATTCAAAATCTTGATGCTTCCACTATGTCCACATGAGATCAGATCATGGATGAACCTCCTTCAACCTTTCCCCCTCCCTCCCCTACTCCCTTCCCTCCCTCCCTCCTACCTTCCCTCCCTCCCTCCTACTTTCCCTCCCTTTATGTTATTATTTTCTTTATACGTTAAACTTCTAGCAATATTATATCCGCATATGGATAACATGTTATTCAGCTATAACTATAATAATGATATTAATACGCCTCACGAGACCATTACCTTAATAACATCTTGGAGATTAGATTGTCTAAATAAAATAGATATACCTATGTTAATGTAATATGGTACAACATAACGGTGTAACACTGTACTCTATGTATAACATACAAAACTCAATAAAAATCATTTAAAAAAAAAAAAAAAGCTATTGGCCACTGCCCCATTTATAGTCCCGACGTACGTGTTTTACGTCACCGCGTTCAGAACGATCGGATTTTCCGCCAACTTTGTGTGACCATGTGTATAGAAGACAAGTTTGAGCCAACATCCGTCGGAAAAAATCTTAGGATTTTGTTGTCGGAATGTCCGAACAAAGTCCGACCGTGTGTACGGGGCATAACAGTGCATACTTTTTAGCACTGATCGCTGTAATCACTGTATCAGTGTCACTCGTTCCCACAAAGTGTCAAAAGTGTCAGTTAATGTCTCATTGTCCGCCACAATATCGCAGTCCCGCTATAAGTTGCTGATCACCGCCATTACTAGTATAAAAAAAAAATAAATAAAACTTCCAAAAATCTCACCCCTATCACCAACCTAGCCACTTCTGTCTTCACTTCTAGCCTCACTGGACTCACTGCCCCCCTCACTACACACAGAATCAGGCCCCTACCCCTTCAACCTTGGCAATCAGATGATACTAGAAGTCTGAAAAAAAGTAGTCGTGCTCATGAGCGCCTGTGGCGTAAGACTACAGTAAGTCTCAGAAAGATTTCAACCAATATAAATCTGCCCTCCAAAAATACAATTCCAGCCTCCTCTCTGCCAAGCAGGCCTATTTTATCATTCTCATTAGCAACTTATCATCCCGTCCCCGTCAACTCTTCTCTACCTTCAACTCTCTACTTCATCCTCCACCGCCTCCACCCGCCAACTCTCTCACTGCCCAGGAGATCTCCAATTACTTCAAACAGAAGATTGATACAATTCACGCAGAGATCTCTACTGTTCTGATACCCTCCACGTTTTACACTTCATGCCCACAGGCACAATCATTACTTCCCTCTTTCAACCCCACCACTATAGACAAGGTTGCCAAACTACTTGGTAATGTCCACCTTACCACCTGCCCTCTGGATCCTGTTCCCTCACAAATGCTACATTCACCCTCTGGCTCTATGCTACACTCTCTAACCCACATCTTCAAGCTCTCTTCTGGCATCTTCCCCAACTCTCTAAAACATGCACTTGTCAGACCCATACTTAAAAAGCCCTCACTGGACCCATCCAATCTTAACAACCTATGCCCCATCTCCTTGCTTCCCTTCTTATCCAAACTCCTCGAACCTCTGGTCTACAACCGACTGAGAGTCCACCTCACTGATAATAGCCTTCTTGAGCCCCTTCAGTCCGGATTTCGTCCTCATCACTACTCAGAACCTGCTCTCCTAAAACTAACAAACGATCTACTAATGGCCAAAACCAATCTGCACTATTCTGTACTCCTACTCCTGGACCTCTCTGCTGCCTTTGATACATTTGACCACCCCCTCCTCTTCAAAAAAACTCCATGCCTTTGGTCTCCGTGACTGTACTCTTTGCTGGTTCTCTTCCTACTTATCCAACCGCACCTTTAGCGTTTCTTACAACTCTACTTCCTCCTCTCCTCCTTCTTTCTCTGTTGGGGTCCCCCAAGGTTCTGTTCTTGGACCTCTCCTATTTTCAATCTACACCTCCTCCCTGGGTTCCATCGATAGCCTCCCATGGCTTCCAATACAACCTCTACTCTGACGAGACACCCAAATCTATTTCTCTACCTCACTCCCTCTGTCTCCTCTCGTATCACTAATTTACTACCAGATATATCAGTCTGGATGTCACACCAATTCCTCAAATTCAATCTATCCAAAACCGAACTTATAAATTTTCCTCCCCTATATGCCCCTTCCCCTGATCTCTCTGTCAAAATCGATGGCACAACTATAAGCCCATCCCCACATGCCAAGGTTCTAGGTGTAGTCCTGGACTCTGAACTCTCCTTCAAGCAACACATCCAATCACTGTCCAAATCCTGTCGCCACAACCTGCACAACATCTCCAAAATACACCCCTTTCTAACCAATGACACTACAAAGCTCTTAATTCACTCGCTGGTCATCTCTCGCCTTGACTACTGCAACTCCCTTCTCATTGGCTTACCTCTACATAGTCTATCACCTCTTCAATCCATCACGAATCCTGCTGCCAGACTCATCCACCTTACTAATCGCTCTGTGTCTGCCACTCCTCTCTGTAAATCCCTCCACTGGCTTCCACTTGACCAAAGAATCAAATTCAGAATACTTACAAATACGTACAAAGCCATCCACAATTTCGACCCCAGCTACATCACTAGCCTAGTTTTTAAATACCAACCTACTCATTCTCTTCATTCCTCTCAAGACCTCCTGCTCTCTAGCTCCCTCGTCACTTCCTCCCATACTCACCTCCAGGACTTTTCCAAAGCCTCTCCAATCCTATGGAATGCCCTACCCCAATCTGTCCGCTTATCTCCTACTTTATTAGCTTTTAGACAATCCTTGAAAACCCTTTCTTCAGAGAAGCCTACCCTACCCACACCTAACAACTGTATTTTCATTTTCTCCATCAGCTTATTCCTCACAGTTATTACCTTTTGTTTCCACTTGACTCTCCCTTCTAGAGTGTAAGCTCTAATGAGCAGGGCCCTCTGATCCCTCCTGTATTGATTTGTATTGTAAGTATACTGTCTGCCCTCATGTTGTAAAGCGCTGCGCAAACTGTTGGCACTATATAAATCCTGTATAATAATAATAATAACTTCCAGTATATATACAATAGTTTGTAGAAGCTGTAACATTTGTGCAAACCAATCAATATACACTTATTGGGATTTTTTTACCAAAAATATGTAGCAGGGACGCATGCACGGCTCTTTAAGATGGTGGACGCAATGTGAGTAAGCTCCGGTCCCGCTCCGCTCTCCGTGCCTTGTTCAGCAACATAAGCACAGATCCAGGGATGAGTGAAATCAGACCCTAATCCTTCTTGGCATCTCATGGTGAAAGGCGGCTACCAACAGCCGTACCTCCGGTGCCAACCGAGCCATGGCCTGCTACCACCATAGAGTGGTTCCTGACTAGGTCTGCATCCCCGATCTCAATTTCCCACAAAGACCCGATTGAGCATATCCACGTCCTTTGCGGGGAGAGATAGACCAGATTGGGGAATACACAGACATGCTGGAGACTAAATTTGATGATATTATTCAGTATGTGCATGTTCTGGAAGAATTGAGAATTGAGAATTCCTCCCTCAAACTTTCAGTGTCGTGATTGCAATTATACCAGTAAGACATGGAGAATAGAGAAAGATGCCAAAACCTACGCATCTGTGGGGTGTCAGAAAATGTGCATGACAACAAGATATGTTCTTAACTCTTGGGTCTATTTAACCATCTGGCCCCTGATGTCGCTGATATAGACTGGCGTTTGGACAGAGCCCATAGGTCCTTGGCCCCTAAACCCCCTACTGGAGCCAGGCCATGAGACATAGTGATACATTTCCATTACTATGGTAGCAAAGAGGCCCTCACCCCAGCAACTCACAATTGTACTCACACTGAGTACAAGGGAGAAAAAAATCAGATTTTCAGCGATCTTTCTCCTATAACCTTGCCAAAAAGGCACAACCTGCGACCCATCACTGCACATCTACAGTCTCACAAAATTCCTTATTATTGTGGTTTCCCATTCCGTCTGAGTGTTATGAAAGATGGAACACAGCATGTTCTGCAAGGTCTACATGAAGGAGAAGCCTTCCTCAAAGGCCTGGGTCTTCCACTTCTTCCAGCAGAGGACCTACTTCCACCTCCTTCTACTCCATGGGCCCCATCTGGTCCATCTAGGCTCTGGACTCCTGCCAAGGGAATGGCAAGGAAGGGCAGGCCTCCTCTACTCCTCAATGTTCTACTCCTCAATGCTCCCGTCTTAACAGATACCCAACCTGATCTCCTTCTAGTCATCCTCCAGGCTATAAATATGGCTCTGCCACCATAATGATCTCTACATGGAACCGTTCATCATTTCATCATTTCATCACTTCATTGTTTTTGTTCTTTTTTATTTATTTATTTTATATATACAAGATATAACGTTCTGTTTTTTGTTCTAGCTCAGAATTTGAAGTGACATTTGTTTCTCATTTATTCTGGTTGAAGAGTGAGAATCGGCCTGTCTCGTCATCTTGTGGAGTCTCCATGTCTCCCCACATTCCCCACGGCCTAGGGCTCCTGAGACTCTGTTGTCTGTGAGGTCTACAATTGTTGTTCCTGAATTTTTTTCTTTTTTCTATGCCAGTTTGGCCTCTTAGTTGTTATGCTACTGACTATCCCATGAGACAATTTTTCTTGGGTTCTTTTCTCCTTTTTATTTTTTTTTATTTGTGCTCTACCTGTTCATTTTGATTCTAACATCACCTCCCACATCAATGGGGTTTTTCCACTATAAATTGCTTACCTGTGCACCATGGTTATGGCTTTAAAAATCTTGCCTTACAATGTTAAGGGTTTGAACTCTATCAAGAAGCGATGGCTAGCTTTAAAAGCATTTAGGGCTTCTGGGGCGGATGTGGTTCTGATCCAGGAGACACACTTCTGCCCTGGAGGTTCCTTTAAATTCACCTCTAGGTACTTCCCTCACTAGTACATGGCGTCTGACTCATCCGGCAAGGCCGGGGTAGCGATACTGATTAAACGCGCTACAACGATACTCCCATCCTTTTACAATTGTTGATAATGATTTTAATGTTGCTTTTTCCCCCTCACAAGATAGAAGATCCTTGTTCCACACCAACCTTCCTCCTCAGATGCAGGCTCTAGCCACTTCTTTTTGAAAGTTGCTCTGCTCCAATTACTTGTTTGATTCTTGGAGAATCAAACATCCTACCATTAAATAGTTCTCATCTGAACTGGGCTCAATAACCTGGTCTGATCATGCCCCATTATCCCTAGAGCTTTGCCTCCAAAAGGCCTTCCCAGTGGTTTAAACATTAATGGCTGTGTGTTGAGTTATTTTGAGGGGGCAGAAAATTTACACTGTTATACAAGCTGTACACTCACTACCTTACATTGTAGCAAGGTGTCATTTCTTCAGTGTTGTCACATGAAAAGATATAATAAAATATTTACAAAAATGTGAGGGGTGTACTCACTTTTGTGAGATACTGTACATACATGTCTTTGCTCCTCATATGTTATCTCTCTTTAATTCCCTACTTGAAGGCAAGATTCCTCATTCCTCTTTCACACATTCTTTTATCTTTTGTCATACAAAAAAGAGGCAAAGATCCCTCCCTTCCAGATAATTATAGGCCGATAGCTCTCTTGAATTCGCATTACAAGATTTTTACGAAAATCCTCACCAACCATCGGTCCCAAATGTTATCCAATCTGATTGACAATGACCAAGTAGGTTTTGTCCCAGCCAGGCATGCAGGGGACAATACTAGGCATACCACTGACCTTTTAGATTTGTTAAACAGAGTCCATCGCCCTGCACTAATCCTCAGTTTATCTGCTCAGAAAGCGTTTGATCGGCTAAGTTGGCCTTATATATGTTCGCCACCTTATCTCGTTTTGGATTTCGGGGCCCTTTTATCTCTGCCCTAGGGGCCCTCTACTCCAACGCCTCCTCTCAAGATGTCTTTCTTTCTGTTGCAGACATTTCCCATGTCCAGTGGCACTAGGCAAGGGTGTCCATTATCATCAATCCTTTTTATTCTATGTTTAGAACTTTTAGCTGCTGCCATACATGCTCATCTGGACATCTGGAGTGTCCCTATGCGACAAAGGGAATACAAACTCTCCCTATTTGCGAATGATATACTGCTAACCCTAACCCATACTAACCTTTCTCTTCCGTCCTTAAACCCCCTATTGTCCCAATTCAGCCTCTTGTCTGGATATATTAATACCTCTCAGACAGAAGCTTTGCCTCTCCATATTCCCCCTAAAGATCTCCCCAACTTACAAAAGTCATATCTATACCGATGGTGCTCTCATTCCCTTAAATATTTGTGTATACAAATTACTCCTGATTACTCGTCTCTATACTCTGTAAATGATGTGCCTTTGTTTAGGGACATTAATGTCATGTTGAAATGTTGGAATCCGTAACCTATTTTATGGCTGGGTAGGATTAATATCTTTACAATGTCTATCATGCCTAAATTGCTTTATTTCTTTGAAATGCTGCCAGTACCTGTGCCCACGTCTCAATTAAAGGTGCCTAAACAATGGTTTCTAAATTTTATTCAGGTGGCCAGCTCTGTGGTCTTTTCTCCAAAGCACTGTGCTGGCTTAGGTGCACCCGATGTTCTCAAATACTACTTTGCTTCCCACCTTAGATCAGTCCTATCCTGGTCTTATCAGGCAGCACCAAATAGATGGTCAGAAATTGAAATGGGCTCCCTATACCCTGCTCATCCCTGTTCCCTGCTGTGGTCCTCTTCCCTACTTCAAGATTCTAAACTACGGGGATTATGTCTGGTCTCAATGCTCTTTACTTTGAAGATTTGGAGTACATCACTAACCTTCTCTCTTACTTCGTCATGCCCTCCTTTATCTAATGTACTCTTTAATCCCATTATCCATGAGAGCTTATCCTATGCCTGTGTATAACCCTGGGCTGATGCTGGTTTGTTTCAGCTTTGCCAATTTGTCCACCCAGTCACCCACAGATTTCTTACATTCGATGATCTCCAGACTAACTATCACATCCCAACACATGTTTTATTTTTACCTTCAAATTAAACATTATCTCTCCACACTTTCACCTTCTCTTATACTATCTAAACCTAACACCTTTGAACTTATCTGTGCTCAAGGTCCTCATCAGTTGCATCTGATCTCCTCTATTTATAAATTATTTCATGATGCCACCCCAATTTATGTGGATCTCCCTTGTTGGAACAAAATATGGACATCCACTTCCAAAATATCTAGATGTGTGGCGCAGAGAGAAAAAATCCTTAAAAAATCCTTATGTTCTGGTACAGAAACCCCTAAAGTTTTGCACTGTCAAGATCATTCTCTTTCCCCTTTATGTTGACGCTGTGATAAAACTAGAGGTACCCATATTAATATCTTTTGGCAATGTGAGGAAATTGTGCCTTATTGGTCTATGGTAATGTCTCTGATCCAACAAAGTACTCATTCTTTATTGCTGGATACACTACATTGTCTTTTAGGTCTCCCTTTCCCTGTTATTGGAAAGTCTATGAATAAGCTTGCTTATTTTATTTAGTTAGTGGCCAAAAGAACTATTCCACTAACACTGGTTATCCACTACTCCTAACTCTCAGGTACAGCTTCTGAAAGTGATTTTCAGAAATACATAGATTGTAATATATGACAGCTCAAGTGGGAGATGCTATAACCCAGTTTAATAAGATATGGGATGTCTGGGACTCCTCTGAGTTTGGTACCCCTCCTGGTCTCGACTGAACAAGACAAGCGGGGGATATAAGTCCCAAGCTTTATTTTTGTCCCTCCGTCCCATGTCTCTGTTCTCTCTACTCTGACCCCTTGTGTATTTATCTGGTGTATTATCCTTATAGGTTATAGCTAAATGTCGCACATGCATTTATTTTCCTTCTTTTGTTTTTTTTCTTTGAAAATTATGTATGTTATAGTTACCGGTATTAATAATTTGTAACCCACTTTAATCGTTGCCTCCACTTTTGGTTCTGTTTCCATTTGTGGTGTTTTCTATGTATAATTTATTTTTGTAATTTTGTAAAACCTTAATAAAACATATTATATGTTTCATAGCATAAAGTTAAAAAAAAAAAAAATATATATATATATATATATATATATATATATATATATATATATACATATTTATATTTTAAATTATAGGTCTTTTTTTATTCATAGCTCAAAAAATTAAAAACAAAGTGGTGATCTAATAAAACCACCAGAAGAAAGCTCTATTAGTGGGGAAAAAAATACATAAATTTTATTTTGGTGTAGCTTTGCATGACCGCACAATTATCAGTTTAAGCACTGCAGTGCCATATCACAGAAAAATGGGCTGGTCATGAATTGGGGGGTAAATCTTCCAGATGTCAAGTCGGTAAGCTTTTACATCAGGGCTGCAACTGCATGAAGTGAATGCCCGAATGAAGCCAGTCAGGAGGTTGTCTCTAATTTTAAGTTTAACTTTATAAAATGGTCAAGAGAGGAGAGGGGGAGACCCCCCGATCCATCCCTTGGGTTTTGCGCCATCCATGGGGTTGTGAGAGACAGATGTAGTTTCTCAGAATGTCCTGTGGCCACTAGGAAGCAAACCAGCATGGAACACAGGTGGAAATTATGTCACCAGACAGATGAGATGGCTGGACTGGCAAGCGGGCTACATGTTCAGAGCTCCAGCTCTTTTTACAAGTCTCCCCCCTTTCCTGCCTTGACTAGCTTGTAATATTCTTACATCCTGTAAGTGATTTTTAATCCATGGTCAAATAAATTTAATTTTAACATCTACACTTGTACTTCCCTTTCTCACCCTCCGTAACCTTTTAAAATATAGTTGTTTGACTGGATTTAATCTTGTTTTTGTGTGATTGGGACTTGTTCACACCAGATGGATATGGTCTAGTGAGTGTTAATGCTTACATGACCTTAGCTGTATTTCTAAATGTTTTTCATGCGCTGTGCAGGACCAACATCAACTCACAAAAAAATGTAGTGTTTAATGGAAAAGTGTTTTCAATGCTTTTTAAGGCTAAAATTTAGTTAAAAAAATTTACTACAGCTTTAGTCAAATCATTTACCAGTTATGAAGTATGTCCCAAGTTGTGAAGGCAGTTGGGTCCTGTCAAAATGTTCACTGCAGGAATGCCTGTCTTTTTCCTGTCACTGTACATCTGGCATTGCAATGGTTAACAGCCTTGGGCCTTCAGGCAGATCTGACGGGGACACACCTTCTACCTTTCCTTCCTCCTCCTCTATTGAAAATTTCTTACACTGATTACAGGTCTTGTAACACAATCTGTGAATGTGGGAGAGAGGACAGGCATCCCTGCAGTGGAGATTTCTCCAGGTTCAAGCTGCCTACACAATCTGGGACATCCTTTGTTACAGGTAAGTGATGTGTCTAAAGCTGTATACTTTTTTTTAAACGCAAAAATGTAATATATTGCAGTTTACCAATCATTAGATATGGTTGCATTAGTATTTTTTTTTTACTTTTTTTAACCTGATGATCTGGCCAGTAACATGCCTCCCATAATAGAGTGTCCCCACTCTGGATGAAGGAGCACAGGGGCACCTTTGGACAGCAGCATTGTTAGTCTGGGGAGAGGTTCAGTTCACACTGCAGTTACATGAGCAGTTGCAGCAACAATCTTTTTTTTCCCTTTTGGGATAAAGGATTTACATACAGTAAATAAAAAAAACTGACCTTTGTAAGCACCCCTGCCAGCGTTAAATGGTTTGTCTCAGATGCTACATTTGCAGGACAGCTTGTTCTGTTTTAAAACAACTGACTTACTGACTATCTCACCAGGTGAAAATAAAAGAAAGAAAGCTTAAAAAAGAAAAATGAATGCAGCCATCACATCAAAGTATTGGTAAGCTGCAATATAATAAATGTTTGCTTTTGGGTTTTAAAGAGGTTGTAAAGATTCCTTTTAAAAAAAAAACAAATAACACACATGTCATACCTCCACTGTGCAGCTCATTTTGCACAGAGTGGCCTCGATCCTCATCTTCTGGGGTCCCTCCACGGCTGTCTTGGCTCCTCCCCGCATCAGCTAATCCCCGTTCTGGGAAGCGCTCTCCCAAGGGGGTTAGCTTGCGGGTGCGCTCCCGTGATACAGTCGGCGACTATGGCCGCCAACATTATCACTCGGCCCCCGCCCCCCGGGCATGAAAGTATCTTCTAAAAATGTTATCATGAAAATTTTTGTATGCCCCTTCATTTGAAATGCTACTAATGTATGTCCAGCTTAAGATGAGCAACCAAACCAAACAAACCCTTGTTGAGACTGTATGATCTATGAGCAGTTGATTTAAGTTTTATATATCTTTTATACATCTTTAGTGGCATTTTGCTTTCTATAAACAATTGTAATCAAGTCAAACATAAATTGTTTTACACAAGCATATTTCTTTTATAAGGTCATGCATTTTTTAAGATTTTGGTTTTAATGTGCAGCTTTTTCAGAAGTTTAAAACAATTCAGTTCAGTAGCTGTAAAATAATTTTCCACAGTATCAGTAAAATATCTTGCCTTAATTCCATACCTGTCAGAAAAAGAATGTCTTTCATGATATATCCTTTGCTTGAAGGTCCTTTTAATGTATGGCATGATGATTATTAGGTTTAATAAAAATGTTAAAGCTCTATGACATACTTCAAAACAATTAAGATTTAGAATACCTTGATTTATGTTATCTACACCAAGAAATCATTAATGCGGCTATAGTGCTAGCATATGCATGCTTTATTTTTATTCCTCTCCCATTGTATTTTTAGCCAGCCAACTTACATCCAAGTTATATAAATGATGTCCCCCAAGTACTGTCTATCATTCTCTTGCTGCATTTGAAGAGCAAGAGGTAATTATCCGGCTTTTAATGTGTAGCTACAATTTTACCTCTTCAATCTTAGTGTCCTCTAGGTGACTATTGTCCTGACTTAAGGACGTGAGTGATTAAAGGAGAATACTGATCTAATGTAATTTCTGCTCATTCATAATATAATTTTAAAGAAACAAATTCTGCCTGTAAACAGACATTTGCAGTGCTTTGAAGATAAATGGGCAGGTTATGGTGCCCCAGATGACAAAGAGGATAAGCATTGGTCATGTGTAGGGATAAACTCAAGATTTGGGTCAAACACAAGTTCAAACCAAACTTAGTCTGTTTGGTCATTTGTCTGAACACTGGAATTTTATTAGTTGTATTTTCACAACTTCTATATATGACAGATTCTTAACTGTCAATGGTTGCTAAAGAAGTGTCAGTATTTGGAACCCATTACTTTCTTAGCAACCAGAAATATCACCCAGCCCTATTCCTTTACAGGTTGGGAATTTCACATAAACAAAGGGGTGAGGATAGCGTGACATCACTGACCATCACATGACATTGACCAAATATGAAGAACTCCACACCTTTTTTGTGTGAGGGTCCCTGACACTCATCACAGCACACATTAGACACTCATCTAGGATATTGGTCTGGTGTGGATGAAAGAAAAACCTTTTGTTTGTTTGCAGTAGAAGTAAATCGGCAGCAAAAGCTTTTATTTGTCAGCAATTTAAATAGCATTTTTTTTTCCAATAAAATATTTTTATTGTAAAGTTGAAAATATAGCAAGTGTACAATCTTAATAACATTTGTACATAGTAACAATAGTGTATATGGTTTAGTCAAAGTAAATACTGAGAATAGCAGTAGATGAGTGTGTTACATTGGTAAAATTCTTTCTAATGTCAATTCTCCCAGCCGGGAGTAAGCTCTCATCTGTTCTAAACTCAGAATAAATACCATAGGTAAAGTTACATTTGTGACTAGAGAACTTTTTTAACATGATCAGCTGATCATTTTCCTGTATCTAAAGTTAACTTGTGTTCTCAGTACCTGAGAATCGTACGGGATATTCAAATAATGCGCAAGAATGTAAAGACCCAGGAGAGGATAGAATAGGAGAGAAAAAAGGAAGGAAAAAATTCAGTAGGAAGAATTGTAGTTTGTCAAGTTCCGAGATTACCTATATTTATGTCTCTATCAAGGACTCGTATGTTTTGGTATATTTGAATATGATCCAAGGTTGCCAAGTTTGTTGAAGATTTCAGTTGTTTCATGAGCTGTCACCCTTATCTCTTCCATTTTAAAGAGGAGGTGAACTTCTTCCAACCATTCCCTAATTGTGGGAGCGGTGGCATTTCTCCATCGTCTGGGAATCACTGCCTTTGCGGCTGTGAGAAAAAATCTGGTGAGTGATCGCTTGTATTTTTTCAGGGAACAATTGGTGATGTGCAATAGGCAGCATGCGGCATCTAAGTGAATTATCATTTCTGTTATGAGTTCTATGGTGTTGCAGACGTGTCTCCAAAATGGTTGTATTAGGTTGCATTCTCACCATATATGTGGTAAGGTACCTTTCTCATGGTTGCAGCACCAACAAAGGCCAGGAACATTAGGTAACCGTTTATGAATTTTGATTGGTGTGTTATACCAGTTCATTAGAAGTTTGAGTGAAGTTTCTTGCAATCGTGTGCTAATAGCACATTTATGGGCAAACACACACGCCTGCAACCATTGGTCCTTAGTAAAGGTTTTGTTTAAAGCAGTTTACCAAAACAATTTGTCTGTTCTGTTCCTAAGAGTTTGATGCCTGCAACCAGATATAGGCTAAGGAAATGCTCTTTTTGGAGTTGTGTGCTCTGAAGCAAATATTCTTAAATGGCGTCAAGGGTCTGGTGAAATGTTTGTATACCCTCGTGGGCTTGTGACGTAACTATGTATTTGACGGTAATCCCATTAACCCAAAGACGGCAAATCCTCCTCCGTTTGCAATTCTGAATATGTTTTCATTTTGTTACCTTTGAAACAGTTTGTGGCTAGAAGTGGTACGGTTCTGTCGGTACATGACAGGTTCGGTTTGTACAGCCCTGGTGTGAATTCTGGATTAGCTGTCAATGGTGTCAGTGGGCCCGGGGATGCAGTTAAGTCGGGAAATTGGGTTACTTTTTGCAGATTTTTTAGTGTCGCCCCAATCAGGGGGTGTTGTTTGATTTGTGTAGGGCAAGCGTCCCATGGTATCCATGGTGAGTAGATCACCGGTATTGGGCCTATGTCATTTTCTATTGTCACCCAATCCTCATTTTTTTCATGGCAGGTCCAATCTATGATTCTAGTGAGGTGAGTGGCTAGGTAATAGTTTTTAAAGTTGGGGAAACCCATGCCACCTTTTTGTTTATCCCTTATAAGTAGGTATAGGCTCACTCTTGGCTTTTCTGGAGGCCCAGATAAATTTCCTGAGAAGGATCGGAAGAAGTTTTCCAGTAGACTAATGGGGATGGTCTGTAAAAAATATAGTATCCTGGGTAGGATTGACCTTTGATAATGGCTGCTCTGCCGAACCATGAAAAGTGTTTCAATGTCCACTTATCTAGATCTCTGGATATGTTTTGTAAAAGGGGATGAAAGTTTTTCATGTATAATGAGTCTAGTTTTGGTGTTAACCATATCCCTAGGTGTTTTAGGGCAGTGGCTTCCCAATGAAACTTGCAATTGTCTTGTGTGGGTTTTAGTGTGTGTGCTCGTAGTGTCAGGTTTAGTGCCTCAGGTTTTTTGTAATTCATTTTGAAATGTGATATATAGCTATAATGTGTGAAAACATTGCATAGGTTGGGCATGGTGATGGGTGGCTGAGTTAGAAAAAATAAAAGATTATTGGCGCATGCTGCACACTTGTAAGCTCTAGATCCTACTTGGAAGCCATGAATGGATGGTGTAGCATACACCATTCCGATCAAGGGTTCCAGGATGAGAATGAACAATAAGGGTGAGAGGGGGCATCCCTGACGTGTACCATTTTGTATTATCACAGTGTCCGATAGTGTCCCATTGATTTTAATTTTTGCCATTGGGTTATGGTAGAGGGCCTTAATCCAGGCTAACATGTGAGGTTTCAGTCCAATGTGTAAGCAAGTGGCAAGTAGAAAGTCCCACGACAAGCGGTTGAAGGCTTTCTCTGCATCAGTGGAAAGTAGTTTACCTTCAAAATTGTCTGTTTGCGCTTTATGAATAAGGTTCAGAGCTTTTATCACATTGTCTTTAGCTTCCCTACCCAGTATAAAACCTACTTGTTATGGGCCTATCAGTTGGTGCGGTAATGGCCGTAATCTGTTTGCCAGAATTTTGGCGTACAGTTTCAGATCGATATTTAATAGGGATATCGGTCTGTAGCTGGCACAGTCCAGGGGGTCTTTGCGGGGGTTTAGGGAGTACTGTAAAAGATGGTCTGGGAGAAAAATGGCGCTGCCCTATTACACAATGAAATATTTAATAGTGGATAAATTGCAACCTTAGTTCATTAGCGTAAGTACTTGTAGGGGCTGTTCCCTTGATGTACCTAAATATGGTCAAAAATCGACAAATGACTTTGTATGTGAAAAACCATAAACCAAGTGTAAAACTGAGGGTTAAAATCCTTGGTTTATTGTTTTTCACATACAAAGTCATTTGTCGATTTTTGACCATATTTAGGTACATCAAGGGAACATCCCCTACAAGTACTTAAGCTAATGAACTAAGGTTGCAATTTATCCACTATTAAATATTTCATTGTATAATATGGCAGCGCCATTTTTCTCCCAGACCATCTTTTATATTTATTCAATTAGACCCCTTTGGGGAACTAATTAGGGAGAGGCTGCAGCTCGTATACTGTCCGAAGCGCGGATTTATTTATTTATTTTCTTAGGGAGTACTGTGACATGAGCCCCGAGAAGGTCAGTTGAGATCTCCTGTGGGTCTTTCAAACAGTTGAATGTTTTCAGCATGGTGATATTAGAACAGCTGAGAATGCTTTGTAATAGTGAGCCATAAGGTCGTCTGGGCCAGGGCTTTTCCTTGTTTTTAGGGACTTAATGGCCTCAATGAGTTCCGATTCCCTAATTGGGTCTACTAACAATTGTGAGTCCGTGTCATTTAATGTGGGGAGGCCACTGTTAATGAGATATTTGTGAATTGATTCTGTACTCAACCCAAATAAATCTTTAGGTTTGCGTGTGTTCAGTAGATTATATAAGTCGGTATAATAGTTGTGGAGTCTTTGTGCGATCAATGTAGTGTTCTGCGTTATGTGAATATCTTTTTGCTTGATAGCTGCTATGTTTGTTGATAACAGTGTTTCTTTAAGTGCTTTCGCGAGGTATTTTCCGGTTTTGTCCCCGTGTTCATAGAAGAACCCCTTTTTAGCAAAGAGGATCTTCTATGCCTTAAAATTTAGTAGAGATTGTAGTGTCTTTCACAGTTCGAGTAAAGCCGTGGCCGCTTCTATTGCTAGTGATGGTTTGTGTTGCGTCTCTAAGTCGCTTATGGCTTGTGTCAAATCAGTCATTTCTTTTTCTGCCTTCCACTTCCTTGCAGCCCCCATTCTAATGAATTTGCCTTGTATCACACATTTATGAGCTGCCCATATCGTTAATGGAGACAGCTCGTCTGTGTCATTTTTGGTGAAAAAAAAAAAAAAAGCATTTATGTCTATGTCTGGTGTATCTGTGAGTAGGGGTGGACTCAATGTGGTCCTGTTCTGTTTGTTAGGCGTTCCTAGTGTCAACGAATAGGAGCATGGTCTGAAAAGCTTCTAATGCCTATTCTGGCTGCTTGTATTATGCCGCGCACACACGATCGGGATTTTAGTCGGAAAAAGGTATGATGGCTTTTCCAACGGGATTCCGCTCAAGTTTGTCTTGCATACACATGGTCACACCAAATTCTGACCGTCAAGAACGCGGTGACGTACAACATGTATGACGGGACTAGAAAAAGGAAGTTCAATAGCCAGTGTGCCACCCTTTGGGCACCTTCTGCTAATCTTGTGTTTATCTCGTGTTAGTAGAAGTTTGGTGAGAGACAATTCACGCTTTTCAGCTTTCGTGCTTTTCAGTCCGTTACTGCTCTTCAGTTTGTGCTAGTGGGTTTGTATCTGTTTTTCAGTGCATTCTTGTCCACTCGTTTCTGATTTTCAGTTCGCTCTTCACAGGCCTTGCTGTTCTTCAGTGCGTTCTGTTAAGTTCATTCTGAATGTTGCGGTTACGTACTCGTCGTAGAGTTCATGCTGTGTGGGGGCTTGGTGTTGGGGTTCTTACTTTGACCCAAGCCCAGTCCATGAACAGGGTGAGGAGGGGTTCATGGACAAAGAATTGGTTGCTCCAGCGTGACCAATTCTCTCACATGCTTTTGCTGCGTGAGATCCAGGAGAACAACCCTGATGATTTCAGGAATTATCTCCGGATGACGGACCCCATTTTTCAATGTCTGTTGGCTTTGCTGACCCCTTATATTATGAAGCAGGACACCTGCATGTGAGTCTCCGGAGCAGAGGCTAGTCACCACGTTGTGGTACTTGGCGATGGGGAGAAGTCTACAGGACCTCAAGTTCTCTACAGGCATCTCCCCCCAGGCTCTGGGGATCATTATTCCAGAGACCTGTTCTGCCATCATAGAGGTCCTGCAGAAGGACTATATTAGGGTAAGTTTTCTCCTTTAACATCACATTCTATGTATTTAATGTTTGCTAATGTATTGTATTTATTTCATCATTCCCTAATTACTCTGATTAGAATATGCTGTGAATGTCCCCTTTCCCCTCATGCATGCTGTATTTTTTTAATGCTCCTTTTTTGTCCTTCATGCATATTTGCCTTCACTAACCTCCCCAGCATGCTATCCTGGGCCCATACACACCTAGCCTTGTCACTTAACAATGTATTTTGTCAGCTCCATAGTACTGCTTTACCCTAAACACCCCCTAAAATGTGTACAAATGTTATTTGTGTGCTTAACCACTTAAGGACCGCCTCACGCCGATGTACGTCGGCAAGGCGGCACGGGCAGGCAAAATCACGTACATACACGTGATTTGCCTCCCGCGGGTGGGGGGTCCGATCGGACCCCCCCGGTGCCCGAGGCGGTCCTGTTTTGTCCCCCGGCGATCAGAGGTGAGGGGGAGGCCATCCGTTCGTGGCCCCCCCCTCGCGATCGCTGCCGGCCAATGGGAACATTCCTTTGCTGCTGTATGCTAAACAGCAGCAAAGGAAATGATGTTATCTCTCCTCGGCTCGGTATTTTCCGTTCCGGCGCCGAGGAGAGAAGACTGAAATGTGAGTGTAAAACACAAACACACACAGTAGAACATGCCAGGCACACAAAACACCCCGATTCCCCCCTGATCGCCCCCCGATCCCCCCCAATCACCCCCCCGTCACAAACTGACACCAAGCAGTTTTTTTTTTGTTTTTTTTCCTGATTACTGCATTGGTGTCAGTTTGTGACAGTTACAGTGTTAGGACAGTTAGGGTTAGCCCCCTTTAGGTCTAGGGTACCCCCCTAACCCCCCCTAATAAAGTTTTAACCCCTTGATCACCCCCTGTCACCAGTGTCGCTAAGCAATCATTTTTCTGATCGCTGTATTAGTGTCGCTGGTGACGCTAGTTAGGGAGGTAAATATATATGTTCGCCATCAGCGTTTTATAGCGTCAGGGACCCCCATATACTACCTAATAAATGTTTTAACCCCTTGATTGCCCCCTAGTTAACCCTTTCACCACTGATCACCATATAAGTGTTACGGGTGACGCTGGTTAGTTCGTTTATTTTTTATAGTGTCAGGGCACCCGCCGTTTATTACCGAATCAAGGTTTAGCCCCCTGATCGCCCGGCGGTGATATACGTCGCCCCAGGCAGCGTCAGATTAGCGCCAGTACCGCTAACACCCACGCACGCAGCATACGCCTCCCTTAGTGGTATAGTATCTGAACGAATCAATATCTGATCCGATCAGATCTATACTAGCGTCCCCAGCAGTTTAGGGTTCCCAAAAACGCAGTGTTAGCGGGATCAGCCCAGATACCTGCTAGCACCTGCGTTTTGCCCCTCTGCCCGGCCCAGCCCAGCCCACCCAAGTGCAGTATCGATCGATCACTGTCACTTACAAAACACTAAATGCATAACTGCAGCATTCGCAGAGTCAGGCCTGATCCCTGCGATCGCTAACAGTTTTTTTGGTAGCTTTTTATTGAACTGGCAAGCACCAGCGGCCTAGTACACCCCTGTCGTAGTCAAACCCGCACTGCAGTAACACTTGGTGATGTGGCGAGTCCCATAAGTGCAGTTCAAGCTGGTGAGGTGGCAAGCACAAGTAGTGTCCCGCTGCCACCAAAAAGACAAACACAGGCCCGTCGTGCCCATAGTGCCCTTCCTGCTGCATTCGCCAACCCTAATTGGGAACCCACCGCTTCTGCAGCACCCGTACTTCCCCCATTCACATCCCCAACCAAATGCAGTCGGCTGCATGAGAGGCATTATCTTTATGTCCTCCCGAGTACCCCTACCCAACGAACCCCCCCAAAAAAGATGTTGTGTCTGCAGCAAGCACGGATATAGGCGTGACACCCGCTATTATTGTCCCTCCTGTCCTGACAATCCTGATCTTTGCATTGGTGAATGTTTTGAACGCTACCATTCACTAGTTGAGTATTAGCGTAGGGTACAGCATTGCACAGACTAGGCACACTTTCACAGGGTCTCCCAAGATGCCATCGCATTTTGAGAGACCCGAACCTGGAACCGGTTACAGTTATAAAAGTTAGTTACAAAAAAAGTGTAAAAAAAAAATATATATATAAAATTAAAAAAAAATAGTTGTCGTTTTATTGTTCTCTCTCTCTCTATTCTCTCTCTATTGTTCTGCTCTTTTTTACTGTATTCTATTCTGCAATGTTTTATTGTTGTTATGTTTTATCACGTTTGTTTTTCAGGTATGCAATTTTTTATACTTTACCGTTTACTGTGCTTTATTGTTAACCATTTTTTTGTCTTCAGGTACGCCATTCACGACTTTGAGTGGTTATACCAGAATGATGCCTGCAGGTTTAGGTATCATCTTGGTATCATTCTTTTCAGCCAGCGGTTGGCTTTCATGTAAAAGCAATCCTAGCGGCTAATTAGCCTCTAGACTGCTTTTACAAGCCGTGGGAGGGAATGACCCCCCCCCACCGTCTTCCGTGTTTTTCTCTGGCTCTCCTGTCTCAACAGGGAACCTGAGAATGCAGCCGGTGATTCAGCCAGCTGACCATAGAGCTGATCAGAGACCAGAGTGGTTTCAAACATCTCTATGGCCTAAGTAACCGGAAGCTATGAGCATTTTATGACTTAGATTTCACCGGATGTAAATAGCGCCATTGGGAAATTGGGGAAGCATTTTATCACACCAATCTTGGTGTGGTCAGATGCTTTGAGGGCAGAGGAGAGATCTAGGGTCTAATAGACCCCAATTTTTTCAAAAAAGAGTACCTGTCACTACCTATTGCTATCATAGGGGATATTTACATTCCCCGAGATAACAATAAAAATTATTAAAAAAAAAAATGAAAGGAACAGTTTAAAAATAAGATAAAAAAGCAAAAAAAAATAAATAAATAAAAAAAAAAAGCACCCCTGTCGCCCCCTACTCTCGCGCTAAGGCGAACGCAAGCAGCGGTCTGTCGTCAAACGTAAACAGCAATTGCACCATGCATGTGAGGTATCACCGCGAAGGTCAGATCGAGAGCAGTAATTTTTGCAGTAGACCTCCTCTGTAAATCTAAAGTGGTAACCTGTAAAGGCTTTTAAAGGCTTTTAAAAATGTATTTATTTTGTTGCCACTGCACGTTTGTGCGCAATTGTAAAGCATGTCATGTATGGTATCCATGTACTCAGCCTAAGATCATCTTTTTTATTTCATCAAACATTTGGGCAATATAGTGTGTTTTAGTGCATTAAAATTTAAAAAAGTGTGTTTTTTCCCCAAAAAATGCGTTTGAAAATCGCTGCGCAAATACTGTGTGAAAAAAAAAAAATGAAACACCCACCATTTTAATCTGTAGGGCATTTGCTTTAAAAAAATATATAATGTTTGGGGGTTCAAAGTAATTTTTTTGCAAAAAAAAAAAAACTTTTCATGTAAACAAAAAGTTGTCTTCAAGTGGTTAGAAGAGTGGGTGATGTGTGACATAAGCTTCTAAATGTTGTGCATAAAATGCCAGGACAGTTCAACCCCCCCCCAAATGACCCCATTTTGGAAAGTAGACACCCCAAGCTATTTACTGAGAGGCATGTCGAGTCCATGGAATATTTTATATTGCGACACAAGTTGCGGGAAAGAGACACATTTTTTTTTTTTTGCACAAAGTTGTCACTAAATGATATATTGCTCAAACATGCCATAGGAATATGTGAAATGACACCCCAAAATACATTCTGCTGCTTCTCCTGAGTACGGGGATACCACATGTGTGAGACTTTTTGGGAGCCTAGCCGCGTACGGGACCCCGAAAACCAAGCACCGCCTTCAGGCTTTCTAAGGGCGTGAATTTTTGATTTCACTCTTCACTGCCTATCACAGTTTCGGAGGCCATGGAATGCCCAGGTGGCACAAAACCCCCCCAAATGACCCCATTTTGGAAAGTAGACACCCAAAGCTATTTGCTGAGAGGTATAGTGAGTATTTTGCAGACCTCACTTTTTGTCACAAAGTTTTGAAAATTGAAAAAATAAAAAATAAATGTTTTTTCTTGTCTTTCTTCATTTTCAAAAACAAACGAGAGCTGCAAAATACTCACCATGCCTCTCAGCAAATAGCTTGGGGTGTCTACTTTCCAAAATGGGGTCATTTGGGGGGGTTTTGTGCCACCTGGGCATTCCATGGCCTCCGAAACTGTGATAGGCAGTGAAGAATTAAATAAAAAATTTACACCCTTAGAAATCCTGAAGGCGGTGATTGGTTTTCGGGGCCCCGTACGCGGCTAGGCTCCCAAAAAGTCCCACACATGTGGTATCCCCATACTCAGGAGAAGCAGCTAAATGTATTTTGGGGTGCAATTCCACATATCCCATGGCCTATGTGAGCAATATATCATTTAGTGACAACTTTGTTCAAAAAAAGAAAAAAAAAGTGTCACTTTCCCGCAACTTGTGTCAAAATATAAAATATTCCATGGACTCAATATGCCTCTCAGCAAATAGCTTGGGGTGTCTACTTTCCAAAATGGGGTCATTTGGGGGGGGGGGGGTTGTGCCACCTGGGCATTCCATGGCCTCCGAAACTGTGATAGGCAGTGAAGAGTGAAATCAAAAATTTGCACCCTTAGAAATTCTGAAGGCGGTGATTGGTTTTCGGGGCCCCGTACGCGGCTAGGCTCCCAAAAAGTCCCACACATGTGGTATCCCCATACTCAGGAGAAGCAGCTGAATGTATTTTGGGGTGCAATTCCACATAGGCCCATGGCCTGTGTGAGCAATATATCATTTAGTGACAACTTTTTGTAAATATATATATATTTTTTTGTCATTATTCAATCACTTGGGACAAAAAAAAAATTATTCAATGGGTTCAACATGCCTCTCAGCAATTTCCTTGGGGTGTCTACTTTCCAAAATGGGGTCATTTGGGGGGGGTTTCTACTGCCCTGCCATTTTAGCACCTCAAGAAATGACATAGGCAGTCATAAACTAAAAGCTGTGTAAATTCCAGAAAATGTACCCTAGTTTGTAGACGCTATAACTTTTGCGCAAACCAATAAATATACGCTTATTGAAATTTTTTTTACCAAAGACATGTGGCCAAATACATTTTGGCCTAAATGTATGACTAAAATTGAGTTTATTGGATTTTTTTTATAACAAAAAGTAGAAAATATCATTTTTTTTCAAAATTTTCGGTCTTTATCCATTTATAGCGCAAAAAATAAAAACCGCAGAGGTGATCAAATACCATCAAAAGAAAGCTCTATTTGTGGGAAGAAAAGGACGCAAATTTCGTTTGGGTACAGCATTGCATGACCGCACAATTAGCAGTTAAAGCGACACAGTGCCAAATTGGAAAAAGACCTCTGGTCCTTATACAGCATAATGGTCCGGGGCTCAAGTGGTTAAATTCAGGCAGAGTGCCAGAGGCTTTTTTTGATGGGTCCCATTTGGAAATCATTTGGTTCCAAATCATTTGGAACCCTCCCTCCCCCAACCGCTAAGTCAAACGATACCAATCCTCCACCTGATGACTTTGCCAAACCCATACACAATATACCTACCTCTTTTGTAGTCATATTTATGAATGAATTCACCAAAGCATGTCATGAAAGGGCCTGCCTGAATACTTTCAAATGGTGCTGTTTAAAGTTTTGTTCTCCTATTATTATCTTGATGGGTAATTGCAGAATGTAAAAATGTGCTTCAATTTGTACAGTGTGAATTTTTAATTCAGTATTATGACACTTCTTACCTGTCCTGCCAATAGTGTAAGTAAGGAGGGGTTGGCCAAAGTAACACACATTATTTATGCATTCAGCTCTCAATGAAGTGGAGAGGGTTACCTGTCCAAAACATCTCCCCCTAATTTTTTTTCAATGGGCCATCAGAGGGGGGAACAATCTGATAAGTATACCTTAAAAGTATAACTTAAAGTTATGCTGATTTTGGCCAAGAATGTTTGTGTCTAATCTGCTTGCAATGTTATGTCCAAAATTACCATACTAATTTTATTTTTTCAGTTTTAACTCCACAGTTTCCTTCAAAGCCACATGAATGGCAGACTGTGGCTTCCCACTTTGCCAACTGTTGGGACTTTCTCAACTGTGGAGGGGCAATTGATGGGAAACACGTCCACATAGTCCCACCCCCCTATTTGGGGTCATACTATTTTAACTATAAGGGGTTAGGTTGGATCGTGTTGATGGCAGTGGTGTCAGCGACATATGAGTTACGCTATGTGGACGTGGGGAAGAATGGCCAGATGTCAGATGGTGGAGTCTTTGCCCAGACGGAGTTCTACGGAGATCTCCAGAGTGGTGGCTTGCCCCCCCAAAGCACCCCTGAGGTGCGGGAAAAATATGTTGAATATTTTATGGGTAGGGGGGCCATTGCTATGCCAGAAAATTTGTAAATATTTTCTAAAAAAAAAAAAATTATCTGATAAAATCTTGATTTTCATTTACTGCTTGTGTTTGTTTTAAGCTTTCTCCTAGGTTCTCCTAGTACACTTGTAGTGCCAAGTGGTTTTTCCATTATTAAATAACACCCATTGTCACTGTAAACACCAGCTTAATACAAAAACTGGTATTGAGCATTGAAAGAAGAAGCCATACATTGTTGAGTATAAAACCTTTTACTCCATGCACATTCACGTGTGCGTTATAAAACATTTTGTGTTAAAAAAACACATATTGTTTTTTAAATGTTTACCTTGAAATTTTTAGAAAAGTACATAAACAGGCATGTTTGCAAACATAACATACACAACTCAGAAACTTACAAAGTTCAACAACTGAAGGCAATATCAGACATTATAGTGTCAAAAATGTCTTGATCTTGCCTTCATCAGATGGGGTGATGTCACCCCTGTAAAAGCCAAATTTAAGAAGATGCACACAAATTGGGATTAAAACTGGGGATTTCCTTTCTGATCCCATACCTAATGTCAACATGTGCTATCTCCCATCTTGGGGGATCAATGGACGTGTTTTGGGGGTGCAACCCCTTCCTCTCACCTACTAAAGTTGCAAGGAAAGGGTTGCACCCACAAAAAACATACATTGATATCCCCTGATGGCAGATAGCACATGATGACACACTGTGTGCATCTTCCTAATTTGGCTTTCAAAATGTGTCAAAAAATGTTAAAACTTAGTCCCCAAAAATATAAACTGGTGTCATTTGGTAGTTATTTAGATTCTTCCTAGTACATCAATCATATTCTTCAGTTTTTGTTCAGCCTCATTTGTCTTTTGCTTGATGATGTCTAAATCCTGACTACAATACATAATGTCCTGGATTAGCCTTTGTGCACTGTCAGTGGTGAAAAGAGTAGATTGTTCTTCCACAACATGCACATCACCTAAAAGAAAAAAAATACACACCATGTATTAAAAAATATGCAGGCATACATCTATTACCTGAATCTGTGGTGTCAGACACTCACTGTTGGGGTGACAATTTCCACCACCTCTCCTTCCTCCACATCCTCTGGTTGTGTCCTCTGTTCCCCTTCTTCAGGAGGTGGGGGGTTCCTGTTGTCCTCCGACATCCCGAGTCTTTTCTCCCCTATGTGAATGAAACAAAAGGTATACTTAGCACACAGATATTTGTGGCCAGAAATATGAATGTGAAACATTGCTTGGAAGTGGGGTACAATTGTCTGTTTGGGCAGAGTTCCAAGTTAAAGACATTATTTATTCCCTTAACAATGCTGGAATACTTACCTTTTTTGGACAAGTTTCACACATGGAGACACCCCAAGCATCCACTGGAGTACCTGTGTGGGACACCCTAAAAAGTTTGTTCTTGTGTCCCACACTAGTGCTCCTGAGTCCAGATGTGTAAACATCTGCTGAGTGTCCTCTCCTTACATTACACTGAATCAAGTTTGCAATTAATTCTAGTTTCAAACACATCTAGAATGTGTGCACCTAAAGCTACCTGAAGACAATTGCTGTTGTTCTGCTCCTATTAATACCACAGACAGGCAGCTACAGTATTTACAGTTGGTGTACAGTGTCCTCTGCACATTGTGCACCTAAAGCTATCTGAATAAAATTGGTGGTGTCCTTCTGATCCTATATTATTACTACAGGCAGGCAACTACAGTATTTACAGTTAGTGTACTGCATTGTCTGGAAGGCCAACAAGGAGAGGCAGACAGTCACAAGCCAATAAAAGAGGGCAAGCAGGCTCTGTGTCTAGAGGCAACAGTGCTGGTCGTGGAGACAGTGCATCCTTATCAGCATGTGGCCGTGAGACATGCTCAATGTCATCAGTGACACCTTCCCTAGCCCCACCATGTCCTCCTGAGGAGTCCCTCGAACTGTTTGACCACAGTGTTGGGTACATGCTCCAGGAGGATGCCCGGCGTTTAGAAGGCTCTGATGATGATACTGAGCTAGATGAAGGCAGTAACGTGAGCATGGACAGAGGGGTGCCCAAGAAGGACAGCAATCTGGCAGTCATGCTCCCCCAGCTGCAGCATACTGCCAGGTTTGCTCCAGTGATGAGGAGGGAGGGGATAATGAGGTCACTGACTCCACGTGGGTGCCTGATAGGAGAGAGGAGGAGGAGGAGGCACATCACCAATGAGGCAGGATGCCCTCCCGGGGCCAGCTTAAGGGCAGCACACCGACTGCATCACACCGCAGAGCTCTGCATGTGCAGGGCGCTGCTGTCTGCGCGTTATTCCAAAAGTTCTTTGGTGTGGGCCTTTTTTGAGATGAGTGCATCAGATCCCACTTCTGCTATTTGCAACATATGTCTCAAGTGTATCTCGCGTTGCCAAAACATCACTCACTTGGGCACCACATGCTTGACCAGACATATGTCGACCTGCCATGCACTGAGAGGAATAAAGGTGTAGATCTAGGTGTGTCACAGCCAAGTACTTGAGGGCAATCTGCTATCGGTACACCAATGTCAGATTGTACCAGGCAAATTTCCCTGCCCCAGCTGCTGCACCACCGAAAGAAGTTCACTCCCAGCCATCCACATGCCCAGCGGTTGAATGCTAGCTTGGCTAAATTGCTAGCACTTCAACTGCTGCGTTTTCATTTGGTAGACTCTGCCCCCTTCCATGAGTTTGTGGAATGTGCGGTTCCTCAGATGCAGGTTCCCAAACGCCACTTTTTCTATGTATTCGTGGTATCAAGGAGAGGGATTAAAACTGGCTGGCAACCCTCCTTGATCCACGTTACAAGGGTAAGGTTGCCAAACTTATCTTGCTATGGCAGAGGGAACAGAGGATGAATCATCTTCGGGAGGACTTGCAGAAAGGTCTGTGCAATGCGTTCCCAGAGACTGGGAGGTTTCAAACTCCCTTTCCTGGACAACGTGTTGCTGAGGCTTAGGTCAGTCAAAGAAGTGTTCAGACAATTTTTTAGTCCGCAGCCTCTGTTTTACATTATGCAGGAATACCTAGGGGCAAGATCTGACTTGGACACCTTTCCCACCGAAAATCCTCTGGGTTACTGGGTCTTGAAGATGGATCACTGGCCAGAGCTTGCACAGTATGCAACTGAGCTCCTGGCCTGTCTTGCATCCAGCGTTCTTTCGGAACACACATTCAGTGCTGCTGGAGGTTTTGTAACCGATCGCAGGGTGTGCCTGTCCACCGACTCGGTCAATCGAGTGACCTTCATAAAAATGAATCAGTCTTGGATCACCACCAGCTACCAAGCACCTAATGCTGATGTAACTGAATATTTTTTTTTGAAATGTCAGATCCCTTCAGGACTGCCTATGCTGATGCTGAGTGCTTGTAAGAATATTTTTGGTTCTGGGCACCGTCACCATTGGCTAAGGCCCAATTTTTCAGCTCCTGTTTAACAGGAGAGTGTAATTAAAATTTTTGATGCAATATTTTGCAAGGAGGGTTCGTTGCTGTGCTCAACTAGAGTATTTGTGAGGGGTTGCAGTGTTGTGGCACCAGCACCAGTGCCTAAGGCCCAATTTTTCAGCCCCTGTTTAACAGGGGTGTGTAATTACAATTTTTGATGCAATACTTTGCAGGAGGGCTCATTCCTGCGCTCCAACTAGAGTATCTGTGAGGGGTTGCAGTGTTCTGGCTCCAGTGCCTAAGGCCCAATTTTTCTGCCCCTGTTCAACAGGGACATGTAATTACAATTCTTGATCTAATATTTCACAGCAGGGCCAGTTCCAGCTCCCACCAAGAGTAACTGTGAGGACTTACAGTGTTACCACCACCACCAAAGGCCCAATGTTTCTGCCCCTGTTCAACAGGTTCATGTAATTAAAATTCTTGTTCTAATATTTCACAGCGGGGCCTTTTTCTGCACCCACCAAGAGTAACTGCGAGGGCTTACAGTGTTGTGGCAACACCAACACCTAAGGCCCCAATTTCTGCAGAGTATATATAGGGCAGGCCCCTACTTTCAAACATCCAACTTACAAATGACTCCTACTTGAATACATTAATATGGGAAAAATGTGTCTCCTCTCCACTGATCCTTTATCACCAATCCTTGTTTCACTAAAAAACCCAAATTGTCAAAAAACATTTGTCATTGGGACAGAAAGTGAGGTGAAATCTGAAGAGGTGCACAGACAGCAAAACAAATGTCACAGGGGTGATAACCCTTCCCTATGTTTTCCAAAAAGCTTAAAAATAGATTTTTTGGCTGGAGCTACACTTTAAAAATGTACCAGTTCAAAATTACAAACAGATTCCACTTAACAACAAACCTACAGTCGCTGTCTTGTTTGCACCGCCTGTATACTGCTGTTCACAGTATATAGGGCCTGGGGGCCCCACAGCTTTCCTTTTTTTAATTTGGGTGCGGGGTTCCCCTTAATATCCATACAAGACCCAAATGGTCTGGTAATGGACTGGGGGGGTAGACATGCAATTTGTCAAACTGATTTTCATCCATATTGCCGGGACCCAACATTACATTAAAGCCGCAAGCAGTTTTAAATGACTTTTATTCCTTTAAAAATGTCATTTTGTGCAGGGACTGTTCTAAGCATGGGAAACATGCACCACTTTACAGGCATACTATAGACACCCCCAGGTATGATATTTAAAGGAATATTTCACTTTTTTCACTTTAAGCATAATTAAAATCACTGATCCCGAAAAAACTGCCATTTTTAAAACTTTTTTTGCATTGATACATGTCCCCTGGGGCAGGACCCGGGTCCCCAAGCCCTTTTTAGGACAATACCATGCATATTAGGCTTTAAAATTAGCACTTTTGATTTCGAACGTTCGCGTCCCATAGACTTTAATGGGGTTCTAAAGTTTGCGCAAATTTTCGGTCCGTTTGCAGGTTCTTGTGCAAACTGAACCGGGGGTGTTCGGATCATCCCTACCTGATACCTTGAGGGCTCCTCAATCTACTGACTGTTATAAAAAAGGTCTTAAGACATTTCTTTTTAGCAAAGCCTTTTGTCCATTTAAGATGTTTCATTGTATAAATTGTTCAATTTTTCTTTTTAAACATGTAGCACTTTGAGATCTTTGGATAAAAGCGCGCTATAAATAAAATGTATTATTATTATTATCCGGAGCTTGACGACCTTTTACAAATCCTACTTGATCTGGCCCAATCAATACAGGGGTAACTTCCAGGAGACAATTAGCAATAAATTTGGGAACAATTTTAAGATCGGAGTTGAGCAATGAATATGGTCTGAAGTTTTGGTTAGTAGAGGGTAGGGATGAGCCAAACACCCCCCTGTTCGGTTCGCATCAGAACATGCGAACAGGAAAAAAGTTTGTTCGAACACGCGAACACCGTTAAAGTCTATGGGACACGAACATGAATAATCAAAAGTGCTAATTTTAAAGGCTTATATATTGTCATAAAAAGTGTTTGGGGACCTGGGTCCTGCCCCAAGGGACATGGATCAATGCAAAAAAACCTTTTAAAAACGGCCGTTTTTTCAGGAGCAGTGATTTTAATAATGCTTAAAGTCGAACAATAAAAGTGTAATATCCCTTTAAATTTCGTAGCTGGGGGGTGTCTATAGTATGCCTGTAAAGGGGGGGAGAATGTTTCCCGTGTTTAGAACAGTCTGACAGCAAAATGACATTTTAAAGGAAAAAAGCCATTTAAAACTACTCGCGGCTATTGCATTGCTGGTCCAACAATACACATAGAAGTTCATTGATAAAAACGGCATGGGAATTCCCCACAGGGGAACCCCAAACCAAAATTTTTTAAAAAAAATGACGTGGGGGTCCCCCTAAATTCCATACCAGGCCCTTCAGGTCTGGTATGGATATTAAGGGGAACCCCGGCCAAAATTAAAAAAAAAATGACATGGGGGTCCCCCTAAATTCCATACCAGACCCTTACCCGAGCACGCAATCTGGCAGGCCACAGGAAAAGAGGGGGGACGAGAGAGCGCCCCCCTCCTGAACTGTACCAGGCCACATGCCCTCAACATTGGGAGGGTGCTTTGGGGTAGCCCCCCAAAACCCCTTGTCCCCATGTTGATGAGGACAAGGGCCTCATCCCCACAACCCTGGCCTGTGGTTGTGGGGGTCTGCGGGCAGGGGCTTATCAGGATCTGGAAGCCCCCTTTAACAAGGGGACCCCCAGATCCCGGCCCCCCCTGTGTGAAATGGTAAGGGGGTATAAAAGTACCCCTACCATTTCACAAAAAAAACTGTCAAAAATGTTAAAAATGACAAGAGACAGTTTTTGACAATTCCTTTATTTAAATGCTTCTTCTTTCTTCTTTCTTCTATCTTCCTTCATCTTCTTCTTGTGGTTCTTATGGCTCTGCTGGAGAAGAAAATGAAGAAGATGAAGCAGAGAAGAAGATGAAGAAGAGAAGAAGATGAAGAGAAGAGCGGAGCCTCCCCCCATGCCATGGGTGTGGAGCGGCCCGAGGAGAAGAAGATAGAAGACGCCGTGGAGGAGATGCTGGACGAGAACGCCGGAGGAAGAACCAGAAGAGCCAGAAGAACCAGAAGAAGAAGAAGATGAAGGAAGATAGAAGGAAGAAGAAAGAAGAAGCATTTAAATAAAGGAATTGTCAAAAACTGTCTCTTGTCATTTTTAACATTTTTGACATTTTACCATTTTACACGGGGGGGCGGGATCTGGGGGTCCCCTTGTTAAAGGGGGCTTCCAGATTCTGAGAAGCCCCCCGCCTGCAGACCCCCACAACTACCGGCCAGGGTTGTGGGGATGAGGCCCTTGTCCTCATCAACATGGGGACAAGGTGTTTTGGGGGCTACCCCAAAGCACCCTCCCAATGTTGAGGGCATGTGGCCTGGTATAGTTCAGGAGGGGGCGCTCTCTCATCCCCCCTCTTTTCCTGTGACCTGCCAGGTTGCGTGCTCGGATAAGGGTCTGGTATGGATTTTGGGGGGACCCACTCCGTTTTTGTTTTTTTTTTGGCACGGGGTTCCCCTTAAAATCCATACCAGACCTGAAGGGCCTGGTATGGAATTTAGGGGGACCCCCACGTCATTTTTTTTTTTAAATTTTGGTTTGGGGTTCCCCTGTGGGGAGTTCCCATGTTGTTTTTATCAATGAACTTCTATGTGTATTGTCAGACCGGCAATGCAATAGCCGCGAGTAGTTTTAAATGGCTTTTTTCCTTTGAAATGTCATTTTGCTGTCAGACTGTTCTAAACACGGGAAACATGCGCCCCTTTACAGGCATACTATAGACACCCCCCAGCTACGAAATTTTAAGGGATATTACACTTTTATTGTTTGACTTTAAGCATTATTAAAATCACTGCTCCTGAAAAAACGGCCGTTTTTAAATCTTTTTTTTGCATTGATCCATGTCCCCTGGGGCAGGACCCAGGTCCCCAAACACTTTTTATGACAATAACTTGCATATAAGCCTTTAAAATTAGCACTTTTGATTTCTCCCATAGACTTTTAAAGGGTGTTCCGCGGCATTCGAATTTGCCGCGAACATCCTAAATTGTTCACTGTTTGGCGAACTTGCGAACAGCCAATGTTCGAGTCGAACATGAGTTCGACTCAAACTCGAAGCTCATCCCTAGTAGAGGGGTCCTTCCCAGGCTTTGGGAACATCACAATAAGGGCCTGTAGCATTTCCATCGGAAAGGAAATGGAGACTGCTACATTATTAAACAAACTAGAAAGGTGGTGAGAGAATATCAGAAGATGATTTATAATACTCAGCCAACAGCCCATCAACCCCAGGGGCTTTATGAATGGGTAGAGCTTTGATTACATCACTAACTTCTAAAGAGGTGGTAGGGCTATTTAAAGTGGTAGTAAATGCTTCTTTTATAAAAAAAGTTTTCTGATGCAAAGTACTATCATAATGTGCTAGTATGCACCATACTACTGCTGCAGAGGCAGCAGTAGTATGGTGGTCTTCCTTTTGGGTTCGCGTGCTGCAGTCACTTGACTGGCTGAGCCAAGAGGATGTCATCTCGTGCATGTGCGTGGGAGTTTTGGCCATAACACATAGCTCTGAAGGAACAGCATGGGTATGCCGATCCTTCAGAGTGCATGTGCCGGTTACTTAACTGGCTGTAGAGACATAGAATATCACAGAATATCTCCTAACCTTTGCATGTTTAACCTAAAGGTAAGCTTTATTATCACCTCTTACCTGGGAGACAAGGCCCAGACCAAGTCCGTCGAGCGATTGACATTGTATCCCTTCTCAACTTAAACTGGGACAATGACTCTCCATGGCAGGGATGTCTCCTCTCCCTGGACCTCCAAAAAGCCTTCAATTCTGTCCACTGGCCCTATATTTTTGATACCCTGAAGCACTGGGGTTTTGGTGAATCCTTCACCAATACCTTACATGCTCTATATTTCACCCCAGAGGCCCAGGTGCATTTGCAGGTATTTTACTTGGAATCTTTCCAAATATCCAGGGGCACCAGACGGGGATGCCCGCTTTTGCCCCTGATATTCGCCATAGCAATCGAGACCCTAGCGATAGCCATTAGAAATAATCCGGATATTCACTGCATTAAATGTGGTTCTCGGTCCCATAAAGGTGCACTATTCGCAGATGACATACTCCTTTTTGTCTCATCTCCCCTAATACCTCTCCCTAATCTGCCAGCTTTTAGATGATTTTGGGAAAATTTTGGGGCCAAAAGTAAACTTTAGTAATTCCCAGGCACTCAACATTAATATTCCGGATTCTCTGCTCACCAGGATTAGGGAGGGCTTCCGATTCACTTGGAGCGACAAGTTCATCACGTACCTGGGGATTAAGCTGACCTCCAAGGTGGAACTCCTTTATCAAGCTAACTACCCCCAACTATTCCAAAAACTAGAGGCTGATCTCTCTGGGTGGTCGCAGTTATCTCTTTCCTGGCTGGGCAGAATCAATGCAATAAAAATTACTCCCATGTATTTTATTCTACTTTGGGGCACTTCCTATCCCCCTGGTCAAGGCACATCTAAAACAATTCCAAAACAAAATTATTGGATTAGTTTGGGAAGGAGAGGGACACATCCTTTCGAAATCTACCCTGTTCCGGCTAAGGAAGGGTGCAGGCCTGGGCCTCCTGAACTTGCTTTGGTATTTTCAGGTGGCTCAATTTGCCCAGATCTCAGTGGTATACTCCCGCTGGGAATTACCTGATTGGATACACATTGAACGTCAGGCAGTTCCATTACACACCCTAGACTATCTCCTGTGGTGCCTAGGGATGAGATTCGAGTTCGAGTCGAACCCATGTTCGACTCGAACATCGGCTGTTCGCCAGTTCGCTGGACAGCGAACAATTTGGGGTGTTTGCAGCAAATTCGAAAGCCGCGGCAAACCCTTTAAAAGTCTATGGGAGAAATCAAAAGTGCTAATTTTAAAGGCTTATATGCATGGTATTGTCATAAAAAGTGTTTGGGGACCTGGGTCCTGCCCCAGGTGACATGGATCAATGCAAAACAAAGTTTTAAAACCGGCCTTTTTTTGGGAGCAATGGTTTTAATAATGCTTAAAGTGAAACAATAAAAGTGTAATACTCCTTTAAATTTCATACCTGGGGGTTGTCTATAGCATGCCTGTAAAGGGGCGCATGTTTCCCGTGTTTAGAACAGTCTGAAAGCAAAATGACATTTCAAAGGAAAAAAATTCATTTAAAACTACTCGCAGCTATTAATGAATTGTTGGTCCGACAATACACATAAAAGTTCATTGATTCTCCAGGAAACTCATTTTAAGACAGGTAATATTCCCAAATTACAAGACAAACATTACCCACAAGTATTCCATGCAACCAACCCTACATCTAAAACCAAGGGAGTTTCCATTTTATTACACAAAAATTCAGAAATAGTTGTCTCACAACAATTGACAGACACAGAGGGTAGATACATCTTCCTCAAGGGAAGTTGGGTGGAAATTTCAATTACGCTGGCTAATGTGTACTTTCCTAATTCTGCACAAATCACATTTTGCCAACAAGTAATTGATGAATTAAAAAGCTTCACGATGGGCTGTATTGTGTTTGGGGGGGAACTCAATCTAGCACTCAACCCTTTACAAGATACGTCGGATGGCAAATCTAGTGTGCCATATAAAAAACTAAGGAAAATAAAAACACTCCTTGCCTCACTCACACTAATATACTCATGGCGCTCATGCAATCCATTAGGGAAAGACTATACTTATTTTTCGACATTACATAACAAATTTACACGTATTGATTATATCTTTATTTCACAAAGAGTTACCACTCTTACATTCAGCCGATATTGGAATAAAGACTCTTTCGGACCACGCATCCATATCAATGACTCTACACAAAAAGGCCAAAAGGCCCAGAACAATAATCTGTGGGTTAAATCCTTCCCTGCTCACTGATATGGCAGATACAAATAAAATATCAGAAACCAATGAAATATTATTTTAAAGAAAACGAATCATATGAATATATGGGAAGCTCACAAATGCGTGGTCCAAGGGGAATTTATTAGATTAGGGGCTGCAGAAAAGAGAGAAACAGAAAAAGAACTCTTGGTTCTAACACAGGCCATAAGAGATATGGAAGCTAAACATAAACAATCATTAGCGATTGAAACAGCCACTGCTCTACTTGAATTAAGGAAAAACTACAGTCCATTTTGAACCTCAAAGCCGAAAAGATACTTTTTTTGCGAAAAGGGTACTTTTATGAACATGGAGACAAGTCAGGCAAATTTTTAGCAAAAGCATTGAAGGAAACCTTACTATCTACAAACATAATGGCCATTAAAACCAGACAAAATCAAATAACTAATGATACACAAAAGATCACTCCGTGATTTCAAGAATATTATACAGATTTGTACAACCTACCCTCAGCACATAAACCTAAAAACCTTATTGGATCAAAAGCAGAAATAATTCACAGGTTCCTTATAGACAGTGCCCTACCCACTCTAAAAGACATAGACACACAAACATTAGAAGAACCGATAACAAAAACAGAAATGACTGAAGCCATTAAATCCCTTAAATTGGGGAAAAGCCCGGGCCCAGACGGCCTCACAGCCCATTATTACACAACTTTCTCTGATAATTTGATACCACACCTCCTTAAAACATTGAACTCCCTAAGAAATCCACAGGCTATTTCTGAAGACTTTTTGAGAGCTCACGTAACAGTATTGCCCAAACAAAACAAAGATCCTACAGATTGTGCCAATTACAGACCGATTTCCTTACTGAATCTAGATCTGAAAATACACACAAATATACTAGCAAATAGACTAAGACCATTACTAAATCAATTAATAGGACCTGAACAGGTGGGATTTATGCCTGGGAGAGAGGTGATCAAGGCCATGAATCTCATACACAAAACACACATAGATAAACTTGAAGGCATGGTCTTATCAACCGATGCGGAGAAGGCCTTCGACCGGGTGTCGTGGGACTTCTTATTTGCCATGTGCTCACATATAGGACTATAAACAAATATGTTAACTTGGATAAAGACACTATACCATAACCCAACAGCCCAAATTAAAATTAATGGAACTTTATCTGACAAAGTAAGGATTCAAAATGGGGCAAGACAGGGATGCCCATTGTCACCCCTACTATCAATCCTCACTCTGGAACCACTAATTCGCATTGTAAACAAACTACCCGATATTAATGGTTTCAATATCAAAAATAAAACATACAAAGTGCAGTATATGCTGACGATTTACTATTTTTTTATATCTCAACCACACATCACCATGCCCAACCTATGTAACGTATTCTCCCAATACAGCTATATGTCAAACTTCAAAATTAATTAAAAAAAATCTGAGGCATTGAATCTGACACCAGAAACCACTTTAAACAACACAAAAAACAATTGCAAATTTAAATGAGAAACAACATCTCTCACATACTTAGCAATACAATTAACTCCAAAACTAGATTAGATGTATAAAGCCAATTTTCAACCACACTTACAAAAGATTACCAAGGACCTAGAGAAATGGACATTGAAATATTTTTCATGGTTCGGTAAGGCAGCCATAATTAAAATGATAGTCTTACCCAGGATACTATACTTTTTCCAAACAATACCCATATTACTACCTTCAAGCTTCTTTAAATCCTTACACATTCTGTTAAGAAAATTCCTTTGGGCCACCAAAAAACCCAGAATTAGTCTAAACCCACTAACTATGAATAAACAAAATGGAGGCATGGGTTTTTCTAGTTTTAAAAATAATTATCTAGCCACACACCTAACTTGAATTATAGATTGGACATGCCACAAAGAGAATAAAGATTGGGTATGATTGGAGGATAACATGGGACCTATTCCGACATCACATACACCATGGATACCCTGGAATCTGTGTCCCAAACAACTGAAATAACATCCTCTCATAGAGGCACCTTAAAAAAATTTGGGTTGCTGAGCCTTTGTGCCTTGTCACCACACAATTTTTATGCTATATTTGTGATCACTATCTTTACTCACCGTTTAGGTGATTGTATATCCCCCTTTTTTCTGGCGTTTTTTAATAAACCTTTTCTATCGGATTCATGCACTGTGGAGGGTTTTTTTTTCTCTCCCTTATGATTTGACATCCTGTGTTGTGGAGTCTGCATGCTCCAGTTGTTCGCTTTCTGTGAATGTGAACATATCCATCTGTTGGGGACCTGAGCATCACCATCCATCCATGGTTGCTTCGGATGAGGCCATTAAAATGCATCTCCATTCCATCAGTGTCTCCTACCAAGCATCCACAGGACGGACTGATCCAAATGCTCGATTGATATACCACCGTATGGTGAGTGTGTCCACCCTCTCTGGTAAGCGTATTCATTTCTTCTACCATCACAGCTTTATGTGGGCCTAGATCGCACGAAGACCACCGTTTCGCTGCACCTATTGGCTGTTAAGGCATCACACACATCCCCTCTTTTCCCATGGAATAATACTTATTGAGGAACATTCACTATATTATGGACATCACCTTTCTCATATTCATTGGAGATTGACTTTCTATATAATTTGTTCTGTTTAGGTACACAATTGCTTGTATTTTACCATCAAGCCATTATTAATTTCACACCACCTCTGGGATGACATGCTGTCATCTTGTTTTATATATCACTTATTAACCCTGCATTTTTAAATTTATCTGTAATCAAAGGCATTCCCTCACCTCATCACTAGGACCACTAACCCCCTTGACAACAAATCACGATTTCTTACCGGGAATGGATGGTTTTATCCAATCGCTTTACAGCAGAAACACACCACTTCTAGTAGCACACTGTTTAAAGAACAATAAAATTAAACCCCTATCAGAATTACAACAAGAATTAGGACAAACACCTCTACAACTCAAGGAATACCAACAAATACATGAATTCATTATGAATACTCAAAAACAAAAACATTTTCTTAGACCATTAACACCTTTTGAAACTATATGCCTTTCAACCACTACAACCACTAAGAATATCTCCTTAACATATACTTGGTTGCAGTCCAACGATCTACAGTAACCTAATAGACACAAAACCTTCTGGGAATCAACGCTAAACAAATCCTTTACAAAAGATCAATGGCTACAAGCATGTGTGTTCGCACACAAATGTGCAATCAGTGTAAGATTGCAAGAAACATCATTTAAAATTTTAACAAATTGGTACATCACACCAAATAAAATACACAAGTGGTTTTCAGCAATACCTGGGGATTGCTGGCACTACAACTGGTAAGAAGGCACTTTATACCACACCTGGTTGGAATGTGATCTGATTAAACCTTTTTGGAGCCAAGTAATCAAGATCATAAAACATATCACATATCACAAAAACGAAAATTCATTTAGACGATGCTTGCTGCCTCATATATATCACCAATTGCACTCTAAGAAAGTATAAAAACTCTTTGACCAGATTCTTAATCACATCAGCCAAAATAGTGATACCAAGACACTGGAGAAGCACCACCGCCCCTACAATTAAAGAATGGCTAGAAGAAATACAACTCCTTAAAGGAATAGAAGAGATCAGGGCAACAAGGCAAGGGAATATAGAAAATTGTAATAAAATATAGCAACCGTGGATTATTTTTAAATATTCTGATTCTTACACAACTTTCACACAGAGATAAACTTTTTATATATAGAAAAAGCGAATTACCAGTATTTTTCTTCTTTTTTATTTTATTTTTCTTTCCTTCTCTTTACCCTTCATCTCTATTACTATATGTATAACTAAGGACACCTCTCAGGGGTCCACAAATTTACTCTCCTTTCTAGAATAAATAACAGATTTTTCTATACAAAGCTAGAGTATTTCCAAATAAATCATTAGGGTAACAGTAGGCTGGTTACGAAACCACCCCGGTGGTCTTACAGTTAATGCTCTACCTTTGAAGTCAATTATTCATTGTCATATGAACCCTATGTACAAATGTTAATATGATTGTACTAATGTTATCTTTAAGCACTAATAAAAGCTTATTGTTTAAAAAAAAAAAAGTTCATTGATAAAAACGACATGGGATTTCCCCACAGGGAAAATTTTAACAAAAATGACGTGGGGGGGGGGTCCCCCTAAATTCCATACCAGGCCGCCCTTCAGGTCTGGTATAGATATTAAGGGGAACCCCAAAATTAAAAAAAAAATGGCGTGGGGGTCCCCCTCAAAATCTATACCAGACCCTTATCCGTGCACGTAACCTGGCAGGCCGCAGGAAAAGAGGGGGGGAAGAGAGAGCGCCCCCCTCCTGAACCGTACCAGGCAACATGCCCTCAAAATTGGGAGGGTGCTTTGGGGTAGCCCCCCAAAGCACCTTGTCCCCATGTTGATGAGGACAAGGGCTTCATCCCCACAACCCTTGCCCGGTGGTTGTGGGGGTCTGCGGGCTGGGGGCTTATCGGAATCTGGAAGCCCCCTTTAACAAGGGGACCCCCAGATCCCACACCCCTGTGTGAAATGGTAAGGTGGTACAAAAGTACCCATACCATTTCACAAAAAAAGTGTCAAAAATGTTAAAAATGACAAGAGACAGTTTTTGACAATTCCTTTATTTAACCACTTCCCACCCGCCCTATGGCGGATTGACGTCCGGGAAGTGGTTCTGTTATCCTGACTGGGCGTCATATGATGTCCAGCAGGATAACATGCCGCAGCGCGCCCCCGGGGGCACGCATCGCGGCGATCGGTGGAGCGGTGTGTCAGTCTGACACACCGCTACACTGATCTTGGTAAAAGGCCTCCGGCGGAGGCTCTTTACCACGTGGTCAGCCGTGTCCAATCACAGCTGAGCATGCTGTCAATAGGAAGAGCCGTTGATCGGCTCTTCCTCACTCGCGTCTGACAGACGCGAGTAGAGGAGAGCCGATCGGCGGCTCTCCTGGCAGGGGGGGTCTGCGCTGATTGTTTATCAGTGCAGCCCCCCCGCAGATCACCACACTGGACCACCAGGGATCGCCACTAGGACCACCAGGGAAGGGGCAACATGTGGATGGCCAAAAGGTATGTACCCCATGGCCATCCACATGTGCCCAGTGTGCCAAATCTGTGCCAATCAGTGCCCACAAATGGGCACTGATTGGCACTATTATGTTGCAGTGATGCCCAGCAATGCCACCCTTAGGTGCATCACTGCAAACAAGCAGGGTCACCAGTGCCACCCATCAGTGTCCATTGGTGCCACCTGTCAGTGCCCATCCATGCCCATCAGTGCCCATCTATCAGTGCCCATCCATGCCCATCTGTGCCAACTATCAGTGCCACCCATAAGTAACCATCAATGCCACCTACGAGTGCCCATCAATGCCAACTATGAGTGCCCATCAATGCCGCCTATGAGTGCCCATGCGTGCCACCTATGAGTGCCCATCAGTGCCGCATACCAGTGCCACCTATCAGTGCCCATCAGTGCCACCTATCAGTGCCCATCAGTGCCGCCTATCAGTGCCCATCATCAGTGCCCATCAGTGCCACCTCATCAGTGCCACCTCATTGGTGCCACCTCATCGGTGCCCATCAGTGCCACCGTATCAGTGCCCGTCAGTGCAGCCATACCAGTGCCCATCATTGAAGAAGAAAACATACTTATTTACAAAAAGTTTTAACAGAAACAAAGAAAAACTTGTTTTTTTTCAAAATTTTCGGTCTTTTTTTATTTGTTGCGCAAAAAATAAAAACCGCAGAGGTGATCAAATACCACCAAAAGAAAGCTCTATTTGTGGGAACAAAATGATAAAAAATTTGTTTGGGTGCAGTGTAGCATGACCGCGCAATTGTCATTCAAATTGCGACAGCGCTGAAAGCTGAAAATTGGGCCGGGTGGGAAGGTGTCTAAGTGCCTGGTATTGAAGTGGTTAAAGTCTTCTTTTTTTCCATCTTCTTTCTTCTATCTTCCTTCGGTTTCTTCCTCCATCTTCTTCTTCTTCTGGTTCTTCTGGTTCTTCCTCCGGTGTTCTCGTCCGGCATCTTCCTCCGCAGTCTTCTTCCCTTCTTCTTTTCGGGCCGCTCCGTATCCATGATGGGAGGCTCCCACTGTGTGATGCTTCTCGTCGTCTGATGGTTCTTAAAAAATGGAGGGCGGGGCCACCCAGTGACCCTGCTCCCCTCTGATGTGCGGGGACTTGACGGGGCCTTCGCTGTGGCATTCCCCGTGATGTCAGAGGGGGACCAGGTCAGCCGTTATGTAACGGGTGACCCCGCCCCCTCTGACATCACGGGGTGACCACGGGTGGCCCCGCCCCCTCTGACATCACGAGGAATGCCACAGGGAAGTCCCTGTCATGTCCCCGTGCGTCAGAGAGGGGCGTGGTCACCGGGTGGCCCCGCCCTCTGTTATTTAAGAACCATCAGAAGACGAGAAGTGTCACACAGTGGGAGCCTCCCATCTTGAATGCGGAGTGGCCCGAGAAGAAGAAGGGAAAAAGACGCAGCGGAAGAAGATGCCGGACGAGAACACCGGAGGAAGAACCAGAAGAAGAAGAAGATGAAGGAAGAAACCGAAGGAAGATAGAAGAAAGAAGAAAGAAGATGGAAAAAAGAAGATTTTAAATAAAGGAATTGTCAAAAACTGTCTCTTGTCATTTTTAACATGTTAGACACTTTTTTTGTGAAATGGTAGGGGTACTTTTGTACCTCCTTACCATTTCACACAGGGGGGCCGGGATCTGGGGGTCCCCTTGTTAAAGCCCCCCGCCCGCAGACCCCCACAACCACCGGGCAAGGGTTGTGGGGATGAGGCCCTTGTCCCCATCAACATGGGGACAAGGTGCTTTGGGGAGCTGCCCCAAAGCTCCCTCCCAATTTTGAGGGCATGTGGCCTGGTATGGTTCAGGAGGGGGGCGCTCTCTCATCCCCCCTCATTTCCTGCGGCCTGCCAGGTTGCGTGCTTGGATAAGGGTCTGGTATAAATTTTGGGGGGGACCTCACGCCTTTTTTTTTTAAATTTTGGTGCTGGGTTCCCCTTAAAATCCATACCAGACCTGTAGGGTCTGGTATAGATTTTGAGGGGGACCCCCACGTCATTTGAAAAAAAAAAAATTTGGCCAGGGTTCCCCTTAATATCCATACCAGACCTGAAGGGCCTCGTATGGAATTTAGGGGGACCACCAAGCCATTTTTTTTTACATTTTGGTTCAGGGTTCCCCTGTGGGGAATTCCCATGCCATTTTTATCAAGGAGCTTTTATGTGTATTGTCGGACCGACAATTCATTAATAGCCGTAAATAGTTTTTTCCTTTGAAATGTCATTTTGCTGTCAGACTGTTCTAAACACGGGAAACATGCGCCCCTTTACAGGCATACTATAGACACCCCCCAGCTACGAAATTTAAAGGAATATTACACTTTTATCCTTTCACTTTAAGCATTATTAAAATCACTGCTCCAGAAAAAACGGCCGTTTTTAAAACTTTTTTTTGCATCCATGTCCTCTGGGGCAGGACCCAGGCCCCAAAACACTTTTTATGACAATAACTTGCATATAAGACTTTAAAATTAGCACTTTTGATTATTCATGTTCGAGTCCCATAGACTTTAACAGTGTTTGCGTGTTTGAACAAATTTTTTGCCTGTTCGCATGTTCTGGTGCGAACCGAACAGGGGGGTGTTCGGCTCATCCCAAGTGGTGCCATACAAAATTTAGACCCTCTATATTGTCCCCAACACTTTCCCACTCATTTGCCCTTTGGGACAGTCTGAAGGACAACGTGCTGCTGACTTTACCCATTGCCCCATTAAAACACTTATTCCAAAACCCCGCATTCAAACTTCCTACACAAATTATAGAAAACTCACACTGATGGTCCCCGAATTACATCATATATACAATGGTCTGGTGAGGCCGTAGAGCAGAGGGGAGGAATCACACTAATATACAGGGCACTCGCTTCCACTCGCTCCAAGACTCCCTTCATGCTAGCATGGGAGGAGGATTTTTCCCAACAATGGAAATTGGAGGCTTGGAACAGAAACTTTTTTCAGTCCTACAAGGGTTTTCTCAACTCCAGCCTTGCGGAATCTAGTATAAAAGTTCTTTCCAGATGGTATCTTGTTCCCACGAGACTAGCCAAGATGTATCTGACATCATCCCCCCTGTGTTTTTGGGGGTGTGACCTTAGAGGGGACATGTTACATGTATCGTGGGGATGCCCCAGAATACGGAGTTTCTGGAACAAAGTCTTCTCCTGGATACATAAGATTACCAAAGCACCCATCCCAACATTTCCCCTCATTGCCCTTCTAAACTTTCTGGCCCAGACTGTGTCCAGGAGCATGCAGCACTTGATTTTCTTCATCCTCTTAGGTGCCAAGCTAACTCTAGTCAAAGCCTGGAAAAGCCTGCTGTATCTCTTCACTTTCTTCCATTTTTTCCTTCTTTCTTTACTTTTCTTCTTTCTTCTTCTTTTTCTCTCATTTCTCTGAGAGTAGCAGAGTTAGGCTCACACCTTCGTGAACCCATCCATCTCTGAGGTTGGGTCGCTTAGCAAGTTTCACCATGTTAGGTTCATACATGTGCATTCGTTGTTAGTTAACACGAGGTGTTTCCCTTAACACCTATTCCTCTGTGTGTTATATACCCTGGCATAACCTATGAGATGGTTTACAGGTTTACTTAGACTGAATGAGACCTTGTTTCAACTATGAGCCTCGAGCGAGGAGGATGGGAGCTCCAGCCACAGTATGTTCCCAATAGGGGTGGCTGGATTGTTTTCCAGGACTCCCGAGCCAGACTCTTTTGGTACAGTCTTAAAGGCTACATGGTCATCAGCTATCGTACTTCATGACATATAATTGTGCAGGTATATCTGTGTTTTCTTTATGTAATTGAAATGAGCCCCATCTTATTTTACATCTGTTGGATTAAGGCTTATTGGCCAGGTTGGCCTTAACGGGACAAATGGTCCTACATTTGCTTCTGTAATGTGTATGCTCTTTTTGACCTAATAAAAATTTATTGAAAGAGAATTATCACCTCTTTATAATCTCCAAGGTGGGGGCTAGGGATGAGCTTCGAGTTCGAGTCGAACCCATGTTCGACTCTAACATTGCATGTTCGACCATTCATCGAATTACGAACTATAGGACGTTCACGCCAAATTTGAGTGGCGCGCCACGGCCCCATCATTCACTGTGGCATCGCAGTGCATTGCTGGCTGATGATTGGCCAAGCATGCACTATGATCCGCATGCTTGGCCAAACACAGTGCCTTCTGTACAGAGCACGTAATTGGCCAAGGCCAGGGTGGCTTTGGCCAATTAGGGCTCAGGGGGTTTAGTACACGCCCCACACTATATAAGGCCGCCTGCACATCGGCCCTGTGTAGTGTGTTCCGGCATTGAGACAGAGATAGAGAGAGAGAGACAGTGTCATTTGATTTAAGTTAGATAGAGTAGGCAGGTGAGTCAGTTAGCTGCACTTACAGTGTATTGTGTGTGTGTATATATATATATATATATATATATATATATATATATATATATACACACTGTATTCAGTTTAGCTAGATACGCAGGCAGCCTCAGTATTTACAAGTAGGGATGAGCCAAACACCCCCCTGTTCGGTTCGCACCAGAACATGCAAACAGGAAAAAAGTTTGTTCGAACACGCGAACACCGTTAAAGTCTATGGGACACGAACATGAATAATCAAAAGTGCTAATTTTAAAGGCTTATATGCAAGTTATTGTCATAAAAAGTGTTTGGGGACCTGGGTCCTGCCCCAGGGGACATGGATCAATGCAAAAAAAAGTTTTAAATACGGCTGTTTTTTTCGGGAGCAGTGATTTTAATCCCCCCCCTCCTGAACCGTACCAGGCCACATGCCCTCAACATTGGGAGGGTGCTTTGGGGTAGCCCCCCAAAACACCTTGTCCCCATGTTGATGAGGACAAGGGCTTCATCCCCACAACCCTCTTGTTAAAGGGGGCTTCCGGAATCTGGAAGCCCCCTTTAACAAGAGCTCTACTGGTTCTTCCTCCGGTGTTATCGTCCAGCATCTCCTCCGCGGCATCTTCTATCTTCTTCTCCTCGGGCAACTCCACACCCATGGCATGGGGGGAGGCTCCCGCCCTTCTCTTCATCTTCTTCTCTTCTTCATTTTCTTCTTTATCTTCTTCTCTTATTCTCTTCTTCATCTTCTTCTCCGGGTCGCTCCACACCCATGGTGGCATGGAGGGAGGCTCCTGCTGTGTGACCCGTCTCCTCTTCTGACGGTTCTTAAATAACGGGGGGCGGGGCCACCCAGTGACCACGCCCCCCTCTGACGCACAGTGACTTGATGGGACTTCCCTGTGATGTCACGGGGAATGCCACAGGGAAGTCCCGTCATATCCTGTGCGTCAGAGGGGGCGAGGTCACCAGGTGCCCCTGCCCCCCGTTATTTAAGAACCGTCAGAAGAGAAGACGGGTCACACAGCGGAAGCCTCCCTCCATGCCACCATGGGTGTTGAGCTGCCCAGAATAGAAGATGAAGAAGAGAAGAAGATGAAGAAGAAGATGAAGAAAAGAAGAAGATGAAGAGAAGAGCGGGAGCCTCCCCCATGCCATGGGTGCGGAACGGCCCGAGGAGAAGAAGATAGAAGACACCGCAGAGAAAATGCTGGACGAGAACACCAGAGGAAGAACCAGAAGAGCCAGAAGAACCAGAAGAAGATGAAGGAAGATAGAAGAAAGAAGAAAGAAGAAGCATTTAAATAAAGGAATTGTCAAAAACTGTCTCTTGTCATTTTTAACATTTTTGACAGTTTTTTAGTGAAATGGTAGGGGTACATTTGTACCCCCTTACCATTTAACACACAGGGGGTGGCTGGGATCTGGGGTCCCCTGGTAAAGGGGGCTTCCAGATTCAATAAGCCCCCCGCCCGCAGACCACCACAACCACCGGCCAGGGTTGTGGGGATGAGACCCTTGTCCTCATTAAAATGGGGACAAGGTGTTTTAGGGGCTACCCCAAAGCACCCTCCCAATGTTGAGGGCATGTGGCCTGGTACGGTTCAGGAGGGGGGGCACTCTCTGGCCCCCGTCTTTTCCTGTGGTGTGCCAGGTTGCGTGCTCAGATAAGGGTCTGGTATGGAATTTAGGGGGACCCCACATCATTTTTTTTTAAATTTTGGCCGGGGTTCCCCTTCATATCCATACCAGACCTGAAAGGCCTTGTATGGAATTTAGGGGGACCCCCACGTCATTTTTTCTTTTTAAATTTTGGTTCGGGGTTTCCCTGTGGGGAATTCCCATGCCGTTTTTATCAATGAACTTCTATGTGTATTGTCGGACCGGCAATGCATTAATAGTCGCGAGTAGTTTTAAATGTCTTTTTTTTCTTTGAAATGTCATTTTGCTGTCAGACTGTTCTAAACATGGGAAACATGCGCCCCTTTAAAGGCATACTATAGAAACCCCCTAGCTACGAAATTTAAAGGGATATTACACTTTTATTGTTTGACTTTAAGCATTATTAAAATCACTGCTCCTGAAAAAATGGCCGTTTTTAAAACTTTTTTTTGCATTGATCCATGTCCCCTGGGGCAGGACCCAGGTCCCCAAACACTTTTTATGACAATACCATGCATATAAGCCTTTAAAATTAGCACTTTTGATTTCTCCCATAGACTTTTAAAGGGTGTTCCGCAGCATTCGAATTTGCAGCAAACACCTCAAATTGTTCGCTGTTCGGCGAACTTGCGAACAGCCGATGTTCGAGTCGAACATGAGTTCGACTCGAACTCGAAGCTCATCCCTATTTACAAGTTAGTGTAGTGTGTCCTCTGCACAGTGTGCACCTAAAGCTCCCTGAAGACAATTGCTGTTGTTCTGCTCCTATTAATACCACAGGCAGGGAGCTACAGTATTTACACTGATTGTACTGTGTCCTCGGCACAGTGTGCACCTAAAGCTACCTGAAGACAATTGCTGTTGTTCTGCTCCTATTAATACCACAGGAAGGCAGCTACAGTATTTACAGTTAGTGTACTGTGTCCACTGCACAGTGTGCACCTAAACCTACCTGAAGAAAATTGTTGATGTTCTTCTGATCCTATTAATACCACAGACAGGCAGCTACATTATTTACAGTTAGTGTATTGTGTCCTCTGCACAGTGTGCCCCTAAAGCTACCTGAATAAAATTGGTGGTGTTCTTCTGATCCTAATAATACCACAGGCAGGCAGCTACAGTATTTATAGTTAGTGTACTGCGTCCTCTGCACAGTGTGAATCTAAAGCTACCTGAACATATTTGCTGTTGTTCTGCTCCTATTAATACCACAGGAAGGCAGCTACAGTATTTACAGATAGTGTACTGTGTCCTCTGCACAGTGTGCACCTAAAGCTACCTGAAGAAAATTGGTGGTGGTCTTCTGATCCTATTAATACCACAGACAGGCAGCTACAGTATTTACATTTAGTCTACTGTGTCATCTGAAGAGTGTGCACCTAAAGCTATCTGAAGAAAATTGGTGATGGTCTTCTGATCCTATTAATACCACAGACAGGCAGCTACAGTATTTAGAGTTAGTGTACTGTGTCCTCTGCACAGTGTGCACCTAAAGCTACCTGAAAAAAATTGGTGGTGTTCTTCTGATCCTATTAATACCACAGGCAGGCAGCTACAGTATTTACATTTAGTGTACTGTGTCCTCTGCACAGTGTGCACCTAAAGCTACCTGAAGAAAATTGGTGGTGGTCTTCTGATCCTACTAATACCACAGACAGGCAGCTACAGTATTTACAGTTAGTGCACTGTGTCCTCTGCACAGTGTGCCCCTGAAGCTACCTGAATAAAATTGGTGGTGTTCTTCTGATCCTATTAATACCACAGGCAGGCAGCTACAATATTTACAGTTAGTGTACTGCATCATCTGCACAGTGTGAATCTAAAGCTACCTGATCACAATTGCTGTTGTTCTGCTCCTATTAATACCACAGGCACTCAGCTACAGTATTTACAGTTAGTGTACTGTGTCCTCTGCACAGTGTGCACCTAAAGCTACCTGAAGAAAATTGGTGGTGTTCCTCTAATCCTATTAATACTACAGGCAGGCAGCTACAGTATTTACAGTTAGTGTACTGTGTCCTCTGCACAGTGTGCACCTAAAGCTACCTGAAGACAATTGCTGTTGTTCTGCTCCTATTAATACCACAGGCAGGCAGCTACATTATTTACAGTGAGTGTACTGCGTCCCCTGCACAGTGTGAATCTAAAGCTACCTGAACACAATTGCTGTTGTTCTGCTCCTATTAATACCACAGACAGGCAGCTACAGTATTTAGAGTTAGTGTATTGTGTCCTCTGCACAGTGTGCACCTAAAGCTACCTGAATAAAATTGGTGGTGTTCTTCTGCTCCTATTAATACAACAAGCAGGCATCTACAGTATTTACAGTTAATGCACTGTGTCCTCTGCACAGTGTACACCTAAAGCTACCTGAAGACAATTGCTGTTGTTATGCTTCTATTAATACCACAGGTAGGCATCTACAGTATTTACAGTTTATGTACTGTGTCCTCTGCACAGTGTGCACCTAAAGCTACCTAAAGACAATTGCTGTAGTTCTGCTCCTATTAATACAACAGGCAAGCAGCTACAGTATTTACAGTTAGTGTACTGTGTTCTCTGCACAGTGTGCACCTAAAGCTACCTGAAGAAAATTGGTGGTGTTCTTCTGATCCTATTAATACCACAGACAGGCAGCTACAATATTTACAGTTAGTGTACTACGTCCTCTGCACAGTGTGCACCTAATGCTACCTGAAGACAATTGCTGTTGTTCTGCTTCTATTAATACCACAGGTAGGCAGCTACAGTATTTACAGTTATTGTACTGTGTCCTCTGCACAGTGTGCACCTAAAGCTACCTGAAGAAAATTGGTGGTGTTCTTCTGATCCTATTAATACCACAGAGAGGCAGCTACGGTATTTACAGTTAGTGTACTGTGTCCTCTGCACAGTGTGCCCCTAAAGCTACCTGATTAAAATTGGTGGTGTTCTTCTGATCCTTTTAATACCACAGGCAGGCAGCTATAGTATTTACAGTTAGTGTACTGTGTCCTCTGCACAGTGTGCACCTAAAGCTACCTGAAGGAAATTGGTGGTGGTCTTCTGATCCTATTAATACCACAGACAGGCATCTACAGTATTTACAGTTTATGTACTGTGTCCTCTGCACAGTGTGCACCTAAAGCTACCTAAAGACAATTGCTGTAGTTCTGCTCCTATTAATACAACAGGCATGCAGCTACAGTATTTACAGTTAGTGTACTGTGTCCTCTGCACAGTGTGCACCTAAAGCTACCTGAAGAAAATTGGTGGTGTTCTTCTGATCCTATTAATACCACAGAGAGGCAGCTACGGTATTTACAGTTAGTGTACTGTGTCCTCTGCACAGTGTGCCCCTAAAGCTACCTGATTAAAATTGGTGGTGTTCTTCTGATCCTTTTAATACCACAGGCAGGCAGCTACAGTATTTACAGTTAGTGTACTGTGTCCTCTGCACAGTGTGCACCTAAAGCTACCTGAAGGAAATTGGTGGTGGTCTTTTGATCCTATTAATACCACAGACAGGCAGCTACAGTATTTACAGTTAGTGTACTCTGTCCTCTGCACAGTGTGCCCCTAAAGCTACCTGAATAAAATTGGTGGTGTTCTTCTGATCCTATTAATACATTGGCAGGCAGCTAGAATATTTACAGTTAGTGTACTGCGTCCTCTGCACAGTGCGAATCTAAAGCTACCTGAACACAATTGCTGTTGTTCTTCTCCTATTAATACCACAGGTAGGCAGCTACAATGTTTACAGTTAGTGTACTGTGTCCTCTGCACAGTGTGCACCTAAAGCTACCTGACGACAATTGCTGTTGTTCTGCTTCAATTAATACCACAGGTAGGCAGCTACATGATTTAAAGTTAGTGTACTGTGTCCTCTGCACAGTGTGCCCCTAAAGCTACCTGAAGAAAATTGGTTGTCTTTTTCTGATCCTTTTAATACCACAGGCAGGCAGCTACAGTATTTACAATTAGTGTACTGTGTCCTCTGCACATTGTACACCCAAAGCTACCTGAAGACAATTGCTGTTGTTCTGCTCCTATTAATACCACAGGCAGGCAACTACAGTTTTTACAGTTAGTGTACTGTGTCCTCTGCACAGTGTGCACCTAAAGCTACCTGAATAAAATTGGTGGTGGTCTTCTGATCCTATTAATACCGCAGACAGGCAGCTACAGTATTTACAGTTAGTGTACTGTGTCCTCTGCACAGTGTGCTCCTAAAGCTGCCTGAAGACAATTGGTGGTGGTTTTCTGATCCTATTAATACCACAGACAGGCAGCTACAGTATTTAGAGTTAGTGTACTGTGTCCTCTGCACAGTGTGCCCCTAAAACTACCTGAATAAAATTGGTGGTATTCTTCTGATCCTATTAATACCACAGGCAGGCAGCTACAATATTTACAGTTGGTGTACTGCGTCCTCTGCACAGTGTGAATCTAAAGCTACCTGAACACAATTGCTGTTGTTCTGCTCCTATTAATACCACAGGCAGGAAGCTACAGTATTTACAGTTGGTGTACTGTGTCCTCTGCACAGTGTGCACCTAAAGCTTTCTGAATACAATAGGTGGTGTTCTTCTGCTCCTATTAATACCATAGGCAGGCAGCTACAGTATTTACAGTTAGTGTACTGTGTCCTCTGAACAGTGTGCACCTAAAGCTACATGAAGAAAATTGCTGTTGTTATGCTTCTATTAATACCACAGGTAGGCAGCTACAGTATTTACAGTTTGTGTACTATGTCCTCTGCACAGTGTACACCTAAAGCTACGAAAAGACAATTGCTGTAGTTCTGCTTCTATTAATACCACAGGTAGGCAGCTACAGTATTTACAGTTTGTGTACTGTGTCCTCTGCACAGTGTACACCTAAAGCTACGAAAAGACAATTGCTGTAGTTCTGCTTCTATTAATACCACAGGTAGGCAGCTACAGTATTTATAGATAGTGTACTGTGTCCTCTGCACAGTGTGCACCTAAAGCTGCCTGAAGACAATTGGTGGTGGTTTTCTGATCCTATTAATACCACAGACAGGCAGCTACAGTATTTAGAGTTAGTGTACTGTGTCCTCTGCACAGTGTGCCCCTAAAACTACCTGAATAAAATTGGTGGTATTCTTCTGATCCTATTAATACCACAGGCAGGCAGCTACAATATTTACAGTTGGTGTACTGCGTCCTCTGCACAGTGTGAATCTAAAGCTACCTGAAGACAATTGCTGTTGTTCTGCTCCTATTAATACCACAGGCAGGCAGCGACAGTATTTACAGTTAGTGTACTGTGTCCTCTGCACAGTGTGTACCTAAAACTACCTGAAGAAAATTGGTGGTGTTCTTCTGATCCTATTAATACCACAGACAGGCAGCTACAGTATTTACAGTTAGTGTACTGTGTCCTCTGCACAGTGTGCACCTAAAGCTTCCTGAATACAATTGGTGGTGTTCTGCTCCTATTTATACCACAGGCAGGCAGCTACAGTATTTACAGTTCGTGTACTGTGTCCTCTTCACAGTGTGCACCTAAAGCTACCTTAATAAAATTGGTGTTGTTCTTCTGATCCTATTAATACCACAGGCAGGCAGCTACAGTATTTACAGTTAGTGTACTGTGTCCTCTGCACAGTGTGCACCTAAAGCTTCCTGAAGACAATTGCTGTTGTTCTGCTCCTATTAATACCACAGGCAGGGAGCTACAGTATTTACAGTTAGTGTACTGTGTCCTCTGCACAGTGTGCACCTAAAGCTACCTGAATAAAATTGGTGGTAATCTTCTGATCCTATTAATACCACAGGCAGGCAGCTACGCTATTTACAGTTAGTGTACTGTGTCCTCTGCACAGTGTGCACCTAAAGCTACCTGAAGACAATTGCTGTTGTTCTGTTTCTATTAATACCACAGGCAGGCAGCTACAGTATTTACAGTTAGTGTACTGTGTCCTCTGCACAGTGTGCACCTAAAGCTACTTGAAGAAAATTGGTGGTGTTCTTCTGATCCTATTAATACCACAGACAGGCAGCTACAGTATTTACAGTTAGTGTACTGTGTCCTCTGCACAGTGTGCACCTAAAGCTACGTGAAGACAATTGCTGTTGTTCTGCTACTATTTATACCACAGGCAGGCAGCTACAGTATTTACAGTTAGTGTACTGTGTCCTCTGCATAGTGTGCCCCTAATCTACCTGAATAAAATTGGTGGTGTTGTTCTGATCCTATTAATACCACAGGCAGGCAGCTACAATATTTACAGTTAGTGTACTATGTCCTCTGCACAGTGTGAATCTAAAGCTACCTGAACACATTTGCTGTTGTTATGCTCCTATTAATACCACAGGCAGGCAGCTACAGTATTTACAGTTAGTGTACTGTGTCCTCTGCACAGTGTGCACCTAAAGCTACCTGAAGAAAATTGGTGGTGGTTTTCTGATCCTATTAATACCACAGACAGTCAGCTACAGTATTTAGAGTTAGTGTACTGTGTCCTCTGCACAGTGTGCCCCTAAACTACCTGATTAAAATTGGTGGTATTCTTCTGATCCTATTAATACCACAGGCAGGCAGCTACAATATTTACAGTTGGTGTACTGCGTCCTCTGCACAGTGTGAATCTAAAGCTACCTGAACACAATTGCTGTTGTTCTGCTTCTATTAATACCACAGGCAGGAAGCTACAGTATTTACAGTTGGTGTACTGTGTCCTCTGCACAGTGTGCACCTAAAGCTTCCTGAATACAATTGGTGGTGTTCTTCTGCTCCTATTAATACCACAGGCAGGCAGCTACAGTATTTACAGTTAGTGTACTGTGTCCTCTGCACAGTGTGCACCTAAAGCTACATGAAGAAAATTGCTGTTGTTATGCTTCTATTAATTCCACAGGTAGGCAGCTACAGTATTTACAGTTTGTGTACCGTGTCCTCTGCACAGTGTACACCTAAAGCTTCCTAAAGACAATTGCTGTAGTTCTGCTCCTATTAATACCACAGGCATACAGCTACAGTATTTACAGTTAGTGTACTGTGTTCTCTGCACAGTGTACACCCAAAGGTACCTGAAGACAATTGCTGTTGTTCTGTTCCTATTAATACCACAGGCAGGCAGCTACAGAATTTACAGTTAGTGTACTGTGCCCTCTGCACAGTGTGCAAATAAAGCTACCTGAATAAAATTGGTGGTGTTCTTCTGATCCTATTTATACCACAGGCAGGCAGCTAAAGTATTTACAGTTAGTGTACTGTGTCTTCTGCACAGTGTGCACCTAAAGCTACCTGAAGACAATTGCTGTTGTTCTGCTAATATTAATACCACAGGCAGGCAGCTACAGTATTTACAGTTAGTGTACTGTGTCCTCTGCACAGTGTGCACCTAAAACTACCTGAAGAAAATTGGTGGTGTTCTTCTGATCCTATTAATACCACAGACAGGCAGCTACAGTATTTACAGTTAATGTACTGTGTCCTCTGCACAGTGTGCACCTAAAGCTACCTGAAGAAAATTGGTGGTGTTCTTCTGATCCTATTAATACCACAGGCAAGCAGCTACAATATTTACAGTTAGTGTTTCATGCATCCTCTGCACAGTGTGAATCTAAAGCTACCTGAAGACAATTGCTGTTGTTCTGCTTCTATTAATACCACAGGTAAGCAGCTACAGTATTTACAGTTTATGTACTGTGCCCTCTGCACAGTGTGCACCTAAAGCTACCTGAAGGAAATTGGTGATGTTCTTCTGATCCTATTAATAACACAGACAGGCAGCTACAGTATTTATAGTTAGTGTACTGTGTCCGCTGCACAGTGTGCACCTAATGCTACTGAAGACAATTGCTGTTGTTTTGCTTCTATTAATACCACAGGTAGGCAGCTACAGTATTTACAGTTAGTGTACTGTGTCTTCTGCACAGTGTGCACCTAAAGCTACCTGAAGAAAATTGGTGGTGTTCTTCTGCTCCTATTAATACCACAGGCAGGCAGCTACAGTATTTACAGTTAGTGTACTGTGTCCTCTGCACAGTGTGCACCTAAAGCTACCTGAAGACAATTGCTGTTGTTCTGCTCCTATTAATACCACAGGCAGGCAGCTACAGTATTTACAGTTAGTGTACTGTGTCCTCTGCACAGAGTGCACCTAAAGCTACCTGAAGAAAATTGGTGGTGTTCTTCTGATCCTATTAATACCACAGGCAGGCAGCTACAGTATTTACAGTTAGTGTACTGTGTCCTCTGCACAGTGTGTACCTAATGCTACCTGAAAACAATTGCTGTTGTTTTGCTTCTATTAATACCACAGGTAGGCAGCTACAGTATTTACAGTTAGTGTACTGTGTCCTCGGCACAGTGTGCACCTAAAGCTACCTGAAGAAAATTGGTGGTGTTCTTCTGCTCCTATTAATACCACAGGCAGGCAGCTACAGTATTTACAGTTAGTGTACTGTGTCCTCTGCATATTGTACACCCAAAGCTACCTGAAGACAATTGCTGTTGTTCTGATCCTATTAATACCACAGGCAGGCAGCTACAGTTTTTACAGTTAGTGTACTGTGTCCTCTGCTCAGTGTGCACCTAAAGCTACCTGAAGACAATTGCTGTTGTTCTGCTCCTATTAATACCACAGGCAGGCAGCTACAGTATTTACAGTTAGTGTACTGTGTCCTCTGCACAGAGTGCACCTAAAGCTACCTGAAGAAAATTGGTGGTGTTCTTCTGATCCTATTAATACCACAGGCAGGCAGCTACAGTATTTACAGTTAGAGTACTGTGTCCTCTGCACAGTGTGCACCTAATGCTACCTGAAAACAATTGCTGTTGTTTTCCTTCTATTAATACCACAGGTAGGCAGCTACAGTATTTACAGTTAGTGTACTGTGTCCTCGGCACAGTGTGCACCTAAAGCTACCTGAATAAAATTGGTGGTGTTCTGATCCTTTTAATACCACAGGCAGGCAGCTACAGTATTCACAGTTAGTGTACTGTGTCCTCTGCATATTGTACACCCAATGCTACCTGAAGACAATTGCTGTTGTTCTGATCCTATTAATACCACAGGCAGGCAGCTACAGTTTTTACAGTTGGTGTACTGTATCCTCTGCACAGTGTGCACCTAAAGCTACCTGAAGAGAATTGGTGGTGTTCTTCTGATCCTATTAATACCATAGGCAGGCAGCTACAGTATTTACAGTTAGTGTACTGTGTCATCTGCACAGTGTGCACCTAAAGCTACCTGAAGACGATTGCTGTTGTTCTGCTTCTATTAATACCACAGGCAGGCAGCTACAGTATTTACAGTTAGTGTACTGTGTCCTCTTCACAATGTGCACCTAAAGCTGCCTTAATAAAATTGGTGTTGTTCTTCTGATCCTATGAATACCATAGGCAGGCAGCTACAGTATTTACAGTTAGTGTACTGTGTCCTCTGCACAGTGTGCACCTAAAGCTACCTGAAGACAATTGCTATTGTTCTGCTCCTATTAATACCACAGGCAGGCAGCTAAAGTATTTACAGTTAGTGTACTGTGTCATCTGCACAGTGTGCACCTAAAGCTACCTGAAGACAATTGCTGGTTTTCTGATCCTATTAATACCACAGACAGGCAGCTACAGTATTTACAGTTAGTGTACTGTGTCCTCTGCACAGTGTGCACCTAAAGCTACCTGAATAAAATTTGTGGTGTTCTTCTGATCCTATCAATACCACAGGCAGGCAGCTACAGTATTTACAGTTAGTGTACTGTGTCCTCTGCACAGTGTGTCCCTAAAGCTACCTGAATAAAATTGGTGGTGTTCTTCTGATCCTATTAATACCATAGGCAGGCAGCTACAGTATTTACAGTTAGTGTACTGTGTCCTCTGCACAGTGTGCATCTAAAGCTACCTGAAGAAAATTGGTGGTGTTCTTCTGATCCTATTAATACCACAGACAGGCAGCTACAGAATTTACAGTTAGTGTACTGTGTCCTCTGCACAGTGTGCACCTAAAGCTACCTGAATAAAATTGGTGGTGTTCTTCTGATCCTATTAATACCATGGGCAGGCAGCTACAGTATTAACAGTTAGTGTACTGTGTCCTCTGCACAGTGTGCACCTAAAGCTACCTGAAGACGATTGCTGTTGTTCTGCTCCTATTAATACCACAGGCAGGCAGCTACAGTATTTACAGTTAGTGTACTTTGTTCTCTTCAAAATGTGCACCTAAAGCTGCCTTAATAAAATTGGTGTTGTTCTTCTGATCCTATTAATACCATAGGCAGGCAGCTACAGTATTTAAAGTTAGTGTACTGTGTCCTCTGCACAGTGTGCACCTAAAGCTACCTGAAGACAATTGCTATTGTTCTGCTCCTATTAATACCACAGGCAGGCAGCTACAGTATTTACAGTTAGTGTACTGTGTCCTCTGCACAGTGTGCAAATAAAGCTACCTGATGACAATTACTGTTGTTCTGCTCCTATTAATACCACAGACAGGGAGCTACAGTATTTACAGTTAGTGTACTGTGTCCTCTGCACAGTGTGCAAATAAAGCTACCTGAATAAAATGGGTGGTGTTCTTCTGATCCTATTAATACCACAGGCAGGCAGCTAAAGTATTTACAGTTAGTGTACTGTGTCATCTGCACAGTGTGCACCTAAAGCTACCTGAAGACAATTGCTGTTGTTCTGCTAATATTATTACCACAGACAGGCAGCTACAGTATTTACAGTTAGTGTACTGTGTCCTCTGCACAGTGTGCACCTAAATCTACCTTAATGAAATTGGTGTTGTTCTTCTGATCCTATGAATACCATAGGCAGGCAGCTACAGTATTTACAGTTAGCGTACTGTGTCCTCTGCATAGTGTGCACCTAAAGCAACCTAAAGACAATTGCTGTTGTTCTGCTCCTATTAATACCACAGGCAGGAAGCAACAGTATTTACAGTTAGTGTACTGTGTCCTCTGCACAGTGTGCACCTAAAGCTACCTGAAGAAAATTGGTGGTGTTCTTCTGATCCTATTAATACCACAGGCAGACAGTTACAGTATTTACAGTTAGTGTACTGTGTCCTCTGCACAGTGTGCACCTAAAGCTACCTGAAGACAATTGCTGTTGTTCTGCTCCTATTAATACCACAGGCAGGCAGCTACAGTATTTACAGTTAGTGTACTGTGTCCTCTGAACAGTGTGCTCCTAAAGCTACCTGAAGAAAATTGGTGGTGGTCTTCTGATCCTATTAATACCACAGACAGGCAGCTACAATATTTAGAGTTAGTGTACTGTGTCCTCTGCACAGTGTGCCCCTAAAGCTACCTTAATAAAATTGGTGTTGTTCTTCTGATCCTATTAATACCAAAGGCAGACAGCTACAGTATTTACAGTTAGTGTACTGTGTCCTCTGCACAGTGTGCACCTAAAGCTACCTGAAGACAATTGCTGTTGTTCTGCTCCTATTAATACCACAGTCAGGAAGCTACAGTATTTACAGTTAGTGTACAGTGTCCTCTGCACAGTGTGCACCTAAAGCTACCTGAAGAAAATTGGTGGTGTTCTTCTGATCCTATTAATACCATAGGCAGACAACTACAGTATTTACAGTTAGTGTACTGTGTCCTCTGCACAGTGTGCACCTAAAGCTACCTGAAGACAATTGCTGTTGTTCTGCTCCTATTAATACCACAGGCAGGCAGCTACAGTATTTACAGTTAGTGTACTGTGTCCTCTGCACAGTGTGCACCTAAAGCTACCTGAAGAAAATTGGTGGTGGTCTTCTGATCCTATTAATACCACAGACAGGCAGCTACAGTATTTACAGTTAGTGTACTGTGTCCTCTGCACAGTGTGCACCTAAAGCTACCTGAAGAAAATTGGTGGTGTTCTTCTGATCCTAATAATACCACAGACAGGCAGCTACGGTATTTAGAGTTAGTGTACTGTGTCCTCTGCACAGTGTGCACCTAAAGCTACCTGAAGACAATTGCTGTTGTTCTGCTCCTATTAATACCGCAGGCATTTACAGTATTTACAGTTAGTGTACTGTGTCCTCTGCACAGTGTGAATTTACACCTACCTGAACACAATTTCTGTTGTTCTGCTCCAATTAATACCTAAGGCAGGCAGCTACAGTATTTACAGTTAGTGTACTGTGTCCTCTGCACAGTGTGCACCAAAAGCTACCTGAAGAAAATTGGTGGTGTTCTTCTGATCCTATTAATACCACAGACAGGCCGCTACAGTATTTACAGTTAATGTACTGTGTCCTCTGCACAGTGTGCAAAAAAAGCTACCTGAAGAAAATTGGTGGTGTTCTTCTGATCCTATTAATACCATAGGCAGACAACTACAGTATTTACAGTTAGTGTACTGTGTCCTCTGCACAGTGTGCACCTAAAGCTACCTGAAGACAATTGCTGTTGTTCTGCTCCTATTAATACCACAGGCAGGCAGCTACAGTATTTACAGTTAGTGTACTGTGTCCTCTGCACAGTGTGCACCTAAAGCTACCTGAAGAAAATTGGTGGTGGTCTTCTGATCCTATTAATACCACAGACAGGCAGCTACAGTATTTACAGTTAGTGTACTGTGTCCTCTGCACAGTGTGCACCTAAAGCTACCTGAAGAAAATTGGTGGTGTTCTTCTGATCCTAATAATACCACAGACAGGCAGCTACGGTATTTAGAGTTAGTGTACTGTGTCCTCTGCACAGTGTGCACCTAAAGCTACCTGAAGACAATTGCTGTTGTTCTGCTCCTATTAATACCGCAGGCATTTACAGTATTTACAGTTAGTGTACTGTGTCCTCTGCACAGTGTGAATTTACACCTACCTGAACACAATTTCTGTTGTTCTGCTCCAATTAATACCTAAGGCAGGCAGCTACAGTATTTACAGTTAGTGTACTGTGTCCTCTGCACAGTGTGCACCAAAAGCTACCTGAAGAAAATTGGTGGTGTTCTTCTGATCCTATTAATACCACAGACAGGCCGCTACAGTATTTACAGTTAATGTACTGTGTCCTCTGCACAGTGTGCAAAAAAAGCTAACTGAATAAAATTGGTGGTGTTCTTCTGATCCTGTTAATACCACAGGCAGGCACCTAAAGTATTTACAGTTAGTGTACTGTGTCATCTGCACAGTGTGCACCTAAAGTTACCTGAAGACAATTGCTGTTGTTCTGCTCCTATTAATACCACAAGTAGGCAGCTACAATATTTACAGTTAGTGTACTGCGTCCTCTGCACAGTGTGAATTTAAAGATACCTGAATAAAATTGGTGGTGTTCTTCTGATACTATCAATACCACAGGCAGCCAGCTACAGTATTTACAGTTAGTGTACTGTGTCCTCTGCACAGTGTGAATTTACACCTACCTGAACACAATTTCTGTTGTTCTGCTCCAATTAATACCAAAGGCAGGCAGCTACAGTATTTACAGTTAGTGTACTGTGTCCTTTGCACAGTGTGCACCTAAAGCTACCTGAAGAAAATTGGTGGTGTTCTTCTGATCCTATTAATACCACAGACAGGCAGCTACAGAATTTACAGTTAGTGTACTGTGTCCTCTGCACAGTGTGCACCTAAAGCTACCTGAATAAAATTGGTGGTGTTCTTCTGATCCTTTTAATACCACAGGCTGGCAGCTACAGTATTTACAGTTAGTGTACTGTGTCCTCTGCACAGTGTGCACCTAAAGCTACCTGAAGAAAATTGGTGGTGTTCTTCTGATCCTATTAATACCACAGACAGGCAGCTACAGTATTTACAGTTAGTGTACTATGTCCTCTGCACAGTGTGCACCTAAAGCTACCTGAAGACAATTGCTGTTGTTCTGCTCCTATTAATACCACAGGCAGGCAGCTACAGTATTTACAGTTAGTGTACTGTGTCCTCTGCACAGTGTGCACCTAAAGCTACCTGAAGACAATTGCTGTTGTTCTGCTCCTATTTATACCACAGGCAGGCAGCTTCAGTATTTACAGTTAGTGTACTGTGTCCTCTGCACAGTGTGCACCTAAAGCTACCTGAAGAAAATTGGTGGTGTTCTTCTGATCCTATTAATACCACAGACAGGCAGCTACAGTATTTACAGTTAGTGTACTGTGTCCTCTGCACAGTGTGCACCTAAAGCTACCTGAATAAAATTGGTGGTGTTCTTCTGATCCTATCAATACCACAGGGAGGCAGCTACAGTATTTACAGTTAGTGTACTGTGTCCTCTGCACAGTGTGAATTTACACCTACCTGAACACAATTTCTGTTGTTCTGCTCCAATTAATACCCAAGGCAGGCAGCTACAGTATTTACAGTTAGTGTACTGTGTCCTCTGCACAGTGTGCCCCTAAAGCTACCTGAATAAAATTGGGAGTGTTCTTCTGATCCTATTAATACCACAGGCAGGCAGCTACAGTATTTACAGTTAGTGTACTGTGTCCTCTGTACAGTGTGCACCTAAAGCTACCTGAAGAAAATTGGTGGTGTTCTTCTGATCCTATTAATACCACAGACAGGCAGCTACAGAATTTACAGTTAGTGTACTGTGTCCTCTGCACAGTGTGCACCTAAAGCTACCTGAATAAAATTGGTGGTGTTCTTCTGATCCCATTAATACCATAGGCAGGCAGCTACAGTATTTACAGTTAGTGTACTGTGTCCTCTGCACAGTGTGCACCTAAAGCTACCTGAAGACGATTGCTGTTGTTCTGCTCCTATTAATACCACAGGCAGGCAGCTACAGTATTTACAGTTAGTGTACTGTGTCCTCTTCACAATGTGCACCTAAAGCTGCCTTAATAAAATTGGTGTTGTTCTTCTGATCCTATTAATACCATAGGCAGGCAGCTACAGTATTTACAGTTAGTGTACTGTGTCCTCTGCACAGTGTGCACCTAAAGCTACATGAAAAAAATTGGTGGTGGTCTTCTGATCCTATTAATACCACAGACAGGCAGCTACAGTATTTAGAGTTAGTGTACTGTGTCCTCTACACAGTGTGCCCCTTAAGCTACCTGAATAAAATTGGTGGTGTTCTTCTGATCCTATTAATACCACAGGCAGGCAGCTACAATATTTACAGTTGGTGTACTGCGTCCTCTGCCCAGTGTGAATCCAAAGCTACCTGAACACAATTGCTGTTGTTCTGCTCCTATTAATACCACAGGCAGGCAGCTACAGTATTTACAGTTAGTGTACTGTGTCCTCTGCACAGTGTGCACCTAAAGCTACCTGAAGAAAATTGGTGGTGTTCTTCTGATCCTATTAATACCACAGACAGGCAGCTACAGTATTTACAGTTAGTGTACTGTGTCCTCTGCACAGTGTGCACCTAAAGCTACCTGAAGACAATTGCTGTTGTTCTGCTCCTATTTATACCACATGCAGGCAGCTACAGTATTTACAGTTAGTGTACTGTGTCCTCTGCACAGTGTGCACCTAAAGCTACCTGAAGACAATTGCTGTTGTTCTGCTCCTATTTATACCACAGGCAGGCAGCTTCAGTATTTACAATTAGTGTACTGTGTCCTCTGCACAGTGTGCACCTAAAGCTACCTGAAGACAATTGCTGTTCTTCTGCTCCTATTAATACCACAGGCAGGTAGCTACAGTATTTACAATTAGTTTACTGTGTCCTCTGCACAGTGTGCACCTAAAGCTACCTGAAGACAATTGCTGTTGTTCTCTTCCTATTAATACCACAGGCAGGCAGCTACAGTATTTACAGTTAGTGTACTGTGTCCTCTGCACAGTGTGAATTTACACCTACCTGAACACAATTTCTGTTGTTCTGCTCCAATTAATACCCAAGGCAGGCAGCTACAGTATTTACAGTTAGTGTACTGTGTCCTCTGCACAGTGTGCACCTAAAGCTACCTGAAGAAAATTGGTGGTGTTCTTCTGATCCTATTAATACCACAGACAGGCAGCTACAGTATTTACAGTTAATGTACTGTGTCCTCAGCACAGTGTGCAAATAAAGCTACCTGAATAAAATTGGTGGTGTTCTTCTGATCCTGTTAATACCACAGGCAGGCACCTAAAGTATTTACAGTTAGTGTACTGTGTCATCTGCACAGTGTGCACCTAAAGTTACCTGAAGACAATTGCTGTTCTTCTGATCCTATTAATACCACAGGCAGGTAGCTACAGTATTTACAGTTAGTTTACTGTGTCCTCTGCACAGTGTGCACCTAAAGCTACCTGAAGACAATTGCTGTTGTTCTGCTCCTATTAATACCACAAGCAGGCAGCTACAATATTTACAGTTAGTGTACTGCGTCCTCTGCACAGTGTGAATTTAAAGATACCTGAATAAAATTGGTGGTGTTCTTCTGATACTATCAATACCACAGGCAGCCAGCTACAGTATTTACAGTTAGTGTACTGTGTCCTCTGCACAGTGTGAATTTATACCTACCTGAACACAATTTCTGTTGTTCTGCTCCAATTAATACCAAAGGCAGGCAGCTACAGTATTTACAGTTAGTGTACTGTGTCCTCTGCACAGTGTGCACCTAAAGCTACCTGAAGAAAATTGGTGGTGTTCTTCTGATCCTATTAATACCACAGACAGGCAGCTAGAGTATTTAGAGTTAGTGTACTGTGTCCTCTGCACAGTGTGCCCCTAAAGCTACCTGAATAAAATTGGTGGTGTTCTTCTGATCCTATTAATACCACAGGCAGGCAGCTACAGTATTTACAGTTAGTGTACTGTGTCCTCTGCACAGTGTGCACCTAAAGCTACCTGAAGAAAATTGGTGGTGTTCTTCTGATCCTATTAATACCACAGACAGGCAGCTACAGTATTTACAGTTAGTGTACTGTGTCCTCTGCACAGTGTGCACCTAAAGCTACCTGAAGACAATTGCTGTTGTTCTACTCCTATTAATACCACAGGCAGGCAGCTACAGTATTTACAGTCAGTGTACTGTGTCCTCTGCACAGTGTGCACCTAAAGCTACCTGAAGACAATTGCTGTTGTTCTGCTCCTATTTATACCACAGGCAGGCAGCTTCAGTATTTACAGTTAGTGTACTGTGTCCTCTGCACAGTGTGCACCTAAAGCTACCTGAAGACAATTGCTGTTCTTCTGCTCCTATTAATACCACAGGCAGGTAGCTACAGTATTTACAATTAGTTTACTGTGTCCTCTGCACAGTGTGCACCTAAAGCTACCTGAAGACAATTGCTGTTGTTCTCTTCCTATTAATACCACAGGCAGGCAGCTACAGTATTTACAGTTAGTGTACTGTGTCCTCTGCACAGTGTGAATTTACACCTACCTGAACACAATTTCTGTTGTTCTGCTCCAATTAATACCCAAGGCAGGCAGCTACAGTATTTACAGTTAGTGTACTGTGTCCTCTGCACAGTGTGCCCCTAAAGCTACCTGAATAAAATTGGTGGTGTTCTTCTGATCCTAATAATACCATAGGCAGGCAGCTACAGTATTTACAGTTAGTGTACTGTGTCCTCTGCACAGTGTGCATCTAAAGCTACCTGAAGAAAATTGGTGGTGTTCTTCAGATCCTATTAATACCACAGACAGGCAGCTACAGAATTTACAGTTAGTGTACTGTGTCCTCTGCACAGTGTGCACCTAAAGCTACCTGAATAAAATTGGTGGCGTTCTTCTGATCCTATTAATACCATGGGCAGGCAGCTACAGTATTTACAGTTAGTGCACTGTGTCCTCTGCACAGTGTGCACCTAAAGCTACCTGAAGACGATTGCTGTTGTTCTGCTCCTATTAATACCACAGGCAGGCAGCTACAGTATTTACAGTTAGTGTACTGTGTCCTCTTCACAATGTGCACCTAAAGCTGCCTTAATAAAATTGGTGTTGTTCTTCTGATCCTATTAATACTATAGGCAGGCAGCTACAGTATTTAAAGTTAGTGTACTGTGTCCTCTGCACAGTGCGCACCTAAAGCTACCTGAAGACAATTGCTATTGTTCTGCTCCTATTAAAACCACAGGCAGGCAGCTACAGTATTTACAGTTAGTGTACTGTGTCCTCTGCACAGTGTGCACCTAAAGCTACCTGAATACAATTGGTGGTGTTCTTCTGATCCTATTAATACCACAGACAGGCAGCTACAGTATTTACAGTTAGTGTACTGTGTCCTCTGCACAGTTTGCCCCTAAAGCTACCTGAATAAAATTGGTGGTGTTCTTCTGATCCTATTAATACCACAGGCAGGCAGCTACAGTATTTACAGTTAGTGTACTGTGTCCTCTTCACAGTGTGCAAATAAAGCTACCTGATGACAATTACTGTTGTTCTGCTCCTATTAATACCACAGACAGGCAGCTACAGTATTTACAGTTAGTGTACTGTGTCCTCTGCACAGTGTGCAAATAAAGCTACCTGAATAAAATGGGTGGTGTTCTTCTGATCCTATTAATACCACAGGCAGGCAGCTAAAGTATTTACAGTTAGTGTACTGTGTCATCTGCACAGTGTGCACCTAAAGCTACCTGAAGACAATTGCTGTTGTTCTGCTCCTATTAATTCCACAGGCAGGCAGCTACAGTATTTACAGATAGTGTACTGTGCCCTCTGCACAGTGTGCACCTAAAACTATCTGAAGAAAATTGGTGGTGTTCTTCTGATCCTATTAATACCACAGACAGGCAGCTACAGTATTTACAGTTAGTGTACTGTGTCCTCTGCACAGTGTGCACCTAAAACTACCTGAAGAAAATTGGTGGTGTTCTTCTGATCCTAATAATATCACAGACAGGCAGCTACAGTATTTACAGTTAGTGTACTGTGTCCTCTGCACAGTGTGCACCTAAAGCTACCTAAATAAAATTGGTGGTGTTCTTCTGATCCTATTAATACCACAGACAGGCAGCTACAGTATTTACAGTTAGTGTACTTTGTCTTCTGCACAGTGTGCACCTAAAGCTACCTGAAGACAATTGCTGTTGTTCTGTTAATATTAATACCACAGGCAGGCAGCTACAGTATTTACAGTTAGTGTACTGTGTCCTCTACACAGTGTGCACCTAAAACTACCTGAAGAAAATTGGTGGTATTCTTCTGATCCTATTAATACCACAGACAGGCAGCTACAGTATTTACAGTTAGTGTACTGTGTCCTCTGCACAGTGTGCACCTAAAGCTACCTGAAGACAATTGCTATTGTTCTGCTCCTATTAATACCACAGGCAGGCAGCTACAGTATTTACAGTTAGTGTACTGTGTCCTCTTCACAGTGTTCACCTAAAGCTACCTTAATGAAATTGGTGTTGTTCTTCTGATCCTATGAATACCATAGGCAGGCAGCTACAGTATTTACAGTTAGCGTACTGTGTCCTCTGCATAGTGTGCACCTAGAGCTACCTAAAGACAATTGCTGTTGTTCTGCTCCTATTAATACCACAGGCAGGAAGCAACAGTATTTACAGTTAGTGTACTGTGTCCTCTGCACAGTGTGCACCTAAAGGTACCTGAAGAAAATTGGTGGTGTTCTTCTGATCCTATTAATACCACAGACAGGCAGCTACAGTATTTACAGTTAGTGTACTGTGTCCTCTGCACAGTGTGCACCTAAAACTACCTGAAGAAAATTGGTGGTGTTCTTCTGATCCTAATAATATCACAGACAGGCAGCTACAGTATTTACAATTAGTGTACTGTGTCCTCTGCACAGTGTGCACCTAAAGCTACCTGAATAAAATTGGTGGTGTTCTTCTGATCCTATTAATACCACAGACAGGCAGCTACAGTATTTACAGTTAGTGTACTTTGTCTTCTGCACAGTGTGCACCTAAAGCTACCTGAAGACAATTGCTGTTGTTCTGTTAATATTAATACCACAGGCAGGCAGCTACAGTATTTACAGTTAGTGTACTGTGTCCTCTACACAGTGTGCACCTAAAACTACCTGAAGAAAATTGGTGGTATTCTTCTGATCCTATTAATACCACAGACAGGCAGCTACAGTATTTACAGTTAGTGTACTGTGTCCTCTGCACAGTGTGCACCTAAAGCTACCTGAAGACAATTGCTATTGTTCTGCTCCTATTAATACCACAGGCAGGCAGCTACAGTATTTACAGTTAGTGTACTGTGTCCTCTTCACAGTGTTCACCTAAAGCTACCTTAATGAAATTGGTGTTGTTCTTCTGATCCTATGAATACCATAGGCAGGCAGCTACAGTATTTACAGTTAGCGTACTATGTCCTCTGCATAGTGTGCACCTAGAGCTACCTAAAGACAATTGCTGTTGTTCTGCTCCTATTAATACCACAGGCAGGAAGCAACAGTATTTACAGTTAGTGTACTGTGTCCTCTGCACAGTGTGCACCTAAAGGTACCTGAAGAAAATTGGTGGTGTTCTTCTGATCCTATTAATACCACAGGCAGACAGTTACAGTATTTACAGTTAGTGTACTGTGTCATCTGCACAGTGTGCACCTAAAGCTACCTGAAGACAATTGCTGTTGTTCTGCTCCTATTAATACCACAGGCAGGAAGTTACAGTATTTACAGTTAGTGTACAGTGTCCTCTGCACAGTGTGCACCTAAAGCTACCTGAAGAAAATTGGTGGTGTTCTTCTGATCCTATTAATACCACAGGCAGACAGCTACAGTATTTACAGTTAGTGTACTGTGTCCTCTGCACAGTGTGCACCTAAAGCTAACTGAAGACAATTGCTGTTGTTCTGCTCCTATTAATACCACAGGCAGGCAGCTACAGTATTTACAGTTAGTGTACTGTGTCCTCTGCACAGTGTGCACCTAAAGCTACCTGAAGAAAATTGGTGGTGGTCTTCTGATCCTATTAATACCACAGACAGGCAGCTACAGTATTTAGAGTTAGTGTACTGTGTCCTCTGCACAGGGTGCCCCTAAAGCTATCTGAATAAAATTGGTGGTGTTCTTCTGATCCTATTAATACCACAGACAGGCAGCTACAGTATTTACAGTTAGTGTACTGTGTCATCTGCACAGTGTGCACCTAAAGTTACCTGAAGACAATTGCTGTTCTTCTGCTCCTATTAATACCGCAGGCAGGTAGCTACAGTATTTACAGTTAGTTTACTGTTTCCTCTGCACAGTGTGCACCTAAAGCTACCTGAAGACAATTGCTGTTGTTCTGCTCCTATTAATACCACAAGCAGGCAGCTACAATATTTACAGTTAGTGTACTGTGTCCTCTGCACAGTGTGAATTTAAAGATACCTGAATAAAATTGGTGGTGTTCTTCTGATCCTATCAATACCACAGGCACCCAGCTACAGTATTTACAGTTAGTGTACTGTGTCCTCTGCACAGTGTGAATTTACACCTACCTGAACACAATTTCTGTTGTTCTGCTTAAAATTAATACCCAAGGCAGGCAGCTACAGTATTTACAGTTAGTGTACTGTGTCCTCTGCACAATGTGCCCCTAAAGCTACCTGAATAAAATTGGTGGTGTTCTTCTGATCCTATTAATACCATAGGCAGGCAGCTACAGTATTTACAGTTAGTGTACTGTGTCCTCTGCACAGTGTGCACCTAAAGCTACCTGAAGAAAATTGGTGGTGGTCTTCTGATTATATTAATACCACAGACAGGCAGCTAGAGTATTTAGAGTTAGTGTACTGTGTCCTCTGCACAGTGTGCCCCTAAAGCTACCTGAATAAAATTGGTATTGTTCTTCTGATCCTATTAATACCACAGACAGGCAGCTACGGTATTTAGAGTTAGTGTACTGTGTCCTCTGCACAGTGTGCACCTAAAGCTACCTGAAGACAATTGCTGTTGTTCTGCTCCTATTAATACCACAGGCAGGCAGCTACAGTATTTACAGTTAGTGTACTGTGTCCTCTGCACAGTGTGCAAATAAAGCTACCTGAATAAAATTGGTGGTGTTCTTCTGATCCTATTAATACCACAGACAGGCAGCTACAGTATTTACAGTTAGTGTACTGTGTCATCTGCACAGTGTGCACCTAAAGTTACCTGAAGACAATTGCTGTTCTTCTGCTCCTATTAATACCGCAGGCAGGTAGCTACAGTATTTACAGTTAGTTTACTGTTTCCTCTGCACAGTGTGCACCTAAAGCTACCTGAAAACAATTGCTGTTGTTCTGCTCCTATTAATACCACAAGCAGGCAGCTACAATATTTACAGTTAGTGTACTGTGTCCTCTGCACAGTGTGAATTTAAAGATACCTGAATAAAATTGGTGGTGTTCTTCTGATCCTATCAATACCACAGGCACCCAGCTACAGTATTTACAGTTAGTGTACTGTGTCCTCTGCACAGTGTGAATTTACACCTACCTGAACACAATTTCTGTTGTTCTGCTTAAAATTAATACCCAAGGCAGGCAGCTACAGTATTTACAGTTAGTGTACTGTGTCCTCTGCACAATGTGCCCCTAAAGCTACCTGAATAAAATTGGTGGTGTTCTTCTGATCCTATTAATACCATAGGCAGGCAGCTACAGTATTTACAGTTAGTGTACTGTGTCCTCTGCACAGTGTGCACCTAAAGCTACCTGAAGAAAATTGGTGGTGGTCTTCTGATCCTATTAATACCACAGAGAGGCAGCTACAGAATTTACAGTTAGTGTACTGTGTCCTCTGCAAAGTGTGCACCTAAAGCTACCTGAATAAAATTGGTGTTGTTCTTCTGATCCTATTAATACCATAGGCAGGCAGCTACAGTATTTACAGTTAGTGTACTGTGTCCTCTGCACAGTGTGCACCTAAAGCTACCTGAAGAAAATTGGTGGTGGTCTTCTGATTATATTAATACCACAGACAGGCAGCTAGAGTATTTAGAGTTAGTGTACTGTGTCCTCTGCACAGTGTGCCCCTAAAGCTACCTGAATAAAATTGGTGGTGTTCTTCTGATCCTATTAATACCAAAGGCAGGCAGCTACAATATTTACAGTTGGTGTACTGCGTCCTCTGCACAGTGTGAATCCAAAGCTACCTGAACACAATTGCTGTCGTTCTGCTCCTAATAATACCACAGGCAGGCAGCTACAGTATTTACAGTTAGTGTACTGTGTCCTCTGCACAGTGTGCACCTAAAGCTACCTGAAGAAAATTGGTGGTGTTCTTCTGATCCTATTAATACCACAGACAGGCAGCTACAGTATTTACAGTTAGTGTACTGTGTCCTCTGCACAGTGTGCACCTAAAGCTACCTGAAGACAATTGCTGTTGTTCTGCTCCTATTAATACCACAGGCAGGCAGCTACAGTATTTACAGTTAGTGTACTGTGTCCTCTGCACAGTGTGCACCTAAAGCTACCTGAAGACAATTGCTGTTGTTCTGCTCCTATTTATACCACAGGCAGGCAGATTCAGTATTTACAGTTAGTGTACTGTGTCCTCTGCACAGTGTGCACCTAAAGCTACCTGAAGAAAATTGGTGGTGTTCTTCTGATCCTATTAATACCACAGACAGGCAGCTACAGTATTTACAGTTAGTGTACTGTGTCCTCTGCACAGTGTGCACCTAAAGCTACCTGAATAAAATTGGTGGTGTTCTTCTGATCCTATCAATACCACAGGCAGGCAGCTACAGTATTTACAGTTAGTGTACTGTGTCCTCTGCACAGTGTGAATTTACACCTACCTGAACACAATTTCTGTTGTTCTGCTCCAATTAATACCCAAGGCAGGCAGCTACAGTATTTACAGTTAGTGTACTGTGTCCTCTGCACAGTGTGCACCTAAAGCTACCTGAAGAAAATTGGTGGTGTTCTTCTGATCCTATTAATACCACAGACAGGCAGCTACAGAATTTACAGTTAGTGTACTGTGTCCTCTGCACAGTGTGCACCTAAAGCTACCTGAATAAAATTGGTGGTGTTCTTCTGATCCCATTAATACCATAGGCAGGCAGCTACAGTATTTACAGTTAGTGTACTGTGTCCTCTGCACAGTGTGCATCTAAAGCTACCTGAAGAAAATTGGTGGTGTTCTTCTGATCCTATTAATACCACAGACAGGAAGCTACAGAATTTACAGTTAGTGTACTGTGTCCTCTGCACAGTGTGCACCTAAAGCTACCTGAATAAAATTGGTGGCGTTCTTCTGATCCTATTAATACCATGGGCAGGCAGCTACAGTATTTACAGTTAGTGCACTGTGTCCTCTGCACAGTGTGCACCTAAAGCTACCTGAAGACGATTTCTGTTGTTCTGCTCCTATTAATACCACAGGCAGGCAGCTACAGTATTTACAGTTAGTGTACTGTGTCCTCTTCACAATGTGCACCTAAAGCTGCCTTAATAAAATTGGTGTTGTTCTTCTGATCCTATTAATACCATAGGCAGGCAGCTACAGTATTTAAAGTTAGTGTACTGTGTCCTCTGCACAGTGCGCACCTAAAGCTACCTGAAGACAATTGCTATTGTTCTGCTCCTATTAAAACCACAGGCAGGCAGCTACAGTATTTACAGTTAGTGTACTGTGTCCTCTGCATAGTGTGCACCTAAAGCTACCTGAAGACAATTGCTGTTGTTCTGCTCCTATTAATACCAAAGGCAGGCAGCTACAGTATTTACAGTTAGTGTACTGTGTCCTCTGCACAGTGTGAATTTAAACCTACCTGAATACAATTGGTGGTGTTCTTCTGATCCTATTAATACCACAGGCAGACAGCTACAGTATTTACAGTTAGTGTACTGTGTCCTCTGCACAGTGTGCACCTAAAGCTATCTAAAGACAATTGCTGTTGTTCTGCTTCTATTAATACCACAGGCAGGAAGCTACAGTATTTACAGTTAGTGTACTGTGTCCTCTGCACAGTGTGCACCTAAAGCTACCTGAAGAAAATTGGTGGTGTTCTTCTGATCCTATTAATACCACAGACAGGCAGCTACAGTATTTACAGTTAGTGTACTGTGTCCTCTGCACAGTTTGCCCCTAAAGCTACCTGAATAAAATTGGTGGTGTTCTTCTGATCCTATTAATACCATAGGCAGGCAGCTACAGTATTTACAGTTAGTGTACTGTGCCTCTTCACAGTGTGCAAATAAAGCTACCTGATGACAATTACTGTTGTTCTGCTCCTATTAATACCACAGACAGGCAGCTACAGTATTTACAGTTAGTGTACTGTGTCCTCTGCACAGTGTGCAAATAAAGCTACCTGAATAAAATGGGTGGTGTTCTTCTGATCCTATTAATACCACAGGCAGGCAGCTAAAGTATTTACAGTTAGTGTACTGTGTCATCTGCACAGTGTGCACCTAAAGCTACCTGAAGACAATTGCTGTTGTTCTGCTCCTATTAATACCACAGGCAGGCAGCTACAGTATTTACAGATAGTGTACTGTGTCCTCTGCACAGTGTGCACCTAAAACTACCTGAAGAAAATTGGTGGTGTTCTTCTGATCCTATTAATACCACAGACAGGCAGCTGCAGTATTTACAGTTAGTGTACTGTGTCCTCTGCACAGTGTGCACCTAAAACTACCTGAAGAAAATTGGTGGTGTTCTTCTGATCCTATTAATACCACAGACAGGCAGCTACAGTATTTACAGTTAGTGTACTGTGTCCTCTGCACAGTGTGCACCTAAAGCTACCTGAATAAAATTGGTGGTGTTCTTCTGATCCTATTAATACCACAGACAGGCAGCTACAGTATTTACAGTTAGTGTACTTTGTCTTCTGCACAGTGTGCACCTAAAGCTACCTACAGACAATTGCTGTTGTTCTGCTAATATTAATACCACAGGCAGGCAGCTACAGTATTTACAGTTAGTGTACTGTGTCCTCTACACAGTGTGCACCTAAAACTACCTGAAGAAAATTGGTGGTATTCTTCTGATCCTATTAATACCACAGACAGGCAGCTACAGTATTTACAGTTAGTGTACTGTGTCCTCTGCACAGTGTGAATTTACACCTACCTGAACACAATTTCTGTTGTTCTGCTCCAATTAATACCCAAGGCAGGCAGCTACAGTATTTACAGTTAGTGTACTGTGTCTTCTGCACAGTGTGCCCCTAAATCTACCTGAATAAAATTGGTGGTGTTCTTCTGATCCTATTAATACCAGAGGCAGGCAGCTACAGTATTTACAGTTAGTGTACTGTGTCCTCTGCACAGTGTGCACCTAAAGCTACCTGAAGAAAATTGGTGGTGTTCTTCTGATCCTATTAATACCACAGGCAGGCAGCTACAGTATTTACAGTTAGTGTACTGTGTCCTCTTCACAGTGTGCACCTAAAGCTACCTTAATGAAATTGGTGTTGTTCTTCTGATCCTATGAATACCATAGGCAGGCAGCTACAGTATTTACAGTTAGCGTACTGTGTCCTCTGCATAGTGTGCACCTAGAGCTACCTAAAGACAATTGCTGTTGTTCTGCTCCTATTAATACCACAGGCAGGAAGCAACAGTATTTACAGTTAGTGTACTGTGTCCTCTGCACAGTGTGCACCTAAAGCTACCTGAAGAAAATTGGTGGTGTTCTTCTGATCCTATTAATACCACAGGCAGACAGTTACAGTATTTACAGTTAGTGTACTGTGTCCTCTGCACAGTGTGCACCTAAAGCTACCTGAAGAAAATTGGTGGTGTTCTTCTGATCCTATTAATACCACAGGCAGGCAGCTACAGTATTTACAGTTAGTGTACTGTGTCCTCTGCACAGTGTGCACCTAAAGCTACCTGAAGAAAATTGGTGGTGGTCTTCTGATCCTATTAATACCACAGACAGGCAGCTACAATATTTAGAGTTAGTGTACTGTGTCCTCTGCACAGTGTGCCCCTAAAGCTACCTTAATAAAATTGGTGTTGTTCTTCTGATCATATTAATACCACAGGCAGACAGCTACAGTATTTACAGTTAGTGTACTGTGTCCTCTGAACAGTGTGCACCTAAAGCTACCTAAAGATAATTGTTGTTGTTCTGCTCCTATTAATACCACAGTTAGGAAGCTACAGTATTTACAGTTAGTGTACTGTGTCCTCTGCACAGTGTGCACCAAAAGCTACCTGAAGAAAATTGGTGGTGTTCTTCTGATCCTATTAATACCACAGGCAGACAGCTACAGTATTTACAGTTAGTGTACTGTGTCCTCTGCACAGTGTGCACCTAAAGTTACCTGAAGACAATTGCTGTTGTTCTGCTCCTATTAATACCACAGGCAGGCAGCTACAGTATTTACAGTTAGTGTACTGTGTCCTCTGCACAGTGTGCACCTAAAGCTACCTGAAGAAAATTGGTGGTGGTCTTCTGATCCTATTAATACCACAGACAGGCAGCTACAGTATTTAGAGTTAGTGTACTGAGTCCTCTGCACAGGGTGCCCCTAAAGCTATCTGAATAAAATTGGTGGTGTTCTTCTGATCCTATTAATACCACAGACAGGCAGCTACAGTATTTACAGTTAGTGTACTGTGTCCTCTGCACAGTGTGCACCTAAAGCTACCTGAAGAAAATTGGTGGTGTTCTTCTGATCCTATTAATACCACAGACAGGCAGCTACGGTATTTAGAGTTAGTGTACTGTGTCCTCTGCACATTGTGCACCTAAAGCTACCTGAAGACAATTGCTGTTGTTCTGCTCCTATTAATACCACAGGCAGGCAGCTACAGTATTTACAGTTAGTGTACTGTGTCCTCTGCACAGTGTGCAAATAAAGCTACCTGAATAAAATTGGTGGTGTTCTTCTGATCCTATTAATACCACAGACAGGCAGCTACAGTATTTACAGTTAGTGTACTGTTTCATCTGCACAGTGTGCACCTAAAGTTACCTGAAGACAATTGCTGTTCTTCTGCTCCTATTAATATCACAGGCAGGTAGCTACAGTATTTACAGTTAGTTTACTGTGTCCTCTGCACAGTGTGCACCTAAAGCTACCTGAAGACAATTGCTGTTGTTCTGCTCCTATTAATACCACAAGCAGGCAGCTACAATATTTACAGTTAGTGTACTGTGTCCTCTGCACAGTGTGAATTTAAAGATACCTGAATAAAATTGGTGGTGTTCTTCTGATCCTATCAATACCACAGGCACCCAGCTACAGTATTTACAGTTAGTGTACTGTGTCCTCTGCACAGTGTGAATTTACACCTACCTGAACACAATTTCTGTTGTTCTGCTCCAAATAATACCCAAGGCAGGCAGCTACAGTATTTACAGTTAGTGTACTGTGTCCTCTGCACAATGTGCCCCTAAAGCTACCTGAATAAAATTGGTGGTGTTCTTCTGATCCTATTAATACCATAGGCAGGCAGCTACAGTATTTACAGTTAGTGTACTGTGTCCTCTGCACAGTGTGCACCTAAAGCTACCTGAAGAAAATTGGTGGTGTTCTTCTGATTATATTAATACCACAGACAGGCAGCTAGAGTATTTAGAGTTAGTGTACTGTGTCCTCTGCACAGTGTGCCCCTAAAGCTACCTGAATAAAATTGGTGGTGTTCTTCTGATCCTATTAATACCAAAGGCAGGCAGCTACAATATTTACAGTTGGTGTACTGCGTCCTCTGCACAGTGTGAATCCAAAGCTACCTGAACACAATTGCTGTTGTTCTGCTCCTAATAATACCACAGGCAGGCAGCTACAGTATTTACAGTTAGTGTACTGTGTCCTCTGCACAGTTTGCCCCTAAAGCTACCTGAATAAAATTGGTGGTGTTCTTCTGATCCTATTAATACCAGAGGCAGGCAGCTACAGTATTTACAGTTAGTGTACTGTGCCTCTTCACAGTGTGCAAATAAAGCTACCTGATGACAATTACTGTTGTTCTGCTCCTATTAATACCACAGACAGGCAGCTACAGAATTTACAGTTAGTGTACTGTGTCCTCTGCACAGTGTGCACCTAAAGCTACCTGAATAAAATTGGTGGTGTTCTTCTGATCCCATTAATACCATAGGCAGGCAGCTACAGTATTTACAGTTAGTGTACTGTGTCCTCTGCACAGTGTGCATCTAAAGCTACCTGAAGAAAATTGGTGGTGTTCTTCTGATCCTATTAATACCACAGACAGGCAGCTACAGAATTTACAGTTAGTGTACTGTGTCCTCTGCACAGTGTGCACCTAAAGCTACCTGAATAAAATTGGTGGCGTTCTTCTGATCCTATTAATACCATGGGCAGGCAGCTACAGTATTTACAGTTAGTGCACTGTGTCCTCTGCACAGTGTGCACCTAAAGCTACCTGAAGACGATTTCTGTTGTTCTGCTCCTATTAATACCACAGGCAGGCAGCTACAGTATTTACAGTTAGTGTACTGTGTCCTCTTCACAATGTGCACCTAAAGCTGCCTTAATAAAATTGGTGTTGTTCTTCTGATCCTATTAATACCATAGGCAGGCAGCTACAGTATTTAAAGTTAGTGTACTGTGTCCTCTGCACAGTGCGCACCTAAAGCTACCTGAAGACAATTGCTATTGTTCTGCTCCTATTAAAACCACAGGCAGGCAGCTACAGTATTTACAGTTAGTGTACTGTGTCCTCTGCATAGTGTGCACCTAAAGCTACCTGAAGACAATTGCTGTTGTTCTGCTCCTATTAATACCAAAGGCAGGCAGCTACAGTATTTACAGTTAGTGTACTGTGTCCTCTGCACAGTGTGAATTTAAACCTACCTGAATACAATTGGTGGTGTTCTTCTGATCCTATTAATACCACAGGCAGACAGCTACAGTATTTACAGTTAGTGTACTGTGTCCTCTGCACAGTGTGCACCTAAAGCTATCTAAAGACAATTGCTGTTGTTCTGCTTCTATTAATACCACAGGCAGGAAGCTACAGTATTTACAGTTAGTGTACTGTGTCCTCTGCACAGTGTGCACCTAAAGCTACCTGAAGAAAATTGGTGGTGTTCTTCTGATCCTATTAATACCACAGACAGGCAGCTACAGTATTTACAGTTAGTGTACTGTGTCCTCTGCACAGTTTGCCCCTAAAGCTACCTGAATAAAATTGGTGGTGTTCTTCTGATCCTATTAATACCATAGGCAGGCAGCTACAGTATTTACAGTTAGTGTACTGTGCCTCTTCACAGTGTGCAAATAAAGCTACCTGATGACAATTACTGTTGTTCTGCTCCTATTAATACCACAGACAGGCAGCTACAGTATTTACAGTTAGTGTACTGTGTCCTCTGCACAGTGTGCAAATAAAGCTACCTGAATAAAATGGGTGGTGTTCTTCTGATCCTATTAATACCACAGGCAGGCAGCTAAAGTATTTACAGTTAGTGTACTGTGTCATCTGCACAGTGTGCACCTAAAGCTACCTGAAGACAATTGCTGTTGTTCTGCTCCTATTAATACCACAGGCAGGCAGCTACAGTATTTACAGATAGTGTACTGTGTCCTCTGCACAGTGTGCACCTAAAACTACCTGAAGAAAATTGGTGGTGTTCTTCTGATCCTATTAATACCACAGACAGGCAGCTGCAGTATTTACAGTTAGTGTACTGTGTCCTCTGCACAGTGTGCACCTAAAACTACCTGAAGAAAATTGGTGGTGTTCTTCTGATCCTATTAATACCACAGACAGGCAGCTACAGTATTTACAGTTAGTGTACTGTGTCCTCTGCACAGTGTGCACCTAAAGCTACCTGAATAAAATTGGTGGTGTTCTTCTGATCCTATTAATACCACAGACAGGCAGCTACAGTATTTACAGTTAGTGTACTTTGTCTTCTGCACAGTGTGCACCTAAAGCTACCTACAGACAATTGCTGTTGTTCTGCTAATATTAATACCACAGGCAGGCAGCTACAGTATTTACAGTTAGTGTACTGTGTCCTCTACACAGTGTGCACCTAAAACTACCTGAAGAAAATTGGTGGTATTCTTCTGATCCTATTAATACCACAGACAGGCAGCTACAGTATTTACAGTTAGTGTACTGTGTCCTCTGCACAGTGTGAATTTACACCTACCTGAACACAATTTCTGTTGTTCTGCTCCAATTAATACCCAAGGCAGGCAGCTACAGTATTTACAGTTAGTGTACTGTGTCTTCTGCACAGTGTGCCCCTAAATCTACCTGAATAAAATTGGTGGTGTTCTTCTGATCCTATTAATACCAGAGGCAGGCAGCTACAGTATTTACAGTTAGTGTACTGTGTCCTCTGCACAGTGTGCACCTAAAGCTACCTGAAGAAAATTGGTGGTGTTCTTCTGATCCTATTAATACCACAGGCAGGCAGCTACAGTATTTACAGTTAGTGTACTGTGTCCTCTTCACAGTGTGCACCTAAAGCTACCTTAATGAAATTGGTGTTGTTCTTCTGATCCTATGAATACCATAGGCAGGCAGCTACAGTATTTACAGTTAGCGTACTGTGTCCTCTGCATAGTGTGCACCTAGAGCTACCTAAAGACAATTGCTGTTGTTCTGCTCCTATTAATACCACAGGCAGGAAGCAACAGTATTTACAGTTAGTGTACTGTGTCCTCTGCACAGTGTGCACCTAAAGCTACCTGAAGAAAATTGGTGGTGTTCTTCTGATCCTATTAATACCACAGGCAGACAGTTACAGTATTTACAGTTAGTGTACTGTGTCCTCTGCACAGTGTGCACCTAAAGCTACCTGAAGAAAATTGGTGGTGTTCTTCTGATCCTATTAATACCACAGGCAGGCAGCTACAGTATTTACAGTTAGTGTACTGTGTCCTCTGCACAGTGTGCACCTAAAGCTACCTGAAGAAAATTGGTGGTGGTCTTCTGATCCTATTAATACCACAGACAGGCAGCTACAATATTTAGAGTTAGTGTACTGTGTCCTCTGCACAGTGTGCCCCTAAAGCTACCTTAATAAAATTGGTGGTGTTCTTCTGATCCTATTAATACCACAGGCAGGCAGCTAAAGTATTTACAGTTAGTGTACTGTGTCATCTGCACAGTGTGCACCTAAAGCTACCTGAAGACAATTGCTGTTGTTCTGCTCCTATTAATACCACAGGCAGGCAGCTACAGTATTTACAGATAGTGTACTGTGTCCTCTGCACAGTGTGCACCTAAAACTACCTGAAGAAAATTGGTGGTGTTCTTCTGATCCTATTAATACCACAGACAGGCAGCTGCAGTATTTACAGTTAGTGTACTGTGTCCTCTGCACAGTGTGCACCTAAAACTACCTGAAGAAAATTGGTGGTGTTCTTCTGATCCTATTAATACCACAGACAGGCAGCTACAGTATTTACAGTTAGTGTACTGTGTCCTCTGCACAGTGTGCACCTAAAGCTACCTGAATAAAATTGGTGGTGTTCTTCTGATCCTATTAATACCACAGACAGGCAGCTACAGTATTTACAGTTAGTGTACTTTGTCTTCTGCACAGTGTGCACCTAAAGCTACCTACAGACAATTGCTGTTGTTCTGCTAATATTAATACCACAGGCAGGCAGCTACAGTATTTACAGTTAGTGTACTGTGTCCTCTACACAGTGTGCACCTAAAACTACCTGAAGAAAATTGGTGGTATTCTTCTGATCCTATTAATACCACAGACAGGCAGCTACAGTATTTACAGTTAGTGTACTGTGTCCTCTGCACAGTGTGAATTTACACCTACCTGAACACAATTTCTGTTGTTCTGCTCCAATTAATACCCAAGGCAGGCAGCTACAGTATTTACAGTTAGTGTACTGTGTCTTCTGCACAGTGTGCCCCTAAATCTACCTGAATAAAATTGGTGGTGTTCTTCTGATCCTATTAATACCAGAGGCAGGCAGCTACAGTATTTACAGTTAGTGTACTGTGTCCTCTGCACAGTGTGCACCTAAAGCTACCTGAAGAAAATTGGTGGTGTTCTTCTGATCCTATTAATACCACAGGCAGGCAGCTACAGTATTTACAGTTAGTGTACTGTGTCCTCTTCACAGTGTGCACCTAAAGCTACCTTAATGAAATTGGTGTTGTTCTTCTGATCCTATGAATACCATAGGCAGGCAGCTACAGTATTTACAGTTAGCGTACTGTGTCCTCTGCATAGTGTGCACCTAGAGCTACCTAAAGACAATTGCTGTTGTTCTGCTCCTATTAATACCACAGGCAGGAAGCAACAGTATTTACAGTTAGTGTACTGTGTCCTCTGCACAGTGTGCACCTAAAGCTACCTGAAGAAAATTGGTGGTGTTCTTCTGATCCTATTAATACCACAGGCAGACAGTTACAGTATTTACAGTTAGTGTACTGTGTCCTCTGCACAGTGTGCACCTAAAGCTACCTGAAGAAAATTGGTGGTGTTCTTCTGATCCTATTAATACCACAGGCAGGCAGCTACAGTATTTACAGTTAGTGTACTGTGTCCTCTGCACAGTGTGCACCTAAAGCTACCTGAAGAAAATTGGTGGTGGTCTTCTGATCCTATTAATACCACAGACAGGCAGCTACAATATTTAGAGTTAGTGTACTGTGTCCTCTGCACAGTGTGCCCCTAAAGCTACCTTAATAAAATTGGTGTTGTTCTTCTGATCATATTAATACCACAGGCAGACAGCTACAGTATTTACAGTTAGTGTACTGTGTCCTCTGAACAGTGTGCACCTAAAGCTACCTAAAGATAATTGTTGTTGTTCTGCTCCTATTAATACCACAGTTAGGAAGCTACAGTATTTACAGTTAGTGTACTGTGTCCTCTGCACAGTGTGCACCAAAAGCTACCTGAAGAAAATTGGTGGTGTTCTTCTGATCCTATTAATACCACAGGCAGACAGCTACAGTATTTACAGTTAGTGTACTGTGTCCTCTGCACAGTGTGCACCTAAAGTTACCTGAAGACAATTGCTGTTGTTCTGCTCCTATTAATACCACAGGCAGGCAGCTACAGTATTTACAGTTAGTGTACTGTGTCCTCTGCACAGTGTGCACCTAAAGCTACCTGAAGAAAATTGGTGGTGGTCTTCTGATCCTATTAATACCACAGACAGGCAGCTACAGTATTTAGAGTTAGTGTACTGAGTCCTCTGCACAGGGTGCCCCTAAAGCTATCTGAATAAAATTGGTGGTGTTCTTCTGATCCTATTAATACCACAGACAGGCAGCTACAGTATTTACAGTTAGTGTACTGTGTCCTCTGCACAGTGTGCACCTAAAGCTACCTGAAGAAAATTGGTGGTGTTCTTCTGATCCTATTAATACCACAGACAGGCAGCTACGGTATTTAGAGTTAGTGTACTGTGTCCTCTGCACATTGTGCACCTAAAGCTACCTGAAGACAATTGCTGTTGTTCTGCTCCTATTAATACCACAGGCAGGCAGCTACAGTATTTACAGTTAGTGTACTGTGTCCTCTGCACAGTGTGCAAATAAAGCTACCTGAATAAAATTGGTGGTGTTCTTCTGATCCTATTAATACCACAGACAGGCAGCTACAGTATTTACAGTTAGTGTACTGTTTCATCTGCACAGTGTGCACCTAAAGTTACCTGAAGACAATTGCTGTTCTTCTGCTCCTATTAATATCACAGGCAGGTAGCTACAGTATTTACAGTTAGTTTACTGTGTCCTCTGCACAGTGTGCACCTAAAGCTACCTGAAGACAATTGCTGTTGTTCTGCTCCTATTAATACCACAAGCAGGCAGCTACAATATTTACAGTTAGTGTACTGTGTCCTCTGCACAGTGTGAATTTAAAGATACCTGAATAAAATTGGTGGTGTTCTTCTGATCCTATCAATACCACAGGCACCCAGCTACAGTATTTACAGTTAGTGTACTGTGTCCTCTGCACAGTGTGAATTTACACCTACCTGAACACAATTTCTGTTGTTCTGCTCCAAATAATACCCAAGGCAGGCAGCTACAGTATTTACAGTTAGTGTACTGTGTCCTCTGCACAATGTGCCCCTAAAGCTACCTGAATAAAATTGGTGGTGTTCTTCTGATCCTATTAATACCATAGGCAGGCAGCTACAGTATTTACAGTTAGTGTACTGTGTCCTCTGCACAGTGTGCACCTAAAGCTACCTGAAGAAAATTGGTGGTGGTCTTCTGATCCTATTAATACCACAGAGAGGCAGCTACAGAATTTACAGTTAGTGTACTGTGTCCTCTGCACAGTGTGCACCTAAAGCTACCTGAAGAAAATTGGTGGTGTTCTTCTGATTATATTAATACCACAGACAGGCAGCTAGAGTATTTAGAGTTAGTGTACTGTGTCCTCTGCACAGTGTGCCCCTAAAGCTACCTGAATAAAATTGGTGGTGTTCTTCTGATCCTATTAATACCAAAGGCAGGCAGCTACAATATTTACAGTTGGTGTACTGCGTCCTCTGCACAGTGTGAATCCAAAGCTACCTGAACACAATTGCTGTTGTTCTGCTCCTAATAATACCACAGGCAGGCAGCTACAGTATTTACAGTTAGTGTACTGTGTCCTCTGCACAGTTTGCCCCTAAAGCTACCTGAATAAAATTGGTGGTGTTCTTCTGATCCTATTAATACCAGAGGCAGGCAGCTACAGTATTTACAGTTAGTGTACTGTGCCTCTTCACAGTGTGCAAATAAAGCTACCTGATGACAATTACTGTTGTTCTGCTCCTATTAATACCACAGACAGGCAGCTACAGTATTTACAGTTAGTGTACTGTGTCCTCTGCACAGTGTGCAAATAAAGCTACCTGAATAAAATGGGTGGTGTTCTTCTGATCCTATTAATACCACAGGCAGGCAGCTAAAGTATTTACAGTTAGTGTACTGTGTCATCTGCATAGTGTGCACCTAAAGCTACCTGAAGACAATTGCTGTTGTTCTGCTCCTATTAATACCACAGGCAGGCAGCTACAGTATTTACAGATAGTGTACTGTGTCCTCTGCACAGTGTGCACCTAAAACTACCTGAACAAAATTGGTGGTGTTCTTCTGATCCTATTAATACCACAGACAGGCAGCTACAGTATTTACAGTTAGTGTACTGTGTCCTCTGCACAGTGTGCACCTAAAACTACCTGAAGAAAATTGGTGGTGTTCTTCTGATCCTAATAATACCACAGACAGGCAGCTACAGTATTTACAGTTAGTGTACTGTGTCCTCTGCACAGTGTGCACCTAAAGCTACCTGAATAAAATTGGTGGTATTCTTCTGATCCTATTAATACCACAGACAGGCAGCTACAGTATTTACAGTTAGTGTACTGTGTCCTCTGCACAGTGTGCACCTAAAGCTACCTGAAGACAATTGCTATTGTTCTGCTCCTATTAATACCACAGGCAGGCAGCTACAGTATTTACAGTTAGTGTACTGTGTCCTCTTCACAGTGTGCACCTAAAGCTACCTTAATGAAATTGGTGTTGTTCTTCTGATCCTATGAATACCATAGGCAGGCAGCTACAGTATTTACAGTTAGCGTACTGTGTCCTCTGCATAGTGTGCACCTAGAGCTACCTAAAGACAATTGCTGTTGTTCTGCTCCTATTAATACCACAGGCAGGAAGCAACAGTATTTACAGTTAGTGTACTGTGTCCTCTGCACAGTGTGCACCTAAAGCTACCTGAAGAAAATTGGTGGTGTTCTTCTGATCCTATTAATACCACAGGCAGACAGTTACAGTATTTACAGTTAGTGTACTGTGTCCTCTGCACAGTGTGCACCTAAAGCTACCTGAAGACAATTGCTGTTGTTCTGCTCCTATTAATACCACAGGCAGGCAGCTACAGTATTTACAGTTAGTGTACTGTGTCCTCTGCACAGTGTGCACCTAAAGCTACCTGAAGAAAATTGGTGGTGGTCTTCTGATCCTATTAATACCACAGACAGGCAGCTACAATATTTAGAGTTAGTGTACTGTGTCCTCTGCACAGTGTGCCCCTAAAGCTACCTTAATAAAATTGGTGTTGTTCTTCTGATCCTATTAATACCACAGGCAGACAGCTACAGTATTTACAGTTAGTGTACTGTGTCCTCTGCACAGTGTGCACCTAAAGCTACCTAAAGATAATTGTTGTTGTTCTGCTCCTATTAATACCACAGTCAGGAAGCTACAGTATTTACAGTTAGTGTACTGTGTCCTCTGCACAGTGTGCACCAAAAGCTACCTGAAGAAAATTGGTGGTGTTCTTCTGATCCTATTAATACCAGAGGCAGACAGCTACAGTATTTACAGTTAGTGTACTGTGTCCTCTGCACAGTGTGCACCTAAAGCTACCTGAAGACAATTGCTGTTGTTCTGCTCCTATTAATACCACAGGCAGGAAGTTACAGTATTTACAGTTAGTGTACAGTGTCCTCTGCACAGTGTGCACCTAAAGCTACATGAAGAAAATTGGTGGTGTTCTTCTGATCCTATTAATACCACAGGCAGACAGCTACAGTATTTACAGTTAGTGTACTGTGTCCTCTGCACAGTGTGCACCTAAAGCTACCTGAAGACAATTGCTGTTGTTCTGCTACTATTAATACCATAGGCAGGCAGCTACAGTATTTACAGTTAGTGTACTGTGTCCTCTGCACAGTGTGCACCTAAAGCTACCTGAAGAAAATTGGTGGTGTTCTTCTGATCCTATTAATACCACAGAAAGGCAGCTACGGTATTTAGAGTTAGTGTACTGTGTCCTCTGCACAGTGTGCACCTAAAGCTACCTGAAGACAATTGCTGTTGTTCTGCTCCTATTAATACCACAGGCAGGCAGCTACAGTATTTACAGTTAGTGTACTGTGTCCTCTGCACAGTGTGCAAATAAAGCTACCTGAATAAAATTGGTGGTGCTCTTCTGATCCTATTAATACCACAGACAGGCAGCTACAGTATTTACAGTTAGTGTACTGTGTCATCTGCACAGTGTGCACCTAAAGTTACCTGAAGACAATTGCTGTTCTTCTGCTCCTATTAATACCACAGGCAGGTAGCTACAGTATTTACAGTTAGTTTACTGTGTCCTCTGCACAGTGAGCACCTAAAGCTACCTGAAGACAATTGCTGTTGTTCTGCTCCTATTAATACCACAAGCAGGCAGCTACAATATTTACAGTTAGTGTACTGTGTCCTCTGCACAGTGTGAATTTAAAGATACCTGAATAAAATTGGTGGTGTTCTTCTGATCCTATCAATACCACAGGCACCCAGCTACAGTATTTACAGTTAGTGTACTGTGTCCTCTGCACAGTGTGAATTTACACCTACCTGAACACAATTTCTGTTGTTCTGCTCCAATTAATACCCAAGGCAGGCAGCTACAGTATTTACAGTTAGTGTACTGTGTCCTCTGCACAATGTGCCCCTAAAGCTACCTGAATAAAATTGGTGGTGTTCTTCTGATCCTATTAATACCATAGGCAGGCAGCTACAGTATTTACAGTTAGTGTACTGTGTCCTCTGCACAGTGTGCACCTAAAGCTACCTGAAGAAAATTGGTGGTGGTCTTCTGATCCTATTAATACCACAGAGAGGCAGCTACAGAATTTACAGTTAGTGTACTGTGTCCTCTGCACAGTGTGCACCTAAAGCTACCTGAAGACAATTGCTGTTGTTCTGCTCCTATTAATACCACAGGCAGGCAGCTACAGTATTTACAGTTAGTGTACTGTGTCCTCTGCACAGTGTGCACCTAAAGCTACCTGAAGACAATTGCTGTTGTTCTGCTCCTATTTATACCACAGGCAGGCAGATTCAGTATTTACAGTTAGTGTACTGTGTCCTCTGCACAGTGAGCACCTAAAGCTACCTGAAGAAAAATGGTGGTGTTCTTCTGATCCTATTAATACCACAGACAGGCAGCTACCGTATTTACAGTTAGTGTACTGTGTCCTCTGCACAGTGTGCACCTAAAGCTACCTGAATAAAATTGGTGGTGTTCTTCTGATCCTATCAATACCACAGGCAGGCAGCTACAGTATTTACAGTTAGTGTACTGTGTCCTCTGCACAGTGTGAATTTACACCTACCTGAACACAATTTCTGTTGTTCTGCTCCAATTAATACCCAAGGCAGGCAGCTACAGTATTTACAATTAGTGTACTGGGTCCTCTGCACAGTGTGCCCCTAAAGCTACCTGAATAAAATTGGTGGTGTTCTTCTGATCCTATTAATACCAGAGGCAGGCAGCTACAGTATTTACAGTTAGTGTACTGTGTCCTCTGCACATTGTGCACCAAAAGCTACCTGAAGAAAATTGGTGGTGTTCTTCTGATCCTATTAATACCACAGACAGGCAGCTACAGAATTTACAGTTAGTGTACTGTGTCCTCTGCACAGTGTGCACCTAAAGCTACCTGAATAAAATTGGTGGTGTTCTTCTGATCCCATTAATACCATAGGCAGGCAGCTACAGTATTTACAGTTAGTGTACTGTGTCCTCTGCACAGTGTGCACCTAAAGCTACCTGAAGACGATTGCTGTTGTTCTGCTCCTATTAATACCACAGGCAGGCAGCTACAGTATTTACAGTTAGTGTACTGTGTCCTCTGCACAGTGTGCACCTAAAGCTACCTGAAGAAAATTGGTGGTGTTCTTCTGATCCTATTAATACCACAGACAGGCAGCTACAGTATTTACAGTTAGTGTACTGTGTCCTCTGCACAGTGTGCACCTAAAGCTACCTGAAGACAATTGCTGTTGTTCTGCTCCTATTAATACCACAGGCAGGCAGCTACAGTATTTACAGTTAGTGTACTGTGTCCTCTGCACAGTGTGCAAATAAAGCTACCTGAAGACATTTGCTGTTGTTCTGCTCCTATTTATACCACAGGCAGGCAGCTTCAGTATTTACAGTTAGTGTACTGTGTCCTCTGCACAGTGTGCACCTAAAGCTACCTGAAGACAATTGCTGTTCTTCTGCTCCTATTAATACCACAGGCAGGTAGCTACAGTATTTACAATTAGTTTACTGTGTCCTCTGCACAGTGTGCACCTAAAGCTACCTGAAGACAATTGCTGTTGTCCTCTTCCTATTAATACCACAGGCAGGCAGCTACAGTATTTACAGTTAGTGTACTGTGTCCTCTGCACAGTGTGAATTTACACCTAATTGAACACAATTTCTGTTGTTCTGCTCCAATTAATACCCAAGGCAGGCAGCTACAGTATTTACAGTTAGTGTACTGTGCCCTCTGCACAGTGTGCACCTAAAGCTACCTGAAGACGATTGCTGTTGTTCTGCTTCTATTAATACCACAGGCAGGCAGCTACTGTATTTACAGTTAGTGTACTGTGTCCTCTTCACAATGTGCACCTAAAGCTGCCTTAATAAAATTGGTGTTGTTCTTCTGATCCTATTAATACCATAGGCAGGCAGCTACAGTATTTACAGTTAGTGTACTGTGTCCTCTGCACAGTGTGCACCTAAAGCTACCTGAAGAAAATTGGTGGTGTTCTTCTGATCCTATTAATACCACAGACAGGCAGCTACAGTATTTACAGTTAGTGTACTGTGTCCTCTTCACAGTGTGCACCTAAAGCTACCTTAATAAAATTGGTGTTGTTCTTCTGATCCTATTAATACCACAGACAGACAGCTACAGTATTTACAGTTAGTGTACTGTGTCCTCTGCACAGTGTGCACCTAAAGCTACCTGAAGACAATTGCTGTTGTTCTGCTCCTATTAATACCACAGGCAGGCAGCTACAGTATTTACAGTTAGTGTACTGTGTCCTCTGCACAGTGTGCACCTAAAGCTACCTGAAGAAAATTGGTGGTGGTCTTCTGATCCTATTAATACCACAGACAGGCAGCTACAGTATTTAGAGTTAGTGTACTGTGTCCTTTGCACAGGGTGCCCCTAAAGCTATCTGAATAAAATTGGTGGTGTTCTTCCGATCCTATTAATACCACAGACAGGCAGCTACAGTATTTACAGTTAGTGTACTGTGTCCTCTGCACAGTGTGCACCTAAAGCTACCTGAAGAAAATTGGTGGTGTTCTTCTGATCCTATTAATACCACAGACAGGCAGCTACGGTATTTAGAGTTAGTGTACTGTGTCCTCTGCACAGTGTGCACCTAAAGCTACCTGAAGACAATTGCTGTTGTTCTGCTCCTATTAATACCACAGGCAGGCAGCTACAGTATTTACAGTTAGTGTACTGTGTCCTCTGCACAGTGTGAATTTACACCTACCTGAACACAATTTCTGTTGTTCTGCTCCAATTAATACCCAAGGCAGGCAGCTACAGTATTTACAGTTAGTGTACTGTGTCCTCTGCACAGTGTGCACCTAAAGCTACCTGAAGAAAATTGGTGGTGTTCTTCTGATCCTATTAATACCACAGACAGGCAGCTACAGTATTTATAGTTAATGTACTGTGTCCTCTGCACAGTGTGCAAATAAAGCTACCTGAATAAAATTGGTGGTGTTCTTCTGATCCTGTTAATACCACAGACAGGCAGCTACAGTATTTACAGTTAATGTACTGTGTCATCTGCACAGTGTGCACCTAAAGTTACCTGAAGACAATTGCTGTTCTTCTGCTCCTATTAATACCACAGGCAGGTAGCTACAGTATTTACAGTTAGTTTACTGTGTCCTCTGCACAGTGTGCACCTAAAGCTACCTGAAGACAATTGCTGTTGTTCTGCTCCTATTAATACCACAAGCAGGCAGCTACAATATTTACAGTTAGTGTACTGTGTCCTCTGCACAGTGTGAATTTAAAGATACCTGAATAAAATTGGTGGTGTTCTTCTGATCATATCAATACCACAGGCACCCAGCTACAGTATTTACAGTTAGTGTACTGTGTCCTCTGCACAGTGTGAATTTACACCTACCTGAACACAATTTCTGTTGTTCTGCTCCAATTAATACCCAAGGCAGGCAGCTACAGTATTTACAGTTAGTGTACTGTGTCCTCTGCACAGTGTGCACCTAAAGCTACCTGAATAAAATTGGTGTTGTTCTTCTGATCCTATTAATACCATAGGCAGGCAGCTACAGTATTTACAGTTAGTGTACTGTGTCCTCTGCACAGTGTGCACCTAAAGCTACCTGAAGAAAATTGGTGGTGGTCTTCTGATTATATTAATACCACAGACAGGCAGCTAGAGTATTTAGAGTTAGTGTACTGTGTCCTCTGCACAGTGTGCCCCTAAAGCTACCTGAATAAAATTGGTGGTGTTCTTCTGATCCTATTAATACCAAAGGCAGGCAGCTACAATATTTACAGTTGCTGTACTGCGTCCTCTACACAGTGTGAATCCAAAGCTGCCTGAACACAATTGCTGTTGTTCTGCTCCTATTAATACCACAGGCAGGCAGCTACAGTATTTACAGTTAGTGTACTGTGTCCTCTGCACAGTGTGCACCTAAAGCTACCTGAAGAAAATTGGTGGTGTTCTTCTGATCCTATTAATACCACAGACAGGCAGCTACAGTATTTACAGTTAGTGTACTGTGTCCTCTGCACAGTGTGCACCTAAAGCTACCTGAAGACAATTGCTGTTGTTCTGCTCCTATTAATACCACAGGCAGGCAGCTACAGTATTTACAGTTAGTGTACTGTGTCCTCTGCACAGTGTGCACCTAAATCTACCTGAAGACAATTGCTGTTGTTCTGCTCCTATTTATACCACAGGCAGGCAGCTAAAGTATTTACAGTTAGTGTACTGTGTCCTCTGCACAGTGTGCACCTAAAGCTACCTGAATAAAATTGGTGGTAATCTTCTGATCCTATTAATACCACAGGCAGGCAGCTACGCTATTTACAGTTAGTGTACTGTGTCCTCTGCACAGTGTGCACCTAAAGCTACCTGAAGACAATTGCTGTTGTTCTGTTTCTATTAATACCACAGGCAGGCAGCTACAGTATTTACAGTTAGTGTACTGTGTCCTCTGCACAGTGTGCACCTAAAGCTACTTGAAGAAAATTGGTGGTGTTCTTCTGATCCTATTAATACCACAGACAGGCAGCTACAGTATTTACAGTTAGTGTACTGTGTCCTCTGCACAGTGTGCACCTAAAGCTACGTGAAGACAATTGCTGTTGTTCTGCTCCTATTTATACCACAGGCAGGCAGCTACAGTATTTACAGTTAGTGTACTGTGTCCTCTGCATAGTGTGCCCCTAATCTACCTGAATAAAATTGGTGGTGTTGTTCTGATCCTATTAATACCACAGGCAGGCAGCTACAATATTTACAGTTAGTGTACTATGTCCTCTGCACAGTGTGAATCTAAAGCTACCTGAACACATTTGCTGTTGTTATGCTCCTATTAATACCACAGGCAGGCAGCTACAGTGTTTATAGTTAGTGTACTGTGTCCTCTGCACAGTGTGCACCTAAAGCTACCTGAAGTAAATTGGTGGTGTTCTTCTGCTCCTATTAATATCAAAGGCAGGCAGCTACAGTATTTACAGTTAGTGTATTGTGTCCTCTGCACAGTGTTCACCTAAAGCTACCTGAAGACATTTGCTGTTGTTCTGCTTCTATTAATACCACAGGTAGGCAGCTACAGTATTTACAGTTAGTGTACTGTGTCCTCTGCACAGTGTGCACCTAAAGCTACCTGAAGAAAATTGGTGGTGGTTTTCTGATCCTATTAATACCACAGACAGTCAGCTACAGTATTTAGAGTTAGTGTACTGTGTCCTCTGCACAGTGTGCCCCTAAACTACCTGATTAAAATTGGTGGTATTCTTCTGATCCTATTAATACCACAGGCAGGCAGCTACAATATTTACAGTTGGTGTACTGCGTCCTCTGCACAGTGTGAATCTAAAGCTACCTGAACACAATTGCTGTTGTTCTGCTTCTATTAATACCAGAGGCAGGAAGCTACAGTATTTACAGTTGGTGTACTGTGTCCTCTGCACAGTGTGCACCTAAAGCTTCCTGAATACAATTGGTGGTGTTCTTCTGCTCCTATTAATACCACAGGCAGGCAGCTACAGTATTTACAGTTAGTGTACTGTGTCCTCTGCACAGTGTGCACCTAAAGCTACATGAAGAAAATTGCTGTTGTTATGCTTCTATTAATTCCACAGGTAGGCAGCTACAGTATTTACAGTTTGTGTACCGTGTCCTCTGCACAGTGTACACCTAAAGCTTCCTAAAGACAATTGCTGTAGTTCTGCTCCTATTAATACCACAGGCATACAGCTACAGTATTTACAGTTAGTGTACTGTGTTCTCTGCACAGTGTACACCCAAAGGTACCTGAAGACAATTGCTGTTGTTCTGTTCCTATTAATACCACAGGCAGGCAGCTACAGAATTTACAGTTAGTGTACTGTGCCCTCTGCACAGTGTGCAAATAAAGCTACCTGAATAAAATTGGTGGTGTTCTTCTGATCCTATTTATACCACAGGCAGGCAGCTAAAGTATTTACAGTTAGTGTACTGTGTCTTCTGCACAGTGTGCACCTAAAGCTACCTGAAGACAATTGCTGTTGTTCTGCTAATATTAATACCACAGGCAGGCAGCTACAGTATTTACAGTTAGTGTACTGTGTCCTCTGCACAGTGTGCACCTAAAACTACCTGAAGAAAATTGGTGGTGTTCTTCTGATCCTATTAATACCACAGACAGGCAGCTACAGTATTTACAGTTAATGTACTGTGTCCTCTGCACAGTGTGCACCTAAAGCTACCTGAAGAAAATTGGTGGTGTTCTTCTGATCCTATTAATACCACAGGCAAGCAGCTACAATATTTACAGTTAGTGTTTCATGCATCCTCTGCACAGTGTGAATCTAAAGCTACCTGCAGACAATTGCTGTTGTTCTGCTTCTATTAATACCACAGGTAAGCAGCTACAGTATTTACAGTTTATGTACTGTGCCCTCTGCACAGTGTGCACCTAAAGCTACCTGAAGGAAATTGGTGATGTTCTTCTGATCCTATTAATAACACAGACAGGCAGCTACAGTATTTATAGTTAGTGTACTGTGTCCGCTGCACAGTGTGCACCTAATGCTACTGAAGACAATTGCTGTTGTTTTGCTTCTATTAATACCACAGGTAGGCAGCTACAGTATTTACAGTTAGTGTACTGTGTCTTCTGCACAGTGTGCACCTAAAGCTACCTGAAGAAAATTGGTGGTGTTCTTCTGCTCCTATTAATACCACAGGCAGGCAGCTACAGTATTTACAGTTAGTGTACTGTGTCCTCTGCACAGTGTGCACCTAAAGCTACCTGAAGACAATTGCTGTTGTTCTGCTCCTATTAATATCACAGGCAGGCAGCTACAGTATTTACAGTTAGTGTACTGTGTCCTCTGCACAGAGTGCACCTAAAGCTACCTGAAGAAAATTGGTGGTGTTCTTCTGATCCTATTAATACCACAGGCAGGCAGCTACAGTATTTACAGTTAGTGTACTGTGTCCTCTGCACAGTGTGTACCTAATGCTACCTGAAAACAATTGCTGTTGTTTTGCTTCTATTAATACCACAGGTAGGCAGCTACAGTATTTACAGTTAGTGTACTGTGTCCTCGGCACAGTGTGCACCTAAAGCTACCTGAAGAAAATTGGTGGTGTTCTTCTGCTCCTATTAATACCACAGGCAGGCAGCTACAGTATTTACAGTTAGTGTACTGTGTCCTCTGCATATTGTACACCCAAAGCTACCTGAAGACAATTGCTGTTGTTCTGATCCTATTAATACCACAGGCAGGCAGCTACAGTTTTTACAGTTAGTGTACTGTGTCCTCTGCTCAGTGTGCACCTAAAGCTACCTGAAGACAATTGCTGTTGTTCTGCTCCTATTAATACCACAGGCAGTCAGCTACAGTATTTACAGTTAGTGTACTGTGTCCTCTGCACAGAGTGCACCTAAAGCTACCTGAAGAAAATTGGTGGTGTTCTTCTGATCCTATTAATACCACAGGCAGGCAGCTACAGTATTTACAGTTAGAGTACTGTGTCCTCTGCACAGTGTGCACCTAATGCTACCTGAAAACAATTGCTGTTGTTTTCCTTCTATTAATACCACAGGTAGGCAGCTACAGTATTTACAGTTAGTGTACTGTGTCCTCGGCACAGTGTGCACCTAAAGCTACCTGAATAAAATTGGTGGTGTTCTGATCCTTTTAATACCACAGGCAGGCAGCTACAGTATTTACAGTTAGTGTACTGTGTCCTCTGCATATTGTACACCCAATGCTACCTGAAGACAATTGCTGTTGTTCTGATCCTATTAATACCACAGGCAGGCAGCTACAGTTTTTACAGTTGGTGTACTGTATCCTCTGCACAGTGTGCACCTAAAGCTACCTGAAGAGAATTGGTGGTGTTCTTCTGATCCTATTAATACCATAGGCAGGCAGCTACAGTATTTACAGTTAGTGTACTGTGTCATCTGCACAGTGTGCACCTAAAGCTACCTGAAGACGATTGCTGTTGTTCTGCTTCTATTAATACCACAGGCAGGCAGCTACAGTATTTACAGTTAGTGTACTGTGTCCTCTTCACAATGTGCACCTAAAGCTGCCTTAATAAAATTGGTGTTGTTCTTCTGATCCTATGAATACCATAGGCAGGCAGCTACAGTATTTACAGTTAGTGTACTGTGTCCTCTGCACAGTGTGCACCTAAAGCTACCTGAAGACAATTGCTATTGTTCTGCTCCTATTAATACCACAGGCAGGCAGCTAAAGTATTTACAGTTAGTGTACTGTGTCATCTGCACAGTGTGCACCTAAAGCTACCTGAAGACAATTGCTGGTTTTCTGATCCTATTAATACCACAGACAGGCAGCTACAGTATTTACAGTTAGTGTACTGTGTCCTCTGCACAGTGTGCACCTAAAGCTACCTGAATAAAATTTGTGGTGTTCTTCTGATCCTATCAATACCACAGGCAGGCAGCTACAGTATTTACAGTTAGTGTACTGTGTCCTCTGCACAGTGTGCCCCTAAAGCTACCTGAATAAAATTGGTGGTGTTCTTCTGATCCTATTAATACCATAGGCAGGCAGCTACAGTATTTACAGTTAGTGTACTGTGTCCTCTGCACAGTATGCATCTAAAGCTACCTGAAGAAAATTGGTGGTGTTCTTCTGATCCTATTAATACCACAGACAGGCAGCTACAGAATTTACAGTTAGTGTACTGTGTCCTCTGCACAGTGTGCACCTAAAGCTACCTGAATAAAATTGGTGGTGTTCTTCTGATCCTATTAATACCATGGGCAGGCAGCTACAGTATTAACAGTTAGTGTACTGTGTCCTCTGCACAGTGTGCACCTAAAGCTACCTGAAGACGATTGCTGTTGTTCTGCTCCTATTAATACCACAGGCAGGCAGCTACAGTATTTACAGTTAGTGTACTTTGTTCTCTTCAAAATGTGCACCTAAAGCTGCCTTAATAAAATTGGTGTTGTTCTTCTGATCCTATTAATACCATAGGCAGGCAGCTACAGTATTTAAAGTTAGTGTACTGTGTCCTCTGCACAGTGTGCACCTAAAGCTACCTGAAGACAATTGCTATTGTTCTGCTCCTATTAATACCACAGGCAGGCAGCTACAGTATTTACAGTTAGTGTACTGTGTCCTCTGCACAGTGTGCAAATAAAGCTACCTGATGACAATTACTGTTGTTCTGCTCCTATTAATACCACAGACAGGGAGCTACAGTATTTACAGTTAGTGTACTGTGTCCTCTGCACAGTGTGCAAATAAAGCTACCTGAATAAAATGGGTGGTGTTCTTCTGATCCTATTAATACCACAGGCAGGCAGCTAAAGTATTTACAGTTAGTGTACTGTGTCATCTGCACAGTGTGCACCTAAAGCTACCTGAAGACAATTGCTGTTGTTCTGCTAATATTATTACCACAGACAGGCAGCTACAGTATTTACAGTTAGTGTACTGTGTCCTCTGCACAGTGTGCACCTAAATCTACCTTAATGAAATTGGTGTTGTTCTTCTGATCCTATGAATACCATAGGCAGGCAGCTACAGTATTTACAGTTAGCGTACTGTGTCCTCTGCATAGTGTGCACCTAAAGCAACCTAAAGACAATTGCTGTTGTTCTGCTCCTATTAATACCACAGGCAGGAAGCAACAGTATTTACAGTTAGTGTACTGTGTCCTCTGCACAGTGTGCACCTAAAGCTACCTGAAGAAAATTGGTGGTGTTCTTCTGATCCTATTAATACCACAGGCAGACAGTTACAGTATTTACAGTTAGTGTACTGTGTCCTCTGCACAGTGTGCACCTAAAGCTACCTGAAGACAATTGCTGTTGTTCTGCTCCTATTAATACCACAGGCAGGCAGCTACAGTATTTACAGTTAGTGTACTGTGTCCTCTGAACAGTGTGCTCCTAAAGCTACCTGAAGAAAATTGGTGGTGGTCTTCTGATCCTATTAATACCACAGACAGGCAGCTACAATATTTAGAGTTAGTGTACTGTGTCCTCTGCACAGTGTGCCCCTAAAGCTACCTTAATAAAATTGGTGTTGTTCTTCTGATCCTATTAATACCAAAGGCAGACAGCTACAGTATTTACAGTTAGTGTACTGTGTCCTCTGCACAGTGTGCACCTAAAGCTACCTGAAGACAATTGCTGTTGTTCTGCTCCTATTAATACCACAGTCAGGAAGCTACAGTATTTACAGTTAGTGTACAGTGTCCTCTGCACAGTGTGCACCTAAAGCTACCTGAAGAAAATTGGTGGTGTTCTTCTGATCCTATTAATACCATAGGCAGACAGCTACAGTATTTACAGTTAGTGTACTGTGTCCTCTGCACAGTGTGCACCTAAAGCTACCTGAAGACAATTGCTGTTGTTCTGCTCCTATTAATACCACAGGCAGGCAGCTACAGTATTTACAGTTAGTGTACTGTGTCCTCTGCACAGTGTGCACCTAAAGCTACCTGAAGAAAATTGGTGGTGGTCTTCTGATCCTATTAATACCACAGACAGGCAGCTACAGTATTTACAGTTAGTGTACTGTGTCCTCTGCATATTGTACACCCAATGCTACCTGAAGACAATTGCTGTTGTTCTGATCCTATTAATACCACAGGCAGGCAGCTACAGTTTTTACAGTTGGTGTACTGTATCCTCTGCACAGTGTGCACCTAAAGCTACCTGAAGAGAATTGGTGGTGTTCTTCTGATCCTATTAATACCATAGGCAGGCAGCTACAGTATTTACAGTTAGTGTACTGTGTCATCTGCACAGTGTGCACCTAAAGCTACCTGAAGACGATTGCTGTTGTTCTGCTTCTATTAATACCACAGGCAGGCAGCTACAGTATTTACAGTTAGTGTACTGTGTCCTCTTCACAATGTGCACCTAAAGCTGCCTTAATAAAATTGGTGTTGTTCTTCTGATCCTATGAATACCATAGGCAGGCAGCTACAGTATTTACAGTTAGTGTACTGTGTCCTCTGCACAGTGTGCACCTAAAGCTACCTGAAGACAATTGCTATTGTTCTGCTCCTATTAATACCACAGGCAGGCAGCTAAAGTATTTACAGTTAGTGTACTGTGTCATCTGCACAGTGTGCACCTAAAGCTACCTGAAGACAATTGCTGGTTTTCTGATCCTATTAATACCACAGACAGGCAGCTACAGTATTTACAGTTAGTGTACTGTGTCCTCTGCACAGTGTGCACCTAAAGCTACCTGAATAAAATTTGTGGTGTTCTTCTGATCCTATCAATACCACAGGCAGGCAGCTACAGTATTTACAGTTAGTGTACTGTGTCCTCTGCACAGTGTGCCCCTAAAGCTACCTGAATAAAATTGGTGGTGTTCTTCTGATCCTATTAATACCATAGGCAGGCAGCTACAGTATTTACAGTTAGTGTACTGTGTCCTCTGCACAGTATGCATCTAAAGCTACCTGAAGAAAATTGGTGGTGTTCTTCTGATCCTATTAATACCACAGACAGGCAGCTACAGAATTTACAGTTAGTGTACTGTGTCCTCTGCACAGTGTGCACCTAAAGCTACCTGAATAAAATTGGTGGTGTTCTTCTGATCCTATTAATACCATGGGCAGGCAGCTACAGTATTAACAGTTAGTGTACTGTGTCCTCTGCACAGTGTGCACCTAAAGCTACCTGAAGACGATTGCTGTTGTTCTGCTCCTATTAATACCACAGGCAGGCAGCTACAGTATTTACAGTTAGTGTACTTTGTTCTCTTCAAAATGTGCACCTAAAGCTGCCTTAATAAAATTGGTGTTGTTCTTCTGATCCTATTAATACCATAGGCAGGCAGCTACAGTATTTAAAGTTAGTGTACTGTGTCCTCTGCACAGTGTGCACCTAAAGCTACCTGAAGACAATTGCTATTGTTCTGCTCCTATTAATACCACAGGCAGGCAGCTACAGTATTTACAGTTAGTGTACTGTGTCCTCTGCACAGTGTGCAAATAAAGCTACCTGATGACAATTACTGTTGTTCTGCTCCTATTAATACCACAGACAGGGAGCTACAGTATTTACAGTTAGTGTACTGTGTCCTCTGCACAGTGTGCAAATAAAGCTACCTGAATAAAATGGGTGGTGTTCTTCTGATCCTATTAATACCACAGGCAGGCAGCTAAAGTATTTACAGTTAGTGTACTGTGTCATCTGCACAGTGTGCACCTAAAGCTACCTGAAGACAATTGCTGTTGTTCTGCTAATATTATTACCACAGACAGGCAGCTACAGTATTTACAGTTAGTGTACTGTGTCCTCTGCACAGTGTGCACCTAAATCTACCTTAATGAAATTGGTGTTGTTCTTCTGATCCTATGAATACCATAGGCAGGCAGCTACAGTATTTACAGTTAGCGTACTGTGTCCTCTGCATAGTGTGCACCTAAAGCAACCTAAAGACAATTGCTGTTGTTCTGCTCCTATTAATACCACAGGCAGGAAGCAACAGTATTTACAGTTAGTGTACTGTGTCCTCTGCACAGTGTGCACCTAAAGCTACCTGAAGAAAATTGGTGGTGTTCTTCTGATCCTATTAATACCACAGGCAGACAGTTACAGTATTTACAGTTAGTGTACTGTGTCCTCTGCACAGTGTGCACCTAAAGCTACCTGAAGACAATTGCTGTTGTTCTGCTCCTATTAATACCACAGGCAGGCAGCTACAGTATTTACAGTTAGTGTACTGTGTCCTCTGAACAGTGTGCTCCTAAAGCTACCTGAAGAAAATTGGTGGTGGTCTTCTGAACCTATTAATACCACAGACAGGCAGCTACAATATTTAGAGTTAGTGTACTGTGTCCTCTGCACAGTGTGCCCCTAAAGCTACCTTAATAAAATTGGTGTTGTTCTTCTGATCCTATTAATACCAAAGGCAGACAGCTACAGTATTTACAGTTAGTGTACTGTGTCCTCTGCACAGTGTGCACCTAAAGCTACCTGAAGACAATTGCTGTTGTTCTGCTCCTATTAATACCACAGTCAGGAAGCTACAGTATTTACAGTTAGTGTACAGTGTCCTCTGCACAGTGTGCACCTAAAGCTACCTGAAGAAAATTGGTGGTGTTCTTCTGATCCTATTAATACCATAGGCAGACAGCTACAGTATTTACAGTTAGTGTACTGTGTCCTCTGCACAGTGTGCACCTAAAGCTACCTGAAGACAATTGCTGTTGTTCTGCTCCTATTAATACCACAGGCAGGCAGCTACAGTATTTACAGTTAGTGTACTGTGTCCTCTGCACAGTGTGCACCTAAAGCTACCTGAAGAAAATTGGTGGTGGTCTTCTGATCCTATTAATACCACAGACAGGCAGCTACAGTATTTACAGTTAGTGTACTGTGTCCTCTGCACAGTGTGCACCTAAAGCTACCTGAAGAAAATTGGTGGTGTTCTTCTGATCCTAATAATACCACAGACAGGCAGCTACGGTATTTAGAGTTAGTGTACTGTGTCCTCTGCACAGTGTGCACCTAAAGCTACCTGAAGACAATTGCTGTTGTTCTGCTCCTATTAATACCGCAGGCATTTACAGTATTTACAGTTAGTGTACTGTGTCCTCTGCACAGTGTGAATTTACACCTACCTGAACACAATTTCTGTTGTTCTGCTCCAATTAATACCTAAGGCAGGCAGCTACAGTATTTACAGTTAGTGTACTGTGTCCTCTGCACAGTGTGCACCAAAAGCTACCTGAAGAAAATTGGTGGTGTTCTTCTGATCCTATTAATACCACAGACAGGCCGCTACAGTATTTACAGTTAATGTACTGTGTCCTCTGCACAGTGTGCAAAAAAAGCTACCTGAATAAAATTGGTGGTGTTCTTCTGATCCTGTTAATACCACAGGCAGGCACCTAAAGTATTTACAGTTAGTGTACTGTGTCATCTGCACAGTGTGCACCTAAAGTTACCTGAAGACAATTGCTGTTGTTCTGCTCCTATTAATACCACAAGTAGGCAGCTACAATATTTACAGTTAGTGTACTGTGTCCTCTGCACAGTGTGCACCTAAAACTACCTGAAGAAAATTGGTGGTGTTCTTCTGATCCTATTAATACCACAGGCAGCCAGCTACAGTATTTACAGTTAGTGTACTGTGTCCTCTGCACAGTGTGAATTTACACCTACCTGAACACAATTTCTGTTGTTCTGCTCCAATTAATACCAAAGGCAGGCAGCTACAGTATTTACAGTTAGTGTACTGTGTCCTTTGCACAGTGTGCACCTAAAGCTACCTGAAGAAAATTGGTGGTGTTCTTCTGATCCTATTAATACCACAGACAGGCAGCTACAGAATTTACAGTTAGTGTACTGTGTCCTCTGCACAGTGTGCACCTAAAGCTACCTGAATAAAATTGGTGGTGTTCTTCTGATCCTTTTAATACCACAGGCTGGCAGCTACAGTATTTACAGTTAGTGTACTGTGTCCTCTGCACAGTGTGCACCTAAAGCTACCTGAAGAAAATTGGTGGTGTTCTTCTGATCCTATTAATACCACAGACAGGCAGCTACAGTATTTACAGTTAGTGTACTATGTCCTCTGCACAGTGTGCACCTAAAGCTACCTGAAGACAATTGCTGTTGTTCTGCTCCTATTAATACCACAGGCAGGCAGCTACAGTATTTACAGTTAGTGTACTGTGTCCTCTGCACAGTGTGCACCTAAAGCTACCTGAAGACAATTGCTGTTGTTCTGCTCCTATTTATACCACAGGCAGGCAGCTTCAGTATTTACAGTTAGTGTACTGTGTCCTCTGCACAGTGTGCACCTAAAGCTACCTGAAGAAAATTGGTGGTGTTCTTCTGATCCTATTAATACCACAGACAGGCAGCTACAGTATTTACAGTTAGTGTACTGTGTCCTCTGCACAGTGTGCACCTAAAGCTACCTGAATAAAATTGGTGGTGTTCTTCTGATCCTATCAATACCACAGGGAGGCAGCTACAGTATTTACAGTTAGTGTACTGTGTCCTCTGCACAGTGTGAATTTACACCTACCTGAACACAATTTCTGTTGTTCTGTTCCAATTAATACCCAAGGCAGGCAGCTACAGTATTTACAGTTAGTGTACTGTGTCCTCTGCACAGTGTGCCCCTAAAGCTACCTGAATAAAATTGGGAGTGTTCTTCTGATCCTATTAATACCACAGGCAGGCAGCTACAGTATTTACAGTTAGTGTACTGTGTCCTCTGTACAGTGTGCACCTAAAGCTACCTGAAGAAAATTGGTGGTGTTCTTCTGATCCTATTAATACCACAGACAGGCAGCTACAGAATTTACAGTTAGTGTACTGTGTCCTCTGCACAGTGTGCACCTAAAGCTACCTGAATAAAATTGGTGGTGTTCTTCTGATCCCATTAATACCATAGGCAGGCAGCTACAGTATTTACAGTTAGTGTACTGTGTCCTCTGCACAGTGTGCACCTAAAGCTACCTGAAGACGATTGCTGTTGTTCTGCTCCTATTAATACCACAGGCAGGCAGCTACAGTATTTACAGTTAGTGTACTGTGTCCTCTTCACAATGTGCACCTAAGGCTGCCTTAATAAAATTGGTGTTGTTCTTCTGATCCTATTAATACCATAGGCAGGCAGCTACAGTATTTACAGTTAGTGTACTGTGTCCTCTGCACAGTGTGCACCTAAAGCTACATGAAAAAAATTGGTGGTGGTCTTCTGATCCTATTAATACCACAGACAGGCAGCTACAGTATTTAGAGTTAGTGTACTGTGTCCTCTACACAGTGTGCCCCTAAAGCTACCTGAATAAAATTGGTGGTGTTCTTCTGATCCTATTAATACCACAGGCAGGCAGCTACAATATTTACAGTTGGTGTACTGCGTCCTCTGCCCAGTGTGAATCCAAAGCTACCTGAACACAATTGCTGTTGTTCTGCTCCTATTAATACCACAGGCAGGCAGCTACAGTATTTACAGTTAGTGTACTGTGTCCTCTGCACAGTGTGCACCTAAAGCTACCTGAAGACAATTGCTGTTGTTCCGCTCCTATTAATACCGCAGGCATTTACAGTATTTACAGTTAGTGTACTGTGTCCTCTGCACAGTGTGAATTTACACCTACCTGAACACAATTTCTGTTGTTCTGCTCCAATTAATACCTAAGGCAGGCAGCTACAGTATTTACAGTTAGTGTACTGTGTCCTCTGCACAGTGTGCACCAAAAGCTACCTGAAGAAAATTGGTGGTGTTCTTCTGATCCTATTAATACCACAGACAGGCCGCTACAGTATTTACAGTTAATGTACTGTGTCCTCTGCACAGTGTGCAAAAAAAGCTACCTGAATAAAATTGGTGGTGTTCTTCTGATCCTGTTAATACCACAGGCAGGCACCTAAAGTATTTACAGTTAGTGTACTGTGTCATCTGCACAGTGTGCACCTAAAGTTACCTGAAGACAATTGCTGTTGTTCTGCTCCTATTAATACCACAAGTAGGCAGCTACAATATTTACAGTTAGTGTACTGCGTCCTCTGCACAGTGTGAATTTAAAGATACCTGAATAAAATTGGTGGTGTTCTTCTGATACTATCAATACCACAGGCAGCCAGCTACAGTATTTACAGTTAGTGTACTGTGTCCTCTGCACAGTGTGAATTTACACCTACCTGAACACAATTTCTGTTGTTCTGCTCCAATTAATACCAAAGGCAGGCAGCTACAGTATTTACAGTTAGTGTACTGTGTCCTTTGCACAGTGTGCACCTAAAGCTACCTGAAGAAAATTGGTGGTGTTCTTCTGATCCTATTAATACCACAGACAGGCAGCTACAGAATTTACAGTTAGTGTACTGTGTCCTCTGCACAGTGTGCACCTAAAGCTACCTGAATAAAATTGGTGGTGTTCTTCTGATCCTTTTAATACCACAGGCTGGCAGCTACAGTATTTACAGTTAGTGTACTGTGTCCTCTGCACAGTGTGCACCTAAAGCTACCTGAAGAAAATTGGTGGTGTTCTTCTGATCCTATTAATACCACAGACAGGCAGCTACAGTATTTACAGTTAGTGTACTATGTCCTCTGCACAGTGTGCACCTAAAGCTACCTGAAGACAATTGCTGTTGTTCTGCTCCTATTAATACCACAGGCAGGCAGCTACAGTATTTACAGTTAGTGTACTGTGTCCTCTGCACAGTGTGCACCTAAAGCTACCTGAAGACAATTGCTGTTGTTCTGCTCCTATTTATACCACAGGCAGGCAGCTTCAGTATTTACAGTTAGTGTACTGTGTCCTCTGCACAGTGTGCACCTAAAGCTACCTGAAGAAAATTGGTGGTGTTCTTCTGATCCTATTAATACCACAGACAGGCAGCTACAGTATTTACAGTTAGTGTACTGTGTCCTCTGCACAGTGTGCACCTAAAGCTACCTGAATAAAATTGGTGGTGTTCTTCTGATCCTATCAATACCACAGGGAGGCAGCTACAGTATTTACAGTTAGTGTACTGTGTCCTCTGCACAGTGTGAATTTACACCTACCTGAACACAATTTCTGTTGTTCTGTTCCAATTAATACCCAAGGCAGGCAGCTACAGTATTTACAGTTAGTGTACTGTGTCCTCTGCACAGTGTGCCCCTAAAGCTACCTGAATAAAATTGGGAGTGTTCTTCTGATCCTATTAATACCACAGGCAGGCAGCTACAGTATTTACAGTTAGTGTACTGTGTCCTCTGTACAGTGTGCACCTAAAGCTACCTGAAGAAAATTGGTGGTGTTCTTCTGATCCTATTAATACCACAGACAGGCAGCTACAGAATTTACAGTTAGTGTACTGTGTCCTCTGCACAGTGTGCACCTAAAGCTACCTGAATAAAATTGGTGGTGTTCTTCTGATCCCATTAATACCATAGGCAGGCAGCTACAGTATTTACAGTTAGTGTACTGTGTCCTCTGCACAGTGTGCACCTAAAGCTACCTGAAGACGATTGCTGTTGTTCTGCTCCTATTAATACCACAGGCAGGCAGCTACAGTATTTACAGTTAGTGTACTGTGTCCTCTTCACAATGTGCACCTAAAGCTGCCTTAATAAAATTGGTGTTGTTCTTCTGATCCTATTAATACCATAGGCAGGCAGCTACAGTATTTACAGTTAGTGTACTGTGTCCTCTGCACAGTGTGCACCTAAAGCTACATGAAAAAAATTGGTGGTGGTCTTCTGATCCTATTAATACCACAGACAGGCAGCTACAGTATTTAGAGTTAGTGTACTGTGTCCTCTACACAGTGTGCCCCTAAAGCTACCTGAATAAAATTGGTGGTGTTCTTCTGATCCTATTAATACCACAGGCAGGCAGCTACAATATTTACAGTTGGTGTACTGCGTCCTCTGCCCAGTGTGAATCCAAAGCTACCTGAACACAATTGCTGTTGTTCTGCTCCTATTAATACCACAGGCAGGCAGCTACAGTATTTACAGTTAGTGTACTGTGTCCTCTGCACAGTGTGCACCTAAAGCTACCTGAAGAAAATTGGTGGTGTTCTTCTGATCCTATTAATACCACAGACAGGCAGCTACAGTATTTACAGTTAGTGTACTGTGTCCTCTGCACAGTGTGCACCTAAAGCTACCTGAAGACAATTGCTGTTGTTCTGCTCCTATTTATACCACATGCAGGCAGCTACAGTATTTACAGTTAGTGTACTGTGTCCTCTGCACAGTGTGCACCTAAAGCTACCTGAAGACAATTGCTGTTGTTCTGCTCCTATTTATACCACAGGCAGGCAGCTTCAGTATTTACAATTAGTGTACTGTGTCCTCTGCACAGTGTGCACCTAAAGCTACCTGAAGACAATTGCTGTTCTTCTGCTCCTATTAATACCACAGGCAGGTAGCTACAGTATTTACAATTAGTTTACTGTGTCCTCTGCACAGTGTGCACCTAAAGCTACCTGAAGACAATTGCTGTTGTTCTCTTCCTATTAATACCACAGGCAGGCAGCTACAGTATTTACAGTTAGTGTACTGTGTCCTCTGCACAGTGTGAATTTACACCTACCTGAACACAATTTCTGTTGTTCTGCTCCAATTAATACCCAAGGCAGGCAGCTACAGTATTTACAGTTAGTGTACTGTGTCCTCTGCACAGTGTGCACCTAAAGCTACCTGAAGAAAATTGGTGGTGTTCTTCTGATCCTATTAATACCACAGACAGGCAGCTACAGTATTTACAGTTAATGTACTGTGTTCTCAGCACAGTGTGCAAATAAAGCTACCTGAATAAAATTGGTGGTGTTCTTCTGATCCTGTTAATACCACAGGCAGGCACCTAAAGTATTTACAGTTAGTGTACTGTGTCATCTGCACAGTGTGCACCTAAAGTTACCTGAAGACAATTGCTGTTCTTCTGATCCTATTAATACCACAGGCAGGTAGCTACAGTATTTACAGTTAGTTTACTGTGTCCTCTGCACAGTGTGCACCTAAAGCTACCTGAAGACAATTGCTGTTGTTCTGCTCCTATTAATACCACAAGCAGGCAGCTACAATATTTACAGTTAGTGTACTGCGTCCTCTGCACAGTGTGAATTTAAAGATACCTGAATAAAATTGGTGGTGTTCTTCTGATACTATCAATACCACAGGCAGCCAGCTACAGTATTTACAGTTAGTGTACTGTGTCCTCTGCACAGTGTGAATTTATACCTACCTGAACACAATTTCTGTTGTTCTGCTCCAATTAATACCAAAGGCAGGCAGCTACAGTATTTACAGTTAGTGTACTGTGTCCTCTGCACAGTGTGCACCTAAAGCTACCTGAAGAAAATTGGTGGTGTTCTTCTGATCCTATTAATACCACAGACAGGCAGCTAGAGTATTTAGAGTTAGTGTACTGTGTCCTCTGCACAGTGTGCCCCTAAAGCTACCTGAATAAAATTGGTGGTGTTCTTCTGATCCTATTAATACCACAGGCAGGCAGCTACAGTATTTACAGTTAGTGTACTGTGTCCTCTGCACAGTGTGCACCTAAAGCTTCCTGAAGAAAATTGGTGGTGTTCTTCTGATCCTATTAATACCACAGACAGGCAGCTACAGTATTTACAGTTAGTGTACTGTGTCCTCTGCACAGTGTGCACCTAAAGCTACCTGAAGACAATTGCTGTTGTTCTACTCCTATTAATACCACAGGCAGGCAGCTACAGTATTTACAGTTAGTGTACTGTGTCCTCTGCACAGTGTGCACCTAAAGCTACCTGAAGACAATTGCTGTTGTTCTGCTCCTATTTATACCACAGGCAGGCAGCTTCAGTATTTACAGTTAGTGTACTGTGTCCTCTGCACAGTGTGCACCTAAAGCTACCTGAAGACAATTGCTGTTCTTCTGCTCCTATTAATACCACAGGCAGGTAGCTACAGTATTTACAATTAGTTTACTGTGTCCTCTGCACAGTGTGCACCTAAAGCTACCTGAAGACAATTGCTGTTGTTCTCTTCCTATTAATACCACAGGCAGGCAGCTACAGTATTTACAGTTAGTGTACTGTGTCCTCTGCACAGTGTGAATTTACACCTACCTGAACACAATTTCTGTTGTTCTGCTCCAATTAATACCCAAGGCAGGCAGCTACAGTATTTACAGTTAGTGTACTGTGTCCTCTGCACAGTGTGCCCCTAAAGCTACCTGAATAAAATTGGTGGTGTTCTTCTGATCCTAATAATACCATAGGCAGGCAGCTACAGTATTTACAGTTAGTGTACTGTGTCCTCTGCACAGTGTGCATCTAAAGCTACCTGAAGAAAATTGGTGGTGTTCTTCAGATCCTATTAATACCACAGACAGGCAGCTACAGAATTTACAGTTAGTGTACTGTGTCCTCTGCACAGTGTGCACCTAAAGCTACCTGAATAAAATTGGTGGCGTTCTTCTGATCCTATTAATACCATGGGCAGGCAGCTACAGTATTTACAGTTAGTGCACTGTGTCCTCTGCACAGTGTGCACCTAAAGCTACCTGAAGACGATTGCTGTTGTTCTGCTCCTATTAATACCACAGGCAGGCAGCTACAGTATTTACAGTTAGTGTACTGTGTCCTCTTCACAATGTGCACCTAAAGCTGCCTTAATAAAATTGGTGTTGTTCTTCTGATCCTATTAATACTATAGGCAGGCAGCTACAGTATTTAAAGTTAGTGTACTGTGTCCTCTGCACAGTGCGCACCTAAAGCTACCTGAAGACAATTGCTATTGTTCTGCTCCTATTAAAACCACAGGCAGGCAGCTACAGTATTTACAGTTAGTGTACTGTGTCCTCTGCACAGTGTGCACCTAAAGCTACCTGAAGAAAATTGGTGGTGTTCTTCTGATCCTATTAATACCACAGACAGGCAGCTACAGTATTTACAGTTAGTGTACTGTGTCCTCTGCACAGTGTGCACCTAAAGCTACCTGAATACAATTGGTGGTGTTCTTCTGATCCTATTAATACCACAGGCAGGCAGCTACAGTATTTACAGTTAGTGTACTGTGTCCTCTGCACAGTGTGCACCTAAACCTATCTAAAGACAATTGCTGTTGTTCTGCTTCTATTAATACCACAGGCAGGAAGCTACAGTATTTAAAGTTAGTGTACTGTGTCCTCTGCACAGTGTGCACCTAAAGCTACAAGAATACAATTGGTGGTGTTCTTCTGATCCTATTAATACCACAGACAGGCAGCTACAGTATTTACAGTTAGTGTACTGTGTCCTCTGCACAGTTTGCCCCTAAAGCTACCTGAATAAAATTGGTGGTGTTCTTCTGATCCTATTAATACCACAGGCAGGCAGCTACAGTATTTACAGTTAGTGTACTGTGTCCTCTTCACAGTGTGCAAATAAAGCTACCTGATGACAATTACTGTTGTTCTGCTCCTATTAATACCACAGACAGGCAGCTACAGTATTTACAGTTAGTGTACTGTGTCCTCTGCACAGTGTGCAAATAAAGCTACCTGAATAAAATGGGTGGTGTTCTTCTGATCCTATTAATACCACAGGCAGGCAGCTAAAGTATTTACAGTTAGTGTACTGTGTCATCTGCACAGTGTGCACCTAAAGCTACCTGAAGACAATTGCTGTTGTTCTGCTCCTATTAATTCCACAGGCAGGCAGCTACAGTATTTACAGATAGTGTACTGTGCCCTCTGCACAGTGTGCACCTAAAACTATCTGAAGAAAATTGGTGGTGTTCTTCTGATCCTATTAATACCACAGACAGGCAGCTACAGTATTTACAGTTAGTGTACTGTGTCCTCTGCACAGTGTGCACCTAAAACTACCTGAAGAAAATTGGTGGTGTTCTTCTGATCCTAATAATATCACAGACAGGCAGCTACAGTATTTACAGTTAGTGTACTGTGTCCTCTGCACAGTGTGCACCTAAAGCTACCTAAATAAAATTGGTGGTGTTCTTCTGATCCTATTAATACCACAGACAGGCAGCTACAGTATTTACAGTTAGTGTACTTTGTCTTCTGCACAGTGTGCACCTAAAGCTACCTGAAGACAATTGCTGTTGTTCTGTTAATATTAATACCACAGGCAGGCAGCTACAGTATTTACAGTTAGTGTACTGTGTCCTCTACACAGTGTGCACCTAAAACTACCTGAAGAAAATTGGCGGTATTCTTCTGATCCTATTAATACCACAGACAGGCAGCTACAGTATTTACAGTTAGTGTACTGTGTCCTCTGCACAGTGTGCACCTAAAGCTACCTGAATACAATTGCTATTGTTCTGCTCCTATTAATACCACAGGCAGGCAGCTACAGTATTTACAGTTAGTGTACTGTGTCCTCTTCACAGTGTTCACCTAAAGCTACCTTAATGAAATTGGTGTTGTTCTTCTGATCCTATGAATACCATAGGCAGGCAGCTACAGTATTTACAGTTAGCGTACTGTGTCCTCTGCATAGTGTGCACCTAGAGCTACCTAAAGACAATTGCTGTTGTTCTGCTCCTATTAATACCACAGGCAGGAAGCAACAGTATTTACAGTTAGTGTACTGTGTCCTCTGCACAGTGTGCACCTAAAGGTACCTGAAGAAAATTGGTGGTGTTCTTCTGATCCTATTAATACCACAGACAGGCAGCTACAGTATTTACAGTTAGTGTACTGTGTCCTCTGCACAGTGTGCACCTAAAACTACCTGAAGAAAATTGGTGGTGTTCTTCTGATCCTAATAATATCACAGACAGGCAGCTACAGTATTTACAGTTAGTGTACTGTGTCCTCTGCACAGTGTGCACCTAAAGCTACCTGAATAAAATTGGTGGTGTTCTTCTGATCCTATTAATACCACAGACAGGCAGCTACAGTATTTACAGTTAGTGTACTTTGTCTTCTGCACAGTGTGCACCTAAAGCTACCTGAAGACAATTGCTGTTGTTCTGTTAATATTAATACCACAGGCAGGCAGCTACAGTATTTACAGTTAGTGTACTGTGTCCTCTGCACAGTGTGCACCTAAAGCTACCTGAAGAAAATTGGTGGTGGTCTTCTGATCCTATTAATACCACAGACAGGCAGCTACAGTATTTACAGTTAGTGTACTGTGTCCTCTGCACAGTGTGCACCTAAAGCTACCTGAAGACAATTGCTATTGTTCTGCTCCTATTAATACCACAGGCAGGCAGCTACAGTATTTACAGTTAGTGTACTGTGTCCTCTGCACAGTGTGCACCTAAAGCTACCTGAAGACAATTGCTGTTGTTCTTCTGATCCTATGAATACCATAGGCAGGCAGCTACAGTATTTACAGTTAGCGTACTGTGTCCTCTGCATAGTGTGCACCTAGAGCTACCTAAAGACAATTGCTGTTGTTCTGCTCCTATTAATACCACAGGCAGGAAGCAACAGTATTTACAGTTAGTGTACTGTGTCCTCTGCACAGTGTGCACCTAAAGGTACCTGAAGAAAATTGGTGGTGTTCTTCTGATCCTATTAATACCACAGGCAGACAGTTACAGTATTTACAGTTAGTGTACTGTGTCATCTGCACAGTGTGCACCTAAAGCTACCTGAAGACAATTGCTGTTGTTCTGCTCCTATTAATACCACAGGCAGGAAGTTACAGTATTTACAGTTAGTGTACAGTGTCCTCTGCACAGTGTGCACCTAAAGCTACCTGAAGAAAATTGGTGGTGTTCTTCTGATCCTATTAATACCACAGGCAGACAGCTACAGTATTTACAGTTAGTGTACTGTGTCCTCTGCACAGTGTGCACCTAAAGCTACCTGAAGAAAATTGGTGGTGGTCTTCTGATCCTATTAATACCACAGACAGGCAGCTACAGTATTTAGAGTTAGTGTACTGTGTCCTCTGCACAGGGTGCCCCTAAAGCTATCTGAATAAAATTGGTGGTGTTCTTCTGATCCTATTAATACCACAGACAGGCAGCTACAGTATTTACAGTTAGTGTACTGTGTCCTCTGCACAGTGTGCACCTAAAGCTACCTGAAGAAAATTGGTATTGTTCTTCTGATCCTATTAATACCACAGACAGGCAGCTACGGTATTTAGAGTTAGTGTACTGTGTCCTCTGCACAGTGTGCACCTAAAGCTACCTGAAGACAATTGCTGTTGTTCTGCTCCTATTAATACCACAGGCAGGCAGCTACAGTATTTACAGTTAGTGTACTGTGTCCTCTGCACAGTGTGCAAATAAAGCTACCTGAATAAAATTGGTGGTGTTCTTCTGATCCTATTAATACCACAGACAGGCAGCTACAGTATTTACAGTTAGTGTACTGTGTCCTCTGCACAGTGTGCACCTAAAGCTACCTGAAGAAAATTGGTGGTGTTCTTCTGATCCTATTAATACCACAGACAGGCAGCTACAGTATTTACAGTTAGTGTACTGTGTCCTCTGCACAGTGTGCACCTAAAGCTACCTGAAGACAATTGCTGTTGTTCTGCTCCTATTAATACCACAGGCAGGCAGCTACAGTATTTACAGTTAGTGTACTGTGTCCTCTGCACAGTGTGCACCTAAAGCTACCTGAAGACATTTGCTGTTGTTCTGCTCCTATTTATACCACAGGCAGGCAGCTTCAGTATTTACAGTTAGTGTACTGTGTCCTCTGCACAGTGTGCACCTAAAGCTACCTGAAGACAATTGCTGTTCTTCTGCTCCTATTAATACCACAGGCAGGTAGCTACAGTATTTACAATTAGTTTACTGTGTCCTCTGCACAGTGTGCACCTAAAGCTACCTGAAGACAATTGCTGTTGTCCTCTTCCTATTAATACCACAGGCAGGCAGCTACAGTATTTACAGTTAGTGTACTGTGTCCTCTGCACAGTGTGAATTTACACCTAATTGAACACAATTTCTGTTGTTCTGCTCCAATTAATACCCAAGGCAGGCAGCTACAGTATTTACAGTTAGTGTACTGTGCCCTCTGCACAGTGTGCACCTAAAGCTACCTGAAGACGATTGCTGTTGTTCTGCTTCTATTAATACCACAGGCAGGCAGCTACTGTATTTACAGTTAGTGTACTGTGTCCTCTTCACAATGTGCACCTAAAGCTGCCTTAATAAAATTGGTGTTGTTCTTCTGATCCTATTAATACCATAGGCAGGCAGCTACAGTATTTACAGTTAGTGTACTGTGTCCTCTGCACAGTGTGCACCTAAAGCTACCTGAAGAAAATTGGTGGTGTTCTTCTGATCCTATCAATACCACAGACAGGCAGCTACAGTATTTACAGTTAGTGTACTGTGTCCTCTTCACAGTGTGCACCTAAAGCTACCTTAATAAAATTGGTGTTGTTCTTCTGATCCTATTAATACCACAGACAGACAGCTACAGTATTTACAGTTAGTATACTGTGTCCTCTGCACAGTGTGCACCTAAAGCTACCTGAAGACAATTGCTGTTGTTCTGCTCCTATTAATACCACAGGCAGGCAGCTACAGTATTTACAGTTAGTGTACTGTGTCCTCTGCACAGTGTGCACCTAAAGCTACCTGAAGAAAATTGGTGGTGGTCTTCTGATCCTATTAATACCACAGACAGGCAGCTACAGTATTTAGAGTTAGTGTACTGTGTCCTTTGCACAGGGTGCCCCTAAAGCTATCTGAATAAAATTGGTGGTGTTCTTCCGATCCTATTAATACCACAGACAGGCAGCTACAGTATTTACAGTTAGTGTACTGTGTCCTCTGCACAGTGTGCACCTAAAGCTACCTGAAGAAAATTGGTGGTGTTCTTCTGATCCTATTAATACCACAGACAGGCAGCTACGGTATTTAGAGTTAGTGTACTGTGTCCTCTGCACAGTGTGCACCTAAAGCTACCTGAAGACAATTGCTGTTGTTCTGCTCCTATTAATACCACAGGCAGGCAGCTACAGTATTTACAGTTAGTGTACTGTGTCCTCTGCACAGTGTGAATTTACACCTACCTGAACACAATTTCTGTTGTTCTGCTCCAATTAATACCCAAGGCAGGCAGCTACAGTATTTACAGTTAGTGTACTGTGTCCTCTGCACAGTGTGCACCTAAAGCTACCTGAAGAAAATTGGTGGTGTTCTTCTGATCCTATTAATACCACAGACAGGCAGCTACAGTATTTACAGTTAATGTACTGTGTCCTCTGCACAGTGTGCAAATAAAGCTACCTGAATAAAATTGGTGGTGTTCTTCTGATCCTGTTAATACCACAGACAGGCAGCTACAGTATTTACAGTTAATGTACTGTGTCATCTGCACAGTGTGCACCTAAAGCTACCTGAAGACAATTGCTGTTGTTCTGCTCCTATTAATACCACAAGCAGGCAGCTACAATATTTACAGTTAGTGTACTGTGTCCTCTGCACAGTGTGAATTTAAAGATACCTGAATAAAATTGGTGGTGTTCTTCTGATCCTATCAATACCACAGGCACCCAGCTACAGTATTTACAGTTAGTGTACTGTGTCCTCTGCACAGTGTGAATTTACACCTACCTGAACACAATTTCTGTTGTTCTGCTCCAATTAATACCCAAGGCAGGCAGCTACAGTATTTACAGTTAGTGTACTGTGTCCTCTGCACAGTGTGCACCTAAAGCTACCTGAATAAAATTGGTGTTGTTCTTCTGATCCTATTAATACCATAGGCAGGCAGCTACAGTATTTACAGTTAGTGTACTGTGTCCTCTGCACAGTGTGCACCTAAAGCTACCTGAAGAAAATTGGTGGTGGTCTTCTGATTATATTAATACCACAGACAGGCAGCTAGAGTATTTAGAGTTAGTGTACTGTGTCCTCTGCACAGTGTGCCCCTAAAGCTACCTGAATAAAATTGGTGGTGTTCTTCTGATCCTATTAATACCAAAGGCAGGCAGCTACAATATTTACAGTTGCTGTACTGCGTCTTCTACACAGTGTGAATCCAAAGCTGCCTGAACACAATTGCTGTTGTTCTGCTCCTATTAATACCACAGGCAGGCAGCTACAGTATTTACAGTTAGTGTACTGTGTCCTCTGCACAGTGTGCACCTAAAGCTACCTGAAGAAAATTGGTGGTGTTCTTCTGATCCTATTAATACCACAGACAGGCAGCTACAGTATTTACAGTTAGTGTACTGTGTCCTCTGCACAGTGTGCACCTAAAGCTACCTGAAGACAATTGCTGTTGTTCTGCTCCTATTAATACCACAGGCAGGCAGCTACAGTATTTACAGTTAGTGTACTGTGTCCTCTGCACAGTGTTCACCTAAATCTACCTGAAGACAATTGCTGTTGTTCTGCTCCTATTTATACCACAGGCAGGCAGCTAAAGTATTTACAGTTAGTGTACTGTGTCCTCTGCACAGTGTGCACCTAAAGCTACCTGAATAAAATTGGTGGTAATCTTCTGATCCTATTAATACCACAGGCAGGCAGCTACGCTATTTACAGTTAGTGTACTGTGTCCTCTGCACAGTGTGCACCTAAAGCTACCTGAAGACAATTGCTGTTGTTCTGTTTCTATTAATACCACAGGCAGGCAGCTACAGTATTTACAGTTAGTGTACTGTGTCCTCTGCACAGTGTGCACCTAAAGCTACTTGAAGAAAATTGGTGGTGTTCTTCTGATCCTATTAATACCACAGACAGGCAGCTACAGTATTTACAGTTAGTGTACTGTGTCCTCTGCACAGTGTGCACCTAAAGCTACGTGAAGACAATTGCTGTTGTTCTGCTCCTATTTATACCACAGGCAGGCAGCTACAGTATTTACAGTTAGTGTACTGTGTCCTCTGCATAGTGTGCCCCTAATCTACCTGAATAAAATTGGTGGTGTTGTTCTGATCCTATTAATACCACAGGCAGGCAGCTACAATATTTACAGTTAGTGTACTATGTCCTCTGCACAGTGTGAATCTAAAGCTACCTGAACACATTTGCTGTTGTTATGCTCCTATTAATACCACAGGCAGGCAGCTACAGTGTTTATAGTTAGTGTACTGTGTCCTCTGCACAGTGTGCACCTAAAGCTACCTGAAGTAAATTGGTGGTGTTCTTCTGCTCCTATTAATATCAAAGGCAGGCAGCTACAGTATTTACAGTTAGTGTATTGTGTCCTCTGCACAGTGTTCACCTAAAGCTACCTGAAGACATTTGCTGTTGTTCTGCTTCTATTAATACCACAGGTAGGCAGCTACAGTATTTACAGTTAGTGTACTGTGTCCTCTGCACAGTGTGCACCTAAAGCTACCTGAAGAAAATTGGTGGTGGTTTTCTGATCCTATTAATACCACAGACAGTCAGCTACAGTATTTAGAGTTAGTGTACTGTGTCCTCTGCACAGTGTGCCCCTAAACTACCTGATTAAAATTGGTGGTATTCTTCTGATCCTATTAATACCACAGGCAGGCAGCTACAATATTTACAGTTGGTGTACTGCGTCCTCTGCACAGTGTGAATCTAAAGCTACCTGAACACAATTGCTGTTGTTCTGCTTCTATTAATACCACAGGCAGGAAGCTACAGTATTTACAGTTGGTGTACTGTGTCCTCTGCACAGTGTGCACCTAAAGCTTCCTGAATACAATTGGTGGTGTTCTTCTGCTCCTATTAATACCACAGGCAGGCAGCTACAGTATTTACAGTTAGTGTACTGTGTCCTCTGCACAGTGTGCACCTAAAGCTACATGAAGAAAATTGCTGTTGTTATGCTTCTATTAATTCCACAGGTAGGCAGCTACAGTATTTACAGTTTGTGTACCGTGTCCTCTGCACAGTGTACACCTAAAGCTTCCTAAAGACAATTGCTGTAGTTCTGCTCCTATTAATACCACAGGCATACAGCTAAAGTATTTACAGTTAGTGTACTGTGTCTTCTGCACAGTGTGCACCTAAAGCTACCTGAAGACAATTGCTGTTGTTCTGCTCCTATTAATACCACAGGCAGGCAGCTACAGTATTTACAGTTAGTGTACTGTGTCCTCTGCACAGTGTGCACCTAAAGCTACCTGAAGAAAATTGGTGGTGTTCTTCTGATCCTATTAATACCACAGACAGGCAGCTACAGTATTTACAGTTAGTGTACTGTGTCCTCTGCACAGTGTGCACCTAAAGCTACCTGAAGACAATTGCTGTTGTTCTGCTCCTATTAATACCACAGGCAGGCAGCTACAGTATTTACAGTTAGTGTACTGTGTCCTCTGCACAGTGTGCACCTAAATCTACCTGAAGACAATTGCTGTTGTTCTGCTCCTATTTATACCACAGGCAGGCAGCTAAAGTATTTACAGTTAGTGTACTGTGTCCTCTGCACAGTGTGCACCTAAAGCTACCTGAATAAAATTGGTGGTAATCTTCTGATCCTATTAATACCACAGGCAGGCAGCTACGCTATTTACAGTTAGTGTACTGTGTCCTCTGCACAGTGTGCACCTAAAGCTACCTGAAGACAATTGCTGTTGTTCTGTTTCTATTAATACCACAGGCAGGCAGCTACAGTATTTACAGTTAGTGTACTGTGTCCTCTGCACAGTGTGCACCTAAAGCTACTTGAAGAAAATTGGTGGTGTTCTTCTGATCCTATTAATACCACAGACAGGCAGCTACAGTATTTACAGTTAGTGTACTGTGTCCTCTGCACAGTGTGCACCTAAAGCTACGTGAAGACAATTGCTGTTGTTCTGCTCCTATTTATACCACAGGCAGGCAGCTACAGTATTTACAGTTAGTGTACTGTGTCCTCTGCATAGTGTGCCCCTAATCTACCTGAATAAAATTGGTGGTGTTGTTCTGATCCTATTAATACCACAGGCAGGCAGCTACAATATTTACAGTTAGTGTACTATGTCCTCTGCACAGTGTGAATCTAAAGCTACCTGAACACATTTGCTGTTGTTATGCTCCTATTAATACCACAGGCAGGCAGCTACAGTGTTTATAGTTAGTGTACTGTGTCCTCTGCACAGTGTGCACCTAAAGCTACCTGAAGTAAATTGGTGGTGTTCTTCTGCTCCTATTAATATCAAAGGCAGGCAGCTACAGTATTTACAGTTAGTGTATTGTGTCCTCTGCACAGTGTTCACCTAAAGCTACCTGAAGACATTTGCTGTTGTTCTGCTTCTATTAATACCACAGGTAGGCAGCTACAGTATTTACAGTTAGTGTACTGTGTCCTCTGCACAGTGTGCACCTAAAGCTACCTGAAGAAAATTGGTGGTGGTTTTCTGATCCTATTAATACCACAGACAGTCAGCTACAGTATTTAGAGTTAGTGTACTGTGTCCTCTGCACAGTGTGCCCCTAAACTACCTGATTAAAATTGGTGGTATTCTTCTGATCCTATTAATACCACAGGCAGGCAGCTACAATATTTACAGTTGGTGTACTGCGTCCTCTGCACAGTGTGAATCTAAAGCTACCTGAACACAATTGCTGTTGTTCTGCTTCTATTAATACCACAGGCAGGAAGCTACAGTATTTACAGTTGGTGTACTGTGTCCTCTGCACAGTGTGCACCTAAAGCTTCCTGAATACAATTGGTGGTGTTCTTCTGCTCCTATTAATACCACAGGCAGGCAGCTACAGTATTTACAGTTAGTGTACTGTGTCCTCTGCACAGTGTGCACCTAAAGCTACATGAAGAAAATTGCTGTTGTTATGCTTCTATTAATTCCACAGGTAGGCAGCTACAGTATTTACAGTTTGTGTACCGTGTCCTCTGCACAGTGTACACCTAAAGCTTCCTAAAGACAATTGCTGTAGTTCTGCTCCTATTAATACCACAGGCATACAGCTAAAGTATTTACAGTTAGTGTACTGTGTCTTCTGCACAGTGTGCACCTAAAGCTACCTGAAGACAATTGCTGTTGTTCTGCTAATATTAATACCACAGGCAGGCAGCTACAGTATTTACAGTTAGTGTACTGTGTCCTCTGCACAGTGTGCACCTAAAACTACCTGAAGAAAATTGGTGGTGTTCTTCTGATCCTATTAATACCACAGACAGGCAGCTACAGTATTTACAGTTAATGTACTGTGTCCTCTGCACAGTGTGCACCTAAAGCTACCTGAAGAAAATTGGTGGTGTTCTTCTGATCCTATTAATACCACAGGCAAGCAGCTACAATATTTACAGTTAGTGTTTCATGCATCCTCTGCACAGTGTGAATCTTAAGCTACCTGAAGACAATTGCTGTTGTTCTGCTTCTATTAATACCACAGGTAAGCAGCTACAGTATTTACAGTTTATGTACTGTGCCCTCTGCACAGTGTGCACCTAAAGCTACCTGAAGGAAATTGGTGATGTTCTTCTGATCCTATTAATAACACAGACAGGCAGCTACAGTATTTATAGTTAGTGTACTGTGTCCGCTGCACAGTGTGCACCTAATGCTACTGAAGACAATTGCTGTTGTTTTGCTTCTATTAATACCACAGGTAGGCAGCTACAGTATTTACAGTTAGTGTACTGTGTCTTCTGCACAGTGTGCACCTAAAGCTACCTGAAGAAAATTGGTGGTGTTCTTCTGCTCCTATTAATACCACAGGCAGGCAGCTACAGTATTTACAGTTAGTGTACTGTGTCCTCTGCACAGTGTGCACCTAAAGCTACCTGAAGACAATTGCTGTTGTTCTGCTCCTATTAATACCACAGGCAGGCAGCTACAGTATTTACAGTTAGTGTACTGTGTCCTCTGCACAGAGTGCACCTAAAGCTACCTGAAGAAAATTGGTGGTGTTCTTCTGATCCTATTAATACCACAGGCAGGCAGCTACAGTATTTACAGTTAGTGTACTGTGTCCTCTGCACAGTGTGTACCTAATGCTACCTGAAAACAATTGCTGTTGTTTTGCTTCTATTAATACCACAGGTAGGCAGCTACAGTATTTACAGTTAGTGTACTGTGTCCTCGGCACAGTGTGCACCTAAAGCTACCTGAAGAAAATTGGTGGTGTTCTTCTGCTCCTATTAATACCACAGGCAGGCAGCTACAGTATTTACAGTTAGTGTACTGTGTCCTCTGCATATTGTACACCCAAAGCTACCTGAAGACAATTGCTGTTGTTCTGATCCTATTAATACCACAGGCAGGCAGCTACAGTTTTTACAGTTAGTGTACTGTGTCCTCTGCTCAGTGTGCACCTAAAGCTACCTGAAGACAATTGCTGTTGTTCTGCTCCTATTAATACCACAGGCAGGCAGCTACAGTATTTACAGTTAGTGTACTGTGTCCTCTGCACAGAGTGCACCTAAAGCTACCTGAAGAAAATTGGTGGTGTTCTTCTGATCCTATTAATACCACAGGCAGGCAGCTACAGTATTTACAGTTAGAGTACTGTGTCCTCTGCACAGTGTGCACCTAATGCTACCTGAAAACAATTGCTGTTGTTTTCCTTCTATTAATACCACAGGTAGGCAGCTACAGTATTTACAGTTAGTGTACTGTGTCCTCGGCACAGTGTGCACCTAAAGCTACCTGAATAAAATTGGTGGTGTTCTGATCCTTTTAATACCACAGGCAGGCAGCTACAGTATTTACAGTTAGTGTACTGTGTCCTCTGCACAGTGTGCACCTAAAACTACCTGAAGAAAATTGGTGGTGTTCTTCTGATCCTATTAATACCACAGACAGGCAGCTACAGTATTTACAGTTAATGTACTGTGTCCTCTGCACAGTGTGCACCTAAAGCTACCTGAAGAAAATTGGTGGTGTTCTTCTGATCCTATTAATACCACAGGCAAGCAGCTACAATATTTACAGTTAGTGTTTCATGCATCCTCTGCACAGTGTGAATCTAAAGCTACCTGAAGACAATTGCTGTTGTTCTGCTTCTATTAATACCACAGGTAAGCAGCTACAGTATTTACAGTTTATGTACTGTGCCCTCTGCACAGTGTGCACCTAAAGCTACCTGAAGGAAATTGGTGATGTTCTTCTGATCCTATTAATAACACAGACAGGCAGCTACAGTATTTATAGTTAGTGTACTGTGTCCGCTGCACAGTGTGCACCTAATGCTACTGAAGACAATTGCTGTTGTTTTGCTTCTATTAATACCACAGGTAGGCAGCTACAGTATTTACAGTTAGTGTACTGTGTCTTCTGCACAGTGTGCACCTAAAGCTACCTGAAGAAAATTGGTGGTGTTCTTCTGCTCCTATTAATACCACAGGCAGGCAGCTACAGTATTTACAGTTAGTGTACTGTGTCCTCTGCACAGTGTGCACCTAAAGCTACCTGAAGACAATTGCTGTTGTTCTGCTCCTATTAATACCACAGGCAGGCAGCTACAGTATTTACAGTTAGTGTACTGTGTCCTCTGCACAGAGTGCACCTAAAGCTACCTGAAGAAAATTGGTGGTGTTCTTCTGATCCTATTAATACCACAGGCAGGCAGCTACAGTATTTACAGTTAGTGTACTGTGTCCTCTGCACAGTGTGTACCTAATGCTACCTGAAAACAATTGCTGTTGTTTTGCTTCTATTAATACCACAGGTAGGCAGCTACAGTATTTACAGTTAGTGTACTGTGTCCTCGGCACAGTGTGCACCTAAAGCTACCTGAAGAAAATTGGTGGTGTTCTTCTGCTCCTATTAATACCACAGGCAGGCAGCTACAGTATTTACAGTTAGTGTACTGTGTCCTCTGCATATTGTACACCCAAAGCTACCTGAAGACAATTGCTGTTGTTCTGATCCTATTAATACCACAGGCAGGCAGCTACAGTTTTTACAGTTAGTGTACTGTGTCCTCTGCTCAGTGTGCACCTAAAGCTACCTGAAGACAATTGCTGTTGTTCTGCTCCTATTAATACCACAGGCAGGCAGCTACAGTATTTACAGTTAGTGTACTGTGTCCTCTGCACAGAGTGCACCTAAAGCTACCTGAAGAAAATTGGTGGTGTTCTTCTGATCCTATTAATACCACAGGCAGGCAGCTACAGTATTTACAGTTAGAGTACTGTGTCCTCTGCACAGTGTGCACCTAATGCTACCTGAAAACAATTGCTGTTGTTTTCCTTCTATTAATACCACAGGTAGGCAGCTACAGTATTTACAGTTAGTGTACTGTGTCCTCGGCACAGTGTGCACCTAAAGCTACCTGAATAAAATTGGTGGTGTTCTGATCCTTTTAATACCACAGGCAGGCAGCTACAGTATTTACAGTTAGTGTACTGTGTCCTCTGCATATTGTACACCCAATGCTACCTGAAGACAATTGCTGTTGTTCTGATCCTATTAATACCACAGGCAGGCAGCTACAGTTTTTACAGTTGGTGTACTGTATCCTCTGCACAGTGTGCACCTAAAGCTACCTGAAGAGAATTGGTGGTGTTCTTCTGATCCTATTAATACCATAGGCAGGCAGCTACAGTATTTACAGTTAGTGTACTGTGTCATCTGCACAGTGTGCACCTAAAGCTACCTGAAGACGATTGCTGTTGTTCTGCTTCTATTAATACCACAGGCAGGCAGCTACAGTATTTACAGTTAGTGTACTGTGTCCTCTTCACAATGTGCACCTAAAGCTGCCTTAATAAAATTGGTGTTGTTCTTCTGATCCTATGAATACCATAGGCAGGCAGCTACAGTATTTACAGTTAGTGTACTGTGTCCTCTGCACAGTGTGCACCTAAAGCTACCTGAAGACAATTGCTATTGTTCTGCTCCTATTAATACCACAGGCAGGCAGCTAAAGTATTTACAGTTAGTGTACTGTGTCATCTGCACAGTGTGCACCTAAAGCTACCTGAAGACAATTGCTGGTTTTCTGATCCTATTAATACCACAGACAGGCAGCTACAGTATTTACAGTTAGTGTACTGTGTCCTCTGCACAGTGTGCACCTAAAGCTACCTGAATAAAATTTGTGGTGTTCTTCTGATCCTATCAATACCACAGGCAGCTACAGTATTTACAGTTAGTGTACTGTGTCCTCTGCACAGTGTGCCCCTAAAGCTACCTGAATAAAATTGGTGGTGTTCTTCTGATCCTATTAATACCATAGGCAGGCAGCTACAGTATTTACAGTTAGTGTACTGTGTCCTCTGCACAGTGTGCATCTAAAGCTACCTGAAGAAAATTGGTGGTGTTCTTCTGATCCTATTAATACCACAGACAGGCAGCTACAGAATTTACAGTTAGTGTACTGTGTCCTCTGCACAGTGTGCACCTAAAGCTACCTGAATAAAATTGGTGGTGTTCTTCTGATCCTATTAATACCATGGGCAGGCAGCTACAGTATTAACAGTTAGTGTACTGTGTCCTCTGCACAGTGTGCACCTAAAGCTACCTGAAGACGATTGCTGTTGTTCTGCTCCTATTAATACCACAGGCAGGCAGCTACAGTATTTACAGTTAGTGTACTTTGTTCTCTTCAAAATGTGCACCTAAAGCTGCCTTAATAAAATTGGTGTTGTTCTTCTGATCCTATTAATACCATAGGCAGGCAGCTACAGTATTTAAAGTTAGTGTACTGTGTCCTCTGCACAGTGTGCACCTAAAGCTACCTGAAGACAATTGCTATTGTTCTGCTCCTATTAATACCACAGGCAGGCAGCTACAGTATTTACAGTTAGTGTACTGTGTCCTCTGCACAGTGTGCAAATAAAGCTACCTGATGACAATTACTGTTGTTCTGCTCCTATTAATACCACAGACAGGGAGCTACAGTATTTACAGTTAGTGTACTGTGTCCTCTGCACAGTGTGCATCTAAAGCTACCTGAAGAAAATTGGTGGTGTTCTTCTGATCCTATTAATACCACAGACAGGCAGCTACAGAATTTACAGTTAGTGTACTGTGTCCTCTGCACAGTGTGCACCTAAAGCTACCTGAATAAAATTGGTGGTGTTCTTCTGATCCTATTAATACCATGGGCAGGCAGCTACAGTATTAACAGTTAGTGTACTGTGTCCTCTGCACAGTGTGCACCTAAAGCTACCTGAAGACGATTGCTGTTGTTCTGCTCCTATTAATACCACAGGCAGGCAGCTACAGTATTTACAGTTAGTGTACTTTGTTCTCTTCAAAATGTGCACCTAAAGCTGCCTTAATAAAATTGGTGTTGTTCTTCTGATCCTATTAATACCATAGGCAGGCAGCTACAGTATTTAAAGTTAGTGTACTGTGTCCTCTGCACAGTGTGCACCTAAAGCTACCTGAAGACAATTGCTATTGTTCTGCTCCTATTAATACCACAGGCAGGCAGCTACAGTATTTACAGTTAGTGTACTGTGTCCTCTGCACAGTGTGCAAATAAAGCTACCTGATGACAATTACTGTTGTTCTGCTCCTATTAATACCACAGACAGGGAGCTACAGTATTTACAGTTAGTGTACTGTGTCCTCTGCACAGTGTGCAAATAAAGCTACCTGAATAAAATGGGTGGTGTTCTTCTGATCCTATTAATACCACAGGCAGGCAGCTAAAGTATTTACAGTTAGTGTACTGTGTCATCTGCACAGTGTGCACCTAAAGCTACCTGAAGACAATTGCTGTTGTTCTGCTAATATTATTACCACAGACAGGCAGCTACAGTATTTACAGTTAGTGTACTGTGTCCTCTGCACAGTGTGCACCTAAATCTACCTTAATGAAATTGGTGTTGTTCTTCTGATCCTATGAATACCATAGGCAGGCAGCTACAGTATTTACAGTTAGCGTACTGTGTCCTCTGCATAGTGTGCACCTAAAGCAACCTAAAGACAATTGCTGTTGTTCTGCTCCTATTAATACCACAGGCAGGAAGCAACAGTATTTACAGTTAGTGTACTGTGTCCTCTGCACAGTGTGCACCTAAAGCTACCTGAAGAAAATTGGTGGTGTTCTTCTGATCCTATTAATACCACAGGCAGACAGTTACAGTATTTACAGTTAGTGTACTGTGTCCTCTGCACAGTGTGCACCTAAAGCTACCTGAAGACAATTGCTGTTGTTCTGCTCCTATTAATACCACAGGCAGGCAGCTACAGTATTTACAGTTAGTGTACTGTGTCCTCTGAACAGTGTGCTCCTAAAGCTACCTGAAGAAAATTGGTGGTGGTCTTCTGATCCTATTAATACCACAGACAGGCAGCTACAATATTTAGAGTTAGTGTACTGTGTCCTCTGCACAGTGTGCCCCTAAAGCTACCGTAATAAAATTGGTGTTGTTCTTCTGATCCTATTAATACCAAAGGCAGACAGCTACAGTATTTACAGTTAGTGTACTGTGTCCTTTGCACAGTGTGCACCTAAAGCTACCTGAAGACAATTGCTGTTGTTCTGCTCCTATTAATACCACAGTCAGGAAGCTACAGTATTTACAGTTAGTGTACAGTGTCCTCTGCACAGTGTGCACCTAAAGCTACCTGAAGAAAATTGGTGGTGTTCTTCTGATCCTATTAATACCATAGGCAGACAGCTACAGTATTTACAGTTAGTGTACTGTGTCCTCTGCACAGTGTGCACCTAAAGCTACCTGAAGACAATTGCTGTTGTTCTGCTCCTATTAATACCACAGGCAGGCAGCTACAGTATTTACAGTTAGTGTACTGTGTCCTCTGCACAGTGTGCACCTAAAGCTACCTGAAGAAAATTGGTGGTGGTCTTCTGATCCTATTAATACCACAGACAGGCAGCTACAGTATTTACAGTTAGTGTACTGTGTCCTCTGCACAGTGTGCACCTAAAGCTACCTGAAGAAAATTGGTGGTGTTCTTCTGATCCTAATAATACCACAGACAGGCAGCTACGGTATTTAGAGTTAGTGTACTGTGTCCTCTGCACAGTGTGCACCTAAAGCTACCTGAAGACAATTGCTGTTGTTCTGCTCCTATTAATACCGCAGGCATTTACAGTATTTACAGTTAGTGTACTGTGTCCTCTGCACAGTGTGAATTTACACCTACCTGAACACAATTTCTGTTGTTCTGCTCCAATTAATACCTAAGGCAGGCAGCTACAGTATTTACAGTTAGTGTATTGTGTCCTCTGCACAGTGTGCACCAAAAGCTACCTGAAGAAAATTGGTGGTGTTCTTCTGATCCTATTAATACCACAGACAGGCCGCTACAGTATTTACAGTTAATGTACTGTGTCCTCTGCACAGTGTGCAAAAAAAGCTACCTGAATAAAATTGGTGGTGTTCTTCTGATCCTGTTAATACCACAGGCAGGCACCTAAAGTATTTACAGTTAGTGTACTGTGTCATCTGCACAGTGTGCACCTAAAGTTACCTGAAGACAATTGCTGTTGTTCTGCTCCTATTAATACCACAAGTAGGCAGCTACAATATTTACAGTTAGTGTACTGCGTCCTCTGCACAGTGTGAATTTAAAGATACCTGAATAAAATTGGTGGTGTTCTTCTGATACTATCAATACCACAGGCAGCCAGCTACAGTATTTACAGTTAGTGTACTGTGTCCTCTGCACAGTGTGAATTTACACCTACCTGAACACAATTTCTGTTGTTCTGCTCCAATTAATACCAAAGGCAGGCAGCTACAGTATTTACAGTTAGTGTACTGTGTCCTTTGCACAGTGTGCACCTAAAGCTACCTAAAGAAAATTGGTGGTGTTCTTCTGATCCTATTAATACCACAGACAGGCAGCTACAGAATTTACAGTTAGTGTACTGTGTCCTCTGCACAGTGTGCACCTAAAGCTACCTGAATAAAATTGGTGGTGTTCTTCTGATCCTTTTAATACCACAGGCTGGCAGCTACAGTATTTACAGTTAGTGTACTGTGTCCTCTGCACAGTGTGCACCTAAAGCTACCTGAAGAAAATTGGTGGTGTTCTTCTGATCCTATTAATACCACAGACAGGCAGCTACAGAATTTACAGTTAGTGTACTATGTCCTCTGCACAGTGTGCACCTAAAGCTACCTGAAGACAATTGCTGTTGTTCTGCTCCTATTAATACCACAGGCAGGCAGCTACAGTATTTACAGTTAGTGTACTGTGTCCTCTGCACAGTGTGCACCTAAAGCTACCTGAAGACAATTGCTGTTGTTCTGCTCCTATTTATACCACAGGCAGGCAGCTTCAGTATTTACAGTTAGTGTACTGTGTCCTCTGCACAGTGTGCACCTAAAGCTACCTGAAGAAAATTGGTGGTGTTCTTCTGATCCTATTAATACCACAGGGAGGCAGCTACAGTATTTACAGTTAGTGTACTGTGTCCTCTGCACAGTGTGAATTTACACCTACCTGAACACAATTTCTGTTGTTCTGCTCCAATTAATACCCAAGGCAGGCAGCTACAGTATTTACAGTTAGTGTACTGTGTCCTCTGCACAGTGTGCCCCTAAAGCTACCTGAATAAAATTGGGAGTGTTCTTCTGATCCTATTAATACCACAGGCAGGCAGCTACAGTATTTACAGTTAGTGTACTGTGTCCTCTGTACAGTGTGCACCTAAAGCTACCTGAAGAAAATTGGTGGTGTTCTTCTGATCCTATTAATACCACAGACAGGCAGCTACAGAATTTACAGTTAGTGTACTGTGTCCTCTGCACAGTGTGCACCTAAAGCTACCTGAATAAAATTGGTGGTGTTCTTCTGATCCCATTAATACCATAGGCAGGCAGCTACAGTATTTACAGTTAGTGTACTGTGTCCTCTGCACAGTGTGCACCTAAAGCTACCTGAAGACGATTGCTGTTGTTCTGCTCCTATTAATACCACAGGCAGGCAGCTACAGTATTTACAGTTAGTGTACTGTGTCCTCTTCACAATGTGCACCTAAAGCTGCCTTAATAAAATTGGTGTTGTTCTTCTGATCCTATTAATACCATAGGCAGGCAGCTACAGTATTTACAGTTAGTGTACTGTGTCCTCTGCACAGTGTGCACCTAAAGCTACATGAAAAAAATTGGTGGTGGTCTTCTGATCCTATTAATACCACAGACAGGCAGCTACAGTATTTAGAGTTAGTGTACTGTGTCCTCTACACAGTGTGCCCCTAAAGCTACCTGAATAAAATTGGTGGTGTTCTTCTGATCCTATTAATACCACAGGCAGGCAGCTACAATATTTACAGTTGGTGTACTGCGTCCTCTGCCCAGTGTGAATCCAAAGCTACCTGAACACAATTGCTGTTGTTCTGCTCCTATTAATACCACAGGCAGGCAGCTACAGTATTTACAGTTAGTGTACTGTGTCCTCTGCACAGTGTGCACCTAAAGCTACCTGAAGAAAATTGGTGGTGTTCTTCTGATCCTATTAATACCACAGACAGGCAGCTACAGTATTTACAGTTAGTGTACTGTGTCCTCTGCACAGTGTGCACCTAAAGCTACCTGAAGACAATTGCTGTTGTTCTGCTCCTATTTATACCACATGCAGGCAGCTACAGTATTTACAGTTAGTGTACTGTGTCCTCTGCACAGTGTGCACCTAAAGCTACCTGAAGACAATTGCTGTTGTTCTGCTCCTATTTATACCACAGGCAGGCAGCTTCAGTATTTACAATTAGTGTACTGTGTCCTCTGCACAGTGTGCACCTAAAGCTACCTGAAGACAATTGCTGTTCTTCTGCTCCTATTAATACCACAGGCAGGTAGCTACAGTATTTACAATTAGTTTACTGTGTCCTCTGCACAGTGTGCACCTAAAGCTACCTGAAGACAATTGCTGTTGTTCTCTTCCTATTAATACCACAGGCAGGCAGCTACAGTATTTACAGTTAGTGTACTGTGTCCTCTGCACAGTGTGAATTTACACCTACCTGAACACAATTTCTGTTGTTCTGCTCCAATTAATACCCAAGGCAGGCAGCTACAGTATTTACAGTTAGTGTACTGTGTCCTCTGCACAGTGTGCACCTAAAGCTACCTGAAGAAAATTGGTGGTGTTCTTCTGATCCTATTAATACCACAGACAGGCAGCTACAGTATTTACAGTTAATGTACTGTGTCCTCAGCACAGTGTGCAAATAAAGCTACCTGAATAAAATTGGTGGTGTTCTTCTGATCCTGTTAATACCACAGGCAGGCACCTAAAGTATTTACAGTTAGTGTACTGTGTCATCTGCACAGTGTGCACCTAAAGTTACCTGAAGACAATTGCTGTTCTTCTGATCCTATTAATACCACAGGCAGGTAGCTACAGTATTTACAGTTAGTTTACTGTGTCCTCTGCACAGTGTGCACCTAAAGCTACCTGAAGACAATTGCTGTTGTTCTGCTCCTATTAATACCACAAGCAGGCAGCTACAATATTTACAGTTAGTGTACTGCGTCCTCTGCACAGTGTGAATTTAAAGATACCTGAATAAAATTGGTGGTGTTCTTCTGATACTATCAATACCACAGGCAGCCAGCTACAGTATTTACAGTTAGTGTACTGTGTCCTCTGCACAGTGTGAATTTATACCTACCTGAACACAATTTCTGTTGTTCTGCTCCAATTAATACCAAAGGCAGGCAGCTACAGTATTTACAGTTAGTGTACTGTGTCCTCTGCACAGTGTGCACCTAAAGCTACCTGAAGAAAATTGGTGGTGTTCTTCTGATCCTATTAATACCACAGACAGGCAGCTAGAGTATTTAGAGTTAGTGTACTGTGTCCTCTGCACAGTGTGCCCCTAAAGCAACCTGAATAAAATTGGTGGTGTTCTTCTGATCCTATTAATACCACAGGCAGGCAGCTACAGTATTTACAGTTAGTGTACTGTGTCCTCTGCACAGTGTGCACCTAAAGCTACCTGAAGAAAATTGGTGGTGTTCTTCTGATCCTATTAATACCACAGACAGGCAGCTACAGTATTTACAGTTAGTGTACTGTGTCCTCTGCACAGTGTGCACCTAAAGCTACCTGAAGACAATTGCTGTTGTTCTACTCCTATTAATACCACAGGCAGGCAGCTACAGTATTTACAGTTAGTGTACTGTGTCCTCTGCACAGTGTGCACCTAAAGCTACCTGAAGACAATTGCTGTTGTTCTGCTCCTATTTATACCACAGGCAGGCAGCTTCAGTATTTACAGTTAGTGTACTGTGTCCTCTGCACAGTGTGCACCTAAAGCTACCTGAAGACAATTGCTGTTCTTCTGCTCCTATTAATACCACAGGCAGGTAGCTACAGTATTTACAATTAGTTTACTGTGTCCTCTGCACAGTGTGCACCTAAAGCTACCTGAAGACAATTGCTGTTGTTCTCTTCCTATTAATACCACAGGCAGGCAGCTACAGTATTTACAGTTAGTGTACTGTGTCCTCTGCACAGTGTGAATTTACACCTACCTGAACACAATTTCTGTTGTTCTGCTCCAATTAATACCCAAGGCAGGCAGCTACAGTATTTACAGTTAGTGTACTGTGTCCTCTGCACAGTGTGCCCCTAAAGCTACCTGAATAAAATTGGTGGTGTTCTTCTGATCCTAATAATACCATAGGCAGGCAGCTACAGTATTTACAGTTAGTGTACTGTGTCCTCTGCACAGTGTGCATCTAAAGCTACCTGAAGAAAATTGGTGGTGTTCTTCAGATCCTATTAATACCACAGACAGGCAGCTACAGAATTTACAGTTAGTGTACTGTGTCCTCTGCACAGTGTGCACCTAAAGCTACCTGAATAAAATTGGTGGCGTTCTTCTGATCCTATTAATACCATGGGCAGGCAGCTACAGTATTTACAGTTAGTGCACTGTGTCCTCTGCACAGTGTGCACCTAAAGCTACCTGAAGACGATTGCTGTTGTTCTGCTCCTATTAATACCACAGGCAGGCAGCTACAGTATTTACAGTTAGTGTACTGTGTCCTCTTCACAATGTGCACCTAAAGCTGCCTTAATAAAATTGGTGTTGTTCTTCTGATCCTATTAATACTATAGGCAGGCAGCTACAGTATTTAAAGTTAGTGTACTGTGTCCTCTGCACAGTGCGCACCTAAAGCTACCTGAAGACAATTGCTATTGTTCTGCTCCTATTAAAACCACAGGCAGGCAGCTACAGTATTTACAGTTAGTGCACTGTGTCCTCTGCACAGTGTGCACCTAAAGCTACCTGAAGAAAATTGGTGGTGTTCTTCTGATCCTATTAATACCACAGACAGGCAGCTACAGTATTTACAGTTAGTGTACTGTGTCCTCTGCACAGTGTGCACCTAAAGCTACCTGAATACAATTGGTGGTGTTCTTCTGATCCTATTAATACCACAGGCAGGCAGCTACAGTATTTACAGTTAGTGTACTGTGTCCTCTGCACAGTGTGCACCTAAACCTATCTAAAGACAATTGCTGTTGTTCTGCTTCTATTAATACCACAGGCAGGAAGCTACAGTATTTAAAGTTAGTGTACTGTGTCCTCTGCACAGTGTGCACCTAAAGCTACCTGAATACAATTGGTGGTGTTCTTCTGATCCTATTAATACCACAGACAGGCAGCTACAGTATTTACAGTTAGTGTACTGTGTCCTCTGCACAGTTTGCCCCTAAAGCTACCTGAATAAAATTGGTGGTGTTCTTCTGATCCTATTAATACCACAGGCAGGCAGCTACAGTATTTACAGTTAGTGTACTGTGTCCTCTTCACAGTGTGCAAATAAAGCTACCTGATGACAATTACTGTTGTTCTGCTCCTATTAATACCACAGACAGGCAGCTACAGTATTTACAGTTAGTGTACTGTGTCCTCTGCACAGTGTGCAAATAAAGCTACCTGAATAAAATGGGTGGTGTTCTTCTGATCCTATTAATACCACAGGCAGGCAGCTAAAGTATTTACAGTTAGTGTACTGTGTCATCTGCACAGTGTGCACCTAAAGCTACCTGAAGACAATTGCTGTTGTTCTGCTCCTATTAATTCCACAGGCAGGCAGCTACAGTATTTACAGATAGTGTACTGTGCCCTCTGCACAGTGTGCACCTAAAACTATCTGAAGAAAATTGGTGGTGTTCTTCTGATCCTATTAATACCACAGACAGGCAGCTACAGTATTTACAGTTAGTGTACTGTGTCCTCTGCACAGTGTGCACCTAAAACTACCTGAAGAAAATTGGTGGTGTTCTTCTGATCCTAATAATATCACAGACAGGCAGCTACAGTATTTACAGTTAGTGTACTGTGTCCTCTGCACAGTGTGCACCTAAAGCTACCTGAAGACAATTGCTGTTGTTCTGTTAATATTAATACCACAGGCAGGCAGCTACAGTATTTACAGTTAGTGTACTGTGTCCTCTACACAGTGTGCACCTAAAACTACCTGAAGAAAATTGGTGGTATTCTTCTGATCCTATTAATACCACAGACAGGCAGCTACAGTATTTACAGTTAGTGTACTGTGTCCTCTGCACAGTGTGCACCTAAAGCTACCTGAAGACAATTGCTATTGTTCTGCTCCTATTAATACCACAGGCAGGCAGCTACAGTATTTACAGTTAGTGTACTGTGTCCTCTTCACAGTGTTCACCTAAAGCTACCTTAATGAAATTGGTGTTGTTCTTCTGATCCTATGAATACCATAGGCAGGCAGCTACAGTATTTACAGTTAGCGTACTGTGTCCTCTGCATAGTGTGCACCTAGAGCTACCTAAAGACAATTGCTGTTGTTCTGCTCCTATTAATACCACAGGCAGGAAGCAACAGTATTTACAGTTAGTGTACTGTGTCCTCTGCACAGTGTGCACCTAAAGGTACCTGAAGAAAATTGGTGGTGTTCTTCTGATCCTATTAATACCACAGACAGGCAGCTACAGTATTTACAGTTAGTGTACTGTGTCCTCTGCACAGTGTGCACCTAAAACTACCTGAAGAAAATTGGTGGTGTTCTTCTGATCCTAATAATATCACAGACAGGCAGCTACAGTATTTACAGTTAGTGTACTGTGTCCTCTGCACAGTGTGCACCTAAAGCTACCTGAATAAAATTGGTGGTGTTCTTCTGATCCTATTAATACCACAGACAGGCAGCTACAGTATTTACAGTTAGTGTACTTTGTCTTCTGCACAGTGTGCACCTAAAGCTACCTGAAGACAATTGCTGTTGTTCTGTTAATATTAATACCACAGGCAGGCAGCTACAGTATTTACAGTTAGTGTACTGTGTCCTCTACACAGTGTGCACCTAAAACTACCTGAAGAAAATTGGTGGTATTCTTCTGATCCTATTAATACCACAGACAGGCAGCTACAGTATTTACAGTTAGTGTACTGTGTCCTCTGCACAGTGTGCACCTAAAGCTACCTGAAGACAATTGCTATTGTTCTGCTCCTATTAATACCACAGGCAGGCAACTACAGTATTTACAGTTAGTGTACTGTGTCCTCTGCACAGTGTGCACCTAAAGCTACCTGAAGACAATTGCTGTTGTTCTTCTGATCCTATGAATACCATAGGCAGGCAGCTACAGTATTTACAGTTAGCGTACTGTGTCCTCTGCATAGTGTGCACCTAGAGCTACCTAAAGACAATTGCTGTTGTTCTGCTCCTATTAATACCACAGGCAGGAAGCAACAGTATTTACAGTTAGTGTACTGTGTCCTCTGCACAGTGTGCACCTAAAGGTACCTGAAGAAAATTGGTGGTGTTCTTCTGATCCTATTAATACCACAGGCAGACAGTTACAGTATTTACAGTTAGTGTACTGTGTCATCTGCACAGTGTGCACCTAAAGCTACCTGAAGACAATTGCTGTTGTTCTGCTCCTATTAATACCACAGGCAGGAAGTTACAGTATTTACAGTTAGTGTACAGTGTCCTCTGCACAGTGTGCACCTAAAGCTACCTGAAGAAAATTGGTGGTGTTCTTCTGATCCTATTAATACCACAGGCAGACAGCTACAGTATTTACAGTTAGTGTACTGTGTCCTCTGCACAGTGTGCACCTAAAGCTAACTGAAGACAATTGCTGTTGTTCTGCTCCTATTAATACCACAGGCAGGCAGCTACAGTATTTACAGTTAGTGTACTGTGTCCTCTGCACAGTGTGCACCTAAAGCTACCTGAAGAAAATTGGTGGTGGTCTTCTGATCCTATTAATACCACAGACAGGCAGCTACAGTATTTAGAGTTAGTGTACTGTGTCCTCTGCACAGGGTGCCCCTAAAGCTATCTGAATAAAATTGGTGGTGTTCTTCTGATCCTATTAATACCACAGACAGGCAGCTACAGTATTTACAGTTAGTGTACTGTGTCCTCTGCACAGTGTGCACCTAAAGCTACCTGAAGAAAATTGGTATTGTTCTTCTGATCCTATTAATACCACAGACAGGCAGCTACGGTATTTAGAGTTAGTGTACTGTGTCCTCTGCACAGTGTGCACCTAAAGCTACCTGAAGACAATTGCTGTTGTTCTGCTCCTATTAATACCACAGGCAGGCAGCTACAGTATTTACAGTTAGTGTACTGTGTCCTCTGCACAGTGTGCAAATAAAGCTACCTGAATAAAATTGGTGGTGTTCTTCTGATCCTATTAATACCACAGACAGGCAGCTACAGTATTTACAGTTAGTGTACTGTGTCATCTGCACAGTGTGCACCTAAAGTTACCTGAAGACAATTGCTGTTCTTCTGCTCCTATTAATACCGCAGGCAGGTAGCTACAGTATTTACAGTTAGTTTACTGTTTCCTCTGCACAGTGTGCACCTAAAGCTACCTGAAGACAATTGCTGTTGTTCTGCTCCTATTAATACCACAAGCAGGCAGCTACAATATTTACAGTTAGTGTACTGTGTCCTCTGCACAGTGTGAATTTAAAGATACCTGAATAAAATTGGTGGTGTTCTTCTGATCCTATCAATACCACAGGCACCCAGCTACAGTATTTACAGTTAGTGTACTGTGTCCTCTGCACAGTGTGAATTTACACCTACCTGAACACAATTTCTGTTGTTCTGCTTAAAATTAATACCCAAGGCAGGCAGCTACAGTATTTACAGTTAGTGTACTGTGTCCTCTGCACAATGTGCCCCTAAAGCTACCTGAATAAAATTGGTGGTGTTCTTCTGATCCTATTAATACCATAGGCAGGCAGCTACAGTATTTACAGTTAGTGTACTGTGTCCTCTGCACAGTGTGCACCTAAAGCTACCTGAAGAAAATTGGTGGTGGTCTTCTGATCCTATTAATACCACAGAGAGGCAGCTACAGAATTTACAGTTAGTGTACTGTGTCCTCTGCAAAGTGTGCACCTAAAGCTACCTGAATAAAATTGGTGTTGCTCTTCTGATCCTATTAATACCATAGGCAGGCAGCTACAGTATTTACAGTTAGTGTACTGTGTCCTCTGCACAGTGTGCACCTAAAGCTACCTGAAGAAAATTGGTGGTGGTCTTCTGATTATATTAATACCACAGACAGGCAGCTAGAGTATTTAGAGTTAGTGTACTGTGTCCTCTGCACAGTGTGCCCCTAAAGCTACCTGAATAAAATTGGTGGTGTTCTTCTGATCCTATTAATACCAAAGGCAGGCAGCTACAATATTTACAGTTGGTGTACTGCGTCCTCTGCACAGTGTGAATCCAAAGCTACCTGAACACAATTGCTGTTGTTCTGCTCCTAATAATACCACAGGCAGGCAGCTACAGTATTTACAGTTAGTGTACTGTGTCCTCTGCACAGTGTGCACCTAAAGCTACCTGAAGAAAATTGGTGGTGTTCTTCTGATCCTATTAATACCACAGACAGGCAGCTACAGTATTTACAGTTAGTGTACTGTGTCCTCTGCACAGTGTGCACCTAAAGCTACCTGAAGACAATTGCTGTTGTTCTGCTCCTATTAATACCACAGGCAGGCAGCTACAGTATTTACAGTTAGTGTACTGTGTCCTCTGCATAGTGTGCACCTAAAGCTACCTGAAGACAATTGCTGTTGTTCTGCTCCTATTTATACCACAGGCAGGCAGATTCAGTATTTACAGTTAGTGTACTGTGTCCTCTGCACAGTGTGCACCTAAAGCTACCTGAAGAAAATTGGTGGTGTTCTTCTGATCCTATTAATACCACAGACAGGCAGCTACAGTATTTACAGTTAGTGTACTGTGTCCTCTGCACAGTGTGCACCTAAAGCTACCTGAATAAAATTGGTGGTGTTCTTCTGATCCTATCAATACCACAGGCAGGCAGCTACAGTATTTACAGTTAGTGTACTGTGTCCTCTGCACAGTGTGAATTTACACCTACCTGAACACAATTTCTGTTGTTCTGCTCCAATTAATACCCAAGGCAGGCAGCTACAGTATTTACAGTTAGTGTACTGTGTCCTCTGCACAGTGTGCACCTAAAGCTACCTGAAGAAAATTGGTGGTGTTCTTCTGATCCTATTAATACCACAGACAGGCAGCTACAGAATTTACAGTTAGTGTACTGTGTCCTCTGCACAGTGTGCACCTAAAGCTACCTGAATAAAATTGGTGGTGTTCTTCTGATCCCATTAATACCATAGGCAGGCAGCTACAGTATTTACAGTTAGTGTACTGTGTCCTCTGCACAGTGTGCATCTAAAGCTACCTGAAGAAAATTGGTGGTGTTCTTCTGATCCTATTAATACCACAGACAGGCAGCTACAGAATTTACAGTTAGTGTACTGTGTCCTCTGCACAGTGTGCACCTAAAGCTACCTGAATAAAATTGGTGGCGTTCTTCTGATCCTATTAATACCATGGGCAGGCAGCTACAGTATTTACAGTTAGTGCACTGTGTCCTCTGCACAGTGTGCACCTAAAGCTACCTGAAGACGATTTCTGTTGTTCTGCTCCTATTAATACCACAGGCAGGCAGCTACAGTATTTACAGTTAGTGTACTGTGTCCTCTTCACAATGTGCACCTAAAGCTGCCTTAATAAAATTGGTGTTGTTCTTCTGATCCTATTAATACCATAGGCAGGCAGCTACAGTATTTAAAGTTAGTGTACTGTGTCCTCTGCACAGTGCGCACCTAAAGCTACCTGAAGACAATTGCTATTGTTCTGCTCCTATTAAAACCACAGGCAGGCAGCTACAGTATTTACAGTTAGTGTACTGTGTCCTCTGCATAGTGTGCACCTAAAGCTACCTGAAGACAATTGCTGTTGTTCTGCTCCTATTAATACCAAAGGCAGGCAGCTACAGTATTTACAGTTAGTGTACTGTGTCCTCTGCACAGTGTGAATTTAAACCTACCTGAATACAATTGGTGGTGTTCTTCTGATCCTATTAATACCACAGGCAGACAGCTACAGTATTTACAGTTAGTGTACTGTGTCCTCTGCACAGTGTGCACCTAAAGCTATCTAAAGACAATTGCTGTTGTTCTGCTTCTATTAATACCACAGGCAGGAAGCTACAGTATTTACAGTTAGTGTACTGTGTCCTCTGCACAGTGTGCACCTAAAGCTACCTGAAGAAAATTGGTGGTGTTCTTCTGATCCTATTAATACCACAGACAGGCAGCTACAGTATTTACAGTTAGTGTACTGTGTCCTCTGCACAGTTTGCCCCTAAAGCTACCTGAATAAAATTGGTGGTGTTCTTCTGATCCTATTAATACCATAGGCAGGCAGCTACAGTATTTACAGTTAGTGTACTGTGCCTCTTCACAGTGTGCAAATAAAGCTACCTGATGACAATTACTGTTGTTCTGCTCCTATTAATACCACAGACAGGCAGCTACAGTATTTACAGTTAGTGTACTGTGTCCTCTGCACAGTGTGCAAATAAAGCTACCTGAATAAAATGGGTGGTGTTCTTCTGATCCTATTAATACCACAGGCAGGCAGCTAAAGTATTTACAGTTAGTGTACTGTGTCATCTGCACAGTGTGCACCTAAAGCTACCTGAAGACAATTGCTGTTGTTCTGCTCCTATTAATACCACAGGCAGGCAGCTACAGTATTTACAGATAGTGTACTGTGTCCTCTGCACAGTGTGCACCTAAAACTACCTGAAGAAAATTGGTGGTGTTCTTCTGATCCTATTAATACCACAGACAGGCAGCTGCAGTATTTACAGTTAGTGTACTGTGTCCTCTGCACAGTGTGCACCTAAAACTACCTGAAGAAAATTGGTGGTGTTCTTCTGATCCTATTAATACCACAGACAGGCAGCTACAGTATTTACAGTTAGTGTACTGTGTCCTCTGCACAGTGTGCACCTAAAGCTACCTGAATAAAATTGGTGGTGTTCTTCTGATCCTATTAATACCACAGACAGGCAGCTACAGTATTTACAGTTAGTGTACTTTGTCTTCTGCACAGTGTGCACCTAAAGCTACCTACAGACAATTGCTGTTGTTCTGCTAATATTAATACCACAGGCAGGCAGCTACAGTATTTACAGTTAGTGTACTGTGTCCTCTACACAGTGTGCACCTAAAACTACCTGAAGAAAATTGGTGGTATTCTTCTGATCCTATTAATACCACAGACAGGCAGCTACAGTATTTACAGTTAGTGTACTGTGTCCTCTGCACAGTGTGAATTTACACCTACCTGAACACAATTTCTGTTGTTCTGCTCCAATTAATACCCAAGGCAGGCAGCTACAGTATTTACAGTTAGTGTACTGTGTCTTCTGCACAGTGTGCCCCTAAATCTACCTGAATAAAATTGGTGGTGTTCTTCTGATCCTATTAATACCAGAGGCAGGCAGCTACAGTATTTACAGTTAGTGTACTGTGTCCTCTGCACAGTGTGCACCTAAAGCTACCTGAAGAAAATTGGTGGTGTTCTTCTGATCCTATTAATACCACAGGCAGGCAGCTACAGTATTTACAGTTAGTGTACTGTGTCCTCTTCACAGTGTGCACCTAAAGCTACCTTAATGAAATTGGTGTTGTTCTTCTGATCCTATGAATACCATAGGCAGGCAGCTACAGTATTTACAGTTAGCGTACTGTGTCCTCTGCATAGTGTGCACCTAGAGCTACCTAAAGACAATTGCTGTTGTTCTGCTCCTATTAATACCACAGGCAGGAAGCAACAGTATTTACAGTTAGTGTACTGTGTCCTCTGCACAGTGTGCACCTAAAGCTACCTGAAGAAAATTGGTGGTGTTCTTCTGATCCTATTAATACCACAGGCAGACAGTTACAGTATTTACAGTTAGTGTACTGTGTCCTCTGCACAGTGTGCACCTAAAGCTACCTGAAGAAAATTGGTGGTGTTCTTCTGATCCTATTAATACCACAGGCAGGCAGCTACAGTATTTACAGTTAGTGTACTGTGTCCTCTGCACAGTGTGCACCTAAAGCTACCTGAAGAAAATTGGTGGTGGTCTTCTGATCCTATTAATACCACAGACAGGCAGCTACAATATTTAGAGTTAGTGTACTGTGTCCTCTGCACAGTGTGCCCCTAAAGCTACCTTAATAAAATTGGTGTTGTTCTTCTGATCCTATTAATACCACAGGCAGACAGCTACAGTATTTACAGTTAGTGTACTGTGTCCTCTGAACAGTGTGCACCTAAAGCTACCTAAAGATAATTGTTGTTGTTCTGCTCCTATTAATACCACAGTTAGGAAGCTACAGTATTTACAGTTAGTGTACTGTGTCCTCTGCACAGTGTGCACCAAAAGCTACCTGAAGAAAATTGGTGGTGTTCTTCTGATCCTATTAATACCACAGGCAGACAGCTACAGTATTTACAGTTAGTGTACTGTGTCCTCTGCACAGTGTGCACCTAAAGTTACCTGAAGACAATTGCTGTTGTTCTGCTCCTATTAATACCACAGGCAGGCAGCTACAGTATTTACAGTTAGTGTACTGTGTCCTCTGCACAGTGTGCACCTAAAGCTACCTGAAGAAAATTGGTGGTGGTCTTCTGATCCTATTAATACCACAGACAGGCAGCTACAGTATTTAGAGTTAGTGTACTGTGTCCTCTGCACAGGGTGCCCCTAAAGCTATCTGAATAAAATTGGTGGTGTTCTTCTGATCCTATTAATACCACAGACAGGCAGCTACAGTATTTACAGTTAGTGTACTGTGTCCTCTGCACAGTGTGCACCTAAAGCTACCTGAAGAAAATTGGTGGTGTTCTTCTGATCCTATTAATACCACAGACAGGCAGCTACGGTATTTAGAGTTAGTGTACTGTGTCCTCTGCACATTGTGCACCTAAAGCTACCTGAAGACAATTGCTGTTGTTCCGCTCCTATTAATACCACAGGCAGGCAGCTACAGTATTTACAGTTAGTGTACTGTGTCCTCTGCACAGTGTGCAAATAAAGCTACCTGAATAAAATTGGTGGTGTTCTTCTGATCCTATTAATACCACAGACAGGCAGCTACAGTATTTACAGTTAGTGTACTGTTTCATCTGCACAGTGTGCACCTAAAGTTACCTGAAGACAATTGCTGTTCTTCTGCTCCTATTAATATCACAGGCAGGTAGCTACAGTATTTACAGTTAGTTTACTGTGTCCTCTGCACAGTGTGCACCTAAAGCTACCTGAAGACAATTGCTGTTGTTCTGCTCCTATTAATACCACAAGCAGGCAGCTACAATATTTACAGTTAGTGTACTGTGTCCTCTGCACAGTGTGAATTTAAAGATACCTGAATAAAATTGGTGGTGTTCTTCTGATCCTATCAATACCACAGGCACCCAGCTACAGTATTTACAGTTAGTGTACTGTGTCCTCTGCACAGTGTGAATTTACACCTACCTGAACACAATTTCTGTTGTTCTGCTCCAAATAATACCCAAGGCAGGCAGCTACAGTATTTACAGTTAGTGTACTGTGTCCTCTGCACAATGTGCCCCTAAAGCTACCTGAATAAAATTGGTGGTGTTCTTCTGATCCTATTAATACCATAGGCAGGCAGCTACAGTATTTACAGTTAGTGTACTGTGTCCTCTGCACAGTGTGCACCTAAAGCTACCTGAAGAAAATTGGTGGTGGTCTTCTGATCCTATTAATACCACAGAGAGGCAGCTACAGAATTTACAGTTAGTGTACTGTGTCCTCTGCACAGTGTGCACCTAAAGCTACCTGAAGAAAATTGGTGGTGGTCTTCTGATTATATTAATACCACAGACAGGCAGCTAGAGTATTTAGAGTTAGTGTACTGTGTCCTCTGCACAGTGTGCCCCTAAAGCTACCTGAATAAAATTGGTGGTGTTCTTCTGATCCTATTAATACCAAAGGCAGGCAGCTACAATATTTACAGTTGGTGTACTGCGTCCTCTGCACAGTGTGAATCCAAAGCTACCTGAACACAATTGCTGTTGTTCTGCTCCTAATAATACCACAGGCAGGCAGCTACAGTATTTACAGTTAGTGTACTGTGTCCTCTGCACAGTGTGCAAATAAAGCTACCTGAATAAAATGGGTGGTGTTCTTCTGATCCTATTAATACCACAGGCAGGCAGCTAAAGTATTTACAGTTAGTGTACTGTGTCATCTGCACAGTGTGCACCTAAAGCTACCTGAAGACAATTGCTGTTGTTCTGCTCCTATTAATACCACAGGCAGGCAGCTACAGTATTTACAGATAGTGTACTGTGTCCTCTGCACAGTGTGCACCTAAAACTACCTGAAGAAAATTGGTGGTGTTCTTCTGATCCTATTAATACCACAGACAGGCAGCTGCAGTATTTACAGTTAGTGTACTGTGTCCTCTGCACAGTGTGCACCTAAAACTACCTGAAGAAAATTGGTGGTGTTCTTCTGATCCTATTAATACCACAGACAGGCAGCTACAGTATTTACAGTTAGTGTACTGTGTCCTCTGCACAGTGTGCACCTAAAGCTACCTGAATAAAATTGGTGGTGTTCTTCTGATCCTATTAATACCACAGACAGGCAGCTACAGTATTTACAGTTAGTGTACTTTGTCTTCTGCACAGTGTGCACCTAAAGCTACCTACAGACAATTGCTGTTGTTCTGCTAATATTAATACCACAGGCAGGCAGCTACAGTATTTACAGTTAGTGTACTGTGTCCTCTACACAGTGTGCACCTAAAACTACCTGAAGAAAATTGGTGGTATTCTTCTGATCCTATTAATACCACAGACAGGCAGCTACAGTATTTACAGTTAGTGTACTGTGTCCTCTGCACAGTGTGAATTTACACCTACCTGAACACAATTTCTGTTGTTCTGCTCCAATTAATACCCAAGGCAGGCAGCTACAGTATTTACAGTTAGTGTACTGTGTCTTCTGCACAGTGTGCCCCTAAATCTACCTGAATAAAATTGGTGGTGTTCTTCTGATCCTATTAATACCAGAGGCAGGCAGCTACAGTATTTACAGTTAGTGTACTGTGTCCTCTGCACAGTGTGCACCTAAAGCTACCTGAAGAAAATTGGTGGTGTTCTTCTGATCCTATTAATACCACAGGCAGGCAGCTACAGTATTTACAGTTAGTGTACTGTGTCCTCTTCACAGTGTGCACCTAAAGCTACCTTAATGAAATTGGTGTTGTTCTTCTGATCCTATGAATACCATAGGCAGGCAGCTACAGTATTTACAGTTAGCGTACTGTGTCCTCTGCATAGTGTGCACCTAGAGCTACCTAAAGACAATTGCTGTTGTTCTGCTCCTATTAATACCACAGGCAGGAAGCAACAGTATTTACAGTTAGTGTACTGTGTCCTCTGCACAGTGTGCACCTAAAGCTACCTGAAGAAAATTGGTGGTGTTCTTCTGATCCTATTAATACCACAGGCAGACAGTTACAGTATTTACAGTTAGTGTACTGTGTCCTCTGCACAGTGTGCACCTAAAGCTACCTGAAGAAAATTGGTGGTGTTCTTCTGATCCTATTAATACCACAGGCAGGCAGCTACAGTATTTACAGTTAGTGTACTGTGTCCTCTGCACAGTGTGCACCTAAAGCTACCTGAAGAAAATTGGTGGTGGTCTTCTGATCCTATTAATACCACAGACAGGCAGCTACAATATTTAGAGTTAGTGTACTGTGTCCTCTGCACAGTGTGCCCCTAAAGCTACCTTAATAAAATTGGTGGTGTTCTTCTGATCCTATTAATACCACAGACAGGCAGCTACAGTATTTACAGTTAGTGTACTTTGTCTTCTGCACAGTGTGCACCTAAAGCTACCTGAAGACAATTGCTGTTGTTCTCTTCCTATTAATACCACAGGCAGGCAGCTACAGTATTTACAGTTAGTGTACTGTGTCCTCTGCACAGTGTGAATTTACACCTACCTGAACACAATTTCTGTTGTTCTGCTCCAATTAATACCCAAGGCAGGCAGCTACAGTATTTACAGTTAGTGTACTGTGTCCTCTGCACAGTGTGCCCCTAAAGCTACCTGAATAAAATTGGTGGTGTTCTTCTGATCCTAATAATACCATAGGCAGGCAGCTACAGTATTTACAGTTAGTGTACTGTGTCCTCTGCACAGTGTGCACCTAAAGCTACCTGAAGACAATTGGTGGTGTTCTTCTGATCCTAGCAATACCACAGGCAGGCAGCTAAAGTATTTACAGTTAGTGTACTGTGTCCTCTGCACAGTGTGCACCCAAAGCTACCTAAAGACAATTGCTGTTGTTCTGCTCCTATTAATACCACAGGCAGGAAGCTACAGTATTTACAGTTAGTGTACTGTGTCCTCTGCACAGTGTGCACCTAAAGATATCTGAAGAAAATTGGTGGTGTTCTTCTGATCCTATTAATACCAGAGGCAGACAGCTACAGTATTTACAGTTAGTGTACTGTGTCCTCTGCACAGTGTGCACCTAAAGCTACCTGAAGACAATTGCTGTTGTTCTGCTCCTATTAATACCACAGACAGGCAGCTACAGTGTTTAGAGTTAGTGTACTGTGTCCTCTGCACAGTGGGCCCCTAAAGCTACCTGAATAAAATTGGTGGTGTTCTTCTGATCCTATCAATACCACAGGCAGGCAGCTAAAGTATTTACAGCTAGTGTACTTTGTCCTCTGCACAGTGTGCACCTAAAGCTACCTAAAGACAATTGCTGTTGTTCTGCTCCTATTAATACCACAGGCAGGAAGCTACAGTATTTACAGTTAGTGTACTGTGTCCTCTGCACAGTGTGCACCTAAAGATATCTGAAGAAAATTGGTGGTGTTCTTCTGATCCTATTAATACCACAGGCAGACAGCTACAGTATTTACAGTTAGTGTACTGTGTCCTCTGCACAGTGTGCACCTAAAGCTACCTGAAGACAATTGCTGTTGTTCTGCCCCTATTAATACCACAGACAGGCAGCTACAGTGTTTAGAGTTAGTGTACTGTGTCCTCTGCACAGTGGGCCCCTAAAGCTACCTGAATAAAATTGGTGGTGTTCTTCTGATCCTATCAATACCACAGGCAGGCAGCTAAAGTATTTACAGCTAGTGTACTTTGTCCTCTGCACAGTGTGCACCTAAAGCTACCTAAAGACAATTGCTGTTGTTCTGCTCCTATTAATACCACAGGCAGGAAGCTACAGTATTTACAGTTAGTGTACTGTGTCCTCTGCACAGTGTGAATTTAAACCTACCTGACACAATTTCTGTTGTTCTGCTCCAATTAATACCCAAGGCAGGCAGCTACAGTATTTACAGTTAGTGTACTGTGTCCTCTGCACAGTGTGCACCTAAAGCTACCTGAAGAAAATTGGTGGTGTTCTTCTGATCCTATTAATACCACAGAGAGGCAGCTACAGTATTTACAGTTAGTGTACTGTGTCCTCTGCACAGTGTGCACCTAAAACTACCTGAAGAAAATTGGTGGTGTTCTTCTGATCCTATTAATACCACAGACAGGCAGCTACAGTATTTACAGTTAGTGTACTGTGTCCTCTGCACAGTGTGCACCTAAAGCTACCTAAAGACAATTGCTGTTGTTCTGCTCCTATTAATACCACAGGCAGGCAGCTACAGTATTTACAGTTAGTGTACTGTGTCCTCTGCACAGTGTGCACCTAAAGCTACCTGAAGAAAATTGGTGGTGTTCTTCTGATCCTATTAATACCACAGGCAGACAGCTACACTATTTACAGTTAGTGTACTGTGTCATCTGCACAGTGTGCACCTAAAGCTACCTGAAGACAATTGCTGTTGTTCTGCTCCTATTAATACCACAGGTAGGCAGCTACAGTATTTACAGTTAGTGTACTGTGTCCTCTGCACAGTGTGCACCTAAAGCTACCTGAAGACAATTGGTGGTGTTCTTCTGATCCTAGCAATACCACAGGCAGGCAGCTAAAGTATTTACAGTTAGTGTACTGTGTCCTCTGCACAGTGTGCACCCAAAGCTACCTAAAGACAATTGCTGTTGTTCTGCTCCTATTAATACCACAGGCAGGAAGCTACAGTATTTACAGTTAGTGTACTGTGTCCTCTGCACAGTGTGCACCTAAAGATATCTGAAGAAAATTGGTGGTGTTCTTCTGATCCTATTAATACCAGAGGCAGACAGCTACAGTATTTACAGTTAGTGTACTGTGTCCTCTGCACAGTGTGCACCTAAAGCTACCTGAAGACAATTGCTGTTGTTCTGCTCCTATTAATACCACAGACAGGCAGCTACAGTGTTTAGAGTTAGTGTACTGTGTCCTCTGCACAGTGGGCCCCTAAAGCTACCTGAATAAAATTGGTGGTGTTCTTCTGATCCTATCAATACCACAGGCAGGCAGCTAAAGTATTTACAGCTAGTGTACTTTGTCCTCTGCACAGTGTGCACCTAAAGCTACCTAAAGACAATTGCTGTTGTTCTGCTCCTATTAATACCACAGGCAGGAAGCTACAGTATTTACAGTTAGTGTACTGTGTCCTCTGCACAGTGTGCACCTAAAGATATCTGAAGAAAATTGGTGGTGTTCTTCTGATCCTATTAATACCACAGGCAGACAGCTACAGTATTTACAGTTAGTGTACTGTGTCCTCTGCACAGTGTGCACCTAAAGCTACCTGAAGACAATTGCTGTTGTTCTGCTCCTATTTATACCACAGGCAGGCAGCTTCAGTATTTACAGTTAGTGTACTGTGTCCTCTGCACAGTGTGCACCTAAAGCTACCTGCAGAAAATTGGTGGTGTTCTGATCCTATTAATACCACAGACAGGCTGCTACAGTATTTACAGTTAATGTACTGTGTCCTCTGCACAGTGTGCAAATAAAGCTACCTGAATAAAATTGGTGTTGTTCTTCTGATCCTATTAATACCACAGGCAGGCAGCTACATTATTTACAGTTAGTGTACTGTGTCCTCTGCACAGTGTGCAAATAAAGCTACCTGAATAAAATGGGTGGTGTTCTTCTGATCCTATTAATACCATAGGCAGGTAGCTACAGTATTTACAGTTAGTTTACTGTGTCCTCTGCACAGTGTGCACCTAAAGCTACCTGAAGACAATTGCTGTTGTTCTGCTCCTATTAATACCACAGGCAGGCAGTTACAGTATTTACAGTTAGTGTACTGTTTCCTCTGCACAGTGTGAATTTAAACCTACCTGACACAATTTCTGTTGTTCTGCTCCAATTAATACCCAAGGCAGGCAGCTACAGTATTTACAGTTAGTGTACTGTGTCTCTGCACAGTGTGCCCCTAAAGCTACCTGAATAAAATTGGTGGTGTTCTTCTAATCCTATTAATACCACAGGCAGGCAGCTACAATATTTACAGTTAGTGTACTGTGTCCTCTGCACAGTGTGCACCTAAAGCTACCTAAAGACAATTGCTGTTGTTCTGCTCCTATTAATACCACAGGCAGCTACAGTATTTACAGTTAGTGTACTGTGTCCTCTGCACAGTGTGCACCTAAAGCTACCTGAATAAAATTGGTGGTGTTCTTCTAATCCTATTAATACCACAGGCAGACAGCTACAATATTTACAGTTAGTGTACTGCGTCCTCTGCACAGTATGAATCTAAAGCTACCTGAACACAATTTCTGTTGTTCTGCTCTTATTAATACCACAGGCAGGCAGCTACAGTATTTACAGTTAGTGTACTGTGTCCTCTGCACAGTGTGAATTTAAACCTACCTGACACAATTTCTGTTGTTCTGCTCCAATTAATACCCAAGGCAGGCAGCTACAGTATTTACAGTTAGTGTACTGTGTCCTCTGCACAGTGTGCACCTAAAGCTACCTGAAGAAAATTGGTGGTGTTCTTCTGATCCTATTAATACCACAGAGAGGCAGCTACAGTATTTACAGTTAGTGTACTGTGTCCTCTGCACAGTGTGCACCTAAAACTACCTGAAGAAAATTGGTGGTGTTCTTCTGATCCTATTAATACCACAGACAGGCAGCTACAGTATTTACAGTTAGTGTACTGTGTCCTCTGCACAGTGTGCACCTAAAGCTACCTAAAGACAATTGCTGTTGTTCTGCTCCTATTAATACCACAGGCAGGCAGCTACAGTATTTACAGTTAGTGTACTGTGTCCTCTGCACAGTGTGCACCTAAAGCTACCTGAAGAAAATTGGTGGTGTTCTTCTGATCCTATTAATACCACAGGCAGACAGCTACACTATTTACAGTTAGTGTACTGTGTCATCTGCACAGTGTGCACCTAAAGCTACCTGAAGACAATTGCTGTTGTTCTGCTCCTATTAATACCACAGGTAGGCAGCTACAGTATTTACAGTTAGTGTACTGTGTCCTCTGCACAGTGTGCACCTAAAGCTACCTGAAGACAATTGGTGGTGTTCTTCTGATCCTAGCAATACCACAGGCAGGCAGCTAAAGTATTTACAGTTAGTGTACTGTGTCCTCTGCACAGTGTGCACCCAAAGCTACCTAAAGACAATTGCTGTTGTTCTGCTCCTATTAATACCACAGGCAGGAAGCTACAGTATTTACAGTTAGTGTACTGTGTCCTCTGCACAGTGTGCACCTAAAGATATCTGAAGAAAATTGGTGGTGTTCTTCTGATCCTATTAATACCAGAGGCAGACAGCTACAGTATTTACAGTTAGTGTACTGTGTCCTCTGCACAGTGTGCACCTAAAGCTACCTGAAGACAATTGCTGTTGTTCTGCTCCTATTAATACCACAGACAGGCAGCTACAGTGTTTAGAGTTAGTGTACTGTGTCCTCTGCACAGTGGGCCCCTAAAGCTACCTGAATAAAATTGGTGGTGTTCTTCTGATCCTATCAATACCAGAGGCAGGCAGCTAAAGTATTTACAGCTAGTGTACTTTGTCCTCTGCACAGTGTGCACCTAAAGCTACCTAAAGACAATTGCTGTTGTTCTGCTCCTATTAATACCACAGGCAGGAAGCTACAGTATTTACAGTTAGTGTACTGTGTCCTCTGCACAGTGTGCACCTAAAGATATCTGAAGAAAATTGGTGGTGTTCTTCTGATCCTATTAATACCACAGGCAGACAGCTACAGTATTTACAGTTAGTGTACTGTGTCCTCTGCACAGTGTGCACCTAAAGCTACCTGAAGACAATTGCTGTTGTTCTGCCCCTATTAATACCACAGACAGGCAGCTACAGTGTTTAGAGTTAGTGTACTGTGTCCTCTGCACAGTGGGCCCCTAAAGCTACCTGAATAAAATTGGTGGTGTTCTTCTGATCCTATCAATACCACAGGCAGGCAGCTAAAGTATTTACAGCTAGTGTACTTTGTCCTCTGCACAGTGTGCACCTAAAGCTACCTAAAGACAATTGCTGTTGTTCTGCTCCTATTAATACCACAGGCAGGAAGCTACAGTATTTACAGTTAGTGTACTGTGTCCTCTGCACAGTGTGAATTTAAACCTACCTGACACAATTTCTGTTGTTCTGCTCCAATTAATACCCAAGGCAGGCAGCTACAGTATTTACAGTTAGTGTACTGTGTCCTCTGCACAGTGTGCACCTAAAGCTACCTGAAGAAAATTGGTGGTGTTCTTCTGATCCTATTAATACCACAGAGAGGCAGCTACAGTATTTACAGTTAGTGTACTGTGTCCTCTGCACAGTGTGCACCTAAAACTACCTGAAGAAAATTGGTGGTGTTCTTCTGATCCTATTAATACCACAGACAGGCAGCTACAGTATTTACAGTTAGTGTACTGTGTCCTCTGCACAGTGTGCACCTAAAGCTACCTAAAGACAATTGCTGTTGTTCTGCTCCTATTAATACCACAGGCAGGCAGCTACAGTATTTACAGTTAGTGTACTGTGTCCTCTGCACAGTGTGCACCTAAAGCTACCTGAAGAAAATTGGTGGTGTTCTTCTGATCCTATTAATACCACAGGCAGACAGCTACACTATTTACAGTTAGTGTACTGTGTCATCTGCACAGTGTGCACCTAAAGCTACCTGAAGACAATTGCTGTTGTTCTGCTCCTATTAATACCACAGGTAGGCAGCTACAGTATTTACAGTTAGTGTACTGTGTCCTCTGCACAGTGTGCACCTAAAGCTACCTGAAGACAATTGGTGGTGTTCTTCTGATCCTAGCAATACCACAGGCAGGCAGCTAAAGTATTTACAGTTAGTGTACTGTGTCCTCTGCACAGTGTGCACCCAAAGCTACCTAAAGACAATTGCTGTTGTTCTGCTCCTATTAATACCACAGGCAGGAAGCTACAGTATTTACAGTTAGTGTACTGTGTCCTCTGCACAGTGTGCACCTAAAGATATCTGAAGAAAATTGGTGGTGTTCTTCTGATCCTATTAATACCAGAGGCAGACAGCTACAGTATTTACAGTTAGTGTACTGTGTCCTCTGCACAGTGTGCACCTAAAGCTACCTGAAGACAATTGCTGTTGTTCTGCTCCTATTAATACCACAGACAGGCAGCTACAGTGTTTAGAGTTAGTGTACTGTGTCCTCTGCACAGTGGGCCCCTAAAGCTACCTGAATAAAATTGGTGGTGTTCTTCTGATCCTATCAATACCACAGGCAGGCAGCTAAAGTATTTACAGCTAGTGTACTTTGTCCTCTGCACAGTGTGCACCTAAAGCTACCTAAAGACAATTGCTGTTGTTCTGCTCCTATTAATACCACAGGCAGGAAGCTACAGTATTTACAGTTAGTGTACTGTGTCCTCTGCACAGTGTGCACCTAAAGATATCTGAAGAAAATTGGTGGTGTTCTTCTGATCCTATTAATACCACAGGCAGACAGCTACAGTATTTACAGTTAGTGTACTGTGTCCTCTGCACAGTGTGCACCTAAAGCTACCTGAAGACAATTGCTGTTGTTCTGCTCCTATTTATACCACAGGCAGGCAGCTTCAGTATTTACAGTTAGTGTACTGTGTCCTCTGCACAGTGTGCACCTAAAGCTACCTGCAGAAAATTGGTGGTGTTCTGATCCTATTAATACCACAGACAGGCTGCTACAGTATTTACAGTTAATGTACTGTGTCCTCTGCACAGTGTGCAAATAAAGCTACCTGAATAAAATTGGTGTTGTTCTTCTGATCCTATTAATACCACAGGCAGGCAGCTACATTATTTACAGTTAGTGTACTGTGTCCTCTGCACAGTGTGCAAATAAAGCTACCTGAATAAAATGGGTGGTGTTCTTCTGATCCTATTAATACCATAGGCAGGTAGCTACAGTATTTACAGTTAGTTTACTGTGTCCTCTGCACAGTGTGCACCTAAAGCTACCTGAAGACAATTGCTGTTGTTCTGCTCCTATTAATACCACAGGCAGGCAGTTACAGTATTTACAGTTAGTGTACTGTTTCCTCTGCACAGTGTGAATTTAAACCTACCTGACACAATTTCTGTTGTTCTGCTCCAATTAATACCCAAGGCAGGCAGCTACAGTATTTACAGTTAGTGTACTGTGTCTCTGCACAGTGTGCCCCTAAAGCTACCTGAATAAAATTGGTGGTGTTCTTCTAATCCTATTAATACCACAGGCAGGCAGCTACAATATTTACAGTTAGTGTACTGTGTCCTCTGCACAGTGTGCACCTAAAGCTACCTAAAGACAATTGCTGTTGTTCTGCTCCTATTAATACCACAGGCAGCTACAGTATTTACAGTTAGTGTACTGTGTCCTCTGCACAGTGTGCACCTAAAGCTACCTGAAGAAAATTGGTGGTGTTCTTCTGATCCTATTAATACCACAGACAGGCAGCTACAGTATTTACAGTTAGTGTACTGTGTCCTCTGCACAGTGTGCCCCTAAAGCTACCTGAATAAAATTGGTGGTGTTCTTCTAATCCTATTAATACCACAGGCAGACAGCTACAATATTTACAGTTAGTGTACTGCGTCCTCTGCACAGTATGAATCTAAAGCTACCTGAACACAATTTCTGTTGTTCTGCTCTTATTAATACCACAGGCAGGCAGCTACAGTATTTACAGTTAGTGTACTGTGTCCTCTGCACAGTGTGCACCTAAAGCTACCTGAAGACAATTGCTGTTGTTCTGCTTCTATTAATACCACAGGTAGGCAGCTATAGTATTTACAGTTAGTGTACTGCGTCCTCTGCACAGTGTGCACCTAAAGCTACCTGAAGACAATTGCTGTTGTTCTGCTCCTATTAATACCACAGGCAGGAAGCTACAGTATTTACAGTTAGTGTACTGTGTCCTCTGCACAGTGTGCACCTAAAGATATCTGAAGAAAATTGGTGGTGTTCTTCTGATCCTATTAATACCACAGGCAGACAGCTACAGTATTTACAGTTAGTGTACTGTGTCCTCTGCACAGTGTGCACCTAAAGCTACCTGAAGACAATTGCTGTTGTTCTGCTCCTATTAATACCACAGGCAGGCAGCTACAGTATTTACAGTTAGTGTACTGTGTCCTCTGCACAGTGTGCACCTAAAGCTACCTGAAGAAAATTGGTGGTGGTCTTCTGATCCTATTAATACCACAGACAGGCAGCTACAGTATTTAGAGTTAGTGTACTGTGTCCTCTGCACAGTGTGCCCCTAAAGCTATCTGAATAAAATTGGTGGTGTTCTTCTGATCCTATTAATACCACAGACAGGCAGCTACAGTATTTAGAGTTAGTGTACTGTGTCCTCTGCACAGTGTGCCCCTAAAGCTACCTGAATAAAATTGGTGGTGTTCTTCTGATCCTATTAATACCACAGGCAGGCAGCTACAATATTTACAGTTGGTGTACTGCGTCCTCTGCACAGTGTGAATCCAAAGCTACCTGAACACAATTGCTGTTGTTCTGCTCCTATTAATACCACAGGCAGGCAGCTACAGTATTTACAGTTAGTGTACTGTGTCCTCTGCACAGTGTGCACCTAAAGCTACCTGAAGAAAATTGGTGGTGTTCTTCTGATCCTATTAATACCACAGACAGGCAGCTACGGTATTTACAGTTAGTGTACTGTGTCCTCTGCACAGTGTGCACCTAAAGCTACCTGAAGACAATTGCTGTTGTTCTGCTCCTATTAATACCACAGGCAGGCAGCTACAGTATTTACAGTTAGTGTACTGTGTCCTCTGCACAGTGGGCACCTAAAGCTACCTGAAGACAATTGCTGTTGTTCTGCTCCTATTTATACCAGAGGCAGGCAGCTTCAGTATTTACAGTTAGTGTACTGTGTCCTCTGCACAGTGTACACCTAAAGCTACCTGAAGAAAATTGGTGGTGTTCTGATCCTATTAATACCACAGACAGGCAGCTACAGTATTTACAGTTAATGTACTGTGTCCTCTGCACAGTGTGCAAATAAAGCTACCTGAATAAAATTGGTGTTGTTCTTCTGATCCTATTAATACCACAGGCAGGCAGCTACATTATTTACAGTTAGTGTACTTTGTCCTCTGCACAGTGTGCAAATAAAGCTACCTGAATAAAATGGGTGGTGTTCTTCTGATCCTATTAATACCATAGGCAGGTAGCTACAGTATTTACAGTTAGTTTACTGTGTCCTCTGCACAGTGTGCACCTAAAGCTACCTGAAGACAATTGCTGTTGTTCTGCTACTATTAATACCACAGGCAGGCAGTTACAGTATTTACAGTTAGTGTACTGTGTCCTCTGCACAGTGTGAATTTAAACCTACCTGACACAATTTCTGTTGTTCTGCTCCAATTAATACCCAAGGCAGGCAGCTACAGTATTTACAGTTAGTGTACTGTGTCCTCTGCACAGTGTGCCCCTAAAGCTACCTGAATAAAATTGGTGGTGTTCTTCTAATCCTATTAATACCACAGGCGGGCAGCTACAATATTTACAGTTAGTGTACTGTGTCCTCTGCACAGTGTGCACCTAAAGCTACCTAAAGACAATTGCTGTTGTTCTGCTCCTATTAATACCACAGGCAGGCAGCTACAGTATTTACAGTTAGTGTACTGTGTCCTCTGCACAGTGTGCACCTAAAGCTACCTGAAGAAAATTGGTGGTGTTCTTCTGATCCTATTAATACCACAGACAGGCAGCTACAGTATTTACAGTTAGTGTACTGTGTCCTCTGCACAGTGTGCCCCTAAAGCTACCTGAATAAAATTGGTGGTGTTCTTCTAATCCTATTAATACCATAGGCAGACAGCTACAATATTTACAGTTAGTGTACTGCGTCCTCTGCACAGTGTGAATCTAATGCTACCTGAACACAATTTCTGTTGTTCTGCTCCTATTAATACCACAGGCAGGCAGCTACAGTATTTACAGTTAGTGTACTGTGTCCTCTGCACAGTGTGCACCTAAAGCTACCTGAAGACAATTGCTGTTGTTCTGCTTCTATTAATACCACAGGTAGGCAGCTACAGTACTTACAGTTAGTGTACTGCGTCCTCTGCACAGTGTGCACCTAAAGCTACCTGAAGACAATTGCTGGTGTTCTCATACAAATAATACTACAGGCAGGCAGTTGATTCTGCTAGCTGCAGTATCAATATATATATATAGATATATATATCTATATATATATATATCTATACATCCCAGCTTTGTGCAGCTATATCTCACTGCAGGCCATTAGTATGTCTGGAAGGCCAACAAGGAGAAGCACACATTCACAAACCAATAAAAGAGGGTAAGCAGGCTCTGTGTCTAGAGACAACAGTGCTGGTCATGGAGACGGTGCATCCTCATAAGCACGTGTCCGTGGGACACGCTTGTCCTTTTTTTCGGCAGCTGGCCGTGTTGAGCTGTAACATGCAGAAGACTTGGTAGAGTGGATGACCAAGCCGTCCTCATCCTCTTCATCCTCTCTCACCCAGGCTCAGGGTACTTTGGTGAAGCAGCTGCCAACGTGGCCTCTTCCCTCGGCTCAATGGCATCAGTCTCTCCTTCCCTAGCCCCACCATGTTCTCCTGAAGGAGTCACCTTGAATTGTTTGACCATAGTGTTGGATACATGCTCCAGGAGGATGCCCAGCATATTGAAGGCTCCGATGATGGCTCACAGCTAGAGAAAGGCAGTAACATGAGCCCAGAGAGAGGGGGTGCCCAAGAAGGACAGCAATCTGGCAGTCATGTTCCCCCAGCTGCAGCATACTGCCAGGTTTGCTCCAGTGATGAGGAGGGAGGGGATGATGGGGTCACTGACTCCATGTGGGTGCCTGATAGGAGAGAGTAGGAGGCACATCACCGAGGCAGGATGCTCTCCATTGGCCAGCTTAAGGGCAGCACACCGACTGCATCACACCGCAGAGCTCCGCATGTGCTTGGCGCTGCTGTCTCTGCACGTTATTCCAAAAGTTCTTTGGTGTGGGCCTTTTTTGAGACAAGTGCATCAGTTTCCACCGCTGTTTTTTGCAACATATGTCTCAAGCGTATCTCGCATGGCCAAAACATCACCCGCTTAGGCACTACATACTTGACCAGACATATGTCGACCTGCCATGCAGTTCGTTGGCAAGCGTAACTAAAAGACCCACACTAAAGATCAAAGAGGACCTCTCCTTGCTCCTCATCAGCTGGGATCTCCAGCCCCACTATACCTTCAGTCCTCTCTGAGACCTGGACTGGGAGGAATGAAGGTGTAGAATTAGGTGTGTCACAGCCAAGTACTTGGGGGCAATCTGCAATCAGTATTGCCCAGCAGTTGAATGCTAGCTTGGCTAAATTGCTAGGACTTCAACTGCTGCCTTTTCAGTTGGTAGACTCTGCCCCCTTCCATGAGTTTGTGGAATGTGCGGTTCCTCAGTGGCAGGTTCCCAAACACCACTTTTTCTCACGGAAGGCGATTCCGCTCTCAACCGGCATGTGAAAGGCAATGTCCTGGACAGGGCGATCAGTGGTAAGGTGCATATTACCGCTGACTCATGGTCCAGCAGGCATGGACAGTTACATTACCTATCTTTCACCGAGCACTGGGTGACTCTTCTGGCAGCTGGGAAGGATGCAGGACAGGGTGCAGTAGTGTTGGAGGTTGTTCTGCCACCACGCCTCCAAAATTCTACTAGTGGTGATTCTGCCACACCTTTCTCCTCCACACCCTCCACTTCTTCTTCCTCCATGGCCTCTTCCTGTGCTGATTTGTCCTTGGAGCCAGCAGTGCTCTGTAATCATTCAAGGGGCTACACAAGCACGCAGGCAAAAAGATGCCATACGGTGTTTGAGCTGGTGTGCTTGGGGGACAGGAGCCACACTGGGGCAGAGATTCTGTCAGCTCTGCAGGGGCAGGTTCAGAGGTGGTTGACACCATGCCAGCTTAAGGCAGGTATGGTGGTTTGCGACAATGGCACCAACCTCCTCTCCGCCCTCCGACAGGAACAACTGACCCATGTGCTCTGTTTGGCTCACGTCCTTAACTTGGTGGTGCAGCGGTTCTTGGGCAGGTACTCAGGCTTACAGGATGTCCTGAGGTAGGCCAGGAAAGTCTGTGTGCATTTCCACAGGTCATATAATGCCAGTGTTGGGTTGGCTGACCTCCAAAAGGAATTTAATTTGCCCAAGAACCGCCTAATCTGTGACATGCCCACCAGATGGAACTCAACGTTGGCCATGCTGCAGCAGCTGCACATGCAGCAGAGGGCCATCAATGAGTACCTATGCGACTATGGCACCAGGACAGGGTCAGGGACCTTGGTTTTTTTTCCCCATGCCAGTGGGCTATGATCAGGGATGCATGCAATGTCCTGTCACCATTTGAGGAGGCCACGAGGATGGTGAGCAGTGACAGTGCATGCATCAGTGACACTGTACCTCTTTTTCACCTGTTGGAGCACACTTGAGGCAGAACAGAGGGAGAAAGAGGAGGACTTCCTTAGCTCTCAAGGCCCCCTTTATCCAGACAGTGTTCCTGCGTGTCTACCAATCACACAGGTAGAAGACGAGAAGAAGGATGAGGAGGATTGTGTCAGCATGGAGGTAGACCCTGGCACTCAGCATCAGCAGCAGTCTTCAAGGGAATAAGAAACCCATGGACTTGTACGTGGCTGGGAGGAAGTGGCTGCGGATCATGTAGCCCTTAGTGACCCAGAGAACTCCAGACTGAATGCCTCAGCAAACCTACGCTGCATGGCTTCCCTGATCCGGCAAAGCCTGCGGAAGGATCCTCGTATTTGTGGTATCAAGGAGAGGGATGAATACTGACTAGCAACCCTCCTTGATACACCTTACAAGGGTAAGGTTGCAGGCCTTATCTTGTCATCACAGAGGGAGCAGAGGATGAAACATCTTCGGGAGGCCTTGCAGAAAGGTCTGTGCAACCCGTTCCCAGAGACTGGGAGGTTACAAACTCCTGTTCCTGGACAACGTATTGCTGAGGCTTCGGTCAGTCAAAGTGACTCTGAAAATAAAACAAAGGCGCCACTCTAAGTGCAGTAATAAACATGGAGTTCAATAAAACTGTAAGAAGGTACCCACAAAGTTACATATTGAACAAGCATGTTGGCAATGCTGCCGGATATCCTGGGAGTGAGTCTAGTCCGTATCCTGGATAGCAGTGGTCACCGAAGGACAGGCTGCGCCAATGGATGCTGACACTGCCTGCCGTTGGAACGCACGCAGGGAACCAGGAGGATGACGTCACTTCTGGAAGCGGGAACGAATAGGTGATGCGTTTGCATAGCTACACTCCTTCCTCAGGCCTAACGTGGGCTGTGATTGGGCAAAGCTTATACAGCCTGTGAGTGACGTTGATAGGTCAACAGAATGCTCTGTGCTTTAGATAATGCTGCAATCGTTCGGAGCTGTTTGGGAAAGTGGATGATTTGATAGCATCAGATACCATGATGTATTATTAACATAGTGCATTAATTTAATTAAACATATTAAACACAAGACTAAAACAAGCATGGTGAAAAATTTTATGTGTGTGAAAAATAAAAACAATATAAAAACGATTATTATACATTTAGAATTGGATGTAGAGATGGCTGACAATTATATAATATAGAAAATAAATATAAAAATAAAGTACATATATGAAATAGTATGGAAAATTTAAGAAAGATAAAAAATGGAAAAAAATTAAATGGATTGAATGAAAAATAGAAAATAAAATATGAAAAATAATTAATGAAAAATAAAAACGAAAGATATATAGAACATGAATATGGAAAAAAGGATGAAAATAAAAAATAAAATAAAATAAAAATAGGGAAAAAGGGGAAACCACTGCACCTGGGGACAAGTGCTTGGAAGAACAATAGGTCTGGTGATGTACCACTGCTCAATAGAGTGTGATGGGAAAAAATGTGAGGAGGTCTGACAGAAAAAAGACCAATATTAGATAAGGGAGGACGTAAGTTGAATGGACCCATGTACTTGCAGGTGGGATAGTAGACTGAAGCCAGAGGAAGAGGAGAGTAGCCAAATTAGGCTACTCCCCTCTATTTCCTCATTCAAACCTCCTGGAGGTAGAGGAAGAGGAAGAGGAGAGTAGTCAAATTAGGCTACTGAAGCCAGAGGAAGAGGAGAGTAGTCAAATTAGGCTACTCACCTCTATTTCCTCATTCAAACCTCCTGGAGGTTTGAATGAGGAAATAGAGGTGAGTAACCTAATTTGACTACTCTCCTCTTCCTCTGGCTTCAGTCTACTATCCCACCTGCAGGTACATGGGTCCATTCAACTTACGTCCACCCTCATCTAATTAGGCTGCTTACCTCTATTTCCTCATTCAAACCTCCTGGAGGTAGAGGAAGAGGAAGAGGAGAGTAGTCAAATTAGACTACTGAAGCCAGAGGAAGAGGAGAGTAGTCAAATTAGGCTACTGAAGCCAGAGGAAGAGGAGAGTAGTCAAATTAGGCTACTCACCTCTATTTCCTCATTCAAACCTCCTGGAGGTTTGAATGAGGAAATAGAGGTGAGTAGCCTAATTTGACTACTTTCCTCTTCCTCTGGCTTCAGTCTACTATCCCACCTGCAGGTACATGGGTCCATTCAACTTACGTCCACCCTCATCTAATATTGGTATTTTTTCTGTCAGTCCTCCTCACATTTTTTCCCATCACACTCTATTGAGCAGTGGTACACCACCAGACCTATTGTTCTTCCAAGCACTTGTGCCCAGGTGCTGCGGTTTCCCCTTTTTCCCTCCCCTCATTTTTATTTTTATTTGTATTTTATTTTATTTTATTTTTTATTTTCATCTTTTTTTCCATATTTATGTTCTATATATCTTTCGTTTTTATTTTTCATTTATTATTTTTCATATTTTATTTTCTATTTTTCATTCAATCCATTTCATTTTTTCCATTTACGTTATTTTTATTTTCTATATTATATCATTATCAGTCATCTCTACATCCAATTCTAAATTTATACCCATCCTTATTTATTTATTAACAATTTTTACCTTATTAAATTTTTCATCATTTGTTATAATTCATTATTTTTTTTATCATTTATTCATCTCCATCTTCATATTATTTACAATTATTTTAATTCCCATATTTATTTCTCATCATTTTTTTCATTTAGTAAGAATATTTTTATTTATCATCAATACTTTCCCTTCCCCTCTCCCCTCCCCTTTTTTTCATATTTCATACATTTTTTTATCCTCCCTTCTTTTAGCATTACACACTAGGCCCAAGGCCCAATTTTTCAGCCCCTGTTCAACAGGGACATGCAATTACAATTCTTGAAAATGTTTTTACTGCGCTATCCCAAAAGTGATCATGCGTGGTGCCCCTGGAAGACGTCATCTGTGACGAAACAGCGTAGGGAGGAGCGGCGTGCTGATGTCACCACATACCACGCTAGACCAGGAAGCTACGGGTAGCATACGAGAGCCAGCGGCTGGTGATTCTGATTTTAATCCATCGCTGAAATTATCTGCATAATTGTAAGTGCAATTTTTTTTATTATAATAAACTTTTAAAAACATATTACGCTATGGAAGCTTTATGTCATTTCACGGCTTATGAACACTTGCTTGCCATACGAGATGACATCCCATGCTGAGTCTGTGACGAATCCTCTTAGCGTTGACAGCCGCCGAAAGACCCGAGGCTGGGGTAGAAGCCATTGGCACGTTAGATCTCCGTAAAAAGAGATCTAGGGAGCTGGTAGGTGGCAGAATTTCTCGTGGGTGGAGGCACTTTTGTATTGTACCCCAGCACATACCACCTTCAGTGTCAAAGTTGCATGTCACCGCTTGTAGGAAAAATGTAAAGTCACCCCCTGGAGGGCTGTCTATATAAGTGGGCTTTTTTCATCAGCCTATTTGAGTGGACTTTATTTTTTTTATATTTTTTGCATTTTGTTATTTATAATTTTTCACTGTTTGTTTTCCCTTTTTTTCACATATCACTGGTGATAGGGAATGTCAATGTGATATTGTATATATGCACATATGTGTATTTACACAATCTTTAATGGTTGTTTTCTTGATTATTTCAAATCAATTCATAGCGCAGCTTACTATTTTGTAAATTACAATTCTTGATCTAATATTTTACAGCAGGGCCCATTCCTGCCCCCCCCCCCAGATTAACTGTGAGGGCTTACAGTGTTGTGGCAATACCAACACCTAAGGCCCCAATTTCTGCAGAGTATATAGGGCAGGCCCCTACTTTCAAACATCCAACTTACAAATGACTCCTACTTGCAAACAGAAGGAGGCAACAGGAAGTGAGATGAAATCTACCCCTAGGAAGGGAAATTCTCTCCTGTAAGAGTTAATATGGGAAAAACATGTCTACTCTCCACTGATGCTTTATCACCAATCCTTGTTTCACTAAAAAACCCAAATTGTCAAAAAACTTTTGTCATTGGGACAGAAAGTGAGATGAAATCTTCTGAAGAGGTGCACAGACAGCAAAACAAATGTTACAGGGGTGATAACCCTTCCCCATGTTTTCCAAAAAGCTTGAAAATAGATTCTTTGGCTGGAGCTACACTTTAAAAATGTACCAGTTCAAAATGACAAACAGACTCTACATAACAACAAACCTACAGTCCCTGTCTTGTTTGCGCTGCCTGTATACTGCTGTTCAGAGTACATAGGGCCTGGGGGCCCCACGCCTTTCCTTTTTTTAAATTTGGGTGCGGGGGTTCCCCTTAATATCCATACAAGACCCAAAGGGCCTGGTAATGGACTGGGGGGGTACCCATGCCATTTGTCAAACTGATTTTCATCCATATTGCCGGGACTCGACATTACATTTAAGCCGCAAGCAGTTTTAAATGACTTTTATTCCTTTAAAAATGTCATTTTGTGCAGGGACTGTTCTAAGCATGGGAAACATGCGCCCCTTTACAGGCATACTGTAGACACCCCCCAGCCACTTTAAGCATCATTAAAATCACTGCTCCCGAAAAACGGCTGTTTTAAAAACTTTTTTTGCATTGATACGTGTCCCCTGGGGCAGGACCTGGGTCCCCAAACCCTGCTTAGGACAATACCATGCATATTAGCCTTTAAAATTAGCACTTTTGATTTTGAACGTTTGAGTCCCATAGACTTTAATGGGGTTCTAAAGTTTGTGCAAACTTTCAGTCTGTTCGCAAGTTCTGGTTGAACCGAACCGGGGGGGTGTTCGGCTCATCCCTAGTGGGAGCATCTATAGTCAGTAAATTAATTTGGCGGAGGAAGTCTGCCATACTACCCTTCAAAGTTTGTGTGGTGTGAACGCATCATTCTGTAAATTATATAAGGATGTATAATAGTCACTATATATATCATTTGCTATATCTCTAGGGTTATGTAATACCTTGTCAGAAGTGTGATGATGTAGGCTAGCAAGCTTGATTTGAGCTTGACGGTGCCTCAGTCGAGAGCTTACCAGTCTTCTTACTCTAAGAATAATATGTAACCTTTAACCACTTGCGATATTTATCAAAATCAGATATTAAGAGTTGCCTCAACTCATTTCCACAGAAATTCAATTCGGAAAGCACTTTAGGATAGTTCAATGGTGCCTTTTTGTGTTGTTCCTCTAGTTCGGCAATATATTTATGAAGGAGCATAATATTTTGTAGTCTATGTTTATTCTCTCAAGATGCCATTTGAATAAATATACCATGACTGAACACTTTATAAACTCACCACTCAGTCTCCGTGGAAACATCCCCATTAGTAGAGTTGGGGCGAACAGTTCAAGCTGAGCCAAAAAATCTTCGGCCCGAATATCGCCTGTTTGCCCATTCGACGAACACCTGAATTTGCAGGGCGGTTTATGGAATGTTCGGGATGAACATCCTGTCGAGAGCCCCACAATGCACTAAGCACTGCACAGTGCATTCTAAGCCCTGATTGGGAGAAGTTTTGGCCATTCAGGGCACAGTGAATAGCTGACTGTTAAGGAGCTGCCTGGGAAGCCAGCTGCCGTGTCCTTACCAAACAGTAGAGTCATCACCTGTCAACAGGCTTCCCCAGCTAAATGAAAAAAAAACATTGCCGGCAATAGAATAAAAATAAAATGCCATGGGGGTCCCCCCAATCCATACCAGGCCCTTTAGGTCTGGTATAGATTTTAAGGGCACTTTCACACTGAGGCGCAAGAATCAAACCTACGCAAAAAATGTAAATATCCAAATTTCTCTAAAAATCTGAAGGTTTTCATTTTCCTCTTACAGCTTTAAGAATTTGTGAAAGACCTGCAATACCATATATTTTCTAAAAGCATTTGACCTCTAGAATAAAAAGAAGGTGCTACCGATTTTTTAGACTCTGCGGTAAATGTTTATCAAACCAATATATTTGCACAAAATACACTAAAACCATTATTATAGAAACGAACAGTGCAGCGCTGGACAAATATCACATAAGTGAAGTGTATTGAATGAGTGAAAAATCCCACTACGGTGGGTATCAATCAATAAATTGTAGTAAATAGTGTGAATATTAATCAATCAATAGAGTGCTTATAACCTAGCATGATAAAGTGAAAAATAAGTGAAAAACAATCAATATAATAAAGTGAAAAAATTAAAAAATAAAGTCCATAAACATTGATAATCAGATGTATGTTCTGGGTCAATGTTCCACCGCTGGTGCTGCCCACCACCTTGTGAGAGAGAATTGGAGGCTTACCAGACAGCCTGCGACCACCCTTATTCAGGGAGGTCAAAACAGGCTCAGTAGAAGTGTGCAGACCACAGGGGATATCCCACAGGGAGCGCTGTAGATGTTTCTCCACCCTCCTTCCTGAACGGCTAGTCAGTAACACCGAGGAATGATACAAAGGATGCGGTCACTGGAGTGCTTTTTATATGGCAAACAGTATGAATTTCCGACAAATTCCAGCAGGGGCAAACCTGTAATGCCAAAAAGAAAAAATAGACTCCAATAGTGTGGATATGCTGCAGCAGGTTTATTAAAATAAGGTAATATGAACAATAAAAGGGACAACAATGAAAAAACTCCACTGCCGATTTAAAATAGGATTGCGCATGAGTGATGCGTGCTCGCGTTGTGACCCAGACCAGAGTCACAATGCGAGCAGGCATCGCGCATGCGCGATCCTATTTTAAATCGGCAGTGGAGTTTTTTCATTGTTGTCCCTTTTTTCTTTAGGTTATAAGCACTCTATTGATTGATTAATATTTACACTGTTTACTACAATTTATTGATTGATACCCACCGTAGTGGGATTTTTCACTCATTCAATACACTTCACTTATGTGATATTTGTCCAGCGCTGCACTGTTCATATCTATATCCATTTTTGTGCCCTTACATCGGGGTTATAGTGTTCAGCTGCAGGATTCTTCTCACGTATTTCAGTATTCACTTCAATTTTGAGTGCAATTCTTTCCTTTTTTTTATTTGTACTAAAACTATTATTAGCAGATAAAAACACAGCTACAAAATTCCTGCTAAATCCCAACTAAATATAAAAGCCCATGGGGGGCCATGTTTACCCGCACAGGTGTTCCATTCATCCCCGTACAGGCAGTCTCATTTATGTCATTTGGGGTGCAACGGCTGCACAGGCATAACTGCTGTTCCCAATCTGACATCCGCACATGCGCACCTACATGGATGTAAAATTGGGAGCAATTTGTGCAGGGGTGGAGAATCAGGAGGCAGGGAAGCTGCGGCATGGGTGGGGGGGGGGGGGCGGTCACAATAGGGGTAATAACTCTGATCACCTGGTTGTAATTCACTGATCAGAGTTATAGAATCGTTTAGCAGAGTCTGCTGAACATATCTGATATAAGCTTATGGTCATTGAAGTGACCATAAGCTTATAGGAGAGGGGGAAATGAGGTCTGTACGCCATACTGACTTGGCCACCTGCGGGCACTTCTGTAGGTCCGTACGGTGTACACAGGGCTGGTACAAGGCAGGGGCAGATGCCCTGGGTGGTACAGTTTACTGCAGGGAGGGGAGGTGCAGGTGAAGTGGGCTTCTAAAAACTGTCTGGAAATTGTGTATGCGACTGTACACACCAGCCGCTAATAGCTGCAGTTGGAACGATGTGCCGAGTGCGCTCCTGCTCCTGGCACAAGCCAACATGCCAGCACTTCACTTGTCTTCCTTGTCAGTGGGGATACTCGGACTCCCCCCCTGAAAGGCGCTTCGTAGTTCCGGCCGGCCCGGCATGACATCACTCACTGAGAGGCCGGCGATGATGAGAAGAGGGTTAGGAGGACTCAGAGGAGCATCATAGAGTGCTGCTGGTGCTGGGACCAAGAGGAGCTGAGGAGGAGGAACTAGACACTGCATAACTGCAGTGTGTATCGTACAAGTAAGCAGATGATTGAAGCTTAATTAAGTCTGTAGATTTTGGGGGGAGGGGGGTTGGAGGTGGCTGAGGGGAGGTTAATTACCAAAGGTATTATTTCTGTAATATACAGCATGAGGGGGTTAATGTATTGCCATTGGTCACTGATACATTTTATGCAGTGTGACCCCTTTGTGCTGTATTGGTGGCACCAATGTTAGTATTAATTAACACTGACACTGGTGCCACTAATGCAGCACAAAGGGGTTAATTAACTGCTACTGGTCACTAATGCATCAGTGACCAATGGCAATACCTTAACCCCCTCCATGCTGTATATTACAAATTAGGTCAAACACTAGTGATAAGAACAAAGTCCCAATTACCAGATTGCATGGACCTCCTATCACATGTAATCGCATTAGAATCAAAACAAGCTGGCTGGCTAATCACAGCTACCCATCCTTCCAGGATTCAAGAAGTGTAGTGACGTCAGGTGATGGAGCGAATCCCGGAGGGACAGGTAGCTGTGATTAGCCAGCCGGCTTGTTTTGGTCCTTATGCAATTACACGTTTTTGCTGTAAAAGCAAAATTTTATACTTTAAATAAAGTTTTTAAAGATTTTTACAGTATGGCTAGTAAGCCTTTTTTATATTTTGGGGACCATCTGTAATATTGTTTCCTGGATGGTGGGTCCACTTGCCATAAGGGGTTCCTTGGATGGTTAAAGGACCTGGCTGGGTTTAGAGCCACAAGCGTCATTGACCTTCCCTGATAGGAGGTCTGTGCATTCTGGTAAGCAAGCACCTTATTTATGGTGGAGGTTACTGTCACAGGATCACTCAATTGAAGGTGGCGGATGGTGCGGATGTTACCAAAGAACTTTTTTTATCACATTGGGACTTTGTTTTTATCACTGGTGCTTGACTCAATATTAATTAGCGTAACTCTGTTTATGAATGTATGATTTGGGACTGTGTTATATCTCACAGTAGAGTTTGTGGCTGCTTTAGATGTTTGTGTTTATTTTAGAATAATTAGCACCATTTTTTGCTTTATTTGATGCATATTACAAATACCATTGGTAATTAACCACTTCCTGACCTATCACAGTACATATACTGCTATGGGGTGGCAGCTACGGGCATATGATGCTGCCTGTTTCAGGGTGTCAGGCGCATTCTCCCACCCACCTACTCACCTGTGATTTAAAACATCAGGAGACTGTCAGCAGATCCCAGCCAATGATTCATGGCTGGGAAATGCTTATCGGCTGTGTCAAATCCCAGCCCAGAACTCTGTGTTGACAATCAATACAGGGCTCTTTACAGAGGGAATGATCACTTTTTTCTTTTCCCTGAAAAGCACTGACTCTTTGTTTACAGGGGGGATGCAGTTTGCCATCTTTGCCCTGGGCACCAAATGACCTTGTCCCAGCAGACATGGCAGTGAAAGGGTTAAAGACATGTTTCATATTTATTGTTTCACTTTAAGCATCAATAGAATCACTGCTCCTGTAAAAACAATCTTTTTTAAAAAAAAAATTGTATTGATACATGTCCCCCAGGGCAGTACCTGGGCCCCACACCCTTTTCATGGCCAGTAACTTGCATATAAGCCTTCAAAATTGGGGCTTTTGATTTTTCAGGTTTTGAAGTTCGGGTCTCATAGACTTTAATAGAGCTTGGGGTTTGAGTCCGAACTTTTGCAATGTTCGAGAGTTCTGGTACGAACCAAACTGGGGGGTGTACAGAGAAACTCTACCCATGAGTTTAACAGCCATGTCAGCACTGCAGTGAAGATTATATAAAATAGAGGTGTTATTCCTCCTCATATTAGTACTTTGGCTTTAAAAAGCATCCATAACATCCATTTTATTGGTGTGTGATCTGACCAAGCGATATAGAAAAAAAGGGATTGTCCCCTGTGAGGGGTTTTCTAGGCAGCAACCTGGGGTGTGCAGCTACCTCTTTTCTCATAGGAGTGTACTTTGAGTGATGTTATATATGCACGCCTTAGATACACTCTGAAGTAGGTATTTGTCAGTTAGAAGACAATCGGTTTTTCTGCGGTGAACTGCAGAAAAACCTTATGGGGTGTACATTGGGTGCATATAGATTAACCACAGTGTATAGCACATTATTAATTTCAGCAGCTAATATGATAAATCTGCCATGTTCACATATATATTTATCTAATAAGGTAAAGGAAAGCAAGTCTTTGATTGCTAACAGTACTCCAAGTTTCTTTTTGGGTGCACTTACCAGGACAATATGTGGAAATTTACCATGTGAGCATTTGGGAGTCTTGGATACTGCAAAATGAGTCTCTTATGAGTCTCATGAGTCTTGTACACAGAGAATGTCACACTGTTGCCAGGTAGCTTCATCCCACAAAGGATGAGGCTTTTACCGGCTTTTCGGGCCTCTTTCATTAAGTGAAATAAATCCGATTGACATGGAAAGGATATGAAACTGCCATCTATTGGTGAAACCGAGTTGCTATGAGTATCTCAAATCTGGAATAGCATAAGCATAGAGAGATAATTCCAAGTTCTCTACCAAACAACATGCTGTGCAGTGAGAACTGAACAATGATAAAAACCATAAAACAGAAAAACGATAAAAATGAGCTGCAAAGCAGGCTCAGTATACAGGAGCTTCCTGCACAATAAAGACTAGGGGCAGGGAAACCCCAGCGATACATGATTTTATGATTGCATAAAATTTTAGTTATGAGGAATGAGGTTTTTCCTTGCCATCATGGTAGCCTGGGAGAGGCCAGTGAATAACAAAATCCCAGAGTAAGGGTCAGGCAGAGAAGGATGTTGTCTGGAATAGTGCATCATTTGATCTTTCACATGACAGAAGTGGATGTGACCGATTACATCCCTGGGAACTCTGACAGGTGGCAAGCTTGGGGAGTCTGTGAGCCCTGCCAATGATGATCTCCTGCAGTGGAACAGCTGCGATCAGACTTTATAAGTAGGAACGCAGTTCAGTCGCACTAACAGATTTTGATATACCTCGGAACTTGATATTGTTCCAGTGGGATCTATCTTCCAAGTCTGCCACTTTGATCTTAAGGGACTTAATTTCTTCTTCCAGGTTAAAATGAGTGCACATCAGCTAAATATGGGTCTGAGTGAATTCCCCCATCTTGTTTCTACATAATTCACCCTTTCCTCCACAGCCTCTAGATCCCTTCTTGTATTACACATACATACAGCCATATCATGTTGTAGTGCCCCTTGCAGGGACTGGATCATATCTGTTAGTGTGGAGGAAAGTCCAGTGAAAAAAATGGGCCTGTCCCTGTGCCATAACTCTTAGCTTAGGAGGATATAACAGCATAGAGCACGTAGAGGAATTGTAACCTTTTCTTAACCTCAGCAAATTTGGTTTTTCTACATTGAACATCAGCTGAAAAGATAAGGCAAAAGAACACTTTTGCTATATTGTATGTTTGCTTATTCTCTGGCTAGATGGAGTATAATTTCTCTATATTTGTAAAAGTTTAAAAGTCACGCCAGCATGAGTCTAGTTAAATGGTCTGGTGGCAACTATGAACGCATTCTACTATGAACAAAGGAGTAAGCGCTTCCTTACCAAAGAGATTCAGTAACTAATGCTCCACAAAATCAGTGCGGTCTCTGTCCACTCTCTTGCCTGTTTTTGCTGTCACCTGCCCTGTCCTGTTATTATTGGCTGTAGCCACTTGGGAAGTGGTTCAGGCATCTCTAATGAGGGGTGGAAGATGATTCTTAATATCACTGATGTGGCTTTCATTCCCTGATCTTTTGGAGATCCTGGCACAACGGGGACGTTTCTCCCTAAAGCTGCCAAAGTGATCTTTGAGAGTATTAACAGAAGCTGTACACTTAATAACTGCCTGTAATATTTCTCCTAAAGTGGGTTGTTCAATGTCATCAGCATCAGTTTTTGCTAGGACTGTGTCTTGTGAAGTAGCAGGGGTTTTTGTGCTTTAAAATTTGGTCACTGCCTCTTGTGCATCTAGGCTAGAGGCAGTAGAGGATGAAGAGTGCTGGTGTGTAGCTGACTCCCCAGAGATTTTTAGTGTGTAGTGTAGCATATCTCTGGCAGGCTCCTTTCCTTGTTGGCAAGATGCCTTACTTGATTTACACACAGAGTTTCTAGGTTTCTCTGATCCCTGGGGAGTGTGTTGGGGTAATGCTAGTTGGGGACCATTTTGCTGCTGCAAGGCTGCTGCTTCCTCCCGTCCTTTAAATATCATCATGTGGACATTGTGTGCCAGACAGGGGACCAGGAGGGTCACCCAGCTTTCCCCAAGGAATTTAGGCCAGTGCAGCTCAGAAGTTTAGCTGAGGGAAGGATCTTCAGCGAGAGATTTGTGAGACACAGCCACTCACATGCCATTCCAGGCCACCCACCTTTCGAATCACTTGTTACTTTGTAAAAAAAATATACTCAGTATAGTGTCATTTGTATCTGTTCTAAGCTTCTCAACTGAGCACTTGACTGTATTTGATATTTGTCTGTCTGTCTTACTATTGGGCTGATTTATTAATGGAGATAATAAACTTTACACAATAAATTTGAAATTGGTGAACAGAAATGTGCTTTTCACATAATTGTATTTATTTATTGTGTGAAGATTCTGAATTCCTTTAGTAAATCAGCCTCTATATCTTTGCCTATCTGAAGCATGTCACAAAGAAAAATCATCTTTAGGACAAAATACAATTACAAAACCTATATTTGATTTAGACCCTTTTTCCATATAGCAATTATAAGTGATCCCACATCTCGCAACTGGGCTTTTTTGTTTAATTTAAAGTGCCTCTGACAGCTGAAAAAAAACTAACATGACAAGGTCACCAAACAGGATAGATGGAATTATTCTTCTTGCAGCGGAAAAAAAAAAGCCATAGTCTTATTTTTTTAGGAAGTTTTATGAGATTTTTTGCTATCTTTTTATTTGAATTTACATATGTCCACACATAGAAACTGTATACAATATGTTTATTTATTTTATACAGTCAAGTTAAAACAAAAAGTAGATGGAGCACAGGTAGATGAGACATGGGATCCAGAGTGACATCCTGAGTGGCAATGATGCTGGAGAAACCATGGACTGGATACAGCAGAGTAGGCAGTACTGGATAGAAGGCAGCTCCTAGGAGATGAATGGATCTCTGTGTAGCATAATAGAAAAACAAGGACAAAGGAGTGCCACTCTAAGTGCAGTATGCATTAAAAAAGTCTATTTATTTGACAATTGGCAACTTGCATAAAGATGAACAACAGAGTGCATGTATGACCCGCCAGGGGTCAGGAGGGCTGTGACACCGGACCAGCTTGTAGAGCCGGGAGTACCTGCACCAGATGGTGAGTGGGGACATGACCCCAGTGCCTGGTATCTCGTGGATGTCCGGATTCCAGTGTCCACACCTGCTGGATGCCTCCCACCACACTCACCATCTGGCGCGGTTACTCATGGCTCTATACGCTGGTCTGGTGTCAAAGCCCTCCTGACCCCTGGCAGGTCATATATGTGCTTTGTTGATCATCTTTATGTAAGTTTCCAATTGTCAAATAAATAGACTCGTTTAATGCATACTGCACTTAGAGTGGCGCTCCTTTGTCCTTTTTTTTCTAATATTATTTTTATACCACTACTACTGGAAAGTTACTAGAGTTAGGACTCCTACCAAAAGCAGCTAGTAAGATTAAGGCATACAACTCAATACTATACAACATTTTTAGATAATGGAAGCCTGGAGTTGTCATTGGTGGCGGTGGTGCTTTGCTGACATCAGGGATTGGTCGTATGTGGTGGGTCATCTGCTTTTTTTTTTGTTTGTTTTTTGGCGAGTAAATGGCAGTGGGCATTGTGACTGACTATGGATTTACAATGTAGGACTTTTTGGGGATTTGGTGTCTTTATTTCTAGATTACACTTTTTTTTTGAATGAGTAGGTGTGCTAATTATCCCATACTCATTCACGTGAGGCAAGGTATTTGGGGCACCTTTATTGTTAAAGGGGGCTTTCCGATTTCAATAAACTCCCTGGGATTAAGTGGAAGAGCAGTAGATGAACAAGACAAAGGTCAATAAAAATAATTGCAGGTTGGGATCAAGTGGAAGTGTAGTCGAGGAATAAGCCAAAGGTCCGCAACAAGTGGTAGTCGAGATATGAATAGCAGCAGGTATGCAACAGAGCAAGATATCGACTGAAGAGAGCACAATATTATTGCAAAGAGGAAGTTTAAAGCCATGGCTTAAGTAGGAAGTTCATGGGAGGAGCAAGGAGTTCAAGGTTCACTAGAAACAAGGCACAATGCAGGATTATCTAAGGAATCAGACAGGATTTTAAACAGCAAGTGGCTTAGCAAAAACTGCTACTGTGTGGACACAGTAGAGGTCATGGGTTAAGATTCTGGTCCTGACAGCTAGGAACATGCCACCTCACAGAATATTTCATACAGCCGACACAGAGCAAGCCACAAGATGACATGGGGAGGGGAAACCACTCTAGCTCCCTGCACAGCTCACAGGCACAGCATGGTGCTTTAAGCATATTTGATATGGGGGGCTCAGCACACGAGCCCTCAGGCACCCAATCTTTAACAATTTTCCTAATGCATGAGATAAAAATTTGTGTTGTGGGGGGAGCTCAGAAGGGAGCTTGTCTATTCAACACACAGTTCTTCTGCTTTGTGAAGGGGGTATGTTCCTTTTCTCCAATTACCTCTCACACACTGTAACTGCAAACTCTCCACCCTCCTCTCTGTGCTGCTAACAGATGAAGAAAGATTTTTCATGTGATCTGCACTTTTGAAAGGGTGTAGAGAGGAGAGGACTGCAGATGAACAAAAAAAAATATGTAGGAGGATTTGTTTCATCTCTGTGTATCATCTGGGGCTGTTTACTTCACTGGGTATATGTGAGGGTTTCCAACCATTTTAATCACCACCTGCTAAAAAAGCAACACTGGGCTTTTGTTTAATTTTGTTTTAAACTACAGTCAGTATGGAGATACTTACTGAGCTTGAATCACCAAGAGACTTAAGCCGCGTACACACAAGCGGAATGTCCGTCAGAAAAAGTCAGACGGAAGCTTTTCATCGTCTGTTCCAATCATGTGTATGCCTCATCTGACTTTTTTTTCGAAAATTCTGATGGACCTAGAAATGGAACATGTTCTAAATATTTTTTGACTGAACCAATTCCTATCGGGAAAACCGCTCGTCTGTATGCTGTTCCGATGGACCAAAAACGATGTATGCTCTGAAGCAAGTACGTGACGGAAGCTATTGGCTACTGGCTATTAAACTTCCTTTTTCTAGTCCCGTCGTACATGTTGTACGTCACCTCGTTCTGGACGGTCAGTCTTTGGTGTGACCGTGTGTATGCAAGACCGCTTGAGCGGAATTCCGTCGGAGTTCCGTTGGAGAAACCTTCGGAGTTTATTCCGACGGCAAAACCGGTCTTGTGTACGTGGCATACGATTGAATAGCATTTTTCTTTATTTCCTACTGAATTTTTTAATTCACACCACACATTTCCTACATATAAGCTTTTTCCTTTACCTAACTTTTTTTTTTTTTAATTTTCATAATCTTTATTGTTTTTTTTCCACATTATACAAAAATTTTTTAAAAACAAGCATACCCATTTTTGAATATATCTACTATATATACATTTATAAACACATATTGTTATAGCAGAAAAGGTATACCCTAATTATTTTCCCCTCCTGTATTCCTCCCGCCCTCCTCCCACCCTATCCCTCCCCCCTCCCACCCTATCCCTCCCCCCTCCCCCAAGCATGCCTCACTATTTCTTACTTAGTTTACCTACCAAAAGGCTGCTTCTCTTATCATTCCCTCACATTGGGTATCCCAATTCTTCTAGCCAAGGGTTCCATAATCTTTTAAATTCTTTCAAGTTCTTTCTCTTCGTGTATACTACTTTTTCCTTCCACATTGTTTCTATTACCGTTTTAATCCAATCTTCCTTCGTGGGGGGGGTTCTTGCCTGCCATCTTAAAGCTATCAACTTCCTTGCTTGGAATAGGCATCTTCTTACTATTTTAATTTTGAAATTTCCTCTTCTTATATTTCCCTCTACTCCCAAGATGCATAGTTTTGGCTCTATTTTAAGTTCTAACACAAGGATCTTATTTAACGTTTCCACCACTTCACTCCAATAGCGGAATAGTTTCGGGCATTTCCATATCATGTGGATTAGATCCCCCGATTCCTGACATCTAGGGCATTTGTCATCTTTCCTCCCTCCAAACCTGAATAACCTTTTAGGAGTGTAGTATGTCCTATGAAGTAACATTAATTGTGAGACTTTCTGAGCTGGTGAAACTGAAACCTGGTGACCTCCCGCCAATATTTCTTTCCATTGTTCATCAGATATTACTCCCAGATCTTCTTCCCATTTAGATCTGAATTTCAAATTTCCTGGAGACTCTACAATACTTTTACATATATCTGGGTACATTTCGGCTATGGACCCCCCGTGTCCACCTTGCATGTCTAATTTTTGAAATATAGTAGACCTATTCCAAACTGGCCCTTGTCCTCCAAACTGTCTGCTCAAGGCATGTTTAATTTGTTGGTAACTAAAATATGAATGGTCTGGGATACCAAATTCCTCCTTAAGTGATCCAAATGTTTTTAAGGTATTTTGATTGTACAACTGGGATAATTTATTTATCCCTCTCATTTCCCATGATTTTATTTTCCCTATTTCTTTTAATTCCTCTAAGTTCTTATTATTCCACAGTGGGGTACATTTCATCAAACCTCCCATTCCCTTCATGGCCTTGATGGTATTCCAAACTTTTTTCATCAATTTTATCGTTGGGGGTTTGTGCAAGAAGGAGTTTGCCTCAAGTACTTCTGTCACTGTCCCATGGGGTGCTCCCATAATCATCAGTTCTCTCCTATTGTGGCCGTTAGGACCGGGGCCTCTCCCCAGTTGCTGCATCTGTGCTGCCAAAAAATAGCCCCTTGGGTGAGGGACCGCTAATCCCCCTTCTTGCGATGACAATTGTAGGGTTTGTAGTCCTATCCTAGAGGGTCTCCCTTTCCAGATGAGATCTCTCAATAGTGTATCTATTTTTTTAAACCAGTTCCGGCTTATCCATATTGGGGAGTTATGCATAACGTACAGTAGCTGGGGAAGCCACAACATTTTAATCAGGTTGCATCTCCCCGCCACTGACAGAGGCAAACCTCTCCAAATTTCAATCTTGCTTTTAAATTTCCTCAACAAGGGAGTCAAGTTATTATCTAAATATTCCCCTGGATCTTTTGTTAACTTTATACCTAGGTATTTTGTTGACTCTACTATTTCCATATGTATATTACTAACTGGGACTTTACCTAACTTTACAGAAAAGCTTCCTCAATTAGAGGATGAGGCCAAGGCTGAAATCAATGGTGTGACATATTCTTTCTCAAACAATATGTAGCTTTATAAATTACTCCCAGAAGTTTAGGAATCTTACATTTTTGTGATTTTCTAGATCCTGACCTCACTAAAAATTGGGAAGAGGTAGCTGAGTTTTTACTTTTCTTCAGTTTGTATTCATACCTGTTATTATCCCCCAATGTTTTTATTATGCGACATTCCTTATACAGTATATTCTTGTGTCCTCCTACCATCATTTTGGCTTTAGAAAGGGGCGTGTACAGCCCTGAAACATGTAGCCACGCTCCTTAACCTCTGCCTGACTTCTGAATTCATTATGCACTCCAAACTGGCTCTTCTGGTTACCATCTATTGCTTTCTGGTGCCACTCTGCCACACTGGAAGCCACTTCCCAGAGTCACTCTGCACTGCCTGGCCACTTCTCTGGTGCACTTTGCTTACCAACCCTGCCTATATCCTGCAGTTGTCCTTTGGAGGGCTACATTAGAACAATGTGCTTATATTCTACGTGTGTACCATATTTAGAAGTGCATCTCACATCCTAACTGATCTTTTTGCAGCCAACTATTTACCTCTGCTAAAACAAGTCACAGGCTTTATGAAGCAATGGTCCTCGATACCATTATCATGGTTAGGACAGATAAACGTTGTAAAAATGTCAATACTGCCGAAGTTCTTATATATGTATAGGGCACTTCCCGTTTCTTTACCGTCATACTTCTCACGACTCACACAACGTAAAGTTATGTCCTTTATTTGGGGTAATATTAAACCCTGTTTTCCTAAATCCACTTTATATCTTAGCAAATCTTGTGGGGGTTGGGGCTACCAAACTTCTCCTCTTATTACTACGCAGCTCAATTATCAATATTAACTAAATATCATTCAACGGAGGACATACCCTTGTGGGTAGCTATTAAATCTATTGACAGCGACCCCATTTCGGTGGCTAATTTGCTATAGATTAAGCAAAAAGATAGATCTCATCTTACTAACCCCATCACAAAGCATTCACTGGCTATTTGGGATAGGTTTGGTAACTCACATAATCTCGAATCAATACATAATCCCCTTCTTTCTTTTCTTGGGAATCCAGCCTTTTATCCTGCCTGGAAATTTCTGAAATCTTTCTCTGCATAGACTTCAACAAATTTAACTAGACTGTATAAGCTAGTATCTACCGATACTTTCCAAACATTTCCTATGTTATGTACGAATAATGGGCTCTCAAGCAATGAGATATCCCGTTATTTACAAATCAAGAATTTCTAAATGCCTCTCCTTAGGTCAAGTACACCACCTAATCAAATCTCTCAATTCAAATGCATTTGTATAAGTGACCCACATGTTAGAGGGTTGATTTCATGTGTGTATCAGATTCTCATTACTACTCCTAATGAGGTACTTCCATCTTATACTGTTAAATGGGCACGGGATATGGGACGAACGTTTGACATCAATGACTGGTCTAATATTTGGTTAGCCACCAAATCATCATCTCCTAATTGTTTTGCTTTGGAAACCAAAGTCCTGGCACGGTGGTACCTAGTACCAGCTAGAATAGCAAAATTTACTCCATCTTATCCCAATAATTGCTTTAGTGGTTGCTCTTCACCAGGTACCCACTTCCACATATGGTGGCATTGCCCGGTGGCTCAAGAATTCTGGAAAAATGTATTTGCAATGGCATTTAAAGCTTTAGATACCTCTATAGCTCCAGACCCTGCCATTGCACTTTTAAATCTTAAACTGACTTCACTTACCCGGACACAATTCAAGCTACTTATTCAAATTAATACTGCGGCCAAACAAACCATAGCCAAGGCAAGGAAGACCAATACTCTGATTGTGGCGGAAGCCAAACATAGAATGAACAAAGCTCTCATTTTTGCTAAAATTATAGCTATTGAAGACAAAAATATTAACAAATTTTTTATGATTTGGCAACCATGGGTTAAACACTTCTTTTCTTCTGATTTTGACCAGTCATTGCTGTTACCCTATTAGAATCCTTGTGTTATCGTTGTTGTATTACCTGTCCATGTCATCACCTCGAGAGATTTCTCCTCTTCTTCTTCTCTTTTTCCTCTTCTTGTCTTCCCTTTTTTTTTTGCTTGTCTTACTTCTTGTTTTCCTATGACATCTCTTATATGAAGAGTAATTTAATGTTTTCCTTATTTGGTATTCAACACTAATACTATATTACCCATATGGTATTTATACTCTAACTCTATTTACTTTACTTATTTTCTTTTTCTTGTTTACTATACAAAAGACAATCTTGGGATACCTTAATATTTCACTTACTGATTTATTTCTTATCAGCAGTGAGATACGCTCTTTTTCTGAGGGTTAATTTTTAACAACTTTCTTGTTAAATTGGTTACACTTAGCTAATGTTCATTAATGAGAGTGTTACACCTTTATGTTATATAAAACATAATATAAATATTGCACGCAATAAAGTCTCCAACTTTGGTTATCCATGCTCACCCATCCACAATTTGAGCCCATGTGGGGTGGACGGGTGGTCTGGAGGCATACTTTACTAATTCTTCACATAAATTTTGACCTTATTTTGGATCCTCACATTTATCATTATCCTATATTGTCTCTATGATGCTTACCTTCTTCACTCTAGCAAGATCAAATAGAGTTATGAATATATAGCTATGATTATATTGTTTATATATGTATCCCATGCTATGATACTTGTTATAATTTGTATTCTTTATACAAATTTCAATAAAAATATTGAACAGGAAAACTGAATACTTCTTATCTTACTTACCCTCGGTATGGGGAACAGATCAAACCCAAAAAAGAGACATTTTTCTGTATACATTCTGACTCTTATCTTATGATACTATTTTGTGGAATACTCACTAATCCTACCTTAGAGGTCTATTAATCAAGATTGGTGCTCACATTAAAAAGGTACGAAATGCAAAAATATCTCACCTCCTTAATTGCATTTGCACAAGGGATCTAAGACATAAATCTCACCCAATCATTATGACACCATGTGTAAACTGAAATGCTACCTTAGATAATATCCCCAGAAAGATTTTGATTTCTATATTAAAATACCTCACCTAGATTGGCATGCTCACAGAAACAAACCAGGAGCCATCTTAACCAGTGGAAGTCTGTCCATTAGGGGCACCCGGGCACTCCGCTCCACCCCCTATATGCAGTGGATAAATTCATGCATATCATGAATTTATCTATAGCCTGCTGCTGCTGCTGCTGCCACCTATTCATGTGTCTGGCCCCTTTTCGGGTCACTGGGCACATGATTTACAGTGGCCAGGGTTTTTATCTTTCAACATGTTTTTTGAGTTTTGGAAGAAGAACAAAGACATATGTAGACATTGTAGTTATTTCATCGCCCCACATGGCCTACACACAAAAAAAGTAACAGTTACAAGCATTAATGTGTATAACAGTTGACATTAACCGTTATCCATAGGTTAGAAATCAACTTAGGACAATAAATCTGGCACCTTTAGATCAGTGAGAGAAGATCCCCCATCACTAAGGGATTGTCCTGTTGTCCCTGACAAAGATACCAGGAGCCCAAACTCAGGTAAGTTCTGGGGGTCCTTAGGGGGGATAGCCAACCGCCCCAGGAGTAACCCAGCACACCACCCCTATAGGAGCTCACTGTGGATGTGCCTATCTCCTTCCGGGCTCCATGTCTGCCCCCCCATCCCTAACCCTGTGGCAGGCTGACTGTATTGCAAGTCAAGGCCGCCACAGTAGTGTGCAATTTAGGGTTACAATCTGGTAAGATGGTTTGAAAACAGAATTTCTTACATATTCTTAGCAAACTAGCCAACTTGGAGCGTTTTATGCTTCTCGTGTGAGGGGTGTGATTTCCCCCCCCTCATAACCAAAACATTTTTTTTAGGGTAAGGATAATATATAGAGATGAGTAGGAACAGAATGTCCCTGAGAGTGAGCGTAAAGAGAGGGTAAGAAAAAAGAGGAGAGTAGAAGACCAGGAGTGTCCGATCATCTGTTAAGGATGCCCGGGCAGAGGGAAATATTACAGTAAGATGCCCAGGATTCCCAGATAGCTTTGAATTTTCCAAGTTTATCCTGTAGTTTCACAACTAAGTGTTATTGCGACATAATCCAGGATATTTTCCTCTTGGCCACCCTGAATGATAAGATGGGTTTTTTCCAAGCCCTAGCTCCCAGGAGGATGTAAAAAGTTAGAACTTCCATGTGTTTATGAACCATCAGGATTTTGCGATTTAAGGGGGTTTGGTGGGATCTTGTGAGATTGTAAGGCCTGTTATCTTCCTCAACGTATGAAATACCTTGTTCCAGTAATACCTAATGCGGGGACAGGTCCACCAGATGTGGAACATTGTGCCCACCAATTTGCATCTCCTGAAACACAGAGAGGAAGCCTCTGGGTAGATCATTGCCAACCTGGAGGGGACGTAGTACCACCTCGTTAGGATCTTGATATTGGCTTCAAACAGGGAGACATTCAGAATACCTTTATAGGAACGTTGGAAGGCTTCGGACCATACAGCTGGATCTCACGAGTGCCCGTATCTCCCAGGCCTGGGCGTAGGGTGGGATGCCTTCCTTACATGCCGAGAAAGAGTAGATCAACGAGATACCTTCCCTCTGATCCATAATGTTGGAACACCATTGTTGATACGGAGTGGCTTTGGGGGGTTCGTTCCTATCTGTCCAGATAGAGTGGAGGAAGTGTACAATTTGGGTGTGGTCTGAGCATGGTAGGGTGAGGACACACACCACTCGAGCTCTGGGCCCTCCTCCAGCCCTAGACTGAATCTAGCTCCTAGGGAGACAGCGGCATACACTTGAGCAAACAGAGAGAGCCCAGAACCTCCTGCAAAGCAGCTAACATCAACAGAAATCAACCAGAGATACAGCAGTATTTCCCAGCTATGTGGGGATGAATGCAAGGGAGTAGGATGGCGAACACAGGATCAGGTTACCAGGACCTTACCTGTGCAGGCGGTGCAGGTCCCAGTGGCCACTGTGGTGAACATAGATGTTTTCCAGAATACCCCGCAGACGCCAGTGTCCAAGGGACAGGCGATTTTGGTGTGGTGGCTGGACAGATGAGGAAGATTTGAAATCATTAATACAAGCACTTCCAACGAGGGCTGACATAGAAGCACTGATCAATAGACTGGATTACGCTCACCGTAAGGAACTGCAGCTTGTGCAGACAGAGCTGCAGATATTGACGGAGTGTCTTACAGTTGAGATGGGAGATGAGACTGCAACAAATAGGCTGGAGCAACGGGTATCAGAACTGAAGAGAGTTGGGGTCTCAGAGACAGACACTGTAGCGGCACTACAAGTGCAGATGGAGGGCCTGGAAGATTGGAGCCGCCGGAACAATTTGCGGCTCTGGGGTCTCCCAGAAGCTACAGATTGGGAGAGCTTCTGGAATATGGTAATGTAGATTTTTCAAAAAATATTAATTGGAAATGTAGCCCCTATTATGGAGCTGGACAGGGTACATAGAGCACTAGAACCTAGACCCCTGGACCCGAGCTGCCCCCGTGATTTGCCGTTTGCATTACTATTCGCATAGATAGGCTATACTCCAGAAGGCTTGGGAAGCAGGCACAATAGATTTTGAAGGTGCACAATTAAAAATATTACCTGATCTGTCCAGAGCCACATTGCAATTCTCCGTCCAGTTTTGGATTTGTGCGAAAGCTGGGCTATACCTATCGTTGGAGGTTTCCAGTCTTGGTCCTAGTGCGGAAGGACTCTTCTGTATTTTTTCTTTGTACACAGGCTCATTTACCAGACTTATTTTCTTTTTTTGATATTGAGCCTCTTAAGGTACCAAATAGGCTTCAGCTACTTTCACAGTCACCAAGTCGCATAGGTGCAACAAATCAATGGACAGACCTAATTATAAAGCAATCAGAGGCCCGCTAAAAGATTGGAGCATTTACAGAAGATAGACTATAATACTGCATACACATGGTCGGATTTTCTGATGGGCAATGTTTGATGGGAGCTTGTTGTCAGAAATTCCGACCGTGTGTAGGCTTCATCTGACATTTTCCAATCTGGATCTCAAATTTTCCGACAACAAAATCCGTTGTCGTAAATTCCGATTGCATGTACACAATTCCAACGCACAAAGTTCCACGCAAGTTTGGAATCAAGCAGAAGAGCCGCACTGGGTACTGAACTTAATTTTTCTCGGCTCTTCATACGTGTTGTACGTCACCGCGTTCTTGGCGATCGGAATTTCCGTCAAGATTTGTGTGACTGTGTGTATGCAAGATAAGTTTGGGCCAACATCTAGTCGGAAAAAAAACATGGATTTTGTTGTCGGAAAGTGCGATCGTGTGTACGCGGCATTAGCGTTAAACCGGGTCTATGAGTATTAATTGGATGAAGTCTTTTTATTCTATATAGAAGAGATTTAAACTGATAAGAGAATTAAAATGCATAAAAAAAATAATAATTGACCAGATTGGGAACTTTGAAAAATCAAAAGGTAGAGCATATATTCCCCTAGTCTGTATAAACAGATAATGTTTGGGTCCTATGGGGGGTTTCTTAATGTAGGTAGAGACAGATGAATTGTTTACTCGCCGTACTTTGAGAAATTTAGAATTATTGATGTTTTTTTTTTCTTTACTCTGCCTAAGCTTAAGCTGGTTTATTTAGTTTGTATCCTGAAAGAAGGAGAGGCAATTTGGGTTGGGTCCATTATCTCTAATGTCGTGTACACACAGGCGGACTTTTCGGCATCAAAGGTCCGACGGTCTTTCCGACGGTCTTTTCGACTGACTTTTGACGGACTTTAGAACGAACGGACTTGCCTACACTTGATCACACCAAAGTCTGACGGATTCGTATGTGATGACGTACGACCGGACTAAAATAAGGAAGTTGATAGCCAGTAGCCAATAGCTGCCCTAGCTTCAGTTTTCGTCCGTCGGACTAGCATACAGACGAGCGGATTTTTCTAGTCCGCTGCAGGTCTGATGAAGCCCACACATGGTCGGAGTGTCCAACGGATTTGTCCCATCGGACCAGTCTGGTTGAAAAGTCCGCCCATGTGTACACAGCATAAGAAGACGTGTGAGATATGTATGGGAGTGATTGTATGAGAGTGGTGGGAGAGTGGGTTGCTGCAGGTGGTGGTAGGGGAGAGGGGGGTGGTGATGGTGGGGGGGGTTTCTGCCCTGGGAGAATAGGTTGGCCTCTTGAGGGGCGTGGTCCCCCCTCATAAAAAGTTTTTTTCCTTTGTTTTTTCACTATAGTTTGAATATAAATTGATTTTCACAAGGAAGAACGGGAAGGCAGCCTCCTCAAGAGTGAATTGGGTGAGGCGAATAGAATTGAGATGAGATGAGAAAATGAGGTGAGATAGGATGAGAATGATAGAATTTAGATGAATGTTGAATGAGTGAGTTATTGGATATCACTCTTAAGCCCTGTACACAGGATCGGAAATGCCGCCAGCAAAAGACCGATGAGAGCTTTTGGTCCGAAAATGCGACCGTGTGTATGCTCCATTGGACTTTTGCTGGTGAAATTCCAGCCAGCAAAAGACTGAGAGCATGTTCCCTATTTTTCGGCTGGAAAAAGTTCTGACGCGCCAAAAATCACGCAAGCTCAGAATCAAGTACGAGATGGAAGCGATCGGTCTGGTAAAACTAGCGTTCGTAAGGGAGCTACCACATTCGTCACGCTGCAAATTGTTGGATCTTTTAATGCAGCGCATTCTTTTGTTCTTTATAATTTTAGAAGAATGAAGTTGTTTTGCTGTTGATATTCACACAAACTTATTTCTTTATTATTTCTTGTGAACTCCTGAATAATCATTTTTGTTCTTAAAATCAGACGTCCATAATAATGTTTAGAATTATTTATTAGAATTATTTATTTTTTTTATAATTGTACTTTTTTTTATTGAAATTTTTTTTCAGGTAAAACAAAATATCAACATGAACAGACAATATCAAAATTGTAAGGTAATTCAAATCAATGGAAAAGAAATGTCCACAAATATAGGATACAAATATATTCTGTATGCGAATATAGAATTGAAAACAACTCATATGCATAATAAAGAAATGAAAAGAGGTCACATATAAATAACATCATCAGCCAAAAAAATAATAATAATACAGGAGAGAATGGCTAATGTAAGATGGTTTTAGATAACAAAACCTTTCGGCGAGAAAGAGGAAAAGGAGAATGGGCTCATTATGATACTATATCCGGCAGGGGAATTCCAAATTCCGACTGATCCCACATAGCCCAGACTTTGTTAAAATAAGGGACACTGTCGTGAACAGAAGCTGTTAAGTATTCCATCCTGCGGATATCATTTATAGGTTGGAATAACCTGGAGTTTGGGGGGGTGGTGTTGGATAACCAATTTAAAGGGATCAATCTCTTGGTAGCTAGTAGGATATTCGGGATCAATCTATCACCATTCTTTGTAATGCCTGAGAAGGGAAGGCCCAACAAATAATGTAAGGGGTCTAGCAGAAGAGATACGTCTACCACCTTCTGAATCAACAACATTGTTTCCCACCAAAGGGGTTGTATCATAGAACACTGCCAAAAGATATGAAACAGGGTACCCACTTCCTGTTCACATCGCCGACATTTATCTGAGGTCGAGGGATCATACTTGTGGATGACTTCAGGTGTCTTATACCAAAATATAAGTATTTTTATAGAAGTCTCCCTCTGTAAGACACATTTTGAGGATTTAAAAATAGAAGACCATATCTTATCCCATAATTGGGAGCTAATGGGTCTACAAAGCAATTGAGCCCATTTCCTCATATATAAATGAGAAACTTCAGTGAGGGGAGTTGACTTGTGGAGGATGCGATGGATAGAGGATACTAGATGTAATTGGTGGGGACCTTGAGCACACAAGTATTCAAAATGGGTGGGTTTGTCTAAGGTCAATGTCTGAGATAGGGAATGGAAAAAATGTCTGATTTGTAGGTAGAAATAAAACATATGGGGGGGTATATCCGACTTCTCACGAACAACATCAAAAGCGTGTAATCGACAGGAAATCGGATGCACTAAATTACGAAATTGGAACAAGGAAGCATTCATCCATTGAAAGATATGTCCCAAGGACAAACTATCAGGGATGGATGGATTAAATAGTACATTCATCAGAGGGGGACATTTTGATGTGAGAGTGAAAGTATCCCTGCATTTATGCCATGTGGATAGGGAGAAGTTCATAGGGGCTGTACATTGACGTTTAAATAGGGTCAATGCATCGTGAGGGAGACCAGATCAGGGAACACGGGTGGACTGGGTACAACGTCTCTCTTTCTATATCCGACCAATAACTGGGGGGATATAAGCTGGACCAAGAAGTAATAGTTCTTAAGTGGGTTGCATTATAGTATTTTATAATGTCCGGGACCCCTAAACCACCTCTAGATTTAAGGGCAAAGACCACCGAACTCGCAATGCGGTGAGCCCTGCCATTCCATATGAATTTGAGGAAGCTCCTTTGGATGGCTTTAAGTTGGGAAATGGGGATGGCCACTGGTAATGTTTCAAAATAATATAACAGTCTGGGTAAAATGGACATCTTCAATACATTCACTCTACCTAAAAGGGAGAGAGGGTACTTAGTCCAACTTTGCAAGGATTTGTTAATGTCTAAGATTAGAGGAGGAAAGTTTACAGAGTAGAGGGTCATGTAGGTAGGGGTAAGATGGACCCCCAAATATTTAAGGGAAGTGGAACACCATCTATAAGGGTAAGATTGTGTCAATTGGGATTGGAGAGGAGGAGGAATGTTCCAAGGAAGGGCCTTGGTTTTTGTGGTGTTAACTTTGTAGCCAGATATGGCACCAAAGGAGGAAAGAAGATCATGTAATGAGGGGAGGGACAACAGCGGTTGGGTGATGGTTAACAGAATATCATCTGCAAATAATGATAACTTGTATTCCCTCTGTTGCATCACCACCCCACGAATATCTGGGTGTAGACGGATAGACTCGGCTAGGGGTTCAAGACATAGTATGAAGAGTAATGGGGATAGAGGGCACCCCTGCCGAGTACCATTACTCATAGGGAAGCAAGGTGACAGAAAGGAAGACATCTGTACTTGTGCTGTTACTTCGGAATACAATGCCTTTAGCGCTCTTAGAAAGGGGCCATTGAGACCAAACTTAATTAAAGTTGCAAACATATAAGGCCAGCTCAGCCTATCAAAGGCTTTTTATGCGTCAAGACTTAGAGCTTGACTTGAGGACCTATTTAGAAGGTCAATTAAGTCTATGGTGCATCTGGTGTTGTCCCCTGCATGCCTAGTCAAGACAAAACCCACTTGATCTTTGTTAATCAGCTTTGGAATGTATTTAGAGAGTCTAGAAGCTAGTATCTTAGTAAAGATCTTATAGTCTGAGTTTAAGAGAGCAATAGGTCTGTAATTGTCAGGGAGGGAAGGATCCTTTCCCGGTTTAGGTATAACAGAGATATAAGAATGTGAAAAATGAGAGTGAGGGGATTGCCCTTCAAGGAAGGTACTGTATAAAGTCAGTAAATGAGGGGATAAAATGTCAAAGAAAGTTTTGTAGTAGATATAAAGGAGGCCGTCTGGGCCAGGGGGTTTATGAAGTGGGAGGTCCTTAATTGTGTTATGAAGTTCCTCAATAGTTATAGGAGCATTTAGATCGACCAGATCGGAGGTAGACAGTTTGGGAAGATTAAGACCTTCAAAAAAAACATCAAATTTTTCTTTAGTAAAATTAAAATGGTTTTCAGGTTGTAGGCAATTGTATAGTTTGCGGTAAAAGGAACCAAAGACCTTAGACATTTCAAGAGGGCAATGGGTTCTGGTTCCGTCGTCCTTTAAGAGGAAATCAGGAAAAGAGTTGAAGGGGTGAAGGCTTAATTTTTTCACTAGCATCCTGTGAGGCTTGTTTGAAAACTTGTAAAATTTTTGCTTTACCCATAGTAAGGATTTAGCTGCCCTACCAAGGGTTAAGGACTTAACCTGTTCTCTGAGAGATGTAACCTTGCGGAGTCTCGACATCGTGGTTTTGCACAATAGCTGACGTTCGGCTATCATCAAGTTAGACGTCAATGTCTGTAAAAGTTTGTTTCTGTCTCTTTTCAGACGAGAGCCCTCCGCGATGAAAACACAGTGGAAGACCGCCTTATGTGCCGCCCACAGTGTGGAAAAATCCAAAACAGAGCCCACATTAAGCAGAAAAAATCCTTGAGGCTGGCAGCCAACTTAATGCGAGAAGGCCTGAGAGAGTGTAGGAGTTGGTCGTTTAGACGCCAGTGGCAGGACCTATAAGGGATTGGAGATAGCATGACATCTAGTGTGATAGGGGCGTGGTCTGACCATGTAATGGGGGATATGTCTGAATCGATAATGTAAGGGATAAGTGGAGCTGAGATAAGAAAATGATCTAGGCGTGAATACATTCCATAGCATAGAAAGTGAATTGCTTAGCAGTAGGGTGTTTTATCCTCCAAGAGTCAAACAATTGGTAAGATCTGATACATCTACAAAAAGCATTAGCTTGGGAGGCAATCTTGCGTGAGGGAGAGGCATTGAAAACAGTTTGCCTATCTTGAGAAGGTGACATAACTAAATTGAAGTCACCTCCTATGATCATGAAGGGTTGGGAGCGATACTGAGGTAAATCAAATACCGTATATACTCGAGTATAAGTCGTTCCGAGTATAAGTCGAGGCCCTAATTTACCACAAAAAAATGTGAAAAACTTATTGACCCGAGTATAAGACAAGGGTGAGAAATGCACAGCTACTGTAAGTGGAAAAGAGGGTCAACAATGCCCATTTGCAGCCTCACTGTGCCCATTTGCAGCCTCACTGTGCCCATTTGCAGCCATAGGTCCCCTGAACTTCAAACTCGGTAGTTAAGGGTTCCTAGATGCCCCCTAGCTGCAGCCAAAATTTGGGGTCTCTGAACCCAAAGGGTCCCGAAATGACATTGCAGCAGATGGACACAGTTGACCGAATTTGGGGCCCTGTATCTCAGGGCCACTTAGTGCTAAGAACCCCAAATTTGGTATGCAAACCCAGTGGAATTAGCACCATAAAATTTCCAAAGCTGGGGTTTCTAGCACCAAGTGGCCCAGAGATACAGGACCCCAAAAATCAGTTCAGAAAATGTCAAGCACTTTTCTACAGCAGAGAATGACATTTTCTGAACCAGGTCCACTGGGTTTGCACACCAAATTTGGAGTTCCTAGCACCACGTGGCTCTAAGATATGGGGCCCCAAAGTCGGTTCAGAAAATGTCAAGCACTTTTCTGCAGCAGAGAATGACATTTTCCGAACCGAATTTGAGGCCCCGTATCTCGGGGCCACTTAGTGCTAGGAACTTCAGCTTTGGATAAGTTGTGGTACACTGGGTTTGCACACCAAATTCGGAGTTCCTAGCACCAAGTGGCCCTGAGATACGGGGCCCCAAAATCGATTCGTAAAATTAATTTTTTTGCTGCAGAAAAGTGCTTGACTAGAGTATAAGTCGAGGGGGGCACTTTCAGCACTAAAAAATGTGCTGAAAAATTCGAATTATACTCGAGTATATACGGTACCTTGTTAAGAAAATCTACTTGACCATTATTAGGTGTGTATATATTAACTAGAGTGAAGGAGGAGGACATATAATCACAATCCAGAATAATAAAGCGCCCATGAGGGTCAGCATGCATACTTTTGACCCTAATGGGACAGGACTTCTTAATTAGAATGGGCACTCCAGCCTTGCCTGAAGAGTCAGATGCAAAGAAGGAGGTAGGGAAAAACTTTGTGGCAAATTTTAATGTGCCTCCTGCACGAAAATGCATCTCCTGGATCATGATTATATCTGCACCCGAGGATCTAAATTCCATCAAAGCCATCCATCGCTTTTGAATGGAATTCAGGCCCTTAACGTTATAGGACATAAGCTTCAAGGACATGGCATCAGATAAACAGGAAAATGCATTAGATATATATTGAACTTATAGTAGCCTATGGTATAACTGATTTTAAAAGAGACATTTACATTTGTTATAAAAATATATTGAGAAGAAAAAACCCAACGGATCTGAAAATTGATCCGATACACCTCATAGAAAAGGAAAAAAAGAAAAAAAAAAGAAAAAAACCTTAGAAAAAAAGGAGGAGGGGAAAAAAGGTGACCTCATCCAGCGATATCGACAGATGTGTTTAGGCTCAAGAACCCAAAAACATGAGCAGGTGGACAAAAACATTAGACCAAAAAAGAAAAAAAATAACAATTTTAAGCCCAGGACACTGATGTGTCTCAGGAGGCCTTGAAACATGTCACAGGCCAAGTAGTAACACATGCGGACCCCTCAGCAGGGAACTCAAGCAGAGAGGGGTAGGGAGACCGTCCACTCTCCTTGAAAAGAAAATGAATACAAGAACTGAGTGGAGGTTACATAAAAGTTAGCAAAAGAAATGAAATATAATGCTAGAAAAAATATTATTAGTAACAGTAATAGTAGTAATAATACCCCATGGGAATGGGATAGCAGTGCCCCTGAAAACAGACCAGGGTAACACTTAAAACCTAAGGTCCAGAATTCAGCACTGAAATTTTGTATGGACCAAAAGGAAAAAAAAAAGAACAAATGAGAATCATGAAGTTCCTTCCAGGGACATCAAGGAGGTTGTTTGACAGGCCTTGGACGTTGAGGAGTAGAAAAATGCTTCTTCGGTTGTCCTCTGACCGGGGTCCAGATGCGATTCGGTGTAGACAGAAGGGGATGAGCTAGTGGAGGAGAAGCTTATAGATCATCATCAGACACTGGAGGGAGGTTAAGACTTTTCATGAAGGCATCTCCTTCCTGAAGATCTCGCAGGCTATGTTGGACGCCATCTTTAGATGAGGCGAAAAGGGAAGCCCCAATAGTATGGGACCCTGTTGCTGCAGATGTGTTGTGATTGGGCGTATATTCCTCCATTTTGCCAATGTGATGGGGGGCAGGTCACTAAAAATTTGTAGCTTGGCCCCTTTATAGGTGATATTTGATTTGTTTCATGCGGCCATGTTCAGGGCTTCCTTACTATCGTAAAAATGAAACCTGACGATGACATCTCTGGGCCTAGCTCCAGCTGGAGGTTTCGGGCCCAGGGAGCGGTGTGCCCTGTCCAGATGCCAATCCACATCCACCACTCTGGGGGCTAAAGTATTAAAGAGACCCTGGAGGTATGGGCGTAGAGAGGAGTCTCCTACTGTCTCAGGGATGCCACGGAACCAAAGATTCTGGCATCTTTCTCTGCTCACCTCTGTCACGATATTTCTGGTAATTTGTTGGAGGAGAAGTTGTAACTTGGCATCTAACTTCTCATCCAGTATATCTGGGGTTAAAACCCTTTGAGCAGAGGAAGGGACAGGGTCCGGTATGTGTCCTGTGGTGACAGGGGGATTGCCCGCCTCTTCCCTCCCCAGCAGAGGATCCATTGCTGCGAAGGGATCAGCAGGGGAACTTGAGGCCAAGGATTGCGGCCTAGTGAGATAGCGGTCCATGCCTGGGTCCGAATAGCAGCTTATAATTGTGCTGTTGCTGTCCAACTTTTCCCATGGGGTGCCCGTGGGTTAGTGTGAACGATCAGGCTTACCCCCGGATCGGATGGTGCCTTTTGTTGCGGTACGGAGGTCTCGGAGAGTGGACGGTTCCCGGAGCTCTCTTAATTCACGTCCGCCATACCAGGAAGCCGCTCATGCGCCCCCTAGAATTATTTTTTATAGTCATTTTTTTTAGTTTTAATCAAGATCTCCTGTTTTTTGGATTTCTTTTAATTATTTTCTAGTGATCTCCATAATATTTTTTTTGTGTGTCAAGTTTCCACAACAACATTATTACCTTGTATTTTTATAAAGCTCAAGGAGGTAGGTTGTTGTCCCTTGTTAATTAGACATTGTATTTTACAAACAAACAAGCTGTCCTATTTGAAGAAAAACACATAGGCTAGTATTTTCATATAAAAAAAAAAAATATTCTGGAGAAACTGCTTGAATTTGCGAAGCCTTTGCCCCCAGGGCAAACATCAACTCTTTGTAAATTAAAATTGTTAGCCTGAGAAGTCCATATAATAGGGAGCACAATCTGGTCCAGGACCCCCGAGATCATGAACAGCAGCATATGACATATCTGTCCCCAGGCTGTGGTACTACAACAGCCTGCGTCTTCTGTCAGAACAGACTGAACCCAGGCCATCACTTTCTTGTCTTCCTTGCAGCCTACCCTCCACGCTTCCCTGCAGCCTTCCCTGCAGCCTTCCTTGGAGGCTGTGGCTCTGGAGGTGGACTTGTGGCAGGAAGAGGAGGAGGAGGATGGGCAAGCACACCTAAGTGCACAGGGGGCTGCACATACAGGGGGTTCTTCCAAAGACCGCAAACTGAAAATTGACTGACCGCTTATATACATTTTTGGTAATCTGCGTTTATATTCCCATGTCCTGCAAACTGAAAATTGACTGACCGCTTACATACATTTTTGGTAATCTGCGTTTATATTCCCATGTCCTGCAAACTGAAAATTGACTGACCACTTATATACATTTTTGGTAATCTGCGTTTATATTCCCATGTCCTGCAACCTGAAAATTGACTGACCGCTTATATACATTTTTGGTAATCTGCGTTTATATTCCCATATCCTGCAAACTGAAAATTGACTGACCGCTTATATACATTTTTGCTAAATCTGTTTGTCACCGATGTCTCAACTACATCTGTAGCCATGCTCACATTATTTCAATGTTTATTTAGCCATTAAGTCTTACCTAAATTATGGGTTTCCTTATCTTTACAATTTTGGCCTTTTAGCCCACTTGCAGTTTGATTGTGGTGTGAAAGTTATGCCCTGCTTGCTGTGTTCCTAATATGCCCTCCTAATTGATTAATTGCCAGATTCCATCCACACCCAACACAGTATATAACAAGGCCTTCTTAACGGGGGAACATACAGGGGGCTGCACATACAGGGGGTTCTTCCAAAGAAGTGGGGTTCTTAAAATAAGTGGCACCTCTGCTCTTGCACTTCAGCGATTTGCACAAAGCAAACCATAGCAGATTGCAAGTGATCTCATTTTCATATTATCTCACCTTCTCTGAAACATGCACTCTTTACCTCTCCTCCTCTTCACAATTGCAGCCTCTCTCCTCAAGCTCTCTTCTCTACATCCCTCTGCTCCACCACACAATCTGTACATATCACCCTCACTTCTCCCCTCCCCCTATTACTGCACTCATCACCTCTTTCTAACTCTAAGCCCACTTGCTAACATACCCCCCAGGATACTGAAGCATGTCCCCTCATACAAATCATATTCTCATATTACCTCCCTCACTCTTCTGCTTCTCCTAATCGCTGGGGATATTTCCCCAAACCCTGGGCCTCCCTTATTTAACTGTGCCCAACACACCCATCACCATCACCATCACCCTACACCCTCTGGCAGTAGTCGTAATCTACACAATTTAGTCTCCATTCCCCTTCTTCCCAACACCAGCCTCCCTCTCTCCTGCGCCCTCTGGAACACCCGCTCTATCTGCAACAAACTCACTGCTGTTCATGACCTCTTTGTCACTAATTCATTTAATCTACTTGCTCTCATTGAAACCTGGCTCCACGAATATGACACCCCTTCTCCTGCTTCCCTCTCCCAGGGTGGCCTTCACTGGACTCACTCCCCTAGGCCTAATGGATGCAAGGGAGGTGGAGTGGGATTCCTCCTATCCCCCCAGAGCACCTTCCAGGTTATTCACCCTCCTCCCTCTTTTTCCCTCTCATCATTCGAAGCCCACGGTATACGTCTATTCTTTCCTACTTCCCTAAGAATTGCTGTGATCTACCGGCCCCCTGGACCATTATCGACTTTCCTTGATAGTTTTCTGCCTGGCTACCCTACTTTCTCTCTTCGGATATTCCCACAATCCTTCTTGGCGATTTCAACATCCCTGCTAATACAAACACTCCTTCTACTTCTAAACTTCTTAGTCTAACCTCTTCATTTGACCTGAAGCAATGGGTACAGGCTTCTACTCACTCTGATGGCAACACCCTTGACCTTGTATTCTCCTACCTATGCACTCCATGCAACTTCTCAAACAATCCTTTTCCTCTCTCCAACCACCACCTTATTAGTTTCTCTCTTCCCCTATCTTCCACCACCTTTCCCTCCAATCGCCTAACCATCACCCGTAGAAACTTTCGCAACTTCAACTCCTCTCTTCTCTATTCTGCTACTGACCACCTCTATGACAAAATCTCTCCCCTGTCCTGCCCCAACCAAGCCATGTCCATCTACAATAAATCTCTGTCCTCCACCCTGGACAAGCTCGCTCCCCTCACTACACGCAGAATCAGGCCTCGACCCCTACAACCCTGGCAAACAGATGACACTAAAATTCTCAAAAAACGTAGTCGCGCTCTTGAGCGTCTGTGGCACAAGACCAAGTCTCTCGAAGACTTCAACCAATACAAATCTGCCCTCCAAAAATACTATTCTTTCCTCCACACTGCCAAGCAAACCTATTTTACAACTCTTATTAACACCTTCTCATCCAATCCCCGTAAACTCTTCTCTACCTTCAACTCTCTACTTTGTCCTCCACCGCCTCCCCCCACTGACTTACTCACTGCCCAGGAAATCGCTAATCACTTCAAAAACAAGATTGATACAATCCGTGATGAAATCTCCATTCTACAGGTATCTCCCCCAGCTAAGACCCCATGTCAACAGGTACAACTGACACTCCCCCTATTCAAATCTACTACTACAGACGAAGTTGCTAAACTCCTTTCTACCGCCCACCTAACCACCTGTGCCCTGGACCCTATTTCCTCTCAAATGCTACGGTCACCCTCTGACCCCATCCTACACTCTCTAACCCACATCTTCAATCTCTCCCTCACCTCTGGCATCTTCCCCGATGCTCTAAAGCATGCACTGGTCACCCCCATACTCAAAAAGCCGTCCTTGGACCCTACCAATCTCAACAACATACGCCCAATATCCTTACTCCCCTTTTCCTCTAAACTCCTTGAACGTCTGGTTTACAACCAACTGAGTGACCACCTCATTAAAAACAACCTTCTTGATCCCCTTCAATCTGGATTTCGCCCTCAACACTCCACAGAAACTGCTCTTTTAAAACTCACAAATGACCTACTAACTGCAAAAACCAACGGACACTATTCTGTACTCCTACTTCTGGATCTTTCAGCTGCCTTTGACACGGTTGACCACCCCCTCCTCCTCAAAAAACTTTATTCCCTCGGTCTCCGTGACTGTGCTCTTCAGTGGCTCTCATCCTACCTATCCCAATGCACCTTCAGTGTCACTTACAATTCTACTTCCTCCACTCCTCTTCCCTTCTCTATTGGGGTCCCCCAAGGTTCTGTTCTTGGACCTCTTTTATTTTCAATCTACACCTCTTCCCTGGGTCAGCTGATAGCCTCTCACGGCTTTCAATATCATTTCTATGCTGATGACACACAAATCTATGTCTCCACCCCTCAACTCACTCCATCAGTTCCCTCATGCATCGCTAACTTACTAACTGACATATCTGTATGGATTTCACACCACTTCCTCAAACTCAACTTGTCCAAAACCGAGCTTATAATATTACCTCCCCCACATGCCTCTTCCCCTGACTTCTCTGTCAAGAGCAATGGCAAAACCATCCACCCGTCCCCACATGTCAGGGTGCTAGGTGTTATCCTAGATTCCGAACTCTCCTTTCAGCCCCACATCCAATCACTTTCCAAAGCTTGCCGCCTCAACCTCTGCAACATCTCCAAACTACGTCCCTTTCTAACCAATGAAACCACAAAGCTCCTGATTCACTCCCTGGTTATCTCTCGCCTTGACTACTGCAACTCACTCCTCATTGGCTTACCTTTAAACAGACTATCCCCCCTTCAGTCCATCATGAATGCTGCTGCCAGACTCATCCACCTTACAAACCGCTCAGTGTCTGCTACCCCTCTCTGCCAATCCCTCCATTGGCTACCACTCGCCCAACGAATTAAATTCAAAATACTAACAATAAGTTACAAAGCCATCCACAGCTCTGCCCCCAGCTACATCACTAACCTAGTCTCAAAATACCAACCTAATCGCCATCTCCCTTCCTCCCAAGACCTCCTGCTCTCTAGCTCCCTCATCACCTCCTCCCATATCCGCCTCCAAGACTTCTACCGAGCCTCGCCCATCCTCTGGAATTCCCTACCCCAATCTGTCAGACTGTCTCCAACTTTATCCACTTTTAGGCGATCCCTGAAAACTTTCCTCTTCAGAGAAGCCTATCCTGCCTCCATCTAACAACTGCACTATTTTCTCCATTAGCTCATCCCCCACAGCTTTTACCCTTTTGTATAACTTGACCCTCCCTCCTAGATTGTAAGCTCTAACAAGCAGGGCCCTCTGATTCCTCCTGTATTGAATTGTATTGTACTTGTACTGTCTGCCCTAATGTTGTAAAGCGCTGCGTAAACTGTTGGCGCTATATAAATCCTGTATAATAATAATAATAGTAAAGTGCATGTTATCACTCATTTGGCCCCTCAACCCCTTATGAATGGCCTCAAAAATAATTTTCTTACAGATGATGCATTGGCCCTCCTCCATTTGCTGCAATTTGGCAGCTACATAGCAGCCATAGGCTTCTTTAGCGTCGGGGGGGCTTTTCAGGGCCGCATTAGCTCCTTAATGAGGCCCAGTGCTGCCTCCTCCACGTTACTCCCCTTCCTGGCCCTTTTTGTTGAAAGGCGGAGGGGAGGCACATGGGATTGGGTGAGGCTCCTACTGGGCCTGGACACATTTACCCCTGCCTCCTCCTGGCTGACACTTACCCCTGCCTCCTCCTGCGTGCCACATTCCAGAGCCCTGTCCTGGCTGAGGTCTTCCTATGTATGAAAAAGGGACATAGTTTTAGTTTTTGGTTCATCAATCACACATAATTTTCAGCTCATGACTGTTGCAAATCGAATGTTAATAAATAGAAAAGACTATCATTCTGAGCCCAGCATTTTTCATTCTTGCCACAATCATTTTTGGCCCCTACTGTCTATTGATATGTAAAACACTTCAATCATTCATTTGCTATCAATAATAATATCTAGTTAACAACAATAATTTTCAGACAATAAATATGTTAAAAAATACTATACTTGGCTCCAGCTGGGCTCCTCAACTTCTTCTAGGATGGAAGGCCCAGGTTGGTCCTCGGAAGCCTCAGCTGGGGTTGAGTGCAGGGTTGAGGGAAGGCTGGATGGAAGTGTAGAAAGTGATTCCCTGACTTCCATCTGGTCTTCCAGAAACCGCATCCTGTTGTAGTACCACAGACTGGGTACATACATGTCTTCTGCTGCTGCTCCTGATCTCATGTAAGCCTGGACCCTATTAAGATCCTTCCTATACGTGCTTCTCAAGCAACCAATTTTCCTCTCCACAAACTCGATGTCTGCGTTGCGGACCTGCATCTTCACAAATTGCAGTAGTTTCTCCAGTGATGCCTTCCTAGCTGGTTTATTGTGATATAAGGGGTTTTTAACCTCCCGCAAATTACACATATCCCTGTATTTGTCAATAAAATGGCCCATGAAATTAGGGTCTTTGAATTGTTTCATATTTGCTGCAAGACAAAATACAAGACAAAAAAACTAATATCAGGCTAAACTCTCCTAATCTTATCCCAATATAGGCCTCATTCTCAAATCAGTATAGGCCACTGATGTCCCAAGTTAAAATGTTACCTTTGTTATAACGTTCGGCGCATTTCGTCCTCCTTTCTACACACACACAAAGCGTAGGTACGACACACGCATGTTAGCTTTATATACACTGCGCATGCGTGAAACTCCGCCCGTGTTGCCCCCGCCCTGACGTTCTCTCTAGAATATTCCCCGCCCCTTCTCTTTTGGCACAGTGGAAGATGAACATGGTGGAAACACAGCAGGTGCATAATAGCAGTAACGAGGAGGAGGAAAGCCCGAAGCCAGAAACGTCCCGATCCCAGAGGAGAAGATTTAAGGCCTCAAATTTGTCCTTTGTAGAGATGGTGGAGATGGTGAACATATTGAAGAGGGCCGACTATGATGGGAAGTATGGACCGTACCTAAACCCAAATGTGAGAAAGGCCAAGATCATGACTAAAGTTGTGAAGAGTCTGCACCAGGATTTTGGGGTACGATGATCCAAGGAGCAATTGAGGAAATGCTGATCAGACCTTAAATTGAGGGAGCAGGATCAGTACAGAAGGATCAAGAAAGTGCTTCTAGAAAGTAAGTAGTTGTGTGTTCCTATTATTACTATTACTTGCATGCTGCTCCATGTGCTTTTCTTTACTGTTGTACAGTTTAAAATGGCAACTTTCAGGCTCGTGGGCACAGTAATTGTTCGCAGTAAACATCGTTCGTTCACCAACTAAATACGATGTTTTAGGCAGATACCGGGTTTACTACATGGTCATGCTAATTTGTATTAAAAGAAGTTGAGGACATTGTTGTCTAGATGTGTTTGTAATTAGAATGAATAGCAAAGTTGACTCAGAGTAATGTAAGGAGAGGACACTCAGAAGCTGTTTACACATCTGGACTCAGGAGCACTAGTGTGGGACACAAGCACAAACTTTTTAGGGTGTCCCACACAGGTGCTCCAGTGGATACTAGGGGAGTCTACACGTGTAAAACTTTTTTCCAAAAAAGGTAAGTATTGCAGCTTTGTTAAGAGAATAAATAATGTCTTCAACTTGGAACTCTGCCCAAACAGACAATTGTACCCCACTTCCAAGCAATGTTTCACATTCATATTTTTGGCCACAAATATCTGTGTGCTAAGTATACCTTTTGTTTCATTCTCATAGGGGAGAAAAGACTCAGGACGTCTGAGGACTCCAGGAACCCCCCCACCTTCTGAAGAAGGGGAACATAGGACACAACCTCAGGATGTGGAGGAAGGAGAGGTGGTTGAGATTGTCACCACAACAGGCGAGTGTCTGACACCAGGTAATAGATGTATGCCTGCATATTTATAATACATGGTGTGTATTTTTTCTTTTAGGTGATGTGCATGTTGTGGAAGAACAATCTACTCATTTCACAACTGACAGTGCACAAAGGCTAATCCAGGACATAATGTGGTGTAGTCATAAAGGAAAAACCAAGGAGACTGAACAAAGAATGAAGAACATGATTGATGTATTAGGGGGAATCTAAATCTCAAAAAAATAACAACTTTTTTTAATAGAAAATTTAAATAACCTTTTTATACATTTTAAATGCCAAATTTGGAAGATTTTCAACATGGGGGCTCTCATATGTAAGGGGTTTCCTTGTCTTGATGTGACTACAGGGGAATATCAAGTTTTAAAGTAGTCCTTTAAATAATGCAAAATAAATTGACAATTAGCCAAAAAATGAATGCAAAGTGCATCCAGCTTGGTTCATAAGTTATGTAAAAATTCATTACCTTAAATAGAACCAATTTGATAGTGGCTTGAAACAAGAAAGTCTCACAGCAAATGCAGACAATAAAGACCAGAATAAATCGATAGTATAGTGAGCTGGCCACTAGTAAGGACTATAGTTGGTTGTGCAGAGGTAGCGATCCCCTCCCAGCAACAATTTCTAGATAAGGAAGTAAAGTAGAAAAAGCCATTAGAGCAGCTTTGTAAGTGCAGCTAACCGTCAAGAGTGACAGGGCTGCAGATATAGCACTTACTTGTAAAACATCAATTCGGCATCTGGGCTTGAGAACACTCCATGCCCCCCCTATAGAGAAGCGCCGGTAACAGAGCAGTGTGCGGTGTGTTAAACCGCCTTTATATATCCCCCATCCCGGCGGCGTTTGATCTCACCGCCGGGATGCGGACGCTAATTGAGAATGCCTGCGTCACAGCACCGTGGGAGAATGCGGCGATGTCATTCCGACATCAGCGGCATTTCTCTAGTCGACATAAACAAATACGAAAAATCCTTAAAAATACTGGTACCTGCTGATGGGGGATGAGAAGGTGGCTAAACATTTAAACCCGTATCCGGAGATTACTTTTAAACGATCCCGCTCCTTGAGGGATTCGTTGGATCATAGTCCCTATGAAAGCCATACCAAAATTGTTAGAGAAGCTGACAAGGGCAGTAGACCGTGCCACCATTGTAACTACTGTAGATACATTCTGGCGGCACGAAATCTACTGTTGCCCAACGGGCGTCTGTTCAAACCGAAATTTGCAGCAACATGCCAATCCATCGGCATAGTGTATATTATGCTATGTGAATGCAGAATGTTCTACATTGGGAAGACAAAGAGACCCTTTTTCTGTCGAATAAGGGATCATGTCTCCCTAATCCAGAAAAAGAAAATGGAGACCCCTATTAGTCGCCATGTCGGCTTACAGCATAGTTTTGACAGCAACTGTCTACACTTTTTTGCTTTAGAACACATCCCCCCTGGAGATAGAGGAGGAAATTATGACAAGCTACTCCTTCAAAAGGAAGCACGCTGGATACATGAGTTGTCGGCCCTCAGATACCCAGGCATGAATGATGCATTTAGTTTTAAACCATTCCTCTAAGGACTAAGGCATTTTAGCTTTAGTCCTTTCTCTTTTTTCTTTCTTCTTTTTTCCTTTTTTTCTTTCGGTCGCTGAATATATTTATTATTTTCAGTGTTCAGATAAGTTGGCATCTCTAGGATGTATTAATTGTATGTAATTATTGTATATAATTATATATGTTTTTGATATGTTCAATTTTCCACTGATTTATTGCTATCTATCTTACAGGCTGACTATGTAACCACACATGCACATTTACGCTTTAATCCATAAATTGGTCACCATTTGGGTGTTTTCAGTTTTGGGCTCTCAAGGCGGGGGCCCTAGAGAATTGAGCCCGGTTATGGCACATGGGGGTTTTCATGTTAAGTAATTGCTAATACTGAGCCTGCAATACAGCCATCTGATGATGTGTCTGCATAGAACATATGTGTATTAAAGCATCTGTAGCTAGGCACGATGTCCCAGTGTGGACAATGATCGGTTTGCCCTGTCTTTTTCCCCTATCCAAGATGGCAAGATCGGCGCCTATATGCTCTACAGGCTTTCAGTGGTGTGAGCATGTGCACTAGACATTACGAACGCCGCTGACATCGGAATGACGTTGCCGTGTTCTCCCACGGTGCTGTGACGCAGGCATTCTCAATTAGCATCCGCATCCCGGCGGTGAGATCAGACGCCGCTGGGATGGGGGATATATAAAGGGGGTTTAACACACCGCACACTGCTCTGTTACCGGCGCTTCTCTATAGGGGGGCATGGAGTGTTCTCAAGTCCAGATGCCGAATTGATGTTTTACAAGTAAGTGCTATATCTGCAGCCCTGTCACTCTTGACGGTTAGCTGCACTCACAAAGCTGCTCTAATGGCTTTTTCTACTTTACTTCCTTATTAGGGATGAGCTTCGTGTTCGAGTCGAACCCATGTTTGACTCGAACATCGTCTGTTCGTCCGTTCGCTGAATTGCGAACGATATGGGCCATTCGCGCCAAATTCATGTGGCGCATCACGGCCCATAATTCACTGCGGCATCACAGTGCATTGCTGGCTGATGATTGGCCAAGCATGCACTATGACCCGCATGCTTGGCCAATCACAGCGCCGTCAGTAGAGAGAGCTGTAATTGGCCAAAGCCAGGGTGGCTTTGGCCAATTATGGCTCAGGGGGTTTAGAACACGCCCCACACTATATAAGGCCACCTGCACGGCGGCCCTGTGTAGTGTGTGTTCCGGCGTTGAAAGAGAGATAGATAGACAGAGAGACAGTGTCATTTCATTTGAGTTAGCTAGATTAGGCAGGACAATCAGTGAGTTAGCTGCACTTACAGTGTATTGTATATATATATGCATCCCAGGTGTTGCATATATATATATACACTGTATTCAGTTTAGCTAAATCCGTTCCTGTTATCTTCTTACTGACAGGCAGGCTTGTCTTGTTACAGTATATACAGCTACCTGCAGAAAACTGCTGGTGTTCTTTTGATCCTATTAGTACCACAGTCAGGCAGCTAGACTATTTACAGTTAGTGGGGTGCATCCTGCTCACAGTGTTCAGCTAAAACTACAAGTTAGTGCGGTGCGTCCTGCTCACGGTGTTCAGCTAAAACTACAAGTTAGTGTAGTGAGACCTCTGCACAGTGTTCATCTAAAGCTACAAGTTAGTGCAGTGCAGTGCATCCTGCTCACAGTGTTCAGCTAAAACTACAAGTTAGTGTGGTGCGTCCTCCTCACAGTGTTCAGCTAAACCTACAAGTTATTTTTTTGCGAGCTCTGCACAGTGTTCAACTAAAGCTACCTGTAGAAGGTTGGTGGTGTTCTCATACTACAGGCAGGCAGTTGATTTTGCTAGCTGCAGTATCAGTATATATATATATACCCCAGCTTAGTGCAGCTACAGGCCATTAGTATGTCTGGAAGGCCAAGAAGGAGAGGCAGACAGTCACAAGCCAATAAGAGAGGGCAAGCAGGCTCTGTGTCTAGTAGGGCTGAGCCGTACACCCCCCGGCTCGGTACGCACCAGAACCTGCGAACGGACCGAAAATTTGCACAAATGTTAGAACCCCATTGACGTCTATGGGACTCGAACGTCGAAATCAAAAGTGCTCATTTTAAAGGCTAATTTTGCATGGTATTGTCCTAAAAAGGGTATGGGGACCCGGGTCCTACCCCAGGGGACATGTAATCAATGCAAAAAAAACTTTTAAAAACGGCTGTTTTTCGGGTGCAGTGATTTTAATGATGCTTAAAGTAAAAAAAAAAAGTGAAATATTCCTTTAAATATCATACCTGGGGGGTGTCTATAGTATGCCTGTAAAGTGGTGCGTGTTTCCCGTGTTTAGAACAGTCCCTGCACCAAATGTCATTTTTAAAAGGAAAAAATCTCATTTAAAACTGCTTGCGGGTTTAATGTAATGTCCGGTCCTGGCAATATGGATGAAAATCAGTGAGACAAACGGCATGGGTACCCCCCAGTCCATTACTAGGCCCTTTGGGTCTTAAACCCCGCACCCAAATTAAAATAAGGAAAGGTGTGGGGCCACCAGGCCCTATTTACTCTGAACAGCAGTATACAGGCGGTGCAAACAAGACAGGGACTGTAGGTTTGTTGTGACTCGGTTAAATTGATGATAGGCAACTCCTATCCTCATATTGATTAGTGGTTCCAAATTAATAATATCTACTGCAGTAGGGAACAGACACAAAAGATACACTCAGCATCTTTCCAAATAACTGTTCTGCTTTATTATGACGCAATTGAAGTTTTTTATGCACATGATTACGTAGGTATCACATTAATATTACAATTGTACGTTTATGGTAACAAGGGGCGTTACATAGGCAGGCTAATTCTAATCAGGACTCAAAAGAATATAAACATGTACTGAAAACATTATTAGTGCTGTGTGCACAGTGAGGGCAGTGTGCGATACATACAAAATACAATACAATTATATACAGAACTTACAAATTTCCATTACAGTCTCCCCTCTTTTGATCAATATTTTGATCACTAACCATACCTGCTATCACCTTTAACCTGGAACCTCCACACGCTTAGGTGGAGGTAGTCCTGGCCAGAGAGGCAAAAACTCCATTGTGGAGAAAATAATAGCTGAGCAACTTTTTCATTACCAAATGACTTTTCATTGTGAAAAACAAATGATTGATAAGACATATTTACAGAGTACTGGCTGTACACTCCTGTGGCCAGAATGGCCTTCTAGCTGAATTGTTGGCATGCTGACTTATCAGCATATGTAAACACAGACAATTCTACATAAAATGGAAGATGTACAAAAGACAAATATGACTTCAACATGGCTGAACTACTTTTCATATATATATATATATATATATATATATATATATATATATATATATATATATATATATATATATATATATATATATATATATATATATATATATATATCCCTTACAATTAAAGTAATTGAATCAAAAAGTACCCTAGACACAAGAGGGAAACAAATCAAACACAGAGATTTCTTTAATTTAGTCATTTTTGCAGTGTCTGGTGTGGATCCAGGTGACTTTTCCTTCAAGTTTTGCAAAAACTGTACATTAAATAGATGCTGTATTAAGTCTCCAAACATTTCCTTATATATAAATGTCTCTTAACAATCCACAAGTCACCTGGCTTTAGTTTTAGATCCTTCCAAACTTTTAGGATCAGGAATTGGGGAGAAAACACATAAATGAGTTTATCAAAAAAACCTTAAAAGATCAGCAACATTATCTGTGAGATCCGAATGGAGGACTTCAGCTGCTGAGACAAAATATAAGCAAGTGAGTAACACACTCCCAAACCAAATCCCATAGGGAGAGAGTCCAACATCCCCCTTAGGGGCTTCATAAAATATAAGAAAACATTCAGGCAAAAGTTTTCTAGTTTCTTACTCTACTTTGTCCACTACATTGTAGACAGTGGGGGGTGTAAAATAAAACCTCAAAACTTCTAGTAAGGACTCTCCTATAAAAAAAATTATTTCCTCTGTTACTCTATGTACTTTCTGGCACTCTGTACTTACAAACTCCTTCTGATAACACTTTTTACTGTGGCCTTTGCAGTAGCATTTGCCACTGGACATCCAAAAAACATGTCCATACAGACAAAATGCATACTTGTAAGATCCTGACTTGGGCATCTGGATATATCATTTTGTGATCTCTGGAAGGGATGTTCAGCTTTTGGTAACACCTTTGGTAACAGGTAAAACAAGAAGTGGTATGTTATAAAAACAACTGTGGAGAACCCTGGCTCTATCTCATGCTCATTTACTAAGGCAGCCATAACATTTATTACTGGGTCCAGCTTGCATAAATATATTACAATGGCTTGTTTTCTATCATGCTATTTGTGTAAGAACTCCAGTTTCATGTTTCAAAAGACAACTTCTTCCTGGCAATATTATAATAAATGATAACAATACCCTGCGGTCATGCAGAGATGCCCATAAATCCAAAATATTCTTCTGCTTATACCACTGTACTTACAAGGAAAAGGGGCACATCATTTCACAATCCACACCTTCTGCTTTGGATTTCAAAAATAAAAATAAATAAAAACAAAAGGACCAAGAATCTGTATGATGGACCAGAAAGCATCAAAAACTATAAAACAACTGGCTGCAGGTGGCATCTATCCTGACAGGGTGTGTGGACTTGATGTGATGGGTCTGTTATATTTAAATTCTATTTATTATTACTCTCACATCATGGGCCGCACATCAAGTTATTATCAAGAACCTTGAAATTTCATTTTTGTAGAAAAATTTCTTATGTATCCCATTCATCTTGGCTTTGTTAAATATTATGGCAGCTTTATTCCAAATAACAACCTCATCTTAATCATTTTTTTCTCTCAATAAGGGCTTATAGTATAAATGTAAAATTACAAAATTGTTATCTTAATCTAAACTAATCCCATTCATTACAAATTTCCCCAATAACCTGGATTTCATTTCCAACCAAAGGTTGTCTAAACCAGTTTCAATATATCTATATTATTAATAAAATTGTTAAACTCATATTAGAAATGAATACTCATTATTACTTAATTTTACTTAATTTCCCTTTTTTAAATGCACTGTTTCCACTATCAAAGGATATTCAATTTGTGTAATACACGGTTAAATGTAACCTTCATTTTACCATGTTTGGAAAACAGATTCAAAAAATATTTGTGATCACTTTGTTTACCATTAGATTCGTTAACCCGGCACATGTTTTGTCTAAAAAACTGGAATTGGCATGGTGTCCTTCCAGCTTATCCCTGACCTCTCAGGGACATTCTTTCAGGAGAGCACAAAGGAGGGGGTCACATCTGTGTACATGACACACACAAGCAATAGAACTAAAGGTCCCAGCATTCGCACACACATACACCAATATCTCTCTAAAATCACTTACATTTTCCCATTTGTACACAACACATGCATATCATTCTCTCACTCTCTTTAATATTTCCCTGCATAAATTCTGTATTCCTTATTTTGTTCAGATATCTTTTATATCTAGCTTCTATGATCAGATGGGCAGCCAGAGTGCTCATCCCATCTTCCCTCTCTGATAACATATAAAGTATTCTGTTTTACCTCTCATTTCTCCGTTTCTGACTTTTACTAGTTGTAGTGCCTGACCCCAAATTCATCCCACAACTTAACATGAAAATGTCCCTTTCTGTCTAGTGTTAATTGTCACCCTTGATCCATCCTGCTCACATAGATAGCTGTTTCTCTAGCTGTTTACTCTGCATGATTCTTAGTCCCTATGGCCTTTGGTAACCCAGTTACCCATTGTGGATCCATGTCCACTCTAACCATTAATCTAGGGGCTCAGTATAGGCGGAACCGCTCCTTCGGTTCATATATAGCGCTCCTCTTGCGCTGGGCATTTTTGAGGGTCTCTTACCCTTCATTCCCTTACTTAATTCAATGCCCATAATGACTGTCCAGTCTGTCTCTCTTCTCTACGTGTGCCTATACCCTCTTGCCTCTAAACTACTTTATCTAGCAGATTTACTACATATACCTGTGGACAGCACTATTCTTCCCTTTCTTATCTATAACACTTCAATGGACAATAGTGGTATGTTATAAAAACAACTGTGGAGAACCCTGGCTCTATCTCATGCTCATTTACTAAGGCAGCCATAACTTCTTGTGACTGATGACTCGGTTCATGTGTCAAGCTGGAGGGAAAAGAGTGGCTGGCAGACATAAATGATCACCTTTTCCAAAGTCCTGTTTCATAAGAAGTTGCCCCCTGTGGACAGCACTATTCTTCCCTTTCTTATCTATAACACTCCAATGGACAATAGACAGGGACAACATAACATATAACCACCAATCAATACAGTTCGATTAAGGGGAGTAAAATAGGTACCCTTTGTCCCGAAAATGCCTTACCGATCAAGGAAGTCTGATAACTTAAATGTAAGCAAAAGGCTTACCTCAACCGGCTGATTATCAGAAATTCCTGGATCATCTCAAGCTCCTCATTTCGGATACTCGGGGTCACATGGAATCCCCTCCTGGCTGGCTCGCCATGCTGACTCGGTTAAATTAATGATAGACAACTCCTATCCTCATATTGATTAGTGGTTCCAAATTAATAATATCTACTGCAGTAGGGAACAGACACAAAAGATACACTCAGCATCTTTCCAAATAACTGTTCTGCTTTATTATGATGCAATTGAAGGTTTTTATGCACATGATTACGTAGGTATCACATTAATATTACAATTGTACGTTTATTGTAACAAGGGGCGTTACATAGGCAGGCTAATTCTAATCAGGACTCAAAAGAATGTAAACATATACTGAAAACATTATTAGTGCTGTGTGCACAGTGAGGGCAGTGTGCGATACATACAAAATACAATACAATTATATACAGAACTTACAAATTTCCATTACAGTTGTTAAGTAGAATCTGTTTGTAATTTTGAACGGGTACATTTTTTTTGTTTCAAATTGTTTATTGAAGTTTTCATTACAACAAGGAGAATACAGTGCAGCAATGAAATGTTACAAGCATAACACAGTTTAAATGTATACAGTATACTTACAATACAACATAAAATGTTCAGTAATCTATAGACTACACAACTAAGAGGGTAAAACAAGCTAGATAGAGAAACAGATAAGGAAGTCAACATGAATGGTAAGAGAACAACTCCACTGGCATCTATTGGAGTATGGTACGATGTCTTGTGTATATAACTTACTGAGGGTGAAGTACAGGTATACTCATGCATGCTCCCCCGACAACCGAACAACCCTATTGGGTTCTAACTGTGTCTGGAGAGGGGAGCTACTAATCTCAGTCGGTAAGATCAATAGAGGAGTATTTCACCTGTGCAATAGTTTGTTGTTTGGTATGCCAGTGGGACGAAAATATATTGGGGTGATAAGCTCCAAAGAGGGTATAACCAGGGAAACCTCTGTGGTATTACATGACGATATGGTGAAGGGAATAGAAGCTCTTATGTGCCAGATGTCATCCAGATAATAAGAGGATTATAGCAGGTAGGGGTAGTATGTGAAGATGGGTAGAGGTAAGTGGGATCATGCATCTTTCAGGTGTATCTTAAAGGCAAAAAACAGTTTGTGTAATAACCCGGATAGAGTAAATGTGTGTCTTTATAGAGAGTTGCGGTAATCGGCAGATTCTTTAAAGTGTGACCAGCAGGCCCAAGTTTGTTGAAATTTTTGTGGGTTCTCTCTGGCCTGGTGAATGAGGGCTTCCATTTCTGCTATGTTATTTATGCGGCGAAACCAGTGAGAGGTAGTAGGGGTATTGGTCTGTCTCCAAAACATGGATATGCATTGTTTGGCGGTGTTGATGAGGTGGAGGGCAAGGGATTTTCTGTAGGCCGAGTAGGGTATAGCTGTGTGGTGGAGCATATATTGGGAGGGTGTAAAGTCTAGTGTGTAAGTAGTAATGTGGGTTATGAGACGGTGTACTTCTTTCCAGAAAGGTTGTATGAGCGGGCACTCCCACCATATGTGGAGTAAGGATCCTTGAGTCAAATTGAATCTCCAGCAGAGTGGGAAAATGTTAGGGTGGTATTTGTGTATTTTGATCGGGGTTCTGTACCATCTAGAGTATAGCTTATATCCATTTTCTTGGGCTGTGACATTGATGGACCCTTTATGAATGTGCTCAAAGATCCATTCCCATTCAGTGTTAGATAAGTCTAATGAAAGGTCCATTTCCCAACGCTGGCTAATTGCGTTAGATTTAGGGCTACAGTCTGAGAACAAGAGCGAGTACATGGTCGAAATCAGATGTCTTTGGGGATCAGTAGCAGTGCAGATAGCTTCAAAGGGGTGTGTTCCCTATGCCAGATAATCAGAGGTTTAGAACTTTGTATAAAGTGCCTAACCTGTAAATATTTAAAGAAGGGGATGGTTTGATTGGGAAAACGGGAGGATAACGCTGCATACGTTGTGAATTCATCGTTATGGAAAAAGTGTTCAGCCCTTAGAGAGGGTAGCCGTCGTTGGGGAGTCCAATACCCCCTTTTGATTTAGGAATGGTTAATCTATCCCAGCTCAATCTGGGTGTTTTTGTTGACCAAATGAAGTTTCTGCAGAGTCGTTTGCAGGTTGCAAAGAATGTTAAGGGAAGACGGATAGGCAGGGTTTAAAAGAGATATAGGAGTCTGGGTAGGATATTCATTTTTATGATGGACGCTCTTCCGAACCATGAAAATATGCCTACATGCCATTTCTTGAGATCTTGTTGAATAGATTGGAGAATAGGCAAGAAATTTCTGGAGTATAAATTGGATAGGTTTTTGGGGATCTGAATACCTAGATAAGTGATACCGTGAGGCTCCCACTCGAAGGGAAAGTTTGCTTGGCACTGAGATACCGTGCTGGTAGGTAGGGAAATGTTTAAGGCCTTAGATTTCGAGAAATTAATTTGGAGGTTGGAGAGTGATTTAAACATAGTGAGGTCTTTTAGTAAATTGGGTATAGAGGTGATTGGGTCTTTAAGGAAAAGCAAGACATCGTCAGCGTAGGCTGCTATTTTATAATGTTTGTGGTTGATGTTGACACCCTTGATATCAGGGTTGGCTTGTAGTTTACGAAGAAGTGGCTCCATAGTAAGAATAAAGATGAGGGGTGATAAAGGGCATCCCTGGCGTGTGCCATTCGAAACGGAGAAGGCGTCCGACAGGCGGCCATTGACTCGAATGCTAGCTGATGGCTGGGAATATAGTGTGAAAATTAGTTGAAGCAGGTGTTCTGGGAAACCCATAGCCTTAAGTGTCGCCATCATGTAGTCCCATGCCACTCTGTCGAACGCCTTCTCCGCATCGAGGGACAACAGAAATCCCGGCTTCGAAGAATGCGTTAACCCGTGATGTATGTTGAGGGCCTTTAAGGTGTTGTCCCTGGCTTCTCGTCCAGGGACAAAACCTACCTGATCCAGTGATACCAGTCTAGGGATTAGCGGAAGAATACGATTTGCAAGAACTTTCGCATAAAGTTTTACGTCCACGTTCAGGAGAGATATGGGTCTATAATTTAATACTAAGGTGGAGTCTTTGCTGGGTTTCGGTATAAGCGTTATGTGACCAGTTAAAATATCTTTGCTTGCTTGAGGCGAAGAGGGTAGAGAGTTGAACGGTTTTAGGAATCTAGGGACTAAAATTTCAGTAAATGATTTATAGTAGCTTACGGAGAGGCCGTCAGGGCCTGGGCTCTTGCCGGTTTTCAATTGTTTCAATGCTAGCATAGTTTCTTCAGCAGTAATCGGGTGATTTATCTTAGCCGCATCATCTGGTGTAATAGGTGTGGGGCCATATGGAGTTAGAAAACTTTCAATAGCCTGTGTTCTGTCAGGGTTCTGTCCAGTCATGTTTATAGAAGGTAAGTTGTAAAGTTTGGTGAAGTAGCTTACGAATTGCTCTTCTATGCCGTCAGATGTGACAATTGAGTTTCCAGAGGGGTCCTTGATGGTGTGAATGGTGTATTCCGCTTTTTTAAGTTGAAGGGCTCTGGCTAACATTTTACCGGATTTATTCTCGAATTCGTAGAATAGGCGTTTTGTTAGAGTAAATTTGCGTTTCAGCGTTTTTCCTAGTTCTTCTAATAGTTCTTCTCTGGCCTTTTGTAACTCTTCAAGGGCTTTTGTAGCTAGGGTTTGCTTGTGGACTTTTTCAAGAGAATGAATGCGCTTAGACAGCTCCTCAATATGCACTATTCTGGCTTTTCTTCTGTTCGCGGCTAGAGAGATGAGTGCACCTCGGATGACGCATTTATGCGCCGCCCAAAGAGTGGTAGGAGAGATGTCTGCAGATTAATTCTCCCGAAAATAATGTGTAAGGTGAGTATTGATCTTCTGTGTAATTGCAGGATCTGTCAGCAGTGAGTTATCAAGGCGCCAGATGGGGGAGTTTGTCTGTGAAGTCGGGAAAGACAGGGTCATGGAAATGGGATTGTGGTCGGAGAGGAGCATGGGGTCAATGGTAGCTGTCTTAAGGAGTGTCAGGTCATTCTGTGAAATGAAGAAGTAGTCCAGTCTGGAGTACTTGTTGTGTGGTGAGGAAAAGAAAGTATAGTCCTTTTCCTTGGGATGAAGAGCACGCCATGTGTCGTGTAGGGTTAATTTGCTTAGTTGAGTCTTGATTGCTTGGAGGGCTCTGTATGTCAGGGAAGAGGAACCTGCTGATGTGTCTTGGGATGGTGATAGTGCTACATTAAAGTCACCCCCTACTATCAGGATGCCATTCTGGAAGGAGGTGAGCTGGTGTAGAGTCTTGCGGAAGAAGGTAACTTGATGTATATTGGGTGTGTATAAGTTGGCTAGTGTAATAGGTCTGTTGTGTAATGAACCCTTGAGGAATAAGAATCTGCCCTTTTCATCTCGATCAACATCTTGTATTTGGATGGGACAGTGTTTAGATATTAAAATTGATACGCCTTTGGTTTTCAAATCTTTATTGGAGGCATGGTATACAGTCGGATAGAAGTTGCTATGTAATTTCGGAATATTATCAGATTTAAAATGGGTCTCTTGTAAAAAAATTATGTGGGCTTTGGTTATTTGAAGGTGGTGCATTAGTTGGGATCTCTTTTCCGGGGTGTTAAGTCCACGGGCGTTCAGTGAATAAAATTTAACACTGAGTGTGGGTTGTACTGCCTTGTGCTTTGCCATGATAGGGTTAATGTTCTATAAATGTGAAGCGGGGAGTAAGGATAAGAGCTTCAAGGAATGGAGAGGATGGTAAAGAACGCAATCGTCAAATAAGGGGGTATGGGGTACTCTTAGTTAAGTCACCGAAGAGAGGGGGTACCAGCCCACCCGTCTCACAATTGGGGAGTATCGGTGAGTTACGGTGCCCAGTCAGTGTGTATTGGCCTAGAGGCTTTCTACACTATATTCTGGGGCCGTGTGGGGGTTGGCGAAGATCTGACGAGGGAGAGGTATACGAAGTGAGTGTCTGCCCACTGTTATAGGGTAGTGGTATGTACAAGTGGAGGTAAAAATTTGTGAGTTACGGGTATGGAGCAACCGGGTAAAAACCATACAGGTGTGTAACGAAACATGCAAACAAAGAGCATTTAATGGTAGCAAGGTGAGACAATACATTATCTGTAGGTCGGTCAGCTGGGGACGTAGCCATTCATATGGGCAATAAACATGTAAAATTTGAGCTAGTTGCCACCCTGCCACCCCGGGTGATGAAGCACTGCATGTTATGTATAAATCTTAGCAATCTGTAGAGCATATATAGGGTTAAAACTCAGTAGCATGAAAGGGTGTAGTCACTGATATAACGGGGTGGAAGGTACGGTCTGATGTGATGGGAAATTTTTAGTTTACAGACTCCGACACTATTGATTGGGATGACCCGTAACCTGCAGGTAATGTTAATATGGAATATGGTCAGGATCATGTCAGGTTAACAAATATGCCCGTTGAAGGGCAGATCATAGCAGGGGACGATTCCAATCATATATGTCAATTCTGGCTGGCTATTTGGGTTGTAAAATGTGGCTTAAACCATGCCTTTATGGGCTTGGTGCCAAAATGTATTGTCGGGTACTGTGCCATTAGAGTGCATTAATTGGACCCACAGCATCGAACAGCTAGTTATTGTGGGTGCAGTTTATAAACTTGGAGCGTGGTCGAGATCTATGTCAGCGTAAGCACTGTTAGATCATGGTAGGGCCCCGGTAGTAAGAACCTATAGGGCAGATTTTTATCTAGCTCCATTGCGTGTCTAGTATTTAGGAAGAAACTCCCTGGATCCCTTGCCTTTAGTAATTACACACATGGGGTCGATTGATATTATGTCCTGCCATGTTCTGCAGTATTGTAAGTTTCATTAGCATGAAGATTACAATAGGGCTGCAGTAATGTCGAATAGTTAATTCATGGTAGGGTCTATTTGCGTAAGCTAATGCTTAAAAAGGAGGGTATAATAAAGTAATAAACGTATGTACCATGTGGCTCAACATTTGGTTCTGTATCCCGGGGGTTCCTTCCTTCCGTATAACATAGTCACATGTCAACTCAGGTAGATATAGTATTATGAAAGTTAAAAATTTAAGTTAAAAAAAAAAAAAAAAAAAAGATCTGACTCCAAGTATGGTATGGAGGCTGTCATTACGCCTCAAATGAATAAACAGCACTGCAGGTCAGGGAAGGTGTTGTATTAGAATGAGTCCAATTATCCTGAACCAGAGGGGTGACAACTAGCCTCTGGCATTTGGTCTCTATGTCCCCCTGACAGCCTAAAAACAGTAGGCGAATCAGATAGAAAAAAGCTCCATATGTCTCAAAGATTTGTTAATAGAGTAAAACATGTATACTAAAGTCAGCAACTTAACTTAGAAAAGAGAAACGTTTGGTGTTCCAGCGGAGGATCAATTCAGCGGTCTCTTCTGGCTCTGCGCATGTGTGGAGGTTTAGTCGGGCTGTGAACCGAGGCTGGATGCGGTCCCGAGTGGTGTAGTCTATCCTCTGATGGGGATCGGCGTCTGCGGTACCGGACCTCCTGTGTCTCCATGGGTTCGGATCTAGGCGCGGGGGAGCGGAACTCCGCATACCACTCTGGGACTTCGGTGAGAGGAATCTCCAGCATTGTACAGAAATGATGAAGGTCCTCCGGGATCCTAAGGAGAGCGGAGCGGCAATGTGAAGAAGCCGCGAAACCAAAGGGAAACTTCCAGCGATATGTGATCCCCTTCGTGCGAAGAACATCCAGCAGAGGGCGCAATTCCCTTCTACGCTACAGTGTTATGGATGATAGATCCTGGAATATACGAATCTCTGTTCCATTGTGCTGTAATGGCTCCAAAACACGGGCTCTCCTCAGCAGCTCCTCTTTGAGGTGATAGTCAACAATACAGCATATTACATCTCGCGGAGGATCACCCTCCCTTCCTTTTGGTCGCAAAGCACGGTGTATCCGTTCCATATTGATTGAAGTGTCTCTCGGTCTTTCTAGCATGTTATTAAATACGCTGCTGACTTCTTCCTGCAGATGATCTGTATCGACGGTCTCTGATAAGCCTTTCACACGGAGATTATGGCGTCTGCCACGATTGTCCAAATCCTCCAAGTGGCGGTTCATATCCCTTAGTTGCCTGGTGTGGGTGTCTAAAGTTAGGTGATTTCTCCTGATCGCTGTGGTGTGTAGGGCTGTTGATTCCTCCACAGCCTGTACTCTGCCAGTGATTGCCTGGATGTCAATCCTCAGTTCTGTGATGGCTGCTGTCAAGGTGTCCTTTATGTCGGCTGCCACAGAACGGAGATCATTTAAACTGGGATGTTGATGAAGGGAGAGGGTAATTTCCCCTTTAGTGTCCACATTCTGTGAGACGGCTGTGGTCCCTGTAGTGCCCGTCACTTGTCTCTGTGTTCCTTGTGGAGAATGAGACGGAGCCATGTTGCTCGCCTGGGCTCTAAACATCTCAGGTATATTTTGAATTGGTCTGCCAGGTAATTCACGAGGAGAGCGAGACCGAGAGGCAGAGGAGTTTCTAGAAGCCGTACCCATGTTTTCCGGTAGGTAAGTATTTAAAAATCCTCCGTTGCGAGAAGAAATCAATCCCTGACAGTGGGAGCTCTGAAGTTAAGCAGCCATCTCCTCAGAGGTCAAGCCACGCCCCCGCTTGAACGGGTACATTTTTAACGTGTTTAGCTCCAGCCAAAAAATCTTTTTTAAGCTTTTTGGAAAACATAGGGAAGGGTTATCACCCCTGTGACATTTGTTTTGCTGTCTTCAGAAGATTTCACCTCACTTTTTGTCCCAATGACAAATGTTTTTTGAAAATTTTGTTTTTTTTGTGAAACAAGAATTGGAAAGCATCAGTGGAAAGGAGAAATGTTTTTCCCATATTAACTCTTACAGGAGAGAATTTCCCTTCCTAGGGGTAGATTTCATCTCACTTCCTGTTGTCTCCTTCCGTTTGCAAGTAGGAGTCGTTTGTAAGTTAGATTAATTTGGGCCTTAGGTGTTGTTGTGGCCACAACACTGTAAGCCCTCACAGGGCCCTGCTGTCAAATATTAGATCAAGAATTGTAATTACATGCCCCTGTTGAACAGGGGCAGAAAAATTGGGCCTTTGGTGGTGGTGGTGCTGGTGCCACAACACTGTAAGTCCTCACTCGCTCTTGGTGGGTGCAGAAATGGGCCCTGCTGTGAAATATTAGATCAAGAATTGTAATTACATGCCCCTGTTGAACAGGGGCTGAAAAATTAGGCCTTAGGCACTGGTGCTGGTGCCACAACACTGCAACCCCTCACAGACACTCTAGTTGGAACGCAGGAACGAGCCCTGCTGCAAAGTATTGCATCAAAAATTGTAATTACACGCCCCTGTTTAAACAGGGACAGAAAAATTGGGCCTTAGGCACTGGTGCTGGTGCCACAACACTGCATCCCCTCACAGATACTCTAGTTGGAATGCTGAAATGAGCCCTGTTGCAAAGTATTGCATCAAAAATTGTAATTACACGCCCCTGTTAAACAAGGGCTGAAAAATTGGGCCTTAGGCACTGGTGCTGGTGCCACAACACTGCAACCCCTCACAGATACTCTAGTTGGAATGCTGAAATGAGCCCTGCTGCAAAGTATTGCATCAAAAATTGTAATTACACGCCCCTGTTAAACAGGGGCTGATAAATTGGGCCTTAGGCACTGGTGGTGGCGCCCAGAACCAAAAATGTTCTTACAAGCTATCAGCGTGATGATTGAGGAGGAAGAGGATAATTTCTCAGGGATAGTCACTCAGCATCAGTATAGGCAGTCTTTGAAGGGATCTGATTAAAAATTATTCGGTTACATCAGCACCAGGTGCTTGGTAGCTGGTGGTGATCCAAAACTGATTCATTTTTATGAAGGTCAGTCGATCGACCGAGTCGGTGCACAGACGCACCCTGTGATCGGTTACAAAGCCTCCAGCAGCACTGAATGTGTGTTCCGAAAGAATGCTGGATCCAGGACAGGCCAGTAGCTCAATTGCATACTGTGCAAGCTCTGGCCAGTGATCCATCCTCAAGACCCAGTAACCCAGAGGATTTTCGGTGGGAAAGGTGTCCAAGTCAGATCTTGCCCCTAGGTATTCCTGCACCATGTAAAACAGACGCTGGCGATGGTTGCTGGAACCGATCATACCTTGGGGCTGCAGACCAAAAAATTGTCTGAACGCATCGGTCAGACGGCCACCTTCTCCACCGCTCCTTCTTTGACTGACCCAAGCCTCAGCAACACGTTGTCCAGAAACAGGAGTTTGTAACCTCCCAGTCTCTGGGAACGCGTTGCACAGACCTTTCTGCAAGGCCTCCCGAAGATGTTTCATCCTCTGCTCCCTCTGCGATGGCAAGATAAGGTCTGCAACCTTACCCTTGTAACATGGATCAAGGAGGGTTGCCAGCCAGTATTGATCCTTCTCCTTGATACCACGAATACAAGGATCCTTACGCAGGCTTTGCAGGATCAGGGAGGCCATGCAGCGTAGGTTTGCTGAGGCATTCGGTCCGGAGTCCTCTGGGTCACTAAGGACGCCATGGTCTGCAGCCACCTCCTCCCAGCCACGTACAAGTCCATGTGTTTCTTGGGACTGATCCCTTAAAGACTGCTGCTGATGCTGAGTGCCAGGCTCCACCTCCATACTGACACAATCTTCCTCCTCCTCCTCCTCTTCCTCCTCGTCCTCTTCCTGTGTGATCGGCGGGCACGCAGGAACACTGTCTGGATAAAGGGGGCCTTGAGAGCTAAGGAAGTCCTCCTTTTCCTGCCTCTGTTCTGCCTCAAGTGCCCTGTCCATTATTCCACGCAGTGTGTGCTGTAACAGCTGGACAAGGGGGACAGTGTCACTGATGCATGCACTGTCACTGCTCACCATCCTCGTGGCCTCCTCAAATGGTGACAGGACAGTGCATGCATCCCTGATCATGGCCCACTGGCGTGGGGAAAAAAAACAAGCTCCCCTGACCCTGTCCTGGTGCCATAGTCGCACAGGTACTCATTGATGGCCCTCTGCTGCGTGTGCAGCCGCTGCAGCATGGCCAACGTTGAGTTCCACCTGGTGGGCATGTCACAGATTAGGCGGTTCTTGGGCAGGTTAAACTCCTTTTGGAGGTCCGTCAGCCGAGCACTGGCATTATATGACCGCTGGAAATGCACACAGACTTTCCTGGCCTGCCTCAGGACATCCTGTAAGCTCGGGTACCTGCCCAAGAACCGCTGCACCACCAAGTTAAGGATGTGAGCCAAACAGGGCACATGGGTCATTTGTCCCTGTCGGAGGGCAGAGAGAAGGTTGGTGCCATTGTCGCAAACCACCATTCCTGCCTTAAGTTGGCATGGCGTCAACCACCTCTGAACCTGCCCCTGCAGAGCTGACAGAACCTCTGCCCCAGTGTGATTCCTGTCCCCCAAGCACACCAGCTCAAGCACCGCATGGCATCTTTTGGCCTGCGTACTTGCGTAGCCCCTTGAACGGCTACGGAGCACCGCTGGTTCTGAGGACAAAGCACAGGAAGAGGCCATGGAGGAAGAAGAAGAGGAGGGGGTTGAGGAGAGAGAGGTGTGTCACAATCATTAGCATTTTGGAGGCGTGGTGGCGGAACAACCTCCAACACTACTGCACCTTGTCCTGCATCCTTCCCAGCTGCCAGCAGAGTCACCCAATGCGCCGTGAAACTTAGGTAACGTCCCTGTCCATGCCTGCTGGACCATGAGTCAGCGGGAATATGCACCTTACCACTGACCGCCCTGTCCAGCGAGGCATGGACATTGCCTTCCACATGGCGGTAGAGAGCCGGAATCGCCTTCCGTGAGAAAAAGTGGCGTTTGGGTACCTGCCACTGAGGAACATTCCACAAACTCACGGAAGGGGGTAGAGTCTACCAACTGAAAAGGCAGCAGTTGAAGTGCTAGCAATTTTGCCAAGCTAGCATTCAACCGCTGCGCATGTGGATGGCTGGGAGCAAACTTCTTTCGGCGGTGCAGCAGCTGGGGCAGGGAAATTTGCCTGGTACAATCTGACGTCGGTGTACCAAAAGCAGATTGCCCACAAGTACTTGGCTTTGACACACCTAATTCTACACCTTCATTCCTCTCAGTGCAGGTCTCAGAGAGGACTAAAGGTATAGTGGGGTTGGAGATCTCAGCTGATGAGGAGCACGGAGAGGTCCTCTTTGTTCTTTGGTGTGGGTCTTTTAGATACGCTTGCCAACGAACTGCATGGCAGGTCAACATATGTCTGGTCAAGCATGTGGTACCCAAGCGGGAGATGTTTTGGCCACGCGAGATACGCTTGAGACATATGTTGCAAATAGCAGCGGTGCGATCTGATGCACTCGTCTCAAAAAAGTACCACACCAAAGAACTTTTTGAATAACGCACAGAGACTGCAGCGCCCTGCACATGTGGAGCTTTGGGGTGTGATGCAGTCAATGTGCTGCCCTTAGGCTGGCCCCTGGAGGGCATCCTGCCTCATTGGTGATGTGCTGCCTCCTCCTCCTCTTCCTCTCTCCTATCAGGCACCCACGCTGAGTCAGTGACCTCATAATACCCTCCCTCCTCATCACTGGAGCAAACCTGGCAGTATGCTGCAGCAGGGGGAGCATGACTGCCAGATTGCTGTCCTTCTTGGGCACCCCCTCTGTCCATACTCATGTTACTGCTTTCATCGAGCTCAGTATCATCATCAGAGCCTTCCAAACGCTGGGCATCCTCCTGGAGCATGTACCCAACACTGTGGTCAAACAGGCTAGAGAAGGAGTCACTGATGACATTGAGCCGAGGGAAGAGGCCGCTGCTTTGCCAGACAAAGTACCCTGGGCATGGGTGATAGAGGATGAGGAGGATGAGGACGGCTTGGTCATCCACTCGACCAAGTCTTCCGCATGTTGCGGCTCAACACGGCCAGCTGCCGAAAAAAAGGCCAAGCGTGTCCCACGGCCACGTGCTGATGAGGATGCACAGTCTCTACGACCAGCACTAGACACAGAGCCTGATTCCCCACTCTTATTGGCTTGTGACTGTCTGCCTCTCCTTCTTGGCCTTCCAGACATACTAATGGCCTGTAGCTGCACTACGCTGGGATGTACTGATACTGCAGCTAGCAAAATCAACTGCCTGCCTGTAGTATGAGAACACCACCAACCTTCTACAGGTAGCTTTAGCTGAACACTGTGCAGAGCTCGCAAAAAACTAACTTGTAGCTTTTTTAGCTGCCTGCGGTAGTGATAGGATCAGGAAAACACCACCAACCTTCTACAGGTAGCTTTAGGTGAACACTATGCAGAGCTCTCAAAAAACTAACTTGTAGGTTTAGCTGAACACTGTGAGGTGGACGCACTACGCAAACCTGTAGTTTTAGCTGAACACTGTGAGCAGGACGCACTGCACTAACTTGTAGCTTTAGATGAACACTGTGCAGAGGTCTCACTACACCAACTTGTAGGTTTAGCTGAACACTGTGAGCAGGACGCACAGCACTAACTTGTAGTTTTAGCTGAACACTGTGAGCAGGACGCACAGCACTAACTTGTAGCTTGAGATGAACACTGTGCAGAGGTCTCACTACACCAACTTGTAGGTTTAGCTGAACACTGTGAGCAGGACGCACAGCACTAACTTGTAGTTTTAGCTGAACACTGTGAGCAGGACGCACTGCACTAACTTGTAGCTTTAGATGAACACTGTGCAGAGGTCTCGCTACACCAACTTGTAGGTTTAGCTGAACACTGTGAGCAGGACGCACTGCTCTAACTGTAAATAGTCTAGTTGCCTGACTGTGGTACTAATAGGATCAAAAGAACACCAGCAATTTTATTCACGTAGCTGTAAATACTGTAACAAGACAAGCCTGCCTGTCAGTAAGAAGATAACAGGAACGGATCTAGCTGAACACTGTGAGCAGGACGCACTGCACTAACTTGTAGCTTTAAATGAACACTGTGCAGAGGTCTCACTACACCAACTTGTTGGTTTAGCTGAACACTGTGAGCAGGACGCACCCCACTAACTTCTAGGATTAGCTGAACACTGTGAGCAGGACGCACCCCACTAACTTGTAGTTTTAGCTGAACACTGTGAGCAGGATGCACCACACTAACTTGTAGGTTTAGCTGAACACTGTGAGCAGGACGCACCTCACTAACTTGTAGGTTTAGCTGAACACTGTGAGCAGGACGCACCCCACTAACTTGTAGTTTTAGCTGAACACTGTGAGCAGGACGCACCACACTAACTTGTAGGTTTAGCTGAACACTGTGAGGTGGACGCACCACACTAATTTGTAGGTTTAGCTGAACACTGTGAGCAGGATGCACCCCACTAACTTGTAGGTTTAGCTGAACACTGTCAGCAGGACGCACTGCACTAACTGTAAATAGTCTAGCTGCCTGACTGTGGTACTAATAGGATCAAAAGAACACCAGTAATTTTCTTCAGGTAGCTGTATATACTGTAACAAGACAAGCCTGCCTGTCAGTAAGAAGATAACAGGAACGGATCTAGTTGAACACTGTGAGCAGGACGCACTGCACTAACTGTAAATAGTCTAGCTGCCTGACTGTGGTACTAATAGGATCAAAAGAACACCAGCAATTTTCTTCAGGTAGCTGTAAATACTGTAACAAGACAAGCCTGCCTGTCAGTAGGAAGATAAAAGGAACGGATCTAGCTAAACTGAATACAGTGTATATATATATATATATATATATATATGCAACACCTGGGATGCATCTATATACACAATACACTGTAAGTGCTGCTAAACTGACTGACTGTTCTGCCTAATCTATCTAACTCAAATCAAATGACACTGTCTCTCTGTCTATCTCTTTCAGCGCCGGAACACACACTACACAGGGCCGCCGTGCAGGCGGCCTTATATAGTGTGGGGCGTGTACTAAATCCCCTGAGCCATAATTGGCCAAAGCCTCCTTGGCTTTGGCCAATTACGGCTCTCTGTTCAGACGGCGCTGTGATTGGCCAAGCATGCGGGTCATAGTGCATGCTTGGCCAATCATCAGCCAGCAATGCACTGCGATGCCGCAGTGAATTATGGGCCGTGACGCGCCACACGAATTTGGCGCGAACGGCCCATATCGTTCACAATTCGGCGAACGGGCGAACAGACGATGTTCGAGTTGAACATGGGTTCGACTCGAACACAAAGCTCATCCCTAGTGTCTAGTGCTGGTCGTGGAGACGGTGCATGCTCATCAGCACGTGGCCGAGGGACACGCTTGGCCTTTTTTTCGGTAGCTGGCCGTGTTGAGCCGCAACATGTGGAAGACTTGGTCAAGTGGATGACCAAGCCGTTCTCATCCTCCTCATCCTCTCTCACCCATGCCCAGGGTACTTTGGCAAAGCAGCGGCCTCTTCCCTCAGCTCAATGTCATCAGTGACTCCTTCCCTAGCCCCACCATGTCCACCTGAGGAGTCCCTCGAACTGTTTGACCACAGTGTTGGGTACATGCTCCAGGAGGATGCCCAGCGTTTGGAAGGCTCTGATGAGGATACTGAGCTCGATGAAGGCAGTAACATGAGCATGGACAGAGGGGGTGCCCAAGAAGGACAGCAATCTGGCAGTCTTGCTCCTCCTGCTGCAGCATACTGCCAGGTTTGCTCCAGTGATGAGGAGGGAGGGGGTGATGAGGTCACTGACTCAACGTGGGTGCCTGATAGGAGACAGGAGGAGGCGGCACATCACCAACGAGGCAGGATGCCCTCCAGGGGCCAGCCTAAGGGCAGCACATTGACTGCATCACACCCCAAAGCTCCACATGTGCAGGGCGCTGCAGTCTCTGCGCATTATTCAAAAAGTTCTTTGGTTTGGGCCTTTTTTGAGACGAGTGCATCAGATCGCACCGCTGCTATTTGCAACATATGTCTCAAGCGTATCTCGCGTGGCCAAAACATCTCCCGCTTGGGTACCACATGCTTGACCAGACATATGTTGACCTGCCATGCAGTTCCTTGGCAAGCGTATCTAAAAGACCCACACCAAAGAACAAAGAGGACCTCTCCTTGCTCCTCATCAGCTGAGATCTCCAACCCCACTATACCTTCAGTCCTCTCTGAGACCTGCACTGAGAGGAATGAAGGTGTAGAATTAGGTGTGTCACAGCCAAGTACTTGTGGGCAATCTGCTTTTGGTACACCAACGTCAGATTGTACCAGGCAAATTTCCCTGCCCCAGCTGCTGCACCACCGAAAGAAGTTTGCTCCCAGCCATCCACATGCCCAGCGGTTGAATGCTAGCTTGGCAAAATTGCTAGCACTTCAACTGCTTCCTTTTCAGTTGGTAGACTCTGCCCCCTTCCGTGAGTTTGTGGAATGTGCAGTTCCTCAGTGGCAGGTACCCAAACGCCACTTTTTCTCACGGAAGGCGATTCCAGCTCTCTACCAGCATGTGGAAGGCAATGTCCATGCCTCGCTGAACAGGGCGGTCAGCGGTAAGGTGCATATTACCGCTGACTCATGGTCCAGCAGGCATGAATTGACACACCCCTCTCCTCCACCCCCTCCTCTTCTTCTTCCTCCATGGCCTCTTCCTGTGCTTTGTCCTCGGAACCAGTGGTGCTCCGTAGGTGTTCAAGGGGCTACGCAAGTACGCAGGTCAAAAGATGCCATGCGGTGCTTGAGCTGGTGTGCTTGGGGGACAGGAGCCACACTGGGGCAGAGGTTCTGTCAGCTCTGTAGTGGCAGGTTCAGAGGTGGTTAACGCCACGCCAACTTTAGCCAGGAATGGTGGTTTGCGACAATGGCACCAACCTCCTCTCTGCCCTCCGACAGGGACAACTGACCCATGTGCCCTGTTTGGCTCACGTCCTTAACTTGGTGGTGCAGCGGTTCTTGGGCAGGTACCCGGGCTTACAGGATGTCCTGAGGCAGGCCAGGAAAGTCTCTGTGCATTTCCGCCGGTCATTTAATGCCAGTGCTCGGCTGGTGGACCTCCAAAAAGGAGTTTAACCTGCCCAAGAACCGCCTAATCTGTGACATGCCCACCAGGTGGAACTCAACGTTGGCCATGCTGCAGCGGCTGCACATGCAGCAGAGGGCCATCAATGAGTACCTGTGCGACTATGGCACCAGGACAGGGTCAGGGGAGCTTGTTTTTTTTCCCCACGCCAGTGGGCCATGATCAGGGATGCATGCACTGTCCTGTCACCATTTGAGGAGGCCACGAGGATGGTGAGCACTGACAGTGCATGCATCAGTGACACTGTCCCCCTTGTCCACCTGTTGGAGCACACGCTGCATGGAATAATGGACAGGGCACTTGAGGCAGAACAGAGGCAGGAAGAGGAGGACTTCCTTAGATCTCAAGGCCCCCTTTATCCAGACAGTGTTCCTGCATGCCCGCCGATCACACAGGAAGAGGAGGAAGAGGAGGAGGAGGAGGAGGAGGAGGAAGATTGTGTCAGTATGGAGGTGGAGCCTGGCACTCAGCATCAGCAGCAGTCTTTAAGGGATCAGTCCCAAGAAACACATGGACTTGTACGTGGCTGGGAGGAGGTGGCTGCGGACCATGCCGTCCTTAGTGACCCAGAGGACCCTGGACTGAATGCCTCAGCAAACCTACGCTGCATGGCCTCCCTGATCCTGCAAAGCCTGCGTAAGGATCCTTGTATTCGTGGTATCAAGGAGAAGGATCAATACTGGCTGGCAACCCTCCTTGATCCATGTTACAAGGGTAAGGTTGCAGACCTTATCTTGCCATCGCAGAGGGAGCAGAGGATGAAACATCTTCGGGAGGCCTTGCAGAAAGGTCTGTGCAATGCGTTCCCAGAGACTGGGAGGTTACAAACTCCTGTTTCTGGACAACGTGTTGCTGAGGCTTCGGACAGTCAAAGAAGGAGCGGTGGAGAAGGTGGCCGTCTGACCGATGCGTTCAGACAATTTTTTGGTCTGCAGCCCCAAGGTATGATCGGTTCCAGCGACCATCGCCAGCGTCTGTTTTACATGGTGCAGGAATACCTAGGGGCAAGATCTGACTTGGACACCTTTCCCACCGAAAATCCTCTGGGTTACTGGGTCTTGAGGATGGATCACTGGCCAGAGCTTGCACAGTATGCAATTGAGCTACTGGCCTGTCCTGGATCCAGCATTCTTTCGGAACACACATTCAGTGCTGCTGGAGGCTTTGTAACCGACCACAGGGTGCGTCTGTGCACCGACTCGGTCAATCGACTGACCTTCATAAAAATGAATCAGTCTTGGATCACCACCAGCTACCAAGCACCTGATGCTGATGTAACCGAATAATTTTTTTTGAAATCTCAGATCCCTTCAAAGACTGCCTATGTGGATGCTGAGTGACTATCCCTGAGAAATTATCCTCTTCCTCCTCAATCATCACGCTGATAGCTTGTAAGAACATTTTTGGTTCTGGGCGCCACCACCAGTGCCTAAGGCCCAATTTTTCAGCCCCTGTTTAACAGGGGCGTGTAATTACAATTTTTGATGCAATACTTTGCAGCAGGGCTCATTTCAGCATTCCAACTAGAGTATCTGTGAGGGGTTGCAGTGTTGTGGCACCAGCACCAGTGCCTAAGGCCCAATTTTTCAGCCCTTGTTTAACAGGGGCGTGTAATTACAATTTTTGATGCAATACTTTGCAGCATGGCTCATTTCTGCGTTCCAACTAGAGTATCTGTGAGGGGTTGCAGTGTTGTTGCACCAGCACCAGTGCCTAAGGCCTAATTTTTCTGCCCCTGTTCAACAGGGGCATGTAATTACAATTCTTGATCTAATATTTCACAGCAGGGCCCATTTCTGCACCCACCAAGAGCGAGTGAGGACTTACAGTGTTGTGGCACCAGCACCACCACCACCATCACCAAAGGCCCAATTTTTCTGCCCCTGTTCAACAGGGGCATGTAATTACAATTCTTGATCTAATATTTCACAGCAGTGCCCTGTGAGGGCTTACAGTGTTGTGGCCACAACACCTAAGGCCCAAATTTCTGCTGAGTATATAGGGCAGGCCCCTACTTTCAAACATCTAACTTACAAACGACTCCTACTTGCAAATGGAAGGAGACAACAGGAAGTGAGATGAAATCTACCCCTAGGAAGGGAAATTCTCTCCTGTAAGAGTTAATATGGGAAAAACATTTCTCCTTTCCACTGATGCTTTCCAATCCTTGTTCCACAAAAAACCCCAAATTTTCAAAAAACATTTGTCATTGGGACAAAAAGGAGGTGAAATCTTCTGAAGAGGAGGACAGACAGCAAAACAAATGTCACAGGGGATATAACCCTTCCCTATGTTTTCCAAAAAACTTAAAAAAGATTTTTTGGCTGGAGCTAAACACGTTAAAAATGTACCCGTTCAAAATTACAAACAGATTCTACTTAACAACAAACCTACAGTCCCTGTCTTGTTTGCACCGCCTGTATACTGCTGTTCAGAGTATATAGGGCTGGGTGGCCCCACACCTTTCCTTATTTTAATTTGGGTGCGGGGTTCCCCTTAATATCCATACAAGACCCAAACGGGCCTGGTAATGGACTGGGGGGTACTCATGCCGTTTGTCTCACTGATTTTCATCCATATTGCCAGGACCCGACATTAAATTAAACCCGCAAGCAGTTTTAAATGAGATTTTTTCCTTTAAAAATGACATTTTGTGCAGGGACTGTTCTAAACACGGGAAACACGCGCCACTTTACAGGCATACTATAGACACCCCCTAGATGCGATATTTAAAGGAATATTTCACTTTTTTTTACTTTAAGCATCATTAAAATCACTGCTCCCGAAAAAACAGCCGTTTTTAAAAGGTTTTTTTGCATTGATACATGTCCCCTAGGGCAGGACCCGGGTCCCCAAACCCTTTTTAGGACAATACGATGTAAATTAGCCTTTAAAATGAGCACTTTTGATTTCGAACGTTCGAGTCTCATAGACGTCAATGGGGTTCTAACATTCGTGCAAATTTTCGGTCCGTTCGCAGGTTCTGGTGCGAACCGAACCGGGGGGTGTTCGGCTCACCCCTATTCCTTATCTACAAATTGTTGCTGGGAGGGGATCGCTCCCTCTGCACAACCAACTATAGTTCTTACTAGTGGCCAGCTCACTATACTATTGATTTATTCTGGTCTTTATTGTCTGCATTTGCTGTGAGACTTTCTTGTTTCAAGCCACTATCAAATTGGTTCTATTTAAGGTAATGAATTTTTACATAACTTATGAACCAAGCTTGATGCACTTTGCATTCATTTTTTGGCTAATTGTCAATTTATTTTGCATTATTGAAAGGACTACTTTAAAACTTGATATTCCCCTGTGGTCACCTCAAGACAAGGAAACCCCTTACATATGAGAGCCCCCATGTTGAAAATCGGTAGCAGTTTATCAGCTAATTCAACACTTGTGCAGTGTTGGTGTATTACAGCCTGGTAAGATTTATAAAGCAAAAATTCTTTATATGGTTCTCTTTCCTATATATATATTATTTTTTGTGTTATGAATATTTATTTTCTGTACAATCTTCATGTTATCATTTGAATTAAACATTATTAGATGTATAGCTTGTATTGCCAACCAATATGCCAAGAAACTCTTCATGATGATATATGTATTTATCATTGTTATTTTTTTATTGTTTAGAGTCCACTACAATTATTGCCATAAAACTCCTGAAGAAGCTCGTATTAGAGCGAAACATGTCGAGCGGCAGATTGTCATGGAATCAATTAAGTAGCTCTATCCTGTTGTACCTTAAATGTGAATTTTTTTTGTGTGGATTTATATTCATGTATAACCCTTTTTTTATGATGATGTCTCATCTATTTGGGGCATAGGTGTTTTTAATTCATGACTTTTCCAATAAAAATGATAGATTTTATATAAAATGATTGTACAGATCTATCGACTTTTGATCATATTGTTTATTTGAATAGCACCTTAAAAGTCCCTGGGGTACATGTTCTTAACCCCCCCCCCCCGGCAAATAAGCCTTCCCTTCTATTTATAAAACAAAGATGTTATTTTTTTACCAAAAAAGGTTTTACAATGCACATGTGAATGTGCATGGAGTAAAATGTTTTATACTCAACAATGTGTGGCTTCTTCTTTCAATGCTCAATACCAGTTTTTGTATTAAGTTGGTGTTTACAGTGACAATGGGTGTTATTTAAATAATATAAAAACCATTTAGAACTACAAGTGCAGCAGGAGAACCTAGGAGACAGATAAAAGAAACACAAGCAGTAAATCCAATTCAAGATTTTATCATATCATTTTTTTTATTTTGCGCATATGTAAAAATTTGCTGGCATAGCAATGGCCCCCCTACCTGTAAAATATTCCACATATTTTTGACACATTTCACAGGTGCTTTGGGGGGGCAAGCCAGGACGGCCAGCTTCCAGGGCCGTCATTGTTGGTTCATGAAGTCTGGCCTCAGGCCCAACTGAGGCAACATAACGTTTTGCTTTAAAAAGTTGTGCAAGATGCAGCATGCTAACACGATTTAGTTAAGTTTGTACTTCACCATATTTATAACCGAAATAGGCGGAACCGGCTGGTCATTATCCCAAAGGTGTTCTCCATGACTCTTCTGGCACTGGCCAGCTGGAAATTAAAAACTCTCTTCTCCAGGGTAAGGGTCCTCTGGGAGAATGGCCTCATCATGTGATCACCCAGACCAAACGCTTCATCAGCAATAAAAACAAACGGGAGTTCTTCCATGTTCTCTTCCGCAGGTGGCAATCCCAAGCCACCACTATGGAGACATTGGTAGAACTCCATCTGGGCAAAGACTCCAACATCTGACCATTCTTCCCCACGTCCACATAGAGAAACTCATATGTCGCTGACACCACCTCCATCAACATGATACTATTAAAACCCTTATAATTAAAATAGTATGACACCAAGTGGGGTGGTGGGATGATGAGGACGTGCTTCTCATCAATTGCCCCTCCACAGTTGGGAAAGTGTCAACAGATGGCAAAGTGGGATGCCACAGTCTGCCATTCCTGTGGCGTTAAAGGAAACTGTGGAGTCAAAACATAAAAAAAAATTAGTACTTTTGCACATAACATTGCAAGCAGATTAGACACATACATTCTTGGCTAACATCAATATAACATCTATTTTAAGGAGTATTTAAAGACAAAAAAATAAGGTCCACTTATCAGATTCCTCACCCCCTCTGATGGCCCATTGGAAAAATTTTAGGGGGGAGGGTTATAATTGAGTTTGGGAGCCAAAAAAGCCTCTGGCACTCTGCCTGAATTTAAGGACAATAACACTTGGACACATTTTAGGGGGTGTTTAGGGTAAAGAAGTACTATGGAGCTGCCAAAATACTTTAAGTGACTAGGCTAGGTGTATATGGGCCCAGGATAGCATGCTGGGGAGGTTAGTGAAGGCAAATATGCATGAAGGACAAAAAAGGACCATTAAAAACTTCCAGCATGCATGAGGATAAAGGGGACATTCACAGCTTATTAGAATCATGGTAATTAGGGAATAATGAAATAAATACGATACATTAGCATACATTAAATACATAGAGTGTGATGTTAAATGAGAAAGCTTACCCTAATATAGCCTTTCTGCAGGACCTGTATGATGCCAAAACAGGTCTCTGGAATAATGTTTCCCAGAGCCTGGGGATCAAAAAGGACCAATAAAAACTTCCAGCATGCATGAGGATAAAGGGGACATTCACAGCATATTACAATCATGGTAATTAGGGAATGATGAACTAAACACAATACATTAGCATACATTAAATACATAGAGGGTGATGTTAAAGGAGAAAGCTTACCCTTATATAGTGCTTTTGCAGGACCTGTATAATGGCAAAACAGGTCTCTGGAATAATGATCCCCAGAGCCTGGAGGGAGATGCCTGTAGAGAACTTGAGGTCCTGTAGACTTCCCCCTGTCGCCCAGTACCGCAACCTGGCAACTAGCCTCTGCTTACTGTGATGGCTTGCCGCATGCAGGTGTCCTGCTTCGTAATATAAGGGGACCGTAAAGCGAACAGATGGTGAAAAACGGGTCCGTCATCTGGAGAAAATACCTGAAATCATCAGGGTTATTCTCCTGGATCTCACGCAGCAAAGGAATGTGAGAGAATTGGCCACGCTGGAGCAACCAATTCTTGGTCCATGAACTGCTCCCCACCCTGTTCATGGACTGGACTTGGGTCAAAGTAATAACCCCAACACCAAGCCCCCGCATAGCACAAAGTCTACGATGAGTACGTACCCGCAACATGGCTTCAAAACGGTCGGCTGGTCAGAACGAACTAACAGAATGCACTGAAAAACAGCAAGGCCTTTAAAGAGCGAACTGAAAATCAGAAACAAGCGGACAAGAAGGCACTGAAAAACAGATATGAACTGACTACACGCACTGAAAACCAGATATAAACCCACAAGCACAAACTGAAGAGCAGTAACGGACTGAAAAGCCACGAAAGCTGAAAAGCACAAATCGTCTCTTACCAAACTTCTACTAACACAAGATAAATACGAGATTAGCAGAAGGAGCCCAAACGGTGGCACACTGGCTATTGAACTTCCTTTTTCTAGTGCCGTTGTACGTGTTGTACGTCACCACATTCTTGACGGTCAGGATTTGGTGTGACCGTGTGTATGCAAGACAAGCTGGAGCGGAATTCCGTCGGAAAAGCCATCATACCTTTTTCCGACCAAAATCCAGATCATGTGTAAGTGGCATTAAAGATCATATAGGATACAAAATATAATGGAAGAGCTAATTAAATAAGATTTGTAAATACTTCCATGGGGTAGGTAGTAAGAATTATTCCAAATTAGTGATAAGTGAAATAATGAGGGATAGGAGAGGAGGGGGAATTGAGGAGGCCCCCCTTTTTTTCTTGTTTTTTTTGTTCTTTTTGTTTTTTGGTGCATTTTAGGTCACTAATATTTGGGATAGCAGAGGGTCACTTGATTATATGATACGGGAGAAAATTGGGGATGAACGGGTAGGAGGGAGAGTTTAGGAGATTGATATCATTTGGTTTTGAAAGGATGAGCTTATTTTACCACGGGTGGGTTCTTCTAATACTGTAAATGTCCCGAATATACATCCAAAGTAAAGGAAAATCGCAGCAGTTAAAAGTTGTCGCTACGTTCTTATTTGGAGATTCCCTCTACCATGTTAATGCTTTACAAGCCTGCGGAACTTACTATGTTTCTTGTCTTCAATATTTTGCAGATGGATCCTTCAGAAATGTACCTTTAGGCAGGCTTTAACATTTGCAAAATACAACAACCTAAGGAGAAAAATGGGTGACAAATTATATTCTTTTCCTTTGAAAACCTGATTTATAATGGGTGCTTTAGAAGAATGCACTGTTTTTTAAATCACAATATTGTGATTCTCGGTTGTACCGATGTGATTACAGTCAGTTTAGAGCTATTTCTATTTCTTTTTAACACACCTAGTACAGGTTTACCATGCATGATGAGAATATGTAGTATGACAATAATCATGAAAAATTATACTTACTGATATATTAGTATATAATATAAATTCAATAGTGTTGCACTGCCATATGTATAATACACAACTCAAATGTTTATAAATGTTGTATAAACCAATTATTATAACATAATCAAACGCCAAAAAAAATATAATCATGCAGTGTGAATGCAAGAATTAAAATCACGCACCGCGCTGCCACCTACCGCACTTGGGAACAGACAGCTGCCGGACAGCTGCCGGAGCGCTAAAACACTTCAGCAGCTGTCCTTTCATGTGTGAATACAGCCTAAAGTCCATGTTTTGGTAGTAATTACCTGGTGATCCTGCCAGTTCCCTATTCAGAGTAGCAGCACTATTGCATTTTTTTTCCAAAATGTATTACATTTTTAAGTTTACAGACAAGAGCAACAGAAACTTAACCGATAAACCCAGTACATGTAGTCATACGTCTGATGTGAGTGGCATCAAAAGATATCACATTTCATAAACAATGTAAATAAACAAAATAAGTACATTCTAACCATTGTATCAGCCATATCGGGTATAGATGATTGTAATCAGAGGTGTTTTTGTTGTGAGGTCTTGGAGGTTAGTCCTTGGAGGGTCTGCACATGAGTATCGGGTGAACCAAGGGAAGCCTTCCCGGATCCCAAACACCCCTAACAGGATCAAACTGTGAGAGGGAGGGGGCAGTTGTTGCCATTTTGAAATGTCTCATCAGTGTTGGTTTACTCAGTGGTGTAGCTGACCCTCTCCGTGTTTATAAGGGTTTTGTAGATTTGACCTCCGGCAATGGTCATTCATGAAGAGGAGCTCACCTATATAAGTTCTTTAAGTTGGCCCTACATTTGAAGGTTGGTATAGTGTTTTTAATTTAATTTTAGTTTTCCCCCCGGTGATGTGTGGGGAGGCTCATTTTGTTAGGGATGGTTAAGAATGGGTGGGTGGGGGTGGGGGTGGCGGGGCTTTATCCTTCTTGGGGATGAAGATGTGTGTGAGGAACGTCTGCCTGTTCCCACTGTGTGGTTATGTTTTGAGTTGTGCAGGAGATCTTGAAAATCTGAGGAGTCTTGGAAGTGTAACCAGCAGGCCCATGTTTCATCGGGCTCTCTTTAGCTTGATGGATTAGGTTCTCCATGTCCGCTATTTTCTCTACATGCTGAAGCCAGTCAGTAATTTTAGGGGGATTGGTGCTTCCCCACTGGATGGGTATACATTGTTTTGCAGCATTGATGAGGTGGAGTGTGAGGGATTTCTTGTATGCTGAGTGAGGTATAGATGTGTGGTGTAAAAAGTATTGAACTGGAGTAAAGTCTGGGGTATATGTTGTGATTTGGGTGATTGTGCTGTGAACTTTCTTCCAGAATGGTTGTATGTGTGGGCAATCCCACCAAATATAGAGCAGGGAGCCCAATGCTGAATTACATTTCCAGCAGAGTGAGGAGACACTGGGGTGGTATGTGTGGATTCGATCAGGTGTTCGGTACCATCTCAAATACATTTTATAGACATTTTCTTGTGCTGAGATGTTAATGTAGCCTTTATAAATGTAGTCATATATGCATTCCCATTTGTCTTTGGGTAGGTCTAAAGTAAGTTACCTTTCCCATCCCTGGCTGATTGTGTTGGCTTTAGGATCACTCCTACCAAATAGGTGGGAGTATACCGACGAGATCAGGTGTCTTTGGGGCTCCGCGCTGGTACAGAGTGCTTCAAAGGGGGTATAGTCTCTGAGCCACTGGGTAATAAGTTTGGCACTATTCAAGAGGTGTCTAATCTGTAGGAATTTGTAAAAAGGAATGTTACGCTCTGTGAATCTGGAGGAAAGGGTGGCGTAAGTGATGAGTTCATCGTTTTGAAAAAATTGTTGTGCTCTAAGTGGAAGTTTGGGGTGCCGGCGAGTCAGGTTACCTTCTGAGAAGCCAGGAGGGAAATCAGGGGTTCTGGTCCAGTATGGTCATAGGACCCGGCAAAGGGTTCAGATTGAATGTGTTACATGCTGCTTTGAAGTTAAGTAGCGTGGGGCCCGTTAGTGGTAGTGTAGTGTTTTCCTTAGGGATCGATTTAACGTCAATCCAAGGTAGGTGGGAAATTGGTACCCACGCAAAGGAGTCCGCGATTGTGATCCAAACTTTAGTGAGTCTGTGACTGTGCCAGTCAATTATTCTGGTGGTGTGACAGGACCAGTGGTATCTGTGGATGTCAGGGAATCCTAGCCCTCCTGTCAATGTGGGGAGGGTCATTTTATCCCAGCTTAGTCTGGGAGATTTGGAAGCCCAAATAACATTTCTGCATAGCCGTTTGTAACTCGTAAAAAAAGATAAGGGATTTTGATTGGGACAGCCTGAAAAAGGTATAGCGTTCTGGGTAGAATGTTCATCTTTAAGATAGCTATTTGTCCAAAGAAGTGGGAAGTGCCCTGAAATTCAATTTGTGGAGGTCCTTCTGGATGGTTTGGACTATAGGTAAGTAGTTTCTATCGTAGAGTTCAGATAGTTTAGTGGGGATTTGGATACCCAGGTATTTAAGGGCGTGGGGTTCCCATCCAAAAGGAAAGTTTGCCTGGCATTGTGAGACCAAGGTTGATGGAAGGGAGATGTTCAGAGCTTTTGATTTGTAAAATTAATTTGGAGGTTAGAGATAGTGTTGAAGAAGTCAAAATCCTTAAGCAAGTTGCGTATGGTGGTAATGGGGTCTGAGAGGAAAAGAAGAATATCGTCTGCGTACGCCGCAATTTTGCAATGTTTGTTCTGAATGTCAATGCCTTTAATGTCTGGGTTGGCCCTTAGTTTGCATAACGGGGTTCCAAGGTGAGCACAAAAATGAGGGGGGAGAGGGGGCATCCCTGATGTGTGCCGGTCCAGAGGGAGAAGGCGCTTGATAGGCGGCCATTGACTCTGATTCTGGCTGTGGGAGTCGAGTATAATGCCAGTATCAATTGAAGTAAATGTGCAGGAAATCCCATAGCCTGTAATGCAGCCATAATGTAGTCTTACGCCACTCTGTCGAACCCCTTCGCCACGTCGAGGGACAGGAAAAAGCCCTCTTTGGAGGTCGTTGTGAGCCAGTGGTTAATGTTAATAGCATTTATGGTGTTATCCCTGGCCTCCCTTCCAGGGATAAATCCTACCTAATCTAATAAGATCAGTATGGGCCGTAGGGGGAGTATGCAATTTGCAAGAATTTTAGCCTAGAGCTTCACATCCACATTTAGGAGGGATATGGGTCAGTAGTTGGATACCATTGTGACATCTTTGCCTGGTTTTGGTATGAGCGTTATGTGGGCTTCAATAATGTCTTTGTTGGCTTGGAGAGATGAGGATAAAGAATTAAAGACCTCAGTGAAGTGGGGTGTTATTATGTCAGAGAAAGGCCATCTGGTCCTGGGCTCTTACCTGTTTTAAGTTTTAGCACGGCTAAGGTTTCCTTTATAGTATTAGGGTGCTCCAGTTCCGCGGAGCCCTCTGCTGTAATGGGTGAGGGGCTATATCATTTTAAGAAGTTGTTAATGGTCTCCTTTCAGTCCGGAGTGTGTCCCGTTGCATGTGTGGGGGGGTAAATTATAGAGTTTAGAGAAGTATTAAAGTATTAAAGTGGTCAGCAATGTCTTCTGTGGTTATGAAGGTGTTACCCAAGGGGTCTTTAATCGTGTGCATGGTAGATGCTGGCATTTTGTGCTATAGGGCTCTAGCTAACAGTTTCCCTGAATTTTTTCTGAATTCATAAAATAATTTTTGCGTTAACACATATTTGCGTTTTAATGTTTTACCTTATTCCTCCAAAAGCTCTTCTCTGGTCTTTAATAGGTCGACAAGGGATTTGGTGGGTAGGGAAAGCTTGTGAGCTTGTTCAAGAGCATGGATTTGTGTGGATAATTCAACGATACAAGCTCTTCTGAGCTTATTTCTGTTGGCAGCTATAGAGTTGAGTTCACCCCTGTGCATTTATGCACAGCCCAGATAGTAGCGGGTGTCATTTTCCTTAAAGTAATGTGAGAGGTGTTTAGTGATTTTCTGTGTTGCTTCAATGTCAGTCAATAGGGAGTTGTCAAGGGGCCAGATTGCGGGTTTGGTGTGTGCCGTCAGGAGGGTGAACATCATGGAGATGGGGTTATGGTCCGAAAGCACCATAGGATCTATGGTTGCTTTTGAGAGTAGTGTTAGATCATTTTGAGAGAGAAAGAAGTAATCAATTCTGGAGTACTTGTTGTGTGGCGAAGAGTAGAATGTAAAATCCTCGTTTGGATGTAGCCTGTGCCATGTGTCATGTAGGGCTAAGTCTCTAAGTTGGGTTTTGATTGTTCGGAGGGCTCTATAGGTCATGGAGCATGCGCCTGTGGAGGAGTCTTGAGCTGGAGTGAGATTTACATTGAAATCACCTCCAACAATTAGGATACCTGAATGGAATGATGTGAGCTGGTGTAAAGTCGTGCGTAAAAAGAGTACCTGATGTTTGTTAGGTGCATACAGGTTTGCTAGTGTGATGGGCTTGTTGTGTAACATCCCTTTGAGGAAAATGTACCTGCCTTTGACATCTCGCTGCACATTCAAAATTTGTATGGGACAGTGTTTGGATATCAGTATTGAGACTCCCTTGGTTTTTGAGTCTTCACTGGAGGCATGGTAGACTGTTGGAAAGTGGTTATTGTGTAGTTTGGGGACATTGTCCGATTGGAAATGAGTTTCTTGGGTAAAGGCTATGTGTGCCTTGGATTTCTGTAATGTGTAGAGTAGCTGAGATCTCTTTTTGGGGGTTTTGAGCCCACGCATGTTCAGCGAGCATAACTTAACCTGGAAGGTAGGCGATTGGTCAGGGCATGTCGTGTTAGAGGTAGGGGAGTCCGCCATTATGGGGAAGGGGAAAGTGGTAAGATTAGTGATGTGAAGGGGGTAGCCTTAGCTAAAATAGGGGGTCAACTGGATATCTATCCTATGGGTTAGGCCGAAGAGGGTGGGGGGAGATCTATCAAGCCTTCTTGATGGCGAGAGGGGCTGGTAAAGTACAGTGAGCCACCAGTGTGGGCCAACCTAACCATAGGCCGACACTGTTCTGCTACACTGTGTGAGGGTTGATAAGAACCTAGCAAAGAAGAGTCTTCAGAGGTGCAGGCTGACCCACCGCTATCAGGCAATGGAGCGTATGGGCGGAGGTTAAACTTTTGGGGTACGGTTCCGTCGCTGTGTTAGGCCAAGAATAGTGGATAGGTGCTGTGGTGGTGGATCCATGTAGGACCTTTTGAGCTGTGTGGGGGCATGTGGGCAGCTAAGGAGAGGAGACAGGGCCCTGTCTCGTCACCAGTGCCCCCAACCTGGGGTCTCTAACGTGGTCTGTGGCAGAGGGGTCATGGTCCGGGCAAAATGAGAGTGCATATCCTGTGCCTTAAGCTATAAAAAACATTCTATATTTATATTGCAGAAGGAGATAAACCTATAAAGTCATTCAAAACTGTAGCAAAACATTCAGAATTGTAAACTAGCAGCACCCTGCAACCTTGGGGTTCATTATATACAGGGTCATCAATGGGGTTAGAACCAAAGGCCTGCAGAGTCTATAACCATCCTGCCATGACAATGCCACATAGCACCCCCCAGTGCTTATCCCTAGTCCTAGAGATAAAAAGTTTGGGCAAGTGTTATCCCTTAATAGTCCCCATGTAGCATTCAACCACGGGGAGGGTGAAATCTAGGTAAATGTTGGGGGGGCCATAATAAACCCTTCCTACCCTAGTGCCACCTGATCTGCTCAGCTAGGGGATAACCTGTCTGGGTAGTGTTTATGTATAGCTGGGATCCCTGACTTGACGGTCAGACAGGACGAAAGTGTGACCCTTCTTGGCCATAAGGGGGCATCAAAGTGAATAACCCAGGTAACAGCACACATCCCTTTTCAAGTCCAACCTAAGAGTGATCTGATTGCCTGGAAGGATAAAAGGGGGGCAGAGGGGTGTGGGTGCCATGGAGTAGAGAAGGCCATCGATCCGATTAGGCAGGATAATGACCCACTAAGTTGGTAGAGCCCCCAGATTTTTTTGTGGTTGTAAGGTTTCCATCAGGGGAGTTGAGGTCGTAGGTCTCCCTCTCCAGTGAGTGTGCCTGTAACTTATGTTGTCCCCTCCTCCCCCCTCCCTCCCCCCTCCCTCCCCTGGCTGCATACACCGGTCTGCAGCTGCTACTCCCCATACTGCATAGTATATCAACCTGGTTAACCCTCAAAGGGGAAGAAAAACATCTTGGGGGTTCCTATTATCTTGGGTGGCCTCAGTAACATTCCCCATAGCTATGTTGCGCGAGTGTAGCCCAGGACACGGCCCAGTCACCTGACGGGGGCCCAGTGAGGTACTATAGGACCTTGCATGTCGTCGATGGCACGAAAGCCGGCGCCAATCAGGGCAAGCAAGACCTCTATAGTACGGTTGGTCAGGGCTCCCGGCTATGAAATCTGAGGTGAAATCTGAGGTGAATCTCGGTTTGTAGGTGGAGGGGGAAGTCCCTCCAGTATCCCAGGGAAACCATACTTTTCCAAGTCAGAGATATGCAAACAGTATAAAGTTCACTTAGTCGATTCAGCTCCCAAGTTCAGTAGGGTATACCGCCCATAGGAATGGACTGCAGCCTCAGAGTGTAGATGATTCAGGTATTGAGGCACTTCGAGATCCCTTTCTGATGCATAATGCTGGAGGAAGGGTGATGTGCTGGCACAGGCAGGCAATAGTAGGTGTGCTTTACCGGCTTTCTCAGTCTGATGCCGCCAGTTCGGTAGAGTAAGAAAATTGGCCAGGGATGTTTGCCAGAGGGTGTGGGTAGCAGAGATGGCAGTCTGGTAAAGCACTGTGTTGTCTAATTATGGTTAGCGCCAATGTCCTTTGTTGCATGAAGACCAGCTGCTAAAGCACACGGGTTAACAGGATGAACAGAGTCAAAATGAAGAAATAGGAAAAATTACTTAACGGCGCCGAACATGGCAACTTGTATCCTCTTATGTGATATGTGTATTGGAGTTATTTCTAGTGGTCTCGCCATGCCCTCCGAGATCTAGGGAAGTTGGTAGGGCTGGAGCCACAATTCAAACCATGAGGTGCGGTGTGGTGTCTGGGTACAGATGGGGATCTTCTCCTGCAGAATCTGATATCCTGTGCATCCATGGGCTCTTCCTGCAGAGTATCCCTCCTTGTAGTTGGGTGATGGAAGACCAATTAGGAACCTCAACCAGAGGGAGACCCAGGGTGTCACAAAATGAACGCAGGTCTTCAGGTACTTTCAGCAGCGCTGTTCGGCCCTGGTGTGTGGCAGAGATACAGAAGGGGAACTTCCATCTGTATTGGATCCCCATAGAGCGCAGGACGTCCACTAGTGGTTTCAGGTCCCCCTGGTGTTGCAGCGTAATACGCAAGAGATCTTGAAAGATCTGGATGTTTGCTCCGTCATGTATAAGCTGCGGTCTTCCCCTTGCCTGTCTCAGAATGTCCTCCTATAGTTTGTAATCCACAATGCAGCAGATGATGTCCCTAGGAGGGTTTGTCTCTCTTCCCTTGGGTCTGAGTGCTCTGTGAATCCTTTCCATCTCGATCATGGTGTGATGCTGTCTGTTAATCAACCCATTAAACAAGCCTGTGACTAAAGTTCTGACGGCGGCCCCTATTGTCGAGGTCCTCCATATGCCGCTGGAGTTCCCTAAGTTGTAGGGTGTGAGTGTCCATTCCCTGAGTGGCCCTGCAGAGGACTGTGTAGTGTTGCATCATGACCCTTTCCACTTCATGAACCCTGTCAGCCAGAGCATGTATGTCCAGCCACAATTCCAAAATGGTGGCTGACAGGGTATCCTCTATGTGGGCGGTGATGGTCCTCAGATCTTGGATGCTAAGGTGCGGTTGAGGACTACCACTGTCTCTGGACATCATGGGGCCCATTGTGTGAGGTTCGAGCGGGGGTCCCGTTAGTTGTGGGGATGTGGCCTGTGGGAGTCTGTGACAGGACAACGCCATATTGCCCCTTTGAGTCTGGAACATTTCTGGGATGTTTTGACCCATACCCCCATTTTTTTTGTGGGGGGAGCGGGATCTTGAAGCCGATGAGTTTCGGGATGCCATCCCATGATCAAGCTAAGGTCTGGGGTGCAGTTACCTCCGTAGAGAGCGAAAATCAACTGGCAGTGGAGGAAGCTCTTAAGTTACGCAGCCATATTCCTGCTAAACCAAACCACGCCCCCAGTATTGTAAATTATCATTGCTGTCTATGTGGTGGAGCTCTGTTGATCATGTGATGAAAAAAATGTTCGAAATGTAAAAAACATTATGGAAAACAAAACACATGAAAGCAATGCTTGCTTTTATGTGTTTTGTTTTACTTTATGTTGTTAGCATTTATTTTTTATTTCAGCAAATCATATGTCACTGGATTTACATACACTTACAGAAGAAATGAAAAAGGATCATATGACTGACTTAGAAATGCCCTAAAAAGGTATTTACAAGCTTTCTGATTTGGCAATAAATGGACCTAAATTTCAATGATACAATAAACCACACTCACATTAAACCACATTTAATTGTATGCATGTGGCTTTAATTACACTTTAAATCTATTCAGTGATCAGTATACAAGATTTCATTTTCAGTAGTGTCAGTAGTGTCCCTTAACATGCGATACTTACCTGCTCTGTACAATGGTTTTGCACAGTGCAGCTCCGATCCTCCTCTTATCGGGTTCCCTGCTGGCACATCTAGCTTGTCGCCCCTGCTGAGTGCCCCCATAGCAAACCACTTGCATGCTCACTCCCAAGCCCCACTCTGTATGTCTATAAGATACACAGAGATTGGCTTTGCCCCACCACCGCTCCCTCCTCTCTGGCTGAGATTGACTGCAGCAGGAGCCAATGGTTTTTGCTGTTGTGTCTGGGCCAATGAGGATGGAGAGAGCAGAGAGAGCCTCTGCTCTCATGCACATTACTGGATGGAGATCTGGCTCAGATAAGCATAAGGGGGCTGGTCTGGGAGTTGCAGAGAATGCATTAGGTAAAAAATCTTCTGCCTTTAAAACCACTTTAAATATCTGCTAACTGTCATTTTACTTCTTAACAATAAAAATACCCCTTTAAAACAAAAGGGAGGCAATAATTCCTATACATTTGTTTTCTTTTGAAATCCAGTCAGTATGCTTGATTAATCGTCATAAATAGTGGCATAACATAATCAAGAGGATGATCATTATAACACACTAAAAACAGTGCTAATGTTGAGCTAAACGGATAATGTGGCCAACTTCACATGCAAACAGAGTCCTTAAAGAGAGAAGAGCAGTGAGCACAATGGTTCAGATAGTGTTCATAGGTGATCAGAGTATAAAGTTCAGCGTGCACCTTCCACCGATCAATCCGCTTCCACCCTGTGAGAACACACTCCCCTCAGGGGGTTAAACTCACCAAAGCCTAATAATCATAAGCATCCAAGAAAGGAGAAATCCAAGCCATCAGCCACTGTCAGCAACCCTCCGGAGGGATCCAAGATGGTCAGAGCTCATAAATCACCAGACAACAAAAGAAAAGCGTACATAGCGTAATCCTGTTTATTGAAAAAGGCCCTTCACATCACTCAAAGACCCCCCTTCACACATTATACGTACATTGTTAATGCAGTCAAAAGAGCACATCAAACGGAAGCATTAGATACAGCACTTCACCATAGCAAGCCCCAGACAGTTCCGCCTTCCAAGCAGCAATCACTAACTTCCTGGTTGCAGTACAGGCTGTGGTGGAGCACAAACGTCACTTCCGGCGTCGTGTAGGCCACGCCCTGATGCGTTTCGTCATATCCTGACTTCAACAGAGGGCGTGCCTACACGACTGACGGACACGACTATATTGTCCCGCCCCATCTACCCTAGCCAATCAGACAAGTGTTCGGCGTGACGACAGGTGCAAGTCATGCGCCGAGAAACCTACTGACGGCTTCTCCACAGGAGAGGGGGAAGACAAAAAGCCGCTCTGCACAATAGCAACGCACTTTTGGCTCTGAACTGGGCTCTTTGCCAACGCGATGATTTGCCGCAGAATCAAAAAGTTTTCATTAGAAATGCCCTACACTTCTGCCTAAGCCATAATTTTTTTTGGTTTGACGGCAGTTTATTTTCTCAATGCAGGGGCGTTGCTATGGGGGCTAAATTCGCCCCAAGCATAGCAAATCTGTTTATGGGTGAGTGGGAAGACAAAACGATTTTTTCGGTACCCCGCGCCCAGCTCCTGTTATACAAACGTTACATTGATGATTTGTTTTTTATTTGGGAAGGTTCTAGCGACAGTCTACATGAATTTTTAAAGGAACTTAATTCTAATGTGAACAATATTAAATTGACTAGTGAATTTAGCCAGAATGAGATACATTTTCTGGATGTGAGCATTTTTAGACAAGGTGACAAGTTGGGAACCAGGGTCTACTTTAAACCCACAGACTCAAATAGTTATTTGCCCATTAACAGTGGCCATCACCCTATGTGATTAAAAAATATTCAGAAGGGACAGCTTACTAGGGTGAAAAGGAATTGTTCATAAGATGGCGATTTCTTGGTACAGGCGCAGATCATAAAGAAAAAATTTATTGAAAAGGGATACCATGAGGAAGCGCTGGATTCCATCATTCAGAAATTATCCGTGCAGCCTAGAGAAGATTTTTTAGGAAATGGTCCTCTGGTCCCTAATAGGGACAGTCATGAATGGAGCTTTATTTCAAGCTTCCATTCTCAGTACAAAGAAGTGGAAGACATTTTTGCCGCCCACTGGCATGTGCTGTGTATGGACAAAGCGCTACAATCAGTCCTACCCTCTAGGCCTCAGTTTATATATAGAAGGGCCCAAAGTTTCTCAGACAAAATAGTACGAAAGGTGTTGGACCCTCCGGCCAGGCCCCCGACTTTTTGGAACAAGAATGGTTTCTATAGTTGTAGGAGGTGTCGGGCCTGTAAAGATGTAGAAAGACCACTAAGAGCAGTGGAGAGTTTTACATCCACCTCTAATAATAAGGAGTTTGCCATCAAAGAGCTCATTACGTGCAACACCTCCCATGTTGTCTATGCTCTCCAATGTCCGTGTGGGCTTATGTATATAGGCCGCACTAAGAGACTTTTAAGAATCAGGATCGCAGAGCACATAACCAACATCAAGATTGGTTTTAAAGACCACAATGTCTCGCTCCATTTCAAACTAAAACATAACCAGGACCCCTCTGGCCTCAGATTTTGGGGAATTGACCATTTAAAACCAAACTGGAGGGGTTCAAATTTGGTCCGTGACCTGTCCAAGAGAGAGACCCAGTGGATCTACTTGGCGGACACACTGTCGCCAAGAGGGTTGAACGTGGAGCTGGACATTAATTGCTTTTTAAGCGATTTCTGATTGTTTGTTATGAGGTAGAGAGGGTTAGGTGTTTTGTAAAACCTTATCTGTCTTTATATCTTATTCCGTATACAGGTGTGAATTGTGCACAGTCTATAATGTCTTGGCAATGCCGAGTCTGCCACTATACCCTATGCCATATACAGTTGATGGTAGCGCATTGCTTACACTTATAGTCTTATATTTTATCATATGTACTTTTTTTGTGTATATTGATGTATGTCGTTTTAGGCGTTTATTGGTTTTATATATGTTCTTCACCTGAATGGGGCCTGTTTTTTAGAAATTAACTGCCCATTATTGGTCCTTTTTAACCTACTGTAGTTAGACATGTAATGTGAATGTTTTTATTCTTATGCGTTTTTGATCGCTTATTCACTGTTTAACAGAAAGATTTAGGATTGATTGAATTATATTTGACATATGCTGTATATTCGTCATATGCTTTATTTTTATGCAATTTATTTTTATGTTTTTTACCTTGCTGCGTTGACATGCAGTGAGCATTTTACATTGATCGCCCGATATGCTGCAGGTTCATGTAGCGTCCATTTGAGTGATTGCTACTACACGTTTATGCATGTCGGCGGGCTAAAGATAATAGATTCAATGTATGAGCTGATTGCATGTGATGATATACTGCTGATCCCCTGTTTTAAAATCATAATGTGCAATGTCATTTTTCTTATGTTCTACATTCACTTGCTGGCGCTGTTTATCCTGTGAGTGTGTTTACTCGCTTTGCAAGCTAATGTGCAGAGCGGCTTTTTGTCTTCCCCCTCTCCTGTGGAGAAGCCGTCAGTAGGTTTCTCGGCGCATGACTTGCACCTGTCGTCACGCCGAACACTTGTCTGATTGGCTAGGGTAGATGGGGCGGGACAATATAGTCGTGTCCGTCAGTCGTGTAGGCACGCCCTCTGTTGAAGTCAGGATATGACGAAACGCATCAGGGCGTGGCCTACACGACGCCGGAAGTGACGTTTGCGCTCCACCACAGCCTGTACTGCAACCAGGAAGTTAGTGATTGCTGCTTGGAAGGCGGAACCGTCTGGGGCCTGCTATGGTGAAGTGCTGTATCTAATGCTTCCGTTTGATGTGCTCTTTTGACTGCATTAACAATGTACGTATAATGTGTGAAGGGGGGTCTTTGAGTGATGTGAAGGGCCTTTTTCAATAAACAGGATTACGCTATGTACGCTTTTCTTATGTTGTCTGGTGATTTATGAGCTCTGACCATCTTGGATCCCTCCGGAGGGTTGCTGACAGTGGCTGATGGCTTGGATTTCTCCTTTCTTGGATGCTTATATGAGGGGAGTGTGTTCTCACAGGGTGGAAGCAGATTGATCGGTGGAAGGTGCACGCTGAACTTTATACTCTGATCACCTATGAACACTATCTGAACCATTGTGCTCACTGCTCTTCTCTCTTCAAGGACTCTGTTTGCATGTGAAGTTGGCCACATTATCCGTTTAGCTCAACATTAGCGCTGTTTTTAGTGTGTTATAATGATCATCCTCTTGATTATGTTATGCCACTATTTATGACGATTTTTCTGCAATTTTAAACGGCTGCTTCTCTGTTTGGTCTTATTTGAGACTTTTTGACACTATTTTGTAATTAACAAATCGATGTCATTTTTATTTATATATCTGTTCTCCTTTTTCATTTATTCATTACTGCTTTGGAACTGCTAGGGTCCCTGGCGCTGAGTGGTGTATCCTTGGGCCTGCTAATACACCTTTTCACATTTTGCAGTATGCTTGATTGCTTAATACATTTTCACAAAAGGTCTAGAAATAAAAGTACTTAATTTGATTAATTAAAATTGTACTAGCAGCTATAGGAAGCACATATAATTAATAAGGGTGACATATTTTGATAGGTTTGGGAAACATGTTTATAGTGACATAATTAAAGTAATTAGATGTAAAGCAAGGTTGTTTTATAAAGCTAACTCTGGGGAAAATATGATTGACGTATCTATTATTTGCTTTCAAGTACTTATGTAGACATAGTATATTTCTGCATAAATGTTTTTTTCATACAAGGAAACATGGTTAGCGTGCATATAATTTCTTCATTAAACAGTGTCAAAATTCTTAAGAAGTAATTGACCTGCATTTTTTAAATCAAATCCATTCATTAAAAATACAGCATGAATTATGATGGAATACATGGAGTTTAAACTTTGACATACTAATTCAAGTAATACACAGATGTCTTTCAAATAACTTATGGTTTTCCTCTATAAATGACATTTTTGTTCTAAGTCAACAAGAACTGAGCAGGAAAAAAAGAGGTTAATGCATTTACCCAGGTCTGCTTGTCATATTTAATCATTTGAAGAACAGACTAACAAAACTATTGTGTGTATTTCTGAATATTCAAAAATGGCTTGCAAAGCAAAAGAGATGCTGACACAACAAACTGTGTTCAAGGAAAAAATGTAATGCTTGTCAATTTAGCATTGAAATGTAGTACATAGTCTTACAACAACTCTGGGAGACTTGGCGCAAGCATTAAGGACCTATTTTAAAAACATAGTTCTTTAGTTATTAGAACATGTCATATCCTTTAATAGTTAGGTTTATTGACAGTAAATGCAAATTGTCAAATTTCTGTCTCTTAGTACAAATATGCTTGAAGAGACTTTCCTCTAACACCATGAAAGCAGAAGGTCCCTTTGTTCTGGCACATAAGTTAAATAACAAAGGAAATTGCTCTCAGACCCCAAGGGAACAGATGTAATGCTGTCAGAAGGTTCTAAGCAGCACTGAAATCAGTAGACTTCTAAGGCTGAAGCTGCCTGGCCTTTTAAAACTATAGCTGCCCTATTAAAAATGTAAAAAAGAAATGACAGGCATTCACTAATTTGCTACCCATGTTAGCTGTCACTAATTCTTTCTATTGCATCTTTACACTTGTTTTAGATGACTTGACTATTGCCACACACAGATGCTGTAAACTTTAGGTAGGGTTAGGTTAAGGAACTATTTTCTTCTATAAAAACCACCAATCTTATAACCAGTATTTTTATTTTTTATTTTCTGCTGGCTGACACATATCAACCTGATGCATATTTTAAATGTTGCCACACTGAAAATGAAAGTGGTTGTAAAGTCTGCAGGTTTTTTACCTTAATGCATTCTCTGCATTAGGGTTTAAAAACCTTCGCTGTGCGTCAATGGACACGCAAAGCTGTCTCAAGAGCCAGCCCATACAAGTGCCTGAATAGCATGCAGATTGCTACTCAGCAAGGCAGAAGATCCAGGAGCGCTGGCAGAGGGACCCGAAAACAAAAGGTTTGGGGCTGCTCTGTGTAAAACCATTGCACAGAGCAAGTAAATATGACATGTTTGTTATTTAAGAAAATGTCATTTAAATTATGCATTTACAATCAGGATACTATTTTTCTAGCAGTATTATTCAATCAAGTGGAAATACATCATCATATACAGACTCCTAAATATTAAAAAATAAACATTTATAAATAAAGAACACTTTTTACAGTGTTGTTTTTAGAAAATAATTAATTGTTTTGTGCCAAACCACCTCCAGACCAGAGAATCAAACAAAAGATCTTACCGCACTCATTTAAATACCTGATGCATTTCTTTAGTAAATATTCAACGAAAATAGCAAAGAAAGCATCTCATAAGCATACATACGATTCAGGTATTTTAAAGCTAAACTCCATGCATATATTATATCATTTGTAAGATTCTGTGCTCAGGAATGGGCTGAGCTGCTGCCTCCCCCAGAAAACTTCAATAATGGAGCGAATGTTTATAAGTAGTAGAAAGAGGTAGGTGGCGCTGCCCGTCACCAGAAGAGTGAACCTTCTAAGGTGAATCACACTTCACATATAAAATTGCAAGTGCTATTATAACCAACAATAATATATATATATATATATATATATATATATATATATATATATATATATATATATATATATATATATATATATATATATATGCATTTTTAGAGTTTCTAATACTTTGATCACTGGTTCTACACAAATTCGTTTGTTTTATATATATATATATATATATATATATATATATATATATATATAAAACAAAAGAATTTGTGTAGAACCAGTGATCAAAGTATTAGAAAATCTAAAAATGCATAATATAGTATCAAACTCACACGCTTGAAAAGTGAAATAACATCAGTCCTATTATTGGTACACCTGATGGTGCATACAAACACAAAAAAACAAAAAATGTGTATGTGTCCAGCACACTGTTGTGAAGATAAAAAGGTGTAAATATATACAAGTAAAAAGTCCAACACACTGGCATGAAAAAAAAGTGGGGAATATGTAAAAATAAAATGAAAAATAAAAATAACATTTAGGAAAAAATTATAAAAATTAAAAATAAAAATAAATCCAGTCCTTAATGCAAATTGAAATTTGTCCAAGTGACTTGTGCAGGTATCCAAAGTGACTTGTGCATACACTTAATCACTAATCCTGTGTGGGAAGTGAAGTGACACTCATGCTCCCCCTCAGTTCCACACTCACCAGATCCTTATACCCCTACAGGGGTAAAGCTCCTGAAATCAGGTTTGGTTGCGATATCCAAATCTATCACCTCCTCCATGGCACAGCAAACCATAGGGTATCCTCATATATATGGACATAAAAACAAGCACTCATAGTGTGAATCTGAATGGGTGAATTTTATTGTAACAAATAAAATAAATTAAAAGCAGGGCAAAACATATGCCCAAGTTACATGAAATAACAGCAATCCAGAAGGTCTGGGCTGGCGTGCGTTCCACAGACTGGATAACCACAGACCGGAAGTGACGTGGGTGCGTACCAAGCTCTACCTTACGCGTTTCATCATAGGATGTTGTTTGAGGCAGTGGCATCTTGGCACACCTCACATTTTATATAGTGAGCGACGATGCCGGGCCAGCCCCCTGTAATTGTGTGTATAAAACTTATGGGGCAGCAGATCTAATTTGTATACATGTTGCCAAATGGTCCTAATTGAATAAAGGTGTAAATGATTCTTGCGATAGAGTATAATTTAACAGTGTAGTCACCGCAGGGAATGCTGCTTATTGCAAACCAGCACGCCCCCAGTGGTCAAGTATATAAATTACTCCTTGCACATCCGCTCACCATTATACAATATAGATATTATCTAGTGAACCTAAAACCAGGCTAGACTGATTCTTAAAATTCTAAGGAGGGAAGAAATTCACATCAGTTAACATTAATTATATAATATATGAAGTGCTACTTGATAGAATAATGAATAAAGTATCTTCGTCCTAAAACTAAATAAAAAAATCAAAGCAAACAGAGGCAATATGGACTTTCATGGTACAGTATAGACTTACACAAAGAATGTTTGAAAAAATGTAAATTTATTATACAAAAAATATTTGGTTAAAAACATAGACAAGTGTATAATAAACACCGGATGCTACTTTTTAGAAGCACCCAATTCTCTGACACAATCTGGGAAAAGAAGATAAAACGAATTCCGCAATATTTTCTACGGAAATAGTTCTCCAGTTGCAAACTCTACATGTTTTGCAGTGACCTGCTTCCTCAGGAGTATACTTGTCAGAGAATGATCTACAAGACAAACATATAAAATAACCAACATGTAAGGAATTGTAATAATCAGATAATGGAGATAGAACGGGTCACCAACCAGCATAGTGAGACCTCAAAACTTCCGTGACCTCTAGTATGTATAAAGATCATAATAAAGCCCCTATGGAAAATCCGCACCCCCAAGTAATGTAGTTGAAGCCCAATGGGAATGGAGTTGTAGGAGCAAAAGGGGACTCACCCAAGGTAGAAGGTAGACTTCCAGCTGAGTGGGAGAACCATATATAATGATTAAAAAAATGTGCTTTTTTTTAAAAAAAAGGGGGATATTTATTATAGCAAAAAGTACAAAATAGTGTGTAAAACACTATTTCAAAGAGAAAAAAAAAATAGACTGAAACAATATACCAAATTTGAACTAAAACCCAAAATTGGGTATTTCTGGGGTTATCTGAGATTATGTCTCAACCACTCCCATCATAATAATCTATGGCAAAGCATTTCCACATATGAAAGATATTATAAAAGTAAAAAACACAAGAACAAGCAAAAAAGGGGAGTGTATATACACACCTATAACATCTTCACAGAAATATAATGCAAGGCGGTGAGTAGAAATCTGGAGCCCTCCATGACAATTTCTACTCCCCACCTTGTTTTATATTTCTGTGAAGATGTTATAGGTGTGTATATACACAGCCCTTTTTCCCTTGTTCTTTTGTTTTTTACTTTTATAATACCTTTCATATGTGAAAAATGCTTTACCATGGATTATTGTGATGGGAGTGGTTGAGAGATTATCTCATGTCTACCCAGAAATACCCAATTTTGGGTTTCAGTTCAAATTTGGTATATTGTTTCCTTTCCACACATAGAGAGAGAGAGAGAGAGAGAGATATGCTGTCTAAATTGACCCTAGTATATGAACGTGTGTTATGGACCTTAGGTTGTAAACTTCTTGAGGGTAGGGACTGATGTGAATGTACAATGTATATGTAAAGTGCTGCATAAATTGACAGCGCTATATAAGTACCTGAAATAATAATATATATAATTATTATAATTCCTTACATGTTGGTTATTTTATGTGTTTGTCTTGTAGATCATTCACTGACAAGTACACTCCTGAGGAAGCGAGTCACCGCGAAACATGTAGAGTTTGCAACTGGAGAACTGTTTCCATTGAAAATATTTCAAAATTAGTTTGATCTTCTTTTCCCAGATTGTGTCAGAGAATTGGGTGCTTCTAATGAGTAGCATCCGGTGTTTAGTATACACTTGTCTATGTTTTTACCAAATATTTTTTGTATAATAAATTTATATTTTTTTAACATTCTTTGTGTAAGTCTATACTGTACCATGAAAGTCCATATTGCCTCCATTAATTATATATTAATTAGACCTATGTTAAAACTATGTATTAAATCCTAAAAATTATTTTCTATTGAAAAATATACTAAGTACATAGATAAATAAACTAAAAACAAGAAACGGACACATGAAATGGACGAACAACACGTTAAGTGCAGTGCTAAAAAATGTGAAATAAGATATCAATTGAGATAAATAATATTATAAAATTCTCAAACAATGATGCATACAATAATAAATAAAAAAAGAAAATTTGAAAAATAATTAAATAACAAAAAAAGAAAAAAAATCCAAAAAAGAAAAAAAGGAAGACTAAAGCAATGTCCCATAGTGATCAATGAGAAAATCCATAGGTAATATGCCTCCACAGGAGAAAAAGTGAATTGCAGGAAACAAAAGCTGTGACACCAATCTTCCTAATGCCAAACCAGCATGTATTCAGGTGAACACCCAAAAGTGAGGTAGCTTGCTTACCAAAAAGCCATGACTGCTGCTAGCAGTCTCTCCCAGCACATGGAATTTGGAAGTCTCCCCAAAACTTAAAATCCTCCGGACCAGCCATTCTTTCTATTGTTACTCAGAAATAGAAAATAGAAACTTCCAAAGTGCAGTATATCAATTCAGTCTTGTTTATTAAAACAAAGGTTTGCACTTACAAAAATGATGTATCATCATAAGCGGTTGTATCACATGTAAAGCTGCGGTGTCTCTATTCGCTTCTTCCTATTCCCAAAGCGTTTGTCTCACCACCGTCGCGGAAGGCTGGCGTGATGACGTCACCATCCGAGGCTCCACCCTACGCATTTCTTCATGAACGGACGTCTTCTGGGGATTGGCCAAATGGATGTGTCATCACTACGGAAGTGTATATATACCTACAGCGCCATTTTGACTATTGGCGACCAGGACAATGTCATAAGCAAAGAGGTAATGACTCCATCTTAAGTGTTGGCTACTAATAAGAATAGGGGAATAGAGACAATAGATAACATCTCCATCTAATGGTGAAATATAAAACCAAAATAATGCAGGTGGGTATCGAACATAAAGGGAGGGGAAGCGTTAGGATTTAAACAGTGACACTGTCAGCTTAATGCAAACGTGACTACAATGATAAAGTTATTTAGAATAATATTAATAAGCTCATGATGTACCAAAATTTTATAATTATACATAAAAATATATAAAAATAGAAAATATATATAAGAGGTTAAAAATAAATAAAAAATTATAAATATACAAATAGTTGAGGACAGATTTAGGAATTATTTATAAAACAATTTATATCCCAATCTACGTTGAGGCCAAAGGGTACAAAACTTCTCATATTAAAAATTCATCTGGTCTCAAGTCTTGAGATAGATCTAAATATGTTAGTACCCCTCCAGTGTGGGCGGATAGTGTCAATAGCTAAAAACAATCTTCCTTTTAGCTGTTCCATCGTGGTATTTATCATAATGCCTAGATAAATTGTGTTTTTTAAAACCCAGTTTGATATTACCTACATGTTCAGCTAAACGTACATGTAACTCTCTTTTAGTACGGCCTATATATTGTTTTGAACATGGGCATTGGATTATGTAAACCACAAATTTAGTAGTGCGGGTTATAAATGACTCAATATCATAATTTTTTTTTGTTACAGTAGATTGGAAGATCTCACACTTCCGCCCTTTGAACGCATTAATCTGGCAGATACTACATCTCCGGCATGGAAAAAAACTGGAAAAAGGATAGTATCTTAGGAGGATCAATGACATTAGGGGCGATGTTATGTCTCAAAGAAGGAGCACCCCTAAATATTATAACTGGTTGTTCCGGAATAACAGGGCCAAGAACTCTATCGTTTGTAGCACGCTCCAATGTTTCTTGAAAATTTTCTTTATAGAAAAATGCTGGTTAGAGTACCGAGTAATCATTAACCACCCGAACCTATCAGATGCCATACGGTTTTCTCCCTTCTCCTTGAGCATATTGCCCCTATCCAGAGCCGCGACATTGGCGATGGTCTCATCAATTTCTCCTTCCTGATAACCCTTACTTAGAAACCTCTGTTTTAAAATTGTTGCCTGTTGATAAAAATCAGAGACTTGAGTACAGTTCCACCTAATATGCTGGAACTGTTCCTTTGGGTACAGCAGCTAGCCATGATTTGTGATGGCAACTGCTCAGGGGGATAAGAGCATTGTGATCCGTCTCCTTGAAATAAGTATTGGTAATGAGGCAACCCTCTTTGACCATAATGTGTAAGTCTAAAAAATGGATATGTGTCTAGCTTGCCTCATGTTGTAGAGAGATGCCCCTATCATTCTGATTCAATTCCACAAAAAAAGCTTCAAGGGAGAGAAAATCCCCCTCCCAAATAATCAGCACATCATCAATGTATCTTTTACATAGCCGAAATTCTCTCGGGTGGTTATCTATACATTCCTGTTCCCAACGGGCCATGAATAAGTTTGTTAAACTAGGGGCAAACTTAGACCCCATTGCTACACCACATCTTTGTTGAAAAAAATTCTCCACCAAACCAAAAGTAATTATGGCTTGTTGCGAACCGCAGGAGCTCCATAACAAAATCTCTCTGAAATGGATGGGTCAACAATCAAGAAAGAGAGATGGGACAAACACAGATAAATACAAAAAGAGAAAACAGACAAGTGGGAAGAAGAAAAAGATGAGAGTATTAGGAGAGGGAATTAGGAGAGGAGCGCTCACTTCTCAGTGGAAGAAATTAGGATTTTGGCTATAGGCCTGAAGTTTGCCCCTGATAAGAAATTACACAAATTTGAGGTATATAATGATCTACAAAATTTTATGAGAAAATTAAATCTGAAGAAACATTTTGCACTGAATGAAGATAAAAGACTACCGGAAATCTCAGGATTTGCTCAAACAACACTTAGAAATAACTCCATCTTCAACCCTAAAGTACCTGGTAGCCAGTGTCTGGAAGCTTTTAAAAAGATGGTAGAAGATGATATGAAGAAACTGGAGAGGAAGGGATCTAAAAATATGAAAATATGGAAAACTATTAAAGAAATAGGGAAGAAGAAGGCGGTGGTAATATGCCCAGCAGACAAGGGTGGGGGCTTGGTTATATTGAATAAAAAAGATTATGAAGAAGAATTAGAGAATTTGCTTAGAGTCTAGAACACTTATAATAAATTAAAAAGGAATCTCAAACAATGATATGAAAATAAATTGAAATAATTTGTAAAAAAAAGGGGAAGGATAAAGGAATATTAAATAAAATAGTAGTGAGAATCGGAATCATCAAAGACCCCCTGTGATATATTACTTGCACAAGAGGATTGAAAAACCAACAGGGAGACCAATCATTAGCACGATCAACTCACTCTTCTCCCGATTAGGGGATTATCTCAACCAATACTTAAAACCGCTGGTACAAAAAGGGAACCTTAGGGATAGAACACAACTAATAACAGAACTTCAAAACAATAAAGGTGCTGAGAACTGCTTACTTACTACTATAGACATTAATTCATTATACACTAGCATTGTACAGAAAGATGGTTTAGGAGTGGAGAAGGCATTACATGAAAATACTGAGTTGAAACAAGAACAGATTGGGTTCATTCTTGAAGGTCTCCAACTAGCTATGGAAAGCAATTACTTCTGTTATAGGAAGGTTTACTATGTCCAAACTAAGAGTTGTGGCTATGGGGGCTTGGTATGCCCCCAGTGTTGCCAACCTTTTTATGAACATGTGGGAGGAGGGACACGTTTATGGCAAAAGACTACCCCAAATCAAATTCTATCAGGAATATATAGATGATGTGATTATCTTATGGGAGGGAACAGTAGAATCCTTTGAAATGTTCTTAATGAAATTAACCATAATAAGTATGGGATTTCTTTTACTGGGAAGTGGGATCGCCAGCAGATTGATTATTTGGATCTACAGATATTCATAAATGGGTGTGATCTACATACAAAACGTTTTTTAAATCAATGGACCGCATCGGGTATATACTGACCTCCAGTTGCCACCACCCCAAATGAAAGGGGAATATCCCTATAGGTCATTTGTTGAGGCTATGAAAAAACTGTTATGCCCCGTACACACTGTCGGACTTTGTTCGGACATTCCGACAACAAAATCCTAGGATTTTTTCCGACGGATGTTGGCTCAAACATGTCTTGCATACACACGGTCACACAAAGTTGTCGGAAAATCCGATCATTCTGAACGCGGTGACGTAAAACACGTACGTTGGGACTATAAACGGGGCAGTGGCCAATAGCTTTCATCTCTTTATTTATTCTGAGCATGCGTGGCACTTTGTCTGTCGGATTTGTGTACACACGATCGGAATTTCCGACAACGGATTTTGTTGTTGGAAAATTTTATATCCTGCTCTCAAACTTTGTGTGTCAGAAAATCCGATGGAAAATGTGTGATGGAGCCTATACACGGTCGAAATTTCCGACAAATAGGTCCTATCACACATTTTACATCGGAAAATCCGACCGTGTGTACGGGGCATTATACTGTGGAGGACTTTGACATGCAAGCAGATATCCTGATCAAGAAATTTGAATAAAAAGGATATCAAAAGAAGAACCTAACCAAATTAAAAACTGAAATAAGGAATATAAATAGAAACATTCTATTGACAAAGAAGGATAAAAAAAGTAGAAACCTATACTGATATGGAATCCATCACTGGTTACAACATGCAATACCAATCAATTGAACATATCATTAGAAAGCACTGGCCTATTCTGAAAGATGATAGGGTTCTATCTAAGATTCTCCCAAAGAAACTCAGATTTATATACAAAAGAGCTCCTACCCTCAGAAATTACCTGGTCCACAATGCCATTGATCCCCCAAAAACCATCAAATTATTTTCAGAAATGAAAGGATTCTACAGGTGTCAAAAATGCCTACCATGTAGAGTGAGCAAAAAACAGCTGAGGAAAAGAGAGTCCTTTAAGTCCAGGGTCAACAATAAGGAATACCAAATAAAGCTAATTACATGTAACAGTACACATGTTATGTATATGTTATTGAGTGCCCCTGCCCCCTACAATATGTAGGGAGAACCACCCAACCTCTCTTTGCGAGGATTGGAGAGCATATAAACAATATATGAAAAGGTTTCCCAAAAAACACAGCCTTTCAAGATATTTTAAAGAAGTACATCACAGGGACCCTACTGGATTGATATTTTATGGAATAGATCAAATCAAGGACCATTGGAGGGGTGGTTATAAAAGGGTTCAAGTAACACAGAATGAGACAAGGTGGATATACAGATTGGGCTCTTTATCGCCTGGAGGCCTTAATCTTGACATTCACCTTAACTGTTTTATATCTAACTTTTGAACCCTTACAATTTCATCTTGGTAAACCCACCCTATCCTACCCTACCCAAAATTTACCTGATTTCCTTTAACTTATAGCTTCCCATGTCAGTGTAGTGTCATGGTTATGCAATAGGGTTTTCTCTGTCAGTTTACCTGTCTCCATGTGTTCATCTCTAAAGACCAGCTGCCTCTCACCTGACTGGTTTTATAACCTTTCCTCTAAGCATGGCCCCACCCCAGGCCCTATCAGGGAACCCTATATTAACCTGTGCACTGCAAGCCAGCAGTGCTGATCAACCATTGTGTGTTAGCCTTCGTGTGTACTTGCTGTGTTTCCTACGTCTAATTCCTGTTACCGACTTTGGCCTGTTCTCGACTCTCCCTGTCTGCTTGTTACCCTGACCTTTGGCGTGTTATGTTTATTCTTGTCTGCTAGTCGCCCTGACCTTTGACTTACCCCTTACTTCCCTGTCGTTCCAGCCTGCTGCCTCCTTCCTCTTCTCCTGTAGTCTACGGTGAGCGTGAGCTGTGAGACCCTGGGGGCCGCGACCTGCAGCCAGACTGCAGCGCAGTCCATCCTCACCACTAGAGGCTCTGGTGAATACCCGCTGGCTCTTAGACTCCGAACCCTGGGGAATCTATGCTCTAGCTCCCACTGGGATCCATTTTAGTTATCCTGTAGACCTGCTTCCTGAACCTCCCAGGGTTCAATCTGCAGCAGTCAGTCCTAGGGTCCGCTAGGACTTCCGACTCCTACAGAGTGTATCTGTCACCTGGTCCCAGGTGACCTGACATGTAGATGGTTTCTGAGTTTGGGTCCACAGTTAGGTGAGGATTTAACAGAGAGAACCCCCCCCCCCCCCCTTAGAGTGATTTTAGTTATTTTAATTTTCTAGCTATAGGTTTTTGACATTTTATTTTAGTATATTTTTAAATAGAAAATAATTTTTAGGGTGTAAAACATTTTTAACAGGTCTAGGTCTAAATAATATATAATTAATGTTGATGTGAATTTATTCCCTCCTTAGAATTTTAAGAATCAGTCTAGACTGTTGGTTTTAGGTTTACTAGATAATATCTGTATTGTATAATGGTGAGCGGATGTGCAGGGAGTAATTTATAGAATGGAAGAGAGATTGGGACTTTGAATGAGGTATATTATTGGACAATGAACAATTATTAAACATATATTTATTTGTTCCTTCTACAATAGTGATTTTACAAGTCTATGACAGTAAGTACATGCATAATTACAAATTTTTAATAAAACATGATTGTGACATAAATGGCATGACACATAGCATAACATGGTGTGGAAGAATAATCTCCATGACAGAATTCCCTATAGGACTATGTAACATGTTGGGTCTAAAATATATCCCATTAAAAGCATGGTAGACCATCTTGCTATGTGTCATGCCATTTACAGTATGTCATAATCATGTTTTATTAAAAATTTGTAATTATGCATGTACCTACTGTCATAGACCTCTAAAATCACCATTGTAGAAGGAACAAATAAATACCAGTATATGTTTAATAATTATTCATTGTCCAATATTATGCCTCATTCAAAGTCCCAATCTCTCTTCCACTCCATACCACTAGGGATGGAGGCACATGTGTATGAGTGTACATATGAGTCTGGTATAAAGTCCTAAACCCTTTTTCCATTTTGGGAGTAATTTATATACTTGACCACTGGCAGTGCTGGTTTGCAATAAGTAGCATTCCCTGCAGTGATTACACTGTTGAATTATACTCCATCACGAGAATCGTTTATACCTTTATTCAATTAGGACCATTTGGTGACATGTATACAAATTAGATTTTCCACTCCACAAGTTTTATACACCCAATTACAGGGGGCTGGCCCAGCATAGCCACTCACTATATAAGACGTGAGGTGTACAAAGATGGCACCTCCTCAGACGTCACCCTATGATGAAACAAGTAAAGTGGAGCTTGGTACGCACCCACGTCACTTCTGGTCTGTGGTTATCCGGTCTGTGGAACGCACGCCGGCCCAGAACTTTTGGATTGCTGATATTCCATGCAAATTGGGCATATGTTTTGCCCTGCTTTTAATTTATTTTATTTGTTACAATACAGTTCACCCATTCGGATTCACACTGTGAGTGCCCATGTTTATGTCCATATATATGAGGATACCCTATGTTTCAGTGTGTCGCGGAGGAGGTGATTGATTTGGATATCAAAACTAAACCTGACTACATGCGCTTTACCACTCTATGGGTTTAAGGATATGGTGAGTGTGGAACTGAGGGGGAGCACGGGTGTCATTTCACTTCCCACACAGGATTCGAGATTCAGCGCATGCACACGTCACTGTGGATACCTGCACAAGTCATTTGGAAATATTGCAATTTGCATTAAGGACTGGACTTTTTATTTTTAACTTTTATTATTTTTTTACTTAAATTTTTATTTTATTTTTTATTCTTACATATTCACAACTTTTTTTTCATGCCAGTGTGTTGGACTTTTTACCTGTATATATTTACACCTTTTTATCTTCACACCCGTGTGTTGGACACATACACGTATTTTTTGTTTTTTGTGTTTGTATGCACCATCAGGTGTACCATTAATAGGATTGAAGTTATTTCACTTTTCAAGCATATGAGTTTGGAATTATATTATGCATGTTTAGAGTTTCTAATACTTTGATCACTGGTTCTACACAAATTCCATGCATATATTAACCACTTCAGTCCCAGAAGGTTCTACCCCCTTAATGACCAGAGCATTTTTTGCAATACGGCACTGCATCACTTTAACTGACAATTGAAGTTCTTTTTACCCACAAATAGAGCTTTCATTTGGTGGTATTTGATCACCTCTGCTGTGTTTTTTTTTGTGCTATAATACATATCCAAAAAATATATAAAAAAAACTAATTTATTCATTCGTTTAGGCTGATATATATTCTTCTACATATTTTGGGGGAAAAAAATTGCAATGGGTGTGTATTGATTGGTTTGCGCAAAAGTTATTGTGTCTACAAACTACGAGATCGATGTAGGGGCTTTTATTTTTTTATTGTTTTTACTGGTAATGGCGGCGATTTGTGATTTTTAGCGAGACTGCGACATTGGGGCGGACAAATCTGACCCCAAATTACACTTTTTGGGGACCAGTAACATTATTACATTGATCAGTGCTATAAAAATGCACTGATCAAGGTAAAAATGATACTGGAAGGGAAGGGGTTAACACTGGGGGGCGATCAAGGGGTTAAGTGTGTTACCTCAGCTGTGTTCTAACTGTAGGGGAATGGTCTTATTGAAACATGACAGAGATCACTGCTCCCAATCACTGGGAGCAGTAGACCCCTGCCATGTCACTAGGCAGAACGGGGAAATGCCTTATTTACATATACAGTTACATAAGCTGGCTATCCTGCTTTTATGGACTGACATACAGGTACGTCAGTTTGTGCAGGAGAGCCATTCTGCCAACATATATCGGCATGAGCCGGTCGGCAAGTAGATAAAGACACAAGATAATGCAGCTCTGTAATCAACATCCATTAATGTATTTTTCAAGTACATGAGAGTACCTGCAATTTACTTGGTACCCATCTCTTGCAGTCTACAACAGGGCTTAGAGAGGGGACAGAGAAGCAGCACAAAGAGATGATCAGTTTGGTTCCAGTACAAGTATCATGCTGATAGAAGGAGAGAACAGGGTGATAGAGAGATGAGCCCTTAAATGTCATGCTGCTTCTTATACTGTCCAGTCACAGGGTGGGGAGTAGGGATGAGCCGAACACCCCCCTGTTTGGTTCGCACCAGAACATGCGAACAGGAAAAAAGTTCGTTCGAACACGCGAACACCGTTAAAGTCTATGGGACACGAACATGAACAATCAAAAGTGCTAATTTTAAAGGCTTATAGGCAAGTTATTGTCATAAAAAGTGTTTGGGGACCTGGGTCCTGCCCCAGGGGATATGGATCAATGCAAAAAAAAGTTTTAAAAACGGCCGTTTTTTCAGGAGCAGTGATTTTAATAATGCTTAAAGTCAAACAATAAAAGTGTAATATCCCTTTAAATTTCGTAGCTGGGGGGTGTCTATAGTATGCCTGTAAAGGGGCGCATGTTTCCCATGTTTAGAACAGTCTGACAGCAAAATGACATTTCAAAGGAAAAAACCCATTTAAAACTACTCGCATTGCCTATTGCATTGCCGACAATACACATAGAAGTTCATTGAAAAAAACGGCATGGGAATTCCCCGCAGGGGAACCCCGAACCAAAATTAAAAAAAAAAATGATGTGGGAGTCCCCCTAAGTTCCATACCAGGCCCTTCAGGTCTGGTATGGATATTAAGGGGAACCCCGGCTAAAATTTAAAAAAAAATCACGTGGGGTTCCCCTTAAATTCCATACCAGACCCTTCAGGTCTGGTATGGATTTTAAGGGGAACCCTGCGCCCAAAAAAAAAACGCGTGGGGTCCCCCCAAAAATCCATACCAGACCCTTATCCGAGCACGCAACCTGGCAGGCCGCAGGAAAAGAGGGGGGGACGAGAGTGCGGCCCCCCCTCCTGAACCGTACCAGGCCACATGCCCTCAACATTGGGAGGGTGCTTTGGGGTAGCCCCCCAAAACACCTTGTCCCCATGTTGATGAGGACAAGGGCCTCATCCCCACAACCCTGGCCGGTGGTTGTGGGGGTCTGCGGGCGGGGGGCTTATCGGAATCTGGAAGCCCCCTTTAACAAGGGGACCCCCAGATCCCGCCCCCCCGTGTGAAATGGTAAGGGGGGGCGTGGCCTGACCTGGCATGGAGACAGTCGCATAATCCCTGAGCTCCGTCCGCCACAGGAGAAAGCCGCTAATATTGTGAGGTACTTTCACACCGCACTCACAACAGAACATGGGGACAGCTTCCCGGACCTCATCGGCATCCCGCTCAAGGTCCCCGAGAGACCTGGTTGGTACACAGGGGCAGAATATCCCTGAGATGTTCCGGACGGGTAGAGGCAATATGGCGCCCTCCCGCCACACACAGGGACATCCCTCACAACCATCCCCTCAGCCGCAACAGCTGCCCACTATACCACCTCAGGTGATGCCTCCCTTAGCTGGGGACGAGGGGATAGAACTCAGGCCACACCCGCCCTTAACCATTCTGGACCTACGCTCCGTGGCGGAGGACATTAAAGAGACCCTAGCAACGGCCATTTCAGAACTCAGATTAGACTTGAAGTCTTTGAATGAAAGGGTACGGGTGGTTGAAAACGTGACGGAACACCAAGAAACTGTCATACAGTCAGTAACGGAAGAAGTTGACTCTCACACCCGACAGCTACATGACATGCAGAGGCACCTGGAAGACCTTGACAACAGGGGCAGAAGGCACAACCTGCGTATCAGAGGCGTATCAGAGGCCTACCGGAGTCCGTTGAAGGGGACCAGATCTCTCCGGCCATAATTTCCATTTTTAATTCCCTGCTTAACCGTCCTGCACACACCCCGGTGGAAATGGAGCGCATACATCGCGCACTTTGCCCCAAAGGCAGAGAAACAGACCTACCAAGGGACATTATATGCTGCATAGTGGATTTCAGATTGAAAGAGGAAATACTCAAAATGGCACGGGGCAGACCACAGATACTACACAATGGCGCGCAAGTGCAAATCTACCAGGACCTGTCCGGTATCACACTCCAGCACAGGCGGGACCTGAAACCCCTGCTGGAAGCCTTAAGGAATAGACAGATAATGTACAAGTGGAAGTTCCTCTTCTGCCTCTCCGCTTCCGCACAGGGACGCACAGCATTCCTCAAGGTCCCTGAAGATCTCCCACATTTCTGCGCCACCCTCGGTATCCCCCTGATACCAGACCCCAATTGGTACGCTGCATTTCGCCCCGGCAACTACACAAGAGGGATGGATGGAGATGACCACATGGAAACGCAACCCACCTCTTCCCAGCCGGAGACGCTCCCCCTCCGTGAGCAGAAGCCACACGGCTCATCGCTCCCACTACCGCGCCAACAGCCCAGATGTCTCCCTTAGATCTCGGGGCCCACATAGGGGCCAGAACAGGCATGTGTAACCAGTCCTCGTGACTGTTGGAAAGCTCTGGCTAACTTGCCAGTCATTTAACATTGTGCGCAGTTCTAGTTCCAATTAACTTTTAATGTTGTTTTTCTAGTTTTTTTTTTTTTTTTTTACACCTTCTTTCGGTATGCTGGACTTATATTAGAAGGTCAAACTAACCCACCATCAGGCCAGATAAGCCGGATCCATGGGCTAGCGGGCACCTTTCTCTTCAATGCAGCATCAGTGATATATCACTGCTTCGGACCTCGCCCAATTGACACTCACTTACTTCAAGCCTCAGCTTCGATGTCCGTTGTCCCCGCCCACTACTGCTTGCTATCAGCTTGAAGCGCGGACTCACAACTACATCAACCACACTGCACCGCGATGCCAAACCCCGCCCATAACCCTACGTGCTCCCGCACTAACAGACGCCGCACGCCCGAACACCGGTATGATGAGCCGCAAGCATTGACAGAGCACAGCACCCCGGCGGAAACGACAGGCTTCCTCACAGGCAAGTACAGCTGTTTCACGACCGAGGACTCCAACATCACTGCGGTGTTCACCCAGACACCCGCCCACCAGCTGATCCAGAGGCGCCATACAGGGAGAAACTCCACCCGCCACCTGCACGTCAACAGACTGCTGACCTTGCCAGGCTGCCGTGATCTACAACATCACGTACAGGAGTATGAACTGGCCGGTACACCCATCCCATGGTTTTGTTGTTTTTGATTTAATGATCCTTTTATCGTTTTGTTTCTGATTATAACAGATTTTATATTGCGGTGCTTTCAATACCGCCAAGGTCCTTTTGCTACAGTTCCAGCCTCCCTCTTCTAGTTAGCCTATGCTTAGTTTATGCTTCAAAAGTGGCACATTGCTACGGTTAAGTTTACTATTGATTCAGAAGATGACAGCCCCCGGGGGGGGTAACTTCCAGCAGCTTCCTCTGGCCTCACCTCCCTCATCACCGCCCCCCCTCCCCCACAGGAGAGGACTGGCACAATACACGATTGGCTCTAGAAACCGGCAGTTTCTTCTCTGCCAGGCCTGAACCTTACTGCACCCATCACCTAGCTCTGGAAGTTGCCTCTCCTAAAGGCCTCTCTCAGTTACATAGACCTAATGTTTTACTGTCTAGCTAGAGCCGTTTAACTCTGTCTGCACTAGACTTTACTGTAGACTGCTGAACATACTATACAACCCCACAGTTGGTAACTCACAACTCTGGCTAACACACTCACTACTCGCACCTCAGTAATCAGCTACAGATTATCCTGTGGCTGAGGGCTTTACTCTTATCCTCACTACTTCTCCTCCTCACCCTCTCCGTTGCCTGATTTTGGTCAACCCCCATACAGGCCTGCCTGGGGTTGCTGTCTCCCTCAAGGGATACGGCGCCCCACGCAAGACCTGTACACGACCGATCTATAAATTAGGAGGTAAGTGGAAACTCAGCTCCACACCTCTTTGGTTTTCCCCCACCTAACCCACGTTTGCTAAGCAAACTTGCTTTACTTCCTAGACTTACTCCTCTGAACACCAACCCCTCCTTCCCCCTCCCCCCATCCCACAACGACGGCCATGACGGACTCTAACTCCACCCGAGGAGTCACACCACAACTACCACAATCGCTCAAGCTGTATTCGATCAACATAAGAGGTCTGAATACCCCTGAAAAAAGGTCTCAATTATTAACATCACTCAAACACTCCAAAGCTCACATAGTGCTAATTCAGGAAACACACTTCCGCACAGATTCCATCCCTAAATTGCAAAGCCGTTACTTCCCCACGATACTCCACGCCTCCAATATAGAGGCGAAATCGAAAGGGGTTACAACCCTCATCTCCAACCAGTGTCCATTCCTGATCACAGATACGTTAAAAGACCCCCATGGACGATACCTTTTTATAAGAGGCACTCTCCATCAACTACCCTACACTATCGCTAACATCTACGCCCCCAACACAGGAGAGGTTGCCTTTCTCACGAAGACTCTGCAACTGCTAGCTAGCTTCCAGGTCGGTACCCTCATCGTCGGCGGTGATTTTAATGTCCCAATGACCCCAGCGACAGACACCTCCAACGGGTCTTCCTTTCTCACCTACAGGGCTTTAAGGGCTATCAAAAAGCAGCTCAATAACCTCCTACTCCACGATACGTGGCGCACCATGCACCCCAAGGAAAGGGACTACACGTATTTCTCACCGTCGCATGAAAAATACTCCAGATTGGACCACTTTTTTCTCTCTCAGAATGACTTGACCAACCTCACGAAAGCTACCATAGAACCGTCCATACTATCTGATCACAACCCTATCTCTATGACCTTACAATTAACGACTACGAACACAAAAATGCGTATTTGGCGTCTCGACAGTTCCCTACTGACGGATGAACTTAACACAAATAGATTGTCCAAATGCCTAACTGACTTCTTTGCTGACAACGACACCCCTGACATCACACCTCTGATCGCATGGAATGCGCATAAATGTGTCAACAGGGGCGAGCTCCTCTCTATATCCGCTAATCGCAACAAACTTAACCGCACACATATAGCTGAACTAACCGCGCGTATACACACGCTCGAACTAGCCGAATTGACACGGGCGAGAGAGGAGCTTTTAGAAGTACTAAGCAAATCATTGAAATGAAAATTCATGCTGACACAAAAAATATATTATGAATTTGGGAACAAATCCAGCAAATTATTAGCGAGGGCACTGCAAACCAAAAAGGCCTCACATACTATTCATAAAATCCACAACCCGGCTGGTGATCCATTTTCTAGAAACGAGGACATCTCCACGCAATTTGTGCAATATTTCACGAAATTGCATAATTTAACACCATCCCACCACGCAGACGATTCACTTAACCGGAAAACCGCTCTCCTGACTTTTCTTACACAATATGGACCGCGATCTCTCTCCACAGAAGACGCTGACTCCCTTGACACCCCACTTTCGACGGAAGAACTCCTTACAGCACTACGACAAATGAAGACAGGGAAAAGCCCCGGCCCCGACGGCCTTTCGGCTTGCTACTATAAATCCTTCCCTTCCATTCTTCTTCCACGCCTTGCGAAAGCTCTCAATGCTTTATCCCCCTCAGCACCCTCACAAAATGAAATGCTCACGGAACACATTACACTCATCCCCAAAAAAGATAAGGATCCCACCCAAGTAATGAACTACCGCCCCATATCTTTACTTAATGTGGACCTTAGGCTATACGCGAAAGCATTAGCTAACCGACTCCTACCTTTTATACCGTCTCTGATCTCGCTAGAACAGGTTGGCTTTGTCCCCGGTCGTGAAGCTAGGGACAACACCACTAAGGCGCTGAACATACACCATTGGCTCACGAAATCGTCCTCCAAAGGGTTCTTTCTATCACTGGATGCAGAGAAGGCGTTCGACAGGGTAGCATGTGACTATATGGAGGCCACCCTTCAGGCAATAGGCTTGCCCTTGCGCATGCTCACAATGATCCTAGCCCTTTATGCCTCTCTCACAGCCAGGTTAAGAATCAACGGCACGCTGTCGGACGCCTTCTCTGTCTCCAATGGAACCCGTCAAGGGTGTCCACTGTCACCGCTCATATTCATACTAACCCTTGAACCCATGCTCCGCAAATTAAGAGACAACCCCACTATTAAAGGAGTTAACATACACCACAAATCATACAAACTAGCGGCATATGCGGACGACATATTACAGTTCCTGACTGACCCCGTTACAACCATCCCCAACCTTCTATCAGACTTCGAATTTTTCCAAACTCTCTCGAACTTGAGAATCAACTTTGACAAATCTAAAGCCCTCAATGTTACCCTACCCTCTGACACGGTGAATCTCTGTAAACTTAATTTCCCCTTCGGCTGGGAGCCATTGGCCATTTCCTACCTCGGAATCAAAATCACCTCAGACCTGAAAAACCTATACGCCAGTAACTTCGCACCTATGATCCTATCCATCCAAGGAGATCTTCAGAAGTGGCATCTGGGATCCTTCTCTTGGTTGGGTAGGATCGCTATACTGAAGATGAACATTCTGCCCAGACTCCTCTACCTTCTTCAAGCCATACCAATCAGATTGCCTCCCGCATTCTTTGCGTCCTACAAACGCATTTGCAGGTCCTTCATATGGGCTTCGAAACAACCGAGACTTAGCTGGGACAGACTGGTCCTCCCCAAACGGATAGGAGGCCTAGGACTTCCGGATCTCCGAAAATACTATTGGGCCTGCCACTTGACTAGACTGGTAGACTGGCACAAACACCGTCAGGCCAAAGACTGGGTAGAACTGGAAGACTCATTTGCAAATCTTCCGATAGTTAACGCCCCATGGGTTGATGGCAGACACATACCAGAAACCTTCTCTTCTCACCCCTCCATTGGCGCCACCCTTGCAATCTTCAAAACGGTCTGCAAAACGCTTCACTTGCTCCCAGCACCGGGCCCCATGACTCCACTAACTAACAACCCAGAATTCCCTCCAGGCCTACTGCTTAAAGATCCTACACAGGAAGCGACCATCACTCCAGTAAGGGCCCACGGCTGCTTTCGCAATGGCTCGTTACTCCCTTACGCGGACACTTTCCAATCACCATCTACCCTTCTTTAAGTACCTGCAATTGAGACATTTTTTTCAAACACATAGCAAGGAATCCCCTATTGCAGAGACCACGAACTAATTTGCCTAGACAATGAACCCCAGGGACATTTCATTTCCGCCACATATTCTTTCTTGTTCTCACAGCACGTAGTCAAAAATGACAAACTTGTGAGACAATGGGAATCAGACCTTTCCTTGGACCTATCCCCGCAGGAATGGGACTCCATCTTCACTCTTATGCACAAGGGGTCTATTAATGTCTCCACACAGGAAAACAGATTTAAAGTGTTCTCGAAATGGTACAGAACACCAGACAAAATTCACCACTTCCACCCCGCCATCCCCTCAACCTGTTGGAGGTGTGGCTCTGCCAAGGGCACTCTACTGCACATCTGGTGGAGCTGCAGCCTCATCCAGCCATTCTGGCAGGCAATCCACCGGTTAATCACCCAAATTTCCACCTACTCACCGACGTTCACACCCGAAAGATACCTTCTACACCACATCCCTGTCTCCCCAAGTATCTACAGAAAATCGCTTACCATACATCTAATCAATGCAGCTAATCTTTGCATCCCCGCCATTTGGAGGAATACGTCACCCCCCACAGTCCAAGATTGGATCAGGAGGGTAGATAAAATAGCGGAGATGGAGAAGCTTATCTGCCAGACCAACAACAACCCCACCAAATTTAACACTACCTGGGCAAGCTGGTTACACTTCCGTCAATCACCCACACAAATAACCCTACCTACACCCTCCCCACTCACTAATCTTTGAGCACATATATAGCACTATCCAGACTCCCTGACTCCACAGAGCCGCCTTCCCCCCTGACCCCTCCTTCTTCCCCCCCATCTCAGTTAGACCCCTACCCCCGCTCTTCACACAGACACAATGGGCACTCTCTCTCTTGAGCATACTCTCCCACCTTACACACCAGCAAGTTAGGCGTTTAATTACCTCTGACATACCGTCTTTCCCATCATTCGTCTGCAACGATTCCGGTCACTCAGTGGTACTGATTCACAACCCACTACGATCACTAGTCACCGGTACCACTGATATACCTACTTCTGACCCCTCCTGACGAGGAGACGCCGTCACACAGCGGGAGCCTTCCTCCATGCCAACATGGATGCAGAGCGGCCCGGAGAAGAAGAGAAGAAGGAAGAAGAGAAGAAGATGAAGAAGAAGATGAAGAGAAGAGCGGGAGCCTCCCCCCATGCCATGGGTGCGGAGCGGCCCGAGGAGAAGAAGATAGAAGATGCCACGGAGGAGATGCTGGATGAGAACGCTGGAGGAAGAACCAGAAGAACCAGAAGATGAAGGAAGATAGAAGAAAGAAGAAGCATTTAAATAAAGGAATTGTCAAAAACTGTCTCTTGTCATTTTTAACATTTTTGACAGTTTTTTAGTGAAATGGTAGGGGTAAGTACCCCCTTACCATTTCACACAGGGAGGGGCGGGATCTGGGGGTCCCCTTGTTAAAGGGGGCTTCCAGATTCCGATAAGCCCCCTGCCCGCAGACCCCCACAACCACCGGCCAGGGTTGTGGGGATGAGACCCTTGTCCTCATCAACATGGGGACAAGGTGTTTTGGGGGGCTACCCCAAAGCACCCTCCCAATGTTGAGGGCATGTGGCCTGGTATGGTTTAGGAGGGGGGGCCGCACTCTTGTCCCCCCCTCTTTTCCTGCGGCCTGCCAGGTTGCGTGCTCGGATAAGGGTCTGGTGTGGATTTTTGGGGGGACCCCACGCCGTTTTTTTTTTGTTTTTTTCACGCGGGGTTCCCCTTAAAATCCATACCTCAGGTCTGGTATGGAATTTAGGGGGAACCCCACATCATTTTTTTTGTTTAATTTTGGCCGGGGTTCCCCTTAATATCCATACCAGACCTGAAGGGCCTGGTATGGAATTTAGGGGGACTCCCACATCATTTTTTTTTTTAATTTTGGTTCGGGGCTCCCCTGTGGGGAATTCCCATGTTGTTTTTATCAATGAACTTCTATGTGTATTGTCGGCAATGCAATAGCCGCGAGTAGTTTTAAATGGGTTTTTTCCTTCGAAATGTCATTTTGCTGTCAGACTGTTCTAAACATGGGAAACATGCGCCCCTTTACAGGCATACTATAGACACCCCCCAGCTACGAAATTTAAAGGGATATTACACTTTTATTGTTTGACTTTAAGCATTATTAAAATCACTGCTCCAGAAAAAACGGCCGTTTTTAAAACTTTTTTTTGCATTGATCCATGTCCCCTGGGGCAGGACCCAGGTCCCCTAACACTTTTTATGACAACAACTTGCATATAAGCCTTTAAAATTAGCACTTTTGATTTCTCCCATAGACTTTTAAAGGGTGTTCCGCGGCATTCGAATTTGCCGCGAACACCCCAAATTGTTCGCTGTTCGGCGAACTTGCGAACAGCCAATGTTCGAGTCGAACATGAGTTCGACTCGAACTGGAAGCTCATCCCTAGTGGGGAGTAGTGTAACTGAAAGTGAACCTGCAGCTGAGAATGATCTGTGTAAAGCTATGTAAATCTCAGGACTGGATGTAAGTCCTTTGTCTGGGGTTTAGCTTTAAAAAATTTATTTCAAATAAAGAAAGCATTAATTGATTTAGAAACAAAACTCATATGACTCAAACTTTTGAATCAACACATTCCATCTAGTTACCTGACTAAGCAGATATGAAACAACAAATTAGAAATGAATGTTCTATAGACTACAAAAGCCCACTCAAGCAGACCTAGCCCAACAACTATAATTACCTAACCAACCGCAATGATTTCTGATGAGCTTAACTCAACTGTGTCCTTTATATCTCATTATCCAATTGCAACATTTCAGCCCACACTTTTTATATCACTGAAATTTAATTTTTAATTTGGTTTTAGTTCTACATGGATGTTGGCTTTTTAACGTTCCAGATGTTTAATTGAAACAAGGGTTTTGAGGCTGATATTGAGCTCCACTGTCATGTGTGTAGCAGAAGTTCTGTATTGGTCTGTCCCTGTCATTCAGTTTTAGTTTTTGGCCCCTATTATTCTTCATGGAACAAGGCTTGCCACACCTTGTGTGCAGTATATAGTCATAACTATGTAGACTGTGTGCTCTTAAAACACCAGATAACTGGGTTGTTATTTTTACAGATGCTTCAGCCAAATGGGCACCAACAGTTTGTCATCTTTAAAAATCTGACAAGTCATCCATTTTACTGACCACCCATAATAACTGTTGCTGAACACAACATGTAATACACTGGAATACAATTGACAGAGCATGGACAAAGAAAATATAAACAAAATAAAATTGCAACTTTTTTTTACAGTTTAGCTTACACAAATAAAATGCAGCCCTATAATACTAGATTTCCTATTATTTTGTCTACCCCTATATAGCATAACCCAAATATTATTAGCAGGCAGGTAAAGACCAGATATTTTTCTAATGATATGATTCTTTCTCTAACATATCCCATAGTTTATAATCCAAATTTTCTGAAATTACTAGATAATAGGAATGAGCTTTAGGTTTGACAAGTACAACCACCTCAAAATATTAGATCCCCTGTTGGCCACTCTTTTAAACCAAACATATTTTATTTAGCGGAGGTAGAACAACCTCCACACTAGTGCTACCAGACCAGGCAGAACTACCACCATGCTAGTGCTGCAAGGCTAGGAAAGGAACATCACCCAGGAACCTCAGTCTGTTTGTTCATAAACAGAATCTGGCCAGTAGCGGCAGTAGTTTTTTTTTATAGTCACTTCTAAAGTGTCAACTCATACTGTACCATAAATTAACATGCAGCTTTAAGGCATTTACCTAAAGCATTTGTGTATTTTCAAAGTTGCCCTTTAAAGAATGCACCGCAGGGGACAACCTCTGCTGAGTTACTTCTGAGAAAGAGAGCACTCAATACACTTCAGTCTGTTGCTTTCCAGCTCCGACCTGTAGTGACACCGACATCTACAGGCGTAGTTTAACTGCACGCAACACAACCAAGTCTGGAACAGAAGCTAATTTAGCCATAGCTTAAATCTGAACTATGTACAGAACAGATGACTCACTAAATGTACATATAAGCGGTAGATTAAAAATCTACCAGTGCTACAAGTAGTTCTAAAACATAAACAATTTTTACCTTAATACATTCTCTGCATTAAGGTAAAAAAAAAAACTTTCCAATGCCTGTGTTCCTCCAGCTATCCCTAAACACTTACCAGAGTCCTTTCTTGATCCAGTGCTGTTCCGCATTCCATCATTCACAGGAGTTTCTGAGAGCAGGGGGAGCCAAAGTCTCCTGCTAATGTCAGTCAAATTCTGTAAAGAGGGAGAGGGAAGCGTGGCTGAGCCATGTTATGTGTGTCTATGGATGTTCAGGAGCATGCCTACATGAGTGCCCCTTCAGCAGCTGGCTTACTAAGGGGGCATGCCACAAGAGGGGGTAAGAGACTGTATAACTACTTTAAAACAATTTAAAGACTCTCTTCAAGCTGAACAATATTTTAAAAATAAAATTTTGCATCAGTACATGTCTGCCATGGCAGTGCTCAGAAATCCATGCAGTTTTCTTAAAACAAAATCTTGAAAATTAGCCTTGAAAAAGGTCAGAAAAAAAAGATTTGGCTCTCTTATGATATGTACACATGGGCTGACTTTTCGGCATCAAAAGTCCGACGGTCTTTCCGACGCAATTTCGACGAACACCAAAGTCCGATGGATTTGTACGTGATGACGTAAGACCGGACTAAAATAAGGAAGTTGATAGCCAGTAGCCAATAGCTGCCCTAGCATCAGTTTTCATCCGTCAGACTAGCATACAGATGAATGGATTTTTCGACCGGACTCAAATCCGTCGGAAAGATTTGAAACATGTTTCAAATCTAAAGTCCGTCTGATTTTTGACTGAAAAGGTCCGTCGGAAGTCCGATGAAGCCCACACACGGTCGGATTGTTCAACGGATTCATTCAGACGGACGAGTTTGGTCAAAAAGTCCGTCTGTGTGTACACGGCATTAGACTTTAATCGAGTTTGGATATATATTCAGGGTTGGCAGACTTCCTGCTGAGTTCACCAAACTATCTGCAAACTGAACTTTGCCCAATTCACAAATCCAAAAAGATATATTGGAACAACCACCTAGCTATTCAAGACCTAATCATCAATAAAGTGTAAATAGCATTACTTAAAGGGTAAATAGCATTACTTAAAGGGTAACTTTACTTTTGTGGGGAAAAATAGCAAATAAAAAATATAGCATATACAATTGCTACATGAGCCATAGTGTAATAGAATGTTATAAAAAAAAAGACCTTTCCATTTCAATCTGCAGCACTGCAATTTTCTGTAAAATTAAATGCAATATGGCAACCTGAGGTTGTTATGTACACCATTGCTGTATGTTACACCACCAGAAATGTAATTTCCTGCATGTATGATTGACTCACTGATTTTCCCAGAAGACTGAACTAGGATACAAGTCCATTTTTAGGCATCCTTTGCAACACAATTTTTTGGTGAGAAAATCCCTAAGGGTTATTTATATATAAGGGGATTTAGACCCTGCAGTTTTCCTCATTAGCACCCTGCAAGTGCATCTGTTGCTTGAAAATGAAAGGCACTGCCATTCAGATTTACATTGTACATTGACATAACCAAACAAACAGCTATTCTTTCAGAGCAACAAAGGGTAGGAATCTGCAACAAAGTTTGCTGAAATCCCTGCAATGCACATTGATCAACCAAAGGGGAATGTTTTTTTTCCTAACAAATGTGGAGTTATTTTTTTAAATTACTATTTAAGCAATTTTTTAGTAAACATTATAATTCTGCCCAACTTGTCTAGGCAGCTTAATTTGACACTACAACACACATTTCCCTGTATGAAGCTATAAAGATTAAAGGCAAATAGGTTGTGCAAGAAAAGTGGCACTGTGTGAGGAAATCCCCACCCCAGAGCTTAGTGAATGTAGTGAAATGTCACTTTTCAGAAGACCTAATAACATTTAAGGGATATAAAAAAAAAAAAAAACTTTGCATGATTGCATTATAGAAGTCAGCAGACCTTCACTTCATTCACATTATAGGTTTGATTCCCCTGCAAAGTGCAACTTTCTTTGCAAAGTGAACAGTCTATTTGTCTTTAGGGGTCTTTGCAGCTGTGGTGGCAACTCTGCACATGCTCAATTTTCAGTGAGTTTCTATGCTGAGCATTTTCTCCCTCTCACATCTGAGCAGCCCATGTGACTATAGAGTCACACATATGGGCACATACACAATAGTAAATGACAGCCCACTCCATCCCTCCCCCTCCATGCCTACTAACCAGCTAAAACACAATGGGGGTGGGATATTACATGTAGATTATTGGGGGAATCACCTCCCTCTACAGAAACTACAAAATGAGAAGAGCCTATAGTGATTTTGCACATTATATTATTTAAGGCACTTGTATCATTTTTTTTTGCACTTTTCTTTTGCACTTTGTACAGGAGTGCTGTTACCACATTGAGATATCTTTGTTTATAGCATCATGAGGGAATACTGGTGTAGCAGCAGATGGGATAGGAGATGTTTTTGTTTGTGTTTCACTGGTACTTTAGTTGAGTTTTGTTCTCTAAGCACAGGAGTTCTCTCTTATAATTACTTTGAAGTTGGCCTAGTTTGCATTATGCAAGAGTAATGCCGCATACACACGATCGGACATTCCGACAACAAACGTTCGGTGTTCGAGCGTGTTGTTGGAAATTTCAACCGTGTGTAGGCTCCATCGAAAAAAATTTCTTGGAATTGCTGACAACAAAAATTTGAGAGCTGGTTCTCAATTTTTACGACAACAAAATCCGTTGTCATAAATTCCGAGCGTGTGTAGACAATTCCGACGCACAAAATTCCACGCATGCTCTGAATCGAGTACGAGATGGTCTGGTAAAACTAGCGTTCGTAATGGAGATAGCACATTCGTCACGCTGCACATTTTTTAATCTTTCAATGCAGCACATTCTCTTCTTCTTTATAATGCTAGAATAATGAAGTTGTTTTGCTGCTGATATTCACACAGAGTTCTGCCAAACTGATTTCTTTATTATTTCTTGTGATCTCATGAATAATCTTTTTTTATTTTTTGCCAGATCTCCAAAATAATGTTTATAATTTTTGTTTATAGTGATATCCTTTTTTTTAACATCAAGATCTCCTGTTTTTTTTTTTCTAGTGATCTCCATAATATTTTTTTTCGTTTTGTGTGTCAAGTTACCATAACACCATTATTATCTTGTATTTTTTAACCTCAAACAGGTTGGTTGGTGTTGGTGTACCTTGTTAATTTGACATTGCATTTTTGAAATGTACCTGCCTACTCACAAACAATATGTCCTTTTTTAATTATAACACATAGCCAATGATTTAAGAAAAAAATAGACATTTATTAGGGGGTCATAACAAAATAAAGAGGAAGGCAACGCTGGATAAACTAGTGAAATTAGTGAAGCCTTTGTACCCCAGGGCACACATCAACTATTTGACATGCAAAATTGGGAGCCTGAGGAGTCCTTTTAATAGGGAGCGCAATCCGGTTCAGGACTCCGTGAGATCAGGAACAGCAGCAGGTGACATATATGTCCCCAGGCTGTGGGCTTACAACAGTCTGCGTCTTTTGCTAGACCAGACTGAACCCAGGCCATCACACTCTTGTCTTCCTTCCACGCTTGCTTCCACACTTGTTCCAAGCTGTGGCTCTGGTGTTGGAGTTGTGGCAGGAGGTGGAGGAGATGGAGGAGGAGGAGGAGGATGGTCCAACTCACACAGGTGGGATTTGCTTGCGAGTTCGCCCCTCAACCCTTTATTTAGGGCCATATATATCACTTCCTCACGAAAGAGGCGTTGGCCCACCTCCATTTCCTGCATTTTGTTGGCAGCCATGCAGGCATAGGCCTCAAGAAGACTGGGGGGTGTTCTGAGGGCTGCAAAAGCCTGCAGAATTAACCCAATTACCAACTCCTCCATGCTCCTCCCCTTCCTGGACCTTTTTAGTTGATGGCCAAGGGGAGGGACCTGGGATTCAGTCAGGCTACTGGGCCCGGCCACCTCCTGGCTGCCACTCACCCTCGCCACCTCCTGGCTGCCACTACCTCCTGGCTGCCACATTCCCCTACCACCTCTTGGCTGCCACTTTACACAGCCTCCTCCTGGCTGAGGCTTTCCTGTGTATGAAAAAGGGACATAGTTTTAGTTTATTTTTCATAAATCACACACAATTTTGAGAAATATAACAATGCTATACCTAACTCAAGCTGGTCTCCTCCACATCTTCTTCCTGGGTGGACGTTGGAAGCCTCAGCTGGGGTGGAAGGAAGAGTGGAAGGAAGGGTTGAGAGTGATGGCCTGATTTCAGTCTGGTCTGACAGATATTGCAGTCTGTCATAGTATCAGAGCCTGGAGACAAAAATGTCATCTGCTGCTGCTCCTGATCTCATGGAATCCTGGACCTTCTTGTGCTCCCTATTATAAGTGCTCCTCAGGCCACCAATTTTGCACTTCAAATAGTTGATGTCTGCTGTGGGGATCTGCGGCTTCACAAATTCCAGCAATTTATCCAGTGCTGCCTTCCTCTTTAGTTGATTTGTATAAAAGGGGTGTTTTGTCTCCCACAGACAGGGCAGCTATCTGTACAAATCAATGAATTGGGGTAGGAAATCATGATCATTGAATCGATCCATTTTCTCTGCAAAACACAACACAAGACAAACCCTAATGTCAGCCTAAACTTTGCATAATCTTGTCCCAATATAGGCCTCAATCTATAAGCAGTATAGGCCACTGATGCTCCAAGTTAAAATTGCACCTTCGTTAGGACAATCAGTGCTTCCGCTACTCCTTCCCTTGCTTACAGATCGTATGTACGTCGCATGCATGTTCCGTTTTATGTACACTGCACATGCGTTAAACTCCGCCCGCCCCTGACCTTCTTTCTAGTCTATTCCCCGCCCCTTCTCCTTTGGCACAGTGGGAGAGCACATGGCGGAGAAAGAACAAGTGCATGAAGACAGCAGCAGCAACGACAAAAGCCCGGAGCCACAAACGTCCCGATCCCAGAGGAGATTCAAGGCCTCTAATATGTCCTTGGGTGAGATGGTGGAGATGGTCAACATCTTGAAGAGGGCCGACTATGATGGGAGGCATGGACCTTACCAAAACCCAAATGTGAGAAAGGCCAAGATCATGGCTAAAGTTGTCTGCATAAGAATTTTGAGGTATGATGATCCAAGGATCAACTGAGGAAATGATGGTCAGACCTCAAATTGAGGGAGCAGGATCAGTACAGAAGGATCAAGAGAGTTCTGCAAAAAAGTAAGTAGTTGTCATGTGTTCCTATTATTATTATTACTTGCATGCTGCTCCATGTGCTTTTCTTTACTGTTGGACAGTTTAAGATGGCAGTTAAAATGGCAAGTTTCAGGTTCGTGGGCACAGTAATTGTTCATAGTAAACATTGTTTGTTCACCCACTAATACAATGTTTTTGGCAGATGCAGGTTAACTACATTTGGTCATGCCTATTTGTAGTCAAAGAAGTTTAGTAGATTATTGTCTAGATGGGTTTGTACTAGAATGAAATGTAAACTTGATTCAGTGTAAGGAGAGGACACTCAGCAGCTGTTTACACATCTGGACGCAGGAGCACTAGTGTGGGACACCAGAACAAACTTTTTAGGGTGTCACACACACGTGCTCCAGTGAATACTAGGGGTGTCTCCATGTGGGAAACATTACCAAAACAGGTAAGTATTGCAGCTTTAAGAAAGGGAAAAAATCATGTCTTCAGCTTGGAACTCTGCCAAAACAGACAATTGTACGACAATTCAGACAATGTTTCATATTCCTATTTCTGCCCTCAAATATCTGTGTGCTAACTATACCTTTTTTATCCACATAGGGGAAAAAAGACTCGGGATGTCAGAGGTCACCAAGGACCCCCAACCTCCTAAAGAAGGGGAAATCCCAAAACCGCAACCTGAGGATGTGGAGGAAGGAGAGGTTTATGAAGTGGGCAAAATAGTGACCACAACAGGTCAGTGTCTGAGACCACAGCTTCAGGTAATAGATGTATGCCTGCATATTTATAATACATGGTGTGCTTTTTTATTTTAGGTGATGTGGATGTTGTGGAAGAAGAAACACACATTGTAAGTGCAAGTGCACATGTCCTCAACGGGGAGATCATGGTGTGCAATCAGGATTAACAGAACATCAAGGAAGACGTCAATGATGTGGAAAAAAGACTCAAAAACATCATTGATGTTTTAGGCAGAATCTAAAACACACCAACATTTTTGAAATTGTTTTTATTTTTCAAACTTTTCTAAAAAATTTTGAAAGCCAAATTTTGAAGATGCACACAGTGTGTCAACATGTGGTATCTGCCATCACGGGATATCAATGTACGTGTTTTGTGCATGCAACCCTTTTCTCGCAACTCAAGTAGGTGAGAGGAAGGGGTTGCACCCCCGAAATATGTCCATTGATCCCCCATGATGGGAGCTAGCACATGTTCACCTTAGGTATTGGATCAGGAGGGAAATCCACATTTTGACTCTCAATTTGTGTGCATCTTCAAAACCCCATCTAATGAAGGCAATATCAACATAGTTTGGACATACCAATGTCGGATATTGCCTTTAATTTATTAAAGTTGAACTTTATAGGTTCCTGAGTTATTTATTGTTTTATGGTTTTAAAAACATGCCTGTTTACCACAAAAAAGGATATTTCTACTGTCCAAAAAAAAAATGTATTCCAAAAATATGTTGGTTTGTTCAAAAACCCTTTTCTAAACGCACATGTGAATGTGCACAGAGTAAAAAAAAATCTACTCAGCAATGTGTGGCTTCTTATTTCAATGCTCAATAGCAGTTTTTTGCTTAAGTTGATGTTTACAAATATGTTGATTTGTTCAAAAGCCCTTTTCTAACGCACATGTGAAAGTGCTTTGAGTAAAATGTTTTCTACTCAACAAAGTGTGGCTTCTTCTTTCAATACTCAATACCAGTTTTTGTAGTTATTTGGTGTTTACAGTGACAATGGGGGTTATTTACTAAAGGCAAATCCACTTTGTGCAAAGTGGATTTGCCTTTTGTAAATAACACCCACAGTGCTTTATAATTTGCATCAATCAGGCCATTTTCATCACTCCAAAAATGTAATTCATGGTACTAAAAATGATGAATATTTTTATCATTAATGCATTACGTACATTAACAACAAAAACAAGGTGTGTGTGTAGCAGACCCACAACATAATAGTTAGCTGAAGAAGAGATAGTCACCTTGTATATCAAAGAAATTACGTTTGCACTATTGAAGAAAATAACCAAAAAAAAAGCCCATTGGATAACCTAGGAGACAGCTGAAAGAAACACAAGCAGTAAATCAAAGAAAATATTTTTCAGTTTAAAATAAAAATGTATTTAAAAAATACATTTATTTAAATACATATAATACTTCCGATTCCGGCGCCGCATGGAGTAGCTGCAGGTCCTCTCAGCTCCCACACCACGATCCAAAAATCTGCTAATAAAACCAGCCAGGGAACCCTCGGGAGTCCCCCTCATACTGATGGACCAGTAAATCCAAAAAACAGTGCTTGATCGACCACGGCCCCAAAGGCCCAGCCACAAATCGAGGCCCCGGTCTCGGCCTTACCGGATCCCACTGCGGACTCCCTGGACATGGAGGTAAGCGGCGACAATGCTCCTCCACCCACACATCTAGCCTTTCTGGCCTCACATCATGCCTCCCCCTCCTCACAGCATGTCTCTCTCTCCCCACACCAGGCAGATGGAAACTCAGAGCGAATAGCCCAGGCTGTGGCTGCGCTTCTATCTCCCATGATAGCTGCCTCAGTGGAGAAAACAGTTAACGCTGGTATGAAACAGCTAAAACAGCAGGAGCAATCTACAGTTTGTGGGAGTCCCTGAATCCCTGCAAGCATCTGCGATCAAAGATCTCTGCACCAGACGCATACCAGAAGCCCTGGGCCTTCCTGGTCCCTGCACAGTTGAGCGAGCATACTGAATGGGAACCATCTCCTCAGAACGCAAAACCCCCCATCCCATCATCGCAAAATACCTAAACTACACTGACAAGGCCACCATCCTACAAAACTTCAGACAGTCCAGATCCCTCCTAGATGGGGCCAAGATCCTGATCTTTGCGAACTATTTCATTTAAGTTTCCAAGAAAAGAAAAGCTTTCCAACAAATATGCATGGAACTCCACCAGCAACAAGTAAAATTCACTCTTGCGTTCCCTGCAATTCTGCGACTCAAAACCCCTAACAGTGATAAGCTCTCCTTCTAAGAACCTTCTGAAACGGAAGTTTTTTTGCACTTACTCCAAGCCTGCTCTCACTCTGACTCTCCCGCCAGAGCCACCCCCATTAATCGCCCTCTGGGCCAAAGAAGCCAGAGGAAGGACTCTCCAAAACACTTCAGACATTCTGGACTCGATCAACGTTACACTCCTCACTGAACAAGTAGAAACTGCCTCCACTCTGATCCAACACGGGCATGTAAAATGTTTTTCTATTTTGGCTATGCTAGCTTACACCTGGACTGTTCCTTCACTAATCCTGTTTTTCCACTGTGCTCATGTTTCTGCCAATGGCCCTACTGCTCTACCGCCCCCCCATACATGAGCCGATCCTGCTGGACTTGGCAGCATTATACACATGGGCGCTCTTCCGACATGGTACTCGGATCGTGCATGGGAGCTGTCTTCTACAGTGACTTCATGTAGAATAAAGTGAAGTACTCTCAATATTTTGTAGTTTGCTTCTTCCATGCATCTCCCTTCCCAACCTCCTCCCAACCCCAAATGCACCTGTCTAATGCTAGCCTCCGCACGTCAGATGCTTTGGCACCACATCTCAGTCAAATTACCTCACCCCACACTATTCACATACTGTCTCTTGCCAGACCTATCCCTGATGCACCTTTAATACTAGGGATGAGCTGAACACCCCCCGTTCAGTTTGCACCAGAACCTGCGAACAGACCGAAAATTTGCACGAATGTTAGAACCCCATTGGCATCTATGGGACTCGAACGTTTGAAATCAAAAGTGCTCATTTAAAGGCTAGTTTGCATGGTATTGTCCTAAAAAGGGTTTGGGGACCCTGGGTCCTGCCCCAGGGGACATGTATCAATGCAAAAAAACTTTTAAAAACTGACGTTTTTTCAGGAGCAGTGATTTTAATGATGCTTAAAGTAAAAAATATTCCTTTAAATATCGTACCTGGGGGGTGTCTATAGTATACCTGTAAAGTGGCGCGTGTTTCCCGTGCTTAGAACAGTCCCTGCACAAAATGTCATTTTTAAAGGAAAAAAGTCATTTAAAACTGCTTGTGGCTTTAATGTAATGTCGTGTCCTGGCAATATGGATGAAAATCAGTGAGACAAACGGCATGGGTACCCCCCAGTCCATTACCAGGCCCTTTGGGTCTTGTATGGATATTAAGGGGAACCCCGCACCTAAATTAAAAAAGGAAAGGTATGGGGCCCCCAGGCCCTATATACTCTGAACAGCAGTATATAGGCTATGCAAACAAGACAGACACTGTAGGTTTGTTGTTAAGTAGAATCTGTTTGTAATTTTGAACTGGTACATTTTTAACGTGTTTAGCTCCAGCTAAAAAATCTATTTTAAGCTTTTTGGAAAACATAGGGAAGGGTTATCACCCTTGTGACATTTGTTTTGCTGTCTGTGCTCCTCTTCAGAAGATTTCACCTCACTTTTTGTCCCAATGACAAATGTTTTTTGAAAATTTGGGTTTTTGAAACAAGGATTGGTGATAAAGCATCAGTGGAAAGGAGAAAAGTTTTTCCTATATTAACTCTTACAGGAGAGAATTTCCCTTCCTAGGGGTAGATTTCATCTCACTTCCTCTTGTCTTCTTCCGTTTGCAAGTAGGAGTTGTTTGTAAGTTGGATGTTTGAAAGTAGGGGCCTGGCCTATATACCCTATATACCCAGCAGAAATTTGGGCCTTTGTTGTTGTGGCCACAACACTGTAAGCCCTCACAGGGCCCTGCTGTGAAATATTACATCAAGAATTGTAATTGCATGCCCCTGTTTAACAGGGGCAGAAAAATTGGGCCTTTGGTGGTGGTGGTGGTGCTGGTGCCACAACACCGTAAGTCCTCACAGATACTCTTGGTGGACGCAGAAATGGGCCCCGCTGTGAAATATTAGATCAAGAATTGTAATTACATGCCCCTGTTGAACAGGGGCTGAAAAATTGGGCCTTTGGTGGTGGTGCTGGTGCCACAACACTGGAACCCCTCACAGATGCTCTAGTTGGAGCGCAGGAACTGGCCCTGCTGCAAAGAATTGCATCAAAAATTGTAATTACAGGCCCCTGTTAAACAGGGGCTGAAAAATTGGGCCTTAGGCACTGGTGCTGGTGCCACAACACAGCAACCCCTCACAGATATTCTAGTTGGAGCACAGGAACTAGCCCTGCTGCAAAGAATTGCATCAGAAACTGTAATTACAGGCCCCTGTTAAACAGGGGCTGAAAAATGGGGCCTTAGGCACTGGTGCTGGTGCCACAACACTGCAACCTCTCACAAATACTCTAGTTGGAGCGAAGGAACTAGCCCTGCTGCAAAGAATTGCATGACAAATTGTAATTACATGCCCCTGTTAAACAGGGGCTGAAAAATTGGGCCTTAGGCACTGGTGCTGGTGCCACAACACTGCAACCCCTCATAGATACTCTAGTTGGAGCGCAGGAACTAGCCCTGCTGCAAAGAATTGCATGAAAAATTGTAATTACATGCCCCTGGTGGCAGGACTGGCGGCGCCCAGAACCAAAAATGTTCTTACAAGCTATCATCATGATCATTGAGGAGGAAGAGGATAATTACTCAGTATAACAGGATAGTGACTCAGCATCAGCATAGGCAGTCTTTGAAGGGATCTGACATTTCAAAAAAATGTATTTGGTTACATCAGCATCAGGTGCTTGGTAGCTGGTGGTGATCCAAGACTGATTCATTTTTATGAAGGTCAGTCGATCGACCGAGTCGGTGGACAGATGCACCCTGTGATCGGTTACAAAGCCTCCAGCAGCACTGAATGTGCTTTCCGAAAGAATGCTGGATGCAGGACAGGCCAGTAGCTCAATTGCATACTGTGCAAGCTCTGGCCAGTGATCCATCCTCAAGACCCAGTAACCCAGAGGATTTTCGGTGGGAAAGGTGTCCAAGTCAGATCTTGCCCCTAGGTATTCCTGCACCATGTAAAACAGACGCTGGCGATGGTGCTGGAACGCTGGAACTGATCATACCTTGGGGCTGCGGACTAAAAAATTGTCTGAACGCATCAGTCAGATGGCCACCTTCTCCACCGCTCCTTCTTTGACTGACTGAAGCCTCAGCAACACGTTGTCCAGAAACAGGAGTTTGTAACCTCCCAGTCTCTGGGAACGCATTGCACAGACCTTTCTGCAAGGCCTCCTGAAGATGTTTTATCCTCTGCTCCCTCTGTGACGGCAATATAAGGTGAGCAACCTTACCCTTGTAACGTGGATCAAGGAGGGTTGAAAGCCAGTATTGTTCCTTCTCCTTGATACCACGAATACGAGGATCCTTCCACAGGCTTTGCAGGATCAGGGAGGCCATGCAGCGCAGGTTTGCTGAGGCATTCGGTCTGGAGTCCTCTGGGTCACTAAGGGCGATATGATCCACAGCCACCTCCTCCCAGCCACGTACAAGTCCATGTGTTTCTTGGGACTGTAAATGATCCCTTAAAGACTGCTACTGATGCTGAGTGCCAGGCTCCACCTCCATACTGACACAATCCTCCTCCTCCTCCTCCTCTTCCTGTGTAAATGGCGGGCATGCAGGAACACTGTCTGGATAAAGTGGGCCTTGAGAGTTTGTTCTGCCTCAAGTGCCCTGTCCATTATTCCATGCAGCGTGTGCTCCAACAGGTGGACAAGGGGGACAGTGTCACTGATGCATGCACTGTCACTGCTCACCATCCTTGTGGCCTCCTCAAATGGTGACAGGACAGTGCATGCATCCCTGATCATTGCCCACTAGTGTGGGGAAAAAAAAACAAGCTCCCCTGACCCTGTCCTGGTACCATAGTCGCACAGGTACTCATTGATGGCCCTCTGCTGCGTGTGCAGCCGCTGCAGCATGGCCAATGTTAAGTTCCACCTGGTGGGCATGTCACAGATTAGGCGGTTCCTGGGCAGGTTAAATTCCTTTTGGAAATCTGCCAGCCGAGCACTGGCATTATATGACCGGCAGGAAATGTACACAGACTTTCCTGGCCTGCCTCAGGACATCCTGTAAGCCTGGGTACCTGCCCAAGAACCGCTGCACCACCAAGTTAAGGACTAGAGCCAAACAAGGCACATGGGTCAGTTGTTGGTTCCATTGTCGCAAACCACCATTCCTGCCTTAAGTTGGCGTGGCGTCAACCACCTCTGAACCTGCCCCTGCAGAGCTGACAGAACCTCTGCCCCAGTGTTGCTCCTGTCCCCCAAGCACACCAGCTCAAGCACCACATGGCATCTTTTGGCCTGCATACTTGCGTAGCCCCTTGAATGCCTACGGAGCACCGCTGGTTCCGAGGACAAAGAACAGGAAGAGGCCATGGAGGAAGAAGAAGAGGAGGGGGTGGAGGAGAAAGGTGTGTCAGAATCATTAGTAGTGGCATTTTGGAGGCGTGGTGGCGAAACATACTCAAACACTACTGCACCTTGTCCTGCATCCTTCCCAGCTGCCAGCAGAGTCACCCAATGCGCGGTGAAACTTAGGTAACGTCCCTGTCCATGCCTGTTGGACCATGAGTCAGCGGTAATATGCACCTTACCGCTGACCGCCCTGTCCAGCGAGGCATGGACATCACCTTGCACATGCCAGTAGAGAGCCGGAATCACCTTCCGTGAGAAAAAGTGGCGTTTGGGTACCTGCCCCTGAGGAACCGCACATTCCACAAACTCACAGAAGGGGGCAGATTCTACCGACTGAAAAGGTAGCAGTTGAAGTGCTAGAAATTTTGCCATGCTAGCATTCAACCGCTGGGCATGTGGATGGCTGGGAGCATACTTCTTTCGGCGGTGCAGCAGCTGGGGCAGGGAAATTTGCCTGGTACAATCTGACGTTGGTGTAGATTGCCCACAAGTACTTGGCTGTGACACACCTAATTCTACACCTTCATTCCTCTCAGTGCAGGTCTCAGAGAGGACTGAAGGTATACTGGGGTTGGAGATCTCAGCTGATGAGAAGCAAGGAGAGGTCCTCTTTGTTCTTTGGTGTGGGTCTTTTAGATACGCAAACGCATGTCAGGTCAACATATGTCTGGTCAAGCATGTGGTTCCCAAGCAGGAGATGTTTTTGCCACGCGAGATACGCTTGAGACATATGTTGCAAATAGCAGCAGTGCCATCTGATTCATTGGTCTCAAAAAAGGCCCACACCGAAGATCTTTTGGAATAACGCGCAGAGACAGCAGCGCCCTGCACATGCGACACTTTGTGGTGTTATGTAGTCAGTGTGCTGCCCTTAGGCTGGCCCCTGGAGGGCATCCTGCCTTGTTGGTGATGTGCCTCCTCCTCTCTCCTATCAGGCAATCACATTGAGTCAGTGACCTCATCATCCCCTCCCTCCTCATCACTGGAGCAAACCTGGCAGTGTGCTGCAGCAGGGGGAGCATGACTGCCAGATTGCTGTCCTTCTTGGGTACCCCCTCTGTCTGTGCTCACGTTACTGCCTTCATCTAGCTCAGTATCATCATCAGAGCTTTCTAAATGCTGGGCATCCTCCTGGAGCATGTACCCAACACTGTGGTCAAACAGTTCGAGGGACAACTCAGGAGGACATGGTGGGGTAGGGAAGGAGTCACTGATGCCATTGAGCCGAGGGAAGAGGCAGCTGCTTTGCCAGACAAGGTACCCTGAGCATGGGTGAGAGAGGATGAGGAGGATGAGGACAGCTTGGTCATCCTCTCGACCAAGTCTTCCGCATGTTGCGCCTCAACACGGTGGGCTGCTGAAAAAAAGGCCAAGCATGTTCAGCGGCCACGTGCTGATGAAGATGCACCATTTCCACGACCAGCACTGTTCCCTCTAGACACAGAGCCTGCTTGCCATCTTTTATTGGCATGTGACTGTCTGCCTCTCCTTGTTGGCCTCCCAGACATACTAATGGCCTGCAGTGAGACGTAGCTGCACTAATCTGGGATATATATATATATATATATATATATATATATATATATATATGCTGATACAGCAGCTAGCAAAATCACCTGCCTGCCTGTAGTATGAGAACACCACCAATCTTCTACAGGTAGCTTTAGCTGAACACTGTGCAGAGGTTGCACTAGACTAACGTGTAAATAATGTAGCTGCCTGCAGTAGTGATAGGATCAGGAAAACACCACCAACCTTCTACAGGTAGCTTTAGCTGAACACTGTGCAGAGGTAGCACTAGACTATCGTGTAAATAATGTATCTGCCTGTGGTAGTGATAGGATCAGGAAAACACCACCAACCTTGTACAGGTAGCTTTAGCTGAACACTGTGCAGAGGTCGCACTGCACTAACGTGTAAATAATGTAGCTGCCTGAGGTAGTGATAGAATCAGAAAAACGCACCAACCTTCTACAGGTAGCTTTAGCTGAACACTGTGCAGAGGTTGCACTAGACTAACGTGTAAATAATGTAGCTGCCTGCGGTAGTGATAGGATCAGGAAAACACCACCAACCTTCTACAGATATCTTTAGCTGAACACTGTGAAGAGGACACACTAGACTAATGTGTAAATAATGTAGATGCCTGTGGTAGTGACAGGATCAGGAAAACACCACCAACCTTCTAAAGATAGCTTTAGCTGAACACTGTGCAGGGGATGCACTACACTAACGTTAAAATAATGTAGCTGCCTGCGGTAGTGATAGGATCAGAAAAACACCACCAACCTTCTACAGATAGCTTTAGCTGAACACTGTGAAGAGGACGCACTAGACTAACGTGTAAATAATGTAGCTGCCTGCGGTAGTGACAGGATCAGGAAAACACCACCAACCTTCTAAAGATAGCTTTAGCTGAACACTGTGCAGAGTTCACAATACACTAACGTGTAAATAATGTAGCTGCCTGCGGTAGTGATAGGATCAGGAAAACACAACCAACCTTCTACAGATAGTTTAGCTGAACACTGTGAGGAGGACGCACTAGACAAACATTAAAATAATGTAGATCCCTGCGGTAGTGATAGGATCAGGAAAACACCACCAACCTTCTACAGGTAGCTTTCACTGAACACTGTGCAAAGGTCGCACTAGACTAACGTGTAAATAATGTAGCTGCCTGCGGTAGTGATAGGATCAGGAAAAAAACACTAACCTTCTACAGGTAGCTTTAGCTGAACACTGTGCAGAGGTCGCACTAGACTAACATGTAAATAATGTAGCTGCCTGCGGTAGTGATAGGATCAGGAAAACACCACCAACCTTCTACAGGTAGCTTTAGCTGAACATTGTGCAGAGGACGCACCACACTAATGTTAAAATAATGTAGCTTCCTGCTGTAGTGATAGGATCAGGAAAACACAACCAACCTTCTACAGATAGCTTTAGCTGAACAATGTGCAGAGGACGCACTACACTAATATTAAAATAATGTAGCTTCCTGCTGTAGTGGTAGGATCAGGAAAACACCACCAACCTTCTACAAGTAGCTTTAGCTGAACACTGTGCAGAGGTCGCACTAGACTAACGTGTACATAATGTAGCTGCCTGCGGTAGTGATAGGATCAGGAAAACACCACCAACCTTCTACAGGTAGCTTTAGCTGAACACTGTGCGGAGGACGCACTACACTAACGTTAAAATAATGTAGCTGCCTGCGGTAGTGATAGGATCAGGAAAACACCACCAACCTTGTACAGGTAGTTTTAGCTGAACACTGTGCAGAGGTCGCACTAGACTAACGTGTAAATAATGTAGCTGCCTGCGGTAGTGATAGGATCAGGAAAATACCACCAACCTTCTACAGGTAGCTTTAGCTGAACACTGTGCAGAAGACGCACTACACTAACGTTAAAATAATGTAGCTGTTTGCGGTAGTGATAGGATCAGGAAAACACCACCAATCTTCTACAGGTAGCTTTAGCTGAACACTGTGCAGAGGACACACTACACTAATGTTAAAATAATGTAGCTTCCTGCTGTAGTGGTAGGATCAGGAAAACACCACCAACATTCTATAGATAGCTTTAGCTGAACACTGTGAAGAAGATGCACTACACTAACATTAAAATAATGTAGCTCCCTGTGGTAGTGATAGGATAAGGAAAACACCACCAACCTTCTACAGGTAGCTTTAGCTGAACACTGTGCAGAGGTCACACTAGACTAACGTGTAAATAATGTAGCTGCCTGCTTTAGTGATAGGATCAAGAAAACACCACCAACCTTCTGCAGGTAGCTATAGCTGAACACTGTGCAGAGGACGCACTACACTAACGTTAAAATAAAGTAGCTGCCTGTGCTAGTGATACGATCAGGAAAACACCACCAACCTTCTACAGGTAGCTTTAGCTGAACACTGTGAAGAGGACACACTAGACTAACGTGTAAATAATGCAGCTGCCTGCGATAGTGATAGGATCAGGAAAACACCACCAACCTTCTAAATACAGCTTTAGCTGAACAGTGTGCAGAGGACGCACTACACTAATGTTAAAATAATGTAGCTGCCTGCAGTGGTGATAGGGTCAGGAAAACACCACCAACCTTGTACAGGTAGCTTTAGCTGAACACTGTGCAGAGGTCGCACTACACTAACGTGTAAATAACGTAGTTGCCTGCGCTAGTGATAGGATCAGGAAAACACCACCAACCTTGTACAGGTAGATTCAGCTGAACACTGTGCAGAGGTCGCACTAGACTAACATGTAAATAATGTAGCTGCCTGCGGTAGTGATAGGATCAGGAAAACACCACCAACCTTCTGCAGGTAGCTATAGCTGAACACCGTGCAGAGGACACACTACACTAACGTTAAAATAATGTAGCTGCCTGTGCTAGTGATAGGATCAGGAAAACACTACCAACCTTCTACAGGTAGCTTTAGCTGAACACTGTGAAGAGGACACACTAGACTAACGTTAAAATAATGTAGCTGCTTGCGGTAGTGATAGGATCAGGAAAACACCACCAACCTTCTACAGATATCTTTAGCTGAACACTGTGAAGAGGACACACTAGACTAATGTGTAAATAATGTAGCTGCCGGCAGTAGTGATAGGATCAGGAAAACACCACCAATCTTCTACAGGTAGCTTTAGCTGAACACTGTGCAGAGGTCGCACTAGACTAACGTGTAAATAATGTAGCTGCCTGCGGTAGTGATAGGATCAGGAAAACACCACCAACCTTCTAAAGATAGCTTTAACTAAACACTGTGCAAAGGACGCACTACACTAACATTAAATTAATGTAGCTGCCTGTGCTAGTGATAGGATCAGGAAAACACCACCAACCTTCTACAGGTAGCTTTAGCTGAACACTGTGAAGAGGACACACTAGACTAACGTGTAAATAATATAGCTGCCTGCGGTAGTGATAGGATCATGAAAACACCACCAATCTTCTGCAGGTAGCTATAGCTGAACACTGTGCAGAGGACGCACTACACTAACGTTAAAATAAAGTAGCTGCCTGTGCTAGTGATAGGATCAGGAAAACACCACCAACCTTCTACAGGTAGCTTTAGCGGAACACTGTGAAGAGGACACACTAGACTAACGTGTAAATAATGCAGCTGCCTGCGGTAGTGATAGGATCAGGAAAACACCACCAACCTTCATCAGGTAGCTTTAGCTGAACACTGTGCAGAGGACACACTACACTAATGTTAAAATAATGTAGCTAACTGCTGTAGTGGTAGGATCAGGAAAACGCCAAAAACATTCTATAGATAGCTTTAGCTGAACACGGTGAAAAGGATGCACTACACTAACATTAAAAAAATGTAGCTCCCTGTGGTAGTGATAGGATAAGGAACACACCACCAACCTTCTACAGGTAGCTTTAGCTGAACACTGTACAGAGGTCACACTAGACTAACGTGTAAATAATGTAGCTGCCTGCGGTAGTGATAGGATCAGGAAAATACCACCAACCATCTGCAGGTAGCTATAGCTGAACACCGTGCAGAGGACGCACTACACTAACATTAAAATAATGTAGCTGCCTGTGCTAGTGATAGGATCAGGAAAACACTACTAACCTTCTACAGGTAGCTTTAGCTGAACACTGTGAAGAAGACACACTAGACTAACGTGTAAATAATGTAGCTGCCTGCGGTAGTGATAGGAACAGGAAAACACCACCAACCTTCTACAGATAGCTTTAGCTGAACACTGTGAAGAGGACACACTAGACTAATGTGTAAATAATGTAGCTGCCTGCGGTAGTGATAGGATCAGGAAAACACCACCAACCTTTTACAGGTAGCTTTAGCTGAACACTGTGCAGAGGACACACTACACTAATGTTAAAATAATGTAGCTTCCTGCTGTAGTGGTAGGATCAGGAAAACACCACCAACATTCTATAGATAGCTTTAGCTGAACACTGTGAAGAGGATGCACTACACTAACATTAAAATAATGTAGCTTCCTGTGGTAGTGATAGGATAAGGAAAACACCACCAACCTTCTACAGGTAGCTTTAGCTGAACACTGTGCAGAGGTCACACTAGAATAACGTGTAAATAATGTAGCTGCCTGCGGTAGTGATAGGATCAAGAAAACACCACCAACCTTCTGCAGGTAGCTATAGCTGAACACTGTGCAGAGGACGCACTACACTAACGTTAAAATAAAGTAGCTGCCTGTGCTAGTGATAGGATCAGGAAAACACCACCAACCTTCTAAATACAGCTTTAGCTGAACAGTGTGCAGAGGACGCACTACACTAATGTTAAAATAATGTAGCTGCCTGCAGTGGTGATAGGGTCAGGAAAACACCACCAACCTTGTACAGGTAGCTTTAGCTGAACACTGTGCAGATGTCGCACTACACTAACGTGTAAATAACGTAACTGCCTGCGCTAGTGATAGGATCAGGAAAACACCACCAACCTTGTACAGGTAGATTCAGCTGAACACTGTGCAGAGGTCGCACTAGACTAACATGTAAATAATGTAGCTGCCTGCGGTAGTGATAGGATCAGGAAAACACCACCAACCTTCTGCAGGTAGCTATAGCTGAACACCGTGCAGAGGACACACTACACTAACGTTAAAATAATGTAGCTGCCTGTGCTAGTGATAGGATCAGGAAAACACTACCAACCTTTTACGGGTAGCTTTAGCTGAACACTGTGAAGAGGACACACTAGACTAACGTTAAAATAATGTAGCTGCCTGCGGTAGTGATAGGATCAGGAAAACACCACCAACCTTCTACAGATAGCTTTAGCTTAACACTGTGAAGAGGACACACTAGACTAATGTGTAAATAATGTAGCTGCCTGCGGTAGTGATAGGATCAGGAAAACACCACCAACCTTCTACAGGTAGCTTTAGCTGAACACTGTGCAGAGGTCGCACTAGATTAACGTGTAAATAATGTAGCTGCCTGTGCTAGTGATAGGATCAGGAAAACACTACCAACCTTCTACAGGTAGCTTTAGCTGAACACTGTGAAGAGGACACACTAGACTAACGTGTAAATAATGCAGCTGCCTGGGGTAGTGATAGGATCAGGAAAACACCACCAACCTTCTAAATACAGCTTTAGCTGAACAGTGTGCAGAGGACGCACTACACTAATGTTAAAATAATGTAGCTGCCTGCAGTGGTGATAGGGTCAGGAAAACACCACCAACCTTGTACAGGTAGCTTTAGCTGAACACATTGCAGAGGTCGCACTACACTAACGTGTAAATAACGTAACTGCCTGCGCTAGTGATAGGATCAGGAAAACACCACCAACCTTCTACAGGTAGCTTTAGCTAAACACTGTGCAGAGGTCGCACTAGACTAACATGTAAATAATGTAGCTGCCTGCGGTGGTGATAGGATCAGGAAAACACCACCAACCTTCTACAGGTAGCTTTAGCTGAACACTGTGAAGAGGACACACTAGACTAACGTGTAAATAATGTAGCTGCCTGCGGTAGTGATAGGATCATGAAAACACCACCAATCTTCTGCAGGTAGCTATAGCTGAACACTGTGCAGAGGACGCACTACACTAACGTTAAAATAAAGTAGCTGCCTGTGCTAGTGATAGGATCAGGAAAACACCACCAACCTTCTACAGGTAGCTTTAGCTGAACACTGTGAAGAGGACACACTAGACTAACGTGTAAATAATGCAGCTGCCTGCGGTAGTGATAGGATCAGGAAAACACTACCAACCTTCTAAAGACAGCTTTAGCTGAACACTGTGCAGAGGACGCACTACACTAATGTTAAAATAATGTAGCTGCCTGCAGTAGTGATAGTATCAGGATAACACCACCAACCTTGTACAGGTAGCTTTAGCTGAACACTGTGCAGAGGTCGCACTACACTAACGTGTAAATAACGTAGCTGTCTGCGCTAGTGATAGGATCAGGAAAACACCACCAACCTTCTACAGGTAGATTTAGTTGAACACTGTGCAGAGGTCGCACTAGACTAACATGTAAATAATGTAGCTGCCTGCGGTAGTGATAGGATCAGGAAAACACCACCAACCTTCTGCAGGTAGCTATAGCTGAACACCGTGCAGAGGACGCACTACACTAACGTTAAAATAATGTAGCTGCCTGTGCTAGTGATAGGATCAGGAAAACACTACCAACCTTCTACAGGTAGCTTTAGCTGAACACTGTGAAGAGGACACACTAGACTAACGTTAAAATAATGTAGCTGGGGGAGATGACGTGAGGCGTCAGCTGGGAGGGGAGGAGCTGTCTGTGTGTCAGTGAATCGGCGTCTCGGCGGCCTCGTCAGCTGGATGAGCTGCCACAAGGACGGGAACAGCGAAGAAGTTGATACCCGGTATCGGATGAGCGAGCCGGGTTGCAGCGGCACGGCGCTGATAAGGGGTCGGCTGTGTCATACCCGGGAGACGCTGGCGGGCTTCTTTCTGTCCCTTCGTCTCTCCCTCTGAGCCCGATGGTGACGGCGGGAGGGGGAGGATCCGGCTGACCCGCTCCACTCACCCACCTCTCCGATCGAGCACCCCACAGGCCTATTGTGCCATAAAGGAAAGCAAAGCAGCAAGCAGCAGGGAAGCCTCCATCTAAATTAAGCTACACAGAAGGCGGTAAACTGGTAAGAGATACGCCTTTCTATGGAATCCTGAGGTAAGAAAACACTAAGAATGAGTGGAACTTTAAGGTATGACAGCACCTAAACAGCACAAAAGGGGTCACCGTTTTTTACTGGAATCTGAGGTTTATTCAGCTACTACTGAAAGATTGCAAACTGACATCCATACCTGATGCATATGCAGATATTATCCTAGTTACCATATACCATAGTGAAATCGAGTTGTCTTTACACCGTATGAGTTCACTGTGAATTTAGGTGTTTCCGCTGGCAGTCTATAATCGGCGGTAAACTGAAGGCATAACAACACTGATGCATACTGTGTTTTAGGTATATATAATAGGAAGTCACTATCGGTGACGGAGACACCCTAGTACACGGCAATATTTTCCTATGATAACCTTAAAGTAATAAAGAAAATCTTGAAGGGGTATTCCCAGGACCATACAGAAGGGTCAACTTAAATGGGAGTAAGTGTTCACGAATCAGTGATTGGCCCCCTGGTATATTGGTAACTCACTAGGATATTGGTCTGTGGAGCTAAGACAACCACCTGGATAAATCCCAAGACGTGCTTGCTTGCTTAAAGGGATATTGTGATATTGAGGCTATGAGGGGATAAATATAAGAGGACCCAGGATATCGATCATAAATACATTCATCCGGGCTGGCTGAGATCTCGTACATTCCTAGAAATGTTGCAAGATACTCAATAAAATACGGGACATTTAACTCGATCCAGGACATAACAACTATTTAATACTTCCTTCTCTTCCTGCCTTTTTCTTTTTTGAGATGGATTGCTACCTTTACTCCCTGGTTCTTGTCATAGTCAGGTGGAATCGCATAAGACAGGCAGCATATGTCGCACCTGGTATTATTTTTCTCCTTTCTCTGTTATTAGGTATAGAAACAAGCGATTTAGCCGGTCTCTACTCAAAGATAAGGGTGATAGCTAAAGTAACTGGGGTCTGGAGGAGTAAAATACAAATTCGGAAAAGATATTTACAAACCTGAGAACGGGGGAAAGGTAAGGGGGTAAGAAAGGGAAAACAGAGGGAGGAAGGGAAAGAGGAAAAAAAACTCGCCCTAGTATAGGATCACTGAAGATTTGCCCCAGTGACAGTCCAAGGGCTTTAAATCTATTCTATAGACCTCCCTGAGAGAAATAATGAGCAGAAATACAACCAAAGCAGGAAAAGGGGCCCCTCCGAAGACACCAAAGGACAATATCTCCGGCAGTATAAGTGGGAGCTCAATTAAACAATACTTAGCCACCGGGGGTAGCCCGGGGGGCGCCCACCAAGAAGCTCAATTGTCTACCGCGCCAGACAAGAAGAAGAGAGGCCAGACTGAAAAGAGGGACCAGACTCCCAATCAATCTAGAGAGTCATCATTAGTTGAAAACCCACAAGAGTCATCCAGAATGACGGAACCTCGACAGGAACTAGAACCCCCCTCAAAAAAAGAAATGGCGGAGATGTTTAAAGCACTTGAAGAACTGATTAAAACTGAAATTAGTAACTTGAGGACAGATCTAGGAAACCTATTGGCTAGAGTGGAGAAGGCAGAAGATACAATGGACCAACAAGAGCGCGAGATCTCGGATTTAAAAAAATCAAATTAAAACAACGCAACAAAATCAGATAAAAATTTGCTATAGAATTGAGGACCAGGAGAATAGAAGCCGCAGACAGAACCCGAGAATCCGAGGAGTGCCGGAAAAAAGTGGGGAGGACCTGAGGAATATAGTAGCGGACATCTTCTCCCCACTTTTGGAGTTGAGAGGAGAGGACTTTCCAAAATTAGAACGGGTGCATCGAATAGGTAGACTAGATACTAGCCGAACAGAAAGAAGCCGTGACATAATTGTCAGGTTTAGATTCTATACAGATAAAGAGAAAATATGGAGAAAATTGAGGGGGCAAACCCCACTTCCATATGAAGAGGCTAATATTCAAGTTTTCGCAGACTTGGCCAAGGATACACTATTGAGAAGACGCCTGTTGAAACCCCTCTTGGAGCAAATGATAACCCAGAACATAAAATACTCATGGGGATTCCCGGCCTGCCTAATTGGTAGCAAAGAGGGTAGAACGGCCAGGCTAAGATTCCCTGATGAGTTGGAAGATTTCTGTGGGAGATTAGGCTTGCGGGTGCCCGCGACGTTAAATTGGTCCATTGAAAGCTGGATGGAGCTAGGGATAGGGGTGGTGTGAGTGGAGGGGGGGAGTTGGGGGGGGGGGCGGAATGGGGAAAAATGATTTACAAAAGAAGGAGCAATCCCAGATTGTAACAAGGAGCTGACTATAACATCCCACCGCCGAGACAGTGACGACCAAGTAGCGGGCACGCTGACAGCTCCACCTTAGGAGGTGGAGACCAAATGAAGGTTCACGATATACGGGATCCACTTTGGTCTGAGGGTCTAGAGATGACCAGAAAGGGGGAAGGGGGGCGGACTGGGGGGAGGGGAAGGGATGGGGTGAAAGGGGGGGGAAATATGGGTATCTCTCCAAGGTCTAAGATAGAACGGGGTGAAATGGAGGCAGTGAAATGACACCAAATACAATAAAATGTATAACGTATAACGTCAAGGGTCTAAATATGGCCAACAAAAGAAGAAGTATCTTCAATGAGCTCAGACTGCTTGGACCAGAGGTGGTGTTCCTCCAGGAAACACATATTTCACATCAATCTAGATTGAGATTATTCTCGAGTGAATACCCGGTCTGGTACCAAGGAGATACTATCTCAAGTAGATGAAGGGGGGTGGCCATCGGATTTGCAAAAAATACTAGGTTTGTGTTAGAAGAGAGATTAGTTGATACAGAAGGTAGATATATATTCCTAAGAGGTAGACTATATGAAAAAGAATATACACTGGCTAACATCTATGCGCCTAATAAGAACCTGATAGAATACGTAGCAAAAATCCTGGAGAAATTAACGAAGTTTAGACAAGGGCACTTGATATTAATGGGGGACTTTAACTTCTGCATGGACCCGCGACTAGATAGTACGGCTCGGGCACAGGCGCGGAACAGTGTACAAGTAAGTAAGATTAAGCAAAAGATCACCAGCCTACAGCTGGTGGATATATGGAGAGTGCAACACCCAAGGGGAAGGGATTACACATTCTACTCGCCTGTGCACGAGTCGTACTCCCGGATCGATTATGGACTGATAGACCATAGAGAAATAGAAAAGGTGGTAGATTCCTGGATAGGTAACATAACATACTCAGACCACGCACCACTGACTATAGAAATAAAAATAGGTGAAAAGAGTAGACCCCTGGGGCAATGGCGCTTAAATGAAGACCTGATAAGCGGGGACGAAGGGTTCAATAGAATTAGTAAAGAGCTAAGGGACTACTTTGTGCGTAATGACACGGGAGAAGTATCTGGGTCCACCTTGTGGCAGGCCCATAAAGTCTATATAAGGGGTGTATTAATCGAGACAAGGGCAAGGAAGAAGAAAGAGAGAGGAGAAAAAACCCAAAAACTAAGAGAGGAACTGGCCACACTAGAACAGAAACACAAGGCTCAAATAGGACAACCCACCCCTGCGCTATATAAACACTTAGTCATCAAAAGAGCGGAGCTAAAAACTTTAATGGAACAAGAAGTAAGAGCAAAGTGCAGAAAGATAATGGGTGACAGGTATCGCTGGGTCAATAAGCTGGGCAAGCTTTTAGCGAACATAGTGCAAAAACGGAAAGCGAGGAATTTTATAGAAAAAATCCAGACCAAAGAGGGACAAATCAAGTACTCTTCTAAAGAAGTAGCGGAGGTTTTCAAAAATTATTACCAAGAACTATATGCAGTACACAAACAGGACACCACGATTAAAAATACGAGTGAGAGAATAAAAAATTACTTAGGGAAGGCAGGATTACCTAAAATCCCAGAAACCGAAAGAGAGTACATGGAAGCCCCAATCACCGAAGAGGAAATAAGAAAAGCAATAGCAGGCATGGCATCCGGGAAAAGCCCTGGCCCGGACGGATTTACATTAACCTATTACAGGAAATTTAAAGAAATACTGATTCCTAGGATGTGCCAGTACTTTAATGGGTTGGAAGGGGACTATGACATGAGCCAGGAGGCCTTAAAGGCCTCGATTACGGTTATCCTGAAGGAGGGAAAAGAAAAAACACTCTGCTCAAGTTATCGCCCTATCTCCCTTCTCAATATTGATACAAAACTTTACGCTAAAATATTGGCCGAGAGGTTAAAGGGATCATTGAATGCCCTGGTCAATCCAGATCAGGTGGGCTTTATTACTAAAAGGGAAGGGAAGGACAATGGGGTCAGGACATTACCCCAGGGCTACTACTGTCGGTTGATGCCGAAAAGGCCTTTGACAGGGTAGACTGGGGGTTCATGTTCCAGACCCTGGAGATCATGGGTCTGGGTCCCAAAATGTACCAGAGGATTAAAACTTTATACCACCACCCGACGGCAATGGTGGCGGTGAACGGATGCATGTCTCAGCCATTTGAAATGGGGAATGGTACAAGACAGGGGTGACCTTTTTCCCCATTGTTATTCGTTCTTACTATGGAGCCCCTCTTGGCAACAATTCGCACGGACCCGGGTATTAGGGGTATCAAGATCGGCGAAGACGAACACAAAGTCGCAGCTTATGCCGACGATGTATTATTCTATATATCGGAACCTGAAATTACCATGCCCAAGTTAGTCAAAGCCCTAAAAGAGTATGGGGAGTTGTCTAATTTTCAAATAAATATGGCAAAATCAGAAATACTAAACATAAATTTAAAGAAAAAAGAAATCAGTATATTAAAAAAAAGATATAGTTTTAGATGGACTAAAGAACTGAAGTACCTGGGAATTAAGCTAGCCAACTCAATTAAAAAAATATTCACAATAAACTATATACCCCTTTTGGATACAATTAGAGCTGAGTGTAAAAACTATGCAAAAAAAGCCATCTCATGGATAGGGCGTATCAATGCCTTTAAAATGATGCTACTTCCCAAGATCACATTTCTATTCCAGATGATACCGCTACCACTACCCCTATATTACTTAAGAAAATTAAAAAACATAATAATGAGCTTCATTTGGAAAAATAAAAAACCAAGAGTCTCTTTCAGGATCTTAAAACAAAAGAAAATACATGGGGGTTTGGCTGTACCAGATGTTCAGAATTACTACAAGGCGGCAGTGTTGGCCAGACTAGTAGAATGGGCAAAGAGAGCAAATGAAAAACGCTGGGTAAAAATAGAAGAACACCTTACTAAAGCAGCACTGGGAAGTTTGATATGGAACCCCCCATATGCTAGAATATTAGGGGAAAACACACATATAATAACACGTAATGCACTTAAAATATGGGATGGGGTATATAAGAATTTAAATGGGAACTATAAATCACCATTATTAGCACTGATAGATAATAACTTCTTCACGCCAGGCTTAGAAACCATGGGAGGAAAAGAAGCAGTATGGGGAAAGACACAATTAAGACACATTACAAAGGAGGGTAAAATTTTGTCACTACAAGAAATTAGGAATGGGAGGGAGACACGCAGGTTGGATGAGTGGAGGTACCTCCAGTTGTGCCACTTCGTGAATAAACTTCCCGCCCCGATAAGGGGAGGGGACAATTTGACGGACTTTGAAAGGCTGTGCGACATGGAAGATCCGAGAAATATTGTCTCAAAAATCTACAAAGCTCTGATGAAGGTTGACCGACTGGAGATACCCCCATTTATAAGTAAATGGGAGAGGGAATTTGGCACAAAGAAAGGGGAAAACACAATTAAAAGAATTCTTAAAATGATTTGTAACTCAGCAGCAGATGTACGGACAGCAGAAATGAACTACAAGTGTATAAGTAGAAGCTACCTTACTCCAGAGATAACAAGCAAATTTCAAAATAGCTCGGCTTTATGCTGGCAGGGTTGCAACGAAATCGGAACGATGGCGCATCTCTGGTGGACCTGCCCTAAAATAAAATATTTCTGGAGTAGGGTACTTGATCTAGTAAAGAAAATAACAGGAATAGAAGTCCGAGGAGACCCATGGGAGGTACTGTTCCATGGGGGAGCTGGAGATGTTAAAAAGTATAAGCAATCTCTGGTCCCCCATCTTCTGAATGCTGCAAAGCGAATTATCCCGAAGAACTGGCAGAGGAAGGAGAGCCCTGAGATATGGGAATGGATAGATGCCGTAGAAGAAACTTATCACCTGGAGACTAGGATAGCCCTGGAAGAGGAAACAAGAAATATGAGCTCAGGGGAGTGGGAATGCTGGGTGAAATTTAAAAAAAAACTGGTGTAGTATATAAGATTTAAAACCTTGGTTCATAGTATGTGACAAAAGAAAATTAGACCTTGGAGAGATAGGGGGGGTGGGGAGGGGAGAGAGGGGAGGGGGGAGGGGTAAATAGAGAAGAAGGTTACTTGAAAGAAGTAGTTTCTAGGGGACCTCCGTAGATGACAGAGGTAGGAGAGGGGAGGAATTACACAGGGGGTCTTAAGGGGCCTGTTTTTGATATGATCTTTTTTGATATGGCAATAGTCACGATGATGAGACAAAGGAGAGTGGGCTGGAAGATAAATGAACTGCAAAGTTGATTTAACGCCTCTCTATACGGTCGACTGAATGTGACAGAAAAAAAAAAAAAAAAAAAATAATGTAGCTGCCTGCGGTAGTGATAGGATCAGGAAAACACCACCAACCTTCTACAGATAGCTTTAGCTGAACACTGTGAAGAGGACACACTAGACTAATGTGTAAATAATGTAGCTGCCTGCGGTAGTGATAGGATCAGGAAAACACCACCAACCTTCTACAGGTAACTTTAGCTGAACACTGTGCAGAGGTCACACTAGACTAACGTGTAAATAATGTAGCTGCCTGCGCTAGTGATAGGATCAGGAAAACACCACCAACCTTCTACAGATAGCTTTAGTTGAACACTGTGAAGAGGACGCACTAGACTAATGTGTAAACAATGTAGCTGACTGAGGTAGTGATAGGATCAAGAAAACACCACCAACCTTTTACAGGTAGCTTTAGCTTAACTCTGTGCAGAGGTCATACTACACTAACGTGTAAATAATGTAGCTGCCTGCGCTAGTGATAGTATCAGGAAAACACCACCAACCTTCTAAAGATAGCTTTAGCTGAACACTGTGCAGAGGACGCACTACACTAACGTTAAAATAATGTAGCTGCCTGTGCTAGTGATAGGATCAGGAAAACACCACCAACCTTCTACAGGTAGCTTTAGCTGAACACTGTGAAGAGGACACACTACACTAACGTGTAAATAACGTAGCTGCCTGCGCTAGTGATAGGATCAGGAAAACAACACCAACCTTTTACAGGTAGATTTAGCTGAACACTGTGCAGAGGTCGCACTAGACTAACATGTAAATAATGTAGCTGCCTGCGGTAGTGATAGGATCAGGAAAACACCACCAACCTTCTGCAAGTAGCTATAGCTGAACACCGTGCAGAGGACGCACTACACTAACGTTAAAATAATGTAGCTGCCTGTGCTAGTGATAGGATCAGGAAAACACCACCAACCTTCTACAGGTAGCTTTAGCTTAACACTGTGAAGAGGACACACTACACTAACGTGTAAATAATGTAGCTGCCTGCGGTAGTGATAGGATCAGGAAAACACCACCAACCTTCTAAAGATAGCTTTAGCTGAACACTGTGCAGAGGACGCACTACACTAATGTTAAAATAATGTAGCTGCCTGCGGTAGTGATAGGATAAGGAAAACACCACCAACCTTGTACAGGTAGCTTTAGCTGAACACTGTTCAGAGGTCGCACTACACTAACGTGTAAATAACGTAGCTGCCTGCGGTAGTGATAGGATCAGGAAAACACCACCAACCTTCTACAGGTAGCTTTAGCTGAACACTGTCCAGAGGTCACACAAGACTAACGTGTAAATAATGTAGCTGCCTGCGCTAGTGATAGGATCAGGAAAACACCACCAACCTTCTACAGATAGCTTTAGTTGAACACTGTGAAGAGGACGCACTAGACTAATGTGTAAATAATGTAGCTGCCTGCGGTAGTGATAGGATCAAGAAAACACCACCAACCTTTTACAGGTAGCTTTAGCTGAACACTGTGCAGAGGTCACACTACACTAACGTGTAAATAATGTAGCTGCCTGCGCTAATGATAGGATCAGGAAAACACCACCAACCTTCTAAAGATAGCATTAACTAAACACTGTGCACAGGACGCACTACACTAATGTTAAATTAATGTAGCTGCCTGTGCTAGTGATAGGATCAGGAAAACACCACCAACCTTCTACAGGTAGCTTTAGCTGAACACTGTGAAGAGGACACACTAGACTAACGTGTAAATAATGTAGCTGCCTGCGGTAGTGATAGGATCAGGAAAACACCACCAACCTTCTAAAGATAGCTTTAGCTGAACACTGTGCAGAGGACGCACTACACTAACGTTAAAATAATGTAGCTGCCTGTGCTAGTGATAGGATCAGGAAAACACCACCAACCTTCTACAGGTAGCTTTAGCTGAACACTATAAAGAGGACACACTAGACTAACGTGTAAATAATGTAGCTGCCTGCGGTAGTGATAGGATCAGGAAAACACCACCAACCTTCTAAAGATAGCTCTAGCTGAACACTGTGCAGAGGTTGCACTACACTAACGTGTAAATAATGTAGCTGCCTGCGGTAGAGATAGGATCAGGAAAACACCACAAACCTTGTACAGGTAGCTGTAGCTGAACACTGTTCAGAGGTCGCACTACACTAACGTGTAAATAACGTAGCTGCCTGCGGTAGTGATAGGATCAGGAAAACACCAACAACCTTCTACAGGTAACTTTAGCTGAACACTGTGCAGAGGTCGCACTAGACTAACGTGTAAATAATGTAGCTGCCTGCAGTAGTGATAGGATCAGGAAAACACCACCAACCTTCTACAGATAGCTTTAGCTGAACACTGTGAAGAGGACGCACTAGACTAATGTGTAAATAATGTAGCTGCCTACGGTAGTGATAGGATCAGGAAAACACCACCAACCTTTTACAGGTAGTTTTAGCTGAACACTATGCAGAGGTCGCACTACACTAACGTGTAAATAATGTAGCTGCCTACGCTAGTGATAGGATCAGGAAAACACCACCAACCTTCTACAGTTAGCTTTAGCTGAACACTGTGCAGAGGTCGCACTAGACTAACATGTAAGTAATGTAGCTGCCTGTGCTAGTGATAGGATCAGGAAAACACCACCAACCTTCTACAGATAGCTTTAGCTGAACACTGTGAAGAGGATGCACTAGACTAACGTGTAAATAATGTAGCTGCCTGCGGTAGTGATAGGATCAGGAAAACACCACTAACCTTCTACAGGTAGCTTTAGCTGAACACTGTGCACTGGTCGCACTAGACTAACGTGTAAATAATGTAGCTGCCTGCGGTAGTCATAGGATCAGGAAAGCACCACCAACCTTCTAAAGATAGCTTTAACTAAACACTGTGCAGAGGACGCACTACACTAACGTTAAAATAATGTAGCTGCCTGTGCTAGTGAAAGGATCAGGAAAACACCACCAACCTTCTACAGGTAGCTTTAGCTGAACACTGTGAAGAGGACACACTAGACTAACGTGTAAATAATTTAGCTGCTTGCGGTAGTGATAGCATCAGGAAAACACCACCAACCTTCTAAAGATAGCTTTAGCTGAACACTGTGCAGAGGACGCACTACACTAACGTTAAAATAATGTAGCTGCCTGCGGTAGTGATAGGATCAGGAAAACACCACCAACCTTCTACATGTAGCTTTAGCTAAACACTCTGCAGAGGTCGCACTACACTAAATTGTAGCTTTAGCTAAACACTCTGAGAAGGTCGTACTAAACTAACTTGTAGCTTTAGCTGAACACTGTGAGGAGGACTCAGTACTCTAACTTGTAGCTTTAGCTGAGCACTGTGAGGAGGACACACTACACTAACTTGTAATTTTAGCTGAACACTGTGAGGAGGACGCACTACACTAACTTGTAGCTTTAGCTGAACATTGTGAGGAGGACGCACTACACTAACCTGTAGCTTTAACTGAACACTGTGAGGAGGACGCACTACACTAACTTGTAGCTTTAGCTGAACACTGTGCACTACACTAACTTGTAGCTTTAGCTGAACACTGTTCAGAGGATGCACTACACTAACTTGTAGCTTTTTTTCCATTTTTTTTTTCTTCAGGTAACTGTAAATACTGTAACTACACAAGCCTGCCTGTCAGTAGGAAGATAATAACAGGAACCAATCTAGCTAAACTGAATACAGTGTGTATATATATATATATATATATATATATATAGATATATATACACAACACCTGGGATGCATATATATATATATATATATATATATATATATATATATATATATATATATATATATACACAATACACTGTAAGTGCAGCTAACTCACTGACTGTCCTGCCTAATCTATCTACCTTAAATCAAATGACACTGTCTCTCTGTCTCTGTCTCTCAATGCCGGAACACACACTACACAGGGCCGCCGTGCAGGTGGCCTTATATAGTGTGGGGCGTGTACTAAACCCCTGAGCCATAATTGGCCAAAGCCTCCCTGGCTTTGGCCAATTACAGCTCTCTCTACAGATGGCGCTGTGATTGGCCAAGCATGCGGGTCATAGCGCATGCTTGGCCAATCATCAGCCAGCAATGCACTGCGATGCCGCAGTGAATTATGGGCAGTGACGCGCCACACGAATTTGGCACGAATGGCCCATATCGTTTGCAATTCGGTGAACGGGCTAACAGACGATGTTCGAGTGGAACATGAAGCTCATCCCTATTTAATACCAGAGCACAGCTCATATACATACCTACCCCCAGAAAAATCGTCTCCTGTAACGTGAATGGGCTTAGATCCCCCGCTAAGAGGTTCAAAATTCTCTGTCACCTCAAAAGATTGAAAACTGACATTGCCATGCTTCAGGAAACCCACCTCAAATCCTCAGACTTTCAACGCATGAAAAAACTCTGGGTAGGCACTGTCTTGGGCTCAGACGCTCTTGACCGCAAAGCAGGGGTTCTCATTTTGATCCACAAAAACCTCCCCTGTGATATTATCTCAATCAATTCTGATAAGCAAGGACGTTTTCTTTCAGTACATATCTGCCTAGGGAACAGAGACCTAGTGCTCTCTAATATATATGCCCCCAACAGCCCTGGGAAATCCTTTTTCAGCGACCTCTCCACCTAGCTCCGACGTCACCCACTTACCCCACACATAGTAGGGGGGGACTTTAACACTATTCTCCACCCGAATGAAACCCACTGACCCCATGCTTCTCGCATCCACTATGGACTCTGTTCACTTCAGAGACATTTGGCGAATTCTGCACCCGGTAGACAGGGACTTTACTTTTTACTCCAACCCACACAACATGTTCACCAGAATTGACTACCTCTTCTGTACTGACAACCTCGTCCCAAAAATCTCTGGAGCAGATATCGATGACACACTCCTGTCTCTGTTTCTATTGATGACCCTGAGCTGCACCCCAACCCCAGAATATGGCTTTTCCATCCTATCTCCATAAAAATGCAGATTTCCAACACTTCATAGAGGAAGCTTGGACAGAATTTGCCACGGCCAATTCGTCACACACTGACCATCCAAACCTTTTTTGGGAAACTGGAAAGGCCTTCCTCAGAGGCCGGATCATTTCCTATGCTGCTTCCTTCAAAAGAAAGACCTTAGCAAACTTCAAGACAGCTAGTACCAGACTCCGTCTGGCACAACGCACTCTATACATCACAAACTCTCCCACACACAGAAACGAGTGGCATGCGGCAAAAAATGCTTTTGACTCCTTAGCTAGCACCCTTGAACGAATAAAAAAGGCCCATATGGATGCCACACTCCACAAATTTGGAAACAAAACGGGTAAGCTGCTAGCAAGACTCTGCAAAGGCCCTTTCCGACCAACCCACATAACTTCCCTTAGGACACCTCAGGCACCATCAGATCTAGTTCACAGGACATAAACAAAGTAATGCTACAATATTATTCGCCATTATATGCACCGGACCCCATTGACAAAGAGGTCGCACAAGATTTCCTCGACAAAATCTCCATCCCCTCGATCACTCCCTCCCAGCTCGAGACCTGAATGCCCCTATCTCTCTATTTGAAATATCCAAAACTATTCATAGCCTTGCTCCCTCCAAGGCCCCGGGTCCTGATGGGTTCACGGGCGAATTCTACAAAACCCTCCAAAACATAGCTGAACCCTCCCTCCTCAAGGTTTACAACAGTATTTGGTCCGGCGGCCCTCATTTACCTACAGGAAATCAGGCCATCATCAAACTGTTCTCGAAGAAGGGCAAAGATCCCCAGGAACCGGGTTCCTACTGCCCCATATCACTCTTAAATCTAGACGTCAAAATTTTATTCAAGATTATAGCCTCCAGACTAGCCATCATCATCCTCTCTCTGAAACACCCTGCCCAGTCAGGTTTTGTGAAAGGGAGAACAGCCACTTTAAACATCCATAAGGTAATGATGGTCCTAGAACATGCCAAATGTAATCCGGGAGGTGACCATGCCATCATCACCTTGGACGCGGAAAAAGCCTTCGACAATGTCAGTTTCTAATGGCTTTCACTAGTCTTGTTTAAAAAGGGGCTCATAAGACCCTTCAATCACCTCATAAACGCCATGTACGCTTCTCCCGCAGCAAGATTAGTGGCGGCTGGTCTCGAGTTCTGCCTACACAAGGGCACGAGGCAAGGCTGCCCCCTATCCCCGCTCCTTTTCAACATAGCTTTAGAACCCTTATCCCGGTACTTAACTCAGAAGGCTCCACTACACTGAATCTGTATTGGAAATCAGGAATTACATTCTTCCCTCTTTACGGACGATGTCCTTATATTCACAGCCGACCCCTCCTCTGACGTGTCCACCATTAAAACGTTTTTTGACAAATTCAGACTTTGCTCGGGTCTCCGTATAAACTACGGTAAAAGTGAAATCCTTCCCATAGACACCCTCTCTAAACCCCTCTGGGTCAACCACTCACCCTTCACAGTAGCCAAATCTCACATAATGTACCTAGGCATCAAGATAGGGAAGTTACCCTCCTCTATATACCATCTTAACTATCCCCCTCTTATCAAAAATATATCCCAAGAATTGGGTAACTGGATGGATCTGCCTCTTTCGCTCCTGGGAAGATGCCATCTAGTGAAAATGGTCAGTTTTGCTTGTTTACTATACCCACTACAAACAATCCCACTGCTCCTACAGCACAAGGACATACAATCCTTGAATAAAGCCATCTCAAAATTCATCTGGCAGAACAAACGACCAAGCATAGCTTTTACAAAACTGCATCTTCCCATACTCGAAGGGGGCATCAACCTCCCAAATGTTAGACTGTATAATCTAGCATGTTTACTCCGGATAAGTTTGGACTGGATTGCACAATCTTCCCGCTACTCAAACTACTCCTTGGAAGCTCTCATGGCCCACCCCTACATGTTGGTGGCCCTTCTCCACTGCAAAAGGAAATCTATCCCTGTACCTTTTCAGCATAACCTCCTCTTGCGGGATACTGCCATAGCCTGGAGAGAAGTAGGAAAATGCCTGAAACTTTCCCCCTTCATGTCCAGACATCTCACGATCCAAGGGAACCCACATTTCCCTCCATGATTGTTCTCCACCCTATGCAATATGGAAACAGGCTGCCCCCACAATTTCTCAACTATTGACAAAACATTCTCCCTCCCCCATACTCATGCTTTCCACTTCGGCAAAGGCATCAACTTCATTCGGAACTCATGTAGGGAGAACAGTAATGCCCTGTACACACGGTCGGACATTGATCGGACATTCTGACTCAAACTTGTCTTGCATACACACGGTTGCACAAAGTTGTCGGAAAATCCGATCGTTCTGAACGCGGTGACGTAAAACGCGTATGTCAGGACTATAAACAGGGCAGTAGCCAATAGCTTTTGTCTCTTAAATTATTCTGAGCATACGTGGCACGTTGTGCGTCAGATTTGTGTACACATGATCGGAATTTAACCGATCGGATTTTGTTGTCGGAAAATTTTATAGCCTGCTCTCAAACTTTGTGTGTCGGAAATTTATATGGAAAAAGTCCGATGGACCCCACACATGGAATTTTCGACAACACAATCCGATCACACTTTTTCTGTCGGAAAATCCGACCGTGTGTACAGGGCATAAGAGATTCCAAGTGTCCTTTGCAGATCTATTAATCCAAGCTGGCTCATACATGATCTCCGATATCCACAAACCCCTTCTGCAAAAATCCATTCCCTCAATCGAATCCTCATCAGCAGCAAATTGGAGCAAAGACTTCCCAGTCCCTGACATAGTGGACAAACTCCTACTGGGTTACAACAAAATCCAACAGCTTATCCCTAACGAAGCGTGGAGAGAAACCCACCTAAAGATTCTCCATCGCGCCTATATACACTTTCTCTCAGTCAAGAACAATTCAGATACAGCCACTGTCCCCTCTGTTACTAATCACGACCATCTCTTATCCACTGTTTTGGTCATGCTCCTTCATCTGGGACCAAGTCATCTCCTACATCTTCAACATAACCCTGCTGAAAATACCAAAGGACCCATTGCTCCTCATTTTTGGGTATTGGGAAGTTCAACTATTACCATGGTCCCCCAACAGCCACCTGCCTTATAAAGACTGGGTCCTGGTATGTCTCTTAATCGCCAGGAGAGTCATCCGAAAAAAATTGGACCTCCTCCTGTCGCCCAAACATCTCACAAATCCAACAGGACCTTCTAAACTTACTATACAAAGACAAAATCAACACGGACCTCAAACAAGAAGCCTCCAAAGCATGATTTTACTCCGGATGGCATGCCTTCATGCATTTAACACTTTCTAAAGAGGACCTTGATGACTTTGAAAAAAGTTCCTTCTCCTACTACCTCTAACAACATTGCTCACATCGAAAGCACCCAGCTCATGACAATGTAATTGGTGCATCCCCTCTCCTCATCCTCTCCTCATCCCCCCATTTATTTGTTCTCTGTTTCGCCTTGTAGCTCTGATAGAATTTTTTTTGCAACCGATCCATCCAGTTATCCTTGTATTGATAGTTACTTTTGTTCTGTGGCTATACTTCTGCTGTGTGCGCTGTACACACAACGCCAGTCTACATGGTATTTATTTCATATGTTATGTGAAAAAGTATAATCTTTGTTACTATCTCCTGTATTGAATTATCTTTCAATAAAATTGAAAAAAAATGTAAAATAAATACATAGAATGTGATGTTAAAGGACAAAACTTACCTTAATATAGTCCTTCTGCAGGACCTGAATGATGGCAGAACAGGTCTCTGGAATAATGATTCCCAGAGCCTGGGGGAAGATGCCTGTCGAGAACTTGATGTCCTGCAGACTTCTCCCCGTTGCCAAGTACCGCAAGGTGGTGACTAGCCTTTGTTCCGAAGTGATGGCTTGCTGTACGCAGGTGTCCTGCTTCGTAATATAAGGGGATAGCAAAGCCAACAGACGGTGAAAAATGGGGTCCGTCATCCGGAGATAATTCCTGAAATCATCAGCATTATTCTCACGGATCTCCCACAACAAAGGCATATGAGAGAATTGGTCACGCTGGAGCAACCAATTCTTGGTCCATGAACTCCTCCTCCCTCTGTTCATGGACTGGGCTTGGGTCAAAGTAAGAACCCCAACACCAAGCCCCTGCAAAGCATGAACTCTACGACGAGTACATACCCGCAACATGGCTTTAAAAGAGTCGGCTGGTCAGAACGAACTAAGAGAACGCACTGAAAATCAGAAAGGCCTGAGAAGAGTGAGCTGAAATTCAGAAACAAGTGGACAAGAACGCACTGATAATCAAATACATAATATAAAAATACACACTGAAAACCAAATACGAACTGACTACACGCACTGAAAACCAGATACGAACCCACAAGCACAAACTGAAGAGCAGTAACGATCTGAAAAGCACGAGGCTGAAAAGCGCAAATCGTCTCTCAACAAACTTCTACTAACATGAGATTAGCAGAAGGAGCCCAAAGGGCGGTGCACTGGCTATTAAACTACCTCTTTATAGTGCAGTCGTACGTGTTGTACGTCAGCGCATTCTTGAGCCAACATCTGTCGGAAATAAATCCCAGAATTTCATTGTCAGAATGTCTGATCGTGTGTACGCGGCATAAAAATTCAAGTGAAAAGCTTGAATGAAGAGCTGTTGAAGCACGTGCTAACAATGTATTGTGCAGTCACAACCACAAAGTATACATCCTAAAAAAATTGGTGTCAACATAACTTATTTTTTTTACAATATAATATAAACATTTTTTTTTTAAATATTCTGAAGATCACTGAGAAAATGTGCCTACCTCTGCTACATGGCATATGTTCATGGATTCTTAGGTCCAACGGTTGGAGTACTCATACCATGTTTTTTCCAGATCTACAAAATATGTATATTAAATTTTTAGTGTTGTCCTTTGTCCACTTTTTATATCTAATTTATTATATGTAGCTATATAGTTTATGTTCAGTTTACTGGCTTATTCAGATGGGCAAAGAGGCTGTTGTGTTCACCACTGCGTATATGAACAGGATCTATGAATGGAGGATGAGCAGATGATTGAAAGCCCCCACTCATTCATAGATTACCTTTCATTCAGGGAAGCTGAAGTACCAGCTTCTATGAATGGAGGAGCTGGGTGGAAGGGGCAAGAACAGTCAGCACTCTTGATGAGTGCAAATGACAGCTCTCTTGGTTCTATTAACCTCCACAGCACCAGAAGATTACAGCAGTGGCAATTGGTGGTGGTGGTGGTGGTGGTGGGGGGGTTGATGGAGGAAAATTTCCAGGAAACCAGACACCAGCAACACAAGGGACACCCCATGTTAGTAATAAATCATGTTCCTTGTGCTGATTTGTGTGTTCATTTTGACTACACCTAGGCTTTAATCCCCTCTATAAGCTATTACATGCAAATTGAAAGAGGGGGTTATAGGGTACAAATCTGGCACATGCATGCGGCTGGTTTCTCCACCAACAAGAATTGCAGATTCACCTGTCTGAATGAAGCCTACTTGTAGATTCTAGCAATGCATACAAATGGGCATATACAGTAGGGGTCTAAATATCTTTTTTTTTGTTTGCTAACTGAAAGCATGGTGCTGTTCATAAGCTTTGAGTAGACAGATGTAAGTGGATGTACATTAATGTACATCCATCTCCAGTTTGTTATGCCACTTCACAAATGCATTTTCTGGAAATATGGCAAACTTGGATTTACTTAAAAAAAGGGCCTTGTCAATTTAGGTTCACAGTTGCAATGGAGAATACATGATGAGGGTGGTAGAAATGACTGTACTGTGGCAATGTGCCAAAATATGATTTTTTTCATAAAGATGTTGTATTGTATTTGCCAAGGTAAGTAGAGATCATTGTATTCTTACTTCATGAGTGCACATTCCATCTTGGGCTGCTTTCACTTGCATTCTTATCCTCTGTGTACCTGCTTTTCTATTAGATTTCCACATGAAGTGATCCGCAATTACCCACTGTGTTTCCCTGGTTTGGCTTCAGAACTCCAACATTTTCAACCCTAGAGGTTTTTTTCTGAATTATCTATGCAAAATTATTATTATTATACAGGTTTTATATAGCACCAAAAGTTTGCGCAGCGCTTTACAAAAAAGAGGCAGACATTACAGTTACATTACAATTTGGTACAAGAGGAATCAGAGGGCCCTGCTCATTAGAGCTTACAATCTAAAAAGGGAGGGTCAATTGATACAAAAGTTAATGTAGGGGATGAGCTGATGGAGGAAGTAAAACAGTCTTAGTTAGAAGTAGGATAGGCTCCTTTAAAGAAAAGGGTTTTCAGGGACCGTCTAAAGATAGATATATTAGGGGACAGTCTGACAGATTGGGGTAGGGAGTTCCAAAGGTTGGGAGAAGCTCTGAAGAAATCCTGGAGGCGAGCATGGGAGGAGGTGACAAGGGAGCTATAGAGCAGGAGGTCTGGGGAGGACCAAAGAGAGCGGCTTGGTTGGTATTTTGAGACTAGGTTAGTGATGTCAAAAAAGGGGAGCACCTGGGGAAGGAGCAGGCTAAGGTACCAGCTCTACCCAGGTAAAGAATTCTTCAACAAGGAACCAGCAAAGTAGCAAAAATATAATTTATTATAGAAAAATGACTCCACATATACACCAAACAAAATCAAATAATATGACAATAAGTGAACCAAATACCACCACTCAGAATAAAATAGACAACATTGTCTAGGGACAGAACAACACACAGATAACCGCCACTAGACATACAAGTACATCAGGCTGACTGGATAAATAAAAACAGTCTCATATATATGTGTCTAAAGAATACTGTTGAGGGCCAAGAGGTAAATGTATGCAGCCGTGGATGGTGGGAGTCCGCCGTGCACGCTGCCAGTAACAGACCTTGAGTGGAACTGGGGATATGGGCCACGAAGGTAGCTGATTATAGCACTTGCAGATGAGTACCCAGCCGTAGCTGGTGATATGCGTTAGCAGCTATGTAGAGGCTGTGCATGGGTGAAGAGGGGAGTGTGCCTGCATAGATGGTAATGAATAAACACAGCGTGTTTGCTGAACTGTGGAGGGGAGACACAGGTGATACTGTGGTGACAGTGGTCACAAATTGAAGAAAATAGGTAGATACAGTCTCACCAGTCCATGGACATCAGTGTGTGGCAGGCATGCAGAACACTCCAATCCTGCTTAAGTCTTCTCAAGTTGTGCAAGACAGCTAAATCCTTCTCAGGCCAAATAGAAATAGCTCATGGGTCTGTATGGATGGATACCGGCCAGGATTATGGAGATTGGAGGCGTGTTGCAGTATACCGCCTGGATGCGGTGTGACTCATCAAACACTTCCTGGTTCCATGCGGCAGGGCTTCAGCGGCTGGCGGATCAGATACCCAGGGCTGATGGGTGGATCCGTGTGAGTGCTACGTAAGGCGTGATGGCGTCATGCTGACGCATTTCATCCATCAAGGATTTCTTCAGAGCATGCGCCGTAGCCAGGGCGGGCAACTTATATAGCCATCCCAGTTACAGACGTGGATACGTCGGCTATCGGTTGTCTAGGCAACAGCGCAACAAATGGACAGCCATTCATACCATAAGACAACAACAAATATGGATAGAACGGGCCCGTCCGTGGGTGCAACACCTCCTCAAAATCATACAAAAATATATAAAGAGGGGGAGAAAGAAAATTAGAAATAGTACTGAAAGGAAACAATAAGAAATTAGGTAGATATGGGGATCAAGCATGAGTGAGCATATCATCATATTAGCAAAGACAAGAACAAAAGAGCATAAGACGTCTCCATTGGTATCTAGGATGTTAGGAATACTGACAAGTTGCACTCATTATTTAACCTGTGTGGGGACATACTGTCAAGGGTATATATCCACATTTTTTCTTTCTGGCAGAGAATCCTGTCGAAATCACCCCTTCTGAGGGGAAGATTTAACCTGTAGATACCCTTGACAGTAAGTCCTGTGGGATCCCCGCCATGGAATTTAAGAAAATGTAGGGGGATGGGGCGCTCGTCATCCTTGCTAAGAATGCTCTGGACGTGTTCACTGATTCTGATCCTGAGTTTCCTTTTGGTTTTTCCCACATATTTTTTGCCACATGGGCATGTGAGCATGTAAACTACTCGTGTGGTGTTGCAGTTAACAAAGTTATACATTTTGAACTGTCTCTTACCGTCAGAATCAGTGAACACGTCCGTGCGTTCCACATACTTACATATAGTACATCTACCACATTTAAACATGCCCCTCAAAGGTGGGAGTTGGGTAAGCCAGTTGTGGGTATGGGACCTTTGGTATTCGGAATGGATCAGATGATCCCTGAGATTCCGAGAACGTCGGGCGGTAAGGAGAGGGCGTTCCCCCACTATCTCGCCGAGAGCAGGGGAGCCAGAGAGAATGTGCCAGTGATTGCTAAGAATGGTCCTGATCTGTTCCCATTGGGCGCCGTATTTGGTAATAATCCTAGGGGGCTCATGTCTGTCTTTGGAGGCCGTAGACTCCCTTCTAACAAGAAGTTGCTGACAGTCCGTCTGGAGAGCTCTTTTCTTGGCTGTTCTGATAGAAGCATGGGAGAAACCCCTGTCCCGGAATCTTCCATATAGGTCCCTAGCTTCCGTATCAAAATCCTGTTGTCTGGAGCAGTTTCTGCAAATACGGAGAAACTGACCCACGGGTATACCTCTAATTAGGGATCTTGGATGATCACTTGTGGCCTGGAGGAGTGTGTTCGCTGCCGTGGGTTTTCTATGGGTTTTGGTGCTAATCTTCCCGTTGTCAGCAATCAGGGTCAGATCTAGAAAGGGGAGGGTGTGCTGGTGGACTGTGTAAGTAAGCCTAATGTTGCAGTCATTTGTATTAAGTTCATCCATAAACAACACCAACTCCTGCTCTGTGCCCCCCCAGATCATGAGCACGTCATCAATGTACCTCAGCCACAGGCGACTGTGGCTGAGGTACATTGGCGATCGATAGACAGATTCCTTCTCCCACATGCCCAGATGGAGGCATGCATACGAGGGAGCCCAGGGTGCCCCCATTGAAGTACCTCTGACTTGTCGGTAATAGGTCCCCATGAACTGAAAGCAATTGTGCTCCAGCAAGAAGGCAAGTACATCACATATGAACTTGTTTTGATGTCCCAGAAGCGGAAATTTCTTATCAAGAAAAAATTGGACTGCTTTAAGCCCCCAAACATGGGGAATTGATGTATATAAAGATTCGACATCTATACCGACCATAAGGGATCCCTCCGGTAGGGCCACAGCATCCAGATGAGATAATACATCCCCCGTGTCCTGCACATAGGAGGGCAAATCAAGTACCAACTCCTTAATTAGTGCATCAATGAACTTGCCCGTTTTTTCAAGGGGACCATTCACCGCAGAAACAATGGGCCTACCGGGGGGATTTGTTAAGGACTTATGGAGTTTCGGTATAATATAGAAGGTGGGTGTGTTAAACTGAGATATCCATAAGAAATTGAACTCCTTTTTGTTAATTAGTTTTTCCTCCAATGCTAAACTCAACAAGTAATTTAATGCATTAACAATATCGGGAAAAGGGTTTGAATCAAGTTTGTGATAGGTGGATTTATCACCAAGGAGTCTGAGTACTTCATTTTCGTATTGGTCCTCAGTGAGGACGACCAAGTTACCTCCCTTATCACTACCCTTAATTACAATACCGGGAGTCTCCTCTAGTTCTTTAAGGGCCTTTCTTTCGTCTCTGGTAAGGTTATCTATCCCCCTATACTTCCAGTTAACCTTAGATAGGTCTCTCTTGACTTGTGCCAAGAAAAATTCAATGGACTTGTGTTTGGATAGCGGGGGCATTTTACCTGATTTAATGGACAAATTGGCAGAGCGTGTCGAAGCAGTTTGCTCAGAGGACATCTCTGTGTCCGAATCGGAGTCCTCATTTTCTTGTAAAGGTGAAAAAAGTGCATCTAAGGCCTCCCTTTCTTCTTTATTTTGGGTGTCTTGATTGATTTCAGTGTGTTTAGATAAATGCCAGTATCTAAAGATTACTTTTCTGAGGTAGAGGGAAATGTCCTTATATACTTCAAACTCATTCATCCCTGACTTAGGAGAGAAGGAAAGGCCCCTGCTGAGTAAGGAGAGATGGTGTTGGTTCAGGGGGAACTCAGTAAGATTAACAACCTTCATATCTGTGGTGGGACTAGGTGAGGGTATTGCTAGAGGGTTGTGACTAATTATGTCCTGTGTGTTCCCTTCCTCAACTGTCGCTGGCTTTTGCGGGTTTCCCTTTGTCTTCCCTGGTGACTTGGGGGTGAGTCTGGGGGCGTTTTTCCTTTTCCGCTTGATTTGGTCTTCCCTGTGGTAATTACAGGGTTGTCTATTGGTGACTGGTCCCTCTCTAAAAAAGTCACCGACAGGTCTCTGCGTTCACTGTCGCTGTCAGTCGAAGAGTATTGTTTGCGGGCAGTCTTAGTGTTAGCTGAGCTGTTACTCCTTCCTCTATTTTTACGCGATCGACTCCTTCCTTTATAAATTGTGGGATCGAACAGGTCACCACTTTCAAGATCCAGTAAATTTTGTTTGAATTTCTCTTGTTTATGGATTTTAAGATTTCTCTGAGTTTTTTCTACTTCTTTTTTAAGGAGCTCATTATGTTTTTCAAAGGAGGGGTCTGTTTTGAAGGATTCAAGTAAACCAACTTTCATCAAGTTGGGCCTGTTCCTCATCAACAATCAACTGCATAATTTCAAGACCTCGTCTTATACAGCTGGCCTTCCATGCCTCAATGAAGTGCGGTGTGTAAAGATGCCCTGCTGGGGTGACCCGTTCTCTCAGACCTCTAGGGATAATCCCATTTTCAATGTGGGATTTTAATGACGAAATATCCCATTTCCTATTCAAAAATTTAATAGTTAATTTTTTATGGTTCTTAAATAGGGTCTGGAGAGAGTCTTCACATAGGTTTGAAGCTGACTGTTGAGAGGAAAAGGCGGACTGAATTTCTCGGTGAATGTCCGCATCAAGAAGATATGCCATATCAAAGGGAAAGACTAGGTGGGAATGAAGAGGGAAATTCCTGAAGTATAAAGGAAAAGAGGAAGTGAGGTGCACCCACGGGCGGGTCCGCTGATAAAAGGTGTGTGGTAAAGGTGCATTTTGGTGTGTGTGGTCACAAAGTAGGGTTCATAAAGGAAGGGAAGTATGATCCCGTATAGACAAGTATGAACAAACAAAAAAGAACGAATGGGCCGAGAAACTTTGCTTAGTAAAGTTTAGGTATTAACAGATGAGGGTAGTATCCTAACAGCATCTGTGTGTAAATAGAGCTACTTACAAACACCCAGAAGCTCTAGAAATCAAAGGTGGGTGTGTTCCTCTGAATTAGGAAGCATATCAAAAAAAGGGAGCACCTGGGGAAGGAGCAGGCTAAGGTACCAGCTCTACCCAGGTAAAAGAATTCTTCAACATGGAACCAGCAAAGTAGCAAAAATATAATTTATTATAGAAAAATGACTCCACATATACACCAAACAAAATCAAATAATATGACAATAAGTGAACCAAATACCACCACTCAGAATAAAATAGACAACGTTGTCTAGGGACAGAACAACACACAGATGGCCACCACTAGACATACAAGTACATCAGGCTGACTGGATAGAAAAAAACAGTCTCATATAGGTTAGTGATGTAACTGGGGGCAGAGTTATGTAAATTATTGTTAGTACTTTGAATTTTAATCGTTGGGTGAGTGGAAGCCAGTGGAGGGATTGGCAAAGAGGGGTGGAGGACACTGAATGGTTGGTAAGGTGGATGAGTCTTGCAGCGGCATTCATTATGGACTGAAGGGGGAATAGTCTATGCAAAGGTAATCCAATGAGGAGGGAGTTGCAGTACTCGAGGCGAGAGATTACCAGGGAGTGAGTTAGAAGCTTGGTGGTGTCATTAGTTAAAAAGGGGCACATTCTGGAAATGTTGCAGAGGCTAAGGTGGCATGATTTGGACAGGGATTGAATGTGGGCCTGAAAGGACAGTTCGGAGTCTAAGGTTATCCCTAGCACCCTGGCATGTGGGGACGGACTGGTAGATGTGCCATTGATCTTGAAAGATAAGTCAGGAGAAGGTGCACGTGGGGGAGGACATATTAAGAGCTCCATTTTAAATAGATTCAGTTTGAAGAAATGGTTTGACATCCAGGCTGATATCAGTGAATGCGTGAGGAGATTGATGGGGTGAGCTGAGGGGCAGAGATATAGATTTGGGTTTCATCAGCATATAAATAAGAGTGAAAGCTATGGGAGGCCATCAGCGGACCCAGGGAGGACGTGTAGATCGAGAATAGTAGAGATCCAAGGACAGAACCTTGAGGGACCCCAACAGTAAGAGGAGTTGGAGAGGAGGCAGTGGAGTTGTAAGTGACAATGAAGGTGAGATGAGATAAGTAAGATTCTAACCAACGGAGAGTGCAGCCATGGAGACCAAGCAAATTGAGTTTTTTGAGGAGGAGGGAGTGGTTAACTGTATCAAAGGCAGCGGAAGGGTCCAAGAGTAAGAGTACAGAATAATGACCGTTGGTTTTGGCTGTTAGTAAGTCGTTTGTCAGTTTTAGGAGGTCAGTTTCTGTGATGCTGTGCTGTGGGCGAAATCCAGACTGAAGGGGACCTTAGAAGGTTATTCTCAATGAGGTGGTCGCTCAGTCGGTTGTAGACTAAACGTTCAAGGAGTTTGGAGGCAAAAGGGAGTAAAGAAATGGGTCTTAGGTTGTTAATATTGGTGGGGTCTAGTGAGGCCTTTTTTGGTATGGGAGTGACTAGCACATGTTTTAGAGGGTTGGGGAAGATGCCAGTAGAGAGTGAGAGGTTAAAGATATGAGTTAAAGAGTGTAGGATAGAGTCAGATGGTGACCGTAGTATTTGAGAAGGAACATGGTCCAGGGGGCGGGAGGTTAGGTGGGCATTAGAAAAAAGTTTAGTGACTTCCTCTATAGTAGCTGGGTTAAAAGAGGGAAGTATTGATTGTGCAGGAGAACAAGGAGTGCAAAGTGAGAGAGATATCTGTAGAGAGGAGATCTCAAGATGAATTGTCTCAATCTTATTTTTGAATTGATTAGCAATCTCCTGGACAGTGAGTATGTTAGTGTGTGGAGGTAATGGAGGATGAAGTAGAGTGGTAAAGGTAGAAAAGAGTTTACGGGGACTGCGTGAGAGGGTGTTAATGAGAGTGATAAAGTAGGTCTGTTTGGAAGTGTGGAGGCAGGAATGGTATTTTTGGAGATTTATATTGTCTGAAATCTTGCTGTGACTTAAGCCTTGTACACAAGATCGGATTTTCGGCAGGGAATTGTGTGATGGCAGACTATTTGCCTAAAATCTGACCATTAGTACGCTCCTTCAGACAATTGTTGTTCAACTTTCCGACAACAAATGTTGGATGGCAGGCTAGTAAATTTTCAGTGGATAATGGTCTGTTGTCAGATTTTCATATCATGTGTACACAAGTCCATCACACAAAAGTCCAAAGTACAAAGGTGTATGCTCGGAATCAATGCTCACCAAACACAACATTAGCAGAAGGTGCCCAAAGGGTTGCGCTCAAGAGCTGAAATTCCATGTAGTACATCATTACCTTTGTGTTTGTTGGCCGACAATTGTGTGCCGTTAGTATGCAAGACAAGTTCCTGGCACAAAAGTCTGCTGGCCAACAACCTGATTGTGTGTACGAGGCTTAAGTCTTACGACACAGATGCTCAAGAGGGTGGCTACGTTTTTTTGAGGCTTCTGGTATTGTCTCTCTGCCAGGGTTGTAGTGGTCAGGGCCTGATTCTGTGTGTAGTGAGGGGGGTGAAGTTATCCAGGGTGGATGACAGTGAACTGTTGTAGACAGAAGTGGCCAAGAGAGAGTGAAACTAATAAGGTGGTGATCAGAGAGAGGAAAAGGAATATTGGAGAGGTTGTGCGGAGTGCATAGATAGGAGAATATGAGGTCAAGGCAGTTGCCAACAGAGTGAGTAGAAGTGTGTGTCCATTGTTTTAGGTCAAAAGAAGAGGTTAGGCTCAGCAGATTATAAGTAGTGCAAGTGTTAAGATTAAAAACAATGCAGCGCTAAGGATAACCAATGTGTTAAAAGACGTGTGGACAAAATAACAAAAGATCTAATGAAGCCAAAAAAATTGTAAATGCAACACAATATATCATGAAAACATACCATATAAAGAATATTTTGTGATCACTAGAAGAGTGTGTGGTATTCAAAGTAATCAAGTGATAGTATCATATAAACGAAGAAAAAAGTTCATACAAAAAGTCCCATCACACTTAGTGCATTTCAAAAGATGAAAAGTTCATAAACATAGCAAAAAACTGATCCAGAATCCGTGATAAGAAGAGAATCCAATCTCCCAAGAGGTGAGTGCACCGAAGTGAATATGAGGCTGCTTACCGACTCAGAAGACCACAACAGTCTGACCAAGCATATGGGAGGTTTAGAGGTTTCCCAACAACCTATACCGGCATCTGGCCTTTTGTTATTTTGTCCACATGTCTTTTCACACATTGGTTATCCTTAGCGCTGCATTGTTTTTTATCACTGATATCTGAAGTTTGTGTCTGACTTTTTAAAGCTGGCTGCTTTGGTATTTTAGGGTTAAATCCCTGTCTTCGCTCATTGCGTATCAATTTTAATTAGGTTTATAAGGCTAATCCTTTATAGCTATCAATCATCTACTAGGTTTCTAGCGCAGCGTTAACCTTTTGGTTTTATATGCAAGTGTTAAGATTAACAGGGATGTTGAAGTCACCAAGAATGATTGTTGGAATTTCAGAAGAGAGAAAGTATGGTAGCCAGGCAGAGAAGTTATCAAGGAAGCTTGATACCGGTCCAGGGGGCCGATAGATCACAGAAATTCTCAATAAAACTGGAGAAAATAGACAAATACAGTGAGCTTCAAATGAGGAGAGGGACAGAGAGGGGGTGGATGAAGAACCTGAAAAGTCCTTTGAGAGGATAGGAGGATTCCAACACCACCTCCTTTCCATTCACTAGGCCTGGGAGAGTAAGTCCACAGGAGGCCACCATAGGGGAGAGCAACAGGAGAACGAAGATCTGATTTATGAATCCAGGTCTCAGTAATTGCAAGTAGGTTCAGGGAGTTTCTGATAAATAGGTCATGGGTGGTGGTGAGTTTGTTACAAACACAGCAGGCATTCCAAAGGGCACAGGAGAAGGGGAGGCTGGTTCTAGGCTGAAGCGGAATAGAAATGAGAAATGTGTGGATTTCGGCTGCTATCAGAGGATGGGGGGTGCAAGGTATGTTGGCCAAAGGAAACGATGGCGGTCCAGGATTTGGGGAAATATCTCCAGAAGTTAGGAGAAGCAGAAAGGTGAGAGAGGTGATATGGGAGTGTGACTTATGTGGGGGGGGGGGGCATTTCCCAGTGTCCTGCAGGTTTTATTGGTATATTGGTTCAGAATTAGCAGGAGCTGATATGTGCTGTAATAAGGTGAAGAGAGGAGTGAGGGTGATATATATAAGCTCAAAAAGTGAAAAAATGCTGCGCTAAACCCAAAAAGTGAAAAAAGCAACAAAAGCAGCTAGCACGCGAACAAACCAAGTCCACTAGAAATTCAAAAAACATAAAGTGCAGCACTAGAAATATCTAACATGTACTAGATAAACTTATGAAAAGGGAAAATAAATAAATAAATATATAACACCATGTCTGACATATACTCAGTAAACACGTGAAAAGAAAAATTATATCAACAAAGAAATGTGCAAAAACAAATAGTGATCAAATTGTCTGTAATAAAATATGGACAGCAAAAAGTGGAAGTCCATATAGCAGATAATAAAGGGGTATCTTCTCCAGTAGGAGGGTAACAGTAGACACCATAAGATGTGTAGATACTCAAATGGAAGGGCAGCGATAGAAACCAGAGGCATACAGATGTTCAGTGGAAGTAAATGGATACCCTTACTGGATCCATAGGATGCACATACCTTATAGTAGGGCGTCAAATAGGCATGGGGAGAATCTCCCGTGATGCCCTGCCGGGCGATGTCTTGTGGGCCACGAGCCCCGATGGAGGATGGTGGTCACAGGCAGAGGTTAGGCAACTGTCACTCACGTTCTCCGATCCCAGGGCGGAATAATCCAAAGGTGGCGATTATAGAGCCGTGGAAAAAGAAAAAAGGAAGCTCCACATAGTGCAGGTCAAAAAATGGGATTTATTGTATAAATGCCATACACAGTAAAAAAGTGATCACAAGCAGATAAAAGGTGGCAATGTGGGAAGCTAAAAATGCTATCCCTACGCGTTTCGACTTAACAGTCATCAACAGGGGCATAAGGCCTTTCTCACATTTGGATTTCTGTACGGTCCATGATTCCCATCATAGTCTGTCCTCTTCAAGATGTCCACCATCTCTTCAAAGGACATATTTAAGGCTTTATATCTCCTCCTGGATGTGGAACTGCCTTGCTCCAGGCTTTCCTCGTTGCTGAGAACAGCACACACCTGCTGTGTCTCCGACATGTGCTCTCCCACTGCCCCAAAAGAGAAGAGGCGGGGAATACACTAGAAAGAAGTACAGGGGCGGAGTGTCACGCATGCGCAGTGTATATAGCACACGGGCGACATACGTACGATCTGTAAGTGGAGGAAGGAGGATCGTTATCGCTGATCGTTCAAACGTAGGTACAATTGTAACTTGGGGCATCAGTGGTTAGAGGCCTATACTGCTTAGAGATTGAGGCCTATATTGGGACAAGATTAGGAGAGTTTAGCCTGACATTAGGGTTTGTCTTGTGTTGTGTCTTGCAGATAAAAGGGTGGATAAATTTACAGACCCTGACTTCCTGCCCAAATTAATAGACAATTACAGGGAGCTGGCAAGTCCAATGCAGGGACTATTCGAACAAGCAAAAGAGGAAGGCAGCACTGGATAAACTGTTGGAATTGGGGAAGCCTATGTATCCCACGGCAGACATCAACTATTTGAAAACCAAAATTGGTAGCCTCAGTAGCACATATAATAGGGAGCGCAAGAAGGTTCAGGATTCCATGAGATCTAGAGCAGCAGCAGATGACGTATATGTCCCCAGACTGTGATACTAAGACAGACTGCATTTTTTGTCAGACCAGACAGAACCCAGGCCATCACTATCAACACTTCTCTCAACACTTCCTTCCACTTCAGCTGAGGCTCATGAAGTCCAACCTAGGCCTTCCACCCAGGAAGAAGATGTGGAGGAGCACAGCTTGACCCAGGTATAGCATTGTTGAACATATTTCTTGATAATGTTAACTAGATGTTATTGATCACTAATTTTTGATTTAACAAAGTGGCTTACATATCAACATAGTAGCCAAAAATGATTGGGACAAGAATGAAAAATGCTGGGGTCAGAATGATAGTCTTTTCTATTTGTTAACATTCAATTTGCAACAGTCATAGCTCAAAATAGTGTGTGATTGATGACCAAAAACCTAAAACTATGTACCATTTTCATACACAGGAAAGTCTGAGCCAGGAGGAGGCCGTGGAAAGCAGCCTGACAGAATCCCAGGTTCCTCCCCTCCACCCGCCAACCAAAAGGACCATGAAGGCAAGTATTCTTGAGGAGTCTGCGGCTGCTTTCTTAAAACAGGCTAATGCGGCGCACTTAACACAACCCCTGGTGGCCACGAGGCATTTGGACTTGTCACTGCAAGCAAACTAGAACACATGGAGGAGAGCCAGCGCACAATCTGTGAAGAAATAATTTTGAAGGCCCTAAAGAAGGGGACGAGGGGCAAACTCACAACTCAGACCCACCTGTGTGAGTTGGACCATACTATCCACCACCTCCAGCAACACCACTGTGACAGACCTAGCTGGGAGAGAGACTTTTGGAGGGGACTGAATGCTAGCCTTTTGCCGATCGATCGTGGGCCCTGGATTCTGGGGGAATGGTGCTCTTTGTGAGCTGTATACCTGAGGACCCTTGAGGTGGTGTTACTTTGGATTCAGGTCCATATCCCCCCAAGAGACACAGATTCTGGGGACCCTGGATTTGCCATATTAGAAATAGTGGCTGATTCATAATGCTGGGACAAATACAGTTAGGAGATGCTGATGTCAATTCCAGCCACCTGTCTGTCTGTTGCCTGCTAGAATGTGTTTATTGTAAATAAGTCTAGTTTGGGATCTAAGAGTCATTAGATCCCCATTGTTGTTTGTGTTAATTAACTGCTATTGTGTGAAGAAGAGTTCTGTGTTGATTTGTGATAATGTTGATTGTGTTTTCTGAGCTACAAGACGGCCAGTCTGGCCTAAAGGTCATGACTAAGTCATCTAGGCTGTCTAAAGGGATTAGTTAATTAGCCCATGTTAATTAGGTTTCTGGTCACAGGTGTATGTTCAGAGTAATATGAGCAGGAGGTATGCACCTCCTCTTTTACTGTATAAAAGAGCCTGTATTCCTTTCAATAAAAGAGATTCCTGGTTGAACTTGCATACAGCCTGCCTGGTGTTTGTCCTGAGCTATCACAACTGGATTTTAACGACACATAGCTGTAGTACAATTCCCGGAGCATCGAATGACTGAACCATCAGACGTTGCAATCTGATTCAATAGCCACAGAGAAGTGTCAGGAGAGTGGAACCAAGCGAGCAGGGGCTCGTTACAACCACCAACACCACAGCCATCCCACCCACCACAGCAGCATGGAAGGAAGCGTAGAAGGAAGTGTTGAGTGTGATAGCCTGGGTTTGGTGTGGTCTGGCAAAAAAAGCAGGTTGTTGTAAGACCACAGCCTCGGGACATATATGTCATCTGCTGCTGTTCCCGATCTCTCAGAGTCCTGGACAGTATTGTGCTCCCTATTAAATGGACTCCCCCGGTTACCAGTTTTGACAGTCAAATAATTGATGTCTGCCCTGGGGTACAAAGGCTTCACCAATCCCAACTTTCTCCAGCATTGCCTTCCATCAGCCTTGTTACGCACGCCAACGGAGTTACCGGCTTTCTGTGATACCCTTGCCATACCGAGAATAGATGTCCCAGAATGGTACAGCACTCTCACGCGGCCAGATTCTTGGTTCCAGATCCCGCAAGAGCTGACCTCACGCTCACATCATAACAGGCAGAGACGCCGCAGGTCTACATCAAACTCCTCACAGAGAGGCCTGGATGATATAACGGATCATGAACCCGGAGCAATACCATCATCGTTCCGCAGAGAACATCGAATTAAGCCTAGCGGTCCGGACCCCGAAAGATACCCCTTTCCAGAGACTGTCCAAATGTGTATCGGGGGGCCCTGTGGTTCCGTGAGTAGATGGCAACTGGCTTGCCCCTATGTAGTAAAACTAGTTTTGGTTGATCACCCACATTCTCACCCTGGATGGTAACAGATAATTACAGCAATATATGCATAGTTGCCAACGTAGTTTTGTGTTTCTAGTTTGCTGACACTGTCCTTATGGCTAACAGCTCCTATACTAATGCTCCATAGGTTGGAGGCAAGTCGCTTTCTTTAGCGTGGGTTGCTTACCTTATAGTCGTTTCAATTTACACGAACTTCGGAACTCACATTTCAGCTAGTGCTCCAAGAAGCGCATGGAGCTATCATTAGATGGAGCAAATGAAACCTGAGGACTTAAAAATCAGAAGGCTCACAGGCTTACATAAGAGAACCTAAAGGTCAGGTATATGAATACTGCGAAGAGCACTATAATTTTTCGTCATATTTCCCCATGACATGGGACATATACACATTAGACAAGAACTTATCAATCAACAGTCCCATTCCAACAGGGAAGTACCTTGCTTAGCATCTGGGAAGCTTTCCAGATGCTTGGCCAGTAGGGATGAGCTTCGAATTCGAGTCAAACTCATGTTCGACTCGAACATTGGCTGTTCGCAAGTTCGCCGAACAGCGAACAATTTGGGGTGTCAAACAATAAAAGTGTAATATCCCTTTAAATTTTGTAGCTGGGGGGTGTCTATAGTATGCCTGTAAAGGGGCGCATGTTTCCCGTGTTTAGAACAGTCTGACAGTAAAATGACATTTTGAAGGAAAAAACCCATTTAAAACTACTCGCGGCTATTGCATTGCCGACAATACACATAGAAGTTCATTGATAAAAACGGCATGGGAATTCCCCACAGGGGAACCCCGAACCAAAATTAAAAATGACGTGGGGTTCCCCCTAAATTCCATACCAGACCCTTATCCGAGCACGCAACCTGGCAGGCCGCAGGAAAAGAGTGGGGGGATGAGAGTGCGGCCCCCCTCCTGAACCGTACCAGGCCACATGCCCTCAACATTGGGAGGGTGCTTTGGGGTAGCCCCCCAAAACACCTTGTCCCCATGTTGATGAGGACAAGGGCCTCATCCCCACAACCCTGGCCGGTGGTTGTGGGCGTCTGCGGGGCAGGGGGCTTATTGGAATCTGGAAGCCCCCTTTAACAAGGGGACCCCCAGATCCCACCCCCCCCGTGTGAAATGGTAAGGGGGTAATTACCCCTACCATTTCACTAAAAAACTGTCAAAAATGTTAAAAATGACAAGAGACAGTTTTTGATAATTCCTTTATTTAAATGCTTCTTCTTTCTTCTATCTTCCTTCATCTTCTTCTTCTTCTGGTTCTTCTGGTTCTTCCTCCGGCGTTCTCGTCCAGCATCTCCTCCGCGGCGTCTTCTATCTTCTTCTCCTCGGGCCGCTCCGCACCCATGGCATGGGGGGAGGCTCCCGCTCTTCTCTTCATCTTCTTCTTCATCTTCTTCTCTTCTTCCTTCTTCTCTTCTTCTCTTCTTCATTTTCTTCTCCGGGCCGCTCCGCATCCATGCTGGCATGGAGGGAGACTCCCGCTGTGTGACGGTGTCTCCTCGTCTGACGGTTCTTAAATAACGGGGGGCGGGGCCACCCAGTGTTCCCCTTAAAATCCATACCAGACCTGAAGGGTCTGGTATGGAATTTAGGGGGAACCCCACATCATTTTTTTTTTAAATTTTGGCTAGGGTTCCCCTTAATATCCATACCAGACCCGAAGGGCCTGGTATGGAATTTAGGGGGACTCCCACATCATCTTCATTTTTTTTTAATTTTGGTTCGGGGTTCCCCTGTGGGAATATCAATGAACTTCTATGTGTATTGTCGGCAATGCAATAACCGCGAGTAGTTTTAAATCGTTTTTTTCCTTCGAAATGTCATTTTGCTGTCAGACTGTTCTAAACACGGGAAACATGCGCCCCTTTACAGGCATACTATAGACACCCCCCAGCTACAAAATTTAAAGGGATATTACACTTTTATTGTTTGACTTTAAGCATTATTAAAATCACTGCTCCTGAAAAAACGGCCGTTTTTAAAACTTTTTTTTGCATTGATCTATGTCCCCTGGGGCAGGACCCAGGTCCCCAAACACTTTTTTATGACAATAACTTGCATATAAGCCTTTAAAATTAGCACTTTTGATTATTCATGTTCGTGTCCCATAGACTTTAACGGTGTTCGCGTGTTTGAACAAACTTTTTTCCTGTTTGCATGTTCTGGTGCGAACCGAACAGGGGGGTGTTCGGCTCATACCTATTGGCCAGTCACCCAGATTATGAATATGGACTTAGTCCTTTTCCCCTTTTTCCAAACAGACTGCAACACAGGCAATTCATATGGTGAAAGGACTGTGAATCTGAATGCCTTTAAATACTAAGCCTGTAGATATAGGTACATCCATGGGCTTCTTCTTGCTTAAACCACCCATAGAGGAGAACTGAGTTACAAGGTTTTACTAGACGTAATCTTGTTTATTTGTGAAATATTGTCTAACAATGTTCTATTAATATTCTACGGCAAAAGGTCCTGCTTGCTGAGGGCTCGTCTCAATGGACATGTTTCCAGAATCAGGCTATTTCACCTGGGTGGGAGCATCTCTGGGGGGGCAGGTCTCCTGGTAGGGCAGTCAATCTGGTCCTAACTTGGGATTGTAACGGGAAACCCTTGCAAACAGCCTTGAGTGTTGGGGGATCTGGGACTGGTGATCCTTCTTCCCCCTCCTTCACAAGGGGAGGAGCTCTCCTGGTCCCCCCTTCACCTCAACATGCTGAAACCTTTCATACTTTACATTCGTTAGTGGCTGAATGCCCTGGTTCGCTGTTGCTGATTGTATAGTTCGGTGTTAGACCTCTGTCCCCACCTCAGTGGGGCGGGTTCCTCTTTGAGAGAAGCCGGTTTCCTCTCCCATTCTCCCACCTCCCCTTCCCTCCTCACTTAGGTGGACTAGCAGGACTGTTTCCACCTCCGGCAATTGCTACCCAAACTCTCAGTAAAACAAGAGAATCCCCCATCTTGTGACACATGCATGAGATGGGACAAGCTTCAGCCCAACCTACCATTTACCCCTTCCTGCTCACACTCGCCCCATATCTATAACCTAAACACCACCCCCTCCCCACTTTTTTTTCTTTTTCTTCCTTTCCCTTCTTCCTCTCCTCCCCTTCTCTCTTGCCAGCTGCCCCCTCCGTGCCCACACACCAATTGTCAGCTGCCTTGAGATGAGCCCTCTGAACTATTTACACAGAGTTGAACATGGCAAATGTAGTAACCCGCTCAGCTCCCCTCTCTCTCAAAATATGCTCCCACAATGCCAAAGGGTTAATCATCCTAGAAAAACGCAGTAGTATGTTATCAGAAGCTCACAGACTTAGGGCACAAGTAATTTCTGTCCAGGAAACCCACTTTAAGTCAGAGTCAGTTCCACATTTCTCAAACAAGCGGTTACCAGTAGCTTTCCACGCAACCAACCCCAAAGTGAAGTTCAAAGGGCTCTCCATCCTGTTGTCCAAAGCCTTTCCCCTAAACATAGAAGATCAACTAATAGACCAAGAGGGGAGATTTATCTTCCTGAAGGGTACTTGGAACAATAGGCCATTGACCCTGACTAATATATATTGCCCTAACACCAAACAGGTTGCCTTTGTAAGGGAAATCACCGCAAAACTTACCCTGTTCCAATCGGGCCTTTTAATTTTAGGAGGTGATCTCAATGTCCCCCTAGACCCCTTGGTTTACACTTCAACGGGCACATCCTCCCTTTCCTTCTCGGCACTGCGCCAAATCAAATCCCAATTAGCCTTCCTATCACTTCATGATGCGTGGAGAAGTCTTTATCCCAAAGACCGTGACTATACCTTTTACTCCCCTTCTCACAATAGATACTCAAGACTGGATTATCTGTTTATAACTCAATCTGACTTACCATTACTCCATGAGGCTACAATTGAGAGTATGGTACTATTGGACCATCACCCCGTCACATTGACCCTAGTATTCCCAGAAACACTTACTACAACCAAATTATGGAGATTAGATGCATCCACTCTGGCAGACCTAGGAGACCTAGCTGACATAAAACGAGAGATCCAAAACTACTTCCTCCACAACGATACTCCCAATGTTTCTCCCATGCAGTGGGAGGCACACAGGTGTGTAGTGTACTTTAGCACACCCACTTATCGGCCCCACACTTAATGCCTTTAGTAGGGCCTGTGCCAAACATGCAGTTTCAGCTAAAATATGCCCAATTACCCCAATTCGTAACAATCCAGACTTTCCTTCGGGCATAGCAGGAACCTTTCTGGAGACTGAATGGCCATACGCTGAAATGCTAGCTAAGCACTTCTTCAGTAGAGGCCATTTCCACATCAAACTGAACTAGCAGAACGCTCCAAGATGGGTTTGTTTCTGTTTTGGCCCTATATCCAGCTCAAGCACTTCCTAGATGACACAGCCCGTAGAGGAGGCTTCACCAGAAACCCCACGGTATTGGAGTCACTGTGTTCAAGCACATCCCCACAGAGGCATGTTATATCAGTGCTTTATGCTTCTCTTCATGAACAAGCACCAGAATGTTTGCGTTTGGAGCGGGCCTACTGGGAGTCGGTGCTTGGCAGGGATATAGAGGAGGAAAGTTGGGACAAGATTAACTTCTATCTCCACAAGGGTTCTTTAACCACTTGCTTACTGGGCACTTAAACCCCCCTCCTGCCCTGACCAATTTTCAGCTTTCAGCACTGGCGCACTTTGAATGACAATTGCGCAGTCATACAACACTGTACCCAAATGACATTTTTATATTTTTTTTCCAACAAATAGAGCTTTATTTTGGTGGTATTTAATCACAGCTAGGATTTTTATATTTTGCTAAACAAACACAAAAATATGGAACATTTTGAAAAAAAAATCATGTTTCATAGTTTGTTATAAAATTTTGCAAACAGGTAATTTTTTTCCTTCATTGATATGCACTGATAAAGGGTGGCACTGGTGGGCACTGATAGGCTGCACTGATGGGCATGGATAGGCACAGTTAAGGCGGCATTGATAGGCACAGTTAAGGCGGCACTGATGGGCACAGTTAAGGCGGCACTGATGGGCACAGTTAAGGCGGCACTGATAGGCACAGATAAGGCGGCACTGATGGGGACAGATAAGGCGGTACTGATGGGCACTGATAGGTACCACTGATAGGTGGCACTGATGGGTGGCACTAATGAGCAGTGATGGGCGGCACTGATGGGCACTTATGGGCACTGGTAGGTGACACTGATCAGCACTGATAGGTGGCACTGATGTGCAGCACTGTTGTTGAGGCACTGATTGTGGGCACTGATGGGTGGCACTGTGGGCACTGATGGGTGGCACTGTGGGCACTGATGGGTGGCGCTGGTGGGCACTGGTAGGCGGCACTGCTGCCTATTACTAGGTGGCACTGGCAGGGGGCACAGGTGGGCACTGGTGATCTGGCGGCAGATTTCCATGATCGGGACTGATGTCCCTTTTACAGCCACCAGTGATCGGCTTTTTTTTTTTCTCCTCACGCTGTCAGGATGAGGAGAAAAAATAGCCGATTACTGGCTCTGTTGACATCACATGATCAGCTGTCATTGGCTGACAGCTGATCATGTGGTAAGGGGTTGGGATTGACCCTTTACTCCGATCTGTGATCAGGTGAGTCTCATAGACTCGCTGATCACAGAGCGCGCTGTGCACGCTCTGCAGGGGGCATGCAGGCCGCTTGTGCACGGGATGTAGTCACGGCAAAGCAGGTCCACGCTGTAGCTGTCATTCGTAAACGTTTCAGTCCAAGAGAGCAGCTATAAACTGAGAACACGATGGTACAGAACACCAGACTTAATACAAAAAATTTCACCCACTGTGACAGAGCTATGCTGGAGATGTGGCAGGGAGACAGGTTCATTCATTAATACCTGGTGGAGTTGTCCGTCCTTGCAACCTTACTGGCGGAAAGTACATGAGGTGGCAACAAAGGTATCCTCTCTCCCGTTAGAGTATACTCCGGCACAGTATCTCCTACACCTATCGGAGATACCTAGAAAGCGCTACTATAAGTTGATCACATTACACATGATCAACGTGGCTAGGTGTGTACCAATCCATTAGCGGTCGACATTGACACAGACTCTGTCTGAATGGACTCACTGTATTGACAGGATTGCAGACATGGAGGAGCTGATCTATACCTCACTTGACAAAATCGCTACATATACTGCGATTTGGGGTGCCTGGACGTCCTTTAAGGATTCTCAGTCTTACATGGAACTTATTAAAGGCTAACTCAGTACCACGCTAATAGTGACCCACATGGATGGTCCCCCCCAAAATAGGCAGCGAAGAGGGCAGCTGGTGATAATCTCACCCCCTTTTCCTTCTTTTCTTGCGCTCATTCTTTGGGGGACTACCCCGGAAGCTCTTACTCCCTTCCCCCCCACCCTACTCCTCTCCTCCCTTTTCCACACCCCCCCACCCCCCTTTTTTAATATTCGGTTTGGCTTTGCTTTGTTTCCTCTCCTCCTATCCCAAGAACATAAGGACCGGAGATAGATTGTGACACACTTGGTTCCTGCGTGTGCACGCTTATGTTCTCTTTACTGTTTGCTGTTTTTACTGGGCTATGTCCAGACAACTATTGTTCTGTATGTGATTGATATAGATTCATGTACTTCGCTTCTTTTTGTATAATTTGCATACATTGAAAAAAATGTTTGTGGAAAAAAAAAAATTATGGAGATCACTAGAATAGAAAAAAAAGATTATTCTGGAGATCACGAGAAAAAAACAAAAATTATGGAGATCACTAGAAAAAAAATTATTCTGGAGATCACGAGTAAAAAAAACAACTATTATTCAGGAGATCACTATAAAGAATAAAAAAATCCATTTGTCAGAACTATGTGAATATCAGCAGCAAAGCAATTTCATTATTATAGCATTATAAAGAAGAAAAACAAAAGGGGGGAATGGGACTTTAAATTAAACAGTTGACAGATTGGGGTTGGGAGTAAAAATACAATTTATTACATGTGATTTATGCTGATATATGCTTTCAACATGTGGAAGGTTAACGGTGCATATGCACCAAGCATAGCCTATATACATACACATGCACAGAGAACAAGCAGTACTAAATTCCAGTAATAAGTAACTAACACGTATGTCATATAGAGATTGTACATGTAAAAATCACAGAACATGATGATGTAAAAAATGAATTTGAAAGTAGATACATAAGTAATTCATAAAAGTAGAATCCTAAAGAGCGCACAGGGGCTGCATCCATCGTGCCCGACGCGTTTCTGTGAAATACACTTCTTCAGGGGCGGATGCTCTAGGATTTCTGAAATAACAAGGTAAGTAACATCAGGAAGTGGGCTGGTTGATAACCAGAAGGGGCAACAAGTCAGTTTCTGGAGATTTACATACGTGGCCAAGCTATGGTGAAGTGCAGGTATCGGGTCAGCAAGCATTGCCCCTCTCCGGAGCTGAGGCGACAGAGACACCAACACACGACAGACGCACACAGGTATCCTCCACTTAGTGCATGTTATTTCCGCAATATGGTGACCATGAACTTCAATTGGTGAGGAATATCTGAAATGGATAAATAAGTCCACTAAGACATACCAAAGGTGTTTGAACTAAAAAAAGGGGAGGTTTTGAAAGAATAAAAAACTTTGGAAAGAGTGGTCAAGAATATAGTACCTTAGATTGCTAGAAACAGGAATTGTCCAAAAAGAATTGTCCAAAAAGAATACAGCGTCTGCATCAATGCGGCATTTGCATGTGAGTGGAGAGGAGGACTGCACGAGAGGAGACACCTGATATGCAGCCCATCTGCGTTGGTGATTGCCGCCAACGTCACGTAGGGCTGACGAGGCAAGGGGCGTGGCCCCTGCCTGGGCCGTGAGAGTCCGCCCATGACAGGCACTGTCACGTCCAGCCATGTCAGCAAGATGGAAAAAATTCACTTCCGCACAACGGCGCCAAATGATGACATCATGTGCGGGAGTGGAGCGTGACGCCGATGCGATGTGCGGCGCCCACCCGACCCCCCAACACCAAACCAACCCCCTTGGGGTGGACGTGGAGGGGGTGGGAGGGGCCCGCAGAGCGCATCGCAGCTCCGGATGTGGAACAAGAAATGGCCCAAAACCGGCCACCATGCTGGAGAATGTATGTGGTAACCCAGGATGGAAAACGACACATCGCTGCAACCAGTGCGTGCAGACCAAAGGGTTTGTTAGCATGCAAACGAGACTAGGCAGGGAATGGCTGCCTGTTACTGTCAACTGTCTCCATCCCAAATATCAAGTATCAATGGAGGTGTGGGACTTTGAGTGAGGCACAAAATGGTGCCTCCATCCCAAGTTCAGAGAAACAAGAAGGGACTTTGAATGAGACAGAAGAAGAAGAAGAGAATGCGCTGCATTGAGAGATTTCATAATTTGCCGCGTGACGAATGTGATATCTCCATTACGAACGCTAGTTTTACAAGACCTAGCACTTCCGGCTCATACTTGATTCCGAGCATGCGTGAACTTTTGTGCGCGGACTTGTGTAAACATGATCCGACTTTTCAACAACAAACATTTGTTGGCGGAAAATTTGAGAACCTGCTAGCCACTATTTGTTGGCGGAAAGTCCGACAGCAAATGTTTGATGGAGCATACACACGGTCGGACTTTCAGCCAACAAGCTTACATCCAACATTTCCCGGCGGAAAATCCGACCGTGGGTACGCGGAATAATACTTAATCCAATATGAATACTTTATTCAAGATGATAGTTGCAAATGCAATCCCTGCCTGTGCAAACCCCTGTGCAAAATGATCAAGATAGTCAATAAACTGTCCAGTTCGTTGTAAGCATATATTATTCTGTTTGTATGACAAATCTTCACAATGTACATGCTCACATGTTCGGTTAAAGAAAATTAAAAAGGGATTCTATATCAACATATATAATTGTAATCATAACATATTTTCCTGCCATTACCAGGCACAAAATGGAATGTACGGGCTAGATCACAGTAATTGCAAGCAAAAACTGCTGCCAGGCTGATCCTAAGTAGGAAAATGTCAATGCAATCCCAGCCCCAGTCCACAAAACCAGTCACAACTAGTTTCACTAGAGGGTTATTCTTATGCTAATTGTGTATGAATATCTACAGTGAAATAGTAAGAATGCTGTTTGGGAAAAGCAGAAACTAAAGGCTTTCTTTCATGCTATCCTAACCAACTGTACCATCAGCAATGACAGGGTTACCAAGAACAATCGTCTTGCTGCCTCCACCCAAAAAAGATTTTCACTGAAGTACACCTATCATAGGGAGGAGACTGTGTACATATTCCTACATCTAAGCCTGTTTGTGACCATGGTCATGCCACACTATTGGATAAATCAGTCAGAAATCATCTTTTTGATGCTTATAGATGGTGTATGAAAGCTACTTGGCAATCAATTGAAAATCTCTAATTCCTTACCCACACAGCTATTATTCACTGCATAATTATGTGTGCAATAATACACGTTGTAATTTCCCACTTCAGTAGAATTAGAGTATGCTGATCAGCAACTGATTGTTCACAATAGTAAACAAAATTGTACATGATAAAGTATATTGAAAGAAAATAAAATAGGTTACAGTGATTTTAGGGCTGCATCCCATAGTACACGCACTCCCCTTTCTATATATTTATTCAGTACTGAAAATTATAAAATAGATATCAAAAGCATTACACTACTTTTTGGAGAGTCTGGAAAGAATGTATACAAGAATGTTAGTTGAAAAATGGGAAAAATATCAACATGTGAAACATGATAGAGATACAGCAACGCTGTTGTATAACATAACTAGCTGTTGGTTTAGCTGTATGGTTTATTTTATTAAAATTGGAGCCCGTATGCAAAGCTGGTTGGAATTTTTATGCTATTTACTCATGAAAAAAGGAAAAAAGCACTCGGTTTGCCACATCCGTAAACATGGGAAAAAAGGGGGGATACTAAATAGTAACCAAAAAATTGGACTTTGTAGGCATGGAAACAATGGGGAAAGTAACACAACTACTGTAGTTCAAAATAGTATTTATTATGTAGATCACGTGGGATATAGTGGCGGTGCGGGTCGAGGGAGCGGAAAGGCGATCATGCCTCGCTACGCGCAGCTGATGATGGGACCCATGGGCAGCGGGAAGAGCACCTACTGTTCTACAATGGTTCAGCACTGTGAGGCCCTGAATCACTCTGTTCAAGTGGTTAATCTGGATCCTGCAGCAGAACACTTTGACTATCCTGTTATGGCAGATATCCGGGAACTAATAGAAGTAGATGATGTGATGGAAGACAGCTCTCTCAGATTTGGTCCTAATGGGGAACTTGTATATTGTATGGAATATTTTGCCAATAACTTTGACTGGCTGGAGAGTTGTTTGGGGCACAATGAGGATGACTATATACTTTTTGACTGCCCATATCAGATTGAGCTGTACACTCACTTGCTGGTTATGAAGTACCTGGTAGAACAGCTCCAGCAGTGGGAGTTTAGAGTCTGTGGTGTCTTCCTTGTTGATTCTCAGTTCATGGTGGAATCTTTCAAGTTTATTTCTGGAGTAATGGCCGCCTTAAGTGCTATGATATCTTTGGAAATTCCACAGAGCAACCTCATGACTAAGATGGATTTACTGAACAAGAAAGCTAAAAAGGAGATTGAGAAATTTTTAGACCCCGATATGTATTCTATGATTGAAGATTCAACCAACAGACTAAGAAGTGAAAGATTCAAGAAGCTGACAGAGGCAATTTGTGGATTGATCGATGATTACAGCATGGTTCAATTTTTACCATTTGATCGCTCAGATGAAGAATGCATAAATATTGTGCTCCAACATATAGACTTTTCCACCCAGTATGGGGAAGACCTGGAGTTCAAAGAGGCAAAGGAACTTGAGGAGGATAAATCACAGAATGTTGATGAATTCTTCCAGGACCTGGTAGATGAGGATTAATGGCTTCAATAACATACTGGAAAATGATGAGCTGGGAAGAATATAGCTTTCATGACTTCCAAGGAATATATTATGGTGAATAGTGGAAGTGGGATTCTCAGTACCCATACGGAGACTGCAGTGGCGAAACGTGCATGTGATGGACTTTACTAGCTGTGTGCTTATACATTGGCGATGTGTTCTAGATAACCAGAGCCTGCACTGCATGTTTTCGCATGCATACAGAATAGGTTTTTCTAAAAAACTTTATTTTGAAGTAACTGACACCCAAGTTTCAGTTGATTGCATAAGCAAATTTTTTCAGACATTTTTTAGTAAACCAAATCAAAGCCAAAAAAAAAAATATATATTTATTGACAAAAATGACATCAATTCATAGACAGTGTTCATAAACAAATGAGATAAAAGCACGAATCACGAAATACAATTTGTATATTGAGCCCTTATGCATCATGCATCATGTGTCAACGCGTTTCACCATGAGGCTTCTTCAGGACACAGACAAGGTTCAAAATTGTAACACAGAAAGGACAAAAATGAATCTCACTATCTGCAAATGAGATATATTACAATTAAAATAAAAAAATCAAACATTTAATGCAGACATGTTGTATCATTAAAAACCTATGCTTAGCTAGCCAAGAAGGCACTGGGACAGACAGACATCATCAAAAAACAAAATAAAATACCTTCAGAGGAGTGAGCCTCATGTATAAATTCATAGCAGCCAGGAAGTTTCCAAAAGTGTGAAGTGCTTATAACAAACTGTGGGAAAACAGCATCCTGTTGGTTTTAAATGAAAAACAACAAGAAAGGCGCCTCTTAGTAAACTGTATATTTAATGGTGTATAAGCATTAAAAACACTCACATTGAAAACTTAGATAGTCCGGCATGGAGAGCTCAGTATAGGCATACAGGATTGCGTCCTCCTCTGTCCACAGTCTTATTCCTCTATTGCTGACGGCTGGTCCGTGTGGCAGAAGCTTCCGGTATCAGTGATTATCCAGAACGAGGCTTGGGCACCGCCGAGTAGTCAATTGGGAGGCTGGGACGCTGGAACGCACATCCAAAGTATGTGCTGTACTGCCGTAAGGCGACGCGTTTCAGAGCATGCGCACTCGAGCGCGCTCCTTTCTCAAGCTTGTTTTTAGCTGGTTTTAAATGGCAATGCATAGGACAGAGGAACGCATATGGGGTATGAAAAGTAAAATACCTACTGTGTCATTTTATATATGTAGCTCTGTCAGGGGCAGATGTACATCAAATATCCAAGAGTAGGAGTAATCTACTAAACAGATGGATATAAAGAGGTCCAGACTTTAGCAAGGGAGATACCTTGATAATATTCAGAATAGCAACAGTGGTATGTAGCGGAGCTGGCACATATTACCTATATATGTGAAAAGACACAGGAGAAAGTTGCCATTACTAAACTTTGCAAAGTAAATAGTACTTTCAGAAATATGTGAATGCGTACTTACTTTTATTTCATAGTGGATCAATGTACCCCTGGGAGACAGCAAGGTGCTGTACACAGCGTCTCAGTTATTACACAGGCTATCTATAGTGCCTCATTGCATAACAATAATCAGGACGCAGTCACATTCAGTTGTCCATGGTGAAGTGGATTCTGGGGGTTGTAGGCAGCGCAGAGCGGACATCCATTCGTTCTGCGCAGGTACAGAAATGCTTAGACAAAGCACCATGGGGCATAGCTGAGCATAGTCTCACTGTGTGACTTGATCGTGTCGGGTTATCGTTACTAAAATGTAAAAAATTTTAAAAAGTTAAAGATCTCACAGAGCGGGCACCCGCCCAATCTGCGCATGTGCCACCCGAATATCAGATTGAATTATGGGGATTGTAGGCCAAACGACAGGCGGAGCGCTGTTTAAAAACAAAGTTGTATATAAGTAAATGAGATGAAAAAAAAAGGGGAAGGGCTATTGCTGTATAGGTAAATTCTACATAGATGCTTAATACGCAGAGACTATGAAATATATAATAACATAGAAGAAGCATATAGAAGATATCCAGATGATAATGTCATATTGTCAGTGAGTCTTCTGAGTAGAAAGCATAGGTTAATAAAATATATATGAACACTTATATCACAGTTATATATGTCATTTTTATGGGGTGTATTCCATTGTTTCAAGGTAAAATTGCCATGATTGGCATCAGACAAACCACATAGAAAACTCAAAATGAGAATACATTACTATGTGTCATGTGGTATTTCATTAATCCATTTCTATCCCTTATTTGATACATAAATAGATACTGTAAGTGAAACGAAAAACATATATATCGTTATCAGATAGGGACCAACGCAGTACAAAACAAATGAGAGGACAAGATATGTGGGGAACAAGCATGATTAGAGATTGAATACACGAGTATATTTGAGGAAGGGTCTAAAGCTCATCATATCGTTTAAGTCTGGATATGTAGTAGTCTGCAGGCTATGTATCCATGTATCCTCTCTTTGGAGGACCCTCCTCCTTGAGAGTCCTCATGGATACACTCGAGAGCAGCGAATTTAAAAACCGTAGGTTTGTATTTGTTTTTGAAGGCTATGTGATAGCCCATAGTTGTATTAAGAAGGCCACTGATGGTGTAGTAAACATGGTCCTTAATCCTTCTCCAGAATGGCCTAATAGTCTTGCCAACATAAAATGCTCCACATTGTCAGAGAATAAAGTAAATAACTCCTTTAGTTTGGCAAGTAATATGATAATGAAGAACATGGGTTCGGCCATTCGGGAGGAGGACAGAGGGACCCACTAGTAGAAAATCACAAAAGTCACACATGTCACACATGTTTTATCTTCCTCCTGTCGCCAGGAGGAATTAACGAAAGTATTGAGATTTCCACCATTCTTTAACCTCCCCCCTCCCAATATTTTATTATTATTATTTTTTATTTTTTGGTTCTAACAGTATTGTTCTTTACCTTCTAGTACCACCCCTATAGGACCTGTACGATTACTTTAGGTCCGCTATTGGGTTTTGTATTTGCATGTGTGTAAGTGTTGTGTGCGTGTGCATTTTTGCGCGCGCAGACACACACATGCATATACAATAATAATAATTTTTATTAATTTTATCAATTATTACTTATTATTTCTTCATATATTATCTTCATATTCTTATTCTTGGTTTTTAATCATTATTGTTAATCCCTTTTTTATATATGACTGTGTTTACATAAGGCCTGCTTTGTGAGTGATGGAGAGATACATGCTTCCTCCTTTCTATTCCCCCCTCCTCCCCCCTGCCCTTTCTTTTCTTTTTCTTTTTCTTTTTCTTCTTCTCTTCTTTTTTTTTTTCCTTCTTTTTTCCAGCTCCCCTTCCCCCCCCCTCTCCTCTTCCTCTCCCCCTCTTTCCCATTATAATTATCTATTATATGGTATATATATCTATATACCTTGTCTTTCCCCTCCCGGTCCCATTATAATTACCTATTATACGGAGTATATGTATATATACATATTTATATATTTATTTACATACCTTTGTTTCTTCCCTCCCTAGACTCATCTTAACCATACATTCATATAATCATGTATCATTAACTCATATATTTATATATCAAATAATTTTCCTTATTAGTTTCTCCAGTTACATACCCTTATTATTATTATTATCCCTAACATATATTCATCTCTTTATTCCACATATCAGCCCTCTGTATACATTTGCTCTTTTGATCATCGTTATATTCTCCAGCTCGCGTGTGTCATTGATAAATATCCTGCTATACTTCCATTGCTGACACTTCTGATTGTTATTACATTTGACCATTCCCTTCAGTTCCGGTTCTGCCCCTCCCCTTCCTTCCATTCAGACCAATCACTACATTCCCTGTCCTGACCCTTCCTTTCACCTCCTACTTCTTAAGCAAACCAAACCCATCCATCTATAGCCTGATGTAGGGGCGCGGCTGTCCTGTCACCGCAGCTCGTACGCCCTGCAATGCGCCGCTCGATCTGTGACATCATCACTCCTCGCCGGATGTTTTCCTCCTCCATGCTCTCTGCCTTGTTCTTGTGATCTGTCACCGCTGCGGCCAGTGTTCTGCCATATAGTGTCCTCCTATCGGATAGTGTCCGCTCCGTACTGCACAGGCGCAGCGCTTGCGCAGTACGGAGCAGAAGGAGATGCCGAAAATGTTCCGAAATTGATCAGCTGACCATCAGCTGTACACGGCGCTTCGGCAGTTCTTAGCGATGGCTGTGTAAGAGGGCCCCTCGCGGGCTCGCTTCGCTCGCCACGCTTCGCTCGCCACGCTTCGGGCATGGCCTCGCTGCGCTCGGCAACTATATATTCTCACTCTATGTCCACTTGGATAGTAGGGAATGATCCTGGACACAGGGTGAGAATAAAAGCGCAGGCGCCGTGTACAGCTGATGATCAGCTGTTAAACTTCGGAGACTTTCGGCGTCTCGTTTGTCCTCCGTACTGCGCCTGCGCAGTACAGGGAGGACACTATATGATAGGGGACTGTATTTGACAAGACACCGGCCATACATCTCAGTGGTACCTCTCCTCACACACAGGCAGAGCCTCCAGCCAGGAGCTTTTTGACTGATCTGATCCCTTGATAGATGATGATTTCTTCTGTACCTGCTCACATATACATGCCTTTTTGATGACTTCAAACATGTGAGTTTGACCATTACTATGTTTTTATGAATAAAACTGTTTTTAGTCTACACCCAGAGGCGCCTCTCTCTTCTGTCTCTCTTTGCGATTGGGATCCAAACTGGAAGCCAGAGATATTGGTATGTGTTCTAACGGTCCATCGTAAGACTGAAGATTGTCGGTGATAAAAGACATCCCTGGCGGGTTCCATTAGTAATATAGAAGGGAGTGCATAACATGCCCGTTGAGTATACCTGTGCAGAAGGACAAGAGTATAGAGCCAGAACAGCATTTAAAATATGGCCACAGAAACCAAATTTGGATAGTACCTATGTCATGTATGTCCAATGCACTCTGTCGAACGCCTTCTCTGCATGGAAACAGCAGAGAAGGCGTTCCGGTTCGTTCAACATGGTGTATTATATTTATGATTCTCCTGGTAGCATCTGAAGTTTGTCTCCCCCTCACAAAGCCCATCTGGTCGCATTGAATTAAAGAGGGTATGAAGTCTGCCAATCTTTTGGCTAGGAGTTTGGCATACACTTTAATGTCAGTGTTTAATAGAGAAATAGGTCTGAAGTTACCTGGCGTTGTTGGGTCTTTTCCTGGTTTTGGTAATGTGACTATGTACGCTTTTAGCATCTCTGGGGGAAATGTTGCTTCATTTGCTGCCTTTGTGTAAACCTTTAGCATGTGTGGAGCGAGCACATCTTTGAATGTTTTGAAATATTCATTGAAAATCCATCTGGACCAGGCGATTTGCCATTCGGTAGGGTGTCAATAGTTGACTCAATTTCAGTTGTGAATGGGGAATTCAGTGTGTATATTTGAGCTTCTGAGAGGGATGGGAGATGTTCATTATTGTGCGTTGGGTGGTTGAGGGGTCTTTTTGTAGGTTGTACAAATCGCTGTAGTAGGCTGCAAATTGATTAGCGATTTATTTTGGGTTTATAATTTTGTGTTTGAGGGTAGGGTGTATAAGGTGTGCAATTCTAGTTTTAATTTGAGCTGCTTTAATTCTATTTGCCAGTAGGGATGAGCTTCGTGTTCGAGTCAAACCCATGTTCGACTCAAACATCGGCTGTTCGATTGTTCGCCGAATTGCGAACGATATGGGCCGTTCGTGCCAAATTCGTGTGGCGCATCACGGCCCATAATTCACTGCAGCATCACAGTGCATTTTTGCATAGTTAGTAAGGTTGAATAAAGACACCAGTCCATCCAATTCAACCTGAGTGAGTGTGGGTGCATGTCCACAATTATCCCTATTTTTATTTTAAGGTACCCATATAGCGCTGTCAATTTATGTAGCGCTCCACACATACATCACACACTCACATTGGTCCCGACCCTCAAGGAGCCCACAATCCAAGGTTCCCAACTCACATTCATATACTAGGGCCAATTTTGTACAGAAGCCAATTAACCTACCAGCATGTCTTTGGAGTGCGGGAGGAAACAAGGAGGAAACCCACGCAAGCACAGGGAGAACATCCAAACTCCAGGCAGGTATTGTCATGGTTGGGATTCGAACCAGCGACCCTTTTTACTGCTAGGCAAGAGTGCTAACCACTACACCACTGTGCCGCCCATAGGGCATTGCTGGCTGATGATTGGCCAAGCATGACCCGCATGCTTGGCCAAACACAGCGCCGTCAGTAGAGAGAGCTGTAATTGGCCAAAGCCATGGTGGCTTTGGCCAATTATGGCTCAGGGGGTTTACAACACGCCCCACACTATATAAGGCCGCCTGCACGGTGGCCCTGTGTAGTGTGTTCCGGCGTGCTTAGAGAGAGAGAGAGACAGTGTCATTTCATTTGAGTTAGATAGATTAGGCAGGACAGTCAGTGAGTTAGCTGCACTTACAGTGTATTGTGTATATATATATATATGCATCCCAGGTGTTGTATATATATATATATATACACTGTATTCAGTTTAGCTAGATCCGTTCCTGTTATCTTCCTACTGACAGGCAGGCTTGTCTTGTTACAGTATTTACAGCTACCTGAAAAAAATCGCTGGTGTTCTTTTGATCCTATTAGTACCACAGTCAGGCAGCTAGACTATTTACAGTTAGTGTAGTGCATCCTCCTTACAGTGTTCACTTAAAGCTACAAGTTAGTTTAGTGTGACCTCTGCACAGTGTTCAGCTAAAACTACACGTTAGTGTAGTGCGTCCTCTGAACAGTGTTCAGCTAAAGCTACAAGTTAGTTTAGTGTGACCTCTGCACAGTGTTCAGTTAAAGCTACAAGATAGGGTAGTGTGTCCTCCTCACAGTGTTCAGCTAAAGCTACAAGTTAGTGTAGTGTGACCTCTGCACAGTGTTCAGCTAAAGCTACAAGTTAGTGTAGTGCGTCCTCTGAACAGTATTCAGCTAAAACTACAAGTTAGTGTAGTGCGACCTCTGCACAGTGTTCAGCTAAAGCTACAAGTTAGTGATGTGCGTCCTTTGAACAGTGTTCAGCTACAACTACAAGTTAGTGTAGTGCAACCTCTGCACAGTGTTCAGCTAAAGCTATAAGTTAGTATAGTGCGTCCTCTGAACAGTGTTCAGCTAAAACTACAAGTTAGTGTAGTGCGACCTCTGCACAGTGTTCAGCTAAAGCTACAAGTTAGTGTAGTGCGTCCTCCTCACAGTGTTCAGCTAAAACTACAAGTTAGTGTAGTGCAACCTCTGCACAGTGTTCAGTTAAAACTATAAGTTAGTATAGTGCCTCCTCTGAACAGTGTTCAGCTAAAACTACAAGTTAGTGTAGTGTGACCTCTGAACAGTGTTCAGCTAAAGCTACAAGTTAGTGTAGTGCGTCCTCTTCACAGTGTTCAGCTAAAGCTACAAGTTAGTTTAGTGTGACCTCTGCACAGTGTTCAGCTAAAGCTACAAGTTAGGGTAGTGTGTCCTCACAGTGTTCAGCTAAAGCTACAAGTTAGTATAGTGCAACCTCTGCACAGTGTTCAGCTAAAGCTACAAGATAGTGTAGTGCGTCCTCCTCACAGTGTTCAGCTAAAGCTACAAGTTAGTTTAGTGTGACCTCTGCACAGTGTTCAGCTAAAGCTACAAGTTAGGGTAGTGCGTCCTCCTCACAGTGTTCAGCTAAAGGTACAAGTTAGTGTAGTGCGTCCTCCTCACAGTGTTCAGCTAAAACTACAAGTTAGTGTAGTGTGACCTCTGAACAGTGTTCAGCTAAAGCTACAAGTTTTGTATAGTGTGTCCTCTGAACAGTGTTCAGCTAAAGCTTCAAGTTAGTGCAGTGCATCCTCCTCACAGTGTTCAGCTAAAACTACAAGTTAGTTTTTTGCGAGCTCTGCACAGTGTTCAGCTAAAGCTACCTGTAAGAGAACTGTCAGGATGCGCCCAGCACGCACACGTGCGCATGCGCGCATTCACGGGCATCGGCAGATTTCCTTGCACAGGAACATACATCTGACCACAATTGGCACCTGACAGCATATTTAAGGGTTGCTCTGATTTCTGACAGGTGCTGCTTGATCTTCAGCTGTGTCCTGAGATTCTGAAACCCTGTCTCCTGTTTGGCTCCACGCTGTTTCCGAGTACCTGTGCTGGCCATCCATCCTCTCAGCTGTGCTGGTTCCAGCTCTTCACCAGAAACCCTGCCTGCACTTCCCAGTCTGCAACACTTCCGGCAAGTTCTGCACGCAGCATTCACAGGCACTCGTGTTCCTCCTGATCCTTGCCACCATCTGTTCCATCTCCAGTGGGGCTTGGATTGGAGATACAAGAGAGGCTGACCTCGTCATTTCAGACTCCTACCAGGTACGTGACACTACCTGTAGAAGGTTGGTGGTGTTTTCCTGATCCTATCACTACCGCAGGCAGCTAAATAAGCTACAAGTTAGTTTTTTGCGAGCTCTACACAGTGTTCAACTAAAGCTACCTGTAGAAGATTGGTGGTGTTTTCCTGATCCTATCACTACCGCAGGCAGCTAAATAAGCTACAAGTTAGTTTTTTGCGAGCTCTGCACAGTGTTCAGCTAAAACTACAAGTTAGTGTAGTGCGAGCTCTGCACAGTGTTCAGCTAAAGCTATCTGTAGAAGGTTGGTGGTGTTCTCATACTACAGGCAGGCAGTTGATTTTGCTAGCTGCAGTATCAATATATATATATATATATATATATATATATATATATATATATATCCCAGCTTAGTGCAGCTACAGGCCATTAGTATGTCTGGAAGGCTAACAAGGAGAGGCAGACAGTCACAAGCCAATAAAAGAGGGCAAGCAGGCTCTGTGTCTAGAGGCAACAGTGCTGGTTGTGGAGATGGTGCATCCTTATCAGCACGTGGCCGTGGGACACGCTTGGCCTTTTTTTCGGCAGCTGGCTGTGTTGAGCCGCAACATGCAGAAGACTTGGTCGAGTGGATGACCAAGCCGTCCTCATCCTCATCCTCTCTCACCAATGCTCAGGCCAACGTGGCCTCTTCCCTCGGCTCAAAGGCATCAGTGACTCCTTCCCTAGCCCCACTATGTCCTCCTGAGGAGTCCCTTGAACTGTTTGACCACAGTGTTGGGTACATGCTCCAGGAGGATGCCCAGCGTTTAGAAGGCTCTGATGATGATACTGAGCTAGATGAAGGCAGTAACGTGAGCACAGATAGAGGGGGTTTCCAAGAAGGACAGCAATCTGGCAGTCATGCTCCCCCTGCTGCAGCATACTGCCAGGTTTGCTCCAGTGATGAGGAGGGAGGGGATGATGAGGTCACTGACTCAACGTGGGTGCCTTATAGGAGAGGGGAGGAGGAGGAGGAGGCACATCACCAATGAGGGAGGATGCCCTCCAGGGGCCAGCCTAAGGGCAGCACACTGACTGCATCACACCCCAAAGCTCCGCATTTACAGGGCGCTGCTGTCTCTGCACGTTATTCCAAAAGTTCTTTGGTGTGGGCCTTTTTTGAGACGAGTGCATCAGATTGCACCACTGCTATTTGCAACATATATCTCAAGCGTATCTCGCGTGGCCAAAACATCTCCCGCTTGGGCCCCACATGCTTGACCAGACATATGTTGAACTGGCATGCAGTTCGTTGGCAAGCATATCTAAAAGACCCACACCAAAGAACAAAGAGGACCTCTCCTTGCTCCTCATCAGCTGAGATCTCCAACCCCACTATACCTTCAGTCCTCAATGAGACCTGCACTGAGAGGAATGAAGGTGTAGAATTAGGTGTGTCACAGCCAAGTACTTGTGGGCAATCTGCTTTCAGTACACCGACGTCAGATTGTACCAGGCAAATTTCCCTGCCCCAGCTGTTGCACCGCCGAAAGAAGTTAGCTCCCAGCCATCCACATGCCCAGCGGTTGAATGCTAGCTTGGCAAAATTGCTAGCACTTCAACTGCTGCCTTCTCAATTGGTAGACTCTGACCCTTTCCGTGAGTTTGTGGAATGTGCGGTTCCTCAGTGGCAGGTACCCAAACGCCACTTTTTCTCACGGAAGGCGATTCCGGCTCTCTACCGGCATGTGGAAGGCAATGTCTTGGTCTCGCTGGACAGGGCGGTCAGTGGTAAGGTGCATATTACCGCTGACTCGTGGTCCAGCAGGCAGGGACGTTACCTAAGTTTCACCGTGCATTGGGTGACTCTGCTGGCAGCTGGGAAGGATGCAGGACTAGGTGCAGTAGTGTTGGAGGTTGTTCCACCACCACGCCTCCAAAATGCCACTACTAATGATTGTGACACACCTCTCTCCTCCACCCCCTCCTCTTCTTCTTCCTCCATGGCCTTTCCTGTGCTTTGTCCTCGGAACCAGCGTTCAAGGGGCTACACAAGTATGCAGGCCAAAAGATGTCATGCGGTGCTTGAGCTGGTGTGCTTGGGGGACAGAAGCCACACTGGGGCAGAGATTCTGTCAGCTCTGCAGGGGCAGGTTCAGAGGTAGTTGACACCACACCAACTTAAGGCAGGAATGGTGGTTTGCGACAATGGCACCAACCTCCTCTCTGCCCTCTGACAGGGACAAATGACCCATGTGCCCTGTTTGGCTCACATCCTTAACTTGGTGGTGCAGTGGTTCTTGGGCAGGTACCCGGGCTTACAGGATGTCCTGAGGCAGGCCAGGAAAGTCTGTGTGCATTTCTGCCGGTCATATAATGCCAGTGCTCGGCTGGCAGACCTCCAAAAGGAGTTTAACCTGCACAAGAACCACCTAATCTGTGACATGCCCACCAGGTGGAACTCAATGTTGGCCATGCTGCAGCAGCTGCACACGCAGCAGAGGGCCATCAATGAGTACCTGTGCGACTATGGCACCAGGACAGGGTCAGGAGAGCTTGATCAGGGATGCATGCACTGTCCTGTCACCATTTGAGGAGGCCACGAGGATGGTGAGCAGTGACAGTGCATGCATCAGTGACACTGTCCCCCTTGTCCACCTGTTGGAGCACACGCTGCATGGAATAATGGACAGGGCACTTGAGGCAGAACAGAGGCAGGAAGAGGAGGACTTCCTTAGCTCTCAAGGCCCACTTTATCCAGACAGTGTTCCTGCATGCCCGCCGATCACACAGGAAGAGGACGAGGAAGAGGAGGAGGAGGAGGAGGATTGTGTCAGTATGGAGGTGGAGCCACTCAGCATCAGCAGTAGTCTTTAAGAGCTCAGTCCCAAGAAACACATGGACTTGTACGTTGCTGGGAGGAGGTGGCTGCGAACCCTGTCATCCTTAGTGACCCAGAGGACTCCGGACCGAATACCTCAGTAAACCTACGCTGCATGGCCTCCCTGATCATGCAAAGCCTGCGTAAGGATCCTCGTATTTGTGGTATCAAGGAGAAGGACCAATACTGGCTGGCAACCCTCCTTGATCCACAATACAAGGGTAAGGTTGCGGACCTTATCTCACAGAGCGTCGCAGAGGGAGCAGAGAATGAAACATCTTCGGGAGGCCTTGCAGAAAGGTCTGTGCAGCGCATTCCCAGAGACTGGGAGGTTACAAACTCCTGTTTTTGGACAATGTGTTGCTGAGGCTTCGGTCAGTCAAAGAAGGAGCGGTGGAGAAGGTGGCCGTCTGACTGATGCGTTCAGACAATTTTATAGTCCGCAGCCCCAAGGTATGATCGGTTCCATCAACCATCGCCAGCGTCTGTTTTACATGGTGCAAGAATACCTAGGGGCAAGATCTGACTTGGACACCTTTCCCACCGAAAATCCTCTGGGTTACTGGGTCTTGAGGATGGATCACTGGCCAGCTTGCACAGTATGCAATTGAGCTACTGGCCTGTCCTGCATCCTGCGTTCTTTCGGAATGCACATTCAGTGCTGCTGGAGGCTTTGTAATCGATCACAGGGTGCATCTGTCCACCGACTCGGTCGATCGATTGACCTTCATAAAAATGAATCAGTCTTGAATCACCACCAGCTACCAAGCACCTGATGCTGATGTAACCAAATAATTTTTTTTTGAAATCTCAGATCCCTTTAAAGAATGCCTATGCTTATGCTGAGTTACTATCCTGAGTAATTATCCTCTTCCTCCTCAATGATCACGCTGATAGCTTGTAAGAACATTTTTGGTTCTGGGCACCGCCAACAGTGCCTAAGGCCCAATTTTTCAGCCCCTGTTTAACAGGGGCGTGTAATTACAAATTTTGATGCAATACTTTGCAGCAGGGCTCGTTCCTGCGTTCCAACTAGAGTATCTGTGAGGGGTTGCAGTGTTGTGGCACCAGCACCAGTACCTAAGGCCCAATTTTTCTGCCCCTGTTTAACAGGGGCGTGTAATTACAATTTTTGATGCAATACTTTGCAGCAGGGCTCATTCCTGCATTCCAACTAGAGTATCTGTGAGGGGTTGCAGTGTTGTGGCACCAGCACCAGTGTCTAAGGCCCAATTTTTCTTTAACAGGGGCATGTCATTACAATTCTTGATCTAATATTTCACAGCAGCGCCCATTTTTGCACCCACCAAGAGCGAGTGAGGACTTACAGTGTTGTGGCACCAGCACCACCACCACCACCAAAGGCCCAATTTTTCTGCCCCTGTTCAACAGGGGCATGTAATTACAATTCTTGATCTAATATTTCACAGCAGGGCCCTGTGAGGGCTTACAGTGTTGTGGCCACAACAACACCTAATGCCCAAATTTCTGCTGAGTATATAGGGCAGGTCCCTACTTTCAAACATCCAACTTATAAATGATTCCTACTTGCAAACGGAAGGAGACAACAGGAAGTGAGATGAAATCTACCCCTAGGGGGGGGAGATAGGTGGAACCTAGCAGAGCAGACATGCATTGTTAGAGCTCTGCACCGCTGAGGAGAGAAGAGAAGGACAAAGCGGAGCTTGCAGGCTCAAAAGGTATCCATTTGAACCTTTTTGCCCCAGGGAACAAACTGTGAAAGTTTGGGCAGGAAATATGGTACTGGGAGGAAACTGTGGCAGAAATAAAAATCACCTCACAAAGAGCTCACAGGCACTCACTGCAACTAAAGCAGCTCCAGTCACCTCACAAGATACAGCATCAGGGCGCTCTCACAGACAGAAAATGTCACAGCAAGACTCTCAATTTGAGTCAGATACAGAACAAATCCTCTCACAAACTTCTCCACAAGCCTCCTCAGCATCCCCAGTAATATTATTACAATTTGAAAAGATGCTTCATAAGGCTTTAAAACAAACCTCAGACCAAATAACAAAAAGCCTAACCAAAGAAATAAGAGAGCTGGGAAACCGCACCGCAGCCTTAGAAATAAAAATGGATGAAATTGAAATTACAACCCAAGTAAATATAACAGAATTGGAACAATTAAAAGAAGAGAATTTAATACTTCAAACTAAGCTCGAAGATTACGAAAATAGAGCCAGACGTTCAAACTTGCGCATAAGGGGAATACCTGAAACTGTGACAGACCTGCAATCTACTATTACTGCTCTATTACAAGAACTAAAGCCAGATATCCCTATTGAACGTTTAGAACTGGACAGAGTACACAGAGCCCTCACAGCCAAAAAGAAAGATGGACCCCCACGTGATATAATCACAAAATTTAATTATTACAGAACGAAAAAACAAATACTAATTGCTGCAAGAGAAAAAAAGGAACTTAATTTTCAAGGACACAATTATCAAATTTTTGCTGACCTATCCCAACTAACTATTACTAAAAGACGATCCATGAAACCCCAACTAATGGAACTGCAACGCCACAACATTATATATCAATGGGGCTTCCCCTTTTCAGTCAGATTTAACTACCAAGGTACAATTTACAGAAGCAGATCAGCAGATGAACTACAACAAACCCTTTTAAAATTAAATCTGACAGAACCCACAAGCAGCAACTCTCCCACACGCAGAAGAATGACATCTTCACCTTCAGGCAGCACTCAGAAAATTCCAGAAAAAAATGGGAATCATCATTCTCACAAAAGAGGCCGTTATGCCACATTATCCATGGACCAAGAAGATTCAATGGACTGACATCCTAATTCCTGATATCTCTTCATTTATTATACTAAGAGATGGTTCTCTATAAAAAACCTGTATTTATAACTGAATGTAACTGCATTCTGATAGTCACACACTGTGTGGGATCATGTTACATTCCAGTTATATTTCTTATTACTTCTGATTCATATAGCCTTAGAATATATAAGTGAAATAAGGAAATTCTTGTTCAGTTATATATTATCAGGAAATAACAATAGATTTATTACTTTTTAGGACAAATATGTTCAATAATCCAGAAGTAATGGAAGCTTTTTCTTTCTTTTCTTAAAACAAATATATTATTACCTAACTAGTTCCTAGAATTATGTTTTTGTTTATTCTAATCTGAAGCAATACAACCTCAATTTTATGAGTTAACATATCTAAACAGTTACATATGAATAAAATATGTAATTGTTTACTCTAAAAGGGATAAAATCCCAAAATAATTCAAACTATCTTCATCAATACCAAAGTTATTAACAGTACCTTTCTAACTGAATTATTTATCCTAGGGCAAGACTAACCATATACAACCACCCTGGAATAAATAATTTCAATAAAAACTATATTCTGCACTCCAATTAATGAAACATCATTTTGATGTCTTTTGACATAGCACTTCTCTCCTGTAAGCAGAAGATCCGTGTACCCCCATTAGCCCTCCTCATTCTCCCAACCATATTATGTGGGAGTGTGATGAAGGCACTTATTCCCCTGAGAGAGATATTTATTCTCTTTCACGGGTAAATTGTGATTACTTGCAAAAAATAATTTATACAATGTATCATCTAATCTCATATGTTTTTTGTTTACTCTTTACTCCAGAATTCACTGGTTTCTTTTCTATCTATTCATCTCTTCAGTCCACACAGGTTGATCTGCGCAGTCAGCTCTGCATAACAAAAAGTAAGTCAAAACTATTTTATCTATTGCCATGGCACCACTGAATATACTTTCCCTGAATGTTCAGGGAATAAATGTCCCTCAAAAAAGGACCAAAGGCTTCCGTACTTTTCATAACAAGAAGGTTCACATAGTATGCCTCCAAGAAACACACTTCACCAAAGATTCTACTCCAAAATATATTTCTCCTTTTTATCAACAAATTTACACGGCTTCTGCCTGTACCAAGCAAAGGGGAACTCTAATTGCATTTCACCGATCCACACCATTCACCTTATCATCAGAAATTAAAGACCCAGAAGGTAGATACCTGATACTCATGGGTTATATAATGGATACAGCAATCACAGTGATTTCCTACTACGCTCCTAACAAACAACCTACACCATTCCTCTCACATATATTACAAGTGATTAATACACACAAAATAGGAACAGTGATAATGTGTGGGGATTCGAACCAGGTCCTCCTCCCATTTCTAGATAAATCACCTTTTACACCATCCAAAATAACCTCTAGATTACCTTTTTCTCAACTTCTTTCCAAATACAATCTGGTAGATTCATTGAGAGAAAGTAACCCAATGAAAAAGAAATTCACTTATTTCTCGCACCCTCATCAAACCTTCACCAGAATAGATCATATTTTTCTAACAATAGGAATGATACCAGAAATTATTGCATCAGATATAATTCCGATTCCGTGGTCTGACCATAATGCAGTATACACTACTATAGCCTCAGCCATACCAAAAGCGCATGACCCAACGTGGTACTTACCGGACATAATGCTCAAACACCCACTACATCAGATGGCCATTGAACAAGCTTTAAAGGAATACATATCAATTAATAATACAACAGACATCTCCCCAATAACACTGTGGGAAGCTCATAAGCCTGTCTTGCGTGGTACAATACAAAAACAAATGGCACTATTTAAACGGGAACGCAAAAATCTAGCAAAAAAACTAGAACTCAATTTTAATGCAGCCTACATATCATTTCAAGATAATCCATCTCAGAGTACAAAATCTCATCTGGAAAAATCTAGATTGGAATACGATCTATTTCTCACTGAGTCAGTTGATAAATCCCTCAAACGCTCCAAACACAATTTCTACATGAATACAAACAAACCAGGTACATATTTGGCTCGGGTATTAAATTCAACTAACAAATTTTTCAAACCAATACGTTTGAAATTATCAAAAAATGTTTACACTTGTAATCCAGTTAAAATAGTCCATAAATTTCACTCACATCTCACAACTTTATACAAGACAAACCATGAATTTAATCCTACAGAGGCTGAATCCTTCTTCTCAAAAATAACCTTACCTGAGTTATCTCAGAATCAAAAAAGCAGTTTGGATGAGCCTATAACTATAAATGAAGTTGCTAACGCCATAAAAGACCTAAAACTTAACAAAAGACCAGGCCCAGACAGCTACTCGGCTTTATACTATAAAACATTCTCAGAAATACTCTCTCCCATTCTCACTGAAACTTTTAACAAACTTCTAGATGGACATTCTTTTCGGCAAGAAACACTAATGGCAATTGTTTGTATGATCCCAAAACCCCTTTCTGATGATAGTTCCTGTGTGAATTATCGGCCTATCTCTCTGTTAAACCTCAATATTAACCACTTCCCGCCCGCCCTATGGCGGATTGACGTTCGGAAAGTGGTTCTGTTATCCTGACTGGACGTCATATGACGTCCAGTAGGATAACATGCTGCAGCGCGCCCCCGTGGCGATCGGTGGATCGGTGTGTCAGTCTGACACACCACTACACCGATCTTGGTAAAGAGCCTCCAGCGGAGGCTCTTTACCACGTGATCAGCCCTGTCGAATCACGGCTGATTACGCTGTCAATAGGAAGAGCCGTTGATCGGCTCTTCCTCACTCGCGTCTGAAAGACGCGAGTAGAGGAGAGCCGATCGGCGGCTCTCCTGGCAGGGGGGTCTGCGCTGATTGTTTATCAGCGCAGCCCCCCGCAGATCACCACACTGGACCACCAGGGATCACCACTAGGACCACCAGGGAAGGGGCAACATGTGGATGGCCAGGTATGTACCCCATGGCCATCCACATGTGCCCAGTGTGCCAAATCTGTGCCAATCAGTGCCCACAAATGGGCACTGATTGGCACCATTATGTTGCAGTGATGCCCAGCAATGCCACCCTTAGGGGCATAACTGCAAACAAGCAGTGTGATCATTGCCACCCATCAGTGTCTATTCGTGCCACCTATCAGTGCCCATCTGTGCCCATCAGTGCCCATCTATCAGTGCCCATCCATGCCCATCTGTGCCAAATATCAGTGCCACCTACGAGTGCCCATCAGTGCCGCCTATGAGTGCCCATCAGTGCCGTCTATGAGTGCCCATCCGTGCCACCTATGAGTGCCCATCAGTGCCGCATACCAGTTCCACCTATCAGTGCCCATCAGTGCCACCTATCAGTGCCCATCAGTGCCGCCTATCAGTGCCCATCATTAGTGCCCGTCAGTGCCACCTCATCAGTGCCACCTCATTGGTGCCACCTCCTCGGTGCCCATCAGTGCCGCCGTATCAGTGCCCGTCAGTGCAGCCATATCAGTGCCCGTCATTGAAGAAGAAAACTTACTTATTTACAAAAAGTTTTAACAGAAACAAAGAAAAACTTGTTTTTTTTTCAAAATTTTTGGTCTTTTTTTATTTGTTGCGCAAAAAATAAAAACCGCAGAGGTGATCAAATACCACCAAAAGAAAGCTCTATTTGTGGGAACAAAATGATGAAAAATTTGTTTGGGTACAGTGTAGCATGACCGCGCAATTGTCATTCAAATTGCGACAGCACTGAAAGCTGAAAATTGGCCTGGGCGGGAAGGTGTCTAAGTGCCTGGTATTGAAGTGGTTAAATTATTAGCAAAAATAATAGCAAAACGCCTCAATAGCATTATAGGAAAATTAATACATAGAGATCAAGTAGGCTTCATGCCAAATAGACAGGCAGGTGATAATATACGCAGGGCAGTGTTATTGGCACATATTGCTAAAAAACAGAAAATCTCTTTATGTTTTCTATCTCTCGATATTAAGAGGGCATTTGACACAGTATCCTGGCAATATATGCAATATTCATTACAAAAATGGGGTTTTGGACCCCACTTTTTAACATGGATCAAAGCATTATATAATAAACACAAAGCCTATATAAAATATGCTGGATACAAATCTGATGCCTTTAATATCGAAAGAGGTACCCGACAGGGTTGCCCATTATCTCCCTTATTATTTGCCCTTATACTCGAACCCATGGCCCAATACATCAGAACAAACCAAACTATAACTGGCATTGAAGTAGGAGGTATTACACACAAATTATGTATATTTGCAGATGATATATTACTTTTTCTATCATCACCACAGGTCTCTGGTCCTAACTTAATACCAGCTCTTGATGGATTTGCAGCCCTATCTAGCCTTATGATTAATCCTAAGAAATGCCTAGTGCTTAATATTTCACTCACAAACATGGAATTGATCCCGGCTAGGGCTGCACTCCCATTCACATGGGCAGAAAAATCAATCCCATATCTTGGAATTCATTTAACAGCATCTCATTCTGACTTATTCTCAACCAATTATCCTCCTGTATTAAGACAGATCACAAATCTAATAAAAAAAATGGTCGCAACTTCCTTTATCCTGGATAGGGAAGATTAATGCCATTAAAAATGACTATTCTACCCAAATTGCTTTATCTATTCAGAGTCCTCCCTATTCCAATTCCTTCCTATTTTTTGAGAATAGTACAAAAAAGAGCAACTTCGTTTATATGGGGCTCATCTAAACCACGTATACCTATACAAACACTACATCTTCCCAAAAATAAAGGAGGCCTGGGATACCCTAATTTTACTAACTACTACAGAGCAGCACATTTGGCCAGTCTGTCCAAATACCATGAAAAACAGGAAATCCCATTATGGGTATTTATAGAGGCTTCAGAAAATGACCCTCTATTAATATCAAATTTATTATGGCTTGATCCTAAAGACCGCTTTAAAATTCATAATCCCATAACTAAACACTTCTTAGCTCTCTGGGATAAACTAAAAACCAAATATCAGTTACAATCTTCACACAATCCTCTCCTTTCTTTTATCAGAAACCCAACCTTTTATCCGGCATGGATCTACCCAAATTCTTTTAAAGCTTGGACAACATCAGGCATTCAGACACTAAATGACTTCATAGCATCTAAATCATTCCTTTCATTCCCATCGCTTAGAGAAAAATATGATCTACCAAACTCTGAGATATTTAGATATCTCCAAATCAAAAATTTCTATACACCATTCCTAAAGGGGGATACACCATTATCCCAATTATCCATTTTTGAATCAATCTGTACAAAAGATCCATTTGCTAAAGGTACAATTTCATCACTTTATAATCAATTATATGGAGTAGCAAATCTTAATAGACCCTCTTACGTTCAGAGGTGGGAGGAGGACCTGGGACGAACTTTAGAAGACACGGACTGGTCTAACATATGGCTCACATCTAAGCCATCTTCACCCAACATCTTAGCACTGGAGACAAATTATAAAGTCCTAACTCGCTGGTACCTTGTACCTGCTAGAGTGGCAAAATATTCACCTAATACCTCAGCTCTTTGTTTTCGAGGATGCCCAGAAATAGGCACATATTTACACATATGGTGGACGTGCCCAGTAATCCAAACCTTCTGGAAGGAAGTCTTCGTGATTGCATCTAAAATATTTAAAAAAATAATACAACCAGATCCATATTTAACTTTACTTAATTTAAAACCAAAATGGTTAACACTCTCTCAATTCAAACTTATGATCCAACTAATAACGGCTGCAAAACAAACAGTGGCCAAGGCATGGAATCTCCTACATTGGTACTAGCAGAAACAATTCACAGAATGAATAATACAATGTCCCATGCTAAGATGGTAGCCATCAAAATCAAATTCCAAAATTTGAAAAACTTTGGCATCCTTGGATAAAACAACAGTTCCTGTCAAACTTCAATGACTCTGTCCTGTTGCCATGGTAACAGATTAAATGACTTACAGAGACACCCATTCTAAGGCTTCAAAGAGAACTAAAAAGAATAATAATCTGACGAGCGGGACAACCTTGTGGACCATACCTCTACCTTTCAACCCTTTTTCTTCTTTCTATTTCCTTTTCTCCACCTTACGCTTAAAGCTCATTATCAGAATTTATTTGACCTATATACACTCTACTTGTAAACAATATGTATAGTAGGTATAAATCATTTAAATACCTACAAAAGTAACTAAGGAAATGATATATATATCTTTAATTTAGGTTTACGTGAACCCAATGTTTAATATTTGAAATTTCATGATATTTACCTATATAAACCCTACTGTAAAACAATGAGCTTACTTTATAGATCCTTGTAAACTTACTTTATGTATCTTTATAATATTGTATACTCAATAAACTTCTTTTGACAAGGAAATCTACCCCTAGGAAGGGAAATTCTCTCCTGTAAGAGTTAATATGGGAAAAACATTTCTCCTTTACACTGATGCTTTATCACCAAAACCCCAAATTTTCAAAAAACATTTGTCATTGGGACAAAAAGTGAGGTGAAATCTTCTGAAGAGGAGCACAGACAGCAAAACAAATGTCACAGGGGTGATAACCCTTCCCTATGTTTTCCAAAAAGCTTAAAATAGATTTTTTGGCTAGAGCTAAACACGTTAAAAATGTACCAGTTCAAAATTACAAACAGATTCTACTTAACAACAAACCTACAGTCCCTGTCTTGTTTGCACCGCCTGTATACTGCTGTTCAGAGTACAGAGCCAGAGCCTGTATACTGCTGTTTCCTTTTTTAATTTGGGTGCGAGTTCAGAGCATATACTGACACTATTGTATACGGCTTTGAGTTAATGTCCCCTTTCACAATAACATAGCGGCCATTGTCGGCTATGATTGTCTCTTTGTGTTGAAATGATAAAGTGTTTCATATTGCTAGCAGTACCTCACCTCTCTTGTGATCAGGTGTGGTTTCCAAAAATACATGTGGGTATTCTCTGTGTGTGCAGTTCGGGTGCTTATTCGTTTGGAAATGGGTTTCCTGCACACACAGAATATCGGCTTTGTGTTTCCGGGCCTTAGACCACATGGAGAGTCTTTTGGCGGGGTGATTAAGACCCCTGGCATTAATAGACATGCATGTTATGGTCATTGAGGTAATTTAGGGTATGTTGAGCAAGGTTGTACTCACTGTGACCATATAAACTCTTCCAGGGAGGTGGTCTTTTTTTGACTGGTATCATGCTGTGTGAGACGTCTGTAGGCAGGACATGTGCCGTTGTCGTTTTTTTGATGCATGCTTCAAACATGGTGCTTAGAAAACTATAAAAAAATAGAGTTAATGATATAACTACATATAAAACATTAAGAATAGGATCTTTGAACTGATCCATGTGCAGGCGTAACTGCTAAGAGAAAAGTGGAGGGTAAAAACAGGGATTTAAACTTGCAACCCCCGTGTCCGGAGAGATCTTAGTAATGAGTTGTGTAGTTACTCATGAGTTGTCACCGGCGTTTTTTTGTTGGAACGTTTACGTGAGACCACTTGCCAGTCATCAGGTAAGGACCTAGGTATCGGTGATGGTGCCTCAAGTGGATCTTGGGGAGGCAGAATGCCCCATTGACGCAAGGCCTGGATGCCTACTTCCAGGGTGGAGATTAGGGTTGTGGTCCCATTGTAGGTGACCGACAATTTTGCGGGGTACTTCCACTTGTGGATTATACCATGGTTTCTCAGGGCTTTAGTTATAGTTGCCAAGTTGCGGCGTTGTTGGAGGGTGTGTCTAGACAGGTCAGGGAGTAGTTGCAGTTCTGCATATTGAGGGTGTTTGTTGTCGTTCCTGCGGGGCGCCACCAAGATCTGTGATCTTGTGACATGATAGTAGTGTACTCGTAATAGCACATCTCTGGGAGTGGTCTCTTGGAGGAATGACGGTTTAGGGATCCTGTGGATTCTGTCTACTATCAGGTCTTGTGCTGTCAGGTTGGGGACCAGTGTGGAGAATAATGTTTGGGTATATTGGAGTAGTTGAGTGGCTGGAATGGTTTCAGGGATCCCCCTAATCTTTATGTTTTGTCCTGGACCTGTCTTCTAGGTCTGCCACCTTATTCCGCGGCCATGTTATTTCCTCGCTGTGGGATGTATGCGCATCCACTAGTGTATTGTACGAGGTTGCATATTCCCCCATTTACTTCTCCATATGGTCTACCCTGCCACCTAAGGCCTGCTCTTCCCTTTGGCAGTTGTTGATGCCTGCTGTTAGATCTGAGTGTAGGGATGCTTTCAGTGATAACATCATCTCTTTTAGAACTGTGTCTGACACAGGTCAGTCTGAGGTGGGATAGGCTGCAATGGGATCAATGGTGAGGTGTTGCGCACACTGTCTGTGCTTGTGAGTCCGCTTACCTCCATTGCTGGATCTGTCAGTGGCCTATCCTCTGCTTTTGTTTGGCTGGGCTTCTGGTCAATGGGCTGGCTGTCCCAGAGGATGACCTGCTTTGTGGTGCAGGCATCATGTTGTGTTTGTGTGATCCTCTCCCTCCTTTGGCGGGGTTCGCGCCCCTGTGTTCTGTCTGGTCTGTGCGGGCGCCGCCGCCATTTTGTAGTGGCCCGCGCTGTGTAAATAAGCTCGGTAGCTTCCGCGGCTGTTGCAGGTTTTTCCTGTGCCTCGGCATGTTGGGGAGATGCAGCAGGGTTCACCGATCCTGGGGAGTCTTATGTGGTCACTGATGTAGCCAGTGTACTCAGATGGAGATAGATTCTCTCCGGCGGCCGAGCGGAGCTCTCAGCTCATGCTTCCATCTTGGAGCTCGGTCGCCACGCCCACTTTTGTTTTGTTTTTTACACAGGCTAACTATAGTGCCTGATCGCGTAACAATAATCAGATGAAACAAGCATCACAGGACGCAGTCACGTTTAGTCGTCCATGGTGAAGTGGATTCTGGGGGTTGTAGGCAGCGCAGAGCGGATATCCGTTCGATCTGCGCAGGTACAGAAATGCTTAGACAAAGCACTATGTGGCATAGCTGAGCATAGTGTCACTGTGTGACTTGATCGTGTCGGGTTATCGTTACTAAAATGTAAAAAATTATAAATAGTTAAAGATCTTGCAGAGCGGGCATCCGCCCAATCTGCGCATGTGCCACCCGAATATCAGATTGAATTATGGGGATTGTTGGCCAAACGACAGGCGGAGTGCTGTTTAAAAACACAGTTGTATATAAGCAAATAGGATGAAAAAAAAAAAGGGGGAGGGGATATTGCTGTATAGGTAAATTCTACATAGATGCTTAATACGCAGAGACTATGAAATATATAATAACATAGAAGAAGCATATAGAAGATATCCAGATGATAATGTCATATTGTCAGTGAGTCTCCTGGGTAGAAAGCATTGGTTAATAAAATATATATGAACACTTATATCACAGTTATATATGTCATTTTTATGGGTTGTATTCCATTGTTTCAAGGTAAAATTGCCATGATTGTCATCAGACAAACCACATAGAAAACTCGAAATGAGAATACATTACTATGTGTCATGTGGTATTTCATAAATCCATTTGTGGAGTCCCTTATTTGATACATAAATAGATACTGTAAGTGAAACAAAAAACATATATATCGTTATCAGATAGGGACCAACGCAGTACAAAACAAATGATGTCTGTCTGTTCCAGTGCCTTCTTGGCTAGCTAAGCATAGGTTTTTAATGATAATGTCTGCATTAAATGTTTGATTTTTTTATTTTTAATTGTAATATATCTTATTTGCAGATAGTGAGATTCGTTTTTGTCCTTTCTGTGTTACAATTTTGAACCTTGTCTGTGTCCTGAAGAAACCTCATGGCGAAATGCGTAGACACATGACACATGACGCATAAGGGCTCAATGTACAAATTGTATTTTGTGATTCTTGCTTTTATCTCGTTTGGTTATGAACACTGTCCATGAATTGATGTAATTTTTTTCAATAAATATTTTTATGAACTACAGTAGTTGTGTTACTTTCCCCATTGTTTCCATGCCTACAAAGTCTGATTTTTTGGTTACTATTTAGTATCCCCCCTTTTTTCCTATGCTATTTACTAATTTACTGTTATGATGGCTTTTCAGGTGTGCTCTATTTGTTTATGGGGTTCTTCTATTTGTTTTGGTGTACTCTGTTTAACCACTTGACCTCCAGAAGATTTACCCCCCTTCATGACCAGGCCATTTTGTGTGATACGGCACTGCCTTACTTTGACTGACAATTGCACGGTCATGCAATGCTGTACCCAAATAAAATGTATGTCCCTTTTTCCTACACTTAAAGCTTTCTCTTTTGGTAGTATTTGATCACCTCTGTGTTTTTTTTTTATTTTTTGGTCTATAAATATAAAAAGACTCATAATTTTGAAAAAAAAACAAACATTTTTTTTACTTTCTGCTATAAAACATATCCAATAAAAAATTTTTAAAAAATCAAATTTCTTATTAAATATAGGCCAGTATGCATTCTGCTACATATTATTGGTAAAAAAAAATCCCAATAGGTGCATATTGATTGGTTTGCACAAAAATTATAGCATCTACAAACTGTGGGATTATTTTTTTTTTTTTTTTTTTACAGTAATGGTGGTGAACAGCCACTAATAGCTGGAAGGCGATATTATGGCGGACATTCTGACACTAACTGACACTAATACAGTTATCAGTGCTAAAAATATGCACTATTGCAGTACTAATGACACTGGCTGGGAAGGAGCTAACATCAGGGGTGGTCAAAGGGTTAAAACCCTTTGTGTGCCTAACCAGTGTTTTACTACACTGTGTGAGCTTTTGCTGGGGAAGAGATGGAATTTATTCCCTGCTTTTAAGGGACACAAACTCCATCCCTTCCCTCCTGTCAGAACTGAGATCTGCCTTGTTTAAATAGGCAGATTGCAGTTCTGTGTCTCTGCCTGATGATCGGCGGGTGCCGGAGGATATTGAGTTACATCCACCCACCGATCAGCTGCCACTTTATGTAATCACAGCAGAAGTGAGCTGCCGGCGACACACATGTGCGCCCCCTAACCGGAAGTGTCAGATCACGTAAATATATGTAATCCAGCGCACAGGTGCCCCCCCTGTAGCAGTGAAACTGCTATAGGGCAGACTGAAAGTGGTTAATTTGTTTATTTGTTTATGTGTTTAAAACTTTTTCAAATAAAGTCCGATTTAAAAAAATTAAATCACAACAATCTGTTGTGTGATACATACAAGAATGCATGTCTTGACTCACTTTCCCAAAAATTGGGTTTCAAGAAAAATCACAGCTTTCTTTACAACTGAGAATATTTTTTTTTTTGTTAAGTATATTTATTGAGTTTTCACAGAAGAAGAAATAAAATGATACAATACATGGATACATATCAGTCTTCAGAAGATCTTTGCAGTATGATAAAAAAGATAAATAAATAAGTTAATAAAATAAAGTAATTTTAGAGATATCTTACAACCATATTTACTATACACTAGTTGGGATTCTAGATGTAAGATTAGAGAAATAAATCAAGTTATTAGACTAAGTATCCACAGAAATATTTTAGGAAATATTAAAAGAAAATAAGAGGGAGGAGAGATAAAGATGGAAAGAAGGAAAGAAGAGAAAAAGAAAGAGAGTTTCCCGGGATGATGATCCAGCTCTCATTAGGTATACAAATATAATATATATTTCAGTAATAATATGATATATATCTTAGTGTGGTAACAACAGAGATTGGTCAAAATCTGTAGGGAGGTAGTTTTAACCCATGGTTGCCTAATTTTGCGAAATGTATTTATTTTATTTTCTTCAATAGCTGTCATCTTGGCGTATAAAAGTGCTCTGTTCGTTCTGTGTTTAGCTTCAGCAAGAATTAGATTTTGGGACTTCCACGCTTTGGCAATCGTTTGTTTAGCTGCAGTGCTAAGTTGGATAAACAATTGGAATTGAGTATGGGTGAGTATTTTGGGTTTAAGGTTTAGGAGTGCCGTTGCAGGATCTGGAGGAATCGTGATTTCCAGGGCTTTAGAAGCCATAAGAAATATATTCTTCCAGAATTCTTCAACTACGGGGCATTGCCACCATATGTGAAAATGTGTTCCTGCTGTGTCACATCCTCTAAAGCAATTAGGTGAATATGTGGGGACAAATTTAGCTATTTTAGCTGGTACAAGGTACCAGCGTGCTAGAACCTTGTAATTAGTTTCTACAGCAAAACAATTTGGAGAGGAAGTTTTGGTGGCTGACCATATATTCGACCAATCTTGTTTATTAAACACTCGATTCATATCTTGTGCCCATTTAGTTGTGTATGAGGGTAGAAACTCACCAGATATCATATTAAGTTGGAAATATAATATTGAGATAAGTCCTCTAATGTGTGGATCACTTATACAAATCCACTCAAATTGAGTCATTTGATTAAGAGTTGAGCCTGTGCTAAGAAGTGGTTCATAAAAATTTTTAATTTGTAAATATCGAAATATTTCAGTTTTAGGTAACCCAAAGGTTTCACATAGTACAGGAAATGTATAAATAGCTTTAGTCGAGGAAAGATTGTATAAACGAGTCAGGTTCATAGAGGTCCATGCAGAGAATGATTTTGGGAATTTCCAGGCAGGATAAAAGGCTGGATTATTAAGAAATGAAAGCAAGGCATTATGTATTGATTGAAGATTATGTGCAAATTTACATTTATCCCATACTGCTAGGGTCTGTTTCGTGATAGGATTAGAAAGATGTATTCTATCAGCAGGACAGAGCCAAAACATATTTGCCACTGAGATAGGGTCACTTTCCACTGATTCAATAGCTACCTATAGGGAAGGTTCTACAGAAGTATGATACTTGGGTATAAGTGCTAGCTGTGCAGCGTAGAAATAGGAGGAAAAGTTGAAAAAACCACCACTCAATTTATTAAGGTAAAGCGTAGATTTAGGTATACGAGGTTTGGTGGTACCCCAAATGAAGGACATAACTCTACGTTGAGTAAGTCTAAGAAAGTAAGATGGTAAAGAAATAGGGAGTACCCTAAATAAATATAAGAATTTTGGCAGGATTGACATCTTTACAGCATTAATCCTTCCCAACCATGACAATGATAGAAGAGCCCATTGTTTCAGGAAGCCGGAAGTTTGTTTAAGGAGGGGTAAGTAATTTGCCGCAAAAAGGTCTTTAAGAGAGATTGTGAGTTTTATTCCTAGGTATGGAAGCTGCTTTGGAACCCAAGTAAAGGGTAAGGAAGTTTGTGCCTGCCGAAGTTCTAATTGTGATAAGGAAATATTTAATGCATTTGATTTTGTTGGATTAACATGTAGTCCTGATATTTGGGCAAAATTATCTAGTGTTTTTAGTGGATTAGGGGTGGATATATGGGGATGAGACAAAAATATGAGAATGTCATCCGCAAAGAGACATAGTTTATAGTGATAACCACCTAGTTCAATACCTTTAATGTCAGGATTGGTTCTAATAAGGTGTGCCAGGGGTTCTATTATTAGGGCAAAAAGTAGAGGGGAAAGAGGGCATCCTTGTCTAGTGCCTCTTTTGATATCAATCATTGTTGACTTATAGCCTGCATATTTGATATATGCTCTAGGATTATTGTATAAGGATGAGACCCAGGTTAAAAAATTGTTTCCAAATCCCCATTTACCAAGGACATATTCCATATAAGGCCACGTAACCGAATCAAATGCTTTCCTCATGTCTAAGGATACAAGGCAAGCTGGGATTCGTCTAGTTTTAGCCGCATTAATAAGTAAGAGTGCTCTCCTGATATTATCTCCAGCTTGGCGTTTAGGCATAAAGCCTGTTTGGTCTTTATGGATTAGTAGGCCAATAATATTATTCAGTCTAGTGGCCAAAATTTTAGCAATTAATTTTATATCGAGATTTAGGAGGGATATAGGACGATAATTAGTCCAGGAGGTGGAGTCAGAATGTGGTTTGGGGATCATTGCTATTATAGAGGTGAGAGTCTCTGTTCTAAATGAGTTACCTTTAAGGATCAAATTGAAGGCTTTAGTTAAGATAGGTGTTAAGATTGATGCAAATTGTCTATAATATGTTGCCGAAAAACCATCTCGGCCTGGTCTTTTACGTAATTTTAAAGATTTTATTGCATTAAGGACTTCCGTATCTGTAATTGGACATTCAAGAAGATCTTTCTATTGTTGATCAAGGTTAGGAAGAGTGATATTGGAGAACAGTGTGTCTGCTTTAGTTTTATCAAAATTTGAGGCAGAAGAATATAGTTTAGATAACTTAGAGCGAAAAATTTCAAGTATTTTCACTGGGTTACTAGTGTAAGATTCCCGGGATACTTTCAATCTGATAGGCATATGTATATGTTGTGAATTTTTTAAAATTCTGGCCATAGGTGTATCAGGTTTATTTGCCCTATTGAACATGCTGGCGTTTACTTATAAGTTTATCTGCAGTATCAGTAAGAAAAAGATCTAGATCCAGGCGGGCTTTTTCTAGTTTGGTACTGTTGGTAGCATTCGGGGAGGTTTGAAAAGTTTGATGACAGTCATTAAAGGTAGATTCAAGTTTTGCAAACAACAGTTTGCATTCTCTTTTAAGGTTAGTTGCTTGTTGTATCAGTCTACCCCTAATGACTACCTTGTGCGCCTCCCATAATGTAATAGCAGAGACATTGTCTGTATCATTGGATTTTAGGTAATCAGAAAGTGCTTTTTCAATCTCAACACGATGAGAAGGGTGGGTCAGAATTTAATAGTTTATATACCAAGTGGTATCGTGTGATCTAGGAATTGTGGAAGCAATGGTAATGAATACTGCGCAGTGGTCTGTCCATGGAAAAGGAATGATTTTGGATGATATGATTTCTGGTAGCATACTTGACGGGATTAGAATATGATCTATTCGTGAAAAAGAGTTAAGCTAATTATAATATTAGCTTTTTTCATAGCAAAAGAGCGTAAAGCCTTGGTTCGCTTATGTGGGGTATTAAACCCCTGTACATTTAATGACAAGATATTTATAGGAGCCATAAAACAACGAATGCAAATATTATAGCATAACAAGCAGAGTACTCACCGAGAGCCAGGATCACCAACCTGAGAGTCAGGAGGGAATAGCAAAGATTAAAGAAAGAAGCAATAGAATAGAAAAAGAAAAAAGGAGAGGAGAATCGAACAAACCCAATATGAAGACAATTTAGCAGTATATAAAGGCTAAATAATAGGGGGTGGGAGCATCTCAGGAGAGTTTTTAGAACTCTCTGAGAGGGTCCGGGACCACCAATAGAGACCCCCATAACAATGGTAGGATTCCTTAGGTGGAATAAAGGGCAACAAGAAATTCCTAAGGGATGTATAACATCGGAGGACCACAGGAACTACTCCATTACTATCATGGAAAAATTTCACTTAAATTGTTACAAAAAAAGAAAAAATAAAGTTCAAAAACTTGAGAGGAAAAAAAAACAGAAAAAAGTTAATATAAAAAAAAAAAAAAAAAAATTTTGTAACATAACAGTAGTATGTAGCCATAACTCATTTTAGTCATGAATATGGCCAGTTAATTAACTCTGTCAGCATACTGTGCTGGAAAAAAGTAGCAAGGACAAATAACTAGTCTGGCTTAGATTGTCAGTCCATTGAATCCTCATTGTTTGGTGGTGAATGTTCATATCGACCTCGCTTGTTAAGATTTTGATGGGAAGATGTGGAATAGCTGGGTTTTGGGTCTTTGTTTTGCTGTGCAGAACGAAAAGCTGAGCGTCTATGAGACTGGTCATTTGGTAAGATTGCTTCGGCTAGGCCCATATCAAATAGGGCTGACTTCAAGTCCTCTGAAGAGCGACAAACATATTTTGTTTCCAAATGAGTAAATCTGAGACAAAAAGGAAATCCCCATTGATAGGAAATTTGATTTCTCTGGAGTACCTGGAGTTGAAGTTTAAGTGCATGTCTTTTTGCAACCGTTAGTGGGGACAAATCCATGAAGAGTTGATAGGTATTGCCCTGGAAGATAAGAGATTCTCTCCCTCTGGCAGCTGTTAGTATCTGTTCTTTGGTTCTGTAAAAGTGCAATTTAGCTATAATATCCCTCGGGGGACCATTTATTTTGTGTGGGGCTAACGCTCTATGCACTCTATTCATTTCAAACCTGTCAATAGGGGTTCCAGGTAATAATTCTTGAAAGAGCGCCGTGATATTAGCCTGCAGGTCTAGAACAGATTCAGGGATTCCCCTGATTCGCAGATTCGATCGACGATCTCTGTTCTCTTGGTCCTCTAAACGATTTTGTAATGTAAGGTTTTCCTCTTTTAGTACCTTCATCTCAGACATGTAGTTCTGTGTAAAATTATCAATTTCATCAACCCTCAGTTCTAAGTCAACTGTTCTCTGACCTAGTTCTCTAATTTCTTTAGTCAGTTTGTCAGTTATATGATCAGAAGTCTGTTTGAGGGCTTTCTGAAGCATACATTCAAATTTTTTGAAGATGTCAGACTGTGTAGCAGCTTGTAATTCACAGTATTCATATTCAGACTCAGACTCACCGTTAGCAGCCTGTGTCTTCTGACTGTGAGGTAAAGATTTTTCAGTGTATTCACCACTGTGCTGGCTGTGAGGTAAAGATTTTCCAGTGTATTTACCGCTGTGCTGACTGTGAGGTAAAGATTTCCCAGTGTATTCACCACTGTGCTGACTGTGAGGTAAAGATTTTTCAGTGTATTCACCGTTGTGCTGACTGTGAGGTAAAGATTTTCCAGTGTGTTCACCGCTGTGCTGACTGTGAGGTAAAGATTTTTTAGTGTATTCACCGCTGTGCTGACTGTGAGGTAAAGATTTTTTAGTGTATTCACCGCTGTGCTGTGGGGGAGAGGATGCTGCCGCCATTCCAGCCGCCAGCCTGTGTGCCGTTTCCTTCGTTTTTCCTGCTTTAATTTTTGTTTTAGGAGCTCTCAAGACCATTGTCAGTGAAGCTGACAGTATTAGGTAGGATTTTCTGCAGTTTTGGGATACTTGCTGGTTCACTGGGACCTGTAGTCCTCCGATGAAAACTCCCGAGGAGCGGAGCTCTAAGGTAACATTACCTTCACCTCAGGCTGCCGCACATGTGCCAACTGAGAATATTTTAAATACAATAACCATACACAAATTCCATAAAGACCTACAAAAATTATAATAATACATGATCAAGCAACAATAAAAAAAAACAGATTTTATCTTTTATGTATGTTTTCAACATCATCTGGGATTTATTTCTCCTTTTTAAAAACTCTATATATTCAAAATGCCATCATGTGGCAATTAGGGATGAGCCGAACACCCCCCTGTTCGGTTCGCACCAGAACATGCGAACAGGAAAAAAGTTTGTTCGAACACGCGAACACCGTTAAAGTCTATGGGACACGAACATGAATAATCAAAAGTGCTAATTTTAAAGGCTAATATGCAAGTTATTGTCAATAAAAGTGTTTGGGGACCTGGGTCCTGCCCCAGGGGACATGGATCAATGCAAAAAAAATTTTCAGGAGCAGTGATTTTAATAATGCTTAAAGTCAAACAATAAAAGTGTAATATCCCTTTAAATTTCATACCTGGGGGGTGTCTATAGTATGCCTGTAAAGGGGCGCATGTTTCAAGTGTTTAGAACAGTCTGACAGCAAATGACATTTTGAAGGAAAAAACTCATTTAAAACTACCGCGGCTATTGCATTGCCGACAATACACATAGAAGTTCATTGATAAAAACGGCATGGGAATTCCCCACAGGGCAACCCCGAACCAAAATTAAAAAAAAAAAATGATGTGGGAGTCCCCCTAAATTCCATACAAGGCCCTTCAGGTCTTGTATGGATATTAAGGGGAACCCCAGCCAAAATTAAAAAAAAAATTGACGTGGGGTTCCCCCTAAATTCCATACCAGACCCTTCAGGTCTGGTATGGATTTTAAGGGGAACCCCGCGCCAAAAAAAAAAAAAAAACGGCGTGGGGTCCCCCTAAAAATCCATACCAGACCCTTATCCGAGCACGCAACCTGGCAGGCCGCAGGAAAAGAGGGGGGGACGAGAGTGCGGCCCCCCCCCTCCTGAACCGTACCAGGCCACATGCCCTCAACATTGGGAGGGTGCTTTGGGGTAGCCCCCCAAAACACCTTGTCCCCATGTTGATGAAGACAAGGGCCTCATCCCCACAACCCTGGCCGGTGGTTGTGGAGGTCTGCGGGCGGGGGGCTTATCGGAATCTGGAAGCCCCCTTTAACAAGGGGACCCCCAGATCCCGGCCCCCCCCTGTGTGAAATGGTAAGGGGATACTTACCCCTACCATTTCACTAAAAAACTGTCAAAAATGTTAAAAATGACAAGAGACAGTTTTTGACAATTCCTTTATTTAAATGCTTCTTCTTTCTTCCTTCATCTTCTTCTTCTTCTGGTTCTTCTGGCTCTTCTGGTTCTTCCTCCGGCGTTCTCGTCCAGCATCTCCTCCGCGGCGTCTTCTATCTTCTTCTCCTCGGGCCGCTCCGCACCCATGGCATGAGGGGGGAGGCTCCCGCTCTTCTCTTCATCTTCTTCTTCATCTTCTTCTTCATCTTCTTCTTCTTCTTCTTCTCTTCTTCATCTCTTCTTCCTTCTTCATTTCTTCTCCGGGCCGCTCCGCAGCCATGCTGGCATGGTGGGAGGCTCCCGCTGTGTGACGGCGTCTCTTCGTCTGACGGTTCTTAAATAACGGGGGGCGGGGCCACCCGGTGACCCCGCCCCCCTCTGACGCACGGGACATGACGGGACTTCCCTGTGGCATTCCCCGTGACGTCACAGGGAAGTCCCGTCAAGTCACCGTGCGTCAGAGGGGGGCGGGGTCACCGGATGGCCCCGCCCCCCGTTATTTAAGAACCGTCAGACGAAGAGACGCCGTCACACAGCGGGAGCCTCCCACCATGCCAGCATGGGTGCGGAGCGGCCCGGAGAAGAAATGAAGAAGGAAGAAGAGATGAAGAAGAGAAGAAGAAGAAGAAGAAGATGAAGAAGAAGATGAAGATGAAGAAGAAGATGAAGAGAAGAGCGGGAGCCTCCCCCCTCATGCCATGGGTGCAGAGCGGCCCGAGGAGAAGAAGATAGAAGACGCCGCGGAGGAGATGCTGGACGAGAACGCCGGAGGAAGAACCAGAAGAGCCAGAAGAACCAGAAGAAGAAGAAGATGAAGGAAGAAAGAAGAAGCATTTAAATAAAGGAATTGTCAAAAACTGTCTCTTGTCATTTTTAACATTTTTGACAGTTTTTTAGTGAAATGGTAGGGGTAAGTACCCCCTTACCATTTCACACAGGGGGGGGGCCGGGATCTGGGGGTCCCCTTGTTAAAGGGGGCTTCCAGATTCCGATAAGCCCCCCGCCCGCAGACCCCCACAACCACCGGCCAGGGTTGTGGGGATGAGGCCCTTGTCTTCATCAACATGGGGACAAGGTGTTTTGGGGGGCTACCCCAAAGCACCCTCCCAATGTTGAGGGCATGTGGCCTGGTACGGTTCAGAAGGGGGGGGGGCGCACTCTCGTCCCCCCCTCTTTTCCTGCGGCCTGCCAGGTTGCGTGCTCGGATAAGGGTCTGGTATGGATTTTTAGGGGGACCCCACGCCGTTTTTTTGTTTTTTTTTTGGCGCGGGGTTCCCCTTAAAATCCATACCAGACCTGAAGGTCTGGTATGGAATTTAGGGGGAACCCCACGTCAATTTTTTTTTACAATTTTGGCTGGGGTTCCCCTTAATATCCATACCAGACCTGAAGGGCCTTGTATGGAATTTAGGGGGACCCCCACATCATTTTTTTTTTATTATTTTGGTTCGGGGTTGCCCTGTGGGGAATTCCCATGCCGTTTTTATCAATGAACTTCTATGTGTATTGTCGGCAATGCAATAGCCGCGGGTAGTTTTAAATGAGTTTTTTCCTTCCAAATGTCATTTTGCTGTCAGACTGTTCTAAACACAGGAAACATGCGCCCCTTTACAGGCATACTATAGACACCCCCCAGGTACGAAATTTAAAGGGATATTACACTTTTATTGTTTGACTTTAAGCATTAATAAAATCACTGCTCCTGAAAAAACGTCCGTTTTTAAAACTTTTCTTTGCATTGATCCATGTCCCCTGGGGCAGGACCCAGGTCCCCAAACACTTTTTATGACAATAACTTGCATATAAGCCTTTAAAATTAGCACTTTTGATTTCTCCCATAGACTTTTAAAGGGTGTTCCGCGGCATTCGAATTTGCCGCGAACACCCCAAATTGTTCGCTGTTCGGCGAACTTGCGAACAGCCAATGTTCGAGTAGAACATGAGTTCGACTCGAACTCGAAGCTCATCCCTAGTGGCAATACATTTTGCTATATTATCATAAAAAAATGTCAGGTAGACTATTGTTCTTCTATGGAATAGTACCTCCCTATTTTCTGACATGAATCATGGTAACGTGATCTCACAATATTAACTCACAGTTACAAAATTGCTATGTCTAGGCCTTATGCGTAAAATGGATAAGCTTATTTCAGGTCAAACATGAGTTCCACCCAAAGATAGCTTGTTTGTGATTTGTTTGAAACATCAGAAAAATTAGTAAAATTATGTAAATTTTCCTAAAAAGTCCAAGGCTAATGCTTGTAAAAAGGGAGCCATAAGGGGTACTATTGTAGTCCCCATACATTCCCCAGGGGCATATACCTGTATCTTGGGAAACCAGTAAGAGACTTCAAGATTCCAATAGGTCAGCATTCAAAAACACCAACATCCGCTAGGGGATCAAGTGTGGTAATGAGACACAGTGCTTACAAATAAAACTGTGCTGTCTTTTTAAGAAAAAATATAAGCTGGGGCCACCCTGAGAAAGCATATCAGTTATTTATTCTGGCCAGACAGTGAGAAAGTGAACTACTTCCTCTCCTGATCTATACCAGGCCACTTACATATATAGAAATACATTCTAAGAGGAGGAAAAACGTAATGCTTATAAAGCCCTGTACCCTTTGCTGCAATCAGTTTAATAAAGCTAGTACCTCATTCTGAAACCCTAGCCTCCTCCTGCATCTATAACTTCACTTACATTTCAAGGACTCCCAATGGAAAAATATATGCATCTTGACCCACACATGCTCAATTAGTGTTCATTACCACAAGTCCATTCATAAGCAGTTGTTTTGATGGTACAAAACACCAGAGAAAACTCACCAAATTTTCTCCAGAGTCTTAGACAGATTGAAGAAATTATGTATTTCTATGGGGTCTGTCATACACTTATGGTTTGAATGCTCGAAGATAACTTTCTTCTGGGAAACAATTTGGGATATGATCAAATAGAAAAAAGAACATTCACCCTCCTTCATGCCATACACTCCTACATGATACCCAAACCCATCTACAGCATACAAAATCGCTAACCATTCATCTTCTGAATGTGGCAAAATCACTTAACCCAAAACATTGGACAGATGAGACACCTCACACACACTCACACTCTTTAATGGAATAGATTACTTCAGTTAATTGTGCTGTTAAAATGGAGGAAACTAGGACTACTGCCACAGGCAACCTTAAAGAAGTAGGCAAAACTATTTTTTTTTTTCATTTTGGATGGAGTAAGGGAGGGTTATAACCCCTGTCAGTTGTTTTTTTTGTCATCTGTGTCCCATTGGGGAGATTTACCTTCTCTTCCTGTCCCTTAGCCAAAAAAAATAAATGAGAGGAAAAAACTGCAAATTTAGGGGATCTATTGAGGCTCCTGAGGTCCCCATTGTAAGATTTCCCCTCTTAGGGCGGATCCTAGGGTCACAGACGCCTGGGTGCAGAAATATTTCTGGCGCCCCCACATGGGCGTAGTATTCTTATCAACTCCTCCCCTTTACAAATGTTTCTATGGCAATGACTCAAACACAGAGATGCCCCCTAGGAAGTCTTTGTTTCCCCTGGGATCCTCCCATGATCTTTTAACAATAAAGAAAATACAGGAAGAGCGTACACTAATGAGACCTGTAGGGGAGTCTCTCTGATGCACACAGAGAGGGCTTCTGTTAGAGAGTCTGTTAGAAAGAGCCCCCAGACATAGTACAGGAGAAGGTCTGAGACTGCAGACATGATACACAAGATGAGGTAAATTGGGTATCTGGTGCTCCAGGAGGCAATGCCCTTAGTTTGTAATAATGTACATTTGATTAGTCAGTCATTAGGTAAAAAAAAAGTTGAACCAGAGTAAGGGGGTGATTTAAAAAGAGGCAGCCATCCTCAGAGTGTGTCCAACAACTCTGCAAAACATATAAAAGAAACAGGGGGGCGCTAAGTGTAGTATTAAAACAATATTTATTGCACAAGATTATAAACACTTACAAGTAGGGATGAGCTTCGAGTTCGAGTCGAACTCATGTTCGACTCGAACATTGGCTGTTCGCAAGTTCGCCGAACACCGAACAATTTGGGGTGTTCGCGGCAAATTCGAATGCCGCGGAACACCCTTTAAAAGTCTATGGGAGAAATCAAAAGTGCTAATTTTAAAGGCTTATATGCAAGTTATTGTCATAAAAAGTGTTTGGGGACCCGGGTCCTGCCCCAGGGGACATGTATCAATGCAAAAAAAAGTTTTAAAAACGGACGTTTTTTCAGGAGCAGTGATTTTATTAATGCTTAAAGTCAAACAATAAAAGTGTAATATCCCTTTAAATTTCATACCTGGGGGGTGTCTATAGTATGCCTGTAAAGGGGCACATGTTTCCCGTGTTTAGAACAGTCTGACAGCAAAATGACATTTCGAAGGAAAAAACTCATTTAAAACTACCCGCGGCTATTAATGAATTGCCGGTCCGACAATACACATAAAAGTTCATTGATAAAAACGGCATGGGAATTCCCCACAGGGAAACCCCGAACCAAAAAAAAAAAAAAAATGACGTGGGGGGGTCCCCCTAAATTCCATACCAGGCCCTTCAGGTCTGGTATGGATATTAAGGGGAACCCCGGCCAAAATTTAAAAAAAAAATGACGTGGGGTTCCCCCTAAATTCCATACCAGACCCTTCAGGTCTGGTATGGATTTTAAGGGGAACCCCGCGCCAAAAAAAAAAAAAAAAAACGACGTGGGGTTCCCCCAAAAATCCATACCAGACCCTTATCCGAGCACGCAACCTGCCAGGCCGCAGGAAAAGAGGGGGGGGCGAGAGTGCGGCCCCCCCCTCCTGAACCGTACCAGGCCACATGCCCTCAACATTGGGAAGGTGCTTTGGGGTAGCCCCCCAAAACACCTTGTCCCCATGTTGATGAGGACAAGGGCCTCATCCCCACAACCGTGGCCGGTGGTTGTGGGGGTCTGCGAGCGGGGGGCTTATCGGAATCTGGAAGCCCCCTTTAACAAGGGGACCCCCAGATCCCGGCCCCCCCTGTGTGAAATGGTAAGGGGGTACTCACCCCTACCATTTCACTAAAAAAGTGTCAAAATAGTTAAAAATGACAAGAGACAGTTTTTGACAATTCCTTTATTTAAATGCTTCTTCTATCTTCCTTCATCTTTTTCTTCTTCTGGTTCTACTGGCTCTTCTGGTTCTTCCTCCGGCGTTCTCGTCCAGCATCTCCTCCGCGGCGTCTTCTATCTTCTTCTCCTCGGGCCGCTCCTCACCCATGGCATGGGGGAGGCTCCCGCTCTTCTCTTCATCTTCTTCTTCATCCTCTTCTCTTCTTAATCTTCTTCATCTTCTTCATCTTCATCTTCTCTTCTTAATTTTCTTCTCCGTCACCGGGTGGCCCCGCCCCCCGTTATTTAAGAACCGTCAGACGAGGAGACGCCGTCACACAGCGGGAGCCTCCCTCCATGCATGGATGCGGAGCGGCCCGGAGAAGAAAATGGTACAGTTCAGGAGGGGGGGGCCGCACTCTCATCCCCCCCCTCTTTTCCTGCGGCCTGCCAGGTTGTGTGCTCGGATAAGGGTCTGGTATGGATTTTTGGGGGGACCCCACGCCGTTTTTTTTTGGTGCGGGGTTCCCCTTAAAATCCATACCAGACCTGAAGGGTCTGGTATGGAATTTAGGGGGAACCCCACGTCAATTTTTTTTTTTTATTTTGGCTGGGGTTCCCCTTAATATCCATACCAGACCTGAAGGGCCTTGTATGGAATTTAGGGGGACCCCCACATCATTTTTTTTTTTTTTTTTTTTTTTTGGTTCGGGGTTGCCCTGTGGGGAATTCCCATGCCGTTTTTATCAATGAACTTCTATGTGTATTGTCGGCAATGCAATAGCCGCGGGTAGTTTTAAATGGCTTTTTTCCTTTGAAATGTCATTTTGCTGTCAGACTGTTCTAAACACAGGAAACATGCGCCCCTTTACAGGCATACTATAGACACCCCCAGGTACAAAATTTAAATGGATATCACACTTTTATTGTTTGACTTTAAGCATTATTAAAATCACTGCTCCTGAAAAAACGGCCGTTTTTAAAACTTTTTTTTGCATTGATCCATGTCCCCTGGGGCAGGACCCGGGTCCCCAAACACTTTTTATGACAATAACTTGCATATAAGCCTTTAAAATTAGCTCTTTTGATTATTCACGTTCGTGTCCCATAGACTTTAACGGTGTTCGAGCAAACTTTTTTCCTGTTCGCATGTTCTGGTGCGAATCGAACAGGGGGGTGTTCGGCTCATCCCTACTCGCCACGTCACCAAGTGTTACTGCAGTGCTGGATGTACGACCAGGGTGTACTAGGCTGCTGGTGCTTGCCAGATCACCAGAAGGAATAGCGGCACTAGTACTTCTCTGCTCCATACGAGAGCCCTGCGGTTCTTGCACTTCAAGGACAGAAGAAGAAGTTCGGGGTCTGGTACGCCTGACCTTAGCAGGGACCACAACTCAGTCGTCAAAGCTATCTGTCATGGAGCCACTGTCCTCTACAGGATCATATTCTGAGCCTGAATCTGACAGATGAGTGACTTCCTCTTCACTATCTGTCATGCTCAGAAACGTGTAGGTCTCTTCACTAGTGTACCTTCGATTTGCCATTTTGGGCTCTAAATTTAGGGGTACACTAGTGAGACTCACAGGAAAAAAGCTCCTGACTGTCAGCGACTGTATCAAAACGCGACCAAAAAACTGTTAGCGATCGCAGGGATCAGGCCTGACTCTGCGAATGCTGCAGTTATGTGTGCTTAGTGTTTTGTGTCAGTAATCGATCGATACTGCACTCGGGTGGGCTGGGCTGGGCCGAGGGGCAAAACGCAGGTGCTAGCAGGTATCTGGGCTGATCCCGCTAACACTGCGTTTTTGAGGACCCTAAACTGCTGGGGATGCTAGTATAGATCTGATCGGATCAGATATTGATCCGTTCAGATACTATAACACTAAGGGAGGTGTATGCTGCGTGCGTGGGTTTTAGCGGTACTGGCGCTAACCTGACGCTGCCTGGGGCGACACAGACCTTTTCTGACCCTAAAAACTTAACTTATATCACCGGGCGATCAGGGGGTTAAACCTTTATAAGATAATAAACGGCGGGTGCCCTAAAACTATAATAAACAAACTAACTAACCAGCGTCACCCGTAACAATTATATGGTGATCACTGGTGAAAGGGTTAACTAGGAGGCAATCAGGGGGTTAAAACCTTTAGTAGGTAGTATATGGGGGTCCCTGTCACTATAAAACACTGACGGAGAACCTATATACTTACCTCCCTAACTAGCATCACCTGTGTCACTAATACAGAGATCAGAAAAACGATTGTTTAGTGACACTGGCGACGGGGGGTTATCACGGGGTTAAAACTTTATTAGGGGGGGTTAGGGGGGTACCCTGGACCTAAAAGGAGAGTACCCCAGACCTAAAGGGGGCTAACCCTAACTGCCCTAACACTTATAACTGTCACAAACTGACACCAATGCAATAATCAGAAAAAAACTGCTTTTGGTGTCAGTGTGACAGGGGGTACAGGGGGGTGATCAGGGGATGACTGGGGGGTGACAGGGGGGTGACAAGTGTGCCTGCGTGTTCTACTGTTAGTGTAGTGTTGGTGCAAACTTACTTGGATGTCTTCTCTCCTCGGCGCCGGAACGAAAAGACCGGCTCGAGGAGGGATGACATCACTTCCTCTCCCTCTGTTTACATTACAGAGGGAGAGGAAGTCTGTCATTGGCCAGGAGCGATCGCGAGGGGGGAGCCACAAATGAGTGGCCTCCCCCTCACCTTTGATTGCCCCTGACCTGTATGCGACCGCCGCAGGCACCGGGGGGGTCCGATTGGACCCCCCACCCGCGGGCAGGCAAGGACGTACATGTAAGCCCTTTTGCCTGCCCGTGCCGCTCTGCCGACGTACATCATCGTGCGGCGGTCGCCAAGTGGTTAATGTAGAAAAATGTAAAATAATGCTTTTGGGTGGCAAAAAAATGAATGCAATCTACTCACTAGGGGGGAGAACCTCTGGGGGAATTTAGGATGGAGGAAGGACCTGGGGGTCCTAGTAGATGATAGGCTCAGCAATGGCATGTAATGCCAAGCTTCTACAAGCAAAGCAAACAGAATATTGGCATGCATTAAAAAGGGGATTAACTCCCATCATCATACACCTGGAGTATGCTGTCCAGTTCTGGGCACCAGTTCTCAGGAGGGATGTGCTGGAACTGGAGAAAGTCCAGAGAAGGGCAACAAAGCTAATAAAGGGACTAGAGGACCTTAGTTGTAAGGAAAGGTTATGAGTACAGATCTTATTCTCTTTGGAGAAGAGACGCTTGAGAGGGGATATGATTTGTATTTTAAAAATACCGTACCTTGACCCCAGAATAGTAAAAAAACTTTTCCACGGAAGGGAATTTAAAAAGACACATGGCCATTCACTAAAATTAGAAGAAAAGCGGCTTAAGCTTAAACTTCGTAGAGGGTTCTTTACTGTAAGAGCAGTAAAGATGTGCAATTGAGTTGAGAGGTATCTTGATATAGCGCGGTCTTACCCCGAAGGGTCCCGACGCGCTTCTCTTCCACAGGCAGTGGTTTCAGCAGGGAGCATTGATAATTTTAAAAACTATTAGATAGGCACCTGAACGACCACAACATACAGGGATATACAATGTAATACTGACATAAAAACACACACACAAGTTGGACTTGATGGACTTCAACCTTGGACCTACTATGTAACTATATGTAACAATTGTAACAAGTAGAACTTTAGAGATCACTAAAAATATGCTACTGCTACTGCCTCTTCTGTATCTCGTGACCATACCCAAGCTGAATAACTGCTCTCTTTTGTAAATTGTATGCAGCGTAAGTAGGAGAAGGGGGAGGCAACATTATAAAGCTGAACTCTATGAATGAAACGATCAATTCCAGCATAGATCATATCTCTGTACAATGTAGCTGAGTTGTCTGCAGATCCACCGATATTCAGACTCTGTCCCTTCCACAGCCACTTCCTGCAGCAGCTAGAGTTTATAACACTCCCCTCTGTAGTCTTCCAGACTCTGCAAATGATGTAACTTCCTTCACAGCTCTGATGGTGGATTGGATTGAATACATCCAAATACATGCAAATTAGCACTTAATCCCACCCTGTCACACCCAACAGGAAGAGTCCAAACCTCCCAAGTCCCTCCTCATAAATCAGAGCATTACTCAAGAAGGAAATACCTTCATACACAGCCTATTCTGATAGTTAGCTGTTCTGCTCCTGGGCAGGATTGAATGGATTACAATTAGAATTCAACCTTTCCATGTTAAATAACCTGACCAGCGTGAACAGGGAGAGTCCCACCCCTCAGATCCTGCCCTCCAAGAGCCCAGCTCTCTGTGAAGCGATTAATTTACATGAAGGAAACACCTTTATATTAAACTCCCATAGTCCTTCCTTTGTAGTCTCGCAGTAAGCCATTTTCTTTGGTATACTACAAGACAGAAATGACACAGGAGAAGGTATGACACAGTTACACCTGCACAAGCTTTTTTCTATTTTTTGTGATGATCTGTGATGCTTTATTTAAATTCTTTCCAGAGCAATGTAATAATTTAATTGTGCCAGAGCAATTTAATTGCTGTGGGCATAAAGGCTAAAGTTAATTATGACATGCAATATATATTTATCTAATGTATAAATGTAATATATATTTTTTTGGTTAAATCTCATCCCCCCTTTTTTTTTTAGTTCATTTATGTATTAAAGGTTTAACGTATTTTTAGTAATCATTGCTGGGGATGAAATGCTCTTTAGTCCTATATGTGCGTGTGTACATATAACACATACAGTATCTCACGAAAGTGAGTACACCCCTCACATTTTTGTAAATATTTTATTATATCTTTTCATTTGACAACACTGAAGAAATGAAACGTTGCTACAATTTAAAGTAGTGATTGTACAGCTTGTATAACAGGGTAAATTTGCTGTCCCCTCAAAGTAACGCAACACACAGCCATTAATATCTAAACTGCTGGCAAGAAAAGTAAGTACACCCCTAAGTGAAAATGTCCAAATTGGGCCCAATTAGCCATTTCCCCCCCCCCCCGGTGTCATGTGACTCGTTAGTGTTACAAGGTCTCAGGTATGAATGGGGAGCAGGTGTGTTAAATTTGGTGTTATCGCTGTCACTCTCTCATACTTGGAAGTTCAACATGGCACCTCATGGCAAAGAACTCTCTGAGGATAAAAAAATAATTGTTGCTCTACATAAAGATGACCTAGGCGATAAGAAGATTGCCAAGACCCTTAAACTGAGCTGCAGCACAGTGGCCAAGACCATACAGTGGTTTAACAGGACAGGTTCCACTCAGAACAGGCCTTGCCATGGTCGACCAAAGAAGTTGAGTGCACGTGCTCAGCATCAGCGTGATATACTCAGGACCATGTGATATTTCAGTTTTTCTTTTTTAATAAATCTGCAAAAATGTCAACAATTCTGTTTTTTTCCTGTCAATATGGGGTGCTGTGTGTACATTAATGAGGAAGAAAAAACTTAAATGATTTTAGCAAATGGCTGCAATATAACAAAGAGTGAAAAATTTAAGGGGGTCTGAATACTTTCTGTCCCCACTGTATACTTATTAATGAGTGAGTGAGTAAAATCATTACAAAAAACTCCATATGAGTAAAAAAGCATTGGTCTGGTATGTGTATCGCAAGATGGATTATGAAATACCTTAGAATGAAGCCCTTTCAGTGGCACCTGGTCACTGCTGAGAGGGCTGACATCTTCCCTCGGCCTTTCTTCCAGGTTTGTAGGTCCGGTGCTGTGTGTAGTGCTGTGATGTCACTCCAGCACATGCACACGGGAGCCCTCGGTTCTGGCAAGAAGCTCTGAAGGTCCGACAAGGTATGCCGGACCTTCAGAGCGCATGCCCTGGTGACGTCAGTGGCTGCATGCAGGGTGAATATCTCCTAAACAGTGCACATTTAAAAGATATTCATTTTACCTACAGGTAAGCCTTTTTATAGGCTTACCTGTAGGTAAAAAAACAAAGTGGGCTTTACTACCGCTTTAATATAATGTATGGGAAGAGGCAATCAGGAAGTGTTTACCTAGGAATGCAAGGTTATACTCAGGCCACTCCCGATTATTGCACATTTCGCTGTGGGCAAATTTGATGTTACAATGCCAGATACTGTGGGGGTCATTTACTATAGCGCTATGGCGCTAATTCGCGCAAATTGCCGCGAATTTGCGCTAATTCACGGCAATTTAGCGCTAATTCGCGGCAATTTAGCGCGAATTAGCGCTAATAGCGGTAATTCGCGCGAAAACGGTATTCACTATAGCGCTGGTGAGAAAATTCTCCCAAAATCGAATTTACTATAGCTCCCAGAAACTAAATAGAGCCCAAACCCTTACTCTGCTAAAACCTAGAGAATTGCACATGGAAATAATTTTTAGAGCATGATATAATTGCCTAAATGGTACTGAAATATGCGGTATATTATTTAAAGATTATCTGCTTTTAAACTGTGTGAAAAAGTGATTTCTACACTGAAATATCTTTAAAAGTCTGAAAAGTGAAAAATTCCCCGTTTTGGACAACTAGGTGCCAACACAACTGAGCATGCTCAGACCTGAAAATAACTCTCATTTTAACTCAAGTGTCTTTTTTACCTGGAGGTATAGTAAATACCAAAATGAGAGCTAATTAGAGAGCATTTTTTGGGAGTTAAAATCTGCTCTAATTTAGTCCAAATGAAGTTTCAGTCACTGATTCTAATGGAACAATTCTAACTTTCACAAAAAAACCCTTTTAATGTTGAGATGAAATGTATCTTTCTGTGAAATACATTTTCCTTTGCAACATTGTTGCTTCTACTTAAAATATTTTGATTTTAAGAATGCTACAATGTGGAATGTTTTGATGTTTTGGTAAAATATATTTTTCTCTGTCACTTTCACTTGTTATTCTTCATCTCACAACAATCTTCACCCCAAACTCACACAGGTGTCTTTACAATCCACAAACAATACCATTGCTGATGAAAATTTAAAATGAATCACAATTTTTTGTGCTTTGTATTATTTGCAAATATTCATAATTTGAGCCCAAAAATGTGATATGTGTACAAACATCAGAAATCAAAATGTAATTCCCAAAAATTTGAGGGTAATATTCTACTCTCACCCACAAAAAACACCAAATATCACAGAATAAATCAAGAAGAATAACTCTTGAGTAATGTAATTCCATCACCTGTATGTCCATAGAAATGCAGTATTTATGTGTTTTTATGTGTATTTATGTGTAGTTATGTGTAGGAGGGTCTCACACGTGGCAGCTCTGTGGCTTAGAGGTTAGAACTTCTGCTTAGTATCTCTGAGGGTCTGGGTTCAAATCCCAACCATGTTACTTCATGTAGAGAAGTTGTCTCATTTCCCAGGTCCTATAACTATGTCTAATTGTAGTAGTTATGTGTAGGAGGGTTCCACCACCATTGTAAGTCTTTTCCAGATACACTATATAGCCAAAAGTATTGGGACGCCTGCCTTTACACACACATGAACTTTAATGGCAGCCCAGTCTTAGTCCGTAGGGTTAAAATTTGATTTGGCCCACCCTTTGCAGCTAGAACAGCTTCTGGGAAGGCTGTCCACAAGGTTTAGTCTGCCTATGGGAATGTTTGATCATTCTTCCAGAAGTGCATTTGTGAGGCCAGGCACTGATGTTGGATGAGAAGGCCTGGCTTGCAGTCTCTACTCTAATTCAGCCAAAGGGTGTTCTATCGGGTTGAGGCCAGGACTCTGTGCAGGCCAGTCAAGTTTCTCCACCCCAAACTTGCTCATCCATGTCTTTATGGACCTTGCTTTGTGTACTGGTGTGCAGTCATGTTGGAACAGGAAGGGGCTTTCCCCAAACTGTCCCCACAAAGTTGGGAGCATGAAATTGTCCAAAATGTCTTGGTATGCTGACGCCTTAAGAGTTCCCTTCTCTGAAACTAAGAGGCCAAGCCCAACCCCTGAAAAACAACCTCGCACCATAATCCCCCTCCACCAAATCATTTGGACCAGTGCACAAAGCAAGGTCCATAAAGACATGGATGAGTGATTTTGGGGTGGAGGAACTTGACTGGCCTGCACAGAGTCCTGACATCAACACAACAGAACACCTTGGGGATAAATTAAAGAGGAGACTGTAGGTCAGGCCTTCTTGTCCAACTTCAGTGCCTGACCTCACAAATGCACTTGGAAGAATGGTCAAACATTCCCATAGACACACTCCTAAACCTTGTGGACAAGAAGAGTTGAAGCTGTTATAGCTGCAAAGGGTGGGCCAAATGAGTTTTGAACCCAATACTAAGATGCCATTACAGTTCATGTGTGTTTAAAGGCAGGCATCCCAATACTTACGCCAATATACTGTATATTGCTTGTGACACTGGACATGGCTATGGACTTAGGGCTGGTTCACACCACAGAGATGCAGAGAACATGTGTGGGTCTGCCCTGGTGGCTAAGTGGGTAGCAGTTCTGTCTAGCAGCACCTGGGATGTTGGTTCACTTCCACCAACATGCTAATGCTTGTGTTGAAGTTTATATGTTCTCCCTGTGTGGGTTTCTCACCACAATCTAAAGACATGCTGGCATCTTATTTGTCTCCTGTCAAAATAGGTTCTAATGTAAGAAAGTTAATTTTGGACTTTATATTGGAAGCTCATTGCAGCCAGGGACTGATGTTAATGTTTATTAGCACTAATCATGCCCAGGGACTTGGACATTTCAAATTTTAGGGTTTACACTGCACAGGTAAATATGCTTAGAAAACTGTTGCTTTGTTTATGTGGATGCAAATGGACTTTGATCTTTGTCCTGTGGTTGGAGATTTGATGCACATAGCCAAGGCTAACACAGTTGCAAATCCTATTATGTGTTCCTGCTCATCAGGTGCAATCACTTTAGACATACACGAAGAGACAGATTGAAAGATACTGGTGGGCGTGTACTTCTATTGGGTGTGTCAGTGTGCTAACAATACAACCTCTCTTATATAAAGGCCTGCAGTAGGGGGGTTCGTTTGGCCTGAGAAGGTCAGGTTTTTTGTTGTGATGGAGAAGGAATGATATTGGGAGATTTGATGAAATTCTTGTGCATTTTTTCAATCAAAAGTGGGTTTATGTGGCCATGCTGTCAATGTTGTGTGTGTATTGTTCCTGTCTGATCATGCAAACATTGTTTGGAAGCATCTGCTGACGTACTATTTTTGATCTCGTTTAATTGTGTACACCGAAATGCAGCTTCCAGTAGAACATGGTCACCAATGTATGTATGTGTGGATTGTGGGCTGGTGGTGGGTGTTTTGAATAAGTCTTTTGCAATATTATGTTGGAATGCTTTGTAAGAATGACTGTTAAGTATGTTTCTATAATCTTTCAGATAATAATGTGATGTGTTGCCCGTTATACACTGAAATTAAAGCTGTGTCCACTCTAAGGTTTTGTCTAATTTTAGATTGTAAGCTCCTATGAGCAGGGCCCTTAAAATTCCATTGCTAAATGTAGTACCATATATCCTGTCCAAATTTTTTTGAAGCTAGTAAATGTAAATTTATTTTTTTTCTGCTGGTAAAATAAAAGTACATTGAGCTCTTGTTGTGATGTGTGGGGTTTTTTTTTTTCCTTCTACTTTTCTTTCTTTAGTTTTTGTGGGTGGTGGTTTTGGGAAAGTGCAATATCTCTTTTATATTTTATTTCAATATGTATTTGTGCACCAAAAAACGAATCTCTTTGCCCTGGTTCACATGCTACTTTGAAATTGTGCTACTTCACTTGAAGTAGCATGATTTCAAAGTAGCAAGGTCAGCGTGATTTCAGGTGGCTTCATACACAAATGTCTATTGAAGTCGCACCTGAAATCGGCAAAAGTAGTGCAGGAACTAATTTAGCAAATTGATGCGGTGCCACAAAAAAAATGTTGCATCAATTGGAACAGTGCCAGTGCCATTGCCAAGAGTCACGCGATTTGATCTCTCAAATCGCATGACCAATCGCTCCAATGTAAACCTAGGCTTCTGCACAACTGCAAGTTATATATAAAGATTCCACCTTTATCATTAACAGCTGTGGAGAATTGCAGGTAATGAATTCAGCTGGTGGATAGGCAGTGTTTGAATGTGTCAGCTCTGGTTCACATTGGTGTGATTTGACATGTCAAATCTGTGGCAATTGCACTGTTCTAATTAGTGCGATTTGTATTGATATTGGTGCAGAAACCTGCAACGATGTCTCTGATGTTGCCCCCACAGTCGGGACTGACATGCAGGAATGAAATTGTGGGAGTTCAGCTGAACGCTTTCCTCCTGCTGTCAGTGTGAACCAGGGCTCAAACTGGGCCTTTTGCCTTTGTAATTCACCTGCTGCTAACCCAGGGACACCATTTCTTAGCAAACTCCCTTAAGTTTACCTTCAAATATATGTAGAAATACAGATTTGCATATCTGAAAATAAAAAAAATACTAATCATGGTTGAGATCAAATATTCGCAGCTGCAATCAAAAGTGTGGTTTCACCTTCTGACCTGGAAATTAGTCATTGTATGCACCTGGAAGTTCTTGTGCTGGTCAGGATCTCAATCTAGGTGGACATGGCGAGGTCTCTTTAGCAGAGAGGAGGCGCTGCTCATTGGCTGGGTAAGTGTAGGATATGTACTTGTACTTAATCAATGTAGGGGTGGATGTCATAGTTCGATTTGGTGTGGGTGGGGTTCATTGATTTGTTTGGCATCACCACACATTTGCTTCCGTCCCATGTGCACACATCAATTCCTGCATTTGTTCTGCTGATGTAAATCAGTAAGGACTATGCAAGTATAAATGAGAGATCCTTTTATTAAAATATATATGACTTGTTTCACAGCTGGGCGAATTTTCCAGCAAATTTGGACCTCTGAGTTGCATGGCAAGTTGTACCCCATGATTCTCAATGACAACCATTCATATCTGTGCTACTAAGTCGCACCAACTTCAAAGTAGTCCCTGTACTACTTTGGTGTGACTTGAGGTATATCGGGTACAATATTACACAGGCATTCCCAGAAGTTGGGGCCAAGTTGCAGCAGCAAAGTGGCAGCAAAATAGGGTGACTTTCAGGTCGCAGCAGTGTGAATGAGATTCAAGGATAACACCTTTGAATTTGGCCCTATTGTCACTTGTGCATCCTGAAAGTGTAGCAAATTCGTCCCTGCACTACCTTGGTTTGACTGATGCAATTTGAGGTCCATACACCACAAGATTACACAGACATTGCTTCAAGTCATGACAAAGCTGTGCAATTTTAAGGTCGCACAAGTGCAAATGGGGCCTTATTCAAAGGTGTTATCAATTAATCGCATTAGGTTACTTTCACACTTGGGTGACTTTTCATGGAGCTTTGGACCTCAGAGTCACATGAAAAGTTGTCCCCCTTGATTTCCATTAATATTTATTAGAGCTGCACGATTAATCGTCATCGTAATTTTTTTCCCCTTTACGATCTTGAAAAAAGCGTTTCACAATTCTTGCTATTGCAAAGAACTCTCTCTGCTCTTCTGAAGCCACAGCCGAAAAACCAGGAAGTCTGCCAAGAATTAGAACATTCTTTATCAGTGAACTTGACTAGAAACCTTGTAACAATTTGTCAATTAAATAGAATTCTGTGTAAGTGAGGAAAGTTTAACCACTTAAACACTAAACATTTTTCTGACATTTGTTGGTTTCAGGTTAAAATCATTTTTTTTTGCTAGAAAATTACTTAAAACCCCCCAACATTATATATATATTTTTAGTAGAGACCCTAGAGAATAAAATGGTGGTTGTTACAATATTTTATGTATTTGCGCCTTTCAAATGCAATTTTTTTTGGAAAAAATTACTTTAATGATTTAAAAAAAAAAAAGAAAAGTTAGCCCAATTTCTTGTGGGATAATGTGAAAGATTTTATGTCACGAGAATCGTGATCTTTTTATTCTAAGCAAAAAAATTGTGATTCTCATTTTGGCCAGAACCGTGCAGCTCTAATATCTATGCAACTTCACCCATGTTCACATAGGTCTGAATTGACATGTCAAATTGTAGGCCAAATCGGCGCCTATTGATGGCAATGGAACTGTCCAAATTGGTGCGACGCCACAACAATTCCCAAAAGTAGTTCCTGCACTACTTTGGGCGACTTCAGGGGGCGATTTCTTACCTCCCAACTTTTTGAGATGGGTATAAGGGACACCTATTAGCAAAAGTAGGTAGGCATAGGACACCTTCTTAAAGGAGAACAGTTGGGACCTATGTGATTTCACTAGACATTTGTGCAGGAAAGTGCACTGATGTCTCTGAAATCGCTGACAAAGTCGGGCTGAGTCACACTTGTGCAACTTTGGACATGAGAGTCGTATGACAAGTCATACCCCATGATTTTCAATGTGTACCATTCATATCTGTGCGACTTCAAGTAACACTGACTTCAACGTAGTCCCTGTACTACTTTGGTCTGACTTTGATGCGAGTTGAGGTCCATAGACCTCAAGTTTACACAGGCATTCCCTGGAATTGCGGCAAAATTGCTGATGCAAAATCGTGGGAAAGTTGCGTGTCTTTCCCTGCGACTCCTGCGTCCATAGACCTCAAGATTACACAGGCATTGCTTAAAGTCGCATTAAAATCTCGCAACTTTCAGGTCGCACAAGTGTGAAAGGTGCCTAAGTCACTGTGCTGAGTACTATTTTATACCTAGAATATAAAGTAGTCCCAACATCAAACACTAGTAAACATATGTTCTCAATATAATTGTGCTCAAATGGCTGAAAATCACACAGATGGTATCACCTACTGAAAGCTTGCATTGTACTCAGCAGCGTATGCTGAAAAGAGGCGAACGCCTATTAGCCAATGCCACATCGGCACATCGGCATGAGCATGGTTGTTACTATAATATTAATGCCTGAAATGCAAAACATTATTGTATTGAATCAAACATTAGTAAATGTATTTTCTCTGTAGTTAAGTGCTCAGCTCTGTAGCATAGCGGTATACCCTGCTGCCCCCAAAAGTTCAAGCCATGAATTCAAATCCCACTGACAGCATTACCTCCTAGAAGTGTGCATTGTACTCAGAAGCATAATTAGCCAACGCACATCAGCTTGCTTTATTCCATATTTTAACTCTTCAAATGCATGCAATGGTATGTACTTATTCAATAATTCAAGGAAAAAAATGTTGTAGGGTCCCCCCAGTACATACCAGGCCCTTCGGTATGGACTTTAAGGGGAACCCCACACCAAATTGTAAAATAAATTTGATGTGGGGCCCCCCAAAATCCATACCAGACCCTTATCCGAGCATGCAGCCTGGAGGTCAGGATAGGGGGGGACGAGTGAGCACCCTCCCCCTCTGAACCTTACCAGGCCACATGCCCCAAAGCACCTTTTCCCCATGTTGATGGGGACAAGGGCCTCTTCCCGACAACCCTGGTCGGTGGTTGTCGGTCTGCAGGCAGGGGGTTTATCAGAATCTGGAAACCCCCTTTAAAAAGTCGGCTCCCAGATCCTGCCCCCTATGTGAATAGGTATAGGGTACATTTTACCCCTACCCATTCACCAAAAAAAGCAGTGAAATGTAAAAAAAAATCAATAGCCGGTTTTTGACAAGTCCTTTATTGTAAAATAGCTCCGAGCTGTCTTCTTCCCTTGGCCATCTTCTCCAGACGCTGTCTCTCCCTCCTCCATCCTCTCCCCGAGCTGTATTCTCCCAGAGCCGTCTCTCCTGCCGCTGCCATGTTCTCCATCTGCTGTCTTCTTCCGCACCGCTGGTTACCCGCTAATAAAAAAAAAGCTGCTCTTTTTCCATGGTGGTCTTCCTCTGCTGTGTTGTCACCCGCTGTGTGGCGTCTCTTACATAGCCATGGAGCGGACTCTCCGGGTGACATTATCGGATGGCCACAGAAGACCGCCACAAGAAGAGCGGCTTTTTTTTTTATTAGTGGGTAACTGGCTGCGCTGAAGAACACATCAGCGGGGGAAGATGGTGGCAGCAGGAGAGACAGCTCGGGGAGAAGAAACATCAAACACTAGTGAATGTATTTTCTATGTATGACTGTGCTACGCCCAATAGGCTAGTGGTCAGCACTTCTACCTTGAAGAACTCATGGGTTCAAATCCCACAGAGAAATACTAAAAGATTGAATTGGTGAAAAAAAAGCAAATGACTATTAGCCAATTAGCCAAAGCAGCATATGCTGAAAATAGGTGAATGCCAATTAGCCAATGCACTTTAAATTTGGCTGATTATATTAACTCTTCAAATGCATGCAATGATATGTAAGTATTCAATACTATTATGGTGTGAAATTCCAAACACCACACACTAACTAATGGGCAGATTACATTTTTTTGTTTGTTCATTTTAATTCACTTGTGCACTGAAAAAATAAACACAGCTGGGGGATGGTAGGTTGGCTGGTATTTGAACTTGTACCGTGAGTGCTGTGGAGACATCTGAGCAGACTACTAAGCCATTGTGCTAAGTATGAGACCTACATAATAGTGTAGTATGATTAAAGAATGAATATAAATAATTACCGCTTTATAGTCACCTAAATTAAAAAATAAAAAACAACATACAACAAATAGGTAACCTAAATGTTTAATACATGTAACTTTACAGAATAGCAGACATTACTATGTAATAATCATTCATAACTGCATTAGTTAGCAAAAGAAGGAAAGAAATAGGAATACTAATTGCAACATACATCAATAGATGCACACGAGGTAGAGCACATCTCACATAAAAATGTTTCTTTCACATACATGGATCATGGCTACAGTACACTGATATATAACAACTTGATAAGAATTGGCATTTGTATATACGCGGAAGCGCTAATTAGCAGCAATTTAGAACTTTCAAACGTTTGTTCTTCACTTATATCGCTGATTTTCATGTGCAAATTCGCCGTTTTGTTTCCATTTGGCTAAAATTGGCTCTATTATTTGCCATAGTGCCCAGTACTTCCTGGAGTTATAGTAAATGACCCCCTATGCATCTGAATTTACTTAGTTTTGATTCGATACAATACTCTCTTTAATATTAAGGCAACTAATGATTGAATCTTTGTGCCTACTACAACAAATATTTTAATGTTGAATGCCAATAATAATTAATAGTATAGAAAAACCTTGCACTAAATATAGGTAAGACTGTTGCACTTTTACTACTCCTGGACTATGAGGAAGTGAAGATACGGTGCTCAAAATATAAAAGATATGCGCTGTCTCATGTGAATCAATAAAGTGAAATATTGTGAACAAACACAAAAATTACCACAATGTGATTCAACAAACATAATAACATAATGTGAAACCAAATTCATCAGAAAATTGTTCATCAAAAAATAATATTCATCAAAAAAAAAGTTCATCCAAAAAATAAAATTATATATTTTCATCAAAAATATATACATATAAAGTGTCTTGGTGTTTTCATTTCAATCCATGTTCAAATATTTCTATAAAATCAAGTGAAAACACCAGGGGCCTTTATATGTATATTTTTTTGATGGTAAGATATAATATAATTTTATTTTTATTTTTTTCTTTCAATATTTTTATTAAGTTTTGCAGAAATAAACATGTTACAAAACAAAGGAAAAAGAGGGTAATACAGTATACACAGTCATCTGAGATACAGTAGAAAAAGCAATAAGTGGTTCATTATAGTCTTAGTTAAACAATCCTCAATATGTAGGAAAAGTCAACTTAAAGAAGTAACTTAACCTAGTGAGGTAACCTCTAGTGACGTCAAGTTCATTTGGGCCATATGGACCAATAGTTGTCGAATGTTGTGCAGTGTAGGGAATTTATTGCAATAAGGCGATCAAAGGTGTAGTTTCTGTGCACATTTTTGGTAATGTCTGATAGTTTTATGGCCGTTGTGGACTTCCAGTTGCGTAGTATTAGTAATCTCGTCTCTAATAATATGTGGGTTATGACTGGTCTGAAAATTACGTGGAATATGTCTATATTTAAGTGAAGAATTGCTAGAGCTGGATCTGGGATCGTAAGCATTCCTGTTAAGGATGATATCAATTGGAATACCTGGTTCCATAGACTTTTAACTGTAGGACAATGCCAAAGCATGTGAAGAAGGTTTCCAATTTGACCACAAGCCCTCCAGCAGTGTGGTGATGACCCAGGGAAGTAGCTTGAGATTCTGTATGGCATGTAGTGCCATCTGTTTGCTAATTTAATTGTTAGTTCCCAGTGTTTAAGACAGTGAGATGCTCTATGCGTTTCTTTAAATGTGCGTTGCCATTGTTCTTCTGTGAAGGTAGTGTTTAGATCTTTTTCCCATTTTGTCATAGCTGTATTTTTAGTAAATGTATGTTTGTCTTTAATGATGTTGTAGAAGAAAGATATTCCTTTCGTGTCTTGTTTGCTCTTAGAGTAGAATTGCCATATTTTGTATGGAAGGGAAATTGTCAGGTGAGAGTGTGATTTTAGGAAGTGTATGATCCTTAAGCATGTGAATAGGCTGTCGTTAGAAAGGTTGAATTGTGTCATAACTTGTTCTACAGACTTGGTTTTGGTTCCTGTGTAGAGGTCAGAGATATGTGTTATACCCTTATGTACTAGGTCTTTGACGTTCATCATGGGTATCATAGAGTTTAGTAGAGTTAAAGGTAGGTCATGTTTTGTGTCAATCTTGTCTGTGTGGTCGTGTTCTAGTAGAAATCTCCAGGTTTTTAAGGATATCTGCATAGGGGGTGACATTTGTTTTGTATCCCAAGGTATCCACCTGTCGCTCATAGTTAGGCATGTTAGATTGTTGGTCGGTGGTAATGTTGTTTCTATGTCCACCCTGTATACCTACATACAGTATCAGTGATTTAGAAAAATTAATCTTATAATAAGAAATGTTCCCAAAGTCAGTTAGTATTTTGTGGGCTTGTTTTAAGGACGTGAGTGGATTGGTCAGAAGTAGGATTACATCGTCCGCAAAAAGATTGATGGTATGTGTGCTAGTACCAAGCTGGAAACCTGTAATCGAGGGGTGTGTTCTTATTGCTTCTGCTAAGGGTTCAATTATTAGGTTGAATATGGTCAGAGATAGGGGGCACCCCTGTCTAGTACCATTGGTAATATTGAATGGTGTAGATAGAAAACCAGCTGAGTAAACCTGTGCTGAGGGACATGAATATAGGGCCATAATGGCCTGTAATATGGGGCCTCTGAAGCTAAATTTTTTCAGGGTCATTTTCATGTAGGTCCGGTGGACTCTGTCGAATGCCTTCTCTGCGTCAATAGATAGCAGCAGAGAAGGCGTTCGAGTTTTCTCAGCACAATGTATCACATTAACAATTCTCCTGGTTGCATCAGAGGTTTGTCTCCCCCTCACAAAACCCATCTGGTCATGCTGTATAATTGTGGGGATAATATTTGTTAGTCTTTTGGCTAAGAGTTTGGCATAAATTTTGGTATCTGAGTTGAGAAGGGAAATGGGTCTAAAGTTGGCCGGAGTGTTGGATTCTTTGCCTGGTTTCGGTATTGTGACTATGTGTGCCTTCAGCATTTCTTGAGGTAAGGCAGCAGACTCAACAGCTTTGTTATATACTGTGGATAAATGTGGAGAGAGAGTGCATTTAAATAGTTTAAAATATTCATTAGAAAACCCATGAGGTCCAGGAGATTGCCAATTTGGAAGTGTGTTAATAGTTAGTTCTATTTCCTGGGTTGTAATTGGTGCATTTAAGGCTTCAAGTTGGTGCTCGGTGAGAGTAGGTAGGTTTATGTTCTGCAAGAATGTTTGGATTTATCCTTTGGTCGGTTGGGGTGTTTTGGGGTCATTATTTAGGTTATATAATGAGCTGTAGTAATTAGCAAATTGATTTGCTATATCTTGTGGATTTGTAATTTTGTGGGATAACGTAGGATGTTTAAGGTATGTAATCCTTGTCTTTGATCGGATCGCCTTAAGTCTGTTTGCTAGGTATTTGCCTGCTCTGTTGGCGTTTGTGTAGTGGGTTAGTCATAGGTGCCTAAGATGTTTATCGTATTGTTGTGACAGTAATTCTCTGAGTTTCTCTCTGAGGCCATTCAGAGTGTCAGATAGTGGCAATGAAGGTGCTATCTTGTTTTTGGATTCTAAATTATGAATTGATTTTAGAATGTCATTAAGCTTCTGAGTCCGCCTTTTTTTTTCATTAGCCCCTAACTGTATGAGAATGCCTCTCATGTAGGCCTTATGGGAGTTCCATAAAATGTATGGATCGTTTACTGAGCCTACGTTGTCTGAAAAAAAATTGTGTAGGTGCTGGGAGATTGACTTAGAAGCGTGTGGTTCCTGGAATAGTTTAATGTTACAGCGCCAGATGGGGGGTGAGGAGGAGACTCCTCCTTCTATTATAGATATGGCAGAGTGGTCTGACCACGTTATGTCATGTATATTTGTGGTCTCCACATTTTGTAGAAGCCACCTGTCTGTCAAAAACATATCTATACGGGAGTATAAACAATGCCTATTGGAGAAAAAGGTGTGAAAAAAAGGTCTTTTTCATTGGCATGGAGGCATCTCCATGCGTCGAACAGTTCCTCCTTATGAAGAAGCGTTTAAAGTGGTGGGGTACCCTTGGGTTTGCCTGATGAGGTGTCCAGTACTGGATCAGAGGTCACGTTGAAATCTCCACAGATCAGGACATTGCCATATTTCATTGAGTTCACTTTGTGGATAACCTTCTTTATGAACCAAATTTGGTGTGAGTTTTAGTAATTGGTGTGACTAGGGTAAATGGTTTGGAATTTATATCCCAAGTTACAATGATGTATCTGCCCCCGTCATCAAGACCGATATTCTTGGGTTGGAAGGAGAGGGAGTTTTTAATGGCTAACATGACACCTCTTATGGTTTGGTGTGCAGGCCAGGTATATGAACGGATAATCCTTATGCTTACAGTATGGGTTGTTATCGGTTTGAAAGTGTGTTTCTTGGACGCAGAGAATGTCCGCCTTTTGTTTGTTAGCTTCCTTTCATAGAGAAAATCTTTTTGCCGGGTTGTTTAGACCACGGGCGTTAATCGACAAGCATTTAATCGTCATTGTAAGGAACGTAGTATGTTTTGTAAGGCATTGTGGTATGGGCACTCACTGTGACCACGTATTTAGTAGGATACAGCTGGCGTGCGTCTGGAAAAGAGCAGATGTGGATCTTCCATGTCAGTAGAGAGGTTGAGATTACTTCGAACTGAACTGCGTATTTCAAGGCAAACAATAAAAAGAAGAATAACAAAAAAAAACAAGAAAAGTCAACACAGGTATCATAATAAATGGATCTGAAAAAAACTGATCCTAGTGCAGACGTAACTGCTATAGATGGTGTAGGGGTGTTGATGAGTGTTCAATAGAGAAGCTCTTCTCCGGAGATAGTGTTGTGTTTACGGGTCATTGCTATGAGCTTCCACCGGTGTTCTTCTTTGAAGAGCGCTTGTGGGTTACAATTTGCCATTCATTTTGTATGATAGGCAGCCCTGCAGGGAGTGTATGGAGGGTGGCTTAACCAGGGAGTATATTCCATCTCCGCAGGGCTGCAATAGCTGATTAGGGGGAACTGCTTCAGGTATACCCCTCAGTTTGAGGTTGTTCCTCCTGGACCTGTCCTTGAGATCTGCCAGCTTGTCCTTTATCCACGCAATGTCTTCCCCCTGAGCTGTGTGGGCCTCCACCATTACATTATAGGATGAGGTGTATTCCTCCATTTTGTGCTTACGTCAATTACAGGATCTGCCGGCGGTCTGGGTGGAGAGTGCCTCCGCTGTTTAGATTTCGCCGGACTCCTCGTTGAGGTGCTAGATGTGCCCGAGGATGATTCGCTGGGTGGGTCAGGTGCATCGGTGGAGGCAGATGAGAACCCTTTGATGCCGCTGCAGGCTCCATGCTCCGGCCTGTTCCCCCAAGTGCCGCCGCCATTTTGCTGAGCTTCCCGCGTGGCATAGTAGCTGGTCATTTTTTGTGGCTGCTGCAGGTTCTTGCGGTTTCTGGGCATCTTGTTTTGATAGCCTTGGTTTCGCCGGCTGGGTGGTAGTGTTTGGGGTCTTAGATGGCACCGGTGTGCTCTGCTGGCTTCGGATTATCTCCAGTGGACGAGTGGAGCTCCTAGATTAGGCATCCATCTTGGAGTCCGGTCACCACGCCCCCCATAATTTTATTTTTTGATGAACTTTTATTTTTGATGAATATTTTTTGCTAAACAATTTTTGTTGAATTTGATGATGAATTTGGTTTCACATTATGGGTGGTAATTTCTGTGGTTGTTCACAATACTTCACTTTATTGATTCACATGAGACAGGGCATACTGTATCTTTTATAATTTGAGCACCGTTCATAATAATAACTTTATTAATTCTGTGTTATTCTCTAAGATCCCCCACGTAGACTGCTTATTAAAAATATGTATTATTAAAAAAAAAAGAAAAATCTAAAAAAAAAAAAATCTAAAAAAGTTCTAAGAAAATTTACCAAAGATTTCCTAAAAAAATAGCTCCATGGTTGCCTCTCCTTCACAAATCCATGTCATTCCATCTCTTCTATCCCCACCCAGGATGCTTTATTCAACTATTGAGTATCTGCTAATTGCTTACTTCAAAAATTAGATATAAAACACATTTTTATCCAAATCTACATTCAGGCCCTCTGGACAGAGTTCCCAATTCATATATCCAGCCTGTTTTGTTTTTTGATATAGCCTTACACATGTTGGTACCCCTCCAATGTGGCACTATTTTATCTATGGCACAAAAACTCATTGTGGCATAGTCTGAAGTGATTTGACAGGCTGTGTTTTAGTATCCCTTTTTCATATGGATTAGCTGTTCCCACAACTTTACACATAGTTTTCTAGTTGTCTGGCTGACATATTGGCGGCCACATGGATAAGTGAGCAAATATATCACATATATGCTTTGGCAGGTAATCAGCTTTGCATGTTTTGCACCTACCACATGAGAAAAAAAACCCTTGTGGTCCAGGAAAGACCCCACATTTTTTGGAGGATCATGTACATTGTTTACCAATATAAAATACAAAAAAGTTGAGCTAAACGAACATAATATAAATGCAAATAGATAATTGAAGTCCAACAAATGATTAAAGGAAATGTCAGCAATCAACCAAATTAATGAGTCCAATTACTTTAAACATGTGCTGAATAAAGTGCTGGGAGCTATGAATCACCAACATAAAGTAAGGTTGTACTCTTACCCCACACGGTGGACCCTCTGTTATGGCAGGTCAAACAAGCATAGGAAATTGTCAGCTCCTGACATCAAAGGGAACAGAGGTATAAGGGATATGCCTCTCTCGGACAGTTCCTTCAATGGCCAGATCAGAACCTCATGTCCGCCAAAGGAAATAAAAAAGGGGGGGGGGGCTGAGAGACTCACACTGTTCCTGAGATTGAGAGCCCTGTGGAACACAAATTTGGGTTTAATGGGCAGGATGTTATCTAGTGTCTTATGCCTTAATAACATAGACCAGTGTCTATGTACTATTCTTTAAATTGTTTGTATAGCTTACTATAGTCTGTAATAAATACTGACCCAAAATACGCTTCTTTCTTGGGTTCATCTTTCAGCAAGACTTCCCTATCTAAGATTTCAACGTCCTTTTTTATATCTCTCAGCATGTCTGCTCTAAAACTTTTAGCTATAAATCTTTCTATGAGCATAGCCACTTGGTTGTTAAATTCTTTCAAATCCTTACAGTTCTTGCAGATTCACATGAGCTGGCCTCTGGGTACATCTCCAATCCACCTGGGGTGGTGGAAACTATGAGATCCGTCTCCTTGAAGTAAGTACATGTGTAATGTTGGTGTGCCTGTTTATATAATACCAAGTCTAGAAAATTCATCTGGTTATAATCCCAACCTCCAGTGAAGGAGACATCATATAGATTGTTGTTAATTTCCTCCAGGAAATGTTTTCAACTATTTTCGGAACTCCTCCACACAATGCTCATGTCATCTATATATATATTTTGTATAGGGTTACCTCTAGTCTCATTTTCCCAAATATTTCTTCCTGTTCCCATTTGCTGAGAAAAAATGTTAGCTACACTCTTTGCATATATAGCACCCATGGCTACACCTTTATGTTGGCGGTTATATGATTTTTATTGTGCCAAAAATAATTACTATTTATAGCTAACTCAATGGCCTCTACTGTGAAATTTATATGTTTAATGTCTTCTTCTGGGGGGGGTGTGGTCTGCGCATGTCCGAGTGAGGGTGTGAGCCACACGAGTTCCCTGGGCCACGCTAGCTCCGAGCGAGACAGGCGAGACAAGCTGAAACACTAGCGTAATTTCAGTGGCATGAACCTGGGGAGACAGCGGCAAATCAAAACCTCCCACAAAGCAGCCAAGTCAGTTAACGCATCCGGAGAAGGAGAGCAGAAACTGGAGATCCAGGGCTACTTTCCCATGGTACAGGGGTCAGGACTTGAACCCGGAAGTGAAGGTGTAAAGGCAGAAGCGCTGTATCAGCTTAGCGGGAGCCCAGCCCAGCTTATGCAGGTAGCACAGACTCGAATTGTGGTGAGAACTAGTACAGAAGCCCTACAGAACACCCCGCAGAGCCCTCGGTTGCTGGCTGTGGTAGCTGGGACTTTCCCTCCCCCCCTTTAGCGGGGGGGGATGTAGAACCATGGGGGCTGAAAATAGAAGACCTAAAGGCACTTATACAGGCACTCCCCACATGGACAGATATAGAAGCCCTCATTGCTATGGTGGAGGACGCACATCACAAGGAGCTAGAGTTGGTTCGGGTGGAACTACAAGTATTGTCAGATCGCCTGACGGATGGTGAGGGTATATCCCAAAGTTTGGAGCAGCGGGTGGGTGTGCTGGAGAGAGACAGGCACACCCAAATAGAGACCTCGGTGTCAGTACAGCTACAGTCGGAGGACCTTGAGGACTGAAACCGCCGTAACAACTTAGCGACTAAGAGGTATCCCAGAAGCGTTGGATCAGGAAAATCTTCAGGACATGGTAAAGTCTATTTTTAAAAAAATATTAGAAGACGCTACACCTTTAAATTTATAGCTCAATAGAGTTCATAGAGCATTGGGCAGCAAGTCCAAGGAAACCAATTGCCCCCGTGATGTGATATGCCATTTACATTAATTTGCACATAGGGAGGCAATATTGAGAAAGGTTTGGGAGGCAGGAACAATAGACTTTAATGGGGTACAGCTGAAGATTTTACCTGATTTGTCAAAAGTCACACTGCAGCACAGAGCCCTACTACGCCCAATTCTAGAACAGGTACAAGAATGGGGCGGAACATACCGTTGGAGATTCCCAATTTCAGTTTTGATAAGAAAAGGCACATCTTCATTTTGGCTACAATCTAGAACTGATTTACTAGATCTTTTCTTATTTTTGGGAGTTGAACCATTTGTGGTCCCAGACTGGTTGCAGCTATTCCCACGAATGGCAAAAACATAGAGAGACTATGTTAATATAACCAGGAGAATTAGACCCACTAACATGGCGGAGGGAAGATTCGGAAGAGAGATTGGAGCAAACGATGGGGATGAAGGGGGGGATATATATGTATATGCAAATTTTATTTATTTTTTAATATATATATATATATATATATTGTATTATATATATTTTTTTGTTTTTGTTTTTTTGTGTCCCCCCCTTCCCTCCAGGCCTATATATTTCTCTTACAGGTTCTGGATTCAAGACTGTTCAAGAGTTTTTTTTTTTTTTTGTTTGTTTTTTCCTTTTCCCAGTGGAGCAATACGAGAGGACAATTTATATTTGGGGCCTATTGTGTGAGTGTAAGAGATACAGTGGGGAGGGAAGGGAAGGGAAGGGAAGGGAAGGAAGGGTGTGGGGGTATGTATGGGGAGGTCGGCATTTGATAGTTGGTATTGGTATTTTGACTGACGCCCCACCCTTTTTCTTTTTTTGGGGGGGTAAAAAGAGGGTAAAGGGTAGAGGATAAGGGTAAGGAATTATATACAGAGGAGATGGATGCAGCCAAGTGGTCGTTATTATGTATATAATGAGACATTGCAAGGAGTGCGCTCTATATGTAATGTCATACACCCCTGGCCGTCTTTCCCTCTCTCCCTGCAGGATTCAGGACATATGAATACAAATATGAATACACACCTTTTTTTTTGTAATTGGGGAGAGTTGAGGGGATTTTATATCTTTTTTTTGTGGTGGTTGTCTCTTGGAATAGGGCTAAGAAATACACGGGATACACAGGGGGAAAGGGGCAGGGGTTTACTCACCTTTCCCCTCCCCTTTTTTTTGTTTCTTTTTTTTCCTTTTCTTTTTGGGATAGGAGGAAGTTGATTTAGGGAGTAAGAATGGAAGGTGTAAACATAAGGATATATGATTTTAAGTTGACACGGTGACACATATAAGGGGTATAAACACATAATCACAATAGTATAATAACCTACGCTTTTACACAAGGTAGGCTTAGTAGGGATCTGGCAGTGGGGGGGGGTTAAGAGGGCAGAGGGTGGCAACTATAGGGACAGAAGAGGGATCCAAGAGTTGTTATTAAAGACCACTAGCAGTATCATGGAGTATATATAGGATGGGAAGGATTTTAGGATTGTTTTTTAGGATTTTTTTTTGGAACATTGTTCTCTCCTCAGGGTTCTCCTTTTCTAAAACATAAATATTTTTTGGAGATATATATGGATATATATGGGTACATGGATCTTACATTGATCTTACATAGGCCTTATTGTATCTCATATTATATCTCATTATTAGAGGTGGTTCTTCCCCTGGTTTTCTTTTTTCTTTTTCTTTTTTGGTTGTGAGGAATATATGAGTTACAGTTAGGGATAAACATCAGATATATGCCTTACTGGACTGGAATCATGTATGATTTTGTATGGTTATAAGTATGCATTGAATTATGGATATGAGGAGCTGGTGGAGGGGTCAGAGACTCTCCTTTTTGGGATATGCTCAACCTCTTCCCCCCATTAGGTTAGCATTCACATAGAGTAGGGGGAGTAAGAGTGCTTAAAGCTAATTAGCTTTGGCTACCTTTGGGGAGGTGGCAGAAGTACACCCTCTCTAAGAGGTCTTAGGTGGGAGGAATTATTTTTTTTCTCTAACTCTCTCTCTCCCTTTCCTCTCGTACGTTCCTTCCTCCTTTCTCTCTCAATAATATTAATTAATGCTAAGGGGTTAAACACCCCGAAAAGTGATGTATACTCCTTCAGGATTTGAAACGAGCAGGGAGTGATATAGCATTTATTCAGGAAACACTTTTTAGGGAGAATAGCCACCCCTTTCTTAGAAACAAATTCTTCCCAATAGGCTACCATGCCACTAATCCTGTGGCTAAGAAGGGGGGAGTATCTATCTTGATTTCTAGTAAGATTCCATGGTCATGTACTTGGAAGCTTGGAAGCTTGGAAGCTTAATGTAAGCCTCATTGTCACGTACCTGGTAGGTAGAGCCCGGAATGCAGGGAACGGCCTCTCGTATACCTCCGACTCGGGAACCCCTGGTAGTGATGACAGGGGCTCGAGAGTGCGAAGGGGCACAAGTGCCTGACTGGAAGGCTGGAGCAGAGAGCTGAATCAGGTAGTCAGCTGGGAGGTGTCCTGTAGTCCGGCAGCAGGATGTAGACAGCAGGGAGGTGTCTTTGTAGTCCGGCAGCAGGATGTAGACAGCAGGGAGGTGTCTTGTAGTCCAGCAGCAGGATGTAGACAGCAGGGAGGTGTCTTGTAGTCCAGCAGCAGGATGTAGACAGCTGGGAGGTGTCTTGTAGTCCAGCAGCAGGATGTAGACAGCTAGGAGGTGTCTTGTAGTCCAGCAGCAGGATGTAGACAGCAGGGTACGGGCAAGCCAGGTCAAACACAGGCGGGCAGATCAGGTACAGAAGGTAAGTCCAGGAGAGTAGTCAAAGTTCAAAAGCTGAGATCAGGGCAGGCAGAAAACAGAGTAGTCAGGAACAGTCCAACAGGTATCAGGCAGCAAATGCAAAGTAACAGGGCACTAGGGGTCTTCAGGAACGCTGTAGACCAGACAGCAAGGCAGCAATGAAACAGTCCCCTTTAAATAGTCTCTTTGTTGCCAAGTGCTGTCACAGGGGGCGCGCGCGCCCCCGCGCATACCCGTGCGCCGCTATTGGCGCTATTGCGCATGCGCGTACGCTCGTGCGCGCTATTGGTGCTATTGGCACTATTGCACGTGCGTGAGCGCTGGATGCTGCTTCTATGCACAGGCATTCCTTTAAACTTTAGTTTGCTGGGATAGTTGCAAGAGGGCTTTTCCTGACACTCATACAGGACACTTCTGTTTTGGAAGATGTCCGTAGAGAGGCAATATGGTATTTTCAGACTAATGACACGCCAGATTGTAATCCTGGCATGATCTGGGAGGCCCATAAAGTGGTTATACGGGGAGTATTGATAAAGCAAAGAGCAAGGATTAAAAAGGAAAGAGAAACAAAGCTAGCATTACTACTGGCAGATATTCTTTGCCTAGAAACCTTGCACAAACAAAGCCCCAACCCAGTTCTTGAAAGGGACCTCTTGATGGCACATAGACAAACCACAGACTTACTCTTGTATAAAGCCAAGAGGGCAATACAGCTAGGAAGGAATACGGTAATAAGTGTGGGAAACAACTCGCTAGCTCTTTGAGGGAACAGCAATTGAAGACGTATGTTCCAATGATCACGGGAGCTGAAGGTGGAAAACTTATGTTGCCTAGAGAGATAGCACAGAGGTTTGGGGATTTTTATTCATCCCTGTATAATTTACAGCCAAGTTCCCAAAATCAGACAGTGATAGATGAGTACATGGCATCCTCGGGAATGCCGAGTTTGAAGCCAACTATACGACAGGAACTGGAAAGGACAATTACATTGGAGGAAATCCAAGAAGCAGTGAAATCGTCAAAAAGGGGTAAAACTCCTGGCCCAGATGGTTTTTCCATTCAATATTATAAACTTCTTTTGCTCATTTTAGGACCCTATCTGGTAAAAATGTATAATGGATTGGAAGACACAAGTTCCTTCCATGCAGAATCTTTGAAAGCTTTAATTACGACCTTACTTAAGGAAGGTAAGGATCCAACACAATGTGGGAGCTATAGACCGATATCTCTTGTAAACGCAGACTTGAAGCTTTTTCTCCAAGATTCTTGTGATGCGGCTTCAGCAGCAGATACCCTCCCTGGTCCATAAGGACCAGGTAGGGTTTGTGCTGATGCGGGAAGCACGGAACAACACGATTAAGACTTTGAATCTGATCCATGTAGCTAACACATTCCAAACTCCATGCGTATTTCTGGGGACAGATGCAGAGAAAGCTTTTGACCACATTAATTGGCAATTTATGTTCTCGGTTCTACGACACATAAGAATGGGAAATAATATGATCCAATGGATCTCAAGTATTTACACCCAACTGACTACTCAGGTTAAAGTGAATGGAGTTTTGTCCCCACTCTTTAAGGTATCCAATGGGACTAGACAGGGATGCCCAGTATCCCCAAGCCTATTTGCTTTGTCTTTAGAGCCCTTACTGTGTAGGATCCGATTGAATACAGATATTGGGGGTTCGTCAGTGGGAGGAATACAAAACATGATCTCGGCTTACACGGATGATATGCTGTACTCATTGACCAACCTGATAGTATCCCTTCCCAACCTTCTTCAAGAAATAGAAACATACGGTTCTTTATCAAATTTTAAGATTCATTTTTCAAAATCAAAAGCGATGGGGGTTGCGATTCCTAAGGAGGTGCTGAGAGCACTGAAGTGCAATTATAAATTCAAATGGTCAGAACAAGCCCTGAAATATCTGGGAACTCTCATCCCGGTGGATCTCTCACATACATATAAGCTTAACTTCCCACCATTACTATCCAGAGTACAGACTCTTCTGGAGGGATGGCAGAGGGGGTTACACTTATGGTTTGGGAGGTGTGATATTATTAAAATGAATATCCTGCCGAAGTTCCTGTACTTATTCTAGACATTACCTATTGCTATACCCAAATAATTTTTCAAACAGATAGATTCTCTTCTTACCAGATTCATATGGGCAAATAAGCACCCAAGAATTAGGAGATCTTTGCGGTCTTTACCTAAACAGTATGGAGGATTGGCGATGCTCGACTTGTATAAATGTTACCAGGTGGCTTTGCTGAGCCACCTGATTGATTGGAGTCGACACGGGGATTGGAAAATTTGGCCCGGCTTAGAGCGGGCTCAGAGCAGTGTCTTACTGCAACAAGCCGCTTGGTGCTTTAGGGATCTTCCGAATGGTAGGAAGACACACCCTTTGATAGGACCTACCTATCGGATGGGATGTGGGCTCTTTTCCAAAGGTAAATTATTAGCAATAGATTCATCCCTGTTTCCTATTTTAGGGAATCCACAGTTCGAACCTGGTTTGAGGAAGGGACCCTTTGGAATATTGATAGATCAGGGGCTTTTCCAAGCCTCCCATTTTGTAAAATTGGGACCCTGGCCTATGATACAGGAGATGACAGCAGGTCTTGCATTATACCAATTGGATTTTTGGAGGGCAGTGCAGCTGAGACACTTTCTCGACACCCTGACATCACCAAGTAGATACGAATGAATGTTAACAAAGTTTGAGGAATATTGTACTGGAAGTGGTATACTATATCAAACTCTCTCCAAAACATGTGCATTGTTGGTTGCACCCCCCAAGGACTTTCAGTTACCCTTCTTTAGGAATTGTGAGATGGAAGTGGACCTGGTCTTCTCGGAGGAAAAACGGAACAAGATAATACATAATACATTTGAATCTTCAATTTGCATAAGGAGACAAGTTTTAAGATTCTATCGCAGTGGTACCGCACCCTGGCTTTTTTACATAGATGTTATCCAGATATACCAGACAACTGTTGGCAGTGTGGGAGAAAAGGTGGGAAGTCAGTGCATATTTTTTGGTTCTGCCCCAGAATAAAGGGTTTTTGGAGAGAAGTTCAGGGAATTGCCCAAAAATTCAATGACCGGGAGATTCCTGAAGATCTGCTTTTTTTTTATTAAAAGATACCAATATCCCGGTCAAATTATATAAGAAATCCATCCTTCTGAATGCAGCTAGATCATGTATTCCACTTACCTGGAAACAGACACATCCTCCATCATTTGGGATGTGGCTTAAACGGGTAGAACAATTGAACAAAATGGAAGATTTGGTTTTGACATCCCAGCAGAAACGGGGGATTTATCTGGAAACAAGGTCTTTATGGAATCTTTTTAGTTATACAGAGGAGGGAAGATCCCTTATAGATGTGAACTGAGTAAATGCTACTTGGAGATCTTTGGAGTGGGAGGTGACTGGATGGGGCAGGGACACAGAGGGAGGGGGGAGGATGAGGCGAGAGGTGTTTTTTTTTATTGTTTTTTGTTTTTGTTTTGTTTTGTGGGGGGAAAATATGGAAGGAAGAGAGGTTTTGATATACTGTGAATATAATATATATAGAAGACCCCCCAGCTCCAGAGACACTTTTTTGGGTCCTGGGGGGAGGGCGGGTGTTTGCCTATCTGCGTGTTTAAGAAGGAATAGCGATTTTGTTTTGATGTAATAAATGAGTAAGGTTTCAGGGAAAATATGCTATTAATTATGTATAGTATAGTATAAGTATACTATAGTATATTAGGCAGCAGATAGAGATGGATATTATGTTATGCACAATGTTTATGAAATGTATTCTTTCTTTGCTTCTAAAGAAAATTTAATTGGAAAAAATAATGTCTTCTTCTACCATGGATTTGAATACTTCTAAAAATTAGTCGGAGGATCTCTTTGGGTTAAAAATTGAGCTATTGAGCTAAAATATGGGGCTACTGTTAGTGGTTGCACCCTTTCCTTCTAAGAAAAACTTCTTTATGCTTATTTTCCGTATAAACTTCTGTGTGTCAATGTACAGTATTCTTTAAATTCATTAAAATTCTCACTCTGCTGCCTCAATAGTATTTGGGGATCCCTGGGGGTCCTCTCTCCCTCTTTCTCCTTCTGCCATTCATATACTTTATTGTATTGGTAATCACTGACATCTATTTGATATTTCTTTATTTTTTTATTTTGGGTGTCCTTATCTAGTTCGTCCAAAAGTTCTTTAAGATGTTTCATTGTTTCTATGTACTCCTTGGTCTCTTTATGAGGATCCAATTTCTTTCCTAGATATTTGGTTAATTAGTGCCAAATGTATCCTCCTTCTTAAGATAAGGTTTAACAGTTTCTTCTCCCTCAATTTAAAAAAATTATACCATTCTTCCTTTAGCTTTTTATTTTCCAAACCACCATTGGGTGCTATGTCCCAGTGTAACCGCCTTGAGGTGATATTAGCTTTCACGCGCTATTCTATGTACGGATTTGTGTGTCAAAAAGCATTTTTCAAGGATTTAAATGATTACTCTATCTTCCTATTTTGTGCATTGTGGTCTAATGAAAAAATTGTGTCCACATTAATTCTCCTATTTTCTACAAAATCAAAAACTGAAAAAACTTCCATGGCTGTGTGGTATGTGTACTTTTTCACAAAAGTGCAGAAAATGTATCTTCAAATAGAACACCCATGCCCATGTGTCTTTATATAAGTTTAGGTAAAATGAGAGAATCTGCATTAAACCTTAAATATGTGCATAAAAAAAGATGAATAAAATGCAATAATGAATGGGAAAGGGGAGGTGCAGCATCAAACAAAAAACAGAATATCCAGCTTATAGAAATGTGTACGAAAAAGAAAAATGAAAAATGCGCAACCAAAAATATATAAGTAAAAATGTGACAATATACTATCAATAGTGTGACTGTGATAAGACACTTGGTGAAAAAAGGCAACAAAAAAACATTATGTTTTATAGTCCAAAGACTGCTGTGAAAATAGTATCCAATGTAGCAATATGGTAATGTATCAAAAAAGATCGGGAGGGGGAAAGGGATAGGGGGATGGGGAAAAGGGGAGGCGTGAGTATCACCTGTACTGGGTCACAAAATTGCATATGCCCGTACGTAGTGCTTAGCCCGTTAGGGTATTGTTGCTGTTACCATAATTTGACCACTGTAAAAAAAGGGGGCATTTGGGGGAAAAGGAGCAAACCCAGTAGAGATGGGTTTAGAAAGGGGTTACTATGAGCAACAATGTAATCATTGGTCTTGGTTATTTAAATAAAATCAGTTTTATTCAATCATCTTAACATAAAAAATCGCATCTGGAAATTGATACTGTAAATAACACAACAATGGTGCAAATGCGGCCGCGGATAACAAAACAGACAGGACAAACATTACATGAAAATCATATATAGCTACCTAGTCAGGGCGTATTGCATTATACCTCGATGGCCATGGAGGACCGTCAATCAGTCGAATAGTGGTATGTGGTATCCACTAAGAATAAATATTCTATTTAATTTAAAATTTTTAGAGTGCAGTCATCCGTGGCAAAATGCAATTAAGGGTGGAGAGTGTAGTAAAAGGAAGGCACCTGTGCTGAACCGGGGTAGGATTGCAATTCCTATTCACATCTATTGGATTGAGGTTTAAATTTAAGTATTACTCCAAGATCAAATGAAGGAGGGTAAAGACAATTATTCCTGTAGTGAAAATAATAGCAGAACAATAGTCAGTGAGTCATTAGTCAATCCTTTTCAGAGGCATAGGGGTTCCTGATTCAGACTAGTATCGAGCAGAAGATAGGATCATGAGTTTTCAATCAACACTTATTGGTAGATGTAGTTAAAGATGGTTGCGCTATATAGTGTAGTATTGTTGCTTGCAATGAAATTGCAATGGTACTTAATTATATTGATATGGCTGTACGTTACCATCTACATCATAGCTGCGACGCTCCGGGGTGCTGTGATCCTCAAAGCTTGTGTGCCAATGCGTCCCATATCTCACATAGGGAGTCCTTTAAATGGCTGCTGGGAGAGACCGTCAAAGCTGGGAAGGTGACTCCTAAATGATTCAGCTGCGGCAATCCCGGTTACTGGGAAATTCCTATAGCTGTGTAGTGTCCATTAGGTATCCACCGCCTTTGGAGCCCGCTGCGACCGTAAAATCGTAATAGATTTAGCTCAGTGTTTAACCCTACTGGCACGCGGGACTTTAACCTATAGACCCACCACTTCTCCTTTTGGAGAAGTATGCGGTCAAAGTCACCTCGTCTGGTGGGTAGCTTCAGGGCATAAATCCCCTTGACTGTTAGTCCCTCAGAAGAGCCACCATGGCACAGGGCAAAGTGTTTAGCCTGGGGTTTTTCTGGTATCTTTCCTTTTGTGTTGATTTCTCGTAGGTGCTCACCAATGCGTATTTTTAGAGGTCTTTTAGTTTTGCCTATGTATATCTTGGGACATGGGCACGTTATTAGATAAATCACTCGTGACGTTGAACAATTAATAAGGTCACATATCTCATAAGTCTTCTCATTTAATGCATCTGTGAAATTGGAAGTTCTATGGACATAGGGGCACACTTGACATTTATTGCAAGGGAACATGCCCTTTGTACGTGGGTATTCAGACAGCCAAGAGGGGTCTGGTTCTTTAACAAATTCAGACTGAATCAGCATATCACCCAAGCTGGGGGCTCGACGAGCAACCATCTTTGGCGAGGTGCTAACTATTTTGGTGAGTTCCGGGGCATTGGTCAAGATTCTCCAGTGTTTTTCAAGAATGGAATGTACTTTATTCCACTGGGAACCAAAGGCAGTTATAACCCGCACGGGTTCATTTGTTTGTGTCGGTAGCTCGTCAGTAGTTTTTGTTCCATATAGCAAGCTTTCCCTTTCCTTAATGGCTGCCTTCTTCCTTGCCCTTCTGAGTTGCCTATGGGAGTACCCCTGTTCACGGAATCTCATATAGAGTTCACTACTCTCCCGTCTGTAGTCAGCTGCGTTACTACAGTTTCTTTTAATTTGAAGGAACTGTCCCACTGGTATCCCATTTTTTAGCCAATGGGGATGGTGACTTGTTGCTTGCAGCAACGTATTGGCGGCCGTTTCCTTACGGAATGTGCAGGTGCCAAGTTGGCCCTCCTCTATTGTGATCTGTAGATCAAGAAAGGACAGTCTCTTCCGATCATAATTGTAAGTTAGTCGTATATTTCGATCATTGATATTTAGTTCATTCATGAACAGATGTAGATCGTCAAGACTGCCCCTCCAGATCATCAAGACATCGTCAATGTACCGCAGCCACGTTTGTACGTGGCTGCGGTACATCAGCGAAGGGTAAACATCCTCCTCCCAAAGACCCAACTGGAGGCACGCGTAGGCCGGTGCCCACGCGGCACCCATGGAAGTACCTCGTATTTGGTGATAGTATGAACTCAAAAACTGGAAAAAGTTATTAGACATGGTCAACTCCAAGAGCTCAACCAAAAACTCATTCTGTGGTTCGGACTCTGGACAAGTTTCTTTTAGGAACCACTCAACTGCTTGAAGTCCCTTAGAATGGGGTATTGAGGTATAGAGTGACTCGACGTCAACACTAACCAAAAATATACCTTCTAATTGCGTAGTCTTGTTAATTTCAGTGATTTTAGCCAGTACATATCTTGTGTCCAGAACAAAAGATTTTAAGTTTTTCACCATGTCCTGTAGCAGGGAGTCCAAATATCGTCCCACTCTTTCCAAAGGGCCCTGATACAATTGGTCGGCCAGGGGGATTTTTAGAATTTTTATGGACCTTTGGGATAATGTAGAAGGTGGGTACGTTGAACTCCCTCACTAGGAGATGCTGGAACTCACGGTTGGTTAGTAGTCCCTCGTCTTTTGCCTCCGATAGTTTTCTATTTAATTCAAAGACCAATACTGGAAAAGGATTACCTTCCAGTCTTTCATAGGTAGTGGTATCATTGAGCAGGCACTTTGCTTCCCTCTCGTAATCGTGTTGGTTTAATAGTACCACATTGCCCCCCTTGTCACTCTTCTTTAATACAATGTTACGTCTTTTTTTGAGATCCATCAGGGCTGCCCTTTCACCTAATGTCAGGTTGTCTGGTGATCGTTTAGTCCAGTCGACCTTGGCCAAGTCGGTTTGTACCATATCCAAGAACAGCTTCAACCACCTGTTCTTGGATAGGGGGGGCATTTTTTGTGACCTTATTCTTAGGTTGGCCTGTCTCCGTATTGGGTCGGCTGTCATTAGTGGTCCCTCATTTTCTTCCAACAAAGAATTCAATATCTCTAGTGCTCTTTGATCATCTGCTTCTAGTGTTACTGCCGGTGTTGCTGTGCTGTTATCGTAGAGAGAGCGCAAAAAGACTTTCCTCAGGAACAAGGTAATGTCCTTGAAGACCATAAATTCGTCCATATTATTGACTGGAGAGAAGATCATACCTTTTTGGAGTAGGCTAAAATGATCAGGGGTGAGTACCATGTCTGATAAGTTAACTATCTTCATATCACCCCCATTGGAGGCTACTTGTCCTATATGTAATTGGGTTACTGTCTCTTCTGGCTTCTGGTGTATGTTCGTTCCCTGACTGCCTTGTTGGATTTTGTATTCTTGGGTCCTTTTTTGATTTGTGGGGGTGGACTCCGTTCTTTTGTTTGCTCTTCCCCCTCCTGTTCTAAAAAAGTAACTGCTTTGGGCGTATCCTCGTCTGACCCACTATATGATTTGCTGCGTGGTGGTCTAGATTGCCTGCGGGGTCCTCGCCTCTGTGATCTATTGCGTGCTCAGCGTGTTAGATCAAAGACCTCGTCTTTTTCAAAATCGGCCAGGTCACGGCAAAATTTTCCCTGTTTAGTGATCTTTAAATTGAGCTGTGTTTTTTCAATTTCTTTTTTAAGAATTTCGTTTTGTTTGGCAAACTTCTCACAGTCTTTAAAGATCTCTAAACCACGGGCCCTTTCCTGTATCTGTTCTTGAATACTTTTGAGTTGGATATTCTCTTCCTCAACTATTAATCGCATAACCGCCAGTCCATGGTTGATACAAAGTTCTTTCCATTTAGGAAAAAAGTTGTCTGTATGGAGGTGTTCTGCTGGAATCGTCTTTTCTCGTAAGCCTCTTGGTACTATTCTCTGGGTTATATAGGTTTCCAGTGATGACACATCCCACTTTCGGTTTAAGTGTTTCACCAGGAGCTTCTTATGTTCTTTAAATTTATTTTTTATTTCTTCTCCTTGGTGAATAGCTTGGGGTGTGTCAGTCTGGAAAGCTGTCCTTATTTCCTGTTCAATATCCTCACCTAACATAAATGCCATATCCCTATCAATTGAAACAAATGTATTTAAGTGGTTCACAGTATTCGTGATGGTGGACTCACTGGAAGTGACCCTAGTAGTCACAAAAACTCGTGCATCAAAAAAGATCGGGAGGGGGAAAGGGATAGGAGGATGGGGAAAAGGGGAGGCGTGAGTATCACCTGTACTGGGTCACAAAATTGCATATGCCCATACGTAGTGCTTAGCCCGTTAGGGTATTGTTGCTGTAACCATAATTTGACCACTGTAAAAAAAGGGGGGAGTTGGGGGAAAAGGAGCAAACCCAATAGAGATGGGTTTAGAAAGGGGTTACTATGAGCAACAATGTAATCATTGGTCTTGGTTATTTAAATAAAATCAGTTTTATTCAATCATCTTAACATATAAAATCGCATCTGGAAATTGATACTGTAAATAACACAACAATGGTGCAAATGCGACCGCGGATAACAAAACAGACAGGACAAACATTACATGAAAAACATATATAGCTACCCAAGTCAGGGCGTATTGCATTATACCTCGGTGGCCATGGAGGACCGTCAATCAGTCGAATAGTGTTATCCACTAAGAATAAATATTCTATTTAATTTAATTTTTTTAGAGTGCGGTCATCCGTGGCAAAATGCAATTAAGGGTGGAGAGTGTAGTAAAAGGAAGGCACCTGTGCTGAACCGGGGTAGGATTGCAATTCCTATTCACATCTATTAGATTGAGGTTTAAATTTAAGTATTACTCCAAGACCAAATGAAGGAGGGTAAAGACAATTATTCCTGTAGTGAAAATAATAGCAGAACAATAGTCAGTGAGTCATTAGTCAATCCTTATCAGAGGTATAGGGGTTCCTGATTCAGACTAGTATCGAGCAGAAGATAGGATCATGAGTTTTCAATCAACACTTATTGGTAGATGTAGTTAAAGATGGTTGCGCTATATTGTGTAGTATTGTTGCTTGCGATGAAATTGCAACGGTACTTAATTATATTGATATGGCTGTACATTACCATCTACATCATAGCTGCGACGCTCCGGGGTGCTGTGATCCTCAAAGCTTGTGTGCCAATGCGTCCCATATCTCACATAGGGAGTCCTTTAAATTGCTGCTGGGAGAGACCGTCAAAGCTGGGAAGGTGACTCCTAAATGATTCAGCTGCGGCGATCCCGGTAACTGGGAAATTCCTATAGCTGTGTAGTGTCCATTAGGTATCCACCGCCTTTGGAGCCCGCTGCGATCGTAAAATCCCTGCTACAATTGGCCGCCGTACACTCTCCTCCGTGCCTGTAACGCATAGACTGGGCAGCGTAGTGACGTCAACACGTTTCGCCGTGGTTCACTGACATAGCTTCGAAATATACGACTAACTTACAATTATGATCGGAAGAGACTGTCCTTTCTTGATCTACAGATCACAATAGAGGAGGGCCAACTTGGCACCTGCACATTCCGTAAGGAAACGGCCGCCAATACGTTGCTGCAAGCAACAAATCACCATCCCCATTGGCTAAAAAATGGGATACCAGTGGGACAGTTCCTTTGAATTAAAAGAAACTGTAGTAACGCAGCTGACTACAGACGGGAGAGTAGTGAACTCTATATGAGATTCCGAGAACGGGGGTGCTCCCATAGGCAACTCAGAAGGGCAAAGAAGAAGGCAGCCATTAGGGATAGGAAAAGCTTGCTATATGGAACAAAAACTACTGACGAGCTACCGACAGAAACAAATGAACCCGTGCGGGTTATAACTGCCTTTGGTTCCCAGTGGAAAAAAGTACATTCCATTCTTGAAAAACACTGGGGAATCTTGACCAATGCCCCGGAACTCACCAAAATAGTTAGCACCTCACCAAAGATGGTTGCTCGTCGAGCCCCCAGCTTGGGTGATATGCTGATTCAGTCTGAATTCGTTAAAGAACCAGACCCCTCTTGGCTGTCTGAATACCCACGTACAAAGGGCATGTTCCCTTGCAATAAATGTCAAGTGTGCCCCTATGTCCATAGAACTTCCAATTTCACAGATGCATTAAAGGGGATTTATGCCCTGAAGCTACCCACCAGACGAGGTGACTTTGACTGCATACTTCTCCAAAAGGAGAAGTGGTGGGTCTATAGGTTAAAGTCCCTTGTGCCAGTAGGGTTAAACACTGAGCTAAATCTACAAGTGTTCTTGGAACCCTAAATACAATGCACAGACCTTAAACTCTAACATTAGTACCCTCACCACATAAATACTGGTGCTATTTCTACAATCTATTTTTCAATATTCAGCCCAATTATGTTCAGGAGGGACATCAATAGTAACATAATAAAGCTAAACTGAAATGAGTACTAGCCAAAGGAAGGATTAATAATCATGATACTAAAGTCATAATTAACCCCTATGTTCCTCCTAAGAAACTCCAACTTAATTCAACTCATTAACAAATATACCCCCTTAGAGGTGATACCACCTACAGTAATTTATTTGTGTGCTAATTTGTACATGTCACCATTTTGCATGCAACACTGCTAATCATGTGTTTCACCTTGTATTAAGGTCTATCTTATTTCTGTCTATCTCTCTTTCACCTACACTTGCCATATTTTTCCCTAGCCCATATATTCATCATATAGAGGCACTTACTACGTGCTAGGATATATTCTAAAAAGCAATAACCTAGCAGTTTTATAATCAAGACAACAACAATGTTTACACTAGCTGACAGGCCGTTTGGAATAATCAGTTACTTCTGATTGGACAATATCCCTTCGAATTCTCCTAAAGATCTCTCATTGGCGGTAACCACCAGCAAAATACACTATAAGAAGGGTGTGTGGGTAACCGACCAATGAATGTCCAAGATGAAGCTACGTCAGTGAACCACGGCAAAATGCGTTGACGTCACTACGCTGCCCAGTCTATGCGTTACGGGCACGAGGGAGAGTGTACGGCGACGTTACCGGGATCGCCGCAGCTGAATCATTTAGGAGTCACCTTCCCAGCTTTGACGGTCTCTCCCAGCAGCCATCTAAAGGACTCCCTATGTGAGATATGGGATGCATTGGCACACAAGCTTTGCGGATCACAGCACCCCGGAGCGTCACAGCTATGATGTAGATGGTAACGTACAGCCATATAAATATAATTAAGTACCATTGCAATTTCAAGCAACAATACTACACTATATAGCGCAACCATCTTTAACTACATCTACCAATAAGTGTTGATTGAAAACTCATGATCCTATCTTCTGCTCGATACTAGTCTGAATCAGGAACCCCTATACCTCTGATAAGGATTGACTAATGACTCACTGACTATTGTTCTGCTATTAATTTAACTACAGGAATAATTGTCTTTACCCTCCATCACTTGATCTTGGAATAATACTTAAATTTAAACCTCAATCCAATAGATGTGAATAGGAATTGCAATCCTACCCCGGTTCAGCACAGGTGCCTTCCTTTTACTACACTCTCCACCCTTAATTGCATTTTGCCACGGATGACCACACTCTAAAAATTTTAAATTAAATAGAATATTTATTCTTAGTGGATACCACATATCACTATTCGACTGATTGACGGTCCTCCATGGCCGCCGAGGTATAATGCAATATGCCCTGACTGGGTAGCTATATATGTTTTTCATGTAATGTTTGTCCTGTCTGTTTTGTTATCCGCGGCCGCATTTGCACCATTGTTGTGTTATTTACAGTATCAGTTTCCAGATGCGATTTTATATGTTAAGATGATTGAATAAAACTGATTTTATTTAAATAACCAAGACCAATGATTACATTGTTGCTCATAGTAACCCCTTTCTAAACCCATCTCTATTGGGTTTGCTCCTTTTCCCCCAACTCCCCCCTTTTTTTACAGTGTTTTAATATGGTAATGTAACAATACAACAACACAGCTGTGTTTTTAAACACTTATTGGAGATATTGTTTCCTATATAATATAGTCCACAAGCTGCTGTAAATGTTATATCCAGAGCTTCATAGGGCATCAGGGAAACATTAAACAATTAAAATGATAAAGACGATTATGTTCTGCTCCTCAAATTATTCAAAGCAAACAGTGCCTCTTACCAGATCAGGTAGATCTCAAATTATAGAGATCATACGGGCATACACTGGAAGGATGGAATCGCCTGCAAATAAAAATGATCAGCAATGACAGGAATCTTCTTCCTACCCCTGCTCTATATAAGTTTACATATATATATATATATATATATATATATATATATATATATATATATATATATATATATATATATATATATATATATATTGCATTTTTATGTGTGAACATTGTTTTTTAATGTATCACTTCTGCTTAGTTGATTAGAACATGTATGAAAATTCAGATATGTATGGAGAGTATATAGCAAGCACTGTTTAATATTTATTTTTTATAGTCTTGTCCTTTCTTTGGAGGGAATAGACAGCAGCTGCAAATTATTTAATTTAACCCAACTAATATGAGACACAGGGGCACGGGTGTTTTATTTGAAAATAAATTATTTGAATGACTCTGACAGATCTTCCCATTCCTCCTTCTCTTCAGTATGCTAAGGTTTTTGTCCAGGAAAAAAATCCTCTCGTGAATCTAAGAAAAAAAAAAAATGAAGGTGATGGCTCTGCTCATAATGCACCTAAATGCAAGAACACCGGGCATGCACTAGACTAGGGAAATTGTCGCAAAATAAACAGAAGGAAGGTGTTGCAGGTCATTCCCTTCACTTGGAAATGTATTCACGGGTATTTTTTCTTGTTCTTTCTCTGGTGGTGGGCCTGTGATATCTAATTCACAAACAATAGCACCAACACAACCTAAGGTAAGCAATTTATAAACTTCACAAAATTTGGATGTATGTACAGCACCTATTTTTTTTAGTAACTCAACCTACAGAAGCCAAAAAGAGCTCTACCCAATAAGCTCTTCCTCCTAAAATAGAAATCTCAATTCGCAATTGGAAGTCATTAATTTGTCCTCTTACACCCTCTCGCCTCATGAGTTGCACATACTGAGTTTGAGTCTAATGTTCTGCCCTGATCAGCGGATTGACACATATCAGCGGATTGACACATTTGAAATCATCAAGGATCTCCACTTGTTCAGTAGGCAACTAATGTTAAAGTCATTTACAAGAAGAAGAATCAAATTAATAGTTTACCTATTAAACCTATTTGTGGTTCGTCTATATGGCAGAACGTAACACTCAATGACATGTGTGCACTCAGAGACTCGGAAGATCTATGGGATGAAGGTAATAGGCATGAGGATCACATTTTTGGAACTATTGTCTGAACAGGATATTATTGACACTAATCCCTTGGACATGTCAAATCCAATGGAGCAATTCTCTAAATGTTTATCAAAGTTTTTTTTGTACCAGCAAACTCTGGATTCTTTTCCAACAGTCTTTGCAACCTAAAGCCTCCTACACATGACAGGCTGTTGCCGAAAAATCTGATCATGTGTATGCTCCATCGGACAATTGTTGTTGGATTTTCCGTGGACAAATCTTGGATAGCAGGTTTTAATATTTTCCACAGACAAATGTCTGTTGTCGGATTTTCCGAGCGTGTGTACACAAGTCCGTTGGACAAAAGTCCAAAGTACAAACACGCATGCTCGGAAGCAAGGACTAGCCAGAAGCAGCCGGTCTTGTAAACTAGCATTCGTAATGGAGAATTAACATTCGTGACGTGGCAAATTATGAAATTTCGAAATGCAGCGCACATTCTCTTCTTCTTTAATGGGATAATAATGAAGCTACTTTGCTGGTGATACTGATGGAGTTATTGCAATCGAATTTTCAAAGGCTTTTTTTTTCTAGTGATATCAAGAATAATATATATGTTTTTTTTGGGCAAGTTACCACAACTCCATTATCCCGTCGTTTTTAAGATTAATGATACAACTATGTTGGTGTCCCTTGTCAATTTTACATTGTATTTTTTAAATGTAACTGCCTACTCCCAAACTGTCATTTGAAGTAAAACACATAGCCAAGTATTATTCTACAGATTTTTTTTATTGTGCATTAAAAAAAGTAAACAAAATTATACATGCTATCTGCTAATAGAACTTAACCAAAAAGTGCATTCTATGCATCCAAAAATATAGAAAATATACCAAATCAAATCATTATTCAACCAAAAAAATAATGTCAAAGCAATAAACTTCAAGGTCAATAATAAATAACATGTTTTCTCCTCCAATTCCGCAACATGGCTAGTTGACGAACGGCCGTTCAGAAACAAACTGAAAAGCACAAAATGAAAAGCGCAAAATGAAAAGCATTAATCAACACTCGCCAAACTTCTACTAACACAAAATTAGCAGAAGGAGCCCAAAGGGTGGTACTAAAGAGCTGAAAAACCACGTAGTACGTCTTGTACGTCATTACGTTCGTGATTGTTGGCCAACAATTGTGTGCCGTTTGAATGCAAGACAAGTTTGGGCCAATGCCCTTCGGACAAAAGTCCACGATTGTGTTATACAGAAAAAATATTATTAAACAAAAGCAAGAAAAACAGAAAACAATAAAATGTGTGAAGTTCAATAGGATGGTTTCCTCAAGATGGGAAATACATTTTCCACTTTGAGGACATTCATATATTTTCAAATGTGTATGTTCAAAGTTTTTTTTTTTTTTTTTTAATATATATGAATATCCTGAAGGTGGAAAATCACCACATTCTCCATCTTGTGGGAACTATCTTACCCCCTCTCTCCCAATGAATTGCACATACTGGGCTTGGGTCTGACGTTCTGCCCTGATTATCGGATTAATACATTTGAAATGATCAAGGATCTCCACTTGTTCACTAGGTGACTAAAGTTTAAAGTAATTTACAAGAAGCAAAATCAAAATAATGGTTTTCTTATTAAACCTATTTGTGGTTCGTCTATATGACACTCAGCGACATGCATGCACTCAGAGACTTGAAAGTTTTATAGAAGGTAGGCTTAAGTCTCCCGAGATGGAGGCGTAAGCCCGAAGCTCCATACAGCCCCAGCAATACAGCATAGCCACGGGATCTGGCTACAAGGAGCCCCGTAGACCATGGGAGACAGCTGAGGATGCACCTGGGCACCGGTATATGCCAGGCAGACATGCCAGATGAGCCCTGGGGGGCTCGGGACATTTCAAGATGGTGGCCGCGTCTCAGGCATGAGATCAGGCTGCGGAAGATACAACCACAGCAGCCAGGCAAGTCTTGCACCCTGCGACCCTCACATATGCCCCTCAGATACCGGGCCTTGACCCCTCTGTTGCCACCCCTTCTCCAGCATTCACCGTGTCCCTAATAGGGTGCTCTATGGTGCCTTATGGAATGTCCTCACTGGAAGTAACCCCTACTCACCCAGACTCCATAACTGCACAATCTGCACAGGCTCTTGATGTAACCTTTAATGTATCTTATTTTCCAAAATGTCAGAGCTGCTAGACAAAGGTGCAGACAGGATCACAGGGGAAATCAGATCAGATCTTCAGATCCTGGGCACCAGAACTGAGCATATAGAGCATAAGCTGGACATCACTATCTCCAGGGTGAACCAGAGCACTGACCATTTACACTTCATGCAGGAGCAGCTTGACACTGCTCAGGCCCGGATAGACAATCTTGAGAATCGCTCGAGGAGAGACAACTTTCGGATCAGAGGGTTACCAGAATCCGTTAATGATGTCCAGTTTGTGGTACAGGATGTTATCAAATCCTTGATCCCATCGGTCCCGGCACATAAATTGGAACTGGATAGGGCCCACGGGTCCCTTGGCCCTCCCAGAAAAGATGGTTCTCCAAGAGACATTGTGGTAAAACCACACTCTTACTTCATTAAGGAAGAAGTGATGAAACACTCCCACCAACAAGACCAGATACAGTTCCAGGGACAAACCATCCAAATATTTGTGGACATCTTCCCATTCACCATTCAAAAGAGGAGATGATTAAAACCCCTCCTTGTTGTCCTCACCAGGAAGGACATCAAATATCGCTGGGCATTCCCATTTGCCCTGAAATTCTCCTACAAAGGTAAACAACATGCAATTCACAGCTTCCCAGAGGGTGAGCGTCTGCTGCTGGACCTTAAGCTCATCACCCAAGAGTCAGCGATGGATACATCTAATACACAGCAGGGATCTGCTAAACTCCATACCCCACCAAGTCCCACTTTCCCACTGTGGGGTACAGCCAAACCCAAGAGAGTCAAGGATAATTTACCCCCCTGACGCGGTGGGACATAACTCGCTTGTTCACTGTGTTTTTTCTACTCACCCTTTTGTTCAGGCTGGAAATAATGCCTGAAAACTATTTCCAAATCCGGATTGACTTTGTCCTCATTACACAGGACTGTTGCTGGGGTGTTGTTTAGGGGTTTGTGCCTCATTTTCATTGTCAAGACTGCACCTCTTACCCAGCAACCCACCCAGTTCGTACTTCCCCCCAAGGGAATTGTCTCCCCCAGTGAGATCTTTTAACCTACAATACCAAAGGGGGTGTATGTTAGCCATTCCCGCATAATTAAGAGTTAAATAGTTTTTTCAATGCTGTCAAGGCCCGGGGCTGATGCCTTGTGCCTTCTCCTTCTATGCAGTCAGGATGTTTCCGATTCTGGGTAGTAGGAATATAGCCATACTTACGGGCTATACTAAAGTTTTTGTTCTGAATAAGGGGAGGGAGTCTTTCTCCTCCCCCCATTCCAGGCCTGGCAATGGCCTTACGGTCTACAAGATATTGCTGATATGTCTCTCTATTTTTTTTCTTTGCTAACCTCTTTTCTTTTCTAGCCAGCCTGCTGATGCTTTTTCCCTGCAAGGTGAACTCAGATGAGCAACCATCCCCACCATCAACTGAATCTCTCATATCTCCTGCGTATAATAAGGTAAGTGACCATAGATTGAGTAGCATTCATCCTCTTCTGATCCATGGCTAATGACAACAATTTGCCATCTCCCCTACGCATAATCTCCCACAACGATCAGGGATTAAACTCGCCAATCAAGAGACGAAAGGCCTTTCAGGTTTATTGATCTCATCACATAGATGTGGTCCTGCTGCAGGAGATTTACTTTCCACAGCGGTACACCCCTTCATTCCTACATGCACATTTCCCCACGTTTTACTTGGCTAATGCCGAGGATAAGACAAAAGGAGTGGCGATTCTATTCTCCAAACACTGTAAATTTACTATTCAATTGGAATACAGAGACTAGGAGGGAAGATTCTTACTGGTAAAAGGTACTATTGACAATCGGCTATATACATTCATATCTTATTATGCCCCCAACAGAGGACAAACAAAGTTCTTCCCCTTGGCCCACTGACAGAGGGCATCACAATTTTGGGTGGTGACTCTAATACAACCTTTGACACTGGCCTTGACAAATCTAAATCCCTTAAAGCATGACTGATTAGCCCTAGTAAAGCTAGTGTCCAAATAGCTCGACTGATTTTCCAGTCTAGACTAGCTGACGTATGGAGGGAACAAAATCTGACGGCACAGGACTTTATATGACTACAGAGATCAGAGAAGAATGGCTCATGATCAGAGAGATAATAGGGCACCACCCTATGATTATCAGAGACCAAGGGAGAGGAGCCCCTTCCAAGATTATGGGAAGGGCCAAAGGACAGGTTCACAACAGAATAATTACCGGTAGTATGAACGAATTCCAATACCGACGTCTAACTACTACGCCCCCCTAATGAACAGAGAAGAAGATGAGAGACAAGGAAGACAGTACCCGACACACTATGAATACTCTGATCATAACAAGCCTTTTTTAGACAGGGACAGGCCAAACCACCCACCGAGAAATCCGGACGAGACCAGATACCTAAGAAGAAGCCCAGAAAGAAGAGAGGATGCAGAGCTGGAAAGAGAACACAAAAGAAAAAGAGAGTGAAGGGAGAGGGCATTTTTAATTTGAGTGGCCAGGCACTCACCCCCGAAGAGATTGGAGTTTTAGATAAAGGCCTGAAATATGCGCCAACCAAGAACCTGGACAAATTTGAAACGTACATTGGGATACAAAAATTTGTGAGGAAAGTAAATATCCAGAAATACATTGCAGGAAATCCCATAAGATATACAGAAATGGAAAAGGATAATATTTTACACAGCACATTAAGGAACAGTTCAGTTTTTAATCCACCGTTGAAAGACAATAAACATATTGAAGTTTTTAAAAGAGTTGTGTTGAATGAGATTAAGGATCTGAAGATCAAGAAGAGGGAAGACCCGACAAACATTAAGAGTGGGATACATAAGCTAATGAGAAGGAAAGAAATCGTGATCCGACCAGCGGACAAGGGAGGAGGTATCGTGATTCTGTCGAAATTACAGTACCATAAATCAATGTTGAATATGCTAAATGACCCAAATACCTATATGAAACTATTAAGCAACGCGATGTTCAGATGTAGGAAAGCGCTTGAACAAGTAGTATACTTAGGAACGAAGAAGAATATTCTAAATAAAAAAGAAGCAAGGTTTCTTGTACCTGACTCATGCCGCACCCCCATTATATATTCTCTACCAAAAGTCCACAAAAATGGAACAGATCCACCCCCAAGGCCAATAGTGAACGGGATCGATTCACTGACATCCAGGATAGGTAAATATATAGATTTCTTTCTGCAACCAGCGGTCCAAAGTACGAGGGCGTACCTGCGTGATATCAAGCACATTTTACAAATCCTGGAAGAGATCCCCGAAGAAACAAGATGTGCATTATGGCCACGGCAGACGTCGCATCCCTCTATATGATTATACCTCACCATCTGGCATGTGAAGCTGCCAAATGGGGCCTGAGAAGATATTCTGAGTTGTCATGTTTACAAAGGAGGTTCCTAGTAAAATGCCTGGATTTTAGCTTAAAAAACCATTACTTTTGGTATAATAACACGTACTACCACCAACAAACCGAAGTAGCCATGGGCGCTAAATTTTGTCTCCAGAATAGCTGGGCTTTTTATGGCCAAATGGGAAGAAGAATTTGTCTTTGACAACCAACCAGAAGAACTACTAATTTATAAAAGATATATTGACGACATTTTTATATTATGGGATGGTGATATTATTCAGTTAAAAAGCTTTTTAGAGAAACTCAATATTAATGATATAAACATCCGACTCTCTTGGGACATAAGTGAAGAGAAGGTAACTTTCCTAGATTTGGACATTTTACAAGAAGATCTAACTTTTAGCACGCAAACGCAATTTAAATACGTGGACAGGAATAGTTATCTCCCAATCGAAAGTTGCCACCATAGAAACTGGCTCTATAATGTCCCGAAAGGCCAGTTGATGCGATTGAGGAGAAACTGCACGAAACTTCAAGTCTTCCTGGAACAAGCAGAATAAATAGGAGCCAGATTCACTGCAAAAGGGTATGACCAAGGATACATAAACAAAGAAACCGCAGAAGTATTAGCGATGGACAGAAATGTATTGATTAAGGATAAAACGGTGAAAAAACGCACAATGGAAGGACCAGCATTTATTCTTGATTTTAACGCTCAACACAAGAAAATAGAAAAAATAATTAGACGTCATTGGCATATCTTGTTGGCAGATACACAACTACAAGGGAGTTTACCAAAAAATCCCAAATTTATCTACAAAAGAGCACCGTCAATTCGGGACAAATTGGTGAAAAATGTGATAGATCCACCTAAAAAGACCTTTTCATTCTTCTCAGGGAAGGAATTCTTCCCATGTAAAAGATGCTATGCATGCGTAAGAACGAGACGCCCCAATGAAAAAGTGTTTCACTTTATATCTACATTCACGGGAGACACCTATGAAGTACAAAACTTCATCTGTTGCAACACAGAGGGGGCTGTATATGCCCTACAATGTAGCTGTGGTTTGCAATATATAGGCCGGACAAAAAGACCTCTAAAAGTGAGAATTAAAGAACATGTGAAAAATATTAAAAACGGATATGATAAACATAGCGTATCCAGACACTTTTTATTATGTCACAATAAAGATCCTTCTCACCTAAAATTTTGGGGTATTGAACCCTATGTAAGGCACTGGCAGGGGGGACATAAAGTTAGGACCCTGAGCCAACTAGAGTCCAGGTGGATTTTCACCTTGGACACTTTGTCGCCGAGGGACCTTAATATAGATTTCGATCTGAACTGCTTCCTGAACAACTTTTAATATCCATTTTTTAATTTATTTTTTAATTTATTTTTTAACTATGTAACTTTTAACTTTGTAATAATATACATTACGAATTACCGTAAGTTTATTATCCATATTTTTTCTCATTATCCTTCCAACCTATTTTCCCTCACACTAACCAGAAGAGGTTATAGCATACTGAGATAGATAAGTTACAGTGCATATAGATAATTATGTATAGGTGTACTCATCATTCTCATTGATGAGTATTCGTCTGGGAGGGTATGAAGGAAATACATTTAACTCATACATATTAGTTCTGACATGATTCAACATTCAAATATATATATATATATTTCTATGTCATGCACAGAGTGCTTGTTGGAATTTGAGGTAGTTGCACTCATATATTATGTACTAGCACTTTTTGACCACCTGACTGTAAATGTGTTATGATATATTCCGTTGGTTTTAGAATGCCTTTCCCTGACCGATTGTTTTTTTATATATATTTTATATTCTATATGTTATATATATATTTTATATATATTCTCTATCGAGATTCATTTTTAGCAGTATCTGCAACATTTTAAAATACTTTTAATGTTTGCTTTGGTGGATTGCGTTATGACTTGTTATTCCCAGCTAAAGCTTTGCATACTAAATTTCCCCTTGATCTTATCTCTGATCTGTCTGTTTTTTCCATGGATGGGAGCATCCTGCCTGCTATTCATGCTACCCTGTTTCCCCGAAAATAAGACCTAACGTGATTGTCGGTGATGGCTACAATATAAGCCCTACCCCCCAAAAAAACCCTAGTTAAAGTCCTTGTAGGTATTATTTTCAGGGTAGGGCTTATTTTCGGGGAAACAGGGTAGGGCTTATTTGGGGGGTAGGGCTTATATTGCAGCCATCACTGACAATCACGCTAGGTCTTATTTTGGGGGAAACAGGGTAGTACGACACTGCTCCGCCTTTGCTGACAGTGACAATGAGCATGTTTGCGGATTGGCCAGTCCCCGCACAGCTGCCAGTATAAGGAATCCTCCCCTGTTATTTCAATTGGATGACCCAGAGCTGCAGCCGCACCCATCCACCCTAGGCAAAATGGCCGACTAAACATTGAAAGATAATCACAGAGCAGAAATGGATGGTCCCATTTCCGCTGAGGAGGTTGCGGAGGTTATTAAAACGTTAAAGGGTGGAACTGCACCAGGGCCTGATGGGTTCTCAATGCCCTATTATAAAACTTTTGGTGAAACCCTAACCCCATACCTCACTAGATTCTTCAATTCAATGACTAAGGGCACCCCAATAGGAAACCAACTCACAAGGGCGTATATTTCCGCAATCCGAAAACCAGGTAAAGATGCAAGCCAAATAGGGAACTACAGATCCATTTCCATAATTAATAAGGACTTAAAAATCGTAACTAAAGTATTAGCATACCATCTAGCATCATCCATAGGCCTTTATGTACACAAGGACCAGGTTGGGTTTATTCCTGGTCGACAGGGACCCGACCAGGTGAGAAGAGCAGTGGACCTTATAACAATATTACAATCAGACTGGGAGGGGGGAAACAAACAAGGGCGGCACAGTGGCGCAGTGGGTAGCACTCTCGCCTAGCAGTAAAAAGGGTCGCTGGTTCGAATCCCAACCACGACACTACCTGCCTGGAGTTTGCATGTTCTCCCTGTGCCTGCGTGGGTTTCCTCCGGGTACTCCGGTTTCCTCCCACACTCCAAAGACATGCTGGTAGGTTAATTGGCTTCTGTCCAAAATTGGCCCTAGTATATGAATGGGGACCTTGTATTGAGGGTAGGGACTGATGTGAGTGTGCGATGTACAGGGTTAGGGACAAGAGTCAGGGTTGTAGACACACACTCACTCAGGTTGAACTGGATGGACTGTTGTCTTTATTCAACCTTACTAACTATGTAACTATGTAACAAGAGGGTATGCCATTATCGTTGGACCTTCAGAAGGCCTTTGATTCAGTATCCTGGCCATATCTCTTTGCGGTACTGCGATGCTGGGGATTCGGCCGATATGTTATGATGATCCTGGAGGCCTTATACTCAGAACCAGAAGCTTGAGTTAGACTTCAGGGGCTCTTCTGCAACCCAATCATTATCGCCAGGGGCACACGTCACGGCTGCCCCTTGTCCCCCCTGATATTCACCATAATGATCGAATCTCTGGCGATAGCCATTCGCAAACATCTGGACATCGGGGGAGTACAGTGTGGTCAAGTAACACATAAATGAGCACTGTTAGCAGATGATCTGCTGCTCTTTGTAACCTCCCCAACCTCCTCTCTACTCGCGATATGTTCACTACTAATAAATTTGCAGCGATATCGGGCCTCAGAGTAAATATGTCTAAATCTCAGGCTCTCAACTTATCTCTCTGACTAGTCTCTCACCTACAGGACACCTACGAATTTGAATGGAGTAATTCTCCATCAAATTCTTGGGACTTAATAGCACATCTAAGATTGAAAGCCTTTATCAAGAAAATCACCCCCCAATGTATCAGAAACTAGAAGTGGATCTCAGGAATTGGGAATTGCATAATATAGCCTGGACAGGTAGAATTTATTTGGTCAAGATGACCCTTTTACCCAGGCTACTGTATTTGTTCCACTCGCTTCCTAGAAGGGATCACCTGAAAGCCTTTCAAGGTAAACTTACTAAATTTGTATGGAACAAGAAAGGCCCTTGCCTCTCACACCGTAATCTTCCCATGCAAGGGGGGTTAGGTCTTCTGAATCTTCTATGATACTATCAAGTCGCTAGATTAGCACAATTGTCCACCATATATCTTAAAGTTGATAAGCCAGACTGCATAGCCATTGAAAGACAAGCAGTACCTATGTTCACCCTAGATTACTTATAATGGTGCCAATCTAAAAGCAGACCCCCCATCCTTTCCCCAACCCTCTCACACTCACTTTTACTGTGGGATTCGCTTAGGAAGCTTCCCTCCCTGGTCTCTGAGTCTCAACCATTAGCTCATTTATTCCGTAAAATCCTCTATTCCAAACTGGCTTGGACATTAGAGCTTTCAAATGGTGGCTGGACAAGGGGGTGTACCGCATTGGACACTTTTTCTCTTGCACAGGCCCATTACCCCTTAAATATTTTGAAAAAGAACTAGAAATTCCCTCCACAGAAAAGTTTAGATTTCACCAGATCTCCCGCTTCATCCATTCCATCTGGAAAAATAAACCTAACCCTCCGGGGTTCACGAAATTCAAACACTGGTGTTGACAAGCCATGGAGCAGAGGGGAGGGATTTCTGTAATCCATGAGTCACTTGCTACAAACTCTAACAAATTACCCTACATGATTGCTTGGGAAAGGGAACTCCAGACGAGGGATGAGCCGAACAACCCCCGGCTCGGTTCGCACCAGAACCTGCAAACGGACCAAAAATTTGCATGAACGTTAGAACCCCATTGACGTCTATGGGACCCGAACATTTAAAATCAAAAGTGCTCATTTTAAAGGCTAATTTGCATGGTATTGTCCTAAAAAGGGTTTAGGGACCTGCCCCAGGGGACATGTATCAATGCAAAAAAAAGTTTTAAAAACTGATGTTTTTTCGGGAGCAGTAATTTTAATGATGCTTAAAGTAAAAAAAAAGTGAAATATTCCTTTAAATATCGTACCTGGGGGTGTCAATAGTATGCCTATAAAGTGGCACGTGTTTCCTGTGCTTAGAACAGTCCCTGCACAAAATGACATTTTTAAAGGAATAAAAGTAATTTAAAACTGCTTGCGGCTTTAATGTAATGTCGGGTCCTGGCAATATGGATGAAAATCAGTGAGTCAAATGGCATGGGTACCCCCCAGTCCATTACCAGGCCCTTTGGGTCTTGTATGGATATTAAGGGGAACCCCGCACCCAAATTAAAAAAGGAAAGGTGTGGGGCCCCCAGGACCTATATACTCTGAACAGCAGTATACAGGCGGTGCAAACAAGACAGGGACTGTAGGTTTGTTGTTAAGTAGAATCTGTTTGTAATTTTGAACTGGTACATTTTTAACATGTTTAGCTCCAGCCAAAAAATCTATTTTAAGCTTTTTGGAAAACACAGGAAAGGGTTATCACCCCTGTGACATTTGTTTTGCTGTCTGTGCTCCTCTTCAGAAGATTTCACCTCACTTTTTGTCCCAATGACAAATGTTTTTTGAAAATTTGGGGTTTTTAGTGAAACAAGGATTGGTGATAAAGCATCAGTGTAAAGGAGAAAAGTTTTTTCTCATATTAACTCTTACAGTAGAGAATTTCCCTTCCTAGGGGTAGATTTCATCTCACTTCCTGTTGTCTTCTTCCGTTTGCAAGTAGGAGTCATTTGTAAGTTGGATGTTTGTTTGATAGTAGGGGCCAGCGCTATATATTCAGCAGAAATTTGGGCCTTAGGTGTTTTTGTGGCCACAACACTGTAAGCCCTCACAGGGCCCTGCTGTGAAATATTAGATCAAGAATTGTAATTACATGCCCCTGTTTAACAGGGTCAGAAAAATTCGGCCTTTTGTGGTGGTGGTGGTGCTGGTGCCACAACACTGTAAATCCTCACAGTTACTCTTGGTGGGCGCAGAAATGGGCCCTGCTGTGAAATCTTACATCAAGAATTCTAATTACATGTCCCTGTTGTACAGGGGCAGAAAAATTGGGCCTTAGGCACTGGTGCTGGTGCCACAACACTGCAACCCCTCACAGATACTCTAGTTGGAGCGCAGGAACTAGCTCTGCTGCAAAGAATTGCATCAAAAATTGTAATTACACACCCCTGTTAAACAGGGGCTGAAAAATTGGGCCTTAGGCACTGGTGCTGATGTCACAACACTGCAACCCTCACAGATACTCTATTTGGAGTGCAGGAACTAGTCCTGCTGCAAAGAATTGCATCAAAAATTGTAGTTACACGCCCAGGGGCTGAAAAATTGGGCCTTAGGCACTGGTGCTGGTACCACAACACTGCAACCCCTCACAGATTCTCTAGTTGGAGCGCAGGAACTAGCCCTGCTGCAAAGAAATGCATCAAAAATTGTAATTACACGCCCCTGTTAAACAGGGGCTGAAAAATTGGGCCTTAGGCACTGGTGGCGGCGCCCAGAACGAAAAATGTTCTTACAAGCTATCAGCATGATCATTGAGGAGGAAGAGGATAATTACTCAGCATAACAAGATAGTCACTCAGCATCAGCATAGGCAGTCTTTGAAGGGATCTGACATTTCAAAAAAATTTATTCAGTTACATCAGATTTCCTTAGCTATGATCTCTGTATTATATCCTTTTTGTCTAAATCTTTCTGCAAGTATATTGGACTGTGTAAAATAATCCTCTTCCTTGGTGCAGTTACATCTTAAACGTATAAACTGCCCCCTAGGTATGTTACACAGCCAAGACCGATGATGGCAGCTATCCAATGGGATGCAGCCATTCCTATCGGTAGGTTTAAAATAATTTCTAGTTTTAAAACACTGTCCTTCCTTAAAGATCTCTAGGTCAAGAAATGTCATGCAGTAAACATCGGCATTCCATGTGAGCTTAATATTTTTTGTATTGCCATTGAGTCTAGACATAAACAACTGTAAGCTTACCATATCTCCCTCCCAAATGATAATCACATCATCAATATAGCGTTGATAACATTTTAGGGAGGCGGGCTTATTGGTAAAAACCATCTCCTCCTCCCAAAGTGCCATGAAAAGGTTTGCTACACTAGTTGCAAACCGAGCACCCATCGCAACACCGAGAATTTGCAGAAAAAATTTGTGGTCATACCAAAAATAATTTCTGGCAAGACAAAATTTAAGGGCGTCTAACAAAAAAATCTTATGAAGAGTGGGGAGATCCGACTTATCAAGAGCCCAGCTAATGGCTTTAAGGGCATCTTGATGGCCGATTATTGTATATAATGAACACACATCTGCCGTCACTAGAATACTTTTGTCATTGGCAGACGTGGATTCAATGATTTGGATGGCATGTTTAGTGTCTTTAAGATAAGCTTTGGTGGAAGATACCAGTGATTTTAAAAAATAGTAAATGTATTGACCCAATCGTGCAGATACTGAGTCAATACCATTGAATATAGGCCTTCCTGGTGGATTTTGAGCGTCTTTATGGACCTTTGGCAAAAAATATATGATAGGCCTCCTACATGTGCTAGGATCCAGATAGGCCGATTCTTTCTTGTTAAGAATTCCATTACTTTTGCCCTGTGCGATGATGACTTGTAATTCCTTCTTATATTCAAAGACTGGATCTTTATTCAGTGCTTGATAAGTGGATCTATCTGACAGTAATCTGTCCATTTCTCTGCATTCAATTGTGTCCTTCGGACCACCATATACATCTACCACATATACCATCCTTTTTCTTTTCTAGGGTGGCAATACCAGCTTTGAGGTAATGGGGGTCCCTAACTTTCTTGATCTTCATGGTCTCTAAATCACTGGAGACCATGTTTTTGAAAACCTCTATGTGCTTATAATCATTCTTGGGAGGGTTAAAAACAGATTTATTAGATAAATTAGAGTGGGTTCCTGAGGGCACTGACTGGGCTAAAGTTCTGGGAGGTTCTCCTGGTTTAGACAGGAAGTAACGTTTGATGTTGAGGGTTCTAACAAATTTTTGTAGACTTATATAGGTTTGGAACTTATTAAAATTATGGATAGGGGCGAACTTGAGTCCTTTGTCAAGGACCATAAGTTCGTCTTCCGAAAGATCCGATCCACTTATATTATAAATACCACCTCCTATTATAGTCTTTGTCTTTAGTATTCTTCTACCTGCTCTTCTTCCTCTCTTAACCTTCTTTTGCCTCCGTGTTTTGGTGTCTGCCCCCAAGGGTCTTGCCACTGAAGTTGGCACGGCCCTAAAAAACCTTCTCCTTGTGTTGGATCCTCACATTGTAATGGTGCAAGTAGATTCTGAGTGGGAATGGGTACTTGATTAGGGTATTGATAATTTTCCCTACCATAATCATCCCCCTCACTATTTGTTCTGGATTGTTATAATAGGGATAATCTCTATTAGAGGGACCATGAAATGGTCTACCTCTAGAGGGTCTCGAAGTACCACCCCTATTTTGCCAGGGTCTTTGTTCACGGGGAGGTTGGTGGTTATAAGTATTACCTCTCCCTTTACCTCCTCTGGCTCGATTGCCTCTACCTCTGTGGTTGGCGTAACCCTTCATAAGAATTTTTTGTTAGACACCCTTAAATTTTGTCTTGCCAGAAATTATTTTTGGTATGACCACAAATTTTTTCTGCAAATTCATGGTGTTGCGATGGGTGCTCGGTTTGCACCTAGTGTAGCAAACCTTTTCATGGCACTTTGGGAGGAGGAGATGGTTTTTAACAATAAGCCCGCCTCCCTAAAATGTTATCAATGCTATATTGATGACGTGATTATCATTTGGGAGGGAGATATGGTAAGCCTACAGTTGTTTATGTCCAGACTCAATGGCAATACTAAAAATATTAAGCTCACATGGAATGCCAATGCTTACTGCATGATATTTCTTGACCTAGGGATCTTTAAGGAAGGACAGTGTTTTAAAACTAGAAATTATTTTAACCACTTGCCGACCGCCTCACGCTGATATACGTCAGCAGAATGGCACGGGCAGGCAAAATCACGTACCTGGTACTTGATTGCCTTCCCATGGGCGGGGGGTCCGATCGGACTCCCCCGGTGCCCGAGGCGGTCGACTTTGGTCTGGGAGCATTCAGTGATGAGGGGGAGGCCATCCATTCATGGCCCCCCCTCGCGATCGCTCCCAGCCAATGAGAATCCTCCCCTGCCTGTATGTAGTACACACAGGCAGAGGATGTGATGTCATCTCTCCTCGGCTCGGCAGTTTCCGTTCCGGCGCCGAGGAGAGAAGACATCTGAGTGAGTTGCACAACACATACACTTACAGTAGAACATGCCAGGCATACTTTACACCCCGACCCCCCCCCGATCGTCCCCCGATCACCCCCCAATCACCCCTCCCCCCGTCACACTGACACCAAGCAGTTTTTTTTTTCTGATTACTGCATGGTGTCAGTTTGTGACAGTTACTGTGTTAGGGCAGTTAGTATTAGCCCCCTTTAGGTCTAGGATACCCCTAACCCCCCCAATAAAGTTTTAACCCCTTGATCACCCCCCGTCACCAGTGTCGCTAAGCGATCATTTTTCTGATCGCTGTATTAGTGTCGCTGGTGACTCTAGTTAGGGACATAATTATTTAGGTTCGCCGTCAGCGTTTTATAGCGACAGGGACCCCATATACTACCTAATAAAGGTTTTAACCCCTTGATTGCCCCCTAGTTAAACCTTTCACCACTGATCACCGTATAACCGCTACGGGTGACGCTGGTTAGTTTGTTTATTTTTTATAGTGTCAGGGCACACGCCGTTTATTACCGAATAAAGGTTTAGCCCCCTGATCGCCCGGTGGGGATATGCGTCGCCCCAGGCAGCATCAGATTAGCGCCAGTACTGCTAACACCCATGCACGCAGCATACGCCTCCCTTAGTGGTATAGTATATGTATGGATCAATATCTGATCTGATCAGATCTATACTAGCGTCCCCAACAGTTTAGGGTTCCCAAAAACGCAGTGTTAGCGGGATCAGCCAGATATCTGCTAGCACCTGCGTTTTGCCCCTCCGCCTGGCCCAGCCCAGCCCACCCAAGTGCAGTATCGATTGATCACTGTCACTTACAAAACACTAAACGCATAACTGCAGCATTCGCAGAGTCAGGCCTGATCCCTGCGATCGCTAACAGTTTTTTTGGTAGCGTTTTGGTGAACTGGCAAGCACTAGCCCCAAGCAGCATCAGGTTAGTGCCAGTACCGCTAACACCCACGCACGCACCGTACACCTCCCTTAGTGGTATAGTATCTGAACGGATCTTTATCTGATCCGATCAGATCCATACTAGCGTCCCCAGCAGTTTAGGGTTCCCAAAAACGCAGTGTTAGCGGGATCAGCCAGATACCTGCTATCACCTGCGTTTTGCCCCTCCGCCCGGCCCAGCCCACCCAAGTGCAGTATCAATCGATCACTGACACTTACAAAACACTAAAAGCATAACTGCAGCGTTCGCAGAGTCAGGCCTGATCCCTGCGATCGCTAACAGTTTTTTTGGTAGCGTTTTGGTGAACTGGCAAGCACCAGCCCCAGGCAGCGTCAGGTTAGTGCCAGTAGTGCTAAGACCCACGCACGCACCGTATACCTCCCTTAGTGGTATAGTATCTGAACGGATCAATATCTGATCCTATCAGATCTATACTGGCGTCCCCAGCAGTTTAGGGTTCCCAAAAACGCAGTGTTAGCGGGATCAGCCCAGATACCTGCTAGCACCTGCGTTTTGCCCCTCCGCCCGGCCCAGCCCAGCCCAGCCCACCCAAGTGCAGTATCGATCGATCACTGTCACTTACAAAACGCATAACTGCAGCGTTCGCAGAGTCAGGCCTGATCCCTGTGATCGCTAACAGTTTTTTTGGTAGCATTTTGGTCTACTGGCAAGCGCCAGCGGCCTAGTACACCCCGGTCATAGTCAAACCAGCACTGCAGTAACACTTGGTGACGTGGCGAGTCCCATAAGTGCAGTTCAAGCTGGCGAGGTGGCAAGCACAAGTAGTGTCCCGCTGCCACCAAAAAGACAAACACAGGCCCGTCGTGCCCATAATGCCCTTCCTGACTAAGGGATTTGGGATGCTGAATTGTTCCATCTGGTTCCCTTCCCCTCCTCCCCCCCCCTCCCCTCCCCTTCCCTTCCCTTCCTCCCTCCTAGACAGTTTGAATTCTTCTTCCTAGCACGTTAACCTCCACTCTATATATGTGGGTATTTACTGAAGACTAATATATTTCTCCCTCTTTTATTGCATTATTTTAATTCATTTTTAATAACCTTTTCCATATATTGTTTATGATATATTTTTTAATGAGCTTTATGCATCTTTATCTGATGAGCTGGTTGTCTATGGTTTTGATTATTGACATAGTGACCAGCGTTTTTATTGGAATACAATCTTATCTTACTGTATGGTTTCCTGCGGAATTAGAATGGATAGCATGGTTAATTTTTAAGTCACCACAAGATGGCGATGATGGCTTTATAGTTTTATCCAATATTTAATTTTAATACAGGAATTTATAATGTTAATGGCTCTAATAAGCTCTAGTTTATAAATGTTTTTTAATTACAGTCTAAATGAAGAGATGTTGCTTACTGATCATGTCATCCTTGGTTATAAATGAGTATATCATTGACACCCCCCTATGATGCGGCATTGTACACAGAAGCTCGGATTTTGGTATTGTTGATCCGTTGCTATGTCAACGGCGCATATATAAACGGATTGACTGGCACCAGACTCCTCATCCCTTTGATAAAGTCACGTGCTGTGACGCAACGCGTCAGGGTAGGAGGAGTCAGGTGCCGACGCTTCTCGGGGACGGCCGAACCCGGAAGCTTCCCTCACATCTACTGTTTGCTGTCAATTTCAATGTAAGTTACTATGTTTTTTTAATAAATGGGCTTTTAATACTACACCATGAGACCTTTTCTTTGTTCTTAATAACCGCTGGGACCGCTGAGAGTGCTGAGAGCTGTGGGATGAGCTGCAGAGAGACAGACCTATTTGATGTTTAAAGACACGCTGCAGGAAACACATCCTCTCCTAGAAATATCCACCCGCCCTACTAGGCCCATTGGGGGCCACTGTTGGAGGTGAGAGGCTGGGGGAAACACCTGGGAGATGCACTAGAACGTGCATAGAAGAAAAATTACCAGTCACTGCACACTTTTTTGCACTGTGTCTAAAGACTCTTTCTGGAAATCACCCATCACTACTGCACCTTTGTATGGACTATATTGCACTATTGTCACCGTTTGGGACAGCATCTCTGTGGTGGGATTAGCTGTCCTATCACTATCGATTATTTTTTAATTACCAATTCATTACTTAATTACTGTATTTAATACTTCATTTATTATGGCATGATTACACTATTCATTTTGGTTATAATTATTTATTATTTCGCATTTTATGCACATAATTTTTTGCTGATCTTAAGATTTTTTCTGCATTATATGTCACTTTATCACTGTTTATTCGTAGCTCACGTTGAAGAGCGACTTTATTTATTTTCTATCAGCATTAGAATTCATTTATTTTCAGTGATTATTTCTGAGCCACTGGTTATCACTTGTGTATGAATTTTGGTTGTGAGCATTTAATTTGGGAAGTTATTTTTTCCATACTCACAGATATATTTTTTCACCTAATGAGGGGTGACCGTTTTATTTCACTAAGCACTGAGTCACTTTGCATCTAATTGCTTATACTTGTGTATGAATTTTGGTTGTGAGCATTTAATTTGGGAAGTCATTTTTTCATATCCACAGATATATATATTTTTTTCACCTATTGAGGGGTGACCGTTTTATTTCATTAAGCACTGAGTCACTTTGTATTTAATTGCCTATATTCTTTTATTTAATTTTTCTTATCGCAGAATTGCATCTCTTTTTTTGATCTACTCTTGTATGGTGACATTTATTTCTAGGCTATTATTCACTCTTTCCTGGCATATACTACATGAGGTGGAGTGTACTCTGCCCACTTCACCATACATTGTTCTGTTACTGATTGATGGAATAGCACCACATAATTTTATTTTATAGTTGTTTTTTTGGGGAACTGAGTGAACCTATCTATGTTGGCGGCTCTCCATCGGGTATTTTACCGTCAGTTTTAATAATCCCTTACTCATATTGTGGTTTTGCGCACTGGTTCTTACATATTCATAATGCCCTTCCTGCTGCATTCGCCAATCCTAATTGGGAACCCACCACTTCTGCAGCGCCCGTACTTCCCCCATTTACATCCCCAACCAAATGCAGTCGGCTGCATGAGAGGCATTTTCTTTATGTCCTCCCGAGTACCCCTAGCCAACAAACCTACCCAAAAAAGATGTTGTGTCTGCAGCAAGCGCGGATATAGGCATGACACCCGATATTATTGTCCCTCCTGTCCTGACAATCCTGGTCTTTGCATTGGTGAATGTTTTGAACGCTACCATGCACTAGTTGAGTATTAGCGTAGGGTAGAGCATTGCACAGACTAGGCACAATTTCACAGGGTCTCACAAGATGCCATTGCATTTTGAGAGACCCGAACGTGGAACCGGTTACAGTTATAAAAGTTACAGTTACAAAAAAAAAAAAAACACAAACAAAAATATAAAATAAAAAAAAATAGTTGTCGTTTTATTGTTCTCCCTCTCTCTATTCTCTCTCTATTGTTCTGCTCTTTTTTACTGTATTCTATTCTGCAATGTTTTATTGTTATTATGTTTTATCATGTTTGCTTTTCAGTTATGCAATTTTTTATACTTTACCGTTTACTGTGCTTTATTGTTAACCATTTTTTTGTCTTCAGGTACGCCATTCACTACTTTGAGTGGTTATACCAGAATGATGCCTGCAGGTTTAGGTATCATCTTGGTATCATTCTTTTCAGTCAGCGGTCGGCTTTCATGTAAAAGCAATCCTAGTGGCTAATTAGCCTCTAGACTGCTTTTATAAGCAGTGGGAGGGAATGCCCCCCCACCGTCTTCCGTGTTTTTCTCTGGCTCTCCTGTCTCAACAGAGAACCTGAGAATGCAGACGGTGATTCAGCCAGCTGACCATAGAGCTGATCAGAGACCAGAGTGGCTCCAAACATCTCTATGGCCTAAGAAACCGGAAGCTACTAGCATTTTATGACTTAGATTTCGCCGGATGTAAACAGCGCCATTGGGAAATTGGGAAAGCATTTTATCACACCGATCTTGGTGTGGTCAGATGCTTTGAGGGCAGAGGATAAATCTAGGGTCTAATAGACCCCAATTTTTTTCAAAAAAGAGTACCTGTTGTAGTGATCGAGTATATTAATATATATTGGGTGATTATAATGATGATGTAAGTACTCTTCCGCAGCAACCCAATTCTTCCAGAGAGATGCACTTTATTGACTTCCAACACAGAACAAAGTCCAAAGTCCACAGATGACAAAAAAACCCGACAGAGTAGATATAATTCAGAAGCCCATGTCTTAGGTCTGAGTGTGCATACACAGACAAGCCTCCCTCACACACAGACGAGCCTCACTCCCCCAAACCTATAGACCAAATGCCGTGTTATATTCACTAAATATTGAATGGCTGAGCAATTTGATTGGCCGTTTCAATTTAGGACTTTGATTAGCTTTAGTCTTTCAAACAGACAACAACCCCCAGCCGTGAACAGCCGTGAACCACCCCAATTTGCACTACCGCATATCAACATCAACAAGTCCCCTTTAGATATATTAATTAGATAAACAGAACACCCTTTTGAGCCCTTGGAATACCTACATTCCTGCATATCAACAAGCCCCCCTGATAAATTAGCCCCACAGGAGGGAGCCTCCGCTAGGCCAACCCAAAACACTCCTTGATCCCATTGTTACCCCCTCAGGTCTAATTACTATCAATAAATATTTCTTCTATGGTCCTTTAAACAATGTACCCTTTGAAATGTTCAATTAGGTTAACAGCCCATACCTCACATACCTAGGTAGACTTGCATGAGACTAACGCATCAAAGGGTTTTCAGCTGTCCCCTTGATATGTTAAAATTCAGTTGGACAATGCAACTGGATTTCTGGTCAGCATGGCACTCCAATACAATATTATACATAAATTGGCCAACATATTACAACATATACCCCCACTTGGGTCGGTTCTATCTACTAGAACTGACCCATAAATCAAACAACAAAAAATATCATTACGATTTAAGGTACTGGATGCTTTACAATGGCTCATATAAAATATGAAGTTGAAACTGGTTACATCTCTCTTCGCCAGCCTCTAAAATATCCCCATGAAACTGTTATTAGATAATATAACTTTTAGACCATGACTGGAAAAGGATTTGGTAAACATCAGTGGCCCATATAGCTGTTAGGCCTTATATCACATCAAGATCTTGAATATTGCGCAAAGACGAGCTGATGTCACAGTCCATTCTTCGGTCTGACTTCATCACATCTCTCACCATCTCACTGAAAGTAAACTTGGTATGCTCTGCTCTGGGAACTCCAATCCACATAAGTCCAGGATTTTTTTCATCTCCAGGCTCAAGCTTTCCATTTTTAAAGATGCTTTTACGCAAACACTCTACTTTCATCTTTATAGTAAGAACTATCAATGTACCAGCACTCACTTTCAAGGTCAAAAGGTTTGGATATGGCAGTAAAAACTGTGCTTCAAACTATTTTCTTGCGCTTGACATTCATGAGTCCATCTTGCAAGCATTTTACAATTCACATCTAGTTCTTTCCATTTCCACAATTTGAACAAAGATGACCAGGTTGTGTACCTGTCAAGTACCAGAATTTGTTGATTGCCAGCCACAATTTGCTTTTGTAATTTGCTGTAGGCCGACCACTCATTGCCTTCAATAGAGCAGTTACTTGGATCAATCAGTCCACAATTACACCTGAATGGTATACCAACATATACATATACCCCCACACGATGGTTCAGATAGAATCAGCTTGACATCAGTGTTTATCAGATCTTCTATCCAGACAATGCGGCAGTGGAAATTCTTGCCAGTATCTTCACCATGAAAGGTAGAAAGGTCTTTTTCATCCATATATGTCATAGCCTTTAGCATATTATAAACAACTGAATCAACAAAGTTTCAAATCATGACTAGAGTGATGAATTTCACTCACCCCTCTTATAAATTTAGGAAAACCACCCAACATACTATAATTTAAGCTATGCCAAGCCATTGTGCAGCATCTCACCTTAGATGTCAAATATATTGATCAATACGCATTATGTAATATGTACAGATGTTATGAAAATTATTTTAGGTTAAAATGCCTCTCTTTGGTTTTAAGATAAAGTTCAAGAAATAAAACAAACAAAAATAAAAAATGAAAAGCAAAATATATCAGGAAAAGGGAGAAAAATTAAAAATTAGGGCGTTGAAGAAAAAAGAAAAAAAGGTCCATTGCTTGATGAATTTCGAGAGAGTCCATGAATACTTTATAATTCCATGTATAGTGATATATTGTCTATTCAGCATTTCTCCCCCACTAGCCAGCAATTTCAGACTGTGCTTCTGCTATTCACATGCAAGCCTCTTCAGACGTCCCTGAAAGACAAAACTCTCCAACAAAACTAATTAGCAAGGTCTTTAAACGTTGTTTGAAGTTAAAACAAAACACTATTTACACGTTTACAGTTTGGAGCTAATTCACCCCCACTGCTAGAGAAGTGTCATTTGCATTCAAAAACAGATCTGGAGAATGTACATCTTCTGCATTTATGACACCCTGTACCCCCTTCAACTGCTGTAATAATTTATCACGTTCCCCTCTTATCTTGTCATACTCAATTTTCAGGTTGTCATATTTCTGTTTTAACTGAGAGAACGGTATCCAAGTCTTGGACTTTTTCTTATTATTATTTTGGTCAGCTCTGTTTTTCATATTAATATCACCTATGTTTGACCCGGAGTGTCCTCTCTGGGTGTTATCATAGGATATTATCTTCTGATCTTTATGTTCAGTATTTGTCCTAAACAATGTGGCTAAATCAATTTTAACAGCTTGCTCATTTGACTTTCTCCATAAATGGTCTGCTCTCAAAAATATGTCTTTTAAATCATGAGGATTTGGGGTAACTAATAAAATATTTTGTTTGATATCTTCATGCAATGCATCTAGAAACATACTCATATGTATCGAGCCACCACGCTCAAATGCAAGATTATTACTGACCAATAATTCCATAATAGTTGCTATCCTGTGTGACAATTCATAGGGAGATTCATTTTGCATTTGTTGGATCTTTCCATGAATAGTAACATCAGAACGTACACCATACAAAACACATAATAATTCCAGTAATATGTCCCTTGTCCTCAGAGGCTGAATACAGATTTGTTTAATTCTCATCCAAAGACCACTTCCTACAGAATGTTGTATGACTCTTTCTAAGTCAGATGGGTTGAGATTGTACATATCTCTGACTTGCTGCACGTCACAAAACCATTTTAAAAATCTGTTTAAATCATGGTATGGAACCATTCCTATTTCTTTAAGAATTGCGTCTAATAATTTTGGTTTCAAAGGCTTCATTACAAGCTGAACTTCACCTGTATTATTATTATTATTGTTATAAACTGTGGTAGTCACAGTGGGGGCAGCTGGTAATGAATTATCAGATTTAATATGAGGTTCTGTTTGCTGCAGATTGCTGAATCCAAGATTTTGACTGATATCTGCATTCCTGAGATCTCTTCTCTAATTCCATAATTCTTAATTTTAATCTCTCATTTTCCTCTGATAATTCATCACAACGTTTAGATTTCTCAATTAAGGCTTCACCAATGGTAACTACATGCAATTTTAAATTTACTGTCTCAGTGTCTGATTGGTTTTGTAACCTCTCACAAACATTGTTACTATTATCAACTGCCTTCTGTAACTCCGCATTTTCCTCAACCTTACCATTCAAAGAACTTTCCATTGTTAAACAGCAAGATAACAAGCCCTGTATAATACAACCTTTTCTTTTACTTTCTGAAATTTTGCTATCAAAAACATTTTTCTCTAAAAATTCCTTCATCATCGTCCATGTCTGCTTACATTTTTCTGGAATTTTCTGGAACTGATACTGGCTTCACACTGAGTAAGCATTTTGACTATATTACTAATAGTTAAAAAACAGGAAATATTTTACTCACCGCATTAGTTACTCTATTAGCTTCCAGTTCAGGTCTTCTGGTACACGACACAGTCCTTTTTTTGTTGTTTCCAATCTCCAGAGAATAATCCTGGGGTTCCCAACTTGTTTAAATTTGTAGACCAGACTCTTTTATGTCACAACCAGACAATAGAGTCACAGCACAGCTCTTGGTTCTTCATCAGACTTCTGTCCAACTCACAGGATTGTTGTCACCACCGACTTCTGTTACTAAGTCCGAAAATGCTCTTCTGGTCGCTTGAACGGCACCAGTGTAGTGATCGAGTATATTAATATATATTGGGTGATTATAATGATGATGTAAGTACTCTTCCGCAGCAACCCAATTCTTCCAGAGAGATGCACTTTATTGACTTCCAACACAGAACAAAGTCCAAAGTCCACAGATGACAAAAAAACCAGACAGAGTAGATATAATTCAGAAGCCCATGTCTTAGGTCTGAGTGTGCATACACAGACAAGCCTCCCTCACACACAGACGAGCCTCACTCCCCAAACCTATAGACTGAATGCCGTGTTATATTCACTAAATATTGAATGGCTGAGCAATTTGATTGGCCGTTTTAATTTAGGACTTTGATTAGCTTTAGTTTTTCAAACAGACAACAACCCCCAGCCGTGAACAGCCGTGAACCACCCCAATTTGCACTACCGCATATCAACATCAACAAGTCCCCTTTAGATATATTAATTAGATAAACAGAACACCCTTTTGAGCCCTTGGAATACCTACATTCCTGCATATCAACAAGCCCCCCTGATAAATTAGCCCCACAGGAGGGAGCCTCCGCTAGGCCAACCCAAAACACTCTTTGATCCCATTGTTACCCCCTCAGGTCTAATTACTATCAATAAATATTTCTTCTATGGTCCTTTAAACAATGTACCCTTTGAAATGTTCAATTAGGTTAACAGCCCATACCTCACATACCTAGGTAGACTTGCATGAGACTAACGCATCAAAGGGTTTTCAGCTGTCCCCTTGATATGTTAAAATTCAGTTGGACAATGCAACTGGATTTCTGGTCAGCATGGCACTCCAATACAATATTATACATAAATTGGCCAACATATTACAACACCTGTCACTACCTATTGCTATCATAGGGGATATTTACATTCCCTGAGATAACAATAAAAATGATTAAAAAAAAAATGAAAGGAACAGTTTAAAAATAAGATAAAAAAGCAAAAAAATAATAAAGAAAAAAAAAAAAGCACCCTGTCCCCCCTGCTCTCGCGCTAAGATGAACGCAAGCGTCGGTCTGGCGTCAAATGTAAACAGCAATTGCACCATGCATGTGAGGTATCACCGCGAAGGTCAGATCGAGGGCAGTAATTTTAGCAGTAGACCTCCTCTGTAAATTTAAAGTGGTAACCTTTAAAGGCTTTTAAAGGCTTTTAAAAATGTATTAACTTTGTTGCCACTGCACGTTTGTGCGCAATTTTAAAGCATGTCATGTTTGGTATCCATATACTCGGCCTAAGATCATCTTTTTTATACATCAAACATTTGGGCAATACATGCATTAAAAAAGTGTGTTTTTTCCCCAAAAAATACGTTTGAAAAATCGCTGCGCAAATACTGTGTGAAAAAAAAAAATGAAACACCCACCATTTTAATCTGTAGGGTATTTGCTTTAAAAATATATATAATGTTTGGGGGTTCAAAGTAATTTTCTTGCAAAAAAAAATATTTTTTTCATGTAATCAAAAAGTGTCAGAAAGGGCTTTGTCTTCAAGTGGTTAGAAGAGTGGGTGATGTGTGACATAAGCTTCTAAATGTTGTGCATAAAATGCCAGGACAGTTCAAAACCCCCCAAATGACCGCATTTTGGAAAGTAGACACCCCAAGCTATTTGCTGAGAGGCATGTCGAGTCCATGGAATATTTTATATTGTGACACAAGTTGCGGGAAAGATACAATTTTTTTTTTTTTTTGCACAAAGTTGTCACTAAATGATATATTGCTCAAACATGCCATGGGTATATGTGAAATTACACCCAAAAATACATTCTGTTGCTTCTCCTGAGTATGGGGATACCACATGTGTGGGACTTTTTAGGAGCCTAGCCGCGTACGGGGCCCCGAAAACCAATCACCGCCTTCAGGATTTCTAAGGGTGTAAATTTTTGATTTCACTCTTCACTGCCTATCACAGTTTCGGAGGCCATGGAATGCCCAGGTGGCACAACCCCCCCCCCAAATGCCCAAATGACCCTATTTTGGAAAGAAGACACCCCAAGCTATTTGCTGAGAGGTATAGTGAGTATTTTGCAGACCTCACTTTTTGTCACAAAGTTTTGAAAATTGAAAAAAAAAATTTTTTCTTGTCTTTCTTCATTTTCAAGAACAAATGAGAGCTGCAAAATACTCACCATGCCTCTCAGCAAATAGCTTGGGGTGTCTACTTTCCAAAATGGGGTCATTTGGGGGGGGTTTGTGCCACCTGGGCATTCCATGGCCTCCGAAACTGTGATAGGCAAAAAAAAGTCAGGCAGGACCATGAATTTAAGATTATACTTGATTTTAACATACAACATAAAAAGTTCAAAAAGATTGTCATGAAACATTGGGATATATTAAAAAAGGATAGGGTTTTAGGCACAGTCCTGCCACCTCATCCCAGGTTTATTTACAAAAGAGCTCCCACCTTAAGAGATGTTTTAGTCCCTAGCGTTGTGGATCCCCCAGTTTTTAAAGAGAACAGAATTTTTATCACAGACGAAGGTGGGTATACGTTCATAATAATAATGTATTTTATATTGCATTATATTATTATATGTTTTTTAACGTTTTAATGTTCATTGGCATTCTGGATAATTGTTATTATGCTTTTTAATTTTTTATTTCACGTTTCTGTGTGGCTTGCTGCCTGTGTCCCCATGAGAAAACCTGGCACATTGTATATGGAAGATGGCGGTATTTCCGCTTTCCGGTGTTTGTGGCCGACGCTCTGCGCTTTCCATGGTAACCGGGCTATATATAGACATTGGGTGACTTGTGTAGCTCCACCCACCGCTGACGAAGTCCGATCTGGACGTAACGTATGTACGGGGGAGGAGCTACACCGTTCACGTCACCCGCTGTTCATCTGTGCTACATGTGCGGCTTTGACACCGCTGACCCTTACTTCCTATCTATCTGATGTTTACTGTATACGAACCACATGGATTTATATACATTGGCAGCTGAAGCGATCATTTAATATAGACTGATGTCATTACGCTCAGTGCATTGTGCTTTTACAAGACTTTTGATTTAATAAAAAACTTTTACAGTGTACACTTAGATTGTGTCCACTTTTTATCTCCCTTATATCTGCTTCATCCACCATTATCATCCTTTGTGTATGCTGCTGGATTTAACATCTGCACCCCCATGAGTGGGTAACAATCCTATTTGATCATTTGTTCACTCAAATGGTCCATCCTATCTGGTAAGAGCATTTTACAGATGGTGGAGGATTTCACAATATGAACTTTGGCTACATCTAGTCTTTCACGTGGTGGATTCTATTTTATGCCATGGACGTTTATTGCGCCGCACCTTCTCTTTTTCATAATTAACCTAAGCCTGTATACCCACAGCAATTTAATTGCTCTGGTACAGTGAATTTACAACAGTAATGGGGATAGGGATTTAAATAAAGCATCACAGCCTCACAAAAAATAGAAAAAAGCATATCTTTTTTATATTTATTCATATTAGGTTTTGTAATTTGCCTTGTGGTGTTCAGCTTTCAATTATCTAGTGTTGATGTAAGTTTTAACCTGTGTGCGCTGATTGCCTTTTTATTTAGGTTAATTATGAGATAGTGTAAATTAGATTTAAATAAGTGCATGTGATCAGTGCAAAGACCACACGTGACAAATTAAATCGTGGCGCTATTGATCAATAAATCTATAACACCTCCAAGGTGAAAGATTAAACCTAACACACACCTTATGATCGGTGCCTATCTATATATAGTGCAAAAAATAAATAGATGTGTGCAATAGTACTATGATGAAAACATATTATTGATAAATCCACACCAAAAAATGTCTAAACAATATATCAAAACACCACAAAAATAAACCACAAAAACGAAAATAAATGTGACTTGGTGTCAATATCACTCAGATGCTGTTGTAACGTGATAACTTATATATATAAGCCCATCAGATGGCAATCCGTGAGCATCCCCGCACACTTCTATAAAAGTGACTGTATAAATAAAGTCCCTTAAATATCACACAAGTGTGCCAACAAGTGTCAACATCAGTGCTCATAAAGGCAATAAAGCTGGTGCATCCGCAAATTCCTTAATTATAGGAGTGTAGATTCTTCTAGTGCAATCTTCCACCACACCTCTGTGTTCAGTGACCACTCTCCCTATGGACAGCCACTCACCAGCTCCTCATGCCTCCACTTGCGTATGAGGCTAAAAGGCATAGATGTCTGCTTCTATTGGCAAGGGTTAAATCTTATCCATCCGGAAGAGCGTTGAAGTGGTATTTGCAGTGTGATTCATTAAAAGAGTTTTACAGTATTACACTATTGGGAGTTTTTCTTGTCTTCACATGGAACGCTCTTCCGGATGGATAAGATTTAACCCTTGCCAATAGAAGCAGACATCTATGCCTTTTATCCTCATACGCAAGTGGAGGCATGAGGAGCTGGTGAGTGGCTGTCCATAGGGAGAGTGGTCACTGAACACAGAGGTGTGGTGGAAGATTGCACTAGAAGAATCTACACTCCTATAATTAAGGAATTTGCGGATGCACCAGCTTTATTGCCTTTATGAGCACTGATGTGGACACTTGTTGGCACACTTGTGTGATATTTAAGGGACTTTATTTATACAGTCACTTTTATAGAAGTGTGCGGGGATGCTCACGGATTGCCATCTGATGGGCTTATATATATAAGTTATCACGTTACAACAGCATCTGAGTGATATTGACACCAAGTCACATTTATTTTCGTTTTTGTGGTTTATTTTTGTGGTGTTTTGATATATTGTTTAGACATTTTTTGGTGTGGATTTATCAATAATATGTTTTTATCATAGTACTATTGCACACATCTATTTATTTTTTGCACTATATATAGATAGGCACCGATCATAAGGTGTGTGTTAGGTTTAATCTTTCACCTTGGAGGTGTTATAGATTTATTGATCAATAGCGCCACGATTTAATTTGTCACGTGTGGTCTTTGCACTGATCACATGCACTTATTTAAATCTAATTTACACTGTTTGTTTACAATAAGTGGCAGCTGTAGGTAGGAACTTTTAACTAGGTGAATAAGATCATCATTGTTAACCATCCTAAGCGCAGTGGGGGTTGACCTAGTATAGGAGGGATTTTTTTACTTAGGAAAACCGCATATTCATAATTATGAGATATTTAGCTATATGATACATTTAATATATGTTTATTGGTAAAAGCTCATCTTTTTTTTATGATCAATTTTTTTAGGTACAAGTAAAGAACAAAGCAGTAGAAAAAAAAGTAGTTAGAAAATACAAAAGCAATATCGTGAGTTACACAACATAAGTTCTCTATATCATGCAACATAGACAAAATACGTTTTTATAAATAGTCTCAAATGTTATACAAAGCTTCCTATTGTGTCATAGGTGAAGTGTGACAATTATACATGCAGTGGAGATAAAACCTGTACCATATTGAACCCTGCTGCACTCCACTGTTGAGTATAATTGGGAAGTAAAGGGAATCTCTTTGTCTAGAAGACAGTAGAAAAAAAACGAGAATCAATAAAGTAAGAAATGACAGGAAATAACAACAAAACCTTACTGGTGTACAAGTGGTTCATTGGTTTAATAATATTTGCTTAGCACTCCGAGGACCAGGGGTGTATTGTTTGTAGGGTGATAAGAGAGATATATACATCCAGCAACCTAAAATAATGAATAACCTGTTGGTGCTGGATAGTCAATGGAAAACATTTAGAATAGGGTGTGGTCAGACAAGGTTATCAATTTCAAGAGAATAATACATCCAATAATACACCAAATATTCCTAAATTGTTCCTCCCCATCACTAGTAACATGGACCCATCTCTCTGCCTCCATGATTTTTTTCACCTCCTCCTGCTAATCTTGCAAGGTGAGGAATCAGCTTTGTTTCCAGAATCGGGGAACGGGGCTCTTTGCAGCATTCAAAAGAAAAGGTGTCACACTTCACTTATATGATTTTAACCACTTGCCGACCGCCTCACGCCTATATACGTGAGCAGAGCGGCACGGGCAGGCAAAATCACGTACCTGAAACGTGATTGCCTTCCCGCGGGTGGGGGGTTCGATCGGTCGGCATTTGGTTGGGAGCGATGACAGACGAGGGGGAGGCCATCCGATCGTGGCCCCCCCCTCGCGATCGCTCCCAGCCAATGAGAAACATCCCCTGCCTCTGTATAGTACACAGAGGCAGAGGATGTGATGTCATCTCTCCTTGGTCTGGCAGTTTCCGTTCCAGCGCCGAGGAGAGATGACATGTAAGTGCACCAACACACACACACACACACTCAGTAGAACATGCCAGGCATACATTACACCCCCGATCCCCCCCCGATCGCCCCCCGATCCCCCCCCAATCACCCCCCCCTGTCACAAACTGACACCAAGCAGGTTTTTTTTTCCTGATTACTGCATAGTGTCAGTTTGTGACAGTTAGCAGTGGTGGGACAGTTAGTATTAGCCCCCTGTAGGTCTAGGGTACCCCCCTTAACCCCCCTAATAAAGTTTTAACCCCTTGATCACCCCCCCTCACCAGTGTCGCTAAGCGATCATTTTTCTGATCGCTGTATTAGTGTCGCTGGTGACGGTAGTTAGGGACGTAAATATTTAGGTTCACCGTCAGTGTTTTATAGCGACAGGGACCCCCATATACTACCTAATAAATGTTTTAACCCCTTGATTGCCCCCTAGTTAACCCTTTCACCACTGATCACCGTATAACCGTTACGGGTGACGCTGGTTAGTTTGTTTATTTTTTATAGTGTCAGGGCACCCGCCGTTTATTACCGTATAAAGGTTTAGCCCCCTGTAGGTCTAGGGTACCCCCCTTACCCCCCTAATAAAGTTTTAACCCCTTGATCACCCCCTGTCGCCAGTGTCGCTAAGCGATCATTTTTCTGATCGCTGTATTAGTGTCGCTGGTGACGCTAGTTAGGTACGTAAATATTTAGGTTCGCCGTCAGTGTTTTATAGCGACAGGGACCCCCATATACTACCTATTAAATGTTTTAACCCCTTGATGGCCCCTAGTTAACCCTTTCACCACTGATCACCGTATAACCGTTACGGGTGACGCTGGTTAGTTCGTTTATTTTTTATAGTGTCAGGGCACCCGCCGTTTATTACCGAATAAAGGTTTAGCCCCCTGATTGCCCGGCGGTGATATGCGTCGCCCTAGGCAGCGTCAGATTAGCGCCAGTACCGCGAACACCCATGCACGCACCGTACACGCACCGTACACCTCCCTTAGTGGTATAGTATCTGAACGCATCAATATCTGATCCGATCAGATCTATACTAGCGTCCCCCGCAGTTTAGGGTTCCCAAAAACGCAGTGTTAGCGGGATCAGCCCAGATACCTGCTAGCACCTGCGTTTTGCCCCTCCGCCTGGCCCAGCCCAGTCCAGCCCACCCAAGTGCAGTATCGATCGATCACTGACACTTTTTTTTGTAGCGTTTTGGGGAACTGGCAAGCACCAGCGGCGTAGTACACCCCGGTCGTAGTCAAACCAGCACTGCAGTAACACTTGGTGACGTGGCGAGTCCCATAAGTGCAGTTCAAGCTGGTGAGGTGGCAAGCACAAGTAGTGTCCCGCTGCCACCAAAAAGACAAACACAGGCCCGTCGTGCCCATAGTGCCCTTCCTGCTGCATTCGCCAATCCTAATTGGGAACCCACCGCTTCTGCAGCGCCCGTACTTCCCCCATTCACATCCCCAACCAAATGCAGTCGGCTGCATGAGAGGCATTTATATATCCTCCCAAGTACCCCTACCCAACGAACCCCCCCAAAAAAGATGTTGTGTCTGCAGCAAGCGCGGATATAGGCGTGACGCCCACTATTATTGTCCCTCCTGTCCTGACAATCCTGGTCTTTGCATTGGTGAATGTTTTGAACGCACTAGTTGAGTATTAGCGTAGGGTACAGCATTGCACAGACTAGGCACACTTTCACAGGGTCTCCCAAGATGCCATCGCATTTTGAGAGACTCGAACCTGGAACCGGTTACAGTTATAAAAGTTACAGTTACAAAAAAAAAAACACAAACAAAAATAAAAAAAAATAGTTGGCGTTTTATTGTTCTCTCTCTCTCTATTCTCTCTATTGTTCTGCTCTTTTTTACTGTATTCTATTCTGCAATGTTTTATTGTTATTATGTTTTATCATGTTTGCTTTTCAGGTATGCAATTTTTTATACTTTACCGTTTACTGTGCTTTATTGTTAACCATTTTTTTGTCTTCAGGTACGCCATTCACGACTTTGAGTGGTTATACCAGAATGATGCCTGCAGGTTTAGGTATCCTCTTGGTATCATTCTTTTTAGCCAGCGGTCGGCTTTCATGTAAAAGCAATCCTAGCGGCTAATTAGCCTCTAGACTGCTTTTACAAGCAGTGGGAGGGAATGCCCCCCCCCCACCGTCTTCCGTGTTTTTCTCTGGCTCTCCTGTCTCAACAGGGAACCTGAGAATGCAGCCGGTGATTCAGCCAGCTGACCATAGAGCTGATCAAAGACCAGAGTGGCTCCAAACATCTCTATGGCCTAAGAAACCGGAAGCTACGAGCATTTTATGACTTAGATTTCGCCGGATGTAAATAGCACCATTGGGAAATTGGGGAAGCATTTTATCACACCGATCTTGGTGTGGTCAGATGCTTTGAGGGCAGTGGAGAGATCTAGGGTCTATTAGACCCCAATTTTTTCAAAAAAAGAGTACCTGTCACTACCTATTGCTATCATAGGGGATATTTACATTCCCTGAGATAACAATAAAAATGATTTAAAAAAAAAAAAAAAATGAAAGGAACAGTTTAAAAATAAGATAAAAAAGCAAAAAAAAATAAAGAAAAAAAATAAATAAATAAAAAGCACCCCTGTCCCCCCTGCTCTCGCGCTAAGGCAAACACAAGCGGCGGTCTGGCGTCAAACGTAAACAGCAATTGCACCATGCATGTGAGGTATCACCACGAAGGTCAGATCGAGGGCAGTAATTTTAGCAGTAGACCTCCTCTGTAAATCTAAAGTGGTAACCTGTAAAGGCTTTTAAAGGCTTTTAAAAATGTATTAATTTTGTTGCCACTGCACGTTTGTGCGCAATTTTAAAGCATATCATGTTTGGTATCCATGTACTCTGCCTAAGATCATCTTTTTTATTTCATAAAACATTTGGGCAATATAGTGTGTTTTAGTGCATTAAAATTTAAAAAAGTGTGTTTTTTCCCCAAAAAATGCGTTTGAAAATCGCTGCGCAAATACTGTGTGAAAAAAAAAAAAATGAAACACCCACCATTTTAATCTGTAGGGCATTTGCTTTAAAATAATATATAATTTTTGGGGGTTCAAAGTAATTTTCTTGCAAAAAAAAATAATTTTTTCATGTAATCAAAAAGTGTCAGAAAGGGCTTTGTCTTCAAGTGGTTAGAAGAGTGGGTGATGTGTGACATAAGCTTCTAAATGTTGTGCATATATAAATAAAATGCCAGGACAGTTCAAACCCCCCCCCAAATGACCCCATTTTGGAAAGTAGACACCCCAAGCTATTTGCTGAGAGGCATGTCGAGTCCATGGAATATTTTATATTGTGACACAAGTTGCGGGAAAGAGACAATTTTTTTTTTTTTTTGCACAAAGTTGTCACTAAATGTTATATTGCTCAAACATGCCATGGGAATATGTGAAATTACACCCCAAAATAAATTCTGTTGCTTCTCCTGAGTACGGGGATACCACATGTGTTGGACTTTTTGGGAGCCTAGCCGCACACGGGACCCCGAAAACCAAGCACCGCCTTCAGGCTTTCTAAGGCCGTAAATTTTTGATTTCACTCCTCACTACCTATCACAGATTCGGAGGCCATGGAATGCCCAGGTGGTACAAACCCCCCCCAAATTACCCCATTTTGGAAAGTAGACACCCCAAGCTATTTGCTGAGAGGTATAGTGAGTATTTTGCAGACCTCACTTTTTGTTACAAAGTTTTGAAAATTGAAAAAAGAAAAAAAAAATTTTTTTTCTGGTCTTTCTTCATTTTCAAAAACAAATGAGAGCTGCAAAATACTCACCATGCCTCTCAGCAAATAGCTTGGGGTGTCTACTTTCCAAAATGGGGTCATTTGGGGGGGGTTTGTGCCATCTTGGCATTTTATGGCCTTCAAAACTGTGATAGGTAGTGAGGAGTAAAATCAAAAATGTATGCCCTTAGAAATCCTGAAGGTGGTGCTGGGTTTTCCGGGCCCCGTACGCGGCTAGGCTCTCAAAAAGTGCCACACATGTGGTATCCCCGTACTCAGGAGAAGCAGCTGAATGTATTTTGGGGTGCAATTCCACATATGCCCATGGCCTGTGTGAGCAATATATCATTTAGTGACAACTTTTTGTAATTTTTTTTTTCTTTTTTTTGTCATTATTCAATCACTTGGGACAAAAAAAATAAATATTCAATGGGCTCAACATGCCTCTCAGCAATTTCCTTGGGGTGTCTACTTTCCAAAATGGGTTCATTTGGGGGGGGTTTGTACTGCCCTGCCATTTTAGCACCTCAAGAAATGACATAGGCAGTCAGAAACTAAAAGCTGTGTAAATTCCAGAAAATGTACCCTAGTTTGTAGACGCTATAACTTTTGCGCAAACCAATAAATATACGCTTATTGACATTTTTTTTACCAAAGACATGTGGCCGAATACATTTTGGCCTAAATGTATGACTAAAATTTAGTTTATTGGATTTTTTTTATAACAAAAAGTAGAAAATATCATTTTTTTTCAAAATTTTCAGTCTTTTTCCGTTTATAGCGCAAAAAATAAAAATGGCAGAGGTGATCAAATACCATAAAAAGAAAGCTCTATTTGTGGGAAGAAAAGGACGCAAATTTCGTTTGGGTAGAGCATTGCATGACCACGCAATTAGCAGTTAAAGCGACGCAGTGCCGAATTGTAAAAAGTGCTCTGGTCAGGAAGGGGGTAAATCCTTCCGGGGCTGAAGTGGTTAAGGAGCCAGGAATGGCATGGAAGAGGTAATCTAGAGGGGTTAATTCAATGCGTTTAAGTGTAGTTTTCTGTATCCATGGGGAGAATCATTTCCAAAAATTACGGATCTAGGGACAATGCCACCATAAGTGTACATATGTGTCCTCCTGGGGGCACCCTCTCCAACATCTAGGGCCTGCAATCGGAAAAATGTCTTGGGGATTTTGTACCACCGTGAGAGGAATTTCTAAGACATTTCCCGAGTTTTGGTGCTTATAGAGGAAACGTGAGATAGTTTGATTATTTTCTGTAGGTAGCGAGAATTTAATTCCTAATTCCAATTCCCATTCTCTTATGAAATACAGAAGATGAGTATCAGCCTCCAACAATAGCCTGTACATTTGTGACAGGAGGTGTTTAGGGTCACCCACATTTTGTCATCTAGATTCAAACTCAGTGAGAGAGTTGAGTGCTCACAGTTTAGGGTTCAATTTTTGCTGGGAAATTGGAATTTGCCTATGTCTCCAAGTATCCATAGGGAACCCACCATAAGTGTGTCGCAATTGTTCTAAGGGCAAAATCTGACCCATCGGAGCCAAAGATGAGCTGCTGATAGTTCCATTACTCCACAGAATTTAAAACAGGAGATGTCCTCTCCAGGTACAAATCAGGGGAATCCACCAAAGGGGACATCAGGGGGGCTAGCTCACTATTCCTATTTACCCCTTCCCAAGTTTTGAGGGTATCTAAAATAAAGAGGGAGGTTGAGGTCTTTCACAGAAAGGCTTCTAGGACTAAGGCAAATATTAAAGGGGACAGCGGGAATCCCTGTTGGGTGCTGTTACAGATTGGAAAGGGATGAGAAAGGACACCATTGACCTTCACTCTAGCCTCCAATTGGTGATAGAACGCTGAAACCCAACCCCTCATCTTCTCCCCCAGTCCCAGTGATTGTAGGGTCTACTCCATAAACAACCAATCCACCCTGTCAAATGCTTTTTTGGTATCACTAGATAGAATAAGACAAGGGGATTGGGAAGATCCACGACTAATCCAATGGAGTATACTGAGCTCTCTGATATTATTATCTCAGGCCTCTCTTTTCAATATAAAGTCCATTTGATCAAGAAGGATTAACAAAGGGAGGCAATCCTGCAATCTAGTAGCTCATAGTTTAGAGAAGACTTCGATATTGGTGTTTAGGAGGAATATGGGACGATAATTTTGCACACCATTGGATCTTTTCCTGGCTTTGCAATGACTATGGGCCAAGAGAGCCTCCTGAGGAAGGGGACTGGCCACAGAAATAGTATTAAGGTAGGTACATAGCGGTTCCAGTAAGAGGAGAGATAATTTCTTATAGTATGTGTTTGTAAAACCTGGCCTGTCCCCTTTAGGGAGATCAGCGACTATCGCTGCCAATTCTAGAGGTGTAATTGGACAATCTAATTCCTGAGTTAGCTCCTGAGAAAGAGTGGGAAAGGCTATCTCTTGTAAGAAGTTTTGTATCTGAGTCCATCTATGTTGTTCAGCCTGGGGGGACAGGGTGGAGAGGAGGTTATACAAGGATATAGTAGGCAATAAATTCTTGCACAATGCCCGAAGATTCTGAAATAGAACGATCATGGGACATCGGTTTATGTATGTGACAAAGGCTTTGCTTCTTCCTCAAGTCCTGAGCTAAAAGTTATCCACATTTGTTCCCATGCTCATAAAACTTGTGAGCATAGTATCTAAGTTTGTTTCTGGCCTTACGCTCAAGACATTCTGATAATCTAGACCTCAACTCTTGTAGTTTAGTTGCATCTGACGGTTGCAGGAGATTCTTGTGCCTCTGTTCTACCATTCTCAGTTCCTCCAACAGATCTCAGATTTTTTTCTTTCTTTATTCTGGAACCATGCCCTATCAAGATATCACAAATAACCCCTTTGTATCCCTTCCAGAGGGCATAAGCGGTGGCATTCAATTAAAAGTAAGACCTAACAGATTTTTCCAAGTCAGCTTTCACAGTGGCATCATCAGGACATTTTCATTAGGACGCCAGGTCCAATCTCTCCGGTTGATGTCTGATAAGGACTAGGGATGAGCAAACACCCCCCGGTTCGGTTCACACCAGAACCTTCGAACGGACCGAAAATTTGCACAAACTTCAGAACCCCATTGAAGTCTATGGGACTCAACATTCAAAATCAAAAGTGCTAATTTTAAAGGTTAATGTGCATGGTATTGGTCCTAAAAAGGGTTTGCGGACCCAGGTCCTGCCCCAGGGGACATGTAACAATGCAAAAAAAAGTTTTAAAAATGGCCGTTTTTTCGGGAGCAGTGATTTTAATGATGCTCAAAGTGAAAAAAAAGTGAAATATTCCTTTAAATATCGTACCTGGGGGTGTCTATAGTATGCCTGTAAAGTGGCGCGTGTTTCCCGTGCTTAGAAGAGTCCCTGCACAAAATGACATTTTTAAAGGAATAAAAGTCATTTAAAACTGCTTGCAGCTTTAATGTAATGTCGGGTCCCAGCAATATAAATGAAAATCAGTGAGACAAATGGCATGGGTACCCCCCCCCCAGTCCATTTGGGTCTTGTATGGATATTAAGGGGAACCCTGCACCCAAATTAAAAAAAGGAAAGGCGTGGGGCCCCCAGGCCCTATATACTCTGAATAGCAGTATACAGACGGTGCAAACAAGACAGGGGCTGTAGGTTTGTTGTTAAGTAGAATCTGTTTGTAATTTTGAACTGGCACATTTTTAAAGTGTAGCTCCAGCCAGAAAATCTATTTTAAGCTTTTTGGAAAATATAGGGAAGGGTTATCACTCCTGTGACATTTGTTTTGCTGTCTGTGCACCTCTTCAGAAGATTTCACCTCTCTTTCTGTCCCAATGACAAATGTTTTTTGACAATTTGGGGTTTTTAGTGAAACAAGGATTGTTGATAAAGCATCAGTGGAGAGGAGACATGTTTTTCCCATATTAACTCTTACAGCAGAGAATTTTCCTTCCTAGAGGTAGATTTCATCTCACTTCCTGTTGTCTCCTTCCATTTGCAAGCAGGAGTCATTTGTAAGTTGGATGTTTGAAAGTAGGGGCCTGCCCTATATACTCTGCAGAAATTGGGGCCTTAGGTGTTGGTGTTGCCACAACACTGTAAGCCCTCACAGTTACTCTTGGGCGCAGGAATGGTCCCTGCTGTGAAATATTAGATCAAGAATTGTAATTACATGCACCTGTTGAACAGGGGCAGAAAAATTGGGCCTTTCGTGGTGGTGGTGGTGGTGGTGTTGCCACAACACTGTAAGTCCTCACAGTTACTCTTGGTTGGCGCTGGAATGGGCCTTGCTGTGAAATATTAGGTCAAGAATTGTAATTACATGCACCTGTTGAACAGGGGCTGAAAAATTGGGCCTTTGGTGGTGGTGGTGCAACAACACTGTAAGTCCTCACAGTTACTCTTGGTGGGCGCAGAAACAGGCCCTGCTGTGAAATATTAGATCAAGAATTGTAATTACATGCCCCTGTTGAACAGGGGCAGAAAAATTGTGCCTTAGGCACTGGTGCCACGACACTGCAAACCCTCACAGATACTCTAGTTGGAGTGCAGGAATGAGCCCTCCTGCAAAATATTGCATCAAAAATTGTAATTACACACCCCTGTTAAACAGGGGCTGAAAAATTGGGCCTTAGGCACTGGTGCCGCAAGGCCTCCTGAAGAGGTTTCATCCTCTGTTCCCTCTGCGACGGCAAGATAAGGTCCGCAACCTTAAAAGTCCATGGGTTTCTTGGCACTGTAAATGATGCCTTGAAGACTGCTGCTGATGCTGAGTGCCAGGCTCCACCTCCATGCTGACACAATAATCCTCCTCGTCTTCTTCCTGTGTGATCGGCGGGCACGCAGGAACACTGTCTGGATAAAGGGGGCCTTGAGAGGTAAGGAAGTCCTCCTCTTCCTGCCTCTGTTCTGCCTCAAGTGCCCTGTCCATTATTCCACGCAGCATGTGCTCCAACAGGTGGACAAGGGGGACAGTGTCACTGATGCATGCAGTGTCACTTCTCACCATCCTCATGGCCTCCTCAAATGGTGACAGGACAATGCATGCATCCCTGATCATGGCCCACTGGAGTGGGGAAAAAAACAAGCTCCCCTGACCCTGTCTTGATGCCATAGTCACACAGGTACTCATTGATGGCCCTCTGCTGCATGTGCAGCCGCTGCAGCATGGTCAACGTTGAGTTCCACCTGGTGGGCATGTAAGACATTAGGCGGTTCTTGGGCAGGTTAAATTCCTTTTGGAGGTCTGCCAGCCGAGCACTGGCATTATATGACCGGCGGAAATGCACACAGACTTTCCTGGCCTTCCTCAAGACATCCTGTAAGCCCGGGTACCTGCCCAAGAACCACTGCACCACCAAGTTAAGGACATGATCCAAACAGGGCACATGGGTCAGTTGTCCCTGTCGGAGGGCGGAGAGGAGGTTGGTGTCATTGTCGCAAACCACCATTCCTGGCTGAAGCTGGCGTAGCGTCAACCACCTCTGAGCCTGCCCCTGCAGAGCTGACAGAATCTCTGCCTCAGTGTGGCTCCTGTCCCCCAAGAACACCAGCTCAAGCACCTCATGGCATCTTTTGGCCTGCGTACTTGCGTAGCCCCTTGAATGCATACGGAGCACCACTAGTTCCGAGGACAAAGCACAGGAAGAGGCCATGGAGGAAGAAGAAGAGGAGGGGGTGGAGGAGAGAGGTGTGTCAGAATCACCAATAGTAGCATTTTGGAGGCTTGTTGGCAGAACAACCTCCAACAATACTGCAGCTTGTCCTGCATCCTTCCCAGCTGCCAGAAGAGTCACCTAGAAGGCGCATGCGCGGCGCTCTGTGACATGGACGCCTGATCACAGAGCTCCGTCCCGCTCCGAGCATTCGGCACTCCCCGCAACGGATCCTCTCACCCCCCACACCCGTAATCGGGAACGGAGCATGGCGGCTACCCCCAGGACGGAGATAGGGCATATTGCAGCAACCAAACGGACCCCAGAGGACTGTTTCTCGGCTGGGTCTCTCACAGCACAGACACCTAAGATGGCGGCGGAGCGGCACACAAGCGATGCTGCATACACAGGCACAGCTGATTCCTCTAGCTGGCGCACTGCTCTGCTTAAAGAGGTATGTGGAGAGGCTCCTCTGCCCCACATTATCTTTGATCCAGCATCTCCTGCCTCCACATTGTCCTTATTAGATCAGACCCTGGATGGAATTCACATACCACACACAGCCTCATCCCCCCAGAGGCCTGTCATGCAGCAACAAGATGTGAATCAGTTCTCCTCATGTCCCCCTGATATCTCAATGCTCTTTAACAAATTCGCAGAAATGCTTGATAAAGGACGTGCACAAACTGCTGCCAAAATAACTTCAGATATCACCTCTGATATTAAATCAGACCTACATCTCCTGGGATCCTGCATTGAGCATATTGAAACTAAAATGGACGCCACAATTGATCGGGTCAATCAAAATATGGATCGCTTTCAAGAACTCAATTATCAGCTGGAGGGGGCCATCGCCAAAATCGATGACCTTGAAAATAGGTCCAGACGGCTAAACTTTAGGATAAGGGGTCTTCCTGAGACTTTCACAGACATTCCGGAAGCAGTTCACTCTCTCATCAAACACCTGATACCTGATATCAGAGCCCACAGGTTGGAGCTCGACAGGGCCCACAGAGCTTTAAGTCCCCCTCGCTCTGATGGTCTTCCCAGGGACATTGTGGTAAAACCTCACTACTACAACGTGAAGGAAGAGGTCATGAGGAGGGCTCGCACCATGCCCCAAATCCAGCTCCTGGGTCATTCAGTTCAGGTGTACGCTGATATTTCTCCTTATACTATACAAAGACGGCGAGCACTTAAACCACTTTTGAATGTTCTCACACAGAAAAATGTGAAATATTGGTGGCTTTTCCCGCTGAGCCTCAAATTTGAATTTAACGGCAAGCCTTTCAGATTTTCTACACTAGCGGAAGGAGAACTTTTACTGAAAAAACTGGGACTCTTGAACACTGATCCAACTTCACCGATGCAGTCTTCTCCATCACTCCTACCCAAACGACCACCTCCGCCCAGCCCTCTGACTCCTACATGGCAAAAACCCAAGTATAAGAAAGCCAAGGAAAGCCCTGCCACCTGAACCACCGGACTCTCTTTTTTTTCTCTCTCCCTTTTCATCCCTTTTTGGGATGTGGACATGCCTTACCCCTTCACCATACAGGTCCCCCCCCCTTTTTTTTTTTTTTTTTTTTTTGAGCACCTGTCTGGTCCTGGGGGGCGTTGAAAGTTTTTGATCCTGTCATTTGGGGTTATATCCTCTTCGTGAAGGAAAAAAAGAAGAGAAAGAAAGAAATTTTTTTTTTTTTTTTCTCTCTATTTTATTTTTGTCATGGGGGTCAATTTTAACTTGTGATCCTTTTTGTTCCCTCCTGTTACAGATATAATTCTTAGTTATTAATGGGATAGGGAGTGTATCCTAATATATTGTTGTCATAGTTTTTTTTTTACGGGGTGCCGTGCACGGGGCGGTACCTTTGCGCCTCATCCTTCCCTCGAAGTCGGATTGCAGTTACTCCTACTTCAGGTTGGGATTTCCTCCACAAGTTTGGAGGCAACATATTTATATCTCAGGATATGATGAACGTTTTTTTCACATATCCCTGGATCTTCTTCTCTTTTCCTACTATTCTTCTGCTTTTTCTCTCTCTTAATCCCCTTACTAAATTTTTACTCTTTTCAGTGACGTGTGCGGTCTCGCTTGCCCACGGGGCCTGGGATCGTGATGTGAGGATCCTAACATTGATACATGACCACATGCCACCTGTCAATTGGAAGGTAGGTGATTGGGGTTTACTGGCATCTCAACCTATCCTGCTCCATGGCTGACCACACCACCTCCTCACAGGCCCTACGCCTGGCCTCACATAACGTACAGGGGCTTAATTCCCCACTTAAGCGTCGGAAAATCTTTCAGTATTATCATGACCAAAAAATTGACATACTATTTCTTCAGGAAACACACTTTCCAAGATCTTACGCTCCGTCTTTTATACATGCCAAATTCCCCACGTTTTTTCTTGCCAATTCTGATAAAAAAAACCAAAGGGGTGGGAATTTTCTTCTCCCGCAAAACGCAATTTTCACTAACTTCTGAATTTAGGGACCCTGATGGCAGGTTCATTCTAGTGAAGGGACTCATTGATGGTCAGATTTACTCACTAATCTCATATTATGCACCTAACCGAGGACAATCCAAATTTTTCCAATCCCTCTTTCTCACCCTTGCACCAATGCTGGAAGGCATGATCCTTTACGGCGGAGATTCCAACATAGCATTTGACGCAGGCAAGGATAAGTCTAGACCCCCGGGAAGGGATGGTGTGCGCCCCACCAGACAGAGCCTCAATGTAGCCAGACAGATCTTCCAGCAGGGTCTGGTAGATGCTTGGAGGGAACTAAATCCTGGTACTCGAGATCATACGCATTATTCCAGCCCCCACAATACTTTTGCCAGAATTGATCACTTTTTCATTATGCAAAAACATATCCCGCTGGTGCGTAAAGCAATCATTAAAGACTCTGTCTGGTCGGACCACTCCTTCCTTCTCTTAATCATACACAAATCTGTAACTCATCACCACAGGTTTCATTGGAAATTAAATGCCTCTTTACTCAGCAATCCCTCACATGTCAATGAACTTAGCAAAGATATTCAGGAATATTTCTTACATAATGATGTTGATAATATCTCTCCCATCTCACTGTGGGCAGCTCGCAAAGCCTATGTAAGGGGTAAGCTCATCCAAATGTCCGCCAGAATAAACAAAGCCCGCAAACTGGAAAAAGCAAGACTTGAAAGTGAATTTTCTCACTTCAGTAAACAACATAAACGCAACCCCACTGTTACATCGACGGCTAGTCTTGAATCCACGCGCATGGCTCATAATCTGTCTCTCACGGCCATAGCGGAGAAAAGTCTACGATGGGATGGAGGGAGATTCTATTATCAAAAGGACAAATTGGGTGCCATGTTGGCACGCAGGCTTACTCCAAGGCTGAGGGTGTGCACTTTACCTAAGATACGTTTAAGTAATGGCTCCCTATCCCAGAATCCTCTGAAAATCATGGAATCCTTTCATGATTTTTACCAATCGTTATATAGTATTCAAGGGTCGGAACCCTCGTCTCACACAATTGATTCCTATCTGAGCTCCCTGCAGCTCCCTAAGCTACGAGAGCATCATAAGGACAGCCTTGAAAATCCTATTTCTGCGGAGGAAGTATCTCAGGTCATTCATGACCTCAAAAATGACTCCGCTCCTGGTCCAGATGGCTTTTCAGCCCCGTATTACAAGCACTTCTCCCAGCAGCTTTCTCCATATCTAGCTCGCTTTTATAATCAGTTACGAGCAGCGGGTCAATTAGACAAGACGCTTAATTCGGCTTTCATTACAGTAATACCAAAGCCAGGTAAAGACACTAGCTGTACAGCTAATTACAGACCCATATCATTGATCAACAATGATCTAAAAATCTTAACTAAAATCTTAGCTAATAGAATATCCTCCTTTATAAGCCTGTATATTCATAGGGATCAGGTGGGCTTCATTCCTGGGAGACAGGGTCCAGACCAGATCAGGAGAGCGATAGATATAGTTTCGTTACTAAACTCCGGCTGGGACAAAGGACTTCCTCAGCAGGGATTCGTTTTGTCTCTGGATCTAATGAAAGCTTTTGACTCTGTCTCCTAGGCCTTCCTGTTCCCGATACTAAAAAAGTGGGGTTTTGGTCAAACCTTTATGAATATAATAGGAGCACTATACGATACCCCGGTTGCACAAGTCAAAATGCAGGGTTACTATTCGGATTCTTTTCCGATCCTACATGGTACTAGACAAGGCTGCCCTTTGTCTCCATTGATCTTTGCCGTAGTCATCGAGACACTAGCTAGCGCCATCCGGCTTAATCTGGACATACAGGGAGTGCGTTGTGGCCAACAAACCCACAAGTGCGCTCTCTTTGCTGATGATGTTTTACTTTTCATCACCTCGCCATTTACTTCTTTACCTAACCTATACAAGGTGCTCGATGACTTCGGCAGAGTATCTGGTCTTAGGGTTAATTACTCTAAATCTATGGTGCTAAACATTAATCTACCGACTTCCATGCTGGCCTTACCTAAAACCGACTTCCGATTCTTTTGGGGGGAAAAAATGATCCCCTATCTGGGTATCAACCTTACTTCATCAATTGACAATCTCTACAATGCTAATTTCCCCCCACTTTTTCGTAAATTAGGAGAGGACTTATCCAGATGGGACAAAATGGGGCTGTCTTGGTTAGGTAGAATCAATTCCGTAAAACTAACTTTGCTACCACGTGTTCTTTATCTCTTTAGGTCCTTACCGATACCTATCCCCAAAGATCACCTCAGGAAGTTTCAATCGAAAATTATTAAATTTATATGGGGTGGAAAGGGACATAGAATTGCCAAAGAGACTCTGTTCAGGAGCAGGGATCAAGGAGGAGTGGGTTTACCTAATCTTCTTTGGTATCATCAAGCAGCACAACTTTCCCAACTGTCCACTGTATATTCTAGGGTTGCTCACCCAGATTGGGTTCACATGGAGCGACAGGCTATACCTCAATTTACTTAAGATTACATTGTCTGGTCCCATCCTAGATCTAGACCTGCCATCATGGTCCCTACACTTTCCCACTCCCTGACACTGTGGGACTCTCTCAAACACAACCCTCGAATAGTATCAAATTGGCATCCGCTGTCCCATATATTCCGAAATCCTCTTTTTCCCCCAGGCATGGAAATACAAGCATTCCAATGGTGGCTAGATAAGGGGATGTATAGAATAGGACACTTTGCTAATCCTACGGGACCCCTCACTCTGACCCACTGCATCAACAAACTTGACATGCCCAACACTGAAAGATTTCGTTTCAGACAGATATTTCACTTTCTGCAGTCTCTTGGGTCCCCCAGTCATGTCCCACTTTCGATCACGGAATACGAGCGGTGGTGTGGTCAAGCTGTGGAGCAGAGGGGAGGGATCTCAGTGATTTACCGATCGCTAGCTAAGGCTGAGACTAAATCACTCTTTATGCGAGAATGGGAGAATGATCTCCATCACACATGGAGTGTGGAGGAATGGCATAGAGCTTCCTTTGCAGCATCTAAGGGTATATTGAATATAGCTTTAATTGAAGCAAATATGAAAGTCCTTATGCGATGGTACATGGTCCCTCTCAAACTCTCCAAAATCTACCCCAGTGCTTCCCCTATATGCTTCCGAAATTGTGGGCATAAAGGGTCCATGTTACACATTTGGTGGGACTGCCCTAAAATCCGGGGTTTATGGAATAGGATCTTTCATACCATAAGGAAAATAACAGGCTTCCCAATCCAAAAGTCTATATAGCTGGCTCTCCTAAATTTTCCCTGCCCTAAAACTCCTAAAGTAGTTCAACGACTTATTATGTTCATTTTCCTGGGGACCAAACTCACGATTGCACGGGCCTGGAAGAGATCCACTGTTTCATTTCTCTTGGTTAAGAGAAAGATTTCATGGATCATGGCCCAGGAGATGACGGTTAGTATTCTCCTGGACACTACTGCTAAACACGATGCCACCTGGGACCCATGGGTTAAATACATATCTCCGCCACCATTGTCTACAGCTTGACCTGGACCCCTGTGGTTGAGCGAGTACCGCACCGTCTCAAGATGTATCATTTCTTGTTCTCTATCCTCTCTTTTCTTCTCTCTCTCCTTTCCTATCTTCTTCCATTGTTTACCCTATAGATTTTTGGCATACAGGTTAGACTGCTTTGCTAACACTTACAGAAGTTACTATAATCCATTACTTTATTATAGATGATAGGCTTCTTCAGATACTTAACAAAGCTTATTTACTGCTGACTGAACCTATGATACCACTTTCCTCGCTAATTAGATAGTCACATGCAAACCTTACCATAAGCTCTACTAGTTTTTCTGTCTTTCTGGGTATAATACTCATGATAGACACCTCAGGTTTGAATTCACTACCCCAATTAAAGACGTTACTGCATTATTATTTCATCATATATCTCTGGTTTACTGGTATTGCTTCTCCTGAGTGGTGGGCCTCCCCTCATAGCACAGCGAGCTCCCATGTGGGGTGCTGGAGTAGGGGAGTGGCCCCTCTTTTTGGAGTCGATCTTAAGGAATTCAATGTAATGATTACGACATATCTTTCTTTGTCCTACAAGCAGTTTATGATCTGTCAACTACTTTATGTATATGAGTATAAGTTGATCTTGTGGTAAGACCTGTAATCTTGATCTTCCTTATTGTTTTGTTAACTTCTCAATAAAAAACTATTGAAAGTAGAAGAGTCACCTAATGCGCCATGAAAGATAGGTAATGTCCCTGTCCATGCCTTTGGCTTTGGGAACCTGCCACTGAGGAACCACACATTCCACAAACTCACGGAAGGGGCAGAGTCTACAAACTGAAAAGGCAGTAGTTGGGGGGCGTGACCAGACGCCGACCTTGATGGAAGCTTGACTCCCCTGCTCTCTCTCAGCCCATGATTAAAGGCTAATTTTGGGACATTTAACCACATCTACATGGGCAGATCTAAAGCCACCCCATCCGCTAAAGCACAGGGATCATCGCAACCCCCGCCACGGCTCATCGTCGGACCTCCGATCCTTCTTCCCGCTGACAGATATGCCTCCCGGTGGCACAGACAACATGGCGCCAGTGGCCTCAGCGGCCCAGTCCTGGAATTCCATGCTGCTCTCCCAGCCCGATCATGATGTAAGCCGGACCCCAGAGGGTCCCCCGCTGGCTCCGCTGGACACCCTGGGCATATCCTCCTCATCAGGAGTGGTGAGTCCCCTCCACTCTGCCCTATCCTGGATCTCACCGCATGGCCTGTCGCTATCACAGGCCCTCGGCTCCTCTAGGGAACAGGCTGCACATTCCGCCACTTATGCACAGAAGGTTCAATCATCTGCCCCTCATTGTCTTGGCATGGAAGGCACAAGGGCCCCCATGCCTACCCAGGCACAGCTCTGGGGAGACTCATGGAACATGACCTCGGGACCAGCACATTCTCCACAGGGTAAGGCTGCATCGCATTCTCGGCAGCAATCACCTCACCAACTCCCACCGCAGCAAACCTCATTACCAGCCCAATCCCACTCAATTCCCACTGAGTGGTACTCATATCTACAGGCGATGCCTACCAAAGAAGATTTTAAGCAGCTGATCGCAGATGTAAAGTCTACATGCCGTTCAGAAATACAGATACTACAATCAGGCCTTAAACACCTAGCAGACAGGGTGGAAATGGCCTAAGAGGAAACTAAGAGGAGACTAAACTAGCAGTCCACAGGACGCAACTTTAAGGGGTGGATCATCGTAACCTGCTAAGAGAAATGCAACGTCACGTAGAGGACTTAGACAATAGGGGGTGCAGAAACAAGATACGGGTGAGAGGCGTCCCGGAGACGGAAGGCCCGGAAGACATTCACAACACCTTACAACATGTGTTTAACAACCTTCTAGGCAAACCTCTAACCAACCACATTGAAATGGACAGAGCACACCGAGCCCTCCGCCCCAAGAGCCCCACCTCCAAACCATTATCTGTAGGATTAGTTCCTATCCCCTGAAAGAAGACATCATGCGGCAAGCTTGCCTGGCACGCAGGGTGACTTTCCAGGATGCCCAGCTACAACCATTCCCAGGTCTTTCACGTATAACCCTGCAAAAGCGCAGACTTTTACAACCTCTATTACACATACTCCAAGAAGAAAACGTCCCTTACCGTTGGGGATTTCCCTTCAGCCTCACAGCTAAAAACCAATGTAAATCTGCTGTCCTCCGTTACCCAGAGGATCTAAATAACTTTTGTGATGTCCTGGGGATTTCTTTCCCCCAGCTTCCAGAATGGGACTTGGTAGCTACACCACCCCAACCACCAACAATCTGGCAGAAGGTTCCCCCTTCTAACCGCTCCCGGAGCATAGGCACCCCCCGCAAGGGCACTAAACCCAGGAATGGCTGAACTGACCACATTCCCTCCTCATTGGTGTCCCATTAATGGACTGCACGGCCATTTCACAAGGCTGATGGATCTGTCCTGGACTTTTTTGTTTATTTAGTCCCCCCTTCCCTGCCCCAGCTTTAATCTTTGATCTACCTTATGGACATGTCTCGGATGAGTCCTGAAAGAGTAGGAACTTTCATGCTTACTCACCCCTCTCCTAGTTAAGTGATTACAATCACAGTAGTTTTGCTATTTATTTGTTACATGACCAATCTAGGGCTCCCCTGCATCCACCTAGCCCATCCTTTTGGATCAGTGTTGAGTGGATCCTTGGGAAACCGTACTAACCTAGGTCCAACAACCTCTCAAGGTCAGGTGAAAAGATCTATCCTGATCTGTCTTGGTTTATTTTGTATTAACCTATGTCTTTCTTTTCCAGGTCCTCCTTCTCTCTTTCTTTCTCCCCCGTCACCGTGTGGTTCTCCGCGTGGATTGTGGAATTTGCCTGGATCTCCTCCTGAGGTGTGTCCGCTCCTGGCTCTTGGATCTAGGACCCTCATCTCCACATCAGGTAAAACACCCCCCCTCCCTTTATTCAATACCATGGCTAAGATTTTCTCTTTAAATGTCCACGGCTTAAACTCTAATAAAAAGAGGCATCTGGCACTAAAGGAATTTAAACAGTCAGGCGCATATATCATATTTGTCCAGGGGACGCACTTTGATAAAGGGGTCACCTTCGCATTTGCGTCCAGGCAATTCCCCCAAATCTATCTCTCTTCAGGACCACATAAACGAGCCGGGGTAGCCATACTCATCAAACATGGGTCCCCGTTCACTTGTTCGGACCACTATAGTGACCCGCACGGCCATTTTGTCATTCTTAGGGGATTGTGGCAGGACCAGGAGATCACTCTGTGTGCCTTGTACACACCGAATGTTAAACAATATAGATATCTCTCTAAACTGTTCACTTGCCTTTTTCGGTCTGATCACGGGCTCTTAGTGGTGGGGGGTGACTTTAACTTAACCCATTCCGTGTCTGCTGATCGCCACGTGGTGAGCCCCCGGGCATCGTTGGCTGGAGCCCTTAGAGACTCGAAGCTCTTCCGCCAACTCTCTAGAAGATATGCTCTGTTTGATGCTTGGAGGGTTCTCCACCCGGGAGATCGGCAGTACACTTTCTATTCAGCACCCCACAGAACCCATTCCCGTATTGACTACTTTTTTGTTAATAATTCTACTCTTAGAATAATACATGAAGCTCGAATACTCTCGATCTCCTGGCCTGACCATGCCCCCATCTTGCTCACTCTGGACCTGGGATCCCCCAACCCCAGGCCCTACAACTGGAGACTAAACACATTTCTTCTCCAACACCTCCCATCAACCACGGAACTGACCTCAACCTTAAAATTTTACTTTGCTGAAAATAACACCCCTGACATCTCCCCCCATGCTCTGGGAAGCCCATAAGGCGGTCATCCGGGGCAGATGTATAGCTCTGTCCTCTGCTATGAAAAAAGGACACACTAGCCAGGAAACTCCGAACCGAGAAAGAACTAAGGGTCCTAGAAACCGACTACAAATGTCCCCTACCCTATCCTTGCTCAAGAAAATCATTAAACTACGGGCGACTTTAAGTGATTTTGCACTGGGTCGGGTAGAAAAAGCTTTACTTAGATTAAAACAAATATATTATGATAAAGGAAATAAGGCACACTCCCCATTGGCAAAAAAAATATGTGACAACTCCTTTATCTCTACACCCCACCAGATTAAGAATAAGTCAGGATGTCTCTTATCCCACCCTAGAGATATTGCTCATAACTTTGCAGACTTCTATACAGACCTCTACAATAATCCCGACATTCCCAGTAACCCGCCCCCTCAGAGCTTTCCTGTAGAATGCACCAATATCTTGAACAAAGCAGAGCTCCTCGTCTCCAAGCTACTGACTTAGAAGCCCTAAACACACCAATCACAGAAGAAGAAATAAAACTTACTGTTAAATCTTTACCATCCCACAAATCCCCAGGCCCAGACGGACTACCATATGAGTACTATAAGACCTTTCTTCCCCTACTACTCCCTTACATGTGCAAGCTTTTTAATGCTTTTCTCCGGGATACTGCCGTTCCTGCGGACATGCAACGATCTTTCATCACTTTGATCCCCAAACCGGATAAAGACCCTGCTTTATGCGCCAATTACAGACCCATTGCTCTATTAAACTCAGATTTAAAATGTTTTACGAAACAACTCTCAATTCGCTTGAACGTAGTCCTCCCCTCGCTCATTCATAAGGGCCAGGTGGCCTTTGTCCCGTTTAGACAAGCAGGAGACAATACCAGGAAGGTGATTGATCTAGTAGACGTGGCGAACAGGGAGAACTCGGTGTCCTTGCTCCTTAGTTTGGATGCCGAAAAGTCCTTTGACCGTCTTGGTGGGCCCTTCCTGTTTGCCACGCTGTAACATGTAGGGTTGGAGGGCGTGTATGTAAAAAGATCTATCCCTAGGGAGGTCCATAGGTTGGGCGTCCCTGGGATAAAAGAAGACAGCTACTTTTGGTCAGAAAGGGCACTCTACGAGATTATATAAAAAATAAGTATCAAATATTATTGTGGTTTAAACACCAAACTCACTGATATAAAAACATTATGTTGCTTTCCATTAAGGTTAATAACCTCAAGTCCTCTGACAACACATCATTAAAAGAATGATACATCAAATGTATAGCATTACAGATGATGTATCAAGGTAACAGATGACAGACATAAAGACTAACAATACACACATATAACAACCAACAAATAACATACAATGCAGGCGCCTGAAGTGATCCACTTCTGCATAACAGTCCCGGTGGCTGATTGCCTATATAGGTATAATGTTTAACCAAAGTCAAATTGTATAATCTATGTCGGGAGTGCTATGCAGAAGTGGTCCCCGGGGATATAATTAATCTAAAATAGCTAGATGACTGGGGTCTTATCATATAACGGGGAGCGGTATATGGAGCGGTTAGTGAAGCAGTAAAAAAGGGCCCCTTCCTACGAGCGATCCAGCACCTCTACTTACACCCCACTGCTCAAGTTAGGACTCCCTTTGCTTTCTCCCCTCCATTCTCTATCACTAATGGCACTCTGCAGGGGTGTCCACTATCACCCCTGCTATTCACATTATGTGTTGAACCCCTAGCTGCCCCTATTCGAGGCAGCCCAGATATTTGGGGTATATCAGTCAGGGGAGGAGAGTTTAAAATGTCACTATTTGCTGATGATATCATTCTTACCCTGACACAACCTAGAATATCACTCCCAAATCTTCATGCTGAGTTAGACCGGTATGGGGCCCTCTCAGGCTACAAAATTAATACATCCAAATCAGAAGCCCTCCCAATAAATATCCCTGAAGCGGAAATTATGCACTTACAGGCCAATTTTTCATACCATTGGAAAAGTGTCTCCCTGAAATACCTGGGAATACGCATCACCCCAAAATTCGCCACCCTATATCAGGAAAACTTCCCCCCCCCCTTTTCCACTCTATTAGATCCATGCTTCTACAATGGAAAAAACATCACATCTCCTTCTTAGGCCGGATTGCGTCAATTAAGATGACAATCCTCCCGAAGCTACTTTATATTTTCCAAACCCTTCCTATTCCGGTTCCCTACAAACATCTGAGAAAACTCCAATGAGACATACTTAAATTTGTTTGGAACTACAAACAACATAGATTACCCCAATCAGTCCTTACGGCGGCTCACTCGGATGGTGGCCTTGCGTTACCAAACCTTATCAAATATTACCAAGCCGCTCAACTTCGTGCCATAATATGGTGGTCCACTAAGAGGTCCTACAATAAGTGGACAGAAATTGAGAAGATCTGGCTGGCCCCGACCCACCCCAATAACTCGCTTTGGAGCGCAGACGCGGAGGTGCCCCCCGAGCGTCTACTAGGATCTGTGTCTCAACATCGCCGGCTCTGGCGCAAATGGCTGCCTTTACATGGCCTGTCCTCAGAAAAATCGCTTATAACTTCATTTATTTATAATCCCAAGGTGCCAGATAGCCTCACACATCAAATGTCATATCCATGGTCATCGTGGAATTTGTTTCATTATGGGAACATAATAGACCCTAGAACACGTAAATTATTACCCTTCTCTGAACTTCAAGCCAAGTATGACTTGCCTCGCCAGGCATTTTATAGTTACCTACAAATTCGCCATTATGCCTTGACCATAGCACCTGACCTGCAATTCGACCCCTTAACCCCCTTTGAAAACTTAGTCTTAACTGGCTTGGCCCAGAAGGGACTAATCTCTGATATTTATAAAATACTAAATGCTTACTCACTAGATATACAAGGTAAGCATCTCTATATGACTAAGTGGGAGAAAGCCCTCAAAGAGGATATTCCCATAGAACAATGGCAGGTGATATGGTCCCAGGCAGCAAAGAGCTCACTCTGCATAAAGAAAATGCATACAAAATAATTTTCTTCTGGTACATGACCCCAGATGTGCTCCATGCCATCTACCCCACTAGTTCAGATCGATGCTGGAGATGCCAGGGAGCTAGGGGCACCCTCCTTCATATTTACTGGGGATGCCCACTAATCGACACCTTCTGGAAAGAGGTCCAGCAGTTGCTGACCAATCTTCTAAGAATACCAATCCCTATGACCCCCAAATTCTTCCTATTAGGCTTATCCCCATTAAAGATTTCCAAAACTAACAAGAAATCAGTGCGCCATATTATCACGGCTGCATGATCTCTTATCGCATTAAATTGGAAAAAGTTAGCATTCAACCGCTGGGCATGTGGATGACTGGAAACGAACTTCTTTCGGCGGTGCAGTAGCTGGGGCAGGGAAATTTGCCTCGTACAATCTGACGTTGGTGTACCGATAGCAGATTGCCCGCAAGTACTTGGCTGTGACACACCTAATTCTACACCTTCATTCCTCTCATTGCAGGTCTCAGAGAGGACTGAAGGTATAGTGGGGTTGGAGATCCCAGATGATGAGGAGGAAGGAGAGGTCCTCTTTGTTCTTTGGTGTGGGTTTTTTTAGGTACGCTTGCCAATCAACTGCATGGCAGGTCAACATATGACTGGTCAAGCATGTGGTGCCCAAGTGGGTGATGTTTTGGCCACGCGAGATACGCTTGAGACATATGTTGCAAATGGCAGCGGTGGGATCTGATGCACTGGTCTCAAAAAAGGCCCACACCAAAGAAATTTGGAATAACGTGCAGAGACAGCAGCGCTCTGCACATGTGGAGCTCTGCAGTGTTATGCAGTCGGTGTGCTGCCCTTAAGCTAGCCCCTGGAGAGCATCCTGCCTCGTTGGTGATGTGCCTCCTCCTCTCTCCTATCAGTCACCCACGTATAGTCAGTGACCTCATCATCCCCTCACTCCTCATCACTGGAACAAAGCTGGCAGTATGCTGCAGCTGGGGGAACATGACTGCCAGATTGCTGTCCTTCTTGGGCACCCCCTCTGTCTGGGCTCATGTTACTGCCTTCCTCTAGCTGAGTACCATCAACAGAGCCTTCAAAACGCTGGGCATCCTCCTGGAGCATGTACCCAACACTGTGGTCAAACAGTTCGGGGGACTCCTCAGGAGGACATGGTGGGGCTAGGGAAGGAGTGACTGATGCCATTGAGCCGAGGGAAGAGGCCGCATTGGCAGCTGCTTTGCCAGACAATGTACCCTGAGCCTGGGTGAGGGAGGATGAGGAGATTGAGGACGGCTTGGTCATCCACTCTACCAAGTCTTCTGCATGTTGCGGCTCAACGCGGCCGGCTGCCGAAAAAAAGGACAAACATGTCCCACGGCCACGTGCTGACGGGGATGCACCGTGTCCACAACCAGCACTGTTGCCTCTAGACACAGAGCCTGCTTGCTCTCTTTTATTGGCTTGTGACTGTCTGCCTCTCCTTGTTGGCCTTCCAGACATACTAATGGCCTGCACTGCAGTGAGATGTAGCTGCACAAAACTGGGATGTATATATATACTGATTATACAGCAGCTAGCAGAATGCCTGCCTGTGGTATTAATAGGATCAGAAGAAGCACACCAGCACTTGTCTTCAGGTAGCTATAGGTGCAACTGTGCAGGGTACACAGTACACTAACTGTAAATACTTCAAGCTGCTTGCCTGTGGTATTAATAGGATCAGAAGAAGAACACCAGCACTTGTCTTCAGGTAGTTATACTGTAGGTGCAACTGTGCAGGGTACACAGTACACTAACTGTAAATACTTCAAGAGCCTGCCTGTGCTATTAATAGGATCAGAAGAACACAAGCACTTGTCTTCAGGTAGCTATACTGTAGGTGCACCTGTGCAGGGTACACAATACACTAACTGTAACTACTTCAAGAGCCTGTCTGTGCTATTAATATGATCAGAAGAAGAACACAAGTACTTGTCTTCAGGTAGCTATACTGTAGGTGCAACTGTGCAGGGTACACAGTACACTAACTATAAATACTTCAAGAGGCTGTGCTATTAATATGATCAAAAGAAGAACACAAGCACTTGTCTTCAGGTAGCTATACTGTAGGTGCAACTGTGTAGGGTACACAGTACATTAACTGTAAATACTTCAAGAGCCCCCCTGTGCTATTAATAGGATCAGAAGAAGCACACAAACACTTGTCTTCAGGTAGCTATAGGTGCAACTGTGCAGGGTACACAGTACACTAGCTGTACATACTTCAAGAGCCTGCCTGTGCTATTAATAGGATCAGAAGAAGAACACAAGCACTTGTCTTCAGGTAGCTATACTGTAGGTGCAACTGTGCAGTACACTAACTGTAAATACTGTAAAAACACCTGCCTGCCTGTCAGTATATTATGAAGAGAATAACAGGAATGGATCTAGCTAAACTGAATACAGTGTATATATATATATATATATATATATATATATATATATATATATATATATATATATATATATATATATATATATATATATATACACAGTATATACACACACACACACAACACCTGGGATGCATATATATACACAATACACTGTAAGTGCAGCTAACTGACTCGACCTGCCTACTCTATCTAACTTAAATCAAATGACACTGTCTCTCTGTCTATCTATCTCTGCCGCTGCAACACACTACACAAGGCCACCATGCAGGCGGCCTTATATAGTGTGGGGCGTGTGCTAAAACCCTGAGCCATAATTGGACAAAGCCACCCTGGCTTTGGCCAATTACGGCTCTCTGTACACACGACACTGTGATTGGCCAAGCATGCGGGTCATAGTGCATGCTTGGCCAATCATCAGCCAGCAATGCACTGCGATGCCGCAGTGAACTATGGGCCGTGACGCGCCACTAGAATTTGGCGCAAACAGCCCATATTGTATGCAATTCGACGAACAGTGGAACAGGCGATGTTCGAGTCAAACTCATCCCTAATAAGGACAAGCAAACAGAGACTGAAGCATGGTCAGGGATAGTTACTTGGCCAAAAAAGACTAATGCCCCGTACACACGGTCGGATTTTCCGACGAAAAATGTGTGATAGGACCTTGTTGTCGGAAATTCTGACCAAGTGTAGGCTCCATCACACATTTTCCATCGGATTTTCCGACACACAAAGTTTGAGAGCAGGATATAAAATTTTCCGACAACAAAATCCGTTGTACACAAATCCGACATACAAAGTGCCACGCATGCTCAGAATAAATAAAGAGATGAAAGCTATTGGCCAGTGCCCCGTTTATAGTCCAGACGTACGTGTTTTACGTCACCACGTTTAAAACGATCGGATTTTCCGACAACTTTGTGTGACTGTGTGTATGCAAGACAAGTTTGAGCCAACATCCGTCGGAAAAAATCCTAGGATTTTGTTGTCGGAATGTCCGAACAAAGTCCGACCGTGTGCACGGGGCATAACTCTATGTAAGTAGTATTGATCAACATACAATAAATCCAGTTTGGACTATAAGTCATACACATTAGATTAATAACTATAGTCTTTGGAAGAGGAATGCTTAGCTCTCCAGAAATCCACCAGATGCAAACTACAGTAACTTTTTAAAATGCTTCGATGCCCTGAAGGAAAAAGAAGATTTTCCAGAGGAAATATCGAGTATGGGAACAGGGGGTAAGTTAAAGTTGCCCCCCCCAGGAGCAAGAGCCCTTCTTTAAACTCAAGCAATTTATTTATTAGTATGCTCCTTTTGACAATTGTTGTCCAACTTTCGGCCAACAAATTTTGGATGGCAGGCTAGTAAATTTTCAGCAGACAACAGTTTGACACAAGATTTTTGTATGGTCAATACACAAATCCAACACACAAAAGTCGAAAGTACAAAAACGCATGCTCGGAATCACTGGTGAGTGGCAGCTTCATGTCATAGTACCTCGAAGACAAACAGCCCTGGGCATCATAAATGTTTGCTTAGATCAAGGAACAGAGAGAGTTGTGCCCCATCAAAATCAATATGCCCTTTCCCTCACATAGCTGCTATGATGGCTTCTTTAATTGCATATTTATGTATCCTGCATACAACATCTCTGGGCTTGTTCATATCCGGTGAAGATGGGAGTAAGGCCCTGTGTGCGCGATCAATTTCTATAGACTCCAGGGCCGCCTCTCCCAAAATCTGTTTAATCACTTCAGCCCAGGAAGGATTTACCCCCTTCCTGACCAGAGCACTTTTTGCGATTTGGCACTGCGTCACTTTAACTGACAATTTCGCGGTTGTGCGACATTGTACCCAAACAAAATTGATGTCCTTTTTTTCCCACAAATAAAGCTTTCTTTTGGTGTTATTTGATCACTTCTGCGGTTTTTATTTTTTGCGATATAAACAAAAAAAGACGACAATTTTGAAAAAAACGCATTATTTTTTACTTTTTGCTATAATAAATCTCCCCCCAAATATCTATAAAAAATTTTATCGGGACTGCAACATTATGGCGGACACATTGGACATTTTTGACACTATTTTGGGACCATTGTCCCAAAATAGTGTGTGTGTGTGTACATACTGTATACCACATACATATTACCCCCTCTTTCATTCACAGCTTGGGTCCCTAGAAGATTACTATTTCCCTGGAGCCTACCTGTGCTCTGTTGGACACTCTCTAGTGGTTGTTTGAATTAATGCAAGTCCAGTAAGAAAGGTATATAACTTCACTTTCTTCTTATAGGGGATTAAACTCTATAGTAAATAAATATTTTTTGATTGTAGATTTTTTGTGGGCAGCTTTTGTGGCCCTGCTATGGTGCGCCAGGGGATGAAACTGCAATTTAATATCACAGATCACTTCTCTGTAATTCTTGGTAAACTCCATATGTGGTGAGCAAGTCCATTGGTTGTCCATTAGTTGTATCATTGTATACTGTATGTAGTTGTAGTTGACGTTTATGTAGTTGACGTTTGAAGTTTATACAGCACACACAGCCGCTGCATGTGTTAGTGTATTGTTTGTTTGGACTAGCTTGGTCCAAACAAACTGTTTAAGATTTACTAAAACCTGGAGTTAGGCTTTAAACCATATGTCATGTTTTCTTCATAATTCTATTGAAGCAATTTTCTCTGCAAAGAGATTCAATTTTAAACTCAGGATTATTTCTTTTGTTGACTTCTAGTAAATCTGATAAGTCTGTGTTAAGAGACTTTGTTCAGCTGAGAACATCTTCTTTATAATATATCTCTTATGTTTTCGAAAATTTGGAAAAGACATATTTCCTGTTTGTGTTTTTGACTCTGAGCAGCCGAGAATTTTTCTCTAGAACACATGGGAATATTGCTTCAATTACTTAGTAGCATGATTCATAATGTAGCAAAGTGTTAGATTGTTTTTTACCTGGGAGAAAGCCCTCTCAGTGTATTTAAAATACTGTGTATATATATATATATATATATATATATATATATATATATATATATATATATATATATATATATATATATATATATATATATAGTGGGCAATTAGCTTAGTTCTTAGTTTAGTTTAGCTTAGTTCTCAGAGAGGTGATCCAGCCACATGCAAGGTTAAGGTCTTCCTGCCCATGTTTATCTGGTCAGCAAAACAGCAACAGACAAGGATTCCCATGTAAGGGTAGAAAACATAGTCTCAAAGCAAAAGTCCATTAAACAAAATGTAAGCCTCCTGGCTAAAAATAGACCTCACTGAGTCTGCTTCAGTCCTGCGGGCAAGTTCCCTCACAGTCTGCTTCCTTCTCTCTCAGCACCACCACTGATTCTACTCAGGTAAGTCAAAATTATACCCCAGGTGGGGGAGCAAGGTGTGGCCAGTTCTTAACCCCTTGCTGCCTACAGACCTTTCATTGTCAATCATTTATCTTAAGAACCTCAAGATCCTGCTTGGCAGATACACCCCATCTATAACTGGCAGGGACTGTCTGTCACATACCCCCCCTCTGTTTGAACCCTTGGGTGCGAACACCGGCTATTCAACAGTGGTTCTAGAAAGGGCATCTGCATTTTTCCAGTTACAACCTGCCCTATGCTCCACTTTAAAAGAGAAATCTTGGAGCTTGGGCCATCCATTTTAAGGGGCATGGTCTGTTATGAGTCGGAAGTGGCGCCCCAGCAAGTAGTACAGTAGAGCTTCTAAGGCCCACTTAATGGCCAAACACTCTTGCTCCACAATACTATAATTTACCTCTGCCGGGGTCAGCTTCCAACTCAAATAGACCACCGGGTGTTGTTCACCGCATACCACTTGTAACAAGACAGCCTCCAGACCTATACCCGAGGCATCGGTTTGAACCACAAACTCTTTGTTACAGTCTGGGGCCACCAACACAGGCTTTTTACACAGGACCTTCAGGTTTTGGAAAGCTGCTTCCGCCTCAGGATTCCACCTGTTAGCTACCGAAGAGCATTTGCCATTGGTGGTCAGTTAAGGGTGCTGCCATTGTGATAAAGTTTGAGATGAACCTCTGATAATACCCAATCATGCCTAGAAAGGTTCTTACTTGTTTCTTGGTGGCAAGAGCAGGCCAGTCTTTAATGGCTTCTACCCTATGGACCTGGGGTTTGATTAGGCCTCTTCTAACCTTATGGCACACTTCTTTGGGTTTGCGGTCAAGCCGGAATTTCTGATGGAGTTTATGACAGCCTGGACTCTGGGTAAGTGACTTTCCCAATCTGTAGTCCAGATAACCACATCATGTAGATAGGCTAAAGAATAGCATTGATGTGGGCTAAGGATCTCCTCCATAATCCGCTGGAATGTAGCGGGAGCTCCATTTAACCCAAAGGGCATCCGCACATACTGCCATAATCCCTCAGGCAAATTCAAATTTTTCTTTTGCTTCCTTTGTCAGGGGAACCTGCCAATGCCCTCTAGTAAGATCAAGAGTGGTTATTTACCTGGCAGGGCCCAACTTCTCCACTAATTCATCAACCCAGGGCATAGGATATGTATCAAACTTTGACACCTCATTTAGCTTCCAGAAGTCATTGCAAAACCCAAAAGAATACATCTGGTTTGGGAAACAAAACTATAGGACAGTGATGGCGAACCTTGGCACCCCAGATGTTTTGGAACTACATTTCCCATGATGCTCAACAACACTGCAGAGTGCATGAGCATCATGGGAAATGAAGTTCGAAAACATCTGGGGTGCCAAGGTTCGCCATCACTGCTACAGGACTACACCACTCACTTTTGGACCTATCACCCCAAGGTCGAAAATCCTCTGAACTGCCTCGGTTACTGCCTGTCTGCGGGCCTCTGGAATATGATAAGGCTTAAGGCGCACTTGAACTTTGGTGTCAGTGACAATGTTATGTTTAATTACATTTGTGCATCCGGGCAAGTCTGAGAAGAAGTCTTTATTGCACTATAGAAATTCCCTCACCTCCTGCTGTTGGGACATTGACAGACTCAGGTATCTGAACATCACTTATGTCTTCCTCTTTTTTAAAGGGCTGATCACTCAAGGCTAGGAGAGCTTCCCTGTCCTTCCATGCTTTAATTCAATTTACATGCTACATCTGCTCTTTCTTCCACCTGTTTGGTTGGTGTACCTTACAGTTTACCTCCTCTAACTTTTCCAGTATTTCAGGCTAGGAACTTACTTTCCACCGTGGGCACCAAAACAAGTACAGAATGGATAGAAAATACCGCGCCAATCAGAAAAATTGAACAGCAGCCAACACTACAATAAGACCAAATTGTGCAAAATACTTAAATATAGAAAGTGTAGCGCTCAAGTGCAAACCTCTGTGTGAGAAAATTGGGAGAAAGGAAGCTATTCCACATTTAAGTAAAGAATAACCACATCCAGTCTCAAAACTACACAAATTAGCAAAATTAATTCTAAGTGTATATTCTAATAGCATATAAAACGCTCATTCATCAATGGTGAGAAAAACATAAACGAACTCAAAAATATAAAATAAAAGAGAAAAAATATTGTGACAAACAAAGTGATAGATTAAGATGTCCACATTTCGGGGGGCGTGTCCGGACCTCGCAGTGACTGGACGTACCGACTGATAGCTCCACAGAGATTCACACAATCTAACACCATCCGGCGTATTCTGCCAACAGGGGAGCCTTAAAACTTCGCCCTTCGGTAGTGGGGCATCTCTACCACAGACCCCGGGAGAAATTTCGGAAGTTTACCTGCCCGACCTGGTCGTTCTGAGGCGCCGGCCGGCTCAACCGCACGAGCGACTCGCCGCCATCTTGCGGCCTACAGCCCCTCATCATCCCCGGACTCAAGTGCTGTAATCGGCCGAATACGGAGGAGCCACACTACCACCATCCACTACGGCTATAGCGGGGGAGGATCGGACGCTGTGTTGGTGCTGTGGAAGCCGACAATCTCCGGGAGATTGGCGCAGAACGCTCGCGGTCCCAGGTGACAGCCTAGGAAAATAGGAGGCCCTGGCCTACCTCTGGAAGACGGCCGCCATCTTGTTCATTCAGGAACACCTCACCTCACCTAATTTCTCTTCTGAGGGGCATCGCCTGACTTGACATGGCGACGGACACCTAAACCCTGAGCTCTGTCCAACACTAAGAAGCCGGGAGGTACTCGCGCACTATACTACCAGTGGATAATGGGCACTGCTTCTCGATCATCCTCTGCATCCCGCTCGAGATCCCCCAGGGATCTAACCGAATCCCAAAACCGCCATATACCGGAGATGTTCAGAACCGGCAGAGGCAATATGGCGCCTATCCCTCATGGCCCACCGCATTCAGGAGCACAGCCTCTGCCTCCAACCATCCCAAACACGTCTGACTCTAGTCAGACCAGATCCAATGCTGCAGGAGACGGGATCATTCTCACCCCCCAGCCTCAGCTCAACATCCAGGACATAAGACTGATTGCTGAAGACATCAAGGACACTTTGTCCGCAGCCATAGCGGAGTTGCGGCTGGATTTTCGCGCCTTGAACGAGAGAGTCCTGAGAGTTGAGACAGTGACTGAACGCCACGACACCGCCATTCACGTAGTCACTGACTGCATTGATTCCCACACACTGCAGATGCGTGACATGCAGCGACACTTGGAGGACCTCGACAACAGGGGTCGGAGGCATAATTTACGTGTCAGAGGCCTTCCGGAGGCCTTCGAGGGGGAACAGATCTCTCAAGAAGTAACTAGCCTTTTCAACGGCCTTCTCCACAGACCCCCACAAACACCCATCCAAATGGAGAGGATACATCGAGCACTGCGCCCCAAGGGATGTGAGACAGATCCCCCACGGGACATAATATGCTGCATAGTCGATTACAAACTAAAAGAGGACATCCTAAACCAAGCCAGGAGCAGCCAGCAAATCATGCACGCGGGTGCACATATCCAAATATACCAAGACCTATCTGGGATCACACTTCAACATAGAAGGGACCTGAGGCCACTTCTGGATGTCTTAAGGGAGAAACGTATTCTCTATAAATGGAGATTTCCCTTCTGCCTCTCAGCTTCCAACAACGGCCGCACAGCACTACTCAAAGTTCCAGAGGATCTACCTCACTTCTGCGCCACACTTGGGATTGCTACAGTACCAGTGCCTAATTGGTATGCCGCCTTTCGCAGGGTCCCATCACACCTCGACCAACCTAGAGATGAAACCATGGACCATTCCACCCATAGGTACCAGCCCACCTACCGGAGCGGTCCTGGAGCTGACTACAATACCACCTCCCCACAATCCAGGCGGAGGCGCAGGGACCGCTAATATCGGGGCGCCGGGACTCTATATCTCTGTTACACGTTTTTCTTTACTTTAGTTTTGTTGAGCTTTGTTCAGTGCCTTATCTGAAGAACTCTGTTTTGGGACCCAATTTTTGACTCCCATATGTCACTACATAAGTTTGGACACTTATTATTATAGGCTGTCTCCTCAATTACATCCGTTCATGCCCGCTGGGTCGCAAGATCTCCACAGGATACCCAGGCTCGCTCTCACGCCTTCCTGTCTGTTTACAGATCTACATGCGGCTTGCTGCCCACACCATCACTCAGAACTCCTTGGTTACGGCTTCAGGACACAACACTGAACTACTCCTAACCCAGCACTACAATCCCCAAAAGTCTGAGCGTTCACAGACACCGCCTGGCAACACTAGCGGAGTCTCTTAAACCACGCACCCTGCAGCGGACACAATGGGATCTTTCGACCACGCAGACGCCAGCATTATACTCCCATCTGAAGAGATAAGATTCGCTCCTCTTCACTCAACCACACTGCGTGCGCCCTGCTGAACTCGGCACTTCCACTTTGACCGACTGTCCTGCCTTTAGGCTTCGATTACCTCATCCTCAAAGGATCTGATCGGCCGGTATACTGCGACAGACGCCCACCTACTCAAATCGGCGAATTATTTACAGACTCACGCCTACACTGTTCCGGCAACATCACAGCCGATAGGACAGGTTTCTAAGTATAAGTTCTATCTTTTAGTTTTCCGTTTTTACTTTATTGCTTCCTTTTCAGCACAGCGGACTGTTGGCTGCATAGCTGACCTGCACCAATTTGTTTTCCTAGCAGCCCAGTGTTAAGTAAGAGTTTTTAGAGGTTAATTATGCGGTTAAGATAGTTCAAATATATGCAGATATACACAAGTCACCTCCTCAAGACAAGATAAATCTCCCTATTAAGTGTCGTTGAGGGTTGCGGAGCTAGATCTTTGTCGGCTGCCGTCGCCCCTTCCCCGCCTTCACGGACCCAGAGATGGGTGTGGGGGGTGAGGAGGGGTCGGTTTGGCGCCCTCTCCCCCGAATGGGGAGCCCTGCAGACCTGTAAATCTCCCTACTGCTAACCTGCACAATACCCATGGCTAGGATCACCTCTCACCGCCACACCAATATCAGGGAACCGTTTTGTTACTGCTCCATTAGGTAATCCTACCCCTCTCAAGCTACACACCATCCCGTGGTGGCGGCTCATATTCCGTTCATTGAACGTCACCCTCATTTAGTCCATCACTGCCAGGATTCTCGGCCAACCCCCACACGGACTCGGTTAGGGATATTGTCCACCTGTCAGGACTCTCTCCCTACACGGGTTCCGCTTTACGCCGATTGCTACCCACGAGGTTGTTGGATAATTAATTCCACACCTCTTCGGATACTTTCCGGGTACACACTCACCTGACTCACTCACATCCTCAGCTCCCCGGATTTCCCCCCTCCCCCTAACTACCCTCTTATTACCCCCTCCCTCCACCTATGGCGGGCACGCAGGACACCATCTCCTCTACGGACACAACTTCACAACAACTACACTCACTCAAACTATACTCCATAAACATTCGGGGCCTCAACGTTCCGGAAAAGCGATCTAAACTTCTCCATTCTCTACAACAAGCCCACGCTCACATCGCACTCATACAGGAGACCCACTTTCGGTCGGATTCTATCCCTAAACTTAAAAATCACTGCTTCCCCACAGCATTCCATTCCTCCAATCCGGAAGCCAAATCGTAGGGGGTCACCATCCTCGTCGCCAAAAATTGCCCACTCCAAGTAACGGAAGTACAAACAGACCCAATGGGACGTTTTCTTTTTATTAAAGGCACCCTGAACAAAATACCTCTCACCATTGCGAATATTTACACTCCTAATACTGGCCAGGTAACCTTCTTCCGACATACTCTACAGCAACTCTCCAGCTTCCACTCAGGAACCCTCATCGTGGGCGGTGACCTTAACGTTTCCCTAACCCCCTCCATTGATACTTCAAATGGAGCCTCCTCCCTTTCCTATAGGGCCCTAAAGTCGATCAAGCAACAATTTCATAACCTCCTACTCCATGACACGTGGTGCACGCTACACCCCAAGGTAAAAGATTATACCTTCTTCTCTCCCCCACACAACAAGTACTCAAGACTTGACCACCTCTTTCTTTCCCAGACGGATCTCTCACACCTAGCCAACGCAACCATTGACCCAGCCATCCTCTCGGACCACAATCCCATCTCCATGACTCTACAACTGCAATCACCCACCAGGAAACCACGTATTTGGCGCCTAGACAGCTCCTTATTAACAGACGAGACATATGCTCAGAGACTGACCACTTGCCTCTCCAACTTTTTTCGGGATAACTCATCCCCAGAAGTAGCTCCCACGGTTACATGGGCAGCGCATAAATGTGTCGTCCGCGGGGAACTGATGAATATAGCTGCACACCGTAACAAACTTAAGAACTCTCGACTGGCGGAGTTGATGGCTCGCATTCGTACACTAGAGCAGACACACAAGGCCTCCCTCGCCAAGTCCACACTTGCTGAACTCTCTCAAGCTAGGGAAGACCTCTTAGACACACTGACGACAGTGGTCAAACGCAAGTATACATTATCACATAAGCTATATTACGAATTCGGCAATAAAGCCGGTAAACTATTGGTGAGAGCTCTTCAATCCAAAAAAGCCTCTCATACTATTCATAAGCTTACTACCCCCAAAGGAGAGGCAGTGGTCACAAACGAGGGCATTTCTGCGCAATTCGTACAATACTTCACCAAGCTATATAACCTCCCGAATGCCCAAAGTACTGATGCTGCAACTAACCGTAGGAAGACCCTAACTGATTTTTTAGCACAATTTGGCCCCACTCCGCTTACCCCAGAGGACTCACAGACTCTAGACCTCCCAATAACGTCGGACGAAATCCTCCTTGCTCTCAAACACATGAAGACAGGTAAAAGCCCGGGACCGGACGGCCTCACAGCAGCATATTACAAATCGTTCCCGCAAATTCTCATACCACATTTAACCAAAGCACTTCATGACCTTACAACAACCTCGGTAGCCCACAGAGATTTATTGGAAGCCCACATTACCCTCATCCCGAAACAGGGCAAAGACCCCTCCTTGGTATCCAACTATCGTCCCATATCGCTCCTTAATGTCTATCTGAAACTATACGCGAAAGTTTTGGCCAATCGTATCGTCCCCTTCATCCCAGCCCTGGTTTCTCTAGATCAGGTCGGTTTTGTCCCGGGCCGTGAGGCCAGGGACAACACCACTAAGGCCCTCAACATCCATCATTGGCTTACTAAAACTGCCACACCAGGATTCTTTCTCTCACTGGATGCAGAGAAGGTGTTCGACCGGGTAGCTTGGGACTATATGGAGGCTACTTTGCAGGCAACGGGTTTACCACCGTGCATGCTAAACATGATTTTAGCACTATATGCCTCCCCGACCGCCAGACTCCGGATCAATGGTGGCTTGTCGGACGCCTTCTCTGTATCCAATGGGACGCGACAGGGGTGCCCTCTGTCGCCCCTTATTTTCATTCTAACGTTAGAACCCCTACTCCGTAAACTGAGAGCAAATTCAGATTTCAAGGGAATTAACATCCAACAAAAACAATATAAACTAGCAGCATACGCTGACGACATTCTACTATTTTTGACAGACCCTATCACGACCATACCTAACCTGCTGGCGGACTTTACCCTTTTCAAGACTTTATCTAATCTCCAAATTAATTTTAGTAAATCCAAGGCCCTTAATGTCACATTACCAAGGGAGACGGTGAAGCTATGTCGTAGTAATTTCCCATTCATTTGGGAGAAATCCGAAATACTATATCTAGGGATCAAAATCACTACTGACCTAAAAGACCTCTACGCCAAAAATTTCCTCCCCTTACTCCGCTCCATCCAGGGTGACCTGCAGAAATGGAATCTAGGTTCCTTTTCCTGGTTGGGTAGAATAGCAATATTAAAAATGAACATTTTACCCAGACTCCTCTACCTCCTTCAAGCTCTCCCGATCGCGTTACCCGCCTCCTTCTTTGCCTCCTATAAACTGCTCTCCCGAACCTTTGTATGGGCCTCCAAAACTCAGCGTATTGGCTGGGACAGACTTGTTCTCCTTAAAAGACTGGGGGGTCTGGGTCTCCCGGACCTCCAAAAATATCACTGGGCCTGCCACCTGACCAGATTGGCGGATTGGCATATACATCGTCCCTCCAAGGACTGGATTGCACTAGAAGCATCATTCGCACACCTGCCCTTAGCCAACACGCCGTGGATGACCCACACCAATGTTCCCAAGGAATTCACTACTCACCCCCTCATCGGGACCACACTTTCATTGTTCAAAAGAGCATGCAAAATACTGGCCTTCACACCCTCACCAGGCCCCTTGACCCCTCTGGACGACAACCCAGCCTTCCCCCCGGGTCTTTTCCTAAAAGATCCTGCACCGGATACCCTAGGCTCCCCAGCTAGAGCACAGAAATTCTTCATAAATGGGTCTTTCCTCTCTTACCCGACACTTGTAACTACTCTACCTAATTACGATATACCCTTTTACAAATACTTGCAAATAAGACATTTCCTCCAACCCTCCATCCAACACTCTCACTGGCACAGAGATCTCACGCCGTTTGAAATTCTTTGTACCTCAACAGAACCAAGGCCACCTCATTTCCTCGAATTACGCCCTATTGTTTACAGGCCACAAGATTAAAGACGACACCCTTATACAACAATGGGAAAAGGACCTAGCCATAGACCTCACCCCCACAGAGTGGGAACACATATTTACCCTCATGCACAAGGGGTCCATTAATGTCACGACGCAGGAGAATAGATACAAAATTTTCTCGAAATGGTACCGGACCCCAGACAAAATCCACCACTTCCACCCTTCTGTCCCTTCCACCTGCTGGAGGTGTAATAACGCTAGAGGTACTCTACTTCACATCTGGTGGGAATGCCCCCTTCTCCAAACCTTCTGGTCAGACATTCATGAACTAATCTCCCGAATCACCACATATACTCCAGACTTCTCCCCCGCCAGATACTTACTGCACCACAGACAAGGGTCCCCCACCTCATACAAAAAAACCCTAACTATTCACCTGATCAATGCAGCTAACCTTTGCATCCCTGCACGTTGGAGAAACCCCTCCCCCCCACAGTTCAAGACTGGACTCGCAGGGTAGACCGAATAGCGGAAATGGAGCAACTCATCTCCCAAGCAGCGGATACGCCTACCAAATTTCAGGCCACTTGGGTCTGTTGGACTCATTATAGAAGCTCACAAACGCCACAGGCCTTGACCCAACCAACCCCTCAGACTCCCTGAGGAGCCCACGCGACAAATGCACTCGTGTCCACCTTTGTTAACTCACCCGCCCCTACTGTCCACCCTCCCCCCCTCTCCCCATACCTCCCCCCACCAAAGATACCGACTTGACATTTTCAGGAAACCTAAAGTTTGCCGTATACATGCATATCACACATGCCTTTACTTGATAGCGGCTTCATATATTCCCTAGACTCACCCTCGGTCCGCCCTACACTTTGGACGACTTCACTTCTTCGTACAAGTTCTACATTTCAGTCGCCATCCCGTTATATTAAATACTACATATGCCTTGTCAGGTAACCCGTTCTCGTTCACAGCTAAGATCCCGTCAGGGGTGAACGGAAACGGGATTGCTTATAACGCGGTCTGGCCTTGCTCCGCAAACCCCATCCGTCCTCTCTGAATCTGCATCCATAGTCGTAAGAGGCGATACCTACTTGTTTTTATACTGTTGAGCCTCATGCATGCTTATAAAGGCCTATATTGGCTCATGTTCTTACTCTGATGATCTATATGTGCATATTGCCCATTGATTGTTTGTTTCTCTAAGATGTATGGCAAACATTGCATGTTAACCTGTAAAATTTTAATAAAATCTTTTGAAAAAAAAAAAAGATGTCCACATTTCTGGTGGTAATGAGATGCAAATAACCAACATAGTGGTGATAGTGAAATGTCCACAAATCTAATGGGAGGTGTAGCCACCGAATGAAGAATGAAAATTGTCTAGTCCCAATGATACATCATGCAGATGAAGCAAATTCAATATAATGCGGACGATACTTTGATATCTCCTCAGCAATGACCCGAATCAACATAAGGGATAAAGCACTCTTACCGACTTAGGTGGACTCACAGGCCCTTGGCGGTGAGTCAAACGGGCTTGTACTGTCTTAAGATGAGTGACAGTATGAGAGTGGACCATGCATTGGTGAACTTCCTCCTCAGATGGGGAACCAGGAGCCTGCCCGGATGGTGTAAACGATCACCGTCCTTGTCAGCATTGGTAAACCATATATAAAGAAAAAACAAGGAGCCTCCACATGGTGTAAATCCAAAAAATTCAATTGGCATTTATTTGATCAGTCACGATCATCAGACAATCCATAAAAGTATAAAAAACGTAGTAGAATCGATTCCAACAATAAAAAACAAGCGTGGTGTGGGTGGCTGGGTACAGCAAGGAGACCCGACGCGTTTCGTCTGAAGAGACTTCGGCTGGGGTATATGCCACCCCGCCACCACCACGCTTTTATACATGTACTAAAATTAATGACCCATAGACAGCTGTTACAGCATCGCGCGCTCTGACTTCCTGGGTACCTAGCGTGCGTTCCAATCGGAGTCACGTGTTTCTACATTTAGCCAATCGAGAAGCAAATCCACCTCTACCAACCAAGCCTCAGTGTGGACGCCCTATCCTGGTGCACTCTCATCTGGGTGGGAGTGTAAACTCACCAGTTACCCGCCCAATGTAAATCGTCACCGTGTTTGACGTGCACGTGACCCGCGTCACGTGGTCACGTCTGACGTATCATTGGGTATACATCATCGCGCCAGCCCGGAAGTAGGAGCACATCCCTAAGACTGTTGGAGCGCAGTGCGTTCCAGATGGATCATCGAGGCCGGAAGTGATTAAGATAAAGTAAATAAGGCATTCTCAAAAGTCCGCCGTAATAGTAAATAAACTCAGAAATTAGATAAGAATTAAAGAATTATATTTTAATTATCTAAACTGGGATATCTAATCAGGAAGTCAGTATGCATCGCATTTAAATCGCAAGTGTCATAAAAAAAGGGCTATGGTAAAGTATATGTGTTGTAAATGACCATCTTAATTCATAGATGTATATATAAGGTAGAAATTGATAATACCTACCCAAATTTGTATCCGATCAGAAGGCGTATGAGGCTAATGTAACCATAACTAAGCAATGAAACATGCTAAAACGCACACATATCAGCAATTAGCAAATATGGTTAAAGAAAAAGAAAAGAAAAAAATAGTTGGTGTTAGAAAAAACTAAAAATAAAAATTAAAAATTAGAAAAAGGGAGAAAAAGTAAAACCAGGACCTAATAATTCTAAACAAAATAGTAGATATAAGACTACTCCTGTGCCTGTTGTAAGCGACGTTGGCCATATTATCTACACAGAGGACTTATATTAGTCCTCAATCAAGTGAGGCATACTCTCACCGCATATATTATAAATGACATTAGGGGACCAAGTGGAGCAGAGAAGAGGGGACCTATATTCGAGATTGATTCACCAAGTTGTCTAAAGAAGGGGAGGATATATATTTAAGATTGATTGATGAATGAATTGATGTCCCACTCCACATTAAGTCCATGTGGCATAAAACTTCTTAATTAATGTATCCAAAAAGTTTCAAGCCTTGATACTCCTCTTATACATGACTCACCCCTCCAATGAGGGGTGAACTTGTCTATTATTTGGAACCTAGTGCCAGTAGGATCTCGATCATGACATAATAGATAGTGGTTGGGTACACTGTGATTAGTACGTCCTTTTTTAATGGACTTAATGTGTTCATTGACCCTTATGGCAAATGTACGAATGGTCCGCCCCACGTACTGTTTCCCGCAGGGGCAAGTGATGAGGTACACAATATACCTCGTCGAGCACGTAACAAAATGTTTGACAGAGTATTCTTTCCCAGTAATGGTTGATCCAAAAGTCTCAATCTTACGGGATTTGTGTGTGTTATATTTACACACCCTACATCTTCGACAGGGAAAAAAGCCCTTCATATTCTGAAAAAATGAGGGGAAAGAAGGGGGATCAGTTATATTGGGCGCAATCTGTCCCCTCAGGGGCATGGCACCTCTATAAATCACCCCTGCTTGTTCTGGAAGAACTGGTCCCAGAATAGTATCATTTTTCAGGACGTTCCAGTGCCTATGAAAAATGTCCTTAACCTGTTTGTGCTGGATTGAGAAGTTAGTAAGAAAAGACCATTTATGTTTGTTTTCTGAATTATGTTTGGGTTGTTCTGAAATAAGTAGATTCCTATCTACTAGGGAAACATTACGAATCACTTCATCTATCTCCAATGCATTGTAGCCCTTATCAGTAAATCTGGACTTCAAGATATTAGCTTGGTCAAAATAATCAGTAAGTTGTGAACAGTTGCGTCTGATTCGTAACAACTGGCTCCGAGGAATGGATCTCAGCCATGCTGCGTGGTGGCAACTATCGATCGGAATGTATCCATTCCGATCGGTGGCCTTAAAAAAGGTCTTAGTAATGAGGTGATCATCAACAACTGTGATCTCAAGGTCCAGAAAGTGGATGGTCGACCGACTAGCTTCATAAGTCAACTCTATCCCAATCTGATTGTTGTTCAAAGTACGTATAAATTCATCCAGAGATTCCATATTTCCTTTCCATAGGAGGAGGATGTCGTCGATATACCTGGCCCACAACACCAATTGTGGTCGGTCCAGGGCATAGACGACATCCTCCTCCCATTTACCCATAAAAATATTGGCCAGGCTGGGGGCGAACTTCGCCCCCATAGCTACCCCTTTCTTCTGGAGGTAAAACTCTCCGTTGTACCAGAAGTACTGTAGTTGTGTTTGGTGGCGAAACATAATAAATCCATAATGAACCTCTTCTGAGTACCCGGAATTGTACCATTTCTGGAAAGGAAGGAGTTGACTGCTTTAAATCCCAAGTCATGGGGTATACAGGTATACAACGCCTTAAAGTCAGCTGTGGCGAGAATGAGATCTTCGCTATATGTGACACATTCGAGTTTGGCAATGGTGTCTTTAGTGTCTTTTAAGTAAGATGGCATACATTTTACCAATGGTTGGAGAAAGAAATCAATATATTTCCCGATGCGGGATGTTATTGAATTGATGCCGCTAATGATTGGGCGGCCAGGAGGTTGTGTAACATTATGAACTTTCGGTAAATAATAAATAATAGGAATATGCGGGGCAACTGGAACTAAAAAATTCTTCTCCTTCTTATCAAGAATTCCAAATTGGGAACCGGTATCTATCAAATCAACTAAACTTTTCTTAAACTCAGATGTGGGATTTTTTCTTAATTTTAAGTAAGTATCACTGTCACCGAGGATTTTGGTCATCTCCATGTGATAGTCTGCTTTGTCAAGAATAACGATCCCGCCCCCCTTATCTGCTGGGCGGATGACAAGGTTTTTACGCTCACAAAGGGATTTGAGTCCAATTTTTAGGTTGGGATCATTGTATATTCTTTTATCCGGTAATTTATCCAAGTCTTTAAGGACCAAATCCCGGAAGACTTTAATGGAAGGTGCCACTGGGCAAGGAGGGTTGAACAGCAATGGGTTAGCAAGGCCTGAATGTACAGCATGTGATGTTATTTCCATAGTCTGAGATCTAGTAGGATTGGACATAATATATCTCTGGATGTTCAACTTTCTGATGTACTTGTGTACATCTATGAAAGTTGAAAATTTATTTAGTTTTTTTGGAGGTACGAATTTTAAACCTTGATCTAGAACTGATTTCTCAGCTTTAGTTAGTTCTACATTACTCAAATTAAAAATACCACTGTCCTTTATACACGCTTTCTTTTTCCTGGCGCGCCACCCCCCTCTGGAGCCGCGCCAGGATTTGGATTTCTTGTGTGGCTTTCCCCTTCTTTGTGAAAATCCCCCCTTGTGGAGGGGCCTGGTAAATTCTGGTTGTAATTAAATGGTGATCTAATATGGTATCCATCGTACCTATCTGAGTAGAGGTATCTGGAACCGTGATCATCATTAAATCTTCTTTCCCTAAGAGGTGAGAACCTATTCTGCGTGTGAACTGGAGTTCTTTGGGAGTATTGGTAATCCGAATATTCATCATAATGATCATTATTTCTTCTCCTTGGGGATGAATCCTGTCTATGATGATCATAGTAAGGTCTCTGGTTCCTATTTCCCTTAGCCCTACCTCTGTTGTTTCTACCCCTCCCTCCATTGTGGGAGGATGAATTCCTCCGATGGGATGTGGGTGTATAGGGTCTAATAGGTGGATGATATACCTGCTGTATGTTGGGTTCAGTCCTATTCATTGGTTGTTGTGAACTCAAGGGGGCTGGGTTTGGATTTATAATGGGTAATTGCCCCGTCTCAGGTGCTATAGTTGGTGGATTTTTATCCTGCCAACTGAACACACATCCATTTTTATAGTCACAGATGTCTCTCATGTATTTCTTTTGTTTTTTAACCCTCTGTTCCCGCTCTTCTTTCTCTAAATAGTCTTTGAGATTAGTAGAGAGCGAATTGTATTCGGCTAGTTTTTTGTGTGGGAGGAGCTTATCTCTGATTTCCTTGATTTCTGTGTCTAAGGCTATTTCCTTAGGCATTTCCTATCAATCAGGAACCCCAACAAGGAGATACCTGCCTCATTAAAGTAGCGAAACCAAGATTCCAGATCATGCTCTCCTTGTTGGGGGTGGATATTCCACCTTAAGCCTCTTGGGACCAAACGCTCCTTTGATTACTGCTCAAGAAAAGCTATGTCCCATTCCAGGTGAAGTTCTGATACCATCAGGTTTTTCCTTGTCAAAAGAAGTTTATTGAGTATACAATGTTATAAAGATACATAAGGTAAGTTTACAAGGATCTATAAAGTAAGCTCATTGTTTTACAGTAGGGTTTATATAGGTAAATATCATGAAATTTTAAATATTAAACATTGGGTTCACGTAAACCTAAATTAAAGATATATATCATTTCCTTAGTTACTTTTGTAGGTATTTAAATGATTTATACCTACTATACATATTGTTTACAAGTAGAGTGTATATAGGTCAAATAAATTCTGATAATTAGCTTTAATCGTAAGGTGGAGAAAAGGAAAGAGAAAGAAGAAAAAGGGTTGAAAGGTAGAGGTATGGTCCACAAGGTTGTCCCGCTCGTCAGTTTATTATTCTTTTTAGTTCTCTTTGAAGCCTTAGAATGGGTGTCTCTGTAAGTCATTTAATCTGTTACCATGACAACAGGACAGAGTCATTGAAGTTTGACAGGAACTGTTGTTTTATCCAAGGATGCCAAAGTTTTTCAAATTTTGGAATTTGATTTTGATCAATGGCTACCATCTTAGCATGGGACATTGTATTATTCATTCTGTGAATTGTTTCTGCTAGTACCAATGTAGGAGATTTCCATGCCTTGGCCACTGTTTGTTTTGCAGCCGTTATTAGTTGGATCATAAGTTTGAATTGAGAGAGTGTTAACCATTCCGGTTTTAGATTAAGTAAAGTTAAATATGGATCTGGTTGTATTATTTTTTTAAATATTTTAGATGCAATCACAAAGACTTCCTTCCAGAAGGTTTGAATTACTGGGCATGTCCACCATATGTGTAAATATGTGCCTATTTCTGGGCATCCTCGAAAACAAAGAGCTGAGGTATTAGGTGAATATTTTGCCACTCTAGCGGGTACAAGGTACCAGCGAGTTAGGACTTTATAATTTGTCTCCAGTGCTAAGATGTTGGGTGAAGATGACTTAGATGTGAGCCATATGTTAGACCAGTCCGTGTCTTCTAAAGTTCGCCCCAGGTCCTCCTCCCACCTCTGAACGTAAGAGGGTCTATTAGGATTTGCTACTCCATATAATTGATTATAAAGTGATGAAATTGTACCTTTAGCAAATGGATCTTTTGTACAGATTGATTCAAAAATGGATAATTGGGATAATGGTGTATCCCCCTTTAGGAATGGTGTATAGAAATTTTTGATTTGGAGATATCTAAATATCTCAGAGTTTGGTAGATCATATTTTTCTCTAAGCGATGGGAATGAAAGGAATGATTTAGATGCTATGAAGTCATTTAGTGTCTGAATGCCTGATCTTGTCCAAGCTTTAAAAGAATTTGGGTAGATCCATGCCGGATAAAAGGCCGGATTTCTGATAAAAGAAAGGAGAGGATTGTGTGGAGATTGTAACTGATATTTGGTTTTTAGTTTATCCCAGAGAGATAAGAAGTGTTTAGTTATGGGATTATGAATTTTAAAGCGGTCTTTAGGATCAAGCCATAATAAATTTGATATTAATAGAGGGTCATTTTCTGAAGCCTCTATAAATACCCATAATGGCATTTCCTGTTTTGCATGGTATTTGGACAGACTGGCCAAATGTGCTGCTCTGTAGTAGTTAGTAAAATTAGGGTATCCCAGGCCTCCTTTATTTTTGGGAAGATGTAGTGTGTGTATAGGTATACGTGGTTTAGAAGAGCCCCATATAAACGAAGTTGCTCTTTTTTGTACTATTCTCAAAAAATAGGAAGGAATTGGAATAGGGAGGACTCTGAATAGATAAAGCAATTTGGGTAGAATAGTCATTTTGATTGCATTAATCTTCCCTATCCAGGATAAAGGAAGTTGCGACCATTGTTTTATTAGATTTGTGATCTGTCTTAATACAGGAGGATAATTGGTTGAGAATAAGTCAGAATGAGATGCTGTTAAATGAATTCCAAGATATGGGATTGATTTTTCTGCCCATGTGAATGGGAGTGCAGCCCTAGCCGGTATCAATTCCATGTTTGTGAGTGAAATATTAAGCACTAGGCATTTCTTAGGATTAATCATAAGGCTGGATAGGGCTGCAAATCCATCAAGAGCTGGTATTAAGTTAGGACCAGAGACCTGTGGTGATGATAGAAAAAGTAATATATCGTCTGCAAATATACATAATTTGTGTGTAATACCTCCTACTTCAATGCCAGTTATAGTTTGGTTTGTTCTGATGTATTGGGCCATGGGTTCGAGTATAAGGGCAAATAATAAGGGAGATAATGGGCAACCCTGTCGGGTACCTCTTTCGATATTAAAGGCTTCAGATTTGTATCCAGCATATTTTATATAGGCTTTGGGTTTATTATATAATGCTTTGATCCATGTTAAAAAGTGGGGTCCAAAACCCCATTTTTGTAATGAATATTGCATATATTGCCAGGATACTGTGTCAAATGCCCTCTTAATATCGAGAGATAGAAAACATAGAGGGATTTTCCGTTTTTTAGCAATATGTGCCAATAACACTGCCCTGCGTATATTGTCGCCTGCCTGTCTATTTGGCATGAAGCCTACTTGATCTCTATGTATTAATTTTCCTATAATGCTATTGAGGCGTTTTGCTATTAATTTTGCTAATAATTTAATATCGAGGTTTAACAGAGAGATAGGCCGATAATTCACACAGGAAGTATCATCAGAAAGGGGTTTTGGGATCATACAAACAATTGCCATTAGTGTTTCTTGCCGAAAAGAATGTCCATCTAGAAGTTTGTTAAAAGTTTCAGTGAGAATGGGAGAGAGTATTTCTGAGAATGTTTTATAGTATAAAGCCGAGTAGCCGTCTGGGCCTGGTCTTTTGTTAAGTTTTAGGTCTTTTATGGCGTTAGCAACTTCATCTATAGTTATAGGCTCATCCAAACTGCTTTTTTGATTCTGAGATAACTCAGGTAAGGTTATTTTTGAGAAGAAGGATTCAGCCTCTGTAGGATTAAATTCATTGTTTGTCTTGTATAAAGTTGCGAGATGTGAGTGAAATTTATGGACTATTTTAACTGGATTACAAGTGTAAACATTTTTTGATAATTTCAAACGTATTGGTTTGAAAGATTTGTTAGTTGAATTTAATGCCCGAGCCAAATATGTACCTGGTTTGTTTGTATTCATGTAGAAATTGTGTTTGGAGCGTTTGAGGGATTTATCAACTGACTCAGTGAGAAATAGATCATATTCCAATCTAGATTTTTCCAGATGAGATTTTGTACTCTGAGATGGATTATCTTGAAATGATATGTAGGCTGCATTAAAATTGAGTTCTAGTTTTTTTGCTAGATTTTTGCGTTCCCGTTTAAATAGTGCCATTTGTCTTTGTATTGTACCACGCAAGACAGGCTTATGAGCTTCCCACAGTGTTATTGGGGATATGTCTGTTGTATTATTAATTGATATGTATTCCTTTAAAGCTTGTTCAATGGCCATCTGATGTAGTGAGTGTTTGAGCATTATATCCGGTAAGTACCACGTTGGGTCATGCGCTTTTAGTATGGCTGAGGCTATAGTAGTGTATACTGCATTATGGTCAGACCACGGAATCGGAATTATATCTGATGCAATAATTTCTGGTATCATTCCTATTGTTAGAAAAATATGATCTATTCTGGTGAAAGTTTGATGGGGGTGCGAGAAATAAGTGAATTTCTTTTTCATTGGGTTACTTTCTCTCCATGAATCTACCAGATTGTATTTGGAAAGAAGTTGAGAAAAAGGTAATCTAGAGGTTATTTTGGATGGTGTAAAAGGTGATTTATCTAGAAATGGGAGGAGGACCTGGTTCGAATCCCCACACATTATCACTGTTCCTATTTTGTGTGTATTAATCACTTGTAATATATGTGAGAGGAATGGTGTAGGTTGTTTGTTAGGAGCGTAGTAGGAAATCACCGTGATTGCTGTATCCATTATATAACCCATGAGTATCAGGTATCTACCTTCTGGGTCTTTAATTTCTGATGGTAAGGTGAATGGTGTGGATCGGTGAAATGCAATTAGAGTTCCCCTTTGCTTGGTACAGGCAGAAGCCGTGTAAATTTGTTGATAAAAAGGAGAAATATATTTTGGAGTAGAATCTTTGGTGAAGTGTGTTTCTTGGAGGCATACTATGTGAGCTTTCTTGTTATGGAAAGTACGGAAGGCTTTGGTCCTTTTTTGAGGGACATTTATTCCCTGAACATTCAGGGAAAGTATATTCAGTGGTGCCATGGCAATAGATCAAATAGTTTTGACTTACTTTTTGTTATGCAGAGCTGACTGCGCAGATCAACCTGTGTGGACTGAAGAGATGAATAGATAGAAAAGAAACCAGTGAATTCTGGAGTAAAGAGTAAACAAAAAACATATGAGATTAGATGATACATTGTATAAATTATTTTTTGCAAGTAATCACAATTTACCCGTGAAAGAGAATAAATATCTCTCTCAGGGGAATAAGTGTCTTCGTCACACTCCCACATAATATGGTTGGGAGAATGAGGAGGGCTAATGGGGGTACACGGATCTTCTGCTTACAGGAGAGAAGTGCTATGTCGAAAGACATCAAAATGATGTTTCATTAATTGGAGTGCAGAATATAGTTTTTGTTGAAATTATTTATTCCAGGGTGGTTGTATATGGTTAGTCTTGCCCTAGGCTAAATAATTCAGTTAGAAAGGTACTGTTAATAACTTTGGTATTGATGAAGATAGTTTGAATTATTTTGGGATTCTAACCCTTTTAGAGTAAACAATTACATATTTTATTCATATGTAACTGTTTAGATATGTTAACTCATAAAATTGAGGTTGTATTGCTTCAGATTAGAATAAACAAAAACATAATTCTAGGAACTAGTTAGGTAATAATATATTTGTTTTAAGAAAAGAAAGAAAAAGCTTCCATTACTTCTGGATTATTGAACATATTTGTCCTAAAAAGTAATAAATCTATTGTTATTACCTGATAATATATAACTGAACATGGATTTCCTTATTTCACTTATATATTCTAAGGCTATATGAATCAGAAGTAATAAGAAATATAACTGGAATGTAACATGATCCTACACAGTGTGTGACTATCAGAATGCAGTTACATTCAGTTATAAATACAGGTTTTTTATAGAGAACCATCTCTTAGTATAATAAATGAAGAGATATCAGGAATTAGGATGTCAGTCCATTGAATCTTCTTGGTCCATGGATGATGTGGCATAACGGCCTCTTTTGTGAGAATGATGATTCCCATTTTGTTCTGAAATTTTCTGGGTGCTGCCTGAAGGTGAAGATGATGCCATTCTTCTGCATGTGGGAGAGTTGCTGCTTGTGGGTTCTGTCAGATTTAATTTTAAAAGGGTTTGTTGTAGTTCATCTGCTGATCTGCTTCTGTAAATTGTACCTTGGTAGTTAAATCTGACTGAAAAGGGGAAGCCCCACTGATACATAATGTTGTGGCGTTGCAGTTCCATTAGTTGGGGTTTCATGGATCATCTTTTAGTAATAGTAAGTTGGGATAGGTCAGCAAAAATTTGATAATTGTGTCCTTGAAAATTAAGTTCCTTTTTTTCTCTTGCAGCAATTAGTATTTGTTCTTTCGTTCTGTAATAATGAAATTTTGTGATTATATCACGTGGGGGTCCATCTTTCTTTTTGGCTGTGAGGGCTCTGTGTACTCTGTCCAGTTCTAAACGTTCAATAGGGATATCTGGCTTTAGTTCTTGTAATAGAGCAGTAATAGTAGATTGCAGGTCTGTCACAGTTTCAGGTATTCCCCTTATGCGCAAGTTTGAACGTCTGGCTCTATTTTCGTAATCTTCGAGCTTAGTTTGAAGTATTAAATTCTCTTTTTTTAATTGTTCCAATTCTGTTATATTTTCTTGGGTTGTAATTTCAATTTCATCCATTTTTATTTCTAAGGCTGCGGTGCGGTTTCCCAGGACTCTTATTTCTTTGGTTAGGCTTTTTGCTATTTGGTCTGAGGTTTGTTTTAAAGCCTTATGAAGCATCTTTTCAAATTGTAATAATATTACTGGGGATACTGAGGAGGCTTGTGGAGAAGTTTGTGAGAGGATTTGTTCTGTATCTGACTCAAATGGAGAGTCTTGCTGTGACATTTTCTGTCTGTGAGAGCGCCCTGATGCTGTATATTGTGAGGTGACTGGAGCTGCTTCAGCTGCAGTGAGTGCCTGTGAGCTCTTTGTGAGGTGATTTTTATTTCTGCCACGGTTTCCTCCCAGTACCATATTTCCTGCCCAAACTTTCACAGTTTGTTCCCTGGGGCAAAAAGGTTCAAATGGATACCTTTTGAGCCTGCAGGCTCCGCTTTGTCCTTCTCTTCTCTCCTCAGCGGTGTGGAGCTCTAACAATGCATGTCTGCTCCGCTAGGCTCCGCGACCATCAGGTTTTTCAACCTCAAAAATAGCCCTCCTATTTCAGAGTCACTATTCAGGGGTGTAAAAACCCCTTCAATATTAAATGTACGATTATTCCGATAATCAAAGATGTCCATTGTTATATTTTATAAGCAGTATAAGCGTTCACTTATATCAATGGAGAAAGGCAGCAGTAGTAAGGTCAGAAAGATTAACAGAATGGATAGAAAATACCACGCCAATCAGAAAAATTTAACAGCAGCCAACACTACAATAAGAACAAATTGTGCAAAATACTTAAATATAGAAAGTGTAGCGCTAAAGTGCAAACCTCTGTGTGAGAAAATTGGGAGAAAGGAAGCTATTCCACATTTAAGTAAAGAATAACCACATCTAGTGTCAGGTCCCAGACTTACTAGACAGATGAGTCCACTTGGGCAGAGGGTAGGCTCCCTTACGTATCCGATTCGGGGCCCCTGGTAGAGTAGACAGGAGGCCCGCGAATGCGGAATGGTATGAGGGCCTGAAGTTAGAGTCCTGGAGCACGGTGGTCTGGCAAGCAACCGGTAGAGCTTCAGGCTTGATAGAGCAGATGCTGAGCAGGAGCTAATTAGGCTGGTCACACACAGGCAGAGATCGGCAATGGGCTGGCGGCAACGGTACAAGGGAGAAGGCAGAAACAAGGTCAGACGAGCCGGGGTCGGGTTCAGGCAGCAGTCAAGGAAGGTCCAAAGGCAAGCTGGGTCACAACGGGTAAACACTATGGAGATACAGGAACACAGGATGATCACGGAACAAGACACAGAGCTGTTTGATCAGGCAGCACCGAGTCAGTGTAGAGGCAGGCTTCAAATAGGCTGATTGGCGCCAAAATGCCGCGCTCGTGCACGCGCCGATTCGCCAAGGTGCGCCGCGCCCCCGCACGCGCCCGAGCGCGCCCCCGACACCGGCGTGCACGCCCACACTACCGGGCATGTCAAATATAATGCCCATAGACGGATGTGCGCTAGCACGAACGCGCGTACGCACGAACGCCCGGACGCCACCCCGCACGCCACGGCCGGTCAGCCCAGACACGCCAGCGCCCCCAGGGACACGCGCCCCAGCACGCACAGGGACACGAGCACCAACGCACCCCGGCGCCCAACCAGGTAACCTCTCTGACATCCAGTCTCAAAACTACACAAATTAGCAAAATGAATTCTAAGTGTATAGTCTAATAGCATATAAAACGCTCATTCATCAATGGTGAGAAAAACATAAACGAACTCAAAAATATAAAATAAAAGAGAAAAAATATTGTGACAAACAAAGTGATAAATTAAGATGTCCACATTTCTGGTGGTAATGAGATGCAAATAACAAACATAGTGGTGATAGTAAAATGTCCACAAATCTAATGGGAGGTGTAGCCACCAAATGAAGAAAGAAAATTGTCTTGTCCCAATGATACATCATGCAGATGAAGCAAATTCAATATAATGTGGACGATACGTTGATATCTCCTCAGCAATGACCCGAATCAACATAAGGGATAAAGCACTCTTACCGACTTAGGTGGACTCACAGGCCCTTGGTGGTGAGTCAAACGGGCTTGTACTGTCTTAAGATGAGTGACAGTATGAGAGTGGACCATGCATTGGTGAACTTCCTCCTCAGATGGGGGACCAGGAGCCTGCCCGGATGGTCTAAACGATCACCGTCCTTGTCAGCATTGGTAAACCATATATAAAGAAAAAACAAGGAGCCTCCACATGGTGTAAATCCAAAAAATTCAATTGGCATTTATTTGATCAGTCACGATCATCAGACAATCCATAAAAGTATAAAAAAGTAGTAGAATCGATTCCAACAATAAAAAACAAGCGTGGTGTGGGTGGCTGGGTACAGCAAGGAGACCCGACGCGTTTCATCTGAAGAGACTTCGGCTGGGGTATATGCCATCCCGCCACCACCACGCTTTTATACATGTACTAAAATTAATGACCCATAGACAGCTGTTACAGCATCGCGCGCTCTGACTTCCTGGGTACCTAGCGTGCGTTCCAATCGGAGTCACGTGTTTCTACATTTAGCCAATCGAGAAGCAAATCCACCTCTACCAACCAAGCCTCAGTGTGGACGCCCTATCCTGGTGCGCTCTCACTGGGTGGGAGTGTAAACTCACCAGTTACCTGCCCAATGTAAATCGTCACCGTGTTTGACGTGCACGTGACCCGCATCACGTGGTCACGTCTGACGTATCATTGGGTATACATCATCGCGCCAGCCCGGAAGTAGGAGCACATCCCTAAGACTGTTGGAGCGCAGTGCGTTCCAGATGGATCATCGAGGCCGGAAGTGATTAAGAAAAAGTAAATACGGCATTCTCAAAAGTCCGCCGTAATAGTAAATAAAATCAGAAATTAGATAAGAATTAAAGAATTATATTTTAATTATCTAAACTGGGATATCGAATCAGGAAGTCAGTATGCATCGCATTTAAATAGCAAGTGTCATAAAAAAAGGGCTATGGTAAAGTATATGTGTTGTAAATGACCATCTTAATTCATAGATGTATATATAAGGTAGAAATTGATAATACCTATCCAAATTTGTATCCGATCACAAGGCGTATGAGGCTAATGTAACCATAACTAAGCAATGAAACATGCTAAAACGCACACATATCAGCAATTAGCAAATATGGTTAAAGAAAAAGAAAAAAAGAAAAGAAAAGAAAAAATAGTTGATGTTAGAAAAAACTAAAACTAAAAATTAAAAATTAGAAAAAGGGAGAAAAAGTAAAACCAGGACCTAATAATTCTAAACAAAATAGTAGATATAAGACTACTCCTGTGCCTGTTGTAAGCGACGTTGGCCATATTATCTACACAGAGGACTTATATTAGTCCTCAATCAAGTGATGCATACTCTTACCGCATGTATTATAAATGACATTAGGGGACCAAGTGGAGCAGAGAAGAGGGGACCTATATTCAAGATTGATTGACCAAGTTCTCTAAAGAAAGGGAGGACATATATTTAAGATTGATTGGTGAATGAATTGATGTCCTACTCCACATTAAGTCCATGTGGCGTAAAACTTCTTAATTGATGTATCCAAAAATCCCCATGACTTGGGATTTAAAGCAGTCAACTCCTTCCTTTCCAGAAATGGTACAATTCCGGATACTCAGAAGAGGTTCATTATGGATTTATTATGTTTCGCCACCAAACACAACTACTTCTGGTACAACGAAGAGTTTTACCTCCAGAAGAAAGGGGTAGCTATGGGGGCGAAGTTCACCCCCAGCCTGGCCAATATTTTTATGGCTAAATGGGAGGAGGATGTCGTCTATGCCCTGGACCGACCACAATTGGTGTTGTGGGCCAGGTATATCGACGACATCCTCCTCCTTTGGAAAGGAAATATGGAATCTCTGGATGAATTTATACGTACTTTGAACAACAATCAGATTGGGATAGAGTTGACTTACGAAGCTAGTCGGTCAACCATCCACTTTCTGGACCTTGAGATCACAGTTGTTGATGATCACCTCATTACTAAGACCTTTTTTAAGGCCACCGATCGGAATGGATACATTCCGATCGATAGTTGCCACCACGCAGCATGGCTGAGATCCATTCCTCGGAGCCAGTTGTTACGAATCAGACGCAACTGTTCACAACTTACTGATTATTTTGACCAAGCTAATATCTTGAAGTCCAGATTTACTGATAAGGGCTACAATGCATTGGAGATAGATGAAGTGATTCGTAATGTTTCCCTAGTAGATAGGAATCTACTTATTTCAGAACAACCCAAACATAATTCAGAAAACAAACATAAATGGTCTTTTCTTACTAACTTCTCAATCCAGCACAAACAGGTTAAGGACATTTTTCATAGGCACTGGAACGTCCTGAAAAATGATACTATTCTGGGACCAGTTCTTCCAGAACAAGCAGAGGTGATTTATAGAGGTGCCATGCCCCTGAGGGGACATATTGCGCCCAATATAACTGATCCCCCTTCTGTCCCCTCATTTTTTCAGAATATGAAGGGCTTTTTTCCCTGTCGAAGATGTAGGGTGTGTAAATATAACACACACAAATCCCGTAAGATTGAGACTTTTGGATCAACCATTACTGGGAAAGAATACTCTGTCAAACATTTTGTTACGTGCTTGACAAGGTATATTGTGTACATCATCACTTGCCCCTGCGGGAAATAGTACGTGGGGTGGACCATTCGTACATTTGCCATAAGGATCAATGAACACATTAAGTCCATTAAAAAAGGACGTACTAATCACAGTGTACCCAACCACTATCTATTATGTCATGATCGAGATCCTACTGGCACTAGGTTCCAAATAATAGACAAGTTCACCCCTCATTGGAGGGGTGAGTCATGTATAAGAGGAGTATCAAGGCTTGAAACTTTTTGGATACATCAATTAAGAAGTTTTACGCCACATGGACTTAATGTGGAGTGGGACATCAATTTATTCATCAATCAATCTTAAATATATGTCCTCCCCTTCTTTAGACAACTTGGTCAATCAATCTCGAATATAGGTCCCCTCTTCTCTGCTCCACTTGGTCCCCTAATGTCATTTATAATATATGCGGTGAGAGTATGCCTCACTTGATTGAGGACTAATATAAGTCCTCTGTGTAGATAATATGGCCAACGTCGCTTACAACAGGCACAGGAGTAGTCTTATATCTACTATTTTGTTTAGAATTATTAGGTCCTGGTTTTACTTTTTCTCCCTTCTTCTAATTTTTAATTTTTAGTTTTAGTTTTTTCTAACACCAACTATTTTTTTCTTTTCTTTTTTTCTTTTTCTTTAACCATATTTGCTAATTGCTGATATGTGTGCGTTTTAGCATGTTTCATTGCTTAGTTATTGTTACATTAGCCTCATATGCCTTGTGATCGGATACAAATTTGGATAGGTATTATCAATTTCTACCTTATATATACATCTATGAATTAAGATGGTCATTTACAACACATATACTTTACCATAGCCCTTTTTTTATGACACTTGCGATTTAAATGCGATGCATACTGACTTCCTGATTCGATATCCCAGTTTAGATAATTAAAATATAATTCTTTAATTCTTATCTAATTTCTGATTTTATTTACTATTACGGCGGACTTTTGAGATTGCCGTATTTACTTTATCTTAATCACTTCTGGCCTCGATGATCCATCTGGAACGCACTGCGCTCCAACAGTCTTAGGGATGAGCTCCTATTTCCGATGATGTATACCCAATGATACGTCAGACGTGACCACGTGACGCGGGTCACGTGCACGTCAAACACGGTGACGATTTACATTGGGCGGGTAACTGGTGAGTTTACACTCCCACCCAGTGAGAGCGCACCAGGATAGGGCGTCCACACTGAGGCTTGGTTGGTAGAGGTGGATTTGCTTCTCGATTGGCTAAATGTAGAAACACGTGACTCCGATTGGAACGCACGCTAGGTACCCAGGAAGTCAGAGCGCACGATGCTGTAACAGCTGTCTATGGGTCATTAATTTTAGTACATGTATAAAAGCGTGGTGGTGGCAGGATGGCATATACCCCAGCCGAAGTCTCTTCAGATGAAACGCGTCGGGTCTCCTTGCTGTACCCAGCCACCCACACCACGCTTGTTTTTTATTGTTGGAATCGATTCTACTACTTTTTTATACTTTTATGGATTGTCTGATGATCATGACTGATCAAATAAATGCCAATTGAATTTTTTGGATTTACACCATGTGGAGGCTCCTTGTTTTTTTCTTTATATATGGTTTACCAATGCTGACAAGGACGGTGATCGTTTAGACCATCCGGGCAGGCTGAGGAGGAAGTTCACCAATGCATGGTCCACTCTCATACTGTCACTCATCTTAAGACAATACAAGCCCATTTGACTCACCGCCAAGGGCCTGTGAGTCCACCTAAGTCGGTAAGAGTGCTTTATCCCTTATGTTGATTCGGGACATTGCTGAGGAGATATCAAAGTATCGTCCGCATTATATTGAATTTGCTTCATCTGCATGATGTATCATTGGGACTAGACAATTTTCATTCTTCATTCGGTGGCTACACCTCCCATTAGATTTGTGGACATTTCACTATCACCACTATGTTTGTTATTTGCATCTCATTACCACCAGAAATGTGGACATCTTAATTTATCACTTTGTTTGTCACAATATTTTTTCTCTTTTATTTTATATTTTTGAGTTCGTTTATGTTTTTCTCACCATTGATGAATGAGCGTTTTATATGCTATTAGTCTATACACTTAGAATTCATTTTGCTAATTTGTGTAGTTTTGAGACTGGATGTGGTTATTCTTTACTTAAATGTGGAATAGCTTCCTTTCTCCCAATTTTCTCACACAGAGGTTTGCACTTTAGCGCTACACTTTCTATATTTAACCAAAACAAGTACGCAATCTCCCAGATGGAAAGTTTTCACCTACGCCGACCTATTGTACACTCGACTCTGTGTTTCCTGGGCTTGCTGCATGTGCTCTCGAACCAGGGGCATTACTGAAGAAATTCTATCCTGCATGGCTGAGATATGCTCTATGACAGTCTGGTAGGGAGTAGTTTCAGTCTCCCAGGTTTCTTTAGCAAGATCCAGCAACCCTCGGGGATGACTCCGATTCAAACCTTTAAAGGGTGAAAACCCTGTGGAAGACTGGGGGACCTCTCTAATTGCAAACAACAGATATGGCAGTAGACAATCCCAGTCTCTTCCATCTTTAGCCACTGCCTTCTTTAGCATACTCTTGAGGGTTTTGTTAAACTGATCTACTAAACCATCTGTCTGAGGGTGGTAAACTGAAGTATTTAAATGCTTAATACTGAACAATTTGCACAATTTTTTTTATTACCTTTGACATGACGGGAGTCGGTTAGAACCTGCTTTGGGATCCCAGTACGGGTAAACATGTGAAACAATTTCTTTGGCGATAGTCTTGGAGGAAGTGTTTCTTAAGGGTACAGCCTCGCGATACCGAGTAGCAAAGTCCATGATCACTAGGGATGAGCCGAACACCCCCCTGTTCAGTTCGCACCAGAACATGCGAACAGGAAAAAAGTTCGTTTGAACACGCGAACACCGTTAAAGTCTATGGGACACGAACATGAATAATCAAAAGTGCTAATTTTAAAGGCTAATATGCAAGTTATTGTCATAAAAAGTGTTTGGGGACCTGGGTCCTGCCCCAGGGGACATGGATCAATGCAAAAATTTTTTTAAAAATGGCCATTTTTTCAGGAGCAGTGATTTTAATAATGCTTAAAGTCAAACAATAAAAGTGTAATATCCCTTTAAATTTCGTACCTGGGGGGTGTCTATAGTATGCCTGTAAAGGGGCGCATGTTTCCTGTGTTTAGAACAGTCTGACAGCAAAATGACATTTTGAAGGAAAAAAGCCATTTAAAACTACCCGCGGCTATTGCATTGCCGACAATACACATAGAAGTTCATTGATAAAAACGGCATGGGAATTCCCCAAAGGGGAACCCCGAACCAAAATTTAAAAAAAAATATGAAGTGGGAGTCCCCCTAAATTCCATACCAGGCCCTTCAGGTCTGGTGTGGATTTTAAGGGGAACCCCGCGCCAAAAAAAAAAAAAAACGGCGTGGGGTCTCCCCAAAAATCCATACCAGACCCTTATCCAAGCACGCAACCTGGCAGGCCGCAGGAAAAGAGGGGGGGACGAGAGTGCGCCCCCCCTCCTGAACCGTACCAGGCCACATGCCCTCAACATTGGGAGGGTGCTTTGGGGTAGCCCCCAAAACACCTTGTCCCCATGTTGATGAGGACAAGGGCCTCATCCCCACAACCCTGGCCGGTGGTTGTGGGGGTCTGCGGGTGGGGGGCTTATCGGAATCTGGAAGCCCACTTTAACAAGGGGACCCCCAAATCCCGCCCCCCCCCCCTGTGTGAAATGGTAAGGGGGTACAAAAGTACCCCTACCATTTCGCTGCAAAACTGTCAAAAATGTTAAAAATGACAAGAGACAGTTTTTGACAATTCCTTTATTTAAATACTTCTTCTTTCTTCTATCTTCCTTCATCTTCTGGTTCTTTTGGTTCTTCTGGCTCTCCTGGTTCTTCCTCCGGCGTTCTCGTCCAGCATCTCCTCCGCGGCATCTTCTATCTTCTTCTCCTCGGGCCGCTCCGCACCCATGGCATGGGGGGAGGCTCCCGCTCTTCTCTTCATCTTCTTCTCTTCTTCTCTTCTTCTCTTCTTCATTTTCTTCTCCGGGCCGCTCCTCCATGCCATTTTCTTCTCCGGGAGCCTCCCTCCATGCCAGCATGGGTGCAGAGCGGCCCGGAGAAGAAAATGAAGAAGAGAAGAAGAGAAGAAAAGAAGAAGAGAAGAAGAGAAGAAGATGAAGAAGATGAAGAGAAGAGCGGGAGCCTCCCCCCATGCCATGGGTGCGGAGCGGCCCGAGGAGAAGAAGATAGAAGATGCCGCGGAGGAGATGCTGGACGAGAACGCCGGAGGAAGAACCAGAAGAACCAGAAGAACCAGAAGATGAAGGAAGATAGAAGAAAGAAGAAGTATTTAAATAAAGGAATTGTCAAAAACTGTCTCTTGTCATTTTTAACATTTTTGACAGTTTTTTAGTGAAATGGTAGGGGTACTTTTGTACCCCCTTACCATTTCACACAGGGGGGAGGCCGGGATCTGGGGGTCCCCTTGTTAAAGGGGGCTTCCAGATTCCGATAAGCCCCCCGCCCGCAGACCCCCACAACCACTGGCCAGGGTTGTGAGGATGAGGCCCTTGTCCTCATCAACATGGGGACAAGGTGTTTTGGGGGGCTACCCCAAAGCACCCTCCCAATGTTGAGGGCATGTGGCCTGGTACGGTTCAGGAGGGGGGGCCGCACTTTCGTCCCCCCCTCTTTTCCTGCGGCCTGCCAGATTGCGTGCTCGGATAAGGGTCTGGTATGGATTTTTGGGGGGACCCCACGCCGGTTTTTTTTTTTTGGCGCGGGGTTCCCCTTAAAATCCATACCAGACCTGAAGGGTCTGGTATGGAATTTAGGGGGAACCCCACGTCATTTTTTTTTTAAATTTTTGGCCGGGGTTCCCCTTAATATCCATATCATACCTGAAGGCCCTGGTATGGAATTCAGGGGGACTCCTACGTCATTTTTTTTTTTTAATTTTGTTTCGGGGTTCCCCTTTGGGGAATTCCCATGCCGTTTTTATTAATGAACTTCTATGTGTATTGTCGGCAATGCAATAGCCGCGGTAGTTTTAAATGAGTTTTTTCCTTCAAAATGTCATTTTGCTGTCAGACTGTTCTAAACACAGGAAACATGTGCCCCTTTACAGGCATACTATAGACACCCCCCAGGTACGAAATTTAAAGGGATATTACACTTTTATTGTTTGACTTTAAGCATTATTAAAATCACTGCTCCTGAAAAAACGTCCGTTTTTAAAAAATTTTTTTGCATTGATCCATGTCCCCTGGGGCAGGACCCAGGTCCCCAAACACTTTTTATGACAATAACTTGCATATTAGCCTTTAAAATTAGCACTTTTGATTTCTCCCATAGACTTTTAAAGGGTGTTCCGCGGCATTCGAATTTGCCGCGAACACCCCAAATTGTTCGCTGTTCGGCAAACTTGCGAACAGCCAATGTTCGAGTCGAACATGAGTTCGACTCGAACTCGAAGCTCATCCCTAATGATCACTAGGATGTACTGATAGCCTCTGGCAGACTTAACTACTGGCCCTATCATATCCATGGCAATTCGGTCAAAAGGAATCTCAATCAAAGGCAAAGGCACCAGTGGACCATGGTAATGGGGCATAGGGGTTGCCTTTTGACAATAAGGGCATGACTCACAAATTTTATTACATCAGCATGTATCCCAAGCAAAAGAAATGCTGTACAACATGTTCTTTGGTCTTTTCATAGGCCAGATGACCACCCAGGGGATGTCTATGGGCCAGGTTCAGCACTGTCCTCCTATAAGGGCCAGGCACCATGAATTGTTCCACAACCTCACCCCGAATATTGTCAACCTGATACAACATGTCATGATTAACTGCCATAAGAGGAAGCACATTCTCCAGCTCTGGGGCTACCGGGTTCCATTGTTTACCTTAACATTTTTCCAGGCTTGTATAAGAGTAGGATCTTGTAACTGGGTCGTCCCAAAGTTGTCCCGAAAAACCTCTAGCTCCAGCCCACCGGGCAACTCCAGGGTCTCAGGGGTCACCTCCGGTTCACCCACACACACTGCTAGGGGAAAAGACACATTTTCATAAGGGGTCACCCCTACAACATTTTCATCAAACTTTTGTTCAAAGGGGTTGGGGAACAGTGGAAAGTCTCTCCCCAATATTACACTGTGCCAACTGAGCTGGTTTCAAAGGTCACCAGCGCTGTGGGGTATTTCTTATGGCCACCATGCACACATACCACTCCTACCTGATGCTGGGTCAGTTGTTCAGGGTCCACCAGCTGGGTATGGACCAGGGTTCCAGAGTCCAGGAGGGCACGCACACTTTTCCCCTTTATCTTTACAACAGAGCTCGGCATGTCCAGATCAGTGACCAGGCCCAGGCGGGAAAACAGGGACATTAATCGAACTACGCCACATTCCATAGGCTCCAAGTTCAAGGGACAGTTAGCAGCGATGTGACCCCATGCACTCCACCGCCAACACTGGGGATGCCCACGGGTTTCTCTGGGGCTTCCCAGACGGGGTCTTTCAACAGAAGGTGGTGCTCTGACCATTCCCGCCGGCCTTCCAGGACTTACACTTTTCAACTTTACCAACTGTGTTACTGGGGTTGACCAGACAGCCATGGGAGGGGATCTTTTGACCATCTAGGATCTTGCACCTGCAGACCCAGCAACCAGGTCCTCTGCCGTAAAGTAGCGTTCCACCAGCTAAACCAGAACATCCTTTGAATTTGGATCAGATTGCCTCACCCACCTATGAAAGTCAGGAGGTAGAGCTCTCGGGAACTGGTCCATTGCAACTCTTTTCACTATTTGGGGCCCTCTGAGTATCTCAGGCTGCAGCCACCATTGTAGAAGGTTGATCAGGTCATACATTTGGGAGCAGGAGGATGCATTTTCCATGAAACTCCAGCTGTGTACTCGCTGCACTCACTGCTGTGGTGACGCCCAGCTGCCACAAGATCTCAGCTTTTAGCTTGTCATAATCTCGGGCATCCTCAGCGGACAAGTCAAAGTATGCCTTTTGGAAGTCCCCTGCTAACAGTGGTGCCACAAGCGCAGCCCAGCAGTCTTTAGGCCAGGCCTGCCCCTCAGCAGTTCTCTGAAAACATACATAGGAAGGCTTCCACATCATCCTGGAATGTCATCTTTTGTAGAAGGTGACTTTCGGTGTCTGGCAGGGTGTCAGCAGGGGACCCTGTGGAGACATTTGCAACCTGGGCTGGCATCCACTGGAGTACTTCTGTTAAGGCCTGTCAGTCTTTCTGAGCTGCCTGATCCAAAAGAGTCACCATTTTATTGGTTTGGTGCTGCTGAGTAGCCAGAATGTTACTGGTTTCTTGTTGCTGTGCAGCCGTTTGCTGCTTCTGAGCAGCCAACATTCGATTAGTTTCTTGCTGTGCAGCATTACTTTGGACCAAGGCCCTTATCAAGTCCTCCATGCTGCAGATTCACAATTACTTTGCAGTACACTGTGCTTTTAATTGGTTTAGACACACACACACTGCTGTCCTTTTAACACCACTGACACAATGTTCATACAGCTTAATTCAACGCAGTCTTTTAACAACAGGTACACAGTGTAGCAAGCAAACTTGCCTTTTAGCGTGGATCAGTAAAGGGATTGCATGCATCAGTTTCCACCAACTGAGTTCTTAGAGAGGTGATCCAGTCATGTGCAAGGTTAAGGGCTTCCTGCCCATGTTTATTTGGTCAGCAAAACAGCAACAGACAAGGATTCCCATGCAGGGGTATAAAACATAGTCTCAAAGCAAAAGTCCATCAAACAAAATGTAAGCCTCATGGCTAAAAATAGACCTCATTGAGTCTGCTTCAGTCTTGCGGGCATGTTCCCTCACAGCCTGCTTCCTTCTCTATCAGCACCACCACTGATTCTACTCAGGTAAGTCTTTATACCCCAGGTGGGGGAAAGAGGTGTGGCCAGTTCTTAACCCCTTGCTGCCTACAGACCTTTCACTGTCACTCATTTATCTTAAGAACCTCAAGATCCTGCTTGGCAGATACATCCCATCTATCACTGACAGGGGCTGTCTGTCACTATATATAAGACTTTTTAAAAGAAACATTCAATGATTTAGTTGTAAAAAAAAAGCCAATGACTTTTTTTATTTTGCATGTTTTGTAAAAAATAGTGTACAATGTTTTTTGATTTTTTTTAAGGTTATATAACCTTATATAAAGTTAATACATTTTTAAATGTATATTTTATATCAGGTTTTTTCACATTTCTATAAAATTGTTTACAAATTACAGATTTACATTTGATACTCGTGACATGAGATCAATTGCTTTCTAAAGAAAAAGCACAGCAGGAGCGTTTTCGTTCTGATTGAAACTTTGGATGCAACCATCTGTACACAGCAGGGATTTTTGTCACCAGCACGCCATTCTTCCCATTTCATAGTTACTGTGATCTAAGAGAGGGACCTTTTGTGGCCCCCAAATATTGCTTTTTTGTTTTTTTTCAATTACATTGATGATGGAAATTTTAAAGCAATACAATTGAAAGAAAGTAGATCTGCTGACTTTTTTAAATGTTACTGGCATTTGGTAAAACCAATTAAAGTCTGTTTTAATCTCAATTACCACAAAATATATTTTTTTTAAATTGTATTTTATTGAGTTTTCAAAGTGTAACAAAAAATAAAGAACAAACAGTACAAAGGCCCCGGTTTGGAAACAGAGATAGCCATAAAAAGAAAAAGAAAACCTAGAGAAAAAGATTTATGCAGTACAGTTAAAAAAATATGGTTAGTCTTTAGAACGTAGGGATCCTAATGAAGAAGTTATTAAGTAGAAAAAATTAAGTGTAATTTATGATGGCCTTGAGCACTAATGCATTCAAATTTAGTGGGTTGACCTAAGGTTAAAGAAGGTGACAAAGTGTAGAGATAATGCTTTACTTGAAGATATAAATAAAAACAATGTTTTAGCATTTGTTTATTGGTTTGTAATTCCTTAAAGGGGTGATGTTTGGGAGAGACTGGATTAATGAGGTAGCGTAACTGAAAGATTGCTGCTCAAGCCAATGGAATCAATAGTTCATAGGATAAGCGATCTAGGATCACTGGTTTGTATGGAACATTAGTCACTGAGGGGCATGGTCAAGAGAGAGAGAGCACCTTACAAAGCATTTTTCCAAATTTACAATCTAAACAACATGGGAGCAGAGCATGAGTATTTCAGCTTAGTACATAAGCTAGAGGCATCTGACCAAATCAGCGAACAAGGACGTACAGGATAAATAAGCCCAGGTTCTATTTCTATCCATCAGTTAGGTGGGCATTGAATGAACCAAGAGGAAATAGAACATAATTGCATGGCATAAAACTATTTTATCAAATATGGTGATCCTAGTTTGCCTCTAGAAATCTGAGGTAAAAGAGTCAAACATGCTATGAGATTATGCCAAATAAAATTAATAAAGACTGATTAGAATGTAGCTGAGAAAGAGAGAGATTGGGACTGGGAGGGTCTCAAAGAGGTACAACAATTTAGGCAAATTTGACATGCTATGCTGTGTACACACGACTGGACTTTCGACGGACTGAATCACGTCAGACTTTTCGATGGACTTTCGACGGACTCAAGTCGAATCGGACTTCAGTTGAATCGGACTTGTCTACACACAATCACACCAAAATCAGACGGATTTGACCATGATGACGTACGACCAGACTAGAATAAGGAAGTTCATAGCCAGTAGCCAATAGCTGCCCTAGCATCAGTTTTCGTCCGTTGGACTAGCATACAGACGAACGTATTTTTCGACCTGACTCGAGTCCATCAGAAAGATTTGAAACATGTTTTAAATCTAAAGTCCGTCACATGTTCGACAGAAAAGGTCCGCTGTAGGTCCGATGAAGCCCACACACTGTCGAATTGTCTGATGGATTCGTTCCATCGGACAAGTTTGGTCGAAAAGTCCGGCCGTGTGTACACAGCATTAGACCAATTTATTCTTCATAGCAAGGAATATTGTAGGGGTCCCATTGTTTTAGCGATAAGAGGATTTCTCTAAATGAGTCTAGGTGCACCAGTGGTATGGATAAGTGAAATGTAGAGAGGTAAGTAGTGGGAAAGGGATATATAAGGACAACACTTCTGTCTTGGTAGTGTTAACTTTGTAAACAGATATAGAGCCAAAAATGGACAATACAGAGAAGTATGAGGGTCAGTTAGCGTTTTTCCACGTACAGACGATCGGAATTTCCAACAACAAATGTTCGATGTGAGCTCGTTGTCGGAAATTCTGACCGTGTGTAGGCTCCATCGGACATTTTTTGTCGGAGTTTCCGACAAACAAAATTTAAGAGCTGGTTCTCAAATTTTCCGACAACGAAATCCATTGTCATAAATTCCGAGCATGTGTAGACAATTCCGACGCACAAAATTCCACGCATGCTCTGAATCAAGTACGAGACGGAAGCACTCGGTCTGGTAAAACTAGCGTTCGTAATAGAGATAGGACATTCATCACGCTGCAAAGTTTTTAATCTTTTAATGCAGCGCATTCTCTTCTTCTTTATAATGCTAGAATAATGAAGTTGTTTTGCGGCTGACATTCACACAGGGTTCTGACAAACTGATTCCTTTATTATTTCACGTGATCTCATGAATAATCTTTTTTTTTTTTTTGCCAGATCTCCAGAATAATGTTGTTTTTTTTCTAGTGATCTACTTTTTTTTTAATGTTTTTTATCAAGATCTCCTGATTTTTTTGGTTTGTTTTGTTTTTGTATATTCATCCCCATAATATTTTTGTCCATTTTGTGTGTCAAGTTACCACAGCACCATTATTATTATCTTGTGTTTTTTAACCTCAAAGAGATTGGTTGGTGTCCCTTGTTAATTTAACATTGTCTTTTTGAAATTTACCTGCCTACTCACAAACAAACTGTCCTTTTTGAACTAAAACACAACTAAAAGCCAAATATTTGTGAAAACAAAATAGGCATTTATTAGGGGTCATAACAAAATAAAGAGGAAGGCAACACTGGATAAACTAGTGAAATTGGTGAAGCCTTTGTACCCCAGGGCAGACTTCAATTATTTGACAGGCAAAATTGGTAGCCTGAGGAGTCCATTTAATAGGGAGCACAATGTGGTCCAGGACTCCGAGAGATCGGGAGCAGCAGCAGATGACAAGTATGTCCTGAGGCTGTGGTCTTACAACAGCCTGCGTCTTTTGTCAGACGAGACTGAACCCGGACCATCACTCTCTTGTCTTCCTTCTATGCTTTCTTCCACGCTTGCTTCCAGGCTGTGACTCTGGTGTTAGAGTTGTGGCAGGAGGTGGAGGAGAAGGATGGTCCAACTCACACAGGTGGGTTTTGATTCTGAGTTTGTTACTCAACCCCTTATTTAAGGCCAGATAGATCACTTCCTCACAAAAGAGGCGTTGGCCCACCTCCATTTCCTGCATTTTACTGGCTACCATGCAGGCATAGGCCTCTTGAACATTGGGGGTGGTTCTGAGGGCAGCAGTAGCCTCCTGAATTAAAGAAAGCGCTGACTCCTGCACGTTCCTCCTCTTCCTGGTACTTTTTGTCTTTTTGTTGGAAGGCGGAGGGGAGGAACCTGGGATTCAGTCAGGCTACTGGGCCTGGCCCCCTCCTGGCTGACACTATCCACAGCCACCTCCTGGCTGCTACTTTCCACAGCCTTCTCCTAGCTAAGGCTTTCCTGTGTATGAAAATGGGACATATTTTTAGGTTATTGTTCGTCAATTAAACACAATTTTGAGAAAAATGTTAAACAATGCTATACCTGACTCAAGCTGGGCTCCTCCACATCTTCTTCCTGGGTGAAAGGCCCAAGTTGGACTTCTGAAGCCTCATCTGAGGTGTAAGGAAGAGTGGAAGGAAATGTGGAAGGAAGGTTTGAGAGTGATGGCCTGATTTCACTCTGGTCTGACAGAAATCGCAGTCTGTCGTAGTACCACAGCCTGGGGACATAAACGTCATCTGCTGCTGCTCCTAATCTCATGGAATACTGGACCTTCTTGTACTCCCTATTATATGTGCTCCTCAGGCCACAAATTTTGGCCTTCAAATAGTTGATGTTTGCCGTGGGGATCTGCAGCTTCCCCTATTCCAGCAACTGATCCAGCGCTGCCTGCCTCTTCCTTTTATTAGTATAAAATGGGTGTTTTACCTGCCACAGACAGTCCAGCTCTCTGTAAATATCCATGAATTGGGGGAGGAAGTCATGATCATTGAATCGATCCATTTTATCTGCAAGACACAATACAAGACAAACCCTAATCTCAAGCTAAACTCTCCTAATCTTCTCCCAGTATAGGCCACAATCTATAAGCAGTATAGACCACTGATGCCCCAAGTTCAAATTGTACCTTTGTTATCACGATCGGTGCTTACGCTACTCCTTCCTCCGCTCACAGATCGTATGAAACATGCGTGTTACACTTTGTATACACTGCGAATGCGTGAAACTCCTCCCGCCCCTGACCTTCTTACTAGTATATTCCCCGCCCCTTCTCTTTGGCGCAGTGGGAGAGCACATGGCGAAGAAAGAGCAATTGCATGCAGAGAAGAGCAGCAATGAGGAGGACGACGAAAGCTCAGAGCCACAAACGTCCCGATCCAGGAGATTTAAGGCCTCAAATATATCCTTTGTAGAGATGGTGGAGATGGTGGACATCTTGAAGAGGGCCGACTATGATGGGAAGCATGGACCTTACCCAAACCCAAATGTGAAAAAGGCCAAGATCATGAATAAAGTTGTGAAAAGTCTGCAGAAGAATTTTGGGGTATGGCGATCCAAGGATCAACTGAGGAAACGATGGTCAGACCTCAAATTGAGGGAGCAGGATCAGTACACAAGAATCAAGAGAGTGCTGCAAAAAAGTTTTTTGTCGTGTGTTCCTATTATTATTATTACATTCGTCCTGCTCCATGTGCTTTTCTTTAATCTACATTTTAAAATGGTGTTTAAAATGGCAAGTTTCAGGTTCGTGGTGTTATGGAAATTTGGTTGTACGCAGAGCACACAGCCAAATCTCCTGTTTCTCATAATAATAACAATTTTGTCTAATGATATAAATGCATCTCACCTTTTGATCGTATCCATCCTCTGGTGTGTGCCCCATCCATCCAACTAGACAAAACACATGTTTACGGTACTAGCTCCAACCTTCCTCTGCCAGCCAGCCACCCTGCTTCAGCTGTTTGAGTGAGCCACTTTATTAGCATATCAATAGGAAGTCCCAAAGCCCGAGGGTTGGGCTTCCAACAGCCGAACACCTCTTACAAAGCTTGTGACCTCACAAGAAATGAACACAGGATGTGAATGATCATATAAGGATTTAACAACAGAACACAAAACAACCACCAATTACTACAGGACACGATACAATATACAATAACTAAATGACAATGACTAAAGTTCCTCATGCATGGGATATTATCTGCAGGTGTATGTCATGGCACCCCAAACATGTTGATCAGGCATACCAGGGGTGACAAGAGCAAACCACCGCTAAACCGATAATGTCTTTGCAGAGCGAATGCATCCCCACCAGACGATCGTTCTGTGCATTGCACAGGGGCCCTTTGCTGGTGGACATGTCCTCTCTCCGCAAACACCTCTCTCCAAAAACCAGGAAGTTTTCCACTACCTAACAGGTCTCAACCAGTGTCAGTCTGCCCCAGTCAGCTCTTTAGAGCGGGCTGCGATTGAACAGACACTGGGAGACTCTTATGACAATACATTAATATAAAATTTTCCACAACAGTTGACAGTTGTCATATGATCCCATGTGTCCCTCGATGAATCCTGATCTTCTTCTTAGTCCATAAAAGTAAAACACAGCTTGACATGTAGACTTTGTTGGAGATGACGTGGTGAGCTGTAGTAGTCAGTCTGGGATCCTCGTGTCTTGTACGTGGGTAGGGCTTCGGGGCATCTCATCAGGGAGGATGTGGTCATCTGCTTAGGCTCTGGTCACGCATCCAATCAGGCAATAGGAGCACCTCATCATGGCATATAGAAGGAATAGAAACAAAAACAACATGAGTATATATACCCCTACTTCCTTCACTATGATCCGTTGCAAGATAAAAATTAAATCCCCAACGATTCCCAAACCCTTACGAGGATTCCAACCTTCACTAGCTATAGCTCTGGCTTTGCCTTGTAGGGATCTAAACCTTATCCATATGGGCCTGAACTTTGTCACTACTATCCCTGATCCAGATATAACAATCTTTACTTATGAATTCCCAGAAAACCCCTTGGACTGTGGGAACTTCCTTGTAGCTTCAACAATTACATGAAAACATCCCATCCTCATGGATGAGAAATTGTTCAAGCATTTCATAAGCTCAAGCCCCCACCGTGTACAAACAATTCCCTTCCAGCTGTCCCTGACATTATTACCTTCTCTTGCGCCATCAGATCCTCACGATCGGCCCCGACATAAGATGCTGGGACAAGTTTCACCAGCACACATGAACCTCTTGCCTTAGGGGAATTACCTTATAAGCTGTAGATCCACATTAATACCAAACTACAGTTGAGGCACACTTGTGGGCTACCTAGTTATCTCGGGGACAAAGCTGGCAAGAACCAGAGCTATTTTTAAAATTATAGTTAATTTTACCCTCTAGAAATGTTTTGTTAAGTTCTATTGACAGGTGTCTGTTTGGATTTTACTAGTCTGTCAAAACTCCTCACACCAATATAAACGTCACATATAGTTTGCACCGCCTTCATTGCTGGGGCACTAATACCCGACCATGTGTCCTGTTCTCTTTCTTAGCTAGTTGGGATGCTTTTCATCGTTACCCTTGCCAAAATGTATTAAACAAAAAATATAAATTAACGAAGATACTCCTCTACTCTTTGTGGTTGATCAGCTTCTTGCAGTGGCTGGCGTGGTCTCATCCCTCAAGCTTCTTTATAATGACCCAGTCACCTAGTTGGAAAGAATGTAAACTGGTTATTGTGTCAGGGTCCAGGATGGACTTGTGAACCCTGTGGTGGACCTTTTTAAGTTCATGTTACAGTGATTGCACTCACCCCATCAACTGAGAATGTAGGTGACAGCTAATGAGGAAAGTACAATTCTGGTTTTGGTTGACCTTCAAACAAACCTCATATGACAATAACCCAGACATCGGGACTGTGGTCATTGCATAACCTGTGCGTGGCTTACCATCCGGGGTGTAATACCTGGAACCAGTGACAAAAAGGTTCTTAGCATCTGGGATAGGAGCCTCTTTTACCAGACTGCTGCTTGCTGATTCAAATTCCATCAAAGAAAGACAGCCTTGGCACAAACTTGGTTAGAATTAGAGCGGTTAGTATTGTTGGTCTGAAAATCTGTCATTCTCATGATTCCCATCCCCCCTTTTCTTCCCTCATTACAAACTGGAGGAAGACATGCAGGGTTTAGAATGGCGCAGAATAAAACAGTGAAATAGCCTATGATACTTTTACCTTCTTATACACCTGTACACACATTTCCAGAAACTCTTTGGATCTGAAAAGATACTTATAAACAAAAGTTATTAACTCTATCCTTCAAAGAATGGTAAACAATACAACATTCATGTACATTGGTAAATTGTCACTGACATTCCACAAAACCGATAATAACTAAACCCTCTGTAAATCTTACTTTCATGTTTTCTTTTTTCTTTCTAAAATACAACAACCGCGACACGCAAGAGGGCTGTCGCGGTAGGTTCAAACATCTTGTTACCACATACAAACAATGAAACAAAGACAAACATTTAGATACAAATGTGGGGGAGATATTTCATAGTTCCCAAAAACGAAAATGAAAAATAAATAAATAAATAAATAAAAACGACCAGATGGAATACTGCCTTCACTCTTTTAGCGATAGAAAAATAATACAATTTGAAAGGCACGAGAGCATTTCAAAATCTTTTCATGGACCAGCCACACAAATTTCAAAAACAGGCCTGTGTATTTTTAATCACACAAACGTGTACTACGCATCCATCAACTCACTCAACATTACAGATTTCTGAAGCCGCAGTCACGCTACATCAACTCCAGAGGGATACCCAAAATAGTATCCTTGGACCACCTATGTCAATCTTTCTGGGGTTTAATGGCCTTTTTCCTCAGAACTAGACTCCATGCTCTTGTGCATCCGTTTGACTGTGGGAAGCCTCGCATTCCTTCCCTTGCACAGACTGCCATTGCCCATGGCGATTCGAATCGGCTTATCGTCTTATCCCTGCGTCCAGGGAAACCCCTGTACCAATTTTGGAGACCACCGCCCGGTGTCTTCTTACATGGTGGATTAACGGACTACAACCACTATTAGTCACTCAACTAGAAACACTAAAATGAGGCATCAACTCTATGGCTTGCTGTCCCAACACTTTTGGCACAGAACTACAGAGTACCACTCTTTTAACAACCAAACTATTAACTATGCCAAATGATTCGCCAACAACCACAGATCAACCCCCGAATTATGTCTCTACCCCTCACAGTGTATGCATACACAAGCGCATTGCGCTGTACGACCATACACTGCGTCGCCAGACGAATCTACACAGAGCACTTTTGCCTGCTTTTTTTACAAAACACTGCAGCTTCTCTCTGTACCTCGATATTACAACAATAACTTGGATGCCTCCTGTTTGCTCTCTACCCAAAACTGTATTACAGTATAAACCTTAATTTAAAAATAAAAATGATTTTGTCTTTCCAAACACAAGTCAAAAGACCCCAAGCCCCTCCCACCAACTTCCTGTTACACACCTGAGTAGGAAGAGGGAGGGGGAGGGGAAGCCTTGAATAGCTTCATATTTTGTCTATCGAGACATTAGAAAAATCTATGGCTAACATCAACAAATAAAAACATTTGTCCAGGAGTGGGTGGAATAAACCCCCATATTGCAAATGGGAGGGAATCCCCCTTTACTCACATATCCCCTGGGAAATCAAACCACAAGTTTTGAGACAGAAATACCACACAACAGTGTAACAAAAGCCAAAAAAACTCCTGAAAAAAGAATGGCTGAAGGAGGACCAAAGTCTTTTCCCTTCCACTGCAAACCACAAACAAAACTAGAAACATAAACTTCTTTAAAACAACTGGAATAAAAACTAAATGATTCTACTGGAACTGGAATTCAGTACAAAACCAGAGATACTTTGCTCGAGACTAAAATCAGCAGAAACAAAAAGGCAGTTGCAGCAATCGAAAATCGGTCCACGGAAAAATGGTGGATGAAACCTGGACTACAGAAAAATGGCCGACATTAACAAATGACAAGACAAACCAGAATTTCTTCCTACAAAAACTGACTATACAATTGAGACACCAATTTTAACACTTATCCCTATACAAACACTTTAGGCTATGTCAATTGGGGCCTATACTGAAATATAGGCATATTTAACTAAACAATATTGGGTGGCACAGTGGTGTAGTGATTAGCACCCCCCCGCCCAGCAGCAAAAAGGGCAACTGGCTTGAATTCCAACCATGACACCACCCGCCCAGTCTCTGCATGTCCTCCCTGCGCCTGTGTGGGTCTCCTCCGGGCACTCCAGTTTCATCCCACACTCCAAAGACATTCTGGCAGGCCGATTGGCCTTAGTCCAAAATTGGCCCTCATAAATGCAAACCGGGGACCCCGGACTGCGGGCTCCCCGAGGGCAGGGACCGACGTGAGCATGCGATGCACGTGTGGAGCCCTGCGCAAACCGATGGTGCTTTATGGGTACCTTTAAACAAATATGAGCATCTCAATGAGACACAATGCACAGGGACAGGGACAACCGCAGACACACACCCACACTCAGGAAGGACTGGTGTCTCCACCCAACCCCACCAACCATGCAATTATGTAATATATCCAAAATGCCAAAGTTACATAAAACATGAAATAAAACGTCTTAAACAATCCACAATATTTGACTCTAATGCCCCATACACACGGTCGGACATTGATCAGACATTCCGACAACAAAGTCCTAGGATTTTTTCCGACGGATGTTGGCTCAAACTTGTTTTGCGTACACTCGGTCGCACAAAGTTGTCGGAATTTCCGATCGCCAACCACGTGGTCACGTACACCACGTACGACGAGACTAGAAAAGGCCAGTTCAGAACCAAGCGCGCCACCCTTTGGGCTCCTTTTGCTAATCTCGTGTTAGTAAAAGTTTGGTAAAAGCCGATTCGCGCTTTTTCAGACTCGTGGCTTTCAGATCGTTTTCTGCGGTTCAGTTTGTGCTTCTGGGTTTGTATCTGCTTTCAGTGCATGCAGCGAGTATCATTGACTTGTCAGTGTGTTCTTGTTCATTCGTTACTGGTTTTCAGTCGCTCTTCACAGGCCTTGCTGTTCTTCAGTGCGTTCTGTTACTTTGTTCTGAGCAGCCAACCGTTTTCTAGCCATGTTGCATATACGTACTCCTCGTAGAGTTTGTGCTGTGCGGGGGCTTGGTGTTGGGGTCCTAACCTCGACACAAGTCCAGTCCATGAACAGGGTGGGGAGGAGTTCATGGACCAAGAATTGATTGCTTCAGCGTGACCAGTTCTCTCACATGCCTTTGCTCCTTGAGATCCGTGAGAATGATTTCAGGAACTTTCTCAGGATGACGGACCCTGTATTTCACCGTTTGTTGGCTTTGCTGACCCCCTATATCAGCAGGCAGGATACCTGCATGAGGCAAGCCATCACTCCGGAGTAGAGGCTCGTCGCTACCCTGCGGTACTTGGCGACAGGGAGAAGCCTGCAGGACTTGAAGTTCTCGACAGGCATCTCCCCCCAGGCTCTGGGGATCATTATCCCAGAGACCTGTTCTGCCATCATCCAGGTCCTGCAGAAGGAGTATATGAAGGTAAGATTTTTATCCTTTAATATCAAATTTTATTGTATTGAATGTTTGCTAATATATTGTATTTCTTTCCTCATTTCCTAATTACCATGATTGTAATATGCTGTGAATGTCCCCTTTGTCCTCATGCATGCTGGATTTTTATGTAATTATTTTTTTAGTCCTTCATACATATTTGCCTTCACTAACCTCCCCAGCATGCTCTCCTGGCCCTATATTCACCTCATGTAGTCACTTAACAATGTATTGATCAGCTCGATAGTAGTGCTTTACCCCAAACACCCCCTAAATGTTTAGACATCTGATTTGTGCTTTAAATTCAGGCAAAGTGTCAGAGGCTTTTTTTTGTAGTGTCCCCAAATCATTTTTATTAGCCCTCCCTACCCCCAACTGCTAAGTCAGTTGATACCAATTCTCTATCTATCCTCAATCATCTATCTGCTGACTTTGCCAAACCCATACACACTATACCCATATCTTTTGTGGTCAGATTTATTGATGAATTCCCCAAAGCATGTAGTGCAAGGGCCTGCCAGTATACTTTCAAATGGTACTGTTTAAAGTTTTTGTATCCTATTATTATCTTGATAGGTAATAGCAGAATGTCCAAATGTGCTCAAATGTGTACAATGTGTATTTATATCTTTGTATTATGACACTTCCTACCTGTCCAGTGGGCTGCCAATAACTAATGTAACTAAGAAGGGGCTGTTCCAAGTAATACCCTGTATTTAGGCATTCATCTCTCAATGAAGTGGAGAGGGTTACCTGTCCAAGATTTCCCCCCCCTATAATGTTAGAAATGGCCCATGAGAGGGGGGAGGGGGAATATGATAGGTATACCTTATACTTTGGTGTTGTAAAATTCCCCTTAATAAATGTTATCTGGATGTTGGCCAAGAATGTTTGTGTCTAATCTGCTTTCCATGTTTATGTGCAAAAATACTAAGTTTTTTTTTTGTTTTCCTCAACAGTTTCCTTCTACGCCACAGAAATGGCAGACTGTGGCCTCCCACTTTGCCCAACGGTGGGACTTTCCTAACTGCGGAGTGGCAATTGATGGGAAACACGTCCACATCGTCCCACCACCCAACTCGGGGTCATACTATTATAATTACAAGGGGTTCAATAGTATTGTGATGTTGGCGGTGGTGTCGGCTAATTACAACTTCCTGTATGTGGACGTGGGGAAGAATGGCCGGATGTCCGATGGTGGAGTCATCGCCCAGATGGAGTTTTACAGGCGTCTCCAGAATGGCAGCTTGGACTTGCCACCTCCAGAAGACAATGTGGAAGGACTCCCATTTGTCTTCGTTGCGGATGAAGCATTTGCGCTGGGGGACCATCTTATGCGGCCCGATGAGGACCCTCACCCCGGAACAGAGGGTTTTTAATTACCGGCTGGCCAGAGCCAGAAGAGTGGTGGAGAACACATTTGGAATCCTGGCCAGCCGGTTCCGCCTATTTCTGACACCCATCCATATGGCGGAGTATAAACTTAATCATATAATCCTGGCGTGCTGTGTTCTACTTAACTTTTTACGCCAACATTCTGCCAACTATGCTGGCTCAGTTGGGCCTGAGGCCGGAATGATCAATGAAACAACCCTGACGGCGCTTGAAAGTGGCCGTCCTGGCTTGCCCTCCCTGAGTGCCCGTGATGTCCGGTTAAGATACCTTGAGTTCTTTGTGGGTAGGGGGGCCATCAATATGCCAGCAAATTTGTGAAGCCTTTATCAAATAAAACCCCCAAAAAAAGCAAATCTTTGTTGACATTTACTGCTTGTGTTTGTTTTAGCTGACCCTGACAGAAATGTGGGGAGTCCTGAAAAAGGCGTGATTGTGTAACCTTACAAAGCACTGTTGGGTGTTATTTACTAAAGGCAAAGACACTTTGCACTACAAGTGCACTTGAAACTGCACTGAAACTGCTCTTGTAGTGCAAAGAGGATTTGCCCTTAGGAAATAACCCCCATTTTCACATAAAGCAGCAATTACATCACCACAAAAGTGTTGTAGCGTTGAGACAATAATCCACACATTCTTGTTTGTGCAGTTATTAAAATGATTGTTAATCACATGTGCATTTAGAAAAGGTTTTTAAAGCAAACCAACATGTTTGTTGTATAACAATTTTTGGGGTAGAATTATAAAAAAGATAAATGTCCATTTAAGGTAAAACAGGCATGTGTAAAACCAACAAGAAAGACACAAATCCAGAACTTACAAAGTTCACATTTGGTAGAACTTGAAGGCAATATCAGACATGAGTGTTTAGGAACTGTGTTTGATATTGCGTTCAGATGGGGGGAAATCACCCCTGGAAAAGCCAAATTTGGAAGATGCACACAAATTTCCGAATGTCAATATGTGCTAGCTGCCATCACGGGGGATCAAGGGACGTGTTTTGGGGGAGAAACCCCTTCCTCTCACCTACTTTATTATTGAGGAAGGGGTTGCACCCCCCAAAATGAGTCCATTGATCTCCTGTGATGGCAGATAGCACATGTTGACACACTGTGTGCATCCTCCAAATTTGGCTTTTCTAAAAATCGCTAAAACATTTTTAACATTGTAGCACACAAAAAAACAAAGGGATTTGTAGGGGTTTTAAACTCGCCCCAAAACATCAATGATGTTTTTATTTTTTTTAATAACATCATTGATGTTTTTCTTGAGGTTTTCCAATTGTAAATTACAGCCCATGATCTCCCCGATCAGAATCTGGGCACTTTCTGATGTGAAACGATCGGGATCCACAACATCACGATCACCTAAAAAGAGAGAAACAAAAAAATAAACAGGTATCAAAAATATGCCGGCATCCATCTCTTACCTGAGCCTATGGTTGCAGACACTCACCTGTTGTGGTGACTATTTCCACCACATCTTCCTCCTCCTGCTCTTCTTGTGTTGGGTGGATTTCCCCTTCTTCCAGAGGTGGGGGGTCTGTGGATGTGTCCTCAGAGTCTTTTCTCCCCTATGTAAAACAAAAATGGTATACTTAGCACACAGATATTTGATGGCAGAACTATAAATAGGAAACATTGCTTGGAAGTGGGGTACAATTGTCTATTTTGGCAGTGTTCCAAAATGTAGCATTTTCAGTGTCCTTTGTCAAGCTTCAATACTTTACCTGTTTTGTACAAGCTTCACAGATGGAGTCACCCCTATAGTATACACTGGAGCACCTGTGTGGGACCCCTAATAAAAAGGGTGTTCTGGGGTCCCACACTAGTGCTCCAGCGTCCAGATGTGAAAACTGCTGCTGAGTGTCCTCTCCTTACATAGAATCTAGTTTGCATTTCATTCTAGTAACAAAGCCATCTACACAACCAAATTAGTTTCATACAAGTAGGGCCTAAAAAATATGGCCAAATGCATATGGCCAAAATAATGGTGTTTTATAGGCCGAAAGAAAAATGTTTGATACGAACGAATAATGTGCCCATGAACATGAAAGTTGCCATTTAAAAATGTACACTTGTAAGAAAAGCACATGGAGCAGCACAAACGTAATAAACATAAAGAATAGGAACACAGGACAACTACTTACTTTTTTGCAGCACTCTCCGGATCTTTCTGTACTGCTCATGTTCTCGTAATTTCAGGTCCGACCACCGCTTCCTGAGCTGATCTTTCGATCGTCGTACCCCGAAATGCCGGTGCAGACTCTTGACCACTTTCGCCATGATCTTGGCCTTTCTGACATTGTGGTTGGGGTAAGGTCCATACTTCCCGTCATAGTCGGCCTTCTTCAGGATGTTGATCATCTCCAACATCTCCCCAAAGGACATATTTGAGGCCTTAAATCGTCTCCTTCTGGATTGGGACGTTTCCGGCTCCGGGCTTTCCTCCTCCTCTTCCTCGTTGCTATAATTAGCACACACCTGCTGTGTATCCGCCATGTGCTCTTCCTCCACTGCGCCGAATGAAAAGGGGCAGGGAATAGACTAGAAAGAACGTCAGGGGTGGGCTGAGTTACATGCATGCGCAGTGTGTATAAAGCGTAACACGCATGCGTATTACGTACGATCTGTGAGCGGAGGAAGGAGCATCAGAGGCGCCGATCATGATAACGAAGGTAAAATCTAAACTTGGGCCTATACAGCTTCAAAATTGAAGCCTATATTGTAACAAGATTAGGAGAGTTTGGCCTGACCTTAGGGTTTGTCTTGTGTTGTGTCTTGCAGAGAAAATGGATGGCTTCAACGACCACAATTTCCTCCCCCTGTTCATAGACAAATACAGGGAGCTGCCCTGTCTGTGGCAGGTGAGACACCCTCATTATAAATCACAAACAAAAGAGGCAGGCAGCGCTGGAGAAACTGCTGGAGTTGGTGACGCCGGTGGTCCCCACAGCAACCATCCCCTATTTAAAAGCCAAAATTGGTGGCCTGAGGAGCACTTATCTTAGGGAGCGCAAGAAGGTCACGGATTCCCAGAGGTCCGGAGCTGCAGCAGATGACGTTTATGTCCCCAGGGTGTGGTACTATGAGAGACTGCGATTTCTGTCAGACCACACTGAAGTCAGGGAATCCCTCTCCACTCTTCCTTCCACTCTTCCTTCCATCCCAGCTGAGGCTTCCGATGTCCAACCTGGGCCTTCCAGCCAGGAAGAAGTGGAGGAGCCCAGCTGAGTCAGGTATAGCATTCTTCTACAGATTTCTGGTCGATAAATAAATGATGTTTACTAGATGTTATTATTGATCACTAATTGCTGATTGAAAAAAGTGTTTTTCATATCAATAGACAGTAGTGGGCACCCAAAATTGGGACAAGAATGAAAAATGCTGGGCTCAGAATGATAGTCTGTTATATATTCGTTAACATTTAATTTGCAACAGTCAGGAGGTGACAATTGTGTGTGAATGATGACTAAAAAACTAAAACAATGTCCCTTTTTCATACACAGGAAGACCTCAGCCAGGAGGAGGCTGTGGAATGTGGTAGCCAGGAGGAGGCGGGGATTAGTGGCAGCCAGGAGGAGGCAGGGCTAAGTGTCAGCCAGTAGAAGCCTGGGACAAGTCGCAGCCTGACAGAATCGCAGGTTCCTCCCCTCCGCCTTCCATACAAAAGAGCGAGGAAGGTGACTCACATGCAGGATTCAGCACTCAGGCTTATTCAGGAGGCTTCTGCGTCCCTCAGAGCCTTACCCACTCCTGAAGAGGCCTTTGCCTGCATGGCTGCCACAAAACTGCAGGGCATGCAGGAGGGTCAACACAAGCTATGTGAGGACCTGCTTTATAAAGTCCTAAGTAAGGGGGTGAGTGGGGAGCTAACACCCAAGACCGACGTGATTGAGTTGGACCATCCTCCTCCTCCTCCTGCCACAACTCCACCACCACAGCCACAGCGTGGAAGGAAGCGTGGAAAGAAGACAAGAGAGTGATGACCCTGGGTTCAGTCTGGTCTGACAAAAGATGCAAACTCTCGTATGACCACAGCCTGGGGACACAGATGTCATCTGCTGCTTTCCGGATCTCTGGGACTTCTGGACCAGACTGCACTCCCTTAGATAAGGACTCCTCAGGCCACCAATTTTGCTTGAAAATAGTTGATGTCTGCCCTGGGGGGTCAAAGGCTTCACCCACTTCTGATGTTTCTCTAGCGTTGCCTCCCTCTTTGTTTAGTTGTGAGCCCTTAATAAAGGATTTTTTGGGGAAAGTTATACTCTCCTATGTGTGTTTTCATCCAAAAAGGACAGTTTGTTGGTGACGATTCAGGTACATTTCTAAAGTACAATGTGAAATTAACAACAGACAACAACACCAAAAAATCTCCTACAGATTAAATAATACAAGATATCAATGGTGTTGTGGTAACTTGACACACAAAACACACACAAAAATATTCAATAAGATCAGCCTTGAAAAAAAAGACAAACCAAAAAAACAATAATCTGCCTTAAAAACAAAACAAAAAATACCAACACAAAAAAAATGTTGTCAGATGTGACAAATCTAAATATATTAAGGGAATCCCGCGAAATAATAAAGAAAGAAGTTTGTGAGAAGTCTGTATGAATATGAGCAGCAAAACTACTTCATTCTGCTCACATTATAAAGAAGAAGAGAGTGCGCTGTATTAAACCATTTTTAACATTGCAGCGTGACGAAAGTGTTGTATCCATTGCGAACGCTAACTTTACCAGACCGAGCTGTTCCGTCTCAGAATTTCTTCTGAGCATGTGTGGCACTTTGTGCATCGGAACAGGCTACACACGGTCGGAATTGACGCGATCGGATTTTGTTGTCGGAAAATTTTATAGCCTGCTCTCAAACTTTGTGTGTCGGAAAATCCGATGGAAAATGTCCGATGGAGCCCACACACGGTCGGAATGTCCGACAACACGTTCCGATCGGACAATTTCCATTGGAAAATCCGACCGTGTGTACGGGGCATAAGAATTAGAATGTCAACAGAAACTCACCCCATGCTATTACCTAGAAACCTGAAACCCCCCACAGTTCTTCAAAATGGCCGCCGATGCACATGGTGACCACAACAAAGGCCAAACCCCAACAAAATGGAGCATTTTCCCGCCAGAACTGACCAAGATGGATAAACATTTCAAAGTTCACACACAAAGGAATAGAAAATGGCCGACCGTAGTCACATGGCAGACAACAAAAGAACAAAAGGAAACAGCAGACAAAAACCATTTTCCTGCCAAAACCAAAAAATTCTCCCCAAAAAATTACACATTTGAGATACTAAATGGACACTTAGACAAACATTTAAAAGTGTTAAAGTTACGAAAAAGCACAACTTAGGAACACATGGTAGAGGAAATAGATGGTAGATGACCACAGCAAGATGGCAGATGACAAAAAGAACACATTAAAAAACACAAGCACACGGCTGCCACATACCCTCTTCTCAAACTCAGTTCACATCAGCTTTCACAGGAACAAGACATTGAGAAATACAGACAATGAATGCTTCCCTGTTCTTTTCATTCTCAAAACAAAACCTTTCTATTGTCAACAGGGAGTAGCCAACTTTCACCATTGCTTGCCCCCCCTCACTAAACTCATGGCATCTTTACAAACAGATTCAGCTACTTACAAAACTACTCAGCCACACACACATTGCAAGCTGCAAATAATCCCAATTCATACATTTCTATTTCTTATATACTTATTACACAACATACAGTTTCCTTGCACAAACATTCGAGATACAAATCACACACCCACACACACAGGCACACACCAGACATACGATCAAACTTCCAGCATTATTTCAAAAGACGAAAAATTAGCTCTTTTGCAGAGCAGAGGCACCTCAACACATCGGAAATAAATGTCCTAGACTGGGATCCATTCGCCCCCCTTTTCTTGCCGATGTGGAGGGGGGTTCTGTCTGCTCCATAAAGTACCTGGCCCGCCATTTTGTTATGGAAATTTGGTTGTACGCAGAGCACACAGCCAAATCTCCTGTTTCTCATAATAATAACAATTTTGTCTAATGATATAAATGCATCTCACCTTTTGATCGTATCCATCCTCTGGTGTGTGCCCCATCCATCCAACTAGACAAAACACATGTTTACGGTACTAGCTCCAACCTTCCTCTGCCAGCCAGCCACCCTGCTTAAGCTGTCTAAGTGAGCCACTTTATTAGCATATCAATAGGAAGTCCCAAAGCTCGAGGTTTGAGTTTCCAACAGCCAAACACCTCTTACAAAGCTTGTGACCTCACAAGAAATGAACACAGGATGTGAATGACCATATAAGGATTTAACAACAGAACACAAAACAACCACCAATTACTACAGGACATGATACAATATACAATAACTAAATGACGATGACTAAAGTTCCTCGTGCATGGGATATTATCTGCAGGTGTATGTCATGGCACCCCAAACATGTTGATCAGGCATACCAGGGGTGACAAGAGCAAACCACCGCTAAACCGATAATGTCTTTGCAGAGCGAACGCATCCCCACCAGATGATCGCTCTGTGCATTGCACAGGGGCCCTTTACTGGCGGACATGTCCTCTCTCCTCAAACACCTCTCTCCAAACACCAGGAAGTTTTTCACTACCTAACAGGTCTCAACCAGCGTCAGTCTGCCCCAGTCATCTCTTTAGAGTGGGCTGCGATTGAACAGACACTGGGAGACTCTTATGACAATACATTAATATAAAATTTTCCACAACAGTGGACACAGTAATCGTTCATAGTAAATATCGTTTGTTCACCAACTAATACAATATTTTTGGCAGATGCAGGTTAACTACATTTGTTCATGTCTATTTGTATTAAAAGAAGTTTATTACATTGTTGTCTAGATGGGTTTGTAACTAGAATGAAATGCAAACTTGATTCAGTGTAAGGAGAGGACTCTCAGCAGCTGTTTACACATCTGGACGTGGGAGCACTAGTGTGGGACACCAGAACAAACTTTTTAGAGTGTCCCACACAGGTGCTCCAGTGGATACTAGGGGTCTCTACATGTGTGAAACTTGCACAAAACAGGTAATTATTTCAGCTTTAGAAAGGCAAAAAAATCTGGCTTTCAGCTTGGAACTGAAACAGACAATTGTACGTCACTTCCAAGCAATGTTTCATATTCCTATTTCTGGCCTCAAATATCTGTATGCTAAGTATACCTATTTTTTAATTCACATAGCGGAGAAAAGACTCGAGACGTCTGAGGTCATCAGGGACCCCCAACCTCCCAAAGAAGGGGAACTCACAACACCACAATCTGAGGATGTGGAGGAAAGAGAGGTTTATGAAGTGGGCAAAATAGTGACCACAACATGTGAGTGTCTGAGACCACAGCTTCAGGTAATAGATGTATGCCTGCATATTTATAATACATGGTGTGTGTTTTTTTAGTTTAGGTGATGTGGATGTTGTAGAAGAAGAATTTCTTTTTTTTTTTTTTTTTTTTTTAAATATAATTTTATTGATTTTACACATGTGTTACAGAAATAAAAGCATGAAAATAAATGTCACGTATTAGCCCATAGCCAAGTAAAACAATACATCATATTGCATGACATTATAAGTACTATAACTTAGTATGAACAACAAAACAAAGGAGCTACATTCAGAAATTTTGTAGGTGATATCTTACGTGGTGGGGGAATAAGCCTTGAGTTATGGTAAAATATATCTGTAAGGTTCCCTTGTCGTTAAACTGCATTACCAATGTGGTACAAGAAATGAAAAGAAAAAAAAAAAAAAAAAAAGGGGAATAAACCATAGTACGCTATCATCCCAAACTCTATAGGTATTAATGTGTTTACGTCTACATCAAAGGCAAGGTGTGTATTATATCAGTACAATGCAATTATATCTACCTCCAAGTCAGGGTGTGACTTAGGTCGATAAAATTGGAATTTAAGGTAGCGATTTAAATGAAAATCGTTGTTAAAGCGTATTGTTATGTTTTCCGATAATTCATATCACCAATTCCTCCGTTCTCTTCTCCTTATCATCCCGTCTACAACCTACTCTGTTCCCCTGCTTTCTTTCCTAAAGTCTTTCCTTGTCCTTAACCGACCTTGGTTGCTCAGTTCCACCTCTGGGCAGCCCTATTGGGAGCAATCTGTGCCCATTGTGGGACAAATGAGGACAGAGGAAACAAAAGCATGTCGGGTCTGCCTAGTTAGTTAGAAGAATTTCATTTCACAAGTGCAAGTGCACACGTCCTCATCGGGGAGATCATGGTGTGCAATCGTGATTTACAGAAGATCATGGAAGATACCAATGATATGGAAAAAAGACTTGAAAACATCATTGATGTTTTAGGCAGAATCTAAAACACCCCAAAATTATTCAAGTTTGTTTATATTTTTTTGATTTTCACAAATTTTAAAAGTTTTTTAGAAAGCCAAATTTTGAAGATGCACACAGTGTGTCAACAGGTGCTATCTGCCATCACGGGATATCAAGGTACGCGTTTTGTGGGTGAAACCCCCTCCTCGCAACTAAAGTAGATGAGAGGAAGAGGTTGCACCCCCGAAACTCGTCCTTTGATCCCCCATGATGGGAGCTAGCACATGCTGACATTAGGCATGGGATCAGGAGGGAAATCCACATTTTGACTTCCAATTTGTGTGCATCTTCAAAATGTGGCTTTCACGGGGTGACATCACCCCATTTGATGAAGGCAATATCAACACAGTTTGGACTTACTAATGTATGATATTGCCTTCACTTTGTCAAAGTTGAACTTTGTAAGTTCCTGAGTTGTGTATGTTTATGGTTTTAAACATGCCTGTTTAACCCAAAAAAAGCTATTTGTACTGTCAAACGTAAAAATGTTATACAATTAATTAATATCTAAAATCGTCCTCGATTTACGATTTTAGATATTAATACCATGCCTCTTTGGCTTTTATGTAATGTACCATTTTCCCCATTATTGTCCTGGATATATTGCAGGGGTTCCCCAGTTATTAGAACTGGGACCCATATACAAAGAGCATAATTTTGGTAATATTTTTTAATTTATAAATCAGTTACCCAAGGCCACTATATACACTTCCTTTAACCTCAAGTCACTTTATCCATATACATTTTTTCTATTTAATTTAATGGCTTATTTACACACTGGTAACCACTTAATTTTAAACATTTTCTATCTATATGTTTGTTTTTATTCTTTTCATTTATTTTAATATTTGTATTTAATGGAATAAATAGGTTTTTGATTTTATTATTATTTTTTATTTATTTTTTTCTATTTTTATTTATTTTTATATTTTTCAATTATTTCATTGTTCCCATTTTTTTCATATATATTCCATCTCTCTTGGGATTATTAATATATTAATATATACATTGCTCGTTATGAAGTTTTTTATAGGCAGTTATTGCAACAGATATTAGGATATTAATTGTTGTTATTTATTAGCTGGATTGCAAGGAGTTTGTCATTGCTGCTAATGCATAAAACAACGCCGTTTTATACCACTAGAGGGCCGTTAAAGGCATTTAATATGTATCTGGGATGTCCTCTCCCGTTTACCCATTTGGCTTATGTTCAATTATACCTAGCAACAGAGATGCTAATTTACACTGCCGATCTGTGATTGTAACATCCGGGAGGTGATTGGCCGCAGCGATGACTACACCTGAATAAAAGACGTTGGGAGTGCCAAGATGTCTACGCCTCCGATGACGTCCGTATGACAAAACACGTAAGGCAGGACTATCTTGGCACGCACAACGTCACTTCCACATACCGTGGTTCCGGATACTAGGCCGGTGGAACGCAAGCGGTAGTTTTTTTCAGCAGCGCTGCATCCCCGGACCGTGTGAGCCTGCGAGCTCCCTCTCTGTCATTCCTATATCAATTTTTATTCGGTTTACATTTGTTCAAATGGATTCAGTCATGGGACTGTAATATATAAATAAAATATTTATTAGAAACATAGTTACGCTATGAAGGAATCTTTTTTATTTTTTACCTAAATATATAAAAGTGGATGCCTGGCTGGGATCTGTGCTACAGCAAAGGGCAGTGAGTCCTCCCTCCCTTCTCAACAAGTGGTTCTCCTGGATTGGGCTGAGTGGAAGAGTACTGGCACCAGGGAGATCGGGGCGATTAAAGGCTGAGGATTAACGCTCATACCCCTCCAGGGGCAGGGAGCTCTGGTGAGTGCAATCACATTGGGGGAAATTACCAAAAATTATTGCATGGATCTCCATTGTTAAAGAATAATCGTCTGGGAAAAACGCTACACAATTTATTACACTGCAATTGTATCACTATTTTGAACTTTTTGCACTATACAGCAGTTGGGACTAGATATATTAATTTTTGGAATATTGTCTGTTTTTTTTAATATTTTTTAATTTTTGTGATGAATTAATCTTTTCATATACACATCTCTATATATCAGATTTTAATAATGCTTAAAGTGAAACAATAAAAGTGTAATATTCCTTTAAATTTTGTACCTGGGGGGTGTCTATAATATGCCTGTAAAGGGGTGCATGTTTCCCGTGTTTAGAACAGTCCGACAGCAAAGTGACATTTCTAAAGGAAAAAAGTAATGTAAAACTATTATTGCTAGCGCCGGCTATAATGAATTGTCGGTCCGGCAATACACATAAGTTCATTGATAAAAACGGCATGGAATTTCCACACAGGGGAACCCCACGAACCAAAATTTAAAAAAAAATGCATGGTGGTCCCCCTAAATTCCATACCAGGCCCTTCAGGTCTGGTATGGATATTAAGGGGAACCCTGCACCAAAATAAAAAAAATGACGTGGGGTCCCCCCAAAAATCCATACCAGACCATTATCCAAGCATGCAACCTGGCAGGCCGCAGGAAAAGAGCGGGGACAAGAGAGTGGCCCCCCTCCTGAACTGTATCAGGCCACATGCCCTCAACATTGGGAGGGTGCTTTTGGGTAGCCCCCAAAGCACTGTGTCCCCATGCTGATGGGGAGAAGGGCCTCATAGCCACAACCCTTGCCTGGTGGTTGTGGGGGTCTGCGGGCAGGGGGCTTATCAGAATCTGGAACCCCCCTTTAACAAGGGGACCCTCAGATCCCGCCCCCCGTGTGAATTGGTAATTGGCAAAAAAGTGTCAAAAAGGTTAAAAAACACAAGAGACGGTTTTTGACAAGTCCTTTATTAATATCTTCTTCTTTCATCTTCTTTCTTCTGGTCTTCCTTCGGTGTTCTTCTTCTTCTTCTCCATCTTCTTCTTCTCCATCTTCTTCTTCCTCTGCTCTTCTCGTCCCGCATCTTCCTCTGGCTTCTGCTCCGCTCTGTACGCATGATCCACCTCAGTCGGAGTCTTCTGCCGTGTGATGCTTCGGTTCTTCTGACACTTCTTAAATAATGGAGGGCAGGGCCACCCAGTGACCCTGCCCTCCTCTGATGCACGGGGACTTCCCTATGACTTTCCCCGTGTTGTCACAGGGGGGCGGTGTCACCCGGTTATGTAAATTAGGTCTACCATCCCTGTGGTATTGAAGGAGACTGTGGAGTCAAACAAGAAAAAAAATAGTACTTTTGCACATAACACTGCAAGCAGATTAGACAAACATTCTTGGCCAACATAAGTATAAAACATTTATTTTAATGAGTATTTAAAGACAAAAATCTAAGGTCCACTTATCATATTCCTCATCCCCTCTGATGGCCCATTAAAATTTTTTAGGGGGGGTAGATGTTTTGGACAGGTAACCCTCTCCACTTCATTGAGAGCTGAATGCATAAATAATGTGTGTTACTTTGGTGAGCCCTTCCTTACTTTCACTATTGGCAGCCCACTTGACAGGTAAGAAGTGCCATAATATAAAAATATGAATACACACTGTACAAATTGAAGCACAATTTTACATTCTGCAATTACCTATCAAGATAATAGGAGAACAAAACTTTAAACAGTACCATTTGAAAGTATTCAGGCAGGACCTTTCACTACATGCTTTGGTGAATTCATCCATAAATATGACCACAAAAGAGGTAGGTATAGTGTGTATGGGTTTTGGCAAAAGTCAGCCGTATTGTTATCGGTTGAGTTAGCAGTTGGGGGAGGGAGGGTTCCAAATGATTTTGAGACCCCAAAAAAAACCTCTGGCACTCTGACAGAATTTAAAGCACACATCACAATTTTACACATTTTAGGGGTATTTAGGGTAAAGCGGTTGTGGGAAGGGAGGGTTCCAAATGAGTTTTGCCCCCCCCAAAAAAAGCCTCTTGTACTCTGCCTGAATTTAAGGACAAAAATAACATCTGTACACATTTTAGGGGGTGTTTAGGGTAAAGCACTACAATGGAGCTGACAAAATACATTGTCGACTGGTCAGAACGAACTAACAGAACGCACTGAAAATCAGAAAGAACCTGAGAAGAACGAGCTGAAAATCAGAAACAAGCAGACAAGAACGCACTGAAAATCAAATACATACTAGAAATAGCACACACTGAAAACCAGATGCGAACTGACTATATGCACTGAAAGCCAGATACGAACCCACAAGCACAAACTGGAGAGCAGTAACGATAGGAAAAGCACGAGGCTGAAAAAGTGCAAATCGTCTCTCAGCAAACTTCTACTAACACGAGATTAGCAGAAGGAGCCCAAAGAGTGGCGCACTGGCTATTGAACTTCCTTTTCTAGTCACGTCGTACGTGTTGTACTTTAGTGTGTTCTAGCCGATCGGAATTTCCGAAAACATTTGTGTGACCGTGTGTATGCAAGGCAAGTTTCAGCCAACATCTGTCGGAAATAAATCCACGGTTTGGTTGATGTAAATTCCGATCGTCTGTACACGGCATTTGTCTGCGAATAAAGATAGCTTGCATTCCTTGTGTCACACAGGTACCCCGTGGATGTCTATATTCAATTGTATGGCCTCAGCAAGGGGTTCTAAACACAGGATAAATAACAGAGGTGATAAGACACCCTATTCTAGTATAGATCCCATAGTGTGTTTAAATAAGGGCGTTTAAAACCAAAAGACATTACAGTTGAAAACTTTCAGTATATACAGTGCCTTGAAAAAGTATTCATACCCCTTGACATTGTCCACATTTTGTCATGTTAAAACCAAAAACATAAATGTATTTTATTTAGATTTTATGTGATAGACCAACACAAAGTGGCACATAATTGTGAAATGGAAGGAAAATGATAAATGGTTTTCAACATTTTTTACAAATAAATATCTGAAAAGTGTGGCGTGCATTTGTATTCAGCCCCATTTACTCTGATACCCCTAACTAAAATCTAGTGAAACCAATTGCCTTCAGAAGTCACCTAATTGGTAAATAGAGTCCACCTTTGTGTAATTTAATCTCAGTATAAATCCAGCTGTTCTGTGAAGCCCTCAGAGGTTTGTTAGAGAACCTTAGTGTATAAACAAAGGAGAAAAAAGTTTAACCCTGCGCTTGACTAACAAAACAGCAGCTCACACAACAAATAAGGACACCCTATTCTAGTATAGAAAAACAGGAAAACACCTGAACATATTCAAAAAATACAGGGGTTTGGTCACACTATATGGTCATATAGTGCTAAGCCCACTTACTGCAACAAAGTACCCCGTATATTTTGAATATGTTCAGGTGTTTTTAACTAGCCTTGCAGGAAATGTCATTCTTGAATTTGTGAGCTGTAATATGTTTTGTACTGTTTGTAGGTCTTATAGCAGCACCATCTTGAATTTAAACGCATTGTAGGGTGTGCCCCCCAAATATGTTTTTGTAAATTGTAATAGACCTTGACCACGTTTTTTGGGCTGGAGCACCCCTCCCCCTCCTCATTACCTCTTATTTAGTGGCCACCAGTGCATTGGATGTATCCCATTCCATTCTGCCACATAGAGGAGTTCAGCACCCATGGTTGAGACAAAGGATCTTCCATTCTATTACTAGTATAGGACCCAGTAATTCGGGGTACTTTGTCGCAGTAAGTGGGCTTAGCACTATATGACCATATAGTGTGACCAAACCCCCCTATTTTTTGAATATGTTCAGGTGTTTTTAACTAGCCTAGCAGGAAATGGCATTCTTGAATGTGTGTGCTGTAATATGTTTTGTATGGATATAGCACTTTCGTCACGCTGCAATGTTTTAAATTGTTTAATGCAGCGCACTCTCTTCTTCTTTTTAATGTTAGAAGAATGAAGTTGTTTTGCTGCTCATATTCACACAGACTTCTCACAAACTTCTTTCTTTATTATTTATCGCAATTTCATGAATATATTTTTTTTATGTCACATCTACCGAAAAAAAATTATTTTTTTGATGTTTTTACATTCATTTTTTTTTTTTTTAAATCCTGTTGTGTTATTTTTTTTTACTCCAGAATAGTTTTGGGTGTGTTTTGTGTGTCAAGTTACCACAACACCATTATTATCTTGTATTAATGACTCTCAAGGAGATTGCTTGGTGTTGGTGCCTCTTGTTAATTTCACATTGTATTTTCGAAATGTACCTGCCTCCTCACAAACAAACTGTCCTTTTTGAAGGAAAACACACATAGGCGAGTATAATAAAACAAAACAAAAATTTATTAAGGGGTCCTAACCAAAGAAAGAGGGAGGCAACACTGGAGAAACAGCAGAAATTGGCGAAGCCTTTGGCCCCCAGAGCACACATCAATTATTTTCAGGCAGAATTGGTGGCCTGAGGAGTCCTTATATAAGGGAATACAATCTGGGCCAGAAGTCCAAGAGATCATGAACATCAGTAGATGACATACATGTCCCCAGGCTGTCGTCATACAAGAGCCTGCATCTTTTGTCAGACCAGACTGAACCCAGGCCATCACTTTCTTGTCTTCCTTCCACTCTTCCTTCCATGCTGTGTCTGTGGTGGTGGAGTTGTGACAGGAGGAGGAGGAGGAGGATGCAACTCACTCAGGTGGGTATTGGGTGTGATTGCACCCCTCAACCTCTTATTTAATGTTTTATAAATGATTTGTTCACACATGAGGCATTGGCCCTCCTGTATGCCCTGCAGTTTTGTGGCAGCCATGGGGCAAAGGCCTCTTCACGAGTGGGGGTGGCTCTGAGGGACACAGAAGCCCCCTGAATCAGCCTGAGTGCAGAATCCTCCACGTCAGTCTGGTCTGACAGAAAACAAAGTCTCTCATAGTACCAGAGCCTGGGGACATAAATGTCCTCTGCTGCAGCTCCGGATCTCTGGGAATCCTGAACCTTCTTGCACTCCCTAAGATACAGTATGTGCTCCTCAGGCCACCAATTTTGGCTTTCAAATATAGGAGATGGTTGCCGTGGGGGCCACCAGCTTCACCAACTCCAGCAGTTTCTCCAGCGCTGCCTGCCTCTTTTGTTCATGATTATAATGCGGGTGTTTGACCTGCCACAGACAGCGCAGCTCCCTGTATTTGTCTATGAACAGGGGGAGGAAGTTGTGGTAATTGAAGCCATCCATTTTATCTGCAATACACAAGACAAACCCTAATGTCAGACTAAAGTCTCCTAATCTTGTCCCAATATAGGCCTCAATCTCTAAACAGTATAGGACCAAGTTTAAATGTTACCTTCGTTTTCACGATTGGCACTTCTTATACTCCTTCCTCCGCTCACAGATCGTACGTATGATGCACGCGTGTTACGCTTTATATACACTGCGCATGCGTGAAACTCAGCCTACCCCTGATGCATTTCAGTACATTTTTTCTGGCCTACTTCTCTTAAAATAAGTTTGTTGTCTAGATGGGTTGTAACTAGAATGAAATGCAAACTAGATTCTGTATAAGGAGAGGACACTCAGCAGCGGTTTACACATCTGGACGCTGGAGCACTAGTGTGGGACAAAAGAACACCCTTTTTATTAGGGGGCCCACACAGGTGCTCCAGTGTATACTATAGGGGTAACTCCATCTGTGAAGCTTGTACAAAACAGGTAAGTATTCAAGCTTGACAAAGGAAAAAAATATTACTTCATCTTGCAACTCTGCCAAAACAGACAATTGTACCCCACTTCCAAGCAATGTTTCATATTACTATTTCTGCCATCAAATATCTGTGTGCTAAGTATACCTATTTTTTTTTTACATAGGGGATAAAAGACTCGGAGGACACCACTCATCAGAGGAGACAACAGACCCCCCACCTCAGGAAGAAGTGGAAATCCCCCAAACCCAACCAGAGGAGGAGGAGGGAGACGTGGTGGAAATTGTCACCACAATAGGTGAGTCTGCGACCACAGGCTCAGGTAAGAGATGGATGCCAGCATATTTATAATACATGGTGTTTTTGTTTTTTATATATTTTTAGGTGATCGTGATGTTGTGGAAGAAGGTCATTTCACCAGTGAATGTGCCCAGATCCTCTTTGGGGAGATAATGAGGTGTAATAGGGACTTGGAAAACATCAAGCAAAACATCAATGATTTCAAAACAAAATGAAGAACATCATTGATGTTTTAGGGAGAATTTAAAACCCATAGAAATCCCTAAGTTATTTGTGTTTTGTGTTTTTGTTTTTCCTGACAAATTTGTAAAAATTTTGTGACATATTATAGAAAAGCCATATTTTGAAGATGCACACAGTGTGTCAACATGTGCTATCTGCCATCACGGGAGATCAATGTACGCATTTTGTGGGTGAAACCTCTTCCTCAATAATTAAGTAGCTGAGAGGAAGGGGTTGCACCCACAAAACACGTCCCTTGATCCCCCCATGATGGCAGCTAGCACATGTTGACATTCGACAATTTGTGTGCATCTACAAAATTTGGCTTTTCCAGGGGTGACTTCAACCCATCTGCTGAACGCAATATTAAAACACAGTTTATAAATAGTCATGTCTGATATTGCCTTCACTTCCTATAAAAGTTGAACTTTGTAAGTTCCAGAGTTGTGTATTTCTTTTTGGTTTTAAACATGCCTGTTTTACCTTTAAAAGGCAATTTCTTCTTTTTAATGGGACCTAAAAAATTGTTATACAACAAACATGTTGGTTTGTTTTAAAAATCTTTTATAAATGCACATGTGATTGTGCTTGGATTAAAAAGATTGAGAATCAACAATGTGTGGCTTCTTCTTTCAATGCTCAAAAGCATTTTTTGTTGTAAAGCTGGTGTTTTCAGTGACAATGGGGGTTATTTACTAAAGGCAAATCCACTTTGCACTACAAGTGCAGTTTCAGTGCAGTCTCGAGTGCACTTGTAGTGCAAAGTGTATTTTCCTTTAGTAAATAACACCCAACAGTGCTTTATTATTTTACACAATCACACCATTTTCAGGACTCCCCAAATTTCAGTCATGGTCAGCTAAAAGAAAGCCAAGCAGTGAATCTAAGCAAATATTTGTTCAGTTTAAAATATATTTTTATTTTAAAAATGTCTCAGACATTGTCTGGCATATCGATGGCCCCCCTACCCGCAAAGTATTCCATGTATTTTAGACGGACCTCGCGGCCACTCTGCCGGGGCAAGCCAGGACGGCCAGCTTCGAGCTCCGTCAGGTTTGGTTCATTCAGATTAATTCCGGCTTCAGGCCCAACTGAGCCAGCATAGTTCCAAGAATTTCTCCTTAAAAAGTTGGAGAACACAGCAAGCCAGGATGATGTGATTGAGTTTATATTCCTCCATGTTTATCGGTGTAAGAAGTAGGCAGAACCGGCTTGCCATTATTCCAAACATGTTCTCCACCACTCTTCTGGCTCTGGCCAGCCGGTAATTAAAAACCCTCTGGTGAGGGTCCTCATAGGGAATGGCCACATAAGATGGTCCCCCAGTGCAAACGCTTCATCCGCAACGAAGACGAATGGGAGTCCTTCCGCATTGTCTTCTGGAGGTGGCAAGCCCAAGCTGCCATTCTGGAGACACCTGTAGAACTCCATGTGGGCAATAACTCCACCATCTGACATCCGGCCATTCTTCCCCATGTCCACATACAGGAACTAATAAGTAGCCGACACCATCGCCAACATCACAATACTATTGAACCCCTTGTAGTTTTAATAGAATGACCCCGAGTTCGGTGGTGGGATGATGTGGACGTGTTTCCCATCAATTGCCCCTCTGCAGTTAGGAAAGTCCCACCGTTTGGCAAAGTGGGAGGCCACAGTCTGCCATTCCTGTGGGTTGGAAGGAAACTGTGGAGTCAAACAAGAAAAATGAATTAATCATTTTGCACATAAACATGGAAAGCAGATTAGACTCAAACATTCGTGGCCAACATCAGTATAACATTTATTTTAGGGAGTATTTAAAGACAAAGTTATAAGGTCCACCTATCAGACCCCCCCCCCTCATGGGCCATTTTAAAAATTTTAGGGGGGGGATGTTTTGGCCAGGTAACCCTCTCCACTTCATTGAGAGATGAATGCCTAAATAATGTGTATTACTTTGGCCATCCCCTCCTTACTTACACTATTGGCAGCCCAGTGGACAGGTAAGAAGTGTCATAATACAAAGATATAAATACACACTGTACACATTTTAGCACATTTTTACATTCTGCTATTACCTATCAAGATAATAATAGGATACAAAAACTTTTAACATTACCATTTGAAAGTATTCAGGCAGGCCCTTGCACTACATGCTTTGGGGAATTCTTCCATAAATATGAACACAAAAGAGGTGGGTATAGTGTGTATGGGTTTGGCAAAGTCAGCAGATAGAGGATTGGTATCAGCTGAGTTAGCAGTTGGGGGAGGGAGGGTTTCAAATGATTTTGAGACCCCCAAAAAAACCTCTGGCACTCTGACAGAATTTAAAGCACGCATCACAATTTTACACATTTTAGGGGTATTTAGGGTAAAGCACTACTATGGAGCTGACAAAATCCATTGTTAATTGAGTAGACAAGGTGGATATAGGCCCAGGAGAGCATGCTGGGGAGGTTAGTGAAGGCAAAAATATGTATGAAGGACAACACATTTTTTTTATAAATCCAGCATGCATGAGGACAAAGGGGAAATTCACAGCATATTACAATTATGGTAATTAGGGAATGAGGAAAGAAAAACAATATATTACAATAAAATGTGATGTAAAAGGATAAAAATCTTACCTTAATATACTCCTTCTGCAGGACCTGAATGATGGCAGAGCAGGTCTCTGGGATAATGATCCCCAGAGCCTGGGGGGAGATGCCTGTCGAGAACTTGAGGTCCTGCAGGCTTCACAGCATTGCCAAGTACCGCAGGGTGGCGACTAGCCTCTGCTCCGGAGTGATGGCTTGCCTCATGCAGGTATCCTGCCTGCTGATATAAGGGGTTAGCAAAGCCAACAAACGGTGAAATACGGGGTCCGTCATCCTGAGAAAGTTCCTGAAAACATCAGGATTATTCTCACGGATCTCACGGAGCAAAGGCATGTGACAGAATTGGTCATGCTTGAGCATCCACTTCTTGGTCCATGAACTCCTCCTTGCCCTGTTCATGGACTGGGCTTGTGTCAAAGAAATACGATCTGAAAACCACAAGTCTGAAAAAGCGTGAATCGTCTCTCACCAAACTTTTTCTAACACGAGATTAGCAAAATGAGCCCAAAAGGTGCCTGCGTGGTACTAATCTGCCCTTTTATAGTCTTGGTGTACATCACCGCGTTCTTGGAGTTCGGAAATTCCGTGTGTATGCAAAACAAGTTTGAGCCAACATCCGTCAGAAAAAATCTATGGATTTTGTTGTCGGAATGTCCGATCAATGTCCGACGGTGTGTACAGGGCATTAGAATGGCCCAGTCAAAGTTCAGACCTAAATCCAACTGAGAATCTGTGGCAAGACTTGAAAATTTGCTGTTCACAGATGCTCTCCATCTAATCTGACAGAGCTTGAGCTATTTTGCAAGGAAAAATGGGCAAAAATGTCACTCTCTAGACGTGCAAAGCTTGTAGAGACATACCCAAAAAGACTTGCAGCTGTAATTTCAGAAAAAGGTGGTTGTACAAAGTATTGACTCGGGGGACTGAATACAAATGCACACCACACTTTACATACTTGTTTTGTAAGAAATGTTGAAAACCATTTATCATTTTCCTTCCACTTGAATGAATGAATGAATGAATGAATTGTAAAGTGCTGCAAATGCGAACTGAATCGCCTCAAGGCGCTAATGCGTTTGTGTTGTCAGCTTCATTAGAAGAGATACGTCTTGAGTTTTTTCCTGAAGGCCAGATGGTTTTCTTCCATGCGGATGTGAGTCGGAAGAGAGTTCCATAGCCGAGGTCCCTGGACTGCGAATCTTTGTTCTCCCCTTGCTTTGTAGCGGTATTTGGGAACGAGGAGGAGGTTTAGGCTAGATGATCACAGGTTGCGATTCGGTGTGTAATGTTTTATTTTCTCTCAGAGGTATTGAGGGGCGTTACCTTGTATGCATTTGTGGGTGAGGCAGAGAGTCTTGAATGTGATCCGATTCTTTACTGTTAGCCAATGTAGGCTTCTCAGGGATGGGAAGATGGACTCCCAGGGTTTTTTCCTGTTAGCAGTCTTGCCGCCGCGTTTTGAATGGCCTGTAGGCGCGCAAGCTGATATTGGGGTAATCCTATGTAGAGTGAGTTTGCGTAGTCAAGACGGGATTGATGATTGTTCCAACTACTGCTGCTTTGTCATCTTCTGGGATGAAGGGGATGAGTTTGCGTAACAGGCGGAGGAGATGGTGAGATCCGCTAACTACTGATCCTATTTGTGCATCCATTGTCATTTCTGAGTCAAAGATAACTCCAAGACTTTTGACTTTGGTGCTTGGAGAGATGGTTTGTCCAAAGATGGCGGGAGGTGTCCATGAAGTCTTGGTTTTGGGATTTTGGTTAGCGTGTAGGTAGGGAAGTTCTGTTTTTGACCCGTTGAGTTTGAGGGAACTAATGGTCATCCAGTCATCTATTAAAGTGAGGCATTTTTCTAGTTGCTGATGGTGGTCTTTTTGTCTGGTGATTCGAAAGTAGATTTGGGTATCGTCTGCGTATGAGTGGAAGCAGAGGTCTGATTTTTTGATGATTTTGAGGAGAGGGTGGATGTAGATGTTGAATGGCACTGGTGACAAGGGTGAACCCTGAGGGACTCCACAGGAGATTGCCCGGGTTTCCGAGGAAAATGCTCCTAGTTTCACTGTCTGCGAGCGATTCTCTAAGAAGGATGCGAACCATTTTAGACTAGATTCTGTGGCTCCTGCTACTTCTGTGAGCCGGACAAGTAGAGTATTGTGGTCCACTGTGTCAAATGCTGCACTGAGGTCTAACAGTACCAGGAGACATGATTCTCCGTCATCTGCTGCTTCGAGTGCATCGTCCCATACTTTTAGAAGTGCAGTTTCCGTGCCATGGCCTGGGCGGAAACCTGATTGTAGAGTGTCCAGAAGTTGATGCGTGTCCAGGTGGCGTTGTAGCTGTTGTACTACCGCTTTCTCCATAATCTTGGAGACGGTGTTGAGGCTTGTTATCGGTCTGCGGTGGTTAGGGTCTTTAGGGTCGAGATTGGGTTTTTTTAGCAGGGGTTTGACGATGCCTTGCTTGAGGGCGGTTGGCACAATCCCTTCTTTGAACGACTGATTTATGAGGTGTGTTATAGTGGGAGCCAGGATGTCGGAGCATTCTTTCAGGAGTTTCGTGGGAATGATGTAATTTGGTGATGTGCTATCTGGAAGGCTTCTCATAATGTTTTTAGTCGTGTCAGTGGTGATTGGGGTCAAGAAGAAGTCTGGCGGTTGTGTGCTGTTCATGTCAATGTCCTCTTTTTGCTTTGGTTGGGTAAGGTTGGTTGATTTTTTCTGTTGAATTGATTTCCGAATGCTGTCGATTTTGTCGATGAAGAAATTAGATAACTCATTGCAGAATTCTTGAGTATCGTTTGCTGGGGGCTCTAAGCAGGTTGGGTTCATTGATTGGGTGACTATTTTGAAAAGTTCCCGCGGCCGGTTTAAGGCAGTTGAGATGGTGTTCGAGAAATGTTCATTTTTAGCTGTGAAAATCGCTTTGTGGTATTTCACAGTGAGCATTTTGTAGTTTGTATGGTTTTCCTTGGTAGGATTTCATCTCCATGCTCTTTCAGCTCTTCTACGTTCTTGCTTGAGTAGGGTGAGAGTGCCATTGAACCATCTCGAGTTTTTTTTGTGGATGAGTGTTCTGCGTTTTGGTGCTACTGAGTCTGCTGTTTGTAGTAATGCCTTGTTTAGGGAGTTGAGTGTTTGTTCCGTTGAGAGGTTTAAGTTTAGCGATTGTATTTTGTTTGATAATGTGGTTTTGAAGAGTTCAGAATGCAGTTTCTTCTGGGATCTGTTCCAGTGTGTTGTTGAATGTTTCTGTTTTTGGAGGATGGAGTTGGTGGTGATTTTAAATTTGATGGCGTGGTGGTCTGTCCATGGTAGTGGTGTGTTGTCGAATATGTTGATGTCTATTTTCTGTTTGAAGATGAGGTCTAGAGTATGTCCTGAACCGTGCGTGGGAGTATTTATCAGCTGTTGAAGACCTAGCTCTTCCAGTTGGTTGATGCAGGTGGTCGCAATAGGGTCTTGGGTGGAGTTTGCCCAAAGGTTGAAGTCTCCGAGTACCAGAAGGTTTTTGGTTTTCAGGGTGTGCATAGAGATGAATTCAGTAAGTGGCGTAAGGAGATTTGTCTTTGGTCCTGGTGGTCTGTAGCATAGTAGAATGTGAATGGTGTTTTGGGGTGTTGTTTGAAGTTGCAGGGGGAGTATCTCCATGAAAGGCACTGAGTTCTGTAAAGTTGGTTTGGGGAAGGCAAGGTGCGATTTGAAGATCACTGCTAGGCCTCCTCCTTTTTTTCCTATTCTATGCTCGGTTAGGATGCTGTAGTTCTTTGGCACCAATTCAGTTAGGATGGTGTTGCAGTCGGGTGTTAGCCAACTTTCCGTAATGAAGAGGCAATCTATGTTGTTATCGATGATGAAGTTGTGGATTTCTAGTCTGTGCTTGACTGCAGATCTAGTATTAATCAGGGCGCATGCTATTTGTTGTAGTTGGATTGGTGTCACCCTGTATATGATGGTTGCTTGTAAGTTGGTCCTTAGTAATTTTTCTTTTTTTAGTCTTTTTTGAGTGGCGGTTGGTAGAGTTTAACCGATGTCTCTTAGCCTGTGGAGGGTGTCCGCTGTGTACTTGAAATTGCACATGGTGAGGCCAGAAAGTTGCTGAAGGAAGATGATGGAGGTGATGGAGGCTGCCTATCACCCTCCTGTTGATCCAGAGGAAGGCGAAAAAATCCCTAGCTGAGCTGGCCAATTGCTACAGCAGAGGAAAGATTCCTTCCTGACACCCCAAGGGGCGATCGGCTTTGGGACCCTGGATCAACTGCTAAAGGTACCCCGGTGGCTTACCTGTCCTGGATGGTCCGGAGGATGATGGTGGGGGTTGGGGGTAAGGTGGTCTGGCCGCTACTTACTGGTTGAAGTGATGCTGCAGCTGGGTTTAGGCGGATCTAAGATGGACGCTGGTTTGGTCTAGAGTCATCAGTGGTAAGCTGAGCCCATGCAGTGAGGTCCAATGTAGAGGAGGGGGGTTCCAGGTGTGGGGGCACGGGGGCCCGCTGGACAGGTGTGGATGCTGGGTGGCTGAAGCTAGGTCGCAGCTGTGGTCTGTCCCCCGAGTCTAACAGCTAGAAAGCAGGGTGATTGACTGCGGTGGTGCCCCCGGGGGGGCTGAGGGGGGGGCGAGGGATGGTGGTCCTGCCTGGAGGTGGGACGGTGCAGGCCTGAGGGGGTCCCAGTACTAACCTGCTAGGGGGGGTCTGGGCTGAGCTCTGGGTGGAGGTTGCGGCCACACTGGGTGGACCAAGATGGCTGATGGGCTGGATCCAAGCCACAGGCTGTCCTGATGCTACGTGCTCCGGAGGTTGCAAGGTCCTGTGATGGATGGAGGTAGGTCCTAGTACTACCTCCTGGGGGGGTCCATGGATGAGCTCCGGTTGGAGGTAGTAATCGCCGCTGAGTGGGTGGATCAAGATGGCCGACAGGCTAGGCCCGGGCCGTGATGGGGGTGCTGCGGCGGTGGGTGTGATGTGGAGGTGGAAGTGCTGGTGAACTGGGCTGGGGGGGTCCGCTGAGGCCGAGGTCCCGGTGGGTATTGCTGTGATGTCTGGGGTATCTCCGGGTGGCTGGCGGAGTGCTGTGGCCTCAGGAGGGAGGACCAAGATGGCCGCTAGGCCCGAACTGTGGGCTGTCCGGCTGTTGCGATCCCGGCGCGACTACCGGCCCGTCCAAGGATGCCGATGGGGTCGGATCGACCTGAAGGAGGAGATACCCGGGCCTGCTGGTCGGCCCGCCGATCGGGCTATGGGAGGTGAAGCTGCAGGTCGGCCCTGGCGTGGTGCTAGGCCGAACCCGCTGAGTTTCCTGATGGCACTGGCCGCTGGCTGACCGCGGAGAGTCCTGCGGGAAGGGCCTATACGGCTGCCGGCTGGGACTCGGCTTCCGGATGGTGGTGGACGCCCGGGGTGTAGGTGGGGGTCCCGGTAAGTTCCGCTGGGGGGTCCGGGAGAGTCCTTGGATGGCTGGAGCTGGATGGCTGGAGCTGCTGACTCAGACATCTGCTCTCTCCTGCGTCAACACAGATCAGTAGCCACTTCACAATTATGTGCCGCTTTGTGTTGTTCCATCACATAAAATCCCAATAAAATACAATAAAATACATTTATGTTTTTGGTTGTAACATGACAAAATGTGAAACATTTCAAGGGGTATGAATACTTTTTCAAGGTACTGTATATATGAACAAGAGACTTGTTTAACCGCCAATGACATGTTTTAGAACCAGAAATCTCTAGATCTGTGACAATAGAAACATGCTTATACCAAGTGATTTGCTTTATAGCAGAGCTGACCATGTCTTATATTATGATGTTGGGTATTTTTGGGTATAAAAGGGCATTAGTGCTACTCTTTTTTGGTTTTGAACCAGAAATTGAAGGGCCTTGAGGGCAGAGGTGAAGCTCACATGTACCATTAGGTCTGGGAGTAGCAAGGTATTGTGGTGCTGGATGAGATTTATCTGATTTAGATCTTGCTTGGAGTGTTCAATAAACGTGGACTCAAAAGAGGGATGATCAACGCTTCACCCAGGAGAGGTGTTAGACTAAGGTTCTTGAGGAAGACGTCTCCTTCTTACAAGTCCCGTATGCTGAGCTGGTGACAATATGCCAAAATAAAAAGTGCCATTTATACGGGATCCAATTTTTCTGAAGATGAGAGATGATGGTACGTAGATTGTGACATTTGACGAGTGATAGGAGATAAGTCGCTGTAGATCTGAATCCTCTTCCTTCTATGTTGAATCTGTGGCTTATGGTAGGTAGAAAGAAGGAGGACTTCTTTGCTGCCAAAGTAGTGAAAACTTACTATCATTTTTCCAGGAGGGGCCCCTACAAAATAAACTTTTATTTTATGTTCCCCATTAGCACAATAAATGTCCCAAAATGTGGAAATGTCATCTTAATGTCCTAGCTTTTATCAGAGTTTTGATAATACAAATTCCTCTAGCAACCACTCCAGGCTTTTAGGTGTGTGTCCACACAATAAATCATCAACCCTGGATATACTATGATGATGCAGTGGCAATAACAGATTCTAATACCAGGATGGAAAAAAAACACATCTTTGTTTGAACTGTACATTGCAGGGCTGTGAAGGGTTCTCCATGCCAGTAATGAAGTCTGAGTTGGCAGTGAGAGATTTCTCAGCTCCAGTGGTTTTCAAAGATCTGCCATTAGGAGTGTATGAAGATCTGGCACCAGAGCTAAGACAGACTCTATATATAGTTATAAGTTATAAATATCCTCGCAAACCCAATGTTTAAGTTGGTCGAGCTGAGTTGCTATGTAGAAGTCTTTGATGTCCACCTCCAACCATCCTGTGCTTGACTAATTGATCATCTTAAATGTTTATTTTTGCAAATGTATTTCTAGAGTAAAGAATACAAAGCATTCAAGTACAAAGATTTACGTGTGATTGGCAACATTCTGAATAAATATAGAGTCTGAGGAAGTATGATCATTTTAAAAGGAGGTCAACCCACCTGACCATGATAATTCAATTTGGAGGAGATGTGTAAGTTATTTTTCCAACTTGGAAATCAATGGTTTAAAATTACAGATAGCAAGAGAGGCAGCAGTGGAAGTGTAATGCCCAAGTTGGGTATACCATTTGCACTCCAAGAGGACAGGAGCATTTGTAATAAAACTTGTTTTACATCTGGATGGAAAGCTAAATCCAGTACTAGAGATTTGGTGAAATTCACTTTATAGTAGGACAGACAGCTAAAGTGGTTTAATATCTTATGGGATCAAGATAAAGACACAGATTTGTTAAATGTAGTATGATGTAATCTGAAAAATGGTAAATTTTATGAGGTCTAAAGTGAAATTGGAAACCAAAAATGGAAGGATGAGAGCAGATCACCTCTGCTAGGGGTTCCTTTATAAAATTGAATATATAAGGGGATAAGGGGCAACCTTGGTTCATTTCATTAGTAATAGAAAAAGTTTTGGATAGTAGGCTGGAGGTATAGACCTTGGCGGAGGGATGCGCCTACAGAGCCATTATAGCAGACAGTATGGTACCTTTGAAACCAAATTTAGAGTACCAAAAGCATATATACCCAGTGGACCCTGTCGAACACCTTCTCTGCATCTATTGTAAGAAGTAGAGAAGGCATTCGGCTGATCTCTGCTAGAAAGAAAAAGAAAAGGGTGAAGAAAATCTTTGTGGCTGCAATTTGGAATGGCGTTGATTTGAAAGTGAGTCTCTTGAACCCAGATAATATTATCTTGTGATCTTCAGGGCTATCGTCACATGGAAGCTGCTTTCTTGAATCCCTGTGCATTTATAGAAACAATTTTAATGTCCATAATAGATCCATAAGGAATAAGAAAACAAGGGGCTGTTTTTTTTTATCTCTGAAAAGCAAATAAATAACCACAACCCGCCTGGCCTACAGCAAAACGATGGCCGGGCGGTGATTTAATTGTTCTGACTGGATGTAGGACATATGATGTCCTTCAGAACAAGCCACTCATGTGCGCCCCTGGGGGTGTGCAGCACGGTGATCAGTGGTGTGGTTTGTCGCTCGGACACACCACATCTCCAATCACGGTAAAGAGCCTATGATGTATACTCTTTACTATTTGATCAGCTGTGTCCAATCACAGCTGATCAGAGTGTAAATAGGAAGTGCCAGTTATCGGCATTCCCCTATTCACGCGCTGTCAGCTGATAAGTGGCTTTCCTGACAGGGGGGCTGTGCTGATAATCAGTGCAATGATTATCAGTGCAGCACCATCAGCAATGCCCGCCAGTTCTCACCAGTGATGCCAATCAGTGCCCATCAAAGCTGCCTTTCAGTGCCCATCAGTGATGCCTGACAGTGCCCTTCAGTGCCCATCTGTGCTGCATATCAGTGCCACCTATCAGTGCCCATCTGTGCTGCATATTTGTGCCTCCTCATCAGTGTAACCTCATCAGTGCCCATCAGTGCTGCCTCATCAGTGCAGCCTATCAGTGCAACCTCACCAGCGCACATTGGTGAATGAGAAAAATTACTTATTTACAAAATGTTATATCAGAAACAAAGAAAAGCTATTCTTTTCAAAATCTTTTTAATTTGTTTAGCAAAAAATAAAAAACTCAGTGGTGATTAAATAGCACCAAAAGAAAGCTCTATTGCTCTGTACACACGATCGGACATTGATCGGACATTCCAACAACAAAATCCATGGATTTTTTCCGATGGATGTTGGCTCAAACTTGTTTTGCATACACACCACAGCTGCACAAAGTTGTCGGAAAATCCGCTCATTCTGAACGCGGTGACGTAAAACACATACGTCGGGACTATAAACGGGGCAGTAGCCAATAGCTTTCGTCTCTTAATTTATTCTGAGCATGCATGGCACTTTGTGCATTGGAATAGTCCACACACGGTCGGAATTTACGCAAACAGATTTTGTTGTCGGAAAATTTTATAGCCTGCTCTCAAACTTTATGTTGGAAATTCCGATGGAAACAGTCCGATGGAGCCCACACACGGTCGGAATTTCCAACAACAAGCTTCGATCGCACATATTCCGTCGGAAAGTCCGACCATGTGTACAGGGCATATGGTTTAATGTACACTGCTGCTGGTAAACAGTCATTTAGGAGCAGTTGTTTTTTTCAGGCTGCCCCTGAACTCTCCTCTATGTCATCTTATCAGTACATGTTCACAGGTTCGTTTATAGTCTTGTCTAGGCAGTTGAGTTTAGGACGGATGTTCAGAGGCATGTGAAACACAAATGCCTGTAACAGCTTGTAAACATGTGTAAACGTGGTAAATTTCGTTTGCTGGCATTTTTAATGGAGATACATTTTTGACTATTTAAAAAAATATATGTAAAAAAGCCTCTAAATGCAAACCCGGCTAAACGTGGCATGTACTGTATACATGGCTAAACGAATGTTTTTAAACATCGGTTACTATCTGTCAAGTTAAATTGTTCCGGAGAGGTTTTAAAAAGGTCCCATGTACATTAAGCCTTACTGTCTAAAAAAAAATATATATATATATATATATATATATATATATATAGATAAAAATGTTGTTTGGATACAGCATTGCATGGACATGCAAGTGTCATTCAAAGTGCATCAGGGTGAAAATGCTAGAGGAAACTGGAAGCTTAATGACAATCTGCTATACGACGAGGCGTGTGTACTAGAAATAAGGAAGGCAATAATGAATTTTCCACAGGACCATATTGGAGACACTACTCCTCTGCCGATTCAATGGGAGGCACTAAAGTGTGTGATCCGTGGATTATTCATTAAACATGGGGCCAGATTGAAAAAAATTAAAAACAGTAGAATAACTCATTTATTAAAGGAAATACCGGAAATAGAAGCTCAACATAAACAAAGCTTAACACGTGAAATTTTGTTAGAATTAACAGATAGGAAGACAGAGTTACAAACTCTGCTGAATGAGCATACACTACGTATAAGAGATAATAACCGTGCCCTTTACTACCAACAGGGCAATAAGCCAGGTAAACTCCTGGCAAGAGCCCTACAAAATCGGTGTAAGACCTCGCCCATAGTTAAAATCAAGACAGAAGTAGGGGATATGAGATATGACCCAAAAGGGATCCTAAAAGAATTCCAGACATTTTATACAAAACTATACAATATATCTAATCACAAGGCTATTGATAACCCAGTGGGTTTGCAACAAGATATCCACCAATACATTAAAGAAACTGCACTCCCCATATTAACACCATCAGAAGTAACGCAGTTAGAACAGGAATTTTCAGAAAGTGAAATACAAAGGGTAATCGAATCATTAGCACCAGGGAAGAGCCCAGGTCCGGATGGTTTTACCCCAAGATTCTATAAAATTATTTAAAGAAGAGCTCACCCCCATTATTAAACGGATGTTTAATGTAGTGTCCACAACGGTGCCTCTGGTCCCACAAAGCTTACAAGCATATATTTCACTCATACCAAAACCTGAGAAAGATCTTACTTTATGCGGCAACTATAGGCCAATATCCTTAACAAATATTGATTTAAGATTATATTCGAAAATAATCGCGAATAGACTCACCCCCATGATGCCCGCATACATACACCTAGATCAGGTAGGTTTCGTAAAGGGAAGAGAGGCAAGAGACAATACACTGAAAACACTCACACTGATGGAATTTGTACAGAGAGGCTCCATCCCATCCTGTTTACTTGCAATAGATGCTGAGAAAGCATTTGACAGGGTGGGATGGAGCTTCCTTAAGGAGACATTGGTACAATGGGGGTTGGGTCCGGTATTGTTGGACAAAATCATGGCCCTATATCAGAACCCAACGGCTAAGATTCGAGCAAATGGTGGCATATCGGAAGAAATTACTATAACAAACGGAACCCGACAGGGTTGTCCACTGTCTCCTATACTATATATATTAGCGATGGAACATTTATTAATTGCGATCCGGGAAAATAAAGACATACAAGGAATTAAAGTGGGTGATGTAGAGTATAAGATGTCGGTGTATGCCGATGATATACTGCTATATATTACAAACCCCCTGATATCATTACCAAACTTGATATCAGAATTTAAACGTTTTGGGGTAGTGAGTAATTTTAAAGGTAAATTACAATAAATCTGAGGCACTGAATATTAATTTGTCAAATACTATGGTGGAGCTGCTTAGAAAGGATTTCCCCTTTAAATGGCAGGCTAATACAATTAAATATCTTGGTATATATATCCCCACAGATTTGAACAAATTACAGGAATATAATTACGTCCCGATGGTACAAAAAATAATAAATACATTACAAAAATATGAAAAAGGGACATTTTCCTGGATAGGTAGAATCAACATCATAAAAATGGATATACTCCCTAAAATATTATATACTCTACAAACAATTCCCATTTTTCCCGCAACAACGATCCTGAAAAAACTACGTAGAGCGATTGGGCAGTTTGTCTGGGCGGGCAAGACACCCAGAATCAGCGGAATAGTGCTAAATAAGACCAAGAAAGATGGCGGTCTTGCCCTACCAGACATAATAATGTACCTCAAAGCTATATTTATAACTAGAATAGTAGATTGGTTCCACAACAGGGATAGTAAACAATGGATAAAATTAGAGGAAGAGATTACAGGCCTCAAGTTGAAATCACTCCCTTGGATCAAAAGAGGGCAGAGACCTTCGGAGGGCGTTATGCCCTCTTTAGTTGTATCAACATTGAAAGTATGGGATAATATGATAAAGAGAGGGTGGGGATCTACTTATAGAGGTCCTATGACCCCATTATTTAGCAATCCAGAATTTCCAATGGCACTAGAAGCCAAGTCATTCCTTAAATGGAGAAGATGTGAAGATACCAGAATAGTAGAAACAATGGAAGGAAATAGAATCCTTCCACTGGAAGCTATAGGTGGAGAATATAAAAAGGATTGGATGCAATATGGACTACTCCAACGATATATTTCATCTCTGATAAAAGAATCAGAACTGGATAGGCCCCTGACATCACTAGAGAAAGTTCTCATTCAAGAACATAGACCCCTTCATGTCTTATCTAAGATTTACAAATATTTGAGCTCAGAAAATAAAATTCAGGAGTTACCATATATTAAGAAGTGGGAGGCAGAGCTGGGGATTGATATCCCAAGGAAAAAATGGGAAAAGGCTATTATGGTAACTCATAAACTTTCATTATCTGCTAAACATCAAGAAAGGAATTATAAAATCTTAGCCAGATGGTATAAATGTCCTGTGGATATGCATAAGATAAATCCCGTTCACGGGGAAGAATGTTGGAGATGTCTTAAAGCTCAGGGCACAATGTCACATATTTGGTTCTATTGCTCTAAAGTCCAACCATTTTGGCAAAAAATTTTTGAGATTTATAGTGGTATGACTGGGACTGATGCATATCCGGATATACAAGTAGCGGTATTATCTATGATCCCAGGATCACTGAAAAATATAAAGAAAGGATTATTGAAATATTTCTTGACAGCAGCACGAACTATTATAGCTAGAAATTGGAAAAGCACAAGTGTGCCCTCCATGATAGATTGGGAGCGGGGATGGCAGAGATGCGTGCTCTAGAAGAGAGAAAAGTGTTAGAAGAAGGGTTAAGCAAACAGATATTAAGTACATGGTCTAGATGGAGAGAGTTTAGAGCCTCTACACAGCTCTTCAGAGTGGCTGAGGAACATAGTGAAGCATAATAAGAGGGGACCCCTTGGGAGAGAGGGAGGGATAGAACCCCTTTCTTTTTTTTTTTTTTTTTTTTTCTTTGGTTGTGTATGATGGGGGGACGGGTATGGTATGGCTGTTGAGTATATGGGATACACATCCATGAAGCAATTCTGTAACGACCAACATAGAGACAGAAGAGGATTTCGAGTTTGAATAATGGGTCCTTTTTATTGATCGGATGTGTATATGTTTTGCTTTGTATGTAAAAAATTGTAAAATTGTTTTGATAAATAAAGATTATAAAAAAAAAAGTGCATCAGGGCTGAAAGCTGAAAATTGGCCTTGGCAGGAAGGGGGTGAAAGTACCTAATAGTGAAGCGATTAAACCAATTAATATACACTTATTGGGATTTTTTTACCAAAGACATATAGCAGAATACATTTTGGCTTAATTTTATAAATAAAATTCTATTTTTTAAAATTGTTGTTTTTTTATTTTCCTGTATTTTTTTGTTTATATAATAAAATATAAAAAAACAGTGCTGATCAAATACCCTCAAAAGAAAGCTCTAGTTGTGTGAAAATATTGTAAAAATGTAATTTGTGTACATACACAGCGGTCGCGCATCTAGATGCATTTGGTGTATCTAGCTGCAGGAACCCAATTTTTATGTAAAATAATAGTAAAGCAGATGCATATTTCCAGGACTGGACTAACAAATGTTTATAGTGAAAGGGAGCTGGTGTTTTCTATTAAACAAGGTCTAAATGGGCTATTGACATGCATCACAGTTCAACTTAGGAATGTGTATTTGCAAAGTTAAACTAAATGAAATAATTTCTTATTTATTCTTCGGGATAGAGTGCAGAGGGATTAGAAGTCTTGTCAGTTTTTGGGGATATCTGCACCCCTGATAGGGTGAAGACACCTCCCAAATTTTGCCAGTTTCTCCTTCACATTTATTCACTTCCTGTCACATAACCAAACAGGAAGTCAGGGTAAAACCCTACCAATATCATTTCTTGAGGACACACACGTCAATCTAAATAGTTTCCCCATTAGGTAAATTACACTCTAGCATTTTGCTGTGTACACCCCAAATTATTAGGTATCTTGGAGTTTGGGGTTTATTTACTAAAGGCAAATCCACTTTGCACTACAAGTGCACTTGGAAGTGCAGTTGCTGGAGATCCGAGGGAGACATGCAAGGAAAATAAAAAAACAGCATCTTTGCTTCTACATGATTGGATGATAAAATCACCAGTGCTTCCCCTCAGAATTACAGTGAGTACACTTGTATTGCAGAGTGGATTTGCCTTTAATAAACCAAAATACCTAATAATTTGGGGTGAGCACAACAAAGTGCTAGAGTGCAATTTGCCTAGTGGAGACACTAGTTAGATTGACTTGTGTGTCCCCAAGAAAAGACATTGGTAGGGTTTTACCCTCATTTCCTGTTTGGCTATGTGACAGGAAGTGAAGCCAATTTTCAGAAAAGGGACACAAAGCCCAACCTAAAAAAAAGACAAACAGGGGTTCTAGCACTCACTTGGTTTCGCTTAAATGCCCCCAGTTAGAATAGGATTGTCTTAAACTAGATTTTAGCTCAGTGCTCTAAATCAATGGTTCTCAACCCCCAACAGGCCATGATTGCAGGTTTACCCTCATCTTCAACAGGCGCTTTAAATCACAGTCAATGGGTTGGTATTTTGGACAGCTATTTAGCTAAGACAGATTCCCAAAACATGTCCTGCCGGGGGTACTTGAGGCTGGGAAATCTGTTGCATGAAACTTGTTTTGGGGGGGGAGTGTAAAATGCATTACTTGGATTGAGCATGCATCTGCAAAACAAATTAACAAAACACATAAAACTTAAAAAATGTATACAAATGTTATTGGTCAACAAAACAAGATTTAGAAAAGAGCAAGGAAAGCAAAAAACACATGTATGTTAATTTGAGACACTAACAGAATATGGTTTTGAGGTCTGACCATTTTGCAGAGGAAATTAACAGGAGTTAAAAGGACTGCGCCCACAAACGGACAATCTCTTAAGAATTTAAAGGATAGTAGTCACAACAGCTTGAGGAAGATTTTGCAAAATAATGCAGCACAGACAATTGAATCAAAGTGATACTAACAACCTACAAACAACACAGATTGACAACATCAAAAATATTTCAGTTAAAAAATATCCCACCCCCCCAAAAAATAAAACAGTAAAAAATAAAAAATACTTGCTCTAAAACATATCTGTTTTGCAAAAACATAACAAAGAAAATACATGTCTTACAAACTCTATAAGGACACCCAAATGTCAAATCTCTTTTTTTTTTTCACTTCAGAAAACTATCGAGAGACTATTCAGCTTGCCGCTCATTCACTGTCTCCAACAGGGTCTTACATCATTGTGGAAGAGACTTAATTTTGAATCAACATCCTATATTTTCTGAACTTTCAGATGCCTTTGGCATCCAAGCCCTTCTTTTTAGCTGACACGAAAAAAGAAGTATAGCTTGCTTAGCCATAATCCTATACATTGTTTACTATCTAATGAAACCTTTTTATATACATACAAGTTGAGTGCATCCCACAACACTTCCTTTTTCAATGTGTTTATTAAAGTTTTCACAATTACATAGGTAAAAGTGCTTTTAGTCATATACTGCCATACAGTGATGCACAAAAATGGAAAATCGTTCAAGTACAAACTTATAATATAGTAAACAAACAATCTGAGGTGAAAAATATAATTATTTGCGACTCTTAGGGTAAGGTGCGTCATTCCCCCACCCAAACACCCCATTTGGGATCAAGCTGCGTTCAGGAGGAAGACGACACAACCCATCCCTGAACCTCTTTCAAGATGTCTATCAGATATGTTCAATTATGAAGAAAAAACAAAAAATGAATGTGGTGATCACTGCCACATTACATCTGCATGTCTAGGAACAGTGAAACAAGCATTTATCATTGAAGTTAATAAAAATATTTCCTGAATATGTTCTGAGCTTGGAGGTGAATAACACAGCTCAAGGAGGCAGGCTCAATTTCCTGGATATTGTAAGAGAGAAGAGATAATTACACCCACTGGGGATTAAACGCTGCCTAGGTTATCAGAAAAAACAATGAGTAGCCTAACCTCGAACACCCTCAGGAAATTGCGGAAGAGGCTTTGTAGGGTGCGTTCCCAGGTTTATGTAGTGGATCTCATCAGACTGTGAGCTTGAGAAGAAAGTGTGATATGAAAGGAATGAACAGTAGAAAAGTAGGAAGAAAGAGGAATCAAGAAATAGAAAAGTTAAGAGGTAGGGTTCCTCCTCCCCCTCGCCAGCCCCCAGGGCCCCCCACTCTTTTAATCAATTGCCGACCGGGCCATAGCCAAAAGATGGCTACAGCGCGGTCGGCTAGTTCTGGGTGGACGTCCCTGGGGTGCGCACCTGGGAACATCCGTGACTGGACCCGGCGCATCACGGATCACGGTAAATAGTCGCTGGTCATGGCCATTTACCTCGTGATCGTTCCATCAAATGACGGAGTGATCACTTGTAAATAAACCAGCGTCACGTCATGACGCCGGTTCCTCCCTCCCCTCTGTGTACCGATCGGTACAGGGAGAGGGGGAGAGCTTGCAGCAGCGCTGTGGGCTGGATGTTTAGTGCCCACAGCGCTGCTCAATGTAAATAATCTGCAATACTCTGAAACACTGTGCAATACTCTGCCAATACTCTGCCAATACTCTGCCAATACTCTGCCAATACTCTGCCAATACTCTGCCAATACTCTGCCAATACTTGCCAATAAATTTTAAAAGAAACAAAGAATTTTTTTTTATCGAGTTTCCAGTCTTTTTTGATTTATAGCGCAGAAAATAAAAAAACCCAGCGGTGATCAAATACCACCAAAAGAAAGCTCTATTTGTGTGAAAAAAAGGACAAAAATTTCATATGGGTACAATGTTGCATGACTGAGTAATTGTCATTCAAAGTGTGAGTGCACTGAAAGCTCAAAATTGGTCTGGTTAGGAAGGGGGTTTAAGTGCCCAGTTGTCAAGTGGTTAAACATGCCTATAAATCACCTGGGTTTACAAACGTAGGTGGCCCAAGGTTCCCAAATGGACTCAAATTTTGCTTCAGTGTCCTTTTAGGGAGCTAAACATTTTTTCTTGAGCCATTATCCAGGAGACTTTTCTCTTCACTGCAGATAAAGATACGTTAGTCCGTTTCCATGCCTTAGCAATGTTCAAATTTAGTGCGGAGGAGAGGATGAAGAAGATCAGTGATTGCATGGCTTTGGAGACATTAGGTACACGGCCATTTAGTAGGGCAATGGAGGGGTCTTTTGGAATTTGGCAACCCGTGACCTTACGGATTATATAAAAGACATTATTCCAAAATCCCCTGATGTTCGGGCACTCCCACCAGGTGTGTATCGTGGAACCATATAGGTTGCAACCTCTAAAACACAAGGGTAAGGAGGAGGGGAACATTGTAGCTAATCTCGCTGGAACCAGGTACCATCTGGTTATGAGTTTGAGATTTGCTTTAATCAAGACTAAGTGATATAAAAGGAAGGTTGGGACTTTGATTGAGGTTCAAGACATGGTGGAGATGCGTTTAAAAAATCACATGTTTATTAACATGGAAAATGTGTGGGTGTACATACATGGGTCATGGGATAGCGCATAATGTACATATACAACATGGGCACAAGAAGTACATACTCATATCAACTTGGAAACTCATGACAATATGGCAATACATATATATAACATGGTACATCAAGGATGCAAAATAGTGTCAACTTAAGAACACATGACAGCAATAAAAATTATTGAGCAATTCCCATGAGTCCATATACGTGAACACATATCTTAATGCGGCACAATTGCATAAAAGTGGCATAGTATGGATGCATGGAAGCACGATGGGTTTGGGAACAGTAGATGAGGTAGGTTGCTAGTAGTGGTGTATGTCAGCATCCTATATTTACCAACGCGTTTCGTATTTACACACTCATCAGGGGCGGATACTCCCAAATATCTAAAAAATATATGAACCATTAAATCTAAGGGACAGTAAAAAGTAAAAGGAAACAGCAATAGAGCCCATCCAAGGTACTTACATGTGAAGAGTGGTATGTGGTAGATGGATATAAGGCCAAGGCAAACAAAAAGTCCCAACCTTCCTTTTATATCCCCACCAGGGATGGAGGCACACTTATGTGCGCCTCATTCAAAGTCCCGCCTGTGTCATTACACAGCCCCCTCTCTCCTCTTTTTTTTTTCAATCTAGACTATGTTATTTATGTTCCTATAGGACCAGAAAACATTGTTATGCCAGGTATCTATGCTCCAGTTAATCTGGGCTTCTTTCTCCCAGGACAACATATATGGAAGCTTGGAATCATCCGAGGCCAGTGACAGGTAAATTACGGATATGCCCCCCTCTGCTCTGTGGCTTGGCCACACCATTGTTCGTAAGCTGTTATGGGCGGAGGTAATGGTTTGTTGCGCCACTGCGCGTTTAAGAAGTGGGAGATTTGTAAAAATCTAAATTTTTCAGAATCGGGCATCTCAAGCTTGCTCTTACAGAAGCTAAGCGAAAGTGGGCCCCGGGGTGGTAAATATTGTCCAATGCGGTATAGTCCTTTGTTACAACACTTCCTTTAATGCACATAACACTAACCAAAACACTCTGTTTATATTTTTCCAGTTTCCCCAAACCATACATCATCATTTTCTGCTCACTCACCTTCACTCACTTCTTTCACCAGATCTTGACTTTTAATGATCACATCCTTCGCTACACCACATTCCCAGAACACATGCTCACTGTCTTCTACAGCCCCACAATTCATTCTTGGACAAATATCAGATACACACTAATCCCTCCTTTTCATAAATTGCCTTGTAGCTAGACATTCATGCAAACTCATCCATACTATCTGTCTCTGCACATTTGTCACCCCATACACACTCATTTTCTTCCATACTTCCCCCGCAGCCACTGATGCATTAACTCCCTTAAGGTTACACACATACTCCTTCTCTATCAACCACTTTCTCACCTTCACTTTATCCCTCTCCCCTTCTCCTAAATCTGCCAACTTAAACTCTACCCTAAAAATTTTTAATACCCAGTAGTCGCGTGCCACCACGTAGGCCACCGGTATCCTTGAATCCCTACCCAACCACCCCCATCTCCTAAACAACCACCCACCCGAAAAATATATCATCCTAGCACACACTCCACCATTCCTCAAAACTTTCACCATGCAAAACCAATAATGCATTAACAAAAACACTCTTTTTGCATAAATTGACAACTTTCTTAGACACCAAAACCTCAACTTCTTGGCTATCCTTTCTCCCACTTCATTCCAGCATGCTTCCCCTTTCATTCCATGGTCAAACACAATACCCAAAATCCTCACTTCATCCTCAACCTTCCCAATCTGATCATTCACACGTTCCACTTGTCTCCCATACACACCCAAACTACGCTTATTCCAATTCACATTAATTCCCACACATACACAAAAAATAGACAAAAGTAACTTCACCCTTCTTACGCCCAATACCGACTGACACACCACATCATCCATATAACCTAAACATTTCACAATCCCCCCCACTCCCAGGCATCAAAAAGCCCCTTATCCCTCTGTATCATCCTTAACAGCTGTCAGGGAAATAGGCACATCTCTGTGCGCAATAGTGCAGGCATGGCAAACCAGCACAGGCAAAGGTGCGCTGGCGCGCATCGGCGCATAGGGCCGCGTGGCGCCATGACTAGGGGAACGCGCAGTGTCGTGAAGAGGTGAGAGCACATGCACAACGGCGCACGCTCGCCGTAATCTGGGCACCACTGCCTATTTAAACTCACTGCTCACAACTATGCATTGCTGGTTTATCTTCAGCTTCTCCTGTGTTCCTGTGCCCTATATTATCTGCTGATCTGATCTCCTGTGAACCGACCCAGCTTGTCTTGGCCTGCTCTTCCTGATCCTTTGGCTTCGACCCTTTGGCTTGTACCTGACTTCCTCCTGCCTGCTCCCTGCATCTGACCCCGGCCTGGATATTTGGACTGTACTTATCCTGCTTCCTGTACTAAGACTCAGCTGACCCTTGGTCATTCTGATCCTGGACTGTCTCTCTGTGATTGACCCCTGGCCTGGCCCCTGGCTCAGCTATTCCATTACTCCACTAGTCTCTGTCTCCTGAACTTTCCAAGCACGCCTGTCTCCAGCAACCAGGCACCCGTGCTTCTGTGGGCACCACACATGTTGTTCCACCTTCAGTGGTGTGCTGCACTCGGCTTTAAGGGGAGCCCTCCCAGCATCTCGGCCTCCTACTAAGTTCCTGACAGTATAAACCACCATGTCAGAGGCTGACGGATGTGTCTCCCCACTGGAAGCCGCAAGTCTACAGATCACAGCCCTCACTCAGGTCATCCAAAAACTCCAGGAAGGGTACTTTCAGTTAGAGGACCGCCTTCTTCAGCCAACCCTCTGGTAGTTACTTTTACTGTTTTGATGCCCCCTCCGGAACCACAAGCACCAACACCAGAACACTTCTCCGGTGATTGGAAGAAATTCAGATCCTTTAAGAATGTCTGTTACCTGTACCTGGCCCTGCAACCACTGACTTTTTCCACTGAAACAGTGAAGGTGGGATTCATTATTTCCTTGCTGACTGACGAACCCCAAGTATGGGCTCATGGCTTATTGGAGCAGGAGAGTCCTCTCATTAACTCTGTGGACCAATTCACTCGAAACCATGGCCCAGTTATATGATGACACCCTGTAGGTGGCCACTGCTAAAGCTGCTCTGCATACCCTATGGCACGGTCAGCGCCCTGCGGAAGATTACAGGGTGGTATTCCGCACCGAGTCCTCAGACCCAGGTTGGAACGAGGCAGTGTTAAGTTATCAGTATCGGTTGGGGCTGTCTGAATCCCTCAAGTATGAGCTGTCCAGAATAGAGGCCCCCTTAACACTAGAAGGTCTCATCCTACTGACCATTCAACTCAACAGACGTTTATCAGATTGTCGGTCTGAATGCATCCAAACACTTTGGCAGCCCGAAGCCCTGCTTACATCCAACCCCATGCACCTTTGGCCTGGCCCACCCAACATTAACTTCAAAGGAGAGACTTCGTCGCTGACAGGCGAACCTTTGCTTTTACTGCGGGGGAACAGGACATTACATAACCTTTTGCCCCGTGAGACCCAGGTAAACAGTTTTCTGCACCCTAGTGAATTTTCAGGTATCCAGGTCTTCTCCAACCCATATCAGTCTTCCTGTCACGTTACTGGTGGCAGGAGAGGAAGTTCATCTCCAAGCAATACTGGATTCCGGGGCATGAAACTGTTTTTTGGATCTGACCTTGGCAAAGAGACTCGCTATCCCTCTTAATCACAAAAGGCAAAAACTGATCATCCATCTGGCCAATGGCTCAATGCCTAGTTCCGGGCATGTCACCCAAGAAATGGCACCTATCTTTACCTCCATCAATTCTGGTCACCAGGAATTTCTACGTTTTTGATGTCCTGAGCTCCCCTATATTCCCTGTGATCCTGGGAATTCCATGGCTACAGGCGCACAATCCTCAGATTGACTGGTCCAAAAGGGAAGTTCTCTTCACTTCTTCCTACTGCCGGCAGCATAGTCTTGCTCCTGAATCCAAGGACTTTTCTAACTGTCTGTCTGTCCTACCCACACCCAGTGTGGATTCCAATATACCAGTGACCTACCATGAATTTCAAAATGTTTGACAAGAAGAAGGTAGATACCCTACCCCTGCATCGTCCCTACAATTGCCCCATTGAGTTGCTACCGGGGGGCTGAGATTCCTTTTTGATGTATTTATCCCCTTTCTGAGACTTAACTTGAAACTTTGAGACAGTATGTTGATGAAAACCTTGAAAAGGGATTTACCCTCCCTTCCTCCTCTCCCTCCAGTGCTGGCAATTTCCTTGAGGCCATGTGTGGACTACAGGGACTTAAACAAAATTACTCTTAAAAATCGCTATCCGCTCCCCCTCATCCCCAAACTCTTCCAGAGGTTCCGTACAGCTCACATTTTCACCAAACTAGACCTATGTTGGGCTTACAATCTTGTCCGCATCCGAGAGGGGGATGAGTGGAAAACAGCATTCAGAACAAGGGCACTTTGAATACTTAGTAATGCCTTTTGGATTATGCAATGCACCGGTCACATCCCAACACTTCATAAATGCTATTTTTCGGCAGTACTGAGACCACTTCATTATTGTCTACCTCGACGATATTCTCATTCTCAGGTACTCTGGAGCTTCACAGATGCATGTAAAAAAGGTACTGGGCATCCTCAGAACACACAGATTGTATGTAAAAGCCAAAAAATGTGACTTTGAGAAGACGTCAATCCAATTCCTAGGACTCATCATCACCATTAATGGGGTAACTATGGATCCTCAAAAGGTGAAGGCTATCCTTGAGTGGCCGGCTCCATCCAATAAGAAGGGTGTTCAGAGGTTCATTGGCTTCGCAAATTTCTACAGGAGATTTATAAAGAACTTCTCTAGCATTGTAGCACCTATCACCCAGATAACCCGCCAACATACCAGATTCCAGTGGTCCATAGCAGCACAAACTGCCTTTGATCAACTGAAGCTCCTCTTTACCTTTGCACCTATCTTACAGCATCCTAATCCTACCTTGCCCTAAGTCCTGGAAGTCGATGCCTCTGGAGTAGCCACAAGGGCAGTTCTTTCCCAACTTCAGGGGCCCAAAGCCCTACTTCACCCCGTGGCCTTCTCTTCATGGAAGATGAGTCAGCCGGAGAAGAACTACAACGTGGGAGATTGGGAACTCTTGGCGATTAAGACTGCTCTGGAGGAATGGAGATATCTCCTGGAAGTTGCCATCCACACTATCTTAATCTTTACAGATCATAAGAACTTAGAATATCTCTGCACGACCAAGTGGCTGAGACCACGGCAGGCTCGATGGGCTCTATTCTTTTCTAGGTTTGAATTCCATATCACCTTCCGCCCAGGGTCTAAGAATGGAAAAGCCGACACCTTGTCCCGAATGTTCCCTGACACTCTTGAAGAGGTCACACCCAGTTCAATTTTGTCCCCTCAAAATTTCCTCTTGATGCAGCCTGATTTAAGGATTTCAATTGAGCAGGCATCCACTCAGTGCACGGGGCAGAGATCTCCTCTCTAAGAAGCCAGGAGGGGCTCCTTTGGCATCAAGACAAGATTTTTGTCCCACAGCAAGCCAGGCTTCAGGTTTTGAGAATTTTTCATGACCACCAGCTGGCTGGCCACTTTGGGGTCCAAAAAACAAGCAAACTGGTCCAATGGTCTTTATGGTGGCCCACTCTGAGATCCGATTGTAAGGAGTATGTCAACTCTTGTACGACATGCCAGCGAAATAAGGGGTCCAATGCTAAATCCTGGGGCCTGTTAAGACCCCTGCCTGTTCCGGAACAGCCTTGGAAAAATATTTCATTGGACTTTATCATGGATTTACCCCCTTCAGAAGAATTCACAACCATCTTGGAAGTAGTAGACCGGCTATCCAAGATGGCACACTTCTTGCCAATGATGGGCACACCTTGCACCATGAAAACAGAAAAAACCTTTATCAAAGAAATAGTCAGATTGCATGGTGTACCAGACAACATTGTGTCAGATAGAGGTGTTCAATTCACATCTAGGTTTTGGAGGAACCTTTGCAAATTGCTGTCAATTGAGACATGTTTTTCCACAGCCTACCATCCCCAGAGCAACGGTCAAATGGAAAGGACTAATCAGACACTAGAGCAGTATCAAAGATGTTTTTGTTCCTTTTCTCAGCACGATTGGATTTCATTAATGCCCTGTGCAGAATGTGCATAAAATAACTCTGTGCACACTGCTACCAACCAGTCGCCCTTCTAGGGAAATTATTGCTACCATCCTTCATTTTTACCCAATATCATCCCTGAATCCTCAGTTCCGGCAGTTCAGGACAGAATAAATTTTATTCAAACCAATTATCAATTTTCCAGGACACAATGCGGAAAGCCCAAGAAGGGTATAAGAAACAACACGACAAGAAGAAAAGAGGAAACCCTGCCTTTAAAGTGGGGGACAAAGTGTGACTTTCATCTGCAAACCTCAAACTGCTTTGTCCATCCCGAAAACTGGGGCCAAAGTTTGTTGGTCCTTTTGAAATTAAATGTGAAATAAATCCAGTAGCTTTCAAACTTGCCTTACCTGAGTTTTATAAGATCCACCCAGTGTTTCATGTTGCACTACTTAAACATGCCATTTCTAGTCCTTTTCCAGGGAGAGAAGAAGTACCCCCACCTCTGGTCCTGGTAGGAGAGGAGACTGAATTTGAAGTGGAATCCATCCTTGACTGTCAACGGAGAGGTAGGACAATTTAGTTCTTAATTAAATGGAAAGGATACCCAGCAGAAGAGAACTCTTGGGAGCCTGCAGATTATGTACACGCCCCTAGGCTTATACAGAGGTTTTGCAACAGTCACCCCAGAAAGTGGGCGCAACTGGACATCCGGAGGCTGCCCCTTGGGGGGGGCACTGTCAGGAAAATAGGCACATCCCTATGCGCAATAGTGCAGGGATGGTGAACCAGCACAGGCAAAGGCGCGCTGGCACTCATCGGTGCACAGGGACGCGTGGCACCGTGACTAGGAGAGTGTGCAGCGCCATGATCAGGTGCATGCATAACGGCGCACACTCACCGTAATTTGGGCGACACTGCCTTTTTAAAATCATTGCTCACACCTTTCTCCAGCAACCAGGCTCCCTTGCTTCTGTGGGCACCACACCTGCTGTTCCACCTTCAGTGGTGTGCTGTACTCAGCCGCATGGGAAGCCCTCCCAGCATCTCGGCCTCTGGAGTGGATCAATAAAAAAAATAAAAAGAATAGGGGACAGGGGACACCCCTGTCTCACCCCAGATTTAACCAAAAAAGCCCATTCCAAACTCCCATTAACTAGAACCCGACTACTGATCCCCAATACAACCCTTTTATTACATTAATGAGCTGCTGTAGTATACCTATGTGCTCAAAAACCTCCCGCAAAACCCATGATTTGCTTTATCATATGTCTTCTCTAGGTCAAATGATGTCAGGATAATCAAACCATTCCTACCTTTACAAAAAATAATTATATCCCTACCTAAAATTAAATTCTCTGAGATCATTCGACCGGGCACTGCTCAGGTCTGCGTCTCTCTAACTATCCTACTAATGACCTTAGATAATCTCCTTTTGACCCAATCCCACCACCCCAAAATATTACTAAAATCTTTTTTTCTATTAACCCATCTACTATATACATTACTAAAATGGGCTTTTACATGCTCATCCTACAACAATAAACTATTTAACCTCCATACCCCTAAACCAAACCTAATACTATCCCCCATACTCAAATCAACATACACTGCCACATGGTCTGAAAAAATTACCGGCCTGTGCTTAACATTAGCATATTTGAATGCATATATCACAGGCCCGCTTAACCAAGTAAGCCCCAGCCTCATGTCCCTTCTCACCACAGTGAGGAGGGACACAGCATCTCCACATTACATTTATATATGGTATGCCCAAACTTATGACATCTCCTGCAGTATGTAGGTTGACCAGGGTAGTAAAGAAACCCTCTATATCCTGCTATTGAAAAATTAGCTGGTGGATGCTGCACTCCACCAATCCCTTCAGAATCCACCTTCAGTTTGACAAAAAACTTCAATTTGCCATTAAAGATCCCCAGACAATTAGTCAGCCTGAAGCCTCTCGTCACTGAAGAGCAGTATCTCTTCAAAAAGGTCACTACCAAGGCAATGTCCGTGAAGAGGTTAAACAGGTGAACAACCAATGGTTTCTCCTCCATAGCATACAAGGATTCCACTTTGAAAGGCCTTATAGACAATAGATGTGTCGTGGTTCCATTCCAACCGATTTCTCCAGCAAATCCTGCACAAGGAACTCCAAACTCCTTTTATGCAAATGACCAGTCATAACCTGAAACCGCAAGGTGTTCTGAATCCCACTTCACTCCATCAAACTCAGCAAAGAAAATTCAGGCCATCAAGCAATCTTGCCTCTTTTCAGGGCAAGGTAAAGAATGCTATCTACAAGCTTTATATAACATAGATTTGTGTGCTAATGAGGCAATTGAAAACACATGCACAGTCTATGAAACACACAAAATGTAAGTTCACCCAATGTAGAGACATAACTTCAAAGTGGGTACACCTGCTAAGGATGTCCTTAAATTACTAACCCAAAAAACACACTCTCTAAGCATACCCACAAAAATCCAAATGCTGTTCATGCCCAGAACAACCCAAATGCAGCTAGCACAAAATAAGCCACCCCCATCCAAAATTAAGCATATCATCCAGCATACTACAAAATTACAGATGGGACAAACACCCCCCAGTCCAGGGGGGCAAACAAAGAGCCTAGCATAAGCAAAAGTTGAACAACAAATACCATTACAGTCTATGGGAACTGACCTGTTAATTTTGCGGGTCCCCACTCAGCTGGCTTATATTCTAGTTATTGGCCTTAAAATGGGTATGGGGGACCAAGTCCCACCCTGAGGGACATGTATCAATCTCACCAATTTGGACCCCAAAAGCGAAACAAGGAGAAGTGCCTTTAAAAATGCGAAATTGCTTAAAAGCTATTAATTCGGGGGGTTACTCTGCCTGTAAAGTGGTGCATCTGTAGCATGTATCCAAAATGCTGCTTCAAAGATGTACGGCTTTAGAGAAAACTTAAAAATCTACATTGCAGCTGCAAGATTTTAACCTAAAACAAAAAATAATCTGGCCCTCCAATACATACTAGGCCATTTGGGTCTGTTAAGGCTTAAAATGAGAACCCCCACATGAAAAATACCACCCCATACAAAAAAAAAATTGTGCCCCTCCCACACACTAACAAATCCCTAGCCAAACACACAGCAAGCCAGCCCATGAAAGGGGGTGGATGCTTAGGGGCAGGAGGGGCTCAGGCACCCCAAAAGTCAACCACCTTTTTCCATATTCAGGGGGACAAGGGCTTTGTGGTTGGTATTGGGCTGAGCCCAACATGCCCCAAAAGGCAGCCAGCTATGTTGAGTGCATGTGGCCCTGTATGGTTCAGGAGGGGGTTGGGTGATCACTCTTCTCGCCCCTTTCCTAGCTGGCCCTGTTGTATGCTCCGAAAAAGGATGTGGTTTGGATTGATGAAGGCAGCTCACAGCCTTTGGAGAGTAGAGTGGAGTGTGGAGTTCCCCTTTAAAAGCAAAAGTTTGCCCATGGAAATCCAAGGGGTTAGAGGGGGTAAGCAAGAGCATTGGAGAATGGAGTGTGGAGTTCCCCTTTAAAAGCAAAAGCTAGCCCAAGGAAATCATATGCATTAGAGGGGGAAGGTTAATTGCCCTTTAAGGAGGAGCTAGAGCAGCGAGAGTAATTTTACATAATTTTAACTAGGTGCATGTCACATGTTGGCAACGTAACATAAAATAAATAAAGGTGAACCAGCGTAAGAAAAAAAAGTGTCAAGTTTAGAGATGCGCCCGTTCAAACCATGCAATTGCATGTACGTTGCATTATTTACTAAGATTTTGGCCGCGCAGTGAACAAATGCATGTGAACAAGCGCAACAGCAGCTTGCGCATGAGCACTGCTTACATTGATTTCACGCAGTTCTAAACGTACTTGCAGGCACAGCAGGCTTTCTCTGAAAAAGTTACTTTCTCATTCTATTTTGGGCATATTTTTTACTTGAGCAGCTGTTACTAGGGATGGGCCGAACACCCCCCTGTTCGGTTTGCATCCAGAACATGCGAACAGGCAAAAATTTCGTTTGAACACGTGAACACCATTAAAGTCTATGGGACACGAACATGAAAAATCAAAAGTGCTAATTTTAAAGGTTAATATGCAAGTTATTGTCATAAAAAGTGTTTGGGATCCCGGGTCCTGCCCCAGGGGACATGTATCAATGCAAAAAAAAAAGTTTCAAAAACTGTTTTTTTTTATTCAGGAGCAGTGAAACAAGAAGTGAAACAATAAAAGTGAAATATTCCTTTAAATTTAGTTCCTGGGGGGTGTCTATAGTATGCCTGTACAGTAGTGCTTGTTTCATGTGTTTATAACAGTCCGAGAGCAAAATGACATTTCTAAAGGAAAAAAAAGTCATTTAAAATTACTAGCGCTAGTGCCGGCTATTAATGAATTGTCAGTCCCGACAATACACATAAAAGTCATTGAAAGTCATTGAAAAAAAAAAAATAAATAAAAACATGCGTGGAGGTCCCCCAAAATTCCATTAACAGGCCCTTCAGGTCTGGTATGGATATTAAGGGGAACTCCACGCCAAAATAAAAAAAAAATGGCATGGGGTTCCCCCAAAAATCCACACCAGACCCTTATCCGAGCACGCAACCTGGCAGGCCACATGAAAAGAGGGGGGGACGAGAAAGCGCCCCCCCCCTCGTGAACCGTACCAGGCCACATGCCCTCAACATGGGGAGGATGTCTCCATGTTGATGGGGACAAGGGCCTCATCCCCACAATCCTTGCCCGGTGGTTGTGGAGGTCTGCAGGTGGGGGGCTTATCGGAATCTGGAAGCCCCCTTTACAAAGGGGACACCCAGATCCCAGCCCTCCACCCATGTGAATTGGTAAGGGATAGAATTGTACCCCTACCATTTCACAAAAAGAAAGTTTTATAATGTTAAAAAACCACAGGAGACGGCTTGGGACAAGTCCTATATTTAAAATAAAAAAAATAAATAAAAAAGAGATTCCAGTGATGTAATCCAATAAATCCGTGCTCCTACTCCAGCGATGTAATCCAATTCTCGATCTCCAGTGATAGATGATCTCCAGCGACTCCAGCGAGAAACATGCACAGGATCCTGCCTCCACCGGAGGCACCCAGCCAATGATGTGGTGCTAGCTTGACAGCTCTTTTGTAGCTGAGGGTGGGGCCACCCGTCACGTGACCCCTTCCCCCTCTGACAAGGGGAAAAGCCGGGGTTTCCCAGTGATGTGTAAGGGTGACTCCGCCCCCCCTCTGATGCAACGGGAATCCGTTGCAGGGTCTGGTGTGGATTTTTAGGGGAACCCCATGCCATTTTTTTTACATTTTGGCGCGGAGTTCCCCCTATTATCCATACCAGACCTGAAGGGCCTGGTAATAGAATTTTGGGGGACCCCCACGCATTTTTTATTTTTTTAAAATTTTTCAGTGACTTTCAATGACTTATGTGTATTGTCGGGACCGACAATTCATTAATAGCCGGCACTAGCGCTAGTACTTTTAAATCACTTTTTTTCCTTTAGAAATGTCATTTTGCTCTTGGACTGTTAAACACGGGAAACATGCGCTACTTTACAGGCATACTATAGACACCCCCCAGGTACGAAATTTAAAGGAATATTTCACTTTTATTGTTTCACTTTAAGCATTATTAAAATCACTGCTCCTGAAAAAATGTCAGTTTTTAAAACTTTTTTTTGCATTGATACATGTCCCCTGGGGCAGGACCCGGGATCCCAAACACTTTTTATGACAATAACTTGCATATTAACCTTTAAAATTAGCACTCTAGATTTCTCCCATAGAGTTTTAAAGGGTGTTCCGTGGCTTTTTGAATTTGCCGCGAACACCCGAAATTGTTCGCTGTTCGGCGAATGGGCGAACAGCCAATGTTCGAGTCGAACTCATGTTTGACTCGAACAGATAGCCCATCCCTAGTTGTTACTAAACTTCCTCACATCACCCCATAATATTGGCACTTCCATCTTCTGTGTAATATTGATTTAAAGATGCCGTGCACCATGTCCATAGTGGCGCACAGATTGCATTCTCCCGTGCGCCGAGATCACTATAATAAATGGAGGATTCGCGCTCTGTTCCCAGTGCACCATTTCGTAAATATGAAAATGTGCATTGCGCTCACTGTGCACCTCTGATGGCGCATGGCTTTCGTAAATCAGCCCCAATGTATCCTATCTATGGTGAATTCTGTGGCTCAGTACTTTTCACTAAAATCTCATTATTTTAAGTAAAAAATCTGTTAATGAACATTCTCAATTTTTCTCTTCAACGTTTACTGTGCATTGGGGACTTTTATTGAACATAGACCCCACAAACCTAACCTAAGTGTTTTTTAGTTTGTAAGAAAATATGTAGCATTTAAATTTTTTATATAGTTGCAATATTTAGAGGAAGTATGTGAAGACTAATGTCTAGTATGAACTTCCCAGAAGTATTAATATAACTATACTGAGGTAATTCCCTTCCTGACATTTAGTCACTTAATCAAGATGTAGCCAGAAATATGTGCAAGATTCAAATATTACATTGTATTTTATGAAGTCATTTAAATCTTTCAGATACATCACAGATATTAAAACATCTAATTCTATAATTAACTTTTTTCAGTTTTTTTCAAGAACCACAGACTGGTACAAGTAACATAAATACAAAAAATGTACATTTAAAGAAGTGTTGTATAATGCCATGTTTGCAGAAATATTTTACCCGTTTATGTTTTGTTTTTTTTAGTTTATCACTACAATTTGTCATCTTCTGTTTTGGGTAAATCAACAATATCATCATAGTACTGAAATCCAATTAACGCGAGGGCGTGGCCCAATGCAGCATGTGAACGGATGTCTTTCTTAGCAGCTCCGGGTTCCCTCTGCATAATCCTGTGTAATCCTGCATACCTGCCTATCCAATTTGGCTGATTTCTCTCCTGGCTAATTTGGAAGACCCTGTGACATCTCCTGGGGCTTTGGTGGATGGGAAATCGTAAGAAGAAGCAGCCCCTGGGCCAAGATGAGTATTACCAAGTGCTCTTGCCAAGATGGCTGCTGCTCCACTGCTCCTCACCCATCCCGGGCATCCATGCTGGAACTGTTTGGAGAGGAGCCTGATCCCTCTCCGCCACCCTCTCCTGGGGCCTCTGCTCCTCTGGCGCTGCTGTCCCAACCTCTCCTAGTGATGACGGCATGGAAGACAATATGGAACCTGAGCCTACCCTGCTGGATGTCCTTAAAATCATTAAGGTGAACCATACTGGTCCTATGGGTAAAGTGGCAGAGCTCAAACTAGATGTAACTAAAATGTACCAGGACATGCAAAAGATACGGGGCCGGGTCACGGACATGGAGCGCTGCATCAGTGATTTGGAAGACACTGTCAACCCTGTCCTTCCTGCTATAAAAACCTGCAGCATCAAAATTAAATTATTGGAGGACAAGGTGGATGATTTAGAAAACCGTCTGCGCAGGAACAACCTATGTTTGGAAGGCCTGCCCGAGCGGGTTGAGGGTTCTGACCCGGTATCCTTCCTGGAAAGTTGGTTTACCCAGGAATTAGGGAAGGACTGTCTATCTCCCTGCTTTGTCCTGGAAAGAGCTCACAGAGTTTCTGGCAGACCGCTCCCTGCAGGTAACTCTCCCCACACCATGGTGATCCGTCTCCTCAACTACCGGGACAGGGACTCCATTCTGCACTCGGCTCGCCTGAAAGGGAGCCTAAAGATCAATAATGCAATGGTGTTCCTCTTCCCTGACTACTCCCTAGCTGTCAGTGCCTCAAGGGCCAAGTACCAACACGTCAAGCAAAAATTGAGGGAGAAGACCATCCAATACTCCATGTTATTTCCTGCCACATTGAGGGTCATCTACCAAGGCCAGGTGCATTTTTTCCAAACCCCTGTGATTGCTCTCTCCTGGTTTGAATCTGTACATCAGCCTGGTTGTTTGTCTGACCGGATACCTGAAACCAGATCTGGGCTCTCCCTCAGGTAATGTGTTCTACCTTTTCCATCCCAGCTTCTGGAATCACTGCTGGGGCAGGTATCTACAAATGTATGCCCTGTCAGCAGGATACATATCCCCATGAGGGAGACTATGCTGCTATTGCTAGGTTAATATTTGATCACTGACTGATCCAACATTTGTTCATCGACTTTGGCTGTATTGGCCATGTTCCCTGCATCCATTTGCTGTTTGGAGTCTAAGCCCGTCCCTTGTTTTGGGGTAGGGAAGGGGTTACATTTTGGCTGTGGTTTTTACTACAAATGTCTATTCTTGATATAGCTTTAATATTAGTTGGTATGAATGACGTGTGTGTGTGTGACTGTTTTTCACCTTGCCTTCTCCTCCCCCTGGGTTTGCAGCTGTGTAGGGGCTGATGGACAACCCATGGTGCTGATTGCCTGTACCTTCCCTTCATGTGGTTTATTTTTCTCTATTCTACCATGTCTCAAGTCAAGTGCATCTCCTGGAATGTGCTGGGGTTACATTCAAAATTTAAAAGGGCCTCTCTATTTCATTTCCTTAAGGTATACAAACCGCATATACTGTGCCTGCAGGAAACATATTTAATGGGGGCCAAGATTGTCGTTCTTAAAAAACACTGGGTAATGCATGGGTACCACGCCGCCTATTCCAATTATGCCCAGGGAGTGTACATTTTAATACAGGAAGGTCTCCCCTTTTCATGTAACTGGATTGTTCTGGATCCTAAGGGTCCATATATTTTTCTCCTATGCACAGTATATGCTATGTCATTACTGTTAGTGGTGGTATATTCCCCCCCATCACGGTTGCGATCTTCACAGAATTGGAGGGTCCATTTCTCAACTTTACCAATGCTTGCCACCCTTATTGACTTTAACTCGGTACTTGACCCCAGTCTGGACCACTTAAAGCCTCTACATTATGAATCTAGACTGTTTGGTTAGTGGTGCACTTACTTTGGGTATGTCGACCTATGGCGACAAAAAAATCGTACAGTTAGGACTTACTCATGCCAATCTCAGACATACCGTACTCTTTCCAGGCTGGACTATGCCCTGAGGACACCGGGCATAGTCCAGCCTGGAAAGTCCCCTATATCCAGACAGTCTACTATTTAGCTCAGATGATATCAGACCATTCTGCCCTTTGTGTAGAACTATTACTAGGACATAGGCCCACTTTTTGGCTGTGGAAGCTCAGTCCCCTCTGGATATCCACTCCTGATTTCCAGGAACCCATCCAACAATACATGTCTCATTACTGGAGTGATAATGCCAGGTCCTCCTCCACAGGCCCCACATGGGATGTCTTTAAGGCAACTGTGCGGGACTCCTATATCTCTAATATTGCTAGGCATAGGAAATCTACTCAGGCTACCCTTCGGTCCTTGGAGTCCTCCTTAGAGACAGCTAGGGCCCATTATAATGCACTCCCCACACCGGACTCCCATGATGTCTTGGTAGGGGCACATAAGGCACTGGATCTTCATGGGGTTTACACAACTCTGAAACAACAACTCTATTTGTCGGCAAGGTTACACAAGCACAGTGGAAGGAATGGTAAGATGCTGGCCTATCCTTCTCACACGGAATATAGGAATAGGCCCATACCACAAATCCAACTGCCCAAAAGCTCAGTTTCATCGGATCCTTTGACCATAAACCAGACATTCGGACTCGCCCCTTCAGCCAAACTTGAGTCAAAGGGGTTCTTTGAGTCCATCCAATCGAAGGACTCTCACAAACATATTTTAGGTAAACTCCTGATGATCAAGGAGATTACAGAGACCATATATTCTCCTACCCCTAATAATACTCCAGGGCTAGAGGGTTTTCCTGCTAAATGGTACAAGAATTATGCAGAAGACTTAGCACAGAAACTATATTCTCTTTTATTGGAAGGTGAGCTTCCCATCTCTATGTGTGAAGCCCTTGTTGTAGTGCTGCCCAAACCTGAGAAAGATAAATTGTTATGTGGGTCCTACCGCCCAATCTCACTATTAAATAGTGATGTTAAAGTGCTGGCTAAACTCTTAGCTACAAGACTACAAAGGTTATTTTTCACCTTGTCCAGCGAGACCAGATGGGGTTCATGCCTGGTAAGAGTACGTATGACAATATTCGTCGTCTTTATTTACATATTCATAGAGCAGCTACTGACCAAAAAAAGAGGACTAGTATTATCACTGGATGTGCTGAAAGCTTTTGATACTGTCAACTGGTCCTTTCTTTGGGAGATTATGCACCGCATGGGGTCCAGCCCCCAATACATCCAGTGGGTCTGCCTGTAATTTTTTAATTAGGAAGGTCTGCGCTTAGGACGTGTGTGAAGATTGCAGCCTCCCCAAAAAAAACCTTATAAGAGGGATCTAAAATATAAAAAGAAAGAAGATGTGAAGGGGTGAGTGGCGCTACCTATATGTCAAATAGTGCTTTACCAAATCACTCTATAGTGGCTAAGTATTAAAAGACACAGTGTTATTGTGGAATAAATTATAACAAAACAGTTTCCGTAAAGGTGATAGTGTATTATCTATCACACCTCACCTACCCCAGTAGGTGAGTACTAAAAGTTATCACCAAAAATGTAATGGCTTACAAATTGGTGTATAAAACATCCAGACATGAATATCATGATAGTATAGTGATCCTCTGCTTGTAACAGTGCATATAGTGTCCAAGCCCAAAATACAGAATGTGTGTGAACCAAATCCAAATAAAAATGTAAAGAATCGCATCAAAAAACAAAAAAGTTATAAAAAAAAATTGCACCAAAATCGCACCAAAATGTAATTATCACACCATATACAAAAACATATAAGTGTATACATATAGTGTCCCAATCATTAAATCAAGGTGTATATAAACCCAAGAAAAACCAATAAAAAAAAAATTGCACCAAAAAACAGAAAAAATGCAAAAATCGGACCAAAATTAAAAATTACACCAAGATGCAGTTTATTGCACTGTGTACAAAAGAGATGCATTCATCCCAATGAAGGTGACTGTTCGTGTTTAGCAGGTGACTTTAGTGATCACAGAATCTTGACAGGTGACTTGCATGCTCCCCCTCAAGGGTCCCCACTCACCAGATCCTACTACCCCTACAGGGGTAATGCGCATGTAGCTCCTTAGGTTGGCAGGTAACCACTGGTGTCAGAATTTGCAGTTCCTTGAGCAGCCTTGGGATATCCGGCTTGTGATAGATGTAGTTTTCATAATCATCATAAAAAAATAGAAATTGGCTCCCATAGTGCAGTATAACCAAAACTTCCGTTTATTAAAAGGTTATTTAAAAAAGGTATAAAAACAAACAGACAAAAAAATTCAGTTCATGCAGCGTAATGCCTAGTCCCATAAGGGCTGCACTTGCCGGTATAAAGCATAGCCAACCGAGCTGTAGGTGGACAGCATGCACTCTGGTTGCATTCCACCCACTCGCTCAGCTTCCTGGAAGTCACATGCTGTGCGTAGTGACGCCGTATGCATTTCGTCATAAACGTCTTCAGCGGCGATGTCTTACCACTGCACTTCACGTATTTTATAAGGGAGAGTGGCTTGTAACCCCGTCCACTTAAAACCGACCCGCCCAGCTAATACTGGGAACCAGGAAACCCATGCATCGCATAACGATCTTAAATAGGTGCCCATCCCGGGGCGGACCAAATATGGTTTCAGGTGAAGGTAGAAATTAATAATACACCCCCTCTCCCTTAATAGCACCATAAACTTCATAAAACACAAATCGATTAATACAGAGACCGGGGTAAATATAGAAATATAAGATAAATTTGTACCATTAGTATATAATCTAATTGCTCCAGAATCCCCCTAGTGGCTAAGGATAAAATCTTAAGGATAAACTTAGTTTTAGTTTTAGTGCTGTAATTTTGACCCATCTAATGCTCCATGGTTGATTCTTTATATGACAACAATCCAACCCATGCTTGATTGTGTCTTCCACTGTGTGTTTGTCCCTGTCTGCTATGAAGTTGGATTATACCAAGAACACATGATCCATGAAAGGAAAATAGAAGTAAACTTGCTTAGCCCTCATGTACACTGCTGCTGGTAAACAGATGTTTAAGAGCAGTCAGGCATTTTTTTCAGCTGCCCCTGAACTCTCTTCTATGTTATCTTATCAGTACATGTACACAGGTCGATTATAGTAATTTCTAGGCAGTTGAGCTTAGAAGCATTTTTTGGAACGCAAAAAAATGTGTTCAGGACCGAAGTTCATAGGCATTTGAAACGCCAAATGCCTGTAACAGCTTGTAAATGCTGCTAAACATGGTAACTCATGTTTATCAGGACCAGGAAAGGAAGAACAGTGAGTGTGAACCCCCCTTCCTGTACATGCCAGGCCACATGCCTTGTAATGCTGGTGTTTTCCTTGCAAGTGAGGGGGAAATGCCTTTTTCCCCTTACAAAGCACCATTGTCCCCATATTAAGGTGGAGGTAATATAGGGGCACTTATTGTTAAATCTGGAAGCTCCCTGTGAAAAAAAGGATGTTCATACACCCACATGTCAGGGCTGGGTTTGGCCCTCTCTACTCAGTGCTCAGGTTGCTCAGCTGTCGTTTAATTGCCAGCACTCATCATTCCACAGTGGCTCACCTGGTGATCATTTCCTGCTCATCAGCCAGCCCCTTCTGGCTTTTTAAACGGCCTGGTTCATTCCTTACGTGCCTTCACTTTGGTCAAACATATCTGGAGGCTCTCTGCTGGCTTCCTGTTGAAGACTTGCCTGGCTGATGTCCCATCTGGTTCCTGATCCTCTCTTCTCCCCTGACTATGCTGATCTCTGGCTTCCTGGTTTACTGGTTTGTTCTGATTACCTGCTTTGGCTACCGCACCCTGGCTATGTTTTGACTATGTTTACTGATTTGTACCATTTTTACCATTATATTAAAAGGTGTGATTTTTACTGCATTTTCTTTCTTCATCTAATTCATAGTTCCCTACACCTTTACATGCCTCACTGCCATTTTAAAATGACAGATTCCAGGTTCTGCAGTAATGACAACAAACAGCCGGGAATCCTGGGTGACATCATTGACTTCTTCCAGGTGTGAGTGTGTTTATTTACATTTAACTGCTTGTGGGAATGGGTAAGGGATATGAAAATGAAGACAGAAGGAGAGCAGCCCCATCTAAGTGCAGCATTATTAAGACATTTTATTTCATGAAAGACAATTGGTAACTCACAAGATGTATGAGATGTCAGCGCATGTGGGATTAATAATGTGGTTCATCCACTCATAGGAAAGACGATCTTCTTACTGGTGAAGAGGCAGCTGATGGGTCCAGGGATGCCGGTGGTTACCAGTGCTTCCAGACACTCAGGACGGCTCACAGACAGCGGTGTACGTCACTTCTGGTTGGAGAGAGAGTGGGGAGAAGCTTCTAGCCTGTCACGAGCTGGCAACCATCCACAGAAAGACAGTTCTAATTACCCACCCTCTCTTTATTCAGCTGATCGAGCGCACATGATCAAATGTACTTTCTCTTGCCAAGGGATATGAAAATACATCTGTACATATTCACTAGGGAGGGGGGCGGATACCTTGAGACATCACTATTAAAAAGCTGGCTTACAGATGCCAATATAAGTCTTCCATATATTACCCCCACCTATTTCTTTGGGAACATTGGTATAAAGGTGCTTTGCAAGGGGGAGGTTTTCTACCCCCTATTTCAATGTAGTCCCCCAGTGTTAAACGTCATGTGGCCTGGTCTGGTACAGGAAGGAGGGAGGGATGCAAAATCACTGCTTTCCCTTTTCTGGCCACCCTAAGGGTCTGTGTGGGATTTTACATTTTTAATGAATCAGATTGGGGTGCTACTGTATGTATGCCAAGTTAACTGTAAAGGAAAAAATCAATGCCATAGCAAAATATGTGCTGTCAGTATATGTTCTCTCTGAAACTCTCCTTAACAAATTGTAACACCGCATGCATCTTAAGGGCATTGCCCTAAGAATATTATTTAAAGGATGCTTTTTGTTTGTAATTATGCACTTTGAGCTACATGAAAAGACCCTCTTTATGCACTGGATATTTTTTAAACAAATGTTTGCATTGGTACATATCCCCCATGGCAGTGACCAGCTCCTCATGCCTTTTTTTTACATAATAATAGCTTGCCCATTCGCCTGAAAATGACCATAATTCAAACTATACTGTATAATTTGCCTCCCATAAACTTCAATTCAGTGTTAAAGTGTTACTAAACCCAGGACCCTGCACTCACTATATCTGGGCTCCCATAGTACAAAGAACATGGGAATACAATCATTGTAGTAAATATAAACTGCAAATTACCTTTTCTCATCATCAGTATATGGCAGCCTTGTGACTTCTATCAGTGCCTGGTTAAAGCTTGTAAGATGAGTTTTCATACTGCACTGGCTGTCCTATCAGGATGCAGGACCCCTGACCCTCTGTCTGGACAGTGCTAATTTGCCCTGTGCTCATCACATGCACTCTTCCAAGAAAAAAAAACTCACTAACAATACACACCCAACTGAGCATGTGCAGCCTGACTCCATTTACTCTGTCTTATCCGGCATGCTTTGGGGGCAATGCAAGAAGGATCTGTGCATGCAGGATCAAACAGCCTTTTTACACAATACAGAGGAATAATGCCTTAGGTTCCACAGTGAGTATAACAAGCATGCTTTACTGCATATACAATTTGATTTTACTGTTGTGGGTTTAGTTAGTAACAGTTTAGGTGCAGGGGGGGCTGTAGGCAGGATTCGATAAACCAAACTCAAACTGAACCCTGGCAGATTTTCTGATCCCTATCATAGACTTGGTAAACATTTTAGTGAATAGCTCAAGGCTTAAAGTGTTACTAAACCCAAAGCATTAAAAACTATAGTCTGTGTATGCATCAAAGCATGCTTGTTATACTCAACATGGAACCTAAGTGGTTAATCCTCTGCATTGTGTAAAAAGACAGTTGGATCCTGTATGCACAGATCCTCCCCTTCTTGCATTGCATTAAGGGGTTAATCCTCTGCATTGTGTAAAAAGGCAGTTTGATCCTTTAATGTCTTATAGCAAAACACCTGCTTGACAAAGCTCTGATAGAAGCAGCTATTCTATGTAGTTGATTTACTAGCTCGAGAGTAGACAGTGTTCACTATGTTCACTCTAAACACCCTATCAAGTGCATTGGAAAATAAAATACTAAAACAGGATTTTGCCATGCAGACAGTTGGATTAAAGTGAACATACTCTATATACCATGTGACAGTTTAATGTTAAGTTTCTGCATTTAATGCACGTTCACATTGCATGCATTTAAAAACACAATAAATCATAGCTAGACTAGAGAAGGGTAAGATCCTTTGTTAGGAATTTATTGCTGTCTGCCTCCCTACTGAGGAATTTACAGTCACATCAGAAAAGAGACAATGGGAACACATGTAACTTGGATAGTAAAATACAGACAACAATAAATAACTTTGCAGAGATTCTGCCTCTTCTCCGCTGTACTAAGAAAATAATTCTGTTATTGTCTGTGTGTTCCATTTATGGAGATTTTCTATACATTCCTCTCCCTCTTCTACTGCCACAACAGGAAGTGAAAGGAAATTTTCCCAGTGGAGATACAGACAGCAATAAAAAAAATGCATCCAAAAATGCTCTACTCAAAATAAAAATGCTCCCTAGATTGTTATATCTAGCACAAACTATACAGATTCCATTACAAAGAACTTCTTTTATACAAATAGAAACAGATTTCTAATTTTGTCATGGCAAATAGATATCCCAAAATACATTGGTCCCTCCAGAAGGCACCAAAGGGGAAGGGAGGATTTGAGGTCCTAGATCTCAGGAAATATTATCAGGCATCCCACTTCAAGGGGATCATTGCTTGGCATGTTCACACCCATTCAAAGACCTAGAGCAAAATAGAATGAGGATGGTGCTTTATCTGAAACCAACTGGCTTAGAGATGGAGGCCATTCAGGCCATCTAAATGCACCCCTGATAGGTGTGGATTTAAAGTAGTTTTTGCTTTTACACAAAAAGAAAGAAAACATTACCCTACATTATTTGTTACAGTACCTCCAGATCCACTAGGACTTTTGCTAGGGTTTCCAGAACTCCTATTTTCAGAATCCTTACCAGGATTTCCAAAATCCCTGTCTGGATTTCCAGAACTCATACTAATATTATCACTGAGCGTGCTTCCAGTGCCGCCCACAGAATACTGCCAGCACGTCCAGGATCCATGACAGTACTTGCAATGGCACTCACAGAATCTCTGTCAGTATATATGATGCTGCTTGCAGAATCCCTGCCAGGACTTCCAGTATCATTTTCAGTATTTACAAAGGCACATTATAATTGCTGGTATCATTGCCAAGACCTCCAATGCTCCCTGAAATAACATTGGCCATGTCCTCTGACCCTGAGGGATTTTTAGGCATCAGCCCTGGAAAGGGGATGGTACTGTGTCTTTGTCAGCTACTTAAATAGCTATATTACATTTCTGAAGGATTGTTTTGTTCTCTTGCTTGCCACCTTACCACAACACCTGCCTGAATCTGACTTCTCTTTTGCCTTATGTTTAGTATACTGTCTCCACACCATAGCCTTCCTGTCCTCACTCATCTATCAGTGGGGTAAACCTGAAGGTCACATCTCATGCAGTGAAACCCATCTCCACCATCAGGAGCTTTGGTGAAAACCTACTGATGCTTAGACTCCACGTCTCAAGTGAGCCTGCACTAGGTGCCACATTATCGCTTGACCCCCCCCCCCCCCCAAGAGGAAATTCATATTTCCTGTATGGTAATATAGTTTTAAAAAAAACTGTATTTTTTAGATAGAGAAGGCCCTGGCCCTTACAGGGCCTTGAAAAAGTATTCATACCCCTTGACATTTTCAGCATTTAGTCATGTTACACTCAAAAACGTAAATGTATTTTATTGGGATTGTATGTGATAGGCCAACACAACGTGGCACATAATTGTGAAGTGGAAGGAAAATGATAAATGGTTTTCTATTTTTTTTTACAAATAAATATCTGAAAAGTGTGGCATTTTTTTGTATTCAGCCCCTGTGAGTCAATATTTTGTAGAACCCCCTTTCGCTACAATTACAGCTGCAAGTCTTTTTTGGTATGTCCCTACCAGCTTTGCACATCTAGAGAGTGACGTTTTTGCCCATTCTTCTTTGCATAATAGCTCAAGCTCTGCCAGATTGGATGGAGAGCATCTGTGAACAGAAATTTTCAAGTCTTGCCACAGATTCTCAATTGGATTTAGGTCTGGACTTTGACTGGGCCATTTTAACACATGAATATGCTTTGATCGAAACCATTCTATTGTAGCTCTGGCTGTATGTTTAGGGGTGCTGTCCTGCTCAAAAGGTGAACCTCCGCCCTAGTCTCAAGTCTTTTGCCGACTCTAACAGGTTTTCTTCTAAGATTTCCCTGTATTTGGCTCCATCCATCTTCCCATCAACTCTGACCAGCTTCCCTTTTCCTGCTGAAGAAAAGCATCCCCACAACATGATGCTGTCACCACCATGTTTCACAGCGGGGATAGTGTGTTCAGCGCGATGTGCAGTGTTAGTTTCCCACCACACTTAGCCTATTGCTTTTAGGCCAAAAAGTATCATTTTGGTTTCATCTGACCAGAGCACCTTCTTCCACATGTTTGCTACGTTCCCCACATGGCTTCTCGCAAACTGAAAGTGGGACTTCTTATGGCTTTCTTTCAAAAATGGCTTTTTTCTTGTCACTCTTCCATAAAGGCCAGATTTGTGGAGTGCACGAATAATAGTTGTCCTGTGGACAGTTTCTCCCACCTGAGCTGTGGATCTCTGCAGCGTTACCATGGGCCTCTTGACTGCTTTTCTGATTAATGCTCTCCTTGCCCGGCCTTTCAGTTTAGGTGGATGGCCATGTCTTGGTAGGTTTGCAGTTGTGCCATACTCTTTCCATTTTCCGATTATGAATTTAACAGTGCTCCATGAGATGTTCAAAACTTGGGATATTTTTTTTAAAACTAACACTGCTTTAAACACAACTTTATCCCTGGCCTGTCTGGTGTGTTCCTTGGCCTTCATGATGCTGTTTGTTCACTAAGGTTCTCTAACAAACCTCTGAGGGCTTCACAGAATAGCTGCATTTACACTGAGATTAAATTCCACACAGGTGGACACTATTTACTAATTGGGTGACTTTTGAAGGCAATTGGTTCCACTAGAGTTTAGTATCTCTTAGGGGTATCAGAGTAAAGTGGGCTGAATGCAAATGTACGCCACACTTTTCAGATATTTGTAAAACATTTTGAAAACCATTTATCATTTTCCTTCCACTTCACAAGTATGTGCCACTTTGTGTTGGTCTATTACATAAAATTCCAATAAGATGCATTTAAGTTTTAGGTTGTAACATGACAAAATGTGGAAAATGTCAAGGGGTATGAATACTTTTTCAAGGCACTGTATTATTTTTAAAGCTTAATTTCCTGGTGGTCCCATCTCCAGGTCAAACATTATCTGAGTGACCCATAAAAGATTATTAACTTTACAAAAAAGACCACTCCCTTTTATAAAGCATGCCACGATGACGGCCCATCCAGAAATCTTACTTTATGGCTATATGTACTTTCACAAGATGAAACAAGTAATCATTCTACTACTTTGAAACACAAATAAGAGTGCTCCACATGACTATTTCAGATGATGTTTGGCAAGAAAAATGTTTGTTTATAAGTGTTCAGTTAGTAGCTGCACTCAAGAAACAAGTTAAAAGATACATGGGTCACAAGAGGGGCATGCGGGGGGCTCTGGAAGATGGACGTGTAGTCTCAGAGCTCTGTCCCGCTCAGATCGATTAGCGCTCCCCATAGCCAGCAGCATCGCCTGAATCACCACAACTCGGCATCCTGACAAGGGGCACACACTCGGGAGTCTCCTATATGTCCTTAGGGACGACCAGGCGCAACCTGGGGACACAATTTGCCGTGATCACAGAGGCCGCCGAGACTTCCAAGATGGCGGCAGAACAACAGTCTCATGAGGCGGCACACACAGGGCTCCCTGCTACCATGGACTGGCGGAGCCCACATAGGGGAGAGGTATGTAGTACAGCTCCCGACACCTCACCACCCAGGGGCCCGGCCTCACTAGCTTCCACTGAGTCCCTCCTTGACCAGACTCTAAATGATCTCCTCATGTCTCCCATTGCAGCTGCATCCCCAGGGCCTACTGTCACACTGACAGGCACAGGACAAATCCCCTCACAACCACAGGATTTGGCATTTCTGTTAGCTAAATTTGCAGATATGCTGGATAGGGGTTTGGCCCAAAGAGCTGCAAAAATTATGGCTAATATTAAAACGGATCTGCAGTCCCTGGGTATCCACATCGACACTATAGAAAACAAAATGGACGCCACAATAGCCCGCACAAACCAGAACACTGACCGTATACAGGGATACGTATTGTTCTTACTTTTTTTTCTATTGTTATTAAGAGTAGAGTGGGTATACCCCACTCCTTCCTCACTGTTTACACCATGTTTGACTTCTCTCCGCTTTACCGACTACCTCTATTTTCTTGTACTAATCTTTCTTTCTCCCTAGTGACCCAGATGAGCTTGCACCATTCCTGGCCTCCAGCCTATCACACATCAAAATGTCGCGAAATACCGCTCCTTGATCCTCCCACTGGTTTCGGGGTAAGTGACTGGTACTCATTGGCTTTTTCTCCTACACTGCTCCTTGGCTGAATCTATCACACCAAACCCTCCCCTGCGCATTGCCTCGCACAATGTTCAGGGGTTGAGCTTGCCAGTCAAAGGCAGAAAGATCTTTCAGTATTATCATACCCGAAAAATAGATATATTGTTTCTCCAAGAAACGCACTTTCCAAGCATCTATACCCCCTCATTTATTCATCCCAAATACCCTAAATTTTATCTTGCTAGTGCAGACACAAAAACAAAAGGGGTAGCGATATTCTTCTCCTGTACCTGCCAGTTCTCATTTATTTCAGTTCAAAGATCCTGACGGCAGATTCCTGCTGGTGAAGGGCCTCATTAATAACCAACTATATTCCCTAAAATCATATTATGCACAGAACAGAGGCCTATCCCAATTCTTTGCATCTCTATTTCGCTCTTTAAATCCACTCACTGAAGGCACTGTTATATACAGGGGAGATTCTAATTTAGCCTTCGATACTGGGCTGGATAAAATCTGCCCCATGGGTAAGGGAAACATGCGTCCCACCAGGCAGAGCCTTAAAGTGACTAGACAAATTTACCAACAACCGTATAGCAATGCATCAAATAGGCATAGGGATACACTCCCGTGATAGCAAACCGGACAGGGTCCTGTGGGCCACGAACACCGATGGAAGATGGTGGTTGCAGATTGAAGTTGGACCACTGGTGGTTGCAAATTGAAGTTGGACCACTGGCGCACACGTCCTCCGATTGTAGAGCGGGGTGATCCAGAGGGGCAATTCGATATGGAACCATGGAGGAAGAAAAAAGGAAACTCCACATGGTGTAGGTCAAAAATAGGATTTATTGGAAAAATATCATACAGGATTAAAAGTGATCACAAATAGGGCAAAAAATAGCAATGTGGGAAGCTGAAAATGCTATCCCTACGCATTTCGACTAAATAGCCATCAACAGGGGCACTGCCCCTCTGGATCACCCCGCTCTACAATCGGAGGACGTGTGCACCAGTGGTCCAACTTCAATCTGCAACCACCATCTTCCATCGGTGTTCGTGGTCCACAGGACCCTGTCCGGTTTGCTATCACGGGAGTGTATCCCTATACCTATTTGACACATTACTATACGGTATTTGAGTCCTACACATCTGGTAAGAGTATCCACTTACTTCTATTCAACATTTCTTTACCTTGACACCTGCTGTCTCCTCTCCATCTGAGTATCCATACACCTTCCAGTGCCTACCCCATTGGAGTAGATACCCTTTCACCTTACAATATATGGACTTCCACCTTTTGCTGTTCCATATTTAACTATTGACACTTTGATTTTTATTGCTGTTTTTCACTGCTGTTTTTCCACATTTATATGTTGATTTTTATTTTTATGTGTTCTTTTTAGCACACCATTTATATATTACAATACACATTTCCCACATGTATATTTAATACATGTTGGATGCTTTTAGCGCTGCACTTTGTATATTTAAATTTCTAGTGGACTTGGTTTGTCTGTGTGTCAGCTGCTTGTGGTGGTTTATATTTTTGGGTTTAGCGCAGCATTTTGTTATTTTTATACCTTATTCAGAACAAATGTTTCATATGGGAGGTTGAACGCCTCAATCCTTAGTAACCCGACCCATGCTCTTGAGATAGAAAAAAATATTCAGGAATACTTCCTTTTGAATGATATAGAGGATTTCTCCCCAATCTCACTGTGGGCAGCTCATAAAGCTACTATCAGAGGAAAACTCATTCAAATGGCATCTCGAGTGCGTAAAATGAGGAAGGCTGACATAGAGAAGTTGCAGATAGAATTCCTACGTCTTACCAAACAATGTAAACAAAACCCCGCTTCAGTATTGATAGAGAAAATAGATGCTGCACACACAGCTTTGAATTTAGCTCTAACCGCTATAGCTGAAAAAAAAAAAAAAGCTTACGTTGGGAGTGGAGCCCGCTATTATCACCAGAGAGACAAGGTGGGATCTATGTTGGCTGCCAGATTGACTCCTAGATTAAAAACACACACCTTACCTAAAATCAAGATTGAGAGTAACGCTCTCTCCCAAAACCCTCAAAAAATCATGGAAACTTGACATGACTATTATAAGAACCTATATAGTGAGAGAAAGGCTATCCAGGATACCTCCCTTAATTCCTTTCTGAGCTCCATTAAAATCCCCAAGCTCAAGGACCTTCACAAGAATAGGCTAGAGCAGTGGTTCTCAACCCATCTAGTGCCGTGACCCCTTGATAAAATTTCCCAAGTTGTGGGGACCCCTAACAGTAAAATTATTTTTGTAGCGTGGGTTGTCAGCACCCAAGGCAAGACAAGTAATTTGCTCCCCTAACCCATGAACATTTAACGCTTCCTGAGTCCCTTCCACTCGTACAGTATTAAAACCCCTTATGGTACATTTTAGGATGTACCACTCTTTCTCTTCGTTCTCCTTTTATCTCTCTCTATCCTAATTTCTTGTTTTTTTCCCCATCCCTCTCTCTAGTCATCTTTCTTGTTCTTTCTCTCATTCTTTCCTCTTATTCTTTCCTCGTATTCATTCCTCTCCCTTTATCTTTGTTCCTTCCCCTCTTTTCCTCTCCCTTCCATGGGGGGGGGGATGGGATGAGTGGTAGTGCTTAGCTGGGAGTTGGGATCAGTGGCAGTGCCAGTGCTGGTGGGGATGGGATCAGTGGCAGTGCTGGGGGGAAGGTTCTGATCAGCCAACTTAGGTGCTCTTGATCAAGGTCATCTGCTGATCTGAGAACTGTAGTGGGGACTTTTAATGGCAACACTATTCACAGGTAGTGTTATCGACTTTGTGGTGTCTGGTAGCAGTGATATCTATGCCGAAATCAGGAAATTGGGTCCTGCTGGGCGGCCGTGAAAAGGCTGGGAGAGCAGCGTGGGCTTCAGGAACAGCCCAGGATCTAGTGACCCCTGGCAAATCGTCATTTGACCCCCGAGGGGGTCCCGACCCCCAGGTTGAGAACCACTGGGCTAGAGGAAGCAATATCGGCAGTAGAAGTGTCACAGGTTATCAAAAATTTAAGACCACTCTGCTCCCGGCCTGGATGGCTTCTTGGTGCCATATTATAAACATTTTACCACTACCGTAGCTCCATATTTAGCCCGTTTTTTTAACCAGATGCGTACAGGGTCCCAGCTTGATATATCCCTAAACTTGGCCTTTATCACCGTGATTCCTAAACCAGGCAAAGACACTAGCTTAGTCTCTAACCATCACCCCATTTCTTTAATAAATAACAACCTCAAAATACTTCCCAAAATTATGGCAGACCGCATTGCCTCATTCATTAGTCTCTATGTCCACAAGGACCAAGTAGGTTTTATACCTTGACACCAGGGCCCTGACCAAATCCGTAAAGCAATTGACGTCATCTCCCTTCTGAGGTCTGGATGGGACGGTAATCCTCCCCAAACAGGCTTTCTGCTATCGCTGGACCTCCAGAAGGCATTTGACTCAGTTTCTTGGTCATTCCTTATACCAATATTACACAGCTGGGGATTTGGGCCAACCTTTCTAAACATGATAGGGTCCCTCTATTCGAATCCCAAATTTGTTTACAGGGATACTATTCGGACTCCTTTCCAATCCGGAAAGGAACACAGCAGGGTTGTCCCCTGTCCCCTCTGATCTTCACTATTGTTATTGAAACACTGGCCATTGCCATTAGAGACCACCCGGACATTCATGGAGTACAGTGTGGCCCGCAAACTCATAAGTGTGCCCTCTTTGCAGACGATATCTTACTCTTTGTCACTGAACCATTGATCTTGCTACCTAACATTTGCAAGCTATTAGATAACTTCAGTGCAGTTGCAGGACTCAAGGTTAACTACTCCAAATCTACAGCATTAAATGTCAACATACCAGAACACCTGGTTGCACGCCTAAACTTCCGATTTGTATGGCACGATTCATGTGTCCCCTACTTGGGGGTCAATCTGGCAGCCTCAGTGGACCGCTTATATGAGATTCCTTCCTATGGAAGACCTCATACATTGGGGTAAATTAGGTCTTTCTTGGTTAGGCAGAGTGAACTCTATCAAAATGAATCTATTACCACGCATCCTTTATCTCTTTAGGGCACACCCAATCCCGATTCGTAGGGACCAACTTAGGAAATTCCAGTCTAAAATCCTACAATTTATATGGGGTGCAAAATGATATAGAATTGCCAAGGGGACCCTATACTGAACAAGACTTAGGGGTGGAATCTTGTCTGGTATCACCAAGCTGCCTAACTGGCCCAACTTTCGATCATTTATTCCAGGTCGGCACATCCGGATTGGGTTCACATGGAAAGGCAAGCAATCCCTACCTACACATTGGACTACCTTCTGTGGTGCTCACCTAAATGGAGACCCGCAATCATGGCACTGACATTACCCCACTCACTAGTAACATGGGACTTCCTCAAAAACAACCCTTACTTAATCTCCAAATGGAGGCTACTCTCTCACCTCTTTTGCAACCCTCTCTTCCCCCCAGGTATGGACATAAGAGCATTTAAATGGTGGCTCAATAAGGGGCTCTATATGATTGGACATTTTGTTAACCCATCGGGTCCCCTTACATTTACATACTGTGTAAACAAATTTGAAATGCCAACAACTGAAAGATTTAGTTTCCACCAAATCTCACACTTTATCCATAAATTATGGATCACAAAACCTGACCCGCTAACTATCACAGATTACAAGCGATGGTGTGAACAAGCCATGGAGCAGATGGGGGGAATTTCGGTGATCTACCAGACACTTGCTAGGGTGGATTCAAAGACCCCCTTCATGCTGGAATGGGAGAAAGATTTGGGACAATCTTGGAGCTTAGCTGAATGGCACAGGGCATCTTTCTCAGCCTCCCAAGGGATTTTGAATATGGCGCTAATTGAAGCGAACTTGCAAGTTATAATGAGATGGTATCTCGTCCCACTGTAGTTGGCTAAAATGTATCCATCCTCCTCTTCTCTGTGTTTCCGAAATTGCGGACACGCAGGGTCAATGCTACATGCATGGTGCGATTGCCCCAAGATCAGAGGGTTATGGAACAAAATTTTCCACGTGCTTCGGAAAATTACGGACATTCCAATACCGCAGCTTCCCCAGTTAGCGCTTCTCAATTTCCCATTAGCAGGCGCCTCCAAACTGATGCACCGCCTTATCATGTTTATCTTCCTAGGCACCAAAATAGCAATCGCTAGAGCCTGGAAACAACCTCACGTCTCATTCAATGCGATTAAAAGGAAAATCTCATGGATTACAAGCATTTTACTAAACACTAGTAAGAAATTTTAAGCTATTTGGGATCCATGTGCCCAATATGCGCAGATTCAACTCTCCCCATAATATGGACTACGCCTCTGGGGTAGGGGCGACTCATTTGGTCACTAGGCTCTCCTTTCTTCTCTGATCCTCTCTCCTCCTCTTTCCTTTCTTTTCCTACCTCTCTTCTATACTAAGATCCATAGTCCTTCTGTCATCACATGGGCTTACATTACAACATAACAGCCCTTCTTGTCATACTTTCTTTCTATAGGCATGCATGCTAACTACTGCGTACAGATCCATAGAAGGGAAACATGAATGTATGCATGTCAAAGCTTCTGTAACACGCTCCATCGTTTTGGACACTAGCATACAGTCAACAGCTGGGGTTTCCACTTCTCTGCTGTCCCTTCCTTCGTAGACATGGGACGATACACGCTAGAACATAAGCTTGCCACACTCTCAAACAGCAGACAAAGTGTTTCTCCCGTACTCCTGGTCCCACTTTGCCCTAAGTCTTTACACGTTCAAACTTTTATATGACATGCCTAAGTTATGTTTGGTTTTATTGATCCACTTTACACGCTTCTACGGTTGTTAGAACGTAAAATACGGGTTGCACAGTTTACCCCTCTCTCTGTGACACAGTTAGTACCCATTTGGGGTGTCAGGAGTTAGGGGGCTCCAACCCACTTTCAATATTATATACTTGGGAATAGGCTACATGACTTATATCTTGAAAACTGTTGTGTTTGTTTTTTGTTGTACTATGGATTCAATCATTTAATTTTTCAATGTATGATTGACTGTACCACTCTCATTTTATACCTTCTGGAAAAATTTAATAAAAACTATTGAAAAAGAAAAAAGATACATGGGTATAAAACTGCAAAAATACTACATAAAATGCATGCCCAAATAAACAAAATGTGTTGAAAATGCCGAAAAGACATAGGAACCCTTTCACAAAACTTTTGGTTTTGCTATGAATTCCAGCTGTATTGGAGACAAATTCATGAACTGATGACACGGATAACAGGAATGCAATGTACATATACCACAGATGTGCAGTATATCTTCTCCACCTACATGTGCAATATGCTCTTACAGTGCAAAGATCACTACATAAATATTTAATAAATGCTGCATGTGCTGTTATACTAAGACACTAAAGATAAACACACACCCTCTCCATATCAGAAAGCATAAACCAAGTCAATTACGTTTTATGATGGAGTAATGGTTGTTCACTAAAAAAGGTAGGCTAGAAAAATACACTGCTATGTGGTATTGCTGGAAATATTTATTCACCTCCAGCTCATTAAAAGGAGACTGAAAGAGAAAGAAAATAATATGTGATCACATTTCTTATTGATGGCCATTAACAATGGTGTGTTCACACCCCTGAAAGAAAAAAGTATTTGTTTACACATAAAGCCAGTTCATACACATCAATTACTTTACACAGACATACACATTGATTGAAATCATGAATTAAACAAACATGTTATGGAGAGAGAAAACGTATGCAATTCCAAATGTATTACTGTATGTTTCTTGTAAACAGGAGCAGAAAAAAGGACAGGGAACAAAAAATAGAAAACCTAATTTTAATTATCATATGTCATAAAACAAAGCAGGCACCGCTAGTCTGTTTTACGAGATCCAACTTCTCTGAAAGAGAAAGAAAAATCAATTAAAACAATACATATATATATATATATATATATATATATATATATATATATATATATATATATATATATATATATATATATATATATATCTTTGAACACTTATGGCATTCTTCAGATCCTTTGGGGAAGATAAATAAAACGACATTAATAATCACCATGTTTGCATACCTAGCCTAGTACTTTACCTTTCTTAGGTGTGTGTATATAGATGTGTATATATACATAAACACACACACCTGCTTTATATGTAAATATTTTTTCATGGGGGGCGTAGCCTGACCTAGCTGGAAGATGGACGCTTGAGCTGAGAGCTCCCGTCTCCTCAGGAATACACCGCTCAAAAAAAGAGGTACACTTGCCCCAAACCCATCTTAAACCATGGGGACTGCTTCCAGGCAATCTTCGGCATCTCAACCCTGTGAACAAAATGGAGGCTTGAGCCAGAATATCCTTGAGATGTTCAGAACGAGCAGGGGAAACATGGCGTCTTCCCGCCACGGACATACTCAGGGCCGCTCTCAGGCACATTCCTTCCCTCCCACAGGGATATTGCTGTCTGAAACGCCACCCACTTCTTCCCCACCAGGCACTACTGGTAATAGAGGAATGGATGCACCTCCTCAGCCCCATCTGAATATCCAGGATCTGCAAACTATCGCTGCAGATATTTTTTTTTTTAATACAAACAATTTTATTTGAGAACGTGTTAGCTTGAACAATAGTCTTCATGTACAGAAAATAATACAACATGGAACAAGTAGTAGAGAGTCATGAGAATGATTTAAATGTACACAAATCAATGATATGTTATAGGATGACCAATAGGGACTAGGGATGAGCCGAACACCCCCCTGTTTGGTTCGCACCATAACATGCGAACAGACAAAAAATGTGTTCGAACACGCGAACACCGTTAAAGTCTATGGGACTCGAACATGAATAATCAAAAGTGCTAATTTTAAAGGCTTATATTCATGGTATTGTCATAAAAAGTATTTGGGGACCTGGGTCTTGCTCCAGGGGACGTGGATCAATGCAAAAAAAAAGTTTTAAAAATGGTCGTTTTTTTCGGGAGCAGTGATTTTAATAATGCTTAAAGTGAAACAATAAAAGTGTAATATTCCTTTAAATTTTGTACCTGGGGGGTGTCTATAGTATGCCTGTAAAGGGGCACATGTTTCCCGCGTTTAGAACAGTCTGACAGCAAAATGACATTTCAAAGGAAAAAAGTAATTTAAAAGTACTCACGGCTATATGAATTGTTGGTCCGACAATACACATATAAGTTCATTGATAAAAACAGCATGGGATTTCCCCACAGGGAAACCCCAAACCAAAATAAAAAAAAAAATGGCATGGGGGTCCCCCTAAATTCCTTACCAGGCCCTTCAGGTCTGGTATGGTTATTAAGGGGAACCCCGCGCCAAAATTAAAAAAAAAAATGGCATGGAGTCTTCTTTCTTCTATCTTCTTTCTTCCTTCGGTTTCTTCCTCAATCTTCTTCTTCTTCTGGTTCTTTCTTCGGTGTTCTCGTCCGGCATCTTCCTCCGCGGCGTCTTCTTCCCTTCCTCATTCTCGGGCCACCCTCCGCATCCATGATGCACATGCCCTCCCAATGTTGAGGGCATGTGGCCTGGTACGGTTCAGGAGGGGGGGCGCTCCCTCATCCCCCCTCTTTTCCTGCAGCCTGCCAGGTTGTGTGCTTGGACAAGGGTCTGGTATGGATTTTGAGGGGGACCTCACGCCTTTTTTTTTTAATTTTGGCGCGGGGTTCCCCTTAATACCTATACCAGACCTGAAGGGCCTGGTATGGAATTTAGGGGGACCCCCACGCCATTTTTTTCTTTAATTTTGGTTCGGGGTTCCCGTGTGGGGAAATCCCATGCTGTTTTTATCAATGAACTTATATGTGTATTTTCGGACCGAAAATTCATATAGCCGCAAGTACTTTTAAATGACGTTTTCCTTTTGAAATGTCATTTTGCTGTCAGACTGTTCTAAACACGGGAAACATGTGCCCCTTTACAGGCATACTATAGACACCCCCCAGGTATGAAATTTAAAGGAATATTACACTTTTGTTGTTTCACTTTAAGCATTATTAAAATCACTGCTCCCGAAAAAACTACCATTTTTAAAACTTGTTTTGCATTGATTCATGTCCCCTGGGGCAGGACCCAGGTCCCCAAACACTTTTTATGACAATACCATGCATTTAAGCCTTTAAAATTAGCACTTTTGATTTCTCCCATATACTTTTAAAAGGGTGTTCCGTGGCTTTCGAATTTGCCGCAAACACCCCAAATTGTTCGCTGTTCGGCGAACTTGCAAACAGCCAACTCGAAGCTCATCCCTAATAGGGACCATGTGGTCCACACAATTACATATTGTCACGTCAATTAAGTAACGTGGGAGGATGCCTTATAGGAGAACTCTCACTGTAAGCTGGAGATGTTGAAGGCCTCACCACGTTATCAGGTTCCTTCTGCTTTAAAATTAGCAGATAATATGTAAATAAACCATAAACAAAAAAATGAAAGGAAAAGTTCAAACACTGAGAGGAAAAACAGAAAAGTTTACGGGAAACCATGTTGGAAAATGCTGCTGACAATGCATCTTAATATAAGGGATCAGTATTATAGGGCGTACACACGGTCGGACTTTGTTCGGACATTCCGACAACAAAATCCTAGGATTTTTTCCGATGGATGTTGGCTCAAACTTGTTTTGTCTACACACTGTCGCACAAAGTTGTCGGAATTTCCGATCGCCAACCACGAAGTCACGTATACCACGTACGACGAGACTAGAAAAGGCCGGTTCAGAACCAAGCGCGGCACCCTTTGGGCTCCTTTTACTAATCTCGTGTTAGTAAAAGTTTGGTGAGAGACGATTCGCGCTTTTTCAGACTCGTGGCTTTCAGATCGTTTTCTGCTGTTCAGTTTGTGCTTGTGGGTTTGTATCTGCTCTTCAGTGCGTGCAAGCAAGTTCCGCGTGACTTTAAGTAGTCATTGTATTCTCGTTCATTCGTTAATGTTTTTCAGGTCGCTCTTCACAGGCCTTGCTGTTCTTCAGTGCGTTCTGTTACTTCGTTCTGAGCAGCCGACCGTTTTCTAGCCATGTTTCGTATGCGTACTCTTCGTAGAGTTCGTGCTGTGCGGGGGCTTGGTGTTGGGGTCCTGACCTTGACACAAGTCCAGTCCATGAACAGGGTGGGGAGGAGTTCATGGACCAAGAATTGGTTGCTTCAGCGTGACCAGTTCTCTCATATGCCTTTGCTCTGTGAGATCCGTGAGAATAATCCTGATGATTTCAGGAACTTTCTCCAGATGAGGGACCCCATGTTTCACCGTTTGTTGGCTTCGCTGGCCCCCTATATCAGCAGGCAGGATACCTGCATGAGGCAAGCCATCACTCCGGAGCAGAGGTTGGTCGCTACCTTACGGTATTTGGCCACAGGGAGAAGCCTGCAGGACCTCAAGTTCTCGACAGGCATCTCCCCCCAGGCTCTGGGGATCATTATCCCAGAGACCTGTTCTGCCATCATCCAGGTCCTGCAGAAGGAGTATATGAAGGTTAGATTTATCCTTTAATATCACATTTTATTGTATTGAATGTTTGCTAATATATTGTATTTCTTTCCTCATTCCCTAATTACCATGATTGGAATATGCTGTGAATGTCCCCTTTGTTCTCATGCATGCTGGATTTTTATGTAATTATTATTTTAGGTCCTTCATACATATTTGCCCTTCAATAACCTCCCCAGCATGGTGTCTCCTGGCCCTAAATTCACCTCATGTAGTCACTTAATGTATTTTATCAGCTCCATAGTAGTGCTTTACCCCAAACACCCCCTAAAATGTTTGGAAATGTTATTTTTGATTTAAATTCTGGCAGAGTGCCAGAGGCTTTTTTTTTGTTGGTGTCCCCAAATAATTTTTAGTAACTCTCCCTCCCCCAACTGCTAAGTCAGCTGATCCCAATTCTCTATGTATCCTCAATCATCTTCTGACTTTGCCAAACCCATACACACTATACCCACCTCTTAACTGGTCAGATTTATGGATGATTTGCCCAAAGCATGTAGTGCAAGGGCCTGCCTGTATACTTTCAAATGGTACTGCTTCACGTTTTTGTATCTCATTATTATCTTGATAGGTAATAGCAGAATGTCCAAATGTCCTCAAATGTGTACAATGTGTATTTATATCTTTGTATTATGACACTTCTTACCTGTCCAGTGGGCTGCCAATGGTGTAACTAAGGAGGGGCTGTTCCAAGTAATACCCATTATTTAGGCATTCATCTCTCAATGAAGTGAAGAGGGTTACCTGGCCAAGAGCTCCCCCCCTATAATGTTAGAAATGGCCCATGAGAGGGGGGGGGATATGATAGGTGTACCTTATACTCTGGCCTTGTTAAATTCCCCTTACTAAATGCTATCTGGAGGTTGCCCCATAATGTTTGGGTCTAATCTGCTTGCCATGTTTCTGTGAAAAAATAGTAATGTTTATTGTTTTTTCCTCAACAGTTTCCTTCCACGCCACAGGAATGGCAGACTGTGGCCTCCCACTTTGCCCAGCGGTGGGACTTTCCTAACTGCGGAGGGGCAATTGATGGGAAACACGTCCAATCGTCCCACCACCCAACTCGGGGTCGTACTATTATAATTACAAGGGGTTCAATAGTACAGTGATGTTGGCGGTGGTGTCGGCTAATTACGACTTCCTGTATGTGGACGTGGGGAAGAATGGCTGGATGTCCGATGGTGGAGTCATCGCCCAGACAGAGTTTTACAGGCGTCTCCAGAATGGCAGCTTGGACTTGCCAGCTCCAGAGGACAATGTTGAAGGATTCCCATTTGTGTTCGTTGCTGATAAAGCGTTTGTGCTGGGGGACCACCTGATGCGGCCATTCCCAATGAGGACCCTCACCCCGGAACAGAGGGTTTTTAATTACCGGCTGGCCAGAGCCCAAAGAGTGGTGGAGAACACATTTGGAATCCTGGCCAGCCGGTTCCGCCTATTTATGACACCCATTAATATGGCTGAGTATAAACTGAACCATATTATACTTGCGTGCTGTGTTCTCCATAACTTTTTAAGGAAACTTTCGGCCAACTATGCCAGCAAATCTGTGAAGCCTTTTTATAATAAAAAAAAAAAAAGAAATTCTTTGTGGACATTTACTGCTTGTGTTTGTTTTAGCTGACCCTGACAGAAATGTTTTGAGTGCAGAAAATGGCGTGATTGTGTAACCTTATACAAATCACTGTTGGGTGTTATTTACTAAATGCAAAAAAACATTTCACTGCAAGTGCACTTGCAACTGCACTAAACCTGCACTTGTAGTGCAAAGTGGATTTGCCCTTAGGAAATAACCCCCATTTTCTCAGAAAACAAAAATTACATCACCCCAAAAGTGTTGTAGTGTTGAGACAATAATCCACACATTCTTGATTAACAATCTTTTTAATACCTGCACAATCACATGTGCATTTACCAAAAGGTTTTTCAAACAAACCAACATCTTTGTTGTATACAAATTTTTGTGGTGGCATTATGAAAACTCAAAATGTCCATTTTAGATAAAACAGGCATGTGTAAAACCAACAAGAAAAGACACAAATCTTGAACTTACAAACGTCACATTTGGTCGAATTTGAAGGCAATATCAGACATGAGTATTTAGGAACTGTGTTTGATATTGCGTTCAGAAGGGGTGAAGTCACCCCAGGAAAAGCCAAATTTGGAAGATGCACACCAATTTACCAATGTCAACATGTGCTAGCTGCCATCACGGGGGATCAAGGGATGTGTTTTGGGGGAGCAAGCCCTTCCCCTCAGCTACTTTATTATTGAGGAAGGGGTTGCACCCCCAAAACGCGTCTATTGATCTCCCGTGATGGCAGATAGCACATGTTGACACACTGTGTGCATCCTCCAAATTTGGCTTTGGGAAAAATCACAAAAACATTTAGCACATTGTAGCACACAAAAGAAGAAAGTGATTTGGAGGGGCTTTAAACTCACCCCAAAACATCAATGATGTTTTTATTTTTTGGAATAACATCATTGATGTTTTGCTTGATGATTTCCAATTGTAAATTACACCCCATGATCTCCCCGATCAGGATCTGGGCACTTTCAGATGTGAAAGGATCTGGATCCACACCCTCACGATCATCTAAAAATAGAGGAACCCCAAAATAAATTAGTTTTCAAAAAAATGCCGCCATCCATCTCTTATCTGAGCCTGTGGTCACAGACACTCACCTGTTGTGGTGACTAGTTCCACCACATCTTCTTTCTCCTGCTCAGCTTGTGTTGGGGGGATTTCCCCTTCTTAGAGAGGGGGGGCTCTGGTCTCCTCGGATGAGGGGTGTCCCCCGAGTCTTTTATCCCCTATGTAAAACAAAAATGGTATAATTAGCACACAGATATTTGATGGCAGAACTAGAAATAGGAAACATTGCTTGGAAGTGGGGTACAATTGTCAATTTTAGCAGAGTTCCAAGATGTAGCTTTTTTAGTGTCCTTTGTCAACATGCAATACTTTACCTGTTTTGTACAAGCTTCGCAGATGTAGCCCCCCTTATAGTATACACTGGAGCACCTGTGTGGCCCCCTAATAAAAATGGTGTTCTTTTGTCCTACACTAGTGCTCCAGTGTCCAGATGTGTAAACAGCTGCTGAGTGTCCTCTCCTTACACAGAATCTAGTTTGCATTTCATTCTAGTAACAAAGCCATCTACACAACCCAATTCTTTGAAGACAAGTATAGGGCGTCAAAATGGTGGCCAAATGCATACGGTCTAAACAATGGTATTTTATAGTTGGAACGAAAAATGTTTAATCTGAACGAATAATGTGCCCATGAACATGAAAGTTGCCATTTTGAACTGTACAACAGTTCCTAAAAGCACATGGAGCAGCACGAACGTAATAAACATAAAAAATAGGAACACAGCACAACTACTTACTTTTTTGCAGCACTCTCCAGATCTTTCTGTACTGCTCATGTTCTCGTAATTTGAGGTCCGACCACCGCTTTCTGAGCTGATCTTTCGATCGTCGTACCCCGAAATTCCGGTGCAGACTCCTGACCACTTTCGCCATGATCTTGGCCTTTCGGACATTGGGGTTGGGGTAAGGCCCATACTTTCCATCATAGTCGGCCCTCTTCAGGATGTCCACCATCTCCAACATCTCCCCAAAGGACATATTTGAGTCCTTAAATCTCCTTCTGGATCGGGACGTGTCCGGATCCGGCCTTTCCTCCTCCTCCTCGTTGCTACAATTAGCACGCACCTGCTGTCTATCCGCCATGTGCTCTTCCCCCACTGCGCCAAACGAAAAGGGGCGGGGAATAGACTAGAAAGAACGTCAGGGGCCGGCGGAGTTATACGCATGCGCAGTGTGTATAAAGCGTAACACACGTGCGTATTACGTACGATCTGTGAGCGGAGGAAGGAGCATCGGAGACATCGATCGTGATAACGAAGGTAAGATCTAAACTTGCGCCTATACTGCTTTGAAATGGAAGCCTATATTGTAACAAGATTAGGGGAGTTTGGCCTGACATTAGGGTTTGTCTTGTGTTGTGTCTTGCAGAGAAAATGGATGGGTTCAACGACCACAATTTCCTGCCCCTGTTCATTGACAAATACAGGGAGTTGCCCTGTCTGTGGCAAGTGAGACACTGCCACTATAATCACAAACAGAAGAGGCAGGCAGCGCTGGAGAAACGGCTGGAGTTGGTGAAGCCGGTGGTCCCCACAGCAACCATCCCTTATTTAAAAGCCAAAATTGGTGGCCTGAGGAGCACTTATCTCAGGGAGCGCAAGAAGGTCACAGATTCCCAGAGATCAGGAGCTGCAGCAGATGACGTTTATGTCCCCAGGCTGTGGTACTATGAGAGACTGCGATTTCTGTCAGACCACACTGAAGTCAGGGAATCCCTCTCCACTCTTCCTTCCATGCTTCCTTCCACCCCAGCTGAGGCTTCCGATGTCCAACCTGGGCCTTCCAGCCAGGAAGAAGTGGAGGAGCCCAGCTGGAGTCAGGTATAGCATTGTTCAACATTTTTCTGGTCAAGAAATGATGTTTACTAGATATTATTGATCACTAATTGCTGCTTGAAAGTGTTTTACATATCAATAGACAGTAGTGGGCACTCAAAATTGGGACAAGAGTGAAAACTGCTGGGCTCAGAAGGATAGTCTGTTATATTTGTTAACATTCAATTTGCAGCAGTCAGGAGGTGAAAATTGTGTGTGATTGATGAAGAAAATACTAAAACTATGTCCCTTTTTCATACACAGGAAGACCTCAGCCAGGATGAGGTTGTGGAATGTGGCAGTCAGGAGGAGGCGGGGATTAGTTGCAGCCAGGAGGAGGCGGGGCTAAGTGTCAGCCAGGAGAAGCCAGGGTCCAGTCGCAGCCTGACTGAGTCTCAGGTCCCTCCCCTCCGCCTGCCATATAAACGAGCCAGGAAGGCCACACCGAGTCCCGTGCAGGATTCAGCGTTCAGGCTGATCCAGGAGGCTTTGGCGTAACTACGAGCCTTACCAACTCCTGAAGAGGCCTTTGCCTGCATGGCTGCCACCAGGAGGGTCAACGCAAGCTCTGTGAGGACCTTATGTACAAAGTCCTACATAAGGGGGTGAGTGGTGAACTAACACCCAAGACCGACGTGGTTGAGTTGGACCATCCTCCTCCTCCTCCTCCTGCTGCCACAACTCCACCACCACAGCCACTGCGTGTAAGGAAGCATGGAAGGAAGACCTGAGAGTGATGACCCTGGGTTCAGTCTGGTCTGACAAAAGCTGCAGTCTCTCGTATGACCACAGCCTGGGGACACAGATGTCATCTGCTGCTGTTCATGATCTCTGGGACTTCAGGACCAGACTGCCCTCCCTTAGATAAGGACTCCTCAGGCCACCAATTTTGCGTAAAAATAGTTGATGGAGGTCCAAGGCTTCACCCACTTCTGCAGTTTCTCCAGCGTTGCCTCCCTCTTTGTTTAGTTGTGAGCCCTTAATAAAATTTTTTTGGGGAAATTATACTCTCATGTGTGTGTTTTCATCCAAAAAGGACAGTTTGTTGGTGACGATTCTGGTACATTTCTAACATAAAATGTGAAATTAACAAAAGACAACAACACCAAACAATCTCCTACAGATTAAATAGAACATCATATCAATGGTGTTGTGGGAACTTGTCACAAAAAACACACACAAACATTTTCGGGAGTACAAATCAAAATCCCCCAAAAAAATAAAAAAAATAAAACAAAATACAAACACAAAAAAAGAATCTACATTAAAGCCAAAAAATATATAAAAAATATACAAAAATATGTTGTCAGATGTGAGAAATCAAAATATATTGAGGGAATCACAATAAATAGTAACAAAATAAGTTTGTGAGAAGTGTGTGTGAATATGAGCAGCAAAACTACTTTATTCTTATCACATTATAAAGAAGAAGAGATTGCGCTGTATTAAACCATTTTTAACATTGCAGCGTGACGAAAGTGCTGTGTCCATTGCGAATGCTAAGTTTACCAGAACGAGCTGTTCCGTCTTGGAATTTCTTCTGAGCATGCGTGGCACTTTGTGCGTCAGAACAGGCCACACATGGTCAGAATTGACGCGATCGGATTTTGTTGTTGGAAAATTTTATCTCCTGCTCTCCAACTTTGTGTGTCAGAAAATCCGAGGGAAAATATCCGATGGAGCCCACACACGGTCGGAATTTCCGACAACATGCTCCGATCGGACATCTTCCATCGGAAAATCCGACCGTGTGTACGGGGCATTAGAGTGGCGAGTGAGACTAAAGTATAGTCAGGGGACCAGGATTTCCATTTCAGGTCATAGATGTGCATGGTATCCATGATAGTATGGAAGACTTTCTCCATAAGCTGGATAGCTGCTATACGTCTAAAGATCTGATCCCAAGGGACCCCAGGGGTACGCCAAAACAAGGCGATTGACCATTGGACCGCACTAAAGAGAGTTTTTGTTCAGGGGAGTGGATCCAGGTATTTCTGTGAAGAATAAGCACATCTGATGGGTGAGAGTTGTCTGAACATTGTGATCTCCGCTACCTTAGCAGTTACCTTTTGCCATAGGTTCCTCAGAGCTATACAACTCCAGAAAATATGCAGGTGGGTCCCTTTCTCGGTGCAGCCTCTGTAGAAGTTCTCTGAAACAGTGGGGAAGAATTTATGTAACTTAGCAGGGGTATAGAACCACCTGGTGTGTAGCTTTATCACTGTTTCTTTTACCACTACTGATTTTGTGCATTTATGCATATTGGAGATCCGGACTAACCACTCCTCTGAGGAAGCTACTCCCCAGTCTCTGCCTCCCAACTGATTATGGCAGAGGATTTTTCCGGAAGGCCAAGGCTGCCCAGGAAGCTGTATAATAGGGAGATTGTCCCCTTGTCCCTGGATGAGGGGCCACACAGATCCTCAAATTTTGTAACGGGGTTAGATACTGCCCTGGGGTAGTGTGTATTGGAAAAGTGTCTGATCTGTAAGTATTTGTAGAATTCTGTTCTGGGTAAGGATTGTAAGGATAGGAAAGAGCAGATTACCCCATCCTTCTGAAGAGAGTCCAGGGTAACCAGATCCTTTGACATCCATAGGGTGAAGATGGTAGGGTTGGGAAATGCTGCCGGGAACGTAGGGTCCCCAATATAGGATGCTAGCCTGGGGTTGGGATGGAGTAATAAGAATTTTTTCTTGTATAAGGACCAAAGGTGCAGGGATTGGCCAACTACAACATTTAAGGTGGAGATATCTTTGAGGTAAATCATCTTGGCCCACAGTAATCCGGGAAGAAAATATGGGGCTATTGAAACCCGCTCAAAGCGGATCCAGGGGATTCTGTGCAGGGAGGTATGCCATTGTGCTAATTGTAGTAGTGTGGCGGAAAGGTAGTATAGCCAGAGGTTCAGTAATCCCAGTCCACCCTTGGACCTTGGTCTGTATATCATTTGTTTGCCTAATCAGGGTTTTTTATTTTGCCAGATAAATTTGTTTATGTCGCATTGTATGTGGTCGATCATCTGCCGTGACACATAGTTGGGGAGGGCTCTGAAAAAAAATACAAGTTTGGGGAGAATAGACATTTTCACTGCTTGGAACCTGCCTAAGAAGGTGATGTGAAATGGGCTCCAGGTATGTAGCGGTTGTCTGATTCAAGTAAATGCTGGTGGGTAGTTAGCGAGGTATAGTTTATAAAGTGTAGGGGCCAACTTGATTCCTAAGTATGGTAGCGTCTGTCCGTTTGCAGGAAAGCCAAAATTGGAATGGATCAAGGAGGTAATATGATGGGAGAAGTTTACCAAAAGGGCAGAACATTTGGAGAGGTTAACCCCTAGGCCCGATATATCCTGAAAAACACGTAAGGTGGAGATAAGGTTGGGAATGGATACTATAGGGTCAGGCAAGAAAATGAAGATATCTTTCACGATGTATAACACTTGATAACACTTGATGTTGGGGTCTAAGCAGATTGAACTACAATCAATATGGAACAAATCCATCGCGCCTTACGACCCAAAGGCAGAGATACTACTCCCCCTAGGGACATAGTTTGCTGTTTAGTAGACTACAAGCTAAAAGAGGAGATCCTGAGACAAGCAAGGGGCAGACAGCAATTAAAATATGAAACGGCGACCATTCAAATTTTTCAGGATCCCTCTGGGATCACATTACAACACCGCCGAGATCTGAAACCCCTGCTGGATACCCTCCATACTAAGGGTATCCACTACAAGTGGAAATTTCCTTTTTGCCTATCTGCCACAATTCATGGCCGCACAGCACTGCTCAAAGTGCCAGAGGATTTACCTCATTTTTGTGACACCCTAGGCATCCCCCAAGTGGAAGTCCCCAATTGGTATGCCAACTTCCGACATGCAGTTAGCAGAATGGAAAAACAACAGGAGGAACCCATGGAGGCTCAGGAAACCAGGTACCACAGGAGGCGATCCCTTTTGGGACCCAGACACCACAACATGTCTCGCAATCCTTATCAGGATCTCAGTCCATCCAATTCACCAAGATCCAGGAGAGCTCGCCAGGATCGCTAATTCTTCTGCTAAAGTTCTTCCTCAGCAAAGATACCATAAACCCAGTTCAAAATTGTGAAACTCAGTTTATTCCCCGTGTTTATCATTCACCCAGTTATATGGTTCTTGTTCTTGACAGTACTTTACCTACCAAAGAAGATGTTTGCATTCTTAACATCTTTTGTCTTTACTGCTACCAAGCAACACTTTACCTTGCAATGCACCACCCTGCTTGTCAGACTGTTAACACGGATATCGAATGCCTTTAACGGGAAACTACAATACCCATACCGCCTTGCAGTTCACAAACAGAGACAGAGCGAAAGTCATCATGCATCCTAACACGCTTCCGGACGGAACTCCAAGGACGCGGCAAAAGCCGACGCTACGTGATGACGCCCTTGCACAGGAAGGACACCGCTTCTCACAGACGCCCCTCCAATACCAGAATTGAAAGACGGACTTGTCAACAGAGCTGAAAACACAAGAACAAGGGCCCCCCCTGATCAGGTGAGAGGATCTTCACAGCTTACCCCCATCTGGAACCAGTAGTGTACAGGTGTGTCACGCGTATCCCTATCTGTCATTTACGAGAAAGGCAGGACTATAGCATTATGCCCAATGCCAATCTACTTGCTTAAAAAGCTCACCCCTAAAGCTCGAATACCACAACACCTAATGCCTTCTCCCCTACCTACTCGTATTACATGCACATGGCAGAGGACACACCACAATGATCACCACAATTCCAACAATACCCGATTTGGGTACCTTAAGCACCCACAAGCTGGATGGAATGCAAGATAGGTGGACACATTTAAAGATAAAATATGCTTCTGTCATTACGAGACACCATTTCCATGACCCACCGGACTTCCAATGTATTTTAAGTTACATCTCCTTCCGCCTGTCGCACTAGCTGCTGGAGAGGAACCAGTATCCCAGTTTAACCGAGACTCAATCGTAACATGAAGGGTGACTTCCCTCCATATCCCATCATACAGGGATTTTTCTCCTATTCAATTTGATACACTTCAGTGCTTCATCTATATGGTCGGAGTCCCCCCTCTATTCAACATTCCAGAACTGTTTCAATCTGAGGCAGATTCCAACCCACAAGAGACCCCCGAAAATCCGCTCACCTGCACTTTTTGTGCTTGTTCACCACCGCTCTTTGTTAACACGAGACAAACAAGATGTAAGATGTTCTCAGTTTTTACAACAGGGACTTTTTCAGTAGGTATATATACTGTGCGATAACACCCGATGTGCTCATCAAAGCATGTTAAGAGCATCAGTTACACTCTCTTATTTTTATTTCTTAGATTGTTCGCTCATAGCTTATAATTTGTTATATGTTAATGTTGAACCCTTTCACAAGGATGCATGATCCATGATTCTCACACTGTGTGGACAACCTGTCCCATGCTGGTATACCCAAGACGATACTGTATGTGCTGGGTCCTCCAGCATTGGGCAGAGCTCCACAGTACACAGTATTGTACTTACACCAAATCTGTAATATGTACCTCACACCCGTATCAGCTCAGGCTTTTCTTTAGCTCACTCCCCCCCACCTGGTCCATTCTAGTCTGGCACTATGTACCCCTTTTCCCTTTTCTCTACATAGGATTGTACCTTCTCTCTAACCAAATATGACACCCTGGGGTGGCGGGCTACCTGATACTTATCTGGATTTTATTCATAGCTTCACCATCACAAACATATATGCCCCAAACACGCAACAAGTATCCTTCTTTCGCAAAACCTTTCATCAACTTACCACCTTTCAATCAGGCACTGTAATTGTAGGCGGGGACTTCAATGTTCCACTGACACCCTCCCTAGACATTTCCAATGGGTCCTCTTGCATAACGTATAGAGCTCTCCGTGCAATCAAATCCCAACTTAGCACATTGACTCTCCATGATATCTGGCGCACACTATACCCAAACATAAAATATTTCACCTTCTTCTCCCCTCCACTTAATAAGTACTCCAGAATTGATCATTTTTTCATTAGACAAGACGACCTTACATCACTCGCAGAGGCCACAATTGAACCCATGTTCCTCTCGGACCATTACCCTATAACAATGACTCCGCCCCCCTCTGACATCATGGGGAAACCCATAGGAAGGTCCCCATCAAGTCCCCATGCGTCAGAGGGGGGCGGGGTCACCGGATGTCAATTCTGCCTCATTACTGCAGCTTATTCGTGTACATCAATGCCGCCCCATCAGTGAATCCTCATCAGTGCAACTTCATCAGTGCATATCAGTTCATCCTCATCAGTGCACATTGGTGCAACATCATCAGTGCACATCAGTACCCATTAGAGCAGCCTGATAAGAGCTTATCAGTGCAGCCTCATCAGTGCACATCAGCACACATCAGAGCAGCCTCATCAGCACTCATCAGTGCAGCCTCATAAGCACCCATCAGTGCAGCTTCATTATCACCCATCAGTGCAGCCACTTCAGCACTTAGCAGTGCAGCCTCATCAGCACCCATCAGTACAGCCACATCTGTCCCAGTATCCCCATTCCAGCAGTGTGTCACCACAGTCACCACTATGTCTAAAAAATTATGAGGAAGCATACCAAATCCTAAGTATGACCGACGAGAACAGCGGGGAGCTCTCTGTGTCTGATTCAGATTTTAAACTAGTTTTACTGTAGGTAGTGGGTCTGCTACAGAATTAGAGAAGGAGGAAGGTGTGCCCACCAAAAAAAGACAGTTTGACGAGGAGCAGGCTACCTCCAGTAGTGCAGTGGCATCCACCAGTAGCGCAGTGACATCCACCAGAAATGGAGTACCTATTCAAGAAAGGCTAGGTACTTAGTAGTTAGATGTCATGTCAGCCCCAAAGGGTTAGGACCCATGCCAGTCTACCAAATGTACTTCAAAACTCTCTATGGCTTCACCCTAACTCAGGAGTGACTAATTTCCCCCCTTTTACTACACGGCCAGGTGTACACCTACATGCAAATCCTCAGAAGGAATGGCCCAGTCGAGAAACCAGAATGTGTGCATAAATACCATATGTTCATGGGGGAGTCGACTTCAAACAATCAGATGATTCAGCCCTACTTTGATACAAAAAGAACCCACCATTGGTACAAGAAAGTCTCCATATGTTATCTATTGCAAATCCACTGAGAGACCCGTATTCTTTCTTAGCTATCAGCAGCAAATTGTCACTGCCCTTTTGTACCTTGAAGGCCCACCACAAAGCATTAGCTCAGATGCAGTGGGTAGACTCCATGAATGCCATTTTCCCAGAAAAGTCTCTCCCAGAGAAACAGGCCAAAGACATTAAAAAAAATGTCAGGTGTGCTCCAGAGGAGGAGTTAGAAGAGGCACCAGTTATTATTGTCCCCAGTGTCTTTCCCAACCAGGCCTCTGCATAGGTGACTTTTTCTGCCATTACCATACTTTTCTACAATGTTAGTGAAGTATAGTGAATGCAATTCTGAATTCCTGCCATTTGCCTTCATATTCCTCATGCCTTTGCCTGCTCCTGAACTGACCTTAGCCTGTTTTTTGGCCACGCTCCTGCTTGCCACCTAAACTGACCATGCCTCTGCCTGCTGAACTGACCCTAGTCTCTTATTCAACCACGCCTCTGCCTTCTACCTAAACTTTCCATACCTCTGCCTGCTCTGGAACTGACCCTGGCCTGTTATTCAACCATTCTTCTGCCTTCTGCCTAAACTGACCATACCTTTGCCTGCTCTGAAACTGACCCTGGCCTGTTTGTTGACAATGCCTCTGCTTGTCGCCTGAACTATCAATCATGTGTATGCCTTCCACTTAAACTGACCATGGCCTGTTAATTGGCCATATTTATTGCCTGCCTATACTGATCTTTTGCCCTGCTACAGTAGTGGGATTCAAGATAACACAGGGGTTTCACATATGTGAGGGGCTTCAGAATAGTTTTTCCAAGTGCAGAAAATGTTTTTGGTTTTCTGCTTTTTTAATTCCCAGATTAGGGTATGCAGACTGGAGGCTTTGAAAAGATTTGGGTGGGAAGAAGCCTCTACCCCTGTGCCCAGGTCTTACCTGACTGAAGCCCTAAGCCTGATATTTCGTTTTTTTTTATAATTGTATTTTTATTACATTTAAAAAAAGAATATACAATCTTGTTATACATTGTACATCACACTAGTAATAACAATGCAATGTTAACCAACATATTGAAATTGAAAGAAAAGTAAAGGTAATTATAAACCAATGATGTCCATGGATACAGGACACAGGAGTGGTCTGTATCGCTTCTGTAATGGAAATTTGTAATTTATGTAAATAATTGTATTCTATTTTGTATATATTGCACACTGCCCTCACTGTGCACACAGCACTAATAATGTTTTCAGTACATGTTTACATTCTTTCAAGTCCTGATTAGAATTAGCCTGCCTATGTAACGCCCCTTGTTACCATAAACATACAATTGTAATATTAATGTGATACCTACGTAATCATGTGTATAAAAACCTTCAATTGCGTCATAATAAAGCAGAACAGTTATTTGGAAAGATGCTGAGCATATCTTCTGTGTCTGTTCCCTACTGCAGTAGTTATTAATTGGGAACCACTAATCAATATGAGGATAGGAGTTGCCTATCATCACTTTAACTGAGTCAGCATGGCGAGCAAGCCAGGAGGGGTTTCCAGGTGACCCTGAGAATCCGAAACGAGGAGCTTGAGACGATCCAGGAATTTCTGATAATCAGCCGGCTGAGGTAAGCCTTTTGCTTACATTTGAGTTATCAGACTTCCTTGATCGGTAAGGCATTTTCAGGACAAAGGGTACCTATTTTACTCCCCTTAATCAAACTATATTGATTGGTGGTTATATGTTATGTTGTCACTGTCTATTGTCCATCAGAGTGTTATAGATAAGAAAGGGAAGAATAGTGCTGTTCACAGGTATATGTAGTACATCTGCTAAATAAAGTAGTTTAGAGGCATGAGGGTATAGGCACATGTAGAGAAGACTGGCCAGTCATTATGGGCATTGAATTAAGTAAGGGAATGAAGGGTAAGAGACCCTCAAAAATGTCCAGCGCAAGAGGAGTGCTATATATGAACCGAATGTGGGGTTCCGCCTATACTGAGCCCCTAGATTAATGGTTAAAGTGGACAGGGATCCACAATGGGTAACTGGGTTACCAAGGTCCACGGGGACTAAGAATCATGCAGAGTAAACAGCTAGAAAAACAGCTATGTGAGCAGGATGGATCAAGGGTGACATTAACTGGACAGAAAGGGACATTTTCATGTTAAGTTGTGGGATGAATTTGGGGTCAGGCACTACAACTATTAGAGTCAGAAACAGAGAAATGAGAGGTAAAACAGAATACTTTATATGTTGTCAGAGAGGGAAGATGGGATGAGCACTCTGGCTGCCCGTCTGATCATAGAAGCTAGATATAAAAGATATCTGAACAAAATAAGGAAAGCAGAATTTAGGCAGGGAAATATTTATGAGAGTTAAAAGAAAGTGAGAGAATGATATGCATGTGTTGTGTACAAATGGGAAAAATGTAAGCGATTTTAGAGAGATATTGGTGTATGTGTGTGCGAATGCTGGGACTTTTAGTTCTATTGCTTGTGTGTGTCATGTACGCAGATGTGCCCCCCTCTTTTGTGCTCTCCTGAAAGAATGTGGCTGAGTTGAGAGGTCAGTGATAAGCTGGAAGGACATTATGCCAATTCCAGTTTTTTAGACAAAACATTTATAACAAAAATGTGCTGGATTAACGAATCTAATGGTAAACAATGTGATCACAATTATTTTTTGAATCTGTTTTCCAGACATGGTAAAATGAAGGTTACATTTAACCGTGTATTACACAAGTTGAATATCCTTTGATAGTGGAAACAGTGCATTTAAAATAGGTAAATAAAGTAAACTTAAGTAATAATGAGTATTCATTTCTAATATGAGTTTAACAATTTTAATAATATAGATATATTGAAACTGGTTTAGACAACCTTTGGTTGGAAATGAAATCCAGGTTATTGGGGAAATTTGCAAAAATGGGATTAGTTTAGATTAAGATAACAATTTTGTAATTTTACATTTATACAATAAGCTCTTATTGAGAGGAAAAAAGATTAAGATGAGGTTGTTATTTGGAATACAGCTGCCATAATAGTTAACAGAGCCAAGATGGATGGGATACATAAAAAGTTTTTCTACAAAAATTAAATTTTAAGGTTTTTGATAATAACTTGATGTGTGGTCCTTGATGTGAGAGTAATAATAAATAAAATTTAAATATAACAGGCCCATCACATCAAGTCCATACACCCTGTTAGGATAGATGCCACCTGCAGCCAGTTGTTTTATAGTTTTTGATGCTTTCTGGTCCATCATACAGATTGTTGATCCTTTTGTTTTTATTTATTTTTATTTTTGAAATCCAAAGCAGAATGTATGGAATGTGAAATGATGTGCCCCTTTTCCTTGTAAGTACAGTGGTATAAGCAGAAGAATATTTTGGATTTATGGGCATCTCTGCATGACCGCAGGGTATTGTTATCATTTATTAAAATATTGCCAGGAAAAAGTTGTCTTTTGAAACATGAAACTGGAGTTCTTACACAAACAACGTCATAGAAAACAAGCCATTGTAATATATTTATGCAAGCTGGACCCAGTAATGAAGGGTTCATCCCGATATATCAGAGCTGCAGCTTTTATGCAAAGGTGCTATTAGACAAAGTTAGATATTGTTTCGGTCAAACATTTAATTTTTATTGGTCCGACATTCTGTGCAGCCAATATACAGCTAACTAAATGTTTGTTTAATGAAAGGTTTAAAATATGAGTTTGTTTATGTACAAATCTAACAATGAAAAATGCATACATTTGTATCGAGCCACCTTATTTCCTCTATTGGAGGAGGCTGGAGACAAAGGAAGACACATGTGTTAAATTGATGACGTAGGAATCAACTGCTGTGAGCCCAGTGCGGGACACACTCCCTGAAGACCCAGATATTTAATTTTTTGTAGATTTGAGTATGCAGTTTATCACCCAGAAGGATACTCTGTATTCAAAGTCATTGGATCCTTTTTCCCCAGCTCAAGAAGCAGAGCTCTATGTTTTAGCACAGCCTGTGAGCTATAAAAAGAATGTATATTTATATAGAGATATAGAGAGCTTTTGGTTCCATTTGAAGGGCCAGAAGTTTGTTTTTACTTCGGCAGGTAAACCAATAAAGCATGCCATGTTAATTTGATTGGCTGTTTTCAGCCTTCCAGGTTCTTGCTGAGGTAGTCATATTAACTTTCACACATGGAAGCAGACCAGGTGACTAAGGATGCTGAATTTACAGCCCCGTACACTTGATGGCTCTGTGCAACTCACAGATTCCACCCTAGTTCTGGCCCAGTATAGCTGGGATTAATAATTAAACTTTAAGGACCCCAGAACGAGAACAACAAGTGGTCCACAGGGGGCAACTTCTTATGAAACAGGACTTTGGAAAAGGTGATCATTTATGTCTGCCAGCCACTCTTTTCCCTCCAGCTTGACACATGGACCATGTCATCAGTCACAAGCAGTTATGGTTGCCTTAGTAAATGAGCGTGGGATAGAGCCAGGGTTCTCCACAGTTGTTTTTATAACATACTGCTTCTTGTTTTACCTGTTACCAAAGGTGTTACCAAAAGCTGAACATCCCTTCCAGAGATTGCAAAAAGATATATCCAGATGCCCAAGTTAGGATCCTACATATGCATTTTGTCTGTATGGACATGTTTTTTGGATGTCCAGTGGCAAATGCTACTGCAAAGGCCACAGTAAAAAGTGTTATCAGAAGTAGTTTGTAAATATAGAGTGCAGAAAGTACAGAGAGTAACAGAGGAAATCATTTTTATAGGAGAGTCCTTACTAGAAGTTTTGATGTTTTATTTTTACACACCCTACTGTCTACAATGTAGCAGACAAAGTAGAGTAAGAAACTAGAAAACTTTTGCCTGAATGTTTTCTTATATTTTATTAAGCCCCTAAGGGGATGTTGGACTCTCTCCCTATGGGGTTTGGTTTGGGAGTGTGTTACTCACCTGCTTATATTTTGTCTCAGCAGCTGAAGTCCTCCGATTTGATCTCACAGAGAATGTTGCTGATCTTTTAAGGATTTTGACAAACTAATTTATGTGTTTTCTCCCCAATTCCAGATCCTAAAAGTTTGGAAGGATCTAAAACTAAAGTCGGGTGACTTGTGGATTGTTAAGAGACATTTATATAAAAAGGAAATGTTTGGAGACTCAATACAGCATCTATTTCATGTACAGTTTTTGCAAAATTGAAGGAAAAGTCACCTGGATCCACACCAGACACTGCAAAAATTACTAAATTAAAGAAATCTCTGTGTTTGATTTGTTTCCCTCTTGTGATCACTGTCTAGGGTAGTTTTTGATTCAATTACTTTAATTGTAAGGGATAAATATATATTTGAAAAGTAGTTCAGCCATGTTGAAGATTATATTTGTCTTTTGTACATCTTCCATTTTATGGAGAACTGTCTGTGTTTACATATGTTGATAAGTCAGCATGCCCACAATTCAGCTAGAAGGCCATTCTGGCCACAGGAGTGTACAGTCAGTACTCTGTAAATATGTCTTATCAATCATTTGTTTTTCACAATGAAAAGTCATTTTGTAATGAAAAAGTTGCTCAGCTATTATTTTCTCCACAAAGGAGTATTTTTTGCCTCTTTGGCCAGGACTACCTCCACCTAAGCGTGTGGAGGTTCCAGTTTGAAGGTGATAGCGGGTATGGTTAGTGATCAAAATATTGATCAAAAGAGGGGAGATTGTAATGGAAATTTGTAAGTTCTGTAAATAATTGTATTCTATTTTGTATATATTGCACACTGCCCTCACTGTGCACACAGCACTAATAATGTTTTCAGTACATGTTTACATTCTTTCGAGTCCTGATTAGAATTAGCCTGCCTATGTAACGCCCCTTGTTACCATAAATGTACAATTGTAATATTAATGTGATACCTACGTAATCATGTGTATAAAAACCTTCAATTGCGTCATAATAAAGCACAACAGTTATTTGGAAAGATGCTAAACGTATCTTTTGTGTCTGTTACCTACTTCAGTAGTTATTAATTTGGAACCACTAATCAATATGAGGATAGGAGTTGCCTATCATCGCTTTAACCGAGTCACTTCTTAGCAGTGTATAAAACAGGTAACTCGTGGATACATATTAAAATTTAAGAGCAGTCACAAAATCACAGGACTTCTATGGAGGGTATGGCATAAGGATTATAGATATCAATAAAGGATCAATCAGTATATACAGAGAAAAATAGAAGGAAGGAGGGCGTACAGGCAGGAATAGCATGAAGTTAATATTACTTAGGGTGTGTTGTTTGGCAGAGGTGTCCCAAAATCCGATAGATCCCAGGGTTCCCAAGTCTTATTAAATTGAAAGATGGAATCGTGTACGGAGGCCAATAGAAACTCCATCCTTCGAATTTCAGCCACCAAACGTAAGCATCTGGACCATGGATGAGGAGCGTTGGATAGCCAGCACAGTGGAATAAGCCTTCTGGCGGCTAATAAAATATAGGAAATTAACAGATTTCTTTTTTTGTTGTGTTTGGAAGGGGAAGGCCCAACAAACAGTTCAGGGGATCCAACGGGAGGGACACACCCACCACCTTCTGTATGAGTATACTCACATCAGGCCAAAAGGGTTGTATCAGAGAACACTGCCAAAAGATGTGAAATAAAAAGCCTGTATCGGTTCCGCAACGCCAACAGCGTGGCGAGACCCAGGGGTCAAATTTATGGACTACATCTGGGGACCTGCACCAGAACATAAGAATCTTAATGGATGTCTCTCTCTGGGTTACACATTTAGAAGACTTAAAAATAGAGGACCAAATCCTATCCCACATTTGTACCGTAATAGGTCGGCTCAGTATCTGGGACCATCTTCTCATATAATGATGTGTGGTCTCCTCAAGGGGAGTCGACTCATGGAGGATACGGTAGTTAGTTGAAATTGAGTGAAATTGGTGCGGACACTGTGCACATAGGTATTAAAAATTTTGGAGCTGAAGGAGGGATGCGGTGAGCCATGGGAAGACCCTACCCAGGGACAGGCTGGTATGAGCAGGTTAAATAGCACAATATTATGGAAAAAAATCTTGCGAGCCACAATTATCCAGTGCCTTAATGGAAATTCAACCAAACAGCTACCCGGCTGCAGGCGCAGATCACGTATTCATGACCGTGCGATAAATGATATATGAAAAAAATGCGCCGCGCCTAGGGGTGTAACTGAATAACTGTAAATCTAAGTACAAATCATAGATAATAAAGCGTGCAAATCAAATAGAGCCTAAAGCTCTGATCACTTACTAAGATCACCTGCTGTGTGAATCCTAAAGCTCTGATCACTTACTAAGATCACCTGCTGTGTGAATCCTATGACCAAACACACTAATAAAAATCTAGTGCAATAAATCACAAAGTGCAATGTGCATAGAAAAACGTAATAAGATAAATATACAATCCACAGTGATTAAAATATAATCATTCCTAATAAGGTGTATATGCTAAAAAGTGTTACACATATGTAGATCCACTGTGATTAAAATGAAAAAAGAAAAAAATTAAATAAAACAATATATATATTCGTAAAACACAAACAGAGTAAATCAATCACATGCGTGGGCGAATTGAAACTATAATCGCCCTAATAAAGGTGTTCAAATCACATCCGTGAAAAAATCTTCCAATCCAGTAACATAAAGTGACCAAGTTCAAATAAAAGTCAGTGTAATGGTGATGGTTCAAAGAAAAAGTTCCGGTTTTGAATCAAACGTGCCCAAAGATAAACATGCTGTGAAGTGCCTTGGTGACCCCCAATGTGATTGCGCTCACCTTGGAGCGTGTGACACAGGTTTTAATTGTGTCAATACACGCTTTTGGAGCCACCCCTGGGCTCAGTATTAGGTACAGCTGATTCCCACACTGGATTCTTTATGGCTCCACTCATATCAGACCATATAAAAGAAAAAGGCTAATATAGTATAATACCGTAGGATACTTTTATTAAAATCACATCCAATCCCCACATGGGGTACTCATATTTATAAGGTGCTCATGTGCACCAAACATAACATAGGAAAAAACGGCTGTGCGGCGTGCTGCGGGGTGTGAGAGCTCCACAACCCAGCTCTGTGCTGATCGCTCCGTCCTGGCCCCTCCCCTACGCGTCTTCGACACAGGGAGTCACATGTCTTCATCAGGGGGATATGATTGGATGGGCGCTCTACAGTTTAAATACCCTAACGGCGGCCATTTTGCGTAAGACCGCGGACATTAATATGCTGGGCTCCACTCCTAGTGAATTTAAAGCCATTAACAGCGGCCATTTTGCGTGGGACCGCAGACATATATACAATGGGCTCCGCTTTGAATACTCACAGCACAAAAATAATGCATCTATACGAACTCCAAATATAACTATATCCTGTAATAAAAATATCCTGTAATAAAAATACCCAGGACGGAGCTAGGAAGGGATTGGAAACTCACACCGCTCAGCATACCCTCAAACTAAGTAAATACTAGTAAACATGGAAATGACTGTAATGATGATTAATAAATAATATGCAGGCATAGTGCAGACATGGTTATTAGAAAAATTAAAAAAATTGGGTTTTATGGCAAGCGGATAAACGCCCTTTAATCGCATGATCTGCGAGATGAATGTCATAATCGCATGGTGTATGAATATAGATCAACATTAAAAACTAATTTTAAAACCTAGGTCAGGTTTATACATATATATTAATAGCACAATAGCAAGAGGAGAACATGGCAAAGTGAGGGGGTAGTCTTTAAGACACTTACGCCAAATGGTTAAGGTAAAAGTCATTGGAGCAGTGCATTGGCGTTTGTATATGGGATCCAGGGAAGGGGGGGCGCCCCAAACCAAAGAACATGGGTAAACAGCACTCCCTTTTCAATAGCAGTCCATTGATTAGATGCATGCAAAGAGGACCACGATGCGATAGCCCTCAAGTGTGTGGCGTAGTAATATTTAGTGATGTCCGGAGCTCCCAGACCTCCCCTGGATCTCAGAGAAAATACGCAATGCGGTGGGCTTTGCCGTTCCATATGAATTTTAGGAAACTCCTCTGGAGTGCTTTTAGTTGGGAGGAGGGTAAGGCAACTGGTAATGTCTCAAAGTGATAAAGCAATCTGGGTAGAATAGACATTTTGAGGACATTAATCCTACCTAACCGGGATAGAGGATATATTGTCCAAGTCGATAGAGATTTATTAATGTCTAAAATCAAAGGGGGAAAATTTGCGGAATAAAGGGAAGAGTAGGATGGGGTAAGTAAGACACCTAAATATTTAAGAGAGGTAGTGCACCATTTGTAGGGGTATGAGTCTTTAAGCTGGGATAGCAGGGGCGGAGGGATATGTATAGGAATGACTTCAGTTTTGGAAGTGTTAACTTTGTAACCGGAGAGGGCACCAAAGGAGGTCAACAGTTTATGCAAGGAAGGGAGATATATCAGCGGATTGGTAATAGTTAACAGAATGTCGTCTGCAAAGAGCGATAGTTTATATTCCCCCTGTCGCATCACCACCCCACAAATATCCATATGAGTACGGATGGACCCAGCCAGGGGTTCCAGACACAGGATAAAAAGTACGAGTGATAAAGGACATCCCTGCCAAGTCCCGTTAGTCATGGGGAAAACAGGCGACAGGAGGGACGACATCTGTACTTGAGCCGTGACAGTTGAATAAAGAGCTTCTAAAGCTTTTAAGAAAGGGCCAATAAAACCGTATGTTTTTAAGGTGGCAAACATATAGGGCCAACTCAAGCCTGATATTTATGCCTGCTGCCAACTTACCCTGGCCTGTTAATTGATCATACCATGCCTGCCACCTGAACTGACCACATCTCTGCCTGATACCTGTACTGGCTAGGGACCGTGTCCCTGCCTACTGCCAAGACTAATACTTTGGCTGTGCTGACCATATCTCTGCCTGCTGTTTAGACAATTTCTTTGGCTGTTGCTGACCACATCTCTGCCTACTGTCTGAATGAATGCTTTGGCTGTGCTAACAATATCTCTGCCTGCTGCCTGTACTGACTATGGACTGTATTCCTGTCTGCTACATGGATGGTTTATTTCGCTGCAACTGACCACATCCCTGTCTGCTGCTTGGACCAATGCTTTGGTTGTGCTGACAATATCGCTGCCTACTGCTTGTACGGACTATGGACAGTATTCCTGCTTGCTGCCTGAACAATTTATTTTGCTTTCACTGACCACGTCCTTGCCTGCTGCCTGGACAAATGCTCTCCTCTGTTCTTCTGCTTACCTTTTGCTCAGAAGAATTTATTTTGGGGTGTAATTCTTGGTATGTACATGCTGTGTTAAAAATATGAAAAGCCTTCAAAAATGTGATAGGTTGTCAGGAAATTAGATGTGTAATTTAAGCCCCTAGAATACCTGATGGATGTTGGCCCTCTGTATGTGAGCAGGCTGTGAAAAAGTCTCACACATGTAGTATCACCATATTCAGGAGGGGTAGAAGAATGTATTTTGGTATGTATATGCTAAGTGTGAAATATCTTACAAATGAACAACTTTGTGTAAAAAAAAATTATTTTCTTTATACATTTTCCAAAAACTTGTGGAGAAAAATGACATGTTCAAAAGACTCATTATGCTTCATAAAAAATATGTTGGAGTTTTTTGCTTGGGGGTGGAGTGTTTGCTACAAATTGGGGTCATTTTGTGGGTGTTTCCACTGTTCTGGTGCTCCAGGGCCTTCAAAAGTGTAATAGGTAGTAAAGAAATTAGATGTAATTAGGTGTAATTTATGCCCCTAGATCACGTGACGGTGCTACTTGGATGTTGGGCCTCTCTATGTAGGCAGGCTGTGAAAAAGTCTCACACATGTGGTATCACTATACTCAAGAGGAGTAGCAAAATGTATTTCATGATGTCATTCTTGGTATATGCATGATATTTGTTAGAAATATCTTAAAAAATTTACAACTTTGTGTAAAATTAAATAAATAAATATGTTTTCATTTTCCACATGTAGTGCTGGGATTTTTGCCACGTAATGCTATATAATAATGTAATGCTATTAGATTAGTATTTGGCTCCCTCTAGTGGCCAGGAATTTTAAATGGTAGGAATGCCGCGCTAACAAATCGTAACAATAAGCAGCAGCATACAGTGCGATCACACCAAAATTCAAAAATTATATAAAAAAGCTGCGCTAAAAATTGAAAAAAAATCCATATCAAATGACATAAAAAGAAAAGAAAAAATTAGTCCTTCAAAAATGTAAAACACCACCACTGTGCACCTATAGACAATAGTGCTAATCCACCATAGCTGTTGATTCAGCTTACCAGATGGCAAGCTTAAAGAGGCAAGTGGCTATAGCCCAGCCAAGGCCTTTAAGCTTGCTGCCGCTCCCGGTGTTCAGATGGTGGGGGGTAAAACTCCAGGCTCACTCGCGGTGTCCACATATGTACATGTCCAATGGAAACCTGGGTAGCTCAGAGGAAAGAGAGACTGGCCATAGTGTGATATCCTCTAAATATTTATTTAAAAACATGTAGTCACTTACATTAAAAACAGCAGAGTTGCGCATACGAAAGCCGGCCGGCATGCAAAGTAAACAGAGCCCATCCTCCTACTACAAAAGCGTGGTGACGTCAGTGCGTACCTCCCAGACGCGTTTCGTTGACAACGTCAGATGATGATGCTTGATTATGATTATGCATCATAAAAAATACATTGGGGTGTTTACTTTACAAATTGGGACATTTTGTAGGTGTTTACACTTTCCTAGTTCTCCACGACTTTCAAAAATGTGATAGGTTGTCAGGAAATTAGATGTGTAATTTATGTCCCTAGAACACCTGACAGTGCTTCTTAGATGTTAGGCCTTTCTATGTGGTCAGGCTATGAAATAGTCTCACACAAGTGGTATCACTGTACTTAGGAGGAGTAGCAGAATATATTTTGGGTTGTCATTCTTGCTATGTTCATGCAATTTGTTAGAAATATCTTATAAATGGGCAACTTTGTGTAAAAAAAAAAAAAAAAAAAAAAAAAAAAAAAGTTTGAATTTTCCTTCCACGTTTTCCAAAAACTTGTGGAAAAATATGACATGTTCAAAAGACTCATTATGCCTCATAAAATATACATAGGGGTGTTTGCTTCTCAAAATGGGGTCATTTTGTGGATGTTTTCACTGTCCTGGTACATTTTGGGGTGTAGCTGCAAGTATCTCTATAACGTGTGTGAGAAATAACTTGAAAAATTTGTTTAAAAAAAAAATAAAAAATCTTAATTTTCCAAAAAATTGTGGAAAAAAATTACAACTTCAAAAACTCACCATGCCTCTTACTAAATACTTTGGATTGTCTGCTTTCCAAAATGGGGTCATTTGGGCAGTATTTATACTGTCCTGGCATGTTAGGACTTAGAAATAACATAGGCCGTCAGTACATCATGTGTGATTTTCAGTGATTGGTACCATAGCTTGTAGACTCTATAACTTTCACACAGACCAAATAATATACACTGATTTGAGTTATTTTTACCAAAGAAATGTAGCAGTATATATTTTAGTCAAAATTTATGAAGAAAAATTACTTATTTGCAAAATTTTATAACAGAAACTAAGAAAAACAAATTTTTTTTCAAAAATGTTGGTCTTTTTTTGTTTACAGTGCAAAAAATAAATAAAACAGTGGTGATTAAATACCACCTAAAGAAAGCTCTATTTGTGGGGGAAAATTATGAAAATACCATATGGGTACAGTGTTTCATGACTTTAAATTGTCATTCAAAGTGTGAGAGCATTAAAAGCTGAAAATTGGCCTGGGCAGGAAGGGTGTATAAGTCCCCTGTAGGCAAGTAAATTATTATGTACTTATGAAAGTGACATAATGGGGTTTATTTATTGCAAATCCACTTTGCACTAAAAGTGCACTTGTAAGTACAGTCGCTGTAGATCCGAGGGTGACATGCAAGGAAAATAAAAAACAGCATTTTTGCTTGTACATAATTGGATGATAAAATCAGCAGAGCTTTCCCTGATTTCAGATCTTCCCCTCAGATTTACATTTGTACTTCCAAGTTCACTTTCAAGTGCATTTCCAGTGGATTTGCCTTTAGTAAATCAACCCCAAGGTGTGGGCAGCTGTGTCTATTGATTATTTATACATTTTTATTTTTATTGTGATTTTATATAAGTAGCAGTGCCAAAGGTTTTTTGTTTAAGGTACCTTGCATTTGTTATCACTTTTACATGTAGTTTAAACCAGTCGTAGTACCCTTAAAAATATGCAAAATCCTCAGGAACCCCAGTCTAAAATGTAGAAAACAAAAATGTCGACGAGTACCCTGAGCTTTGGATGATAATTGCAACTGCCTTGATGTAATTACCATCACATCAGAGGTCCACCCATCACATCAGAGCCATCTTTACATCAGAGTCCCCCTTCACATCAGAGGCCCCCCATCACTTTAGAGTTTGACTATACATGAGAGCCAGCCGCCATCCCATCAAAGTCCTTCTATCACAGATCCCCCCCAATCACACAGTCCACCCTCCACCACCCACTCCATGGTAACTTATGACGCTAATCCAGATAAATCTAGGTCATCTAGGTCTAGTGCTCTTAGTACTCTGGGGGAACCAAAATGGCACCCTGGTTGAGAGACACTGGACCAATCAATGGTACTGGTATACATGTTTAGTTAATAATATAACTGCACTTTAAAAATAAAAAAAATCACAATTTTATTGTTTGTTTTAAATGGCAATGTCAAAACGTATTCTTAAATAAAGCACCTTAACAAACATATACAGTAAAACCTTGGTTTGAGAGCATTTTGTAAGACAAGAAAATGGTCTATGTGGACAGCTTTACCCTGGATGCCTGCATATTTAGATGTGCCTCTTTTAATCATCAACCATGTGAGTTGCTAAATGTTGTACCTTCATTAAATGTAACCATATTGGTACACTAATGCCCCGTACACACGGTCAGATTTTCCGATGGAAAATGTCCGATCGGAGCGTGTTGTCGGAAATTCCGACCGTGTGTGGGCTCCATCGGACATTTTCCATCGGATTTTCCGACACACAAAGTTGGAGAGCAGGAGATAAAATTTTCCGACAACAAAATCCGTTGTCGGAAATTCCGATCGTGTGTACACAAATCCGACTGACAAAGTGCCACGCATGCTCAGAATAAATAAAGAGATGAAAGCTATTGGCCACTGCCCCGTTTATAGTCCCGACGTACGTGTTTTACGTCACCGCGTTTAGAACGATCGGATTTTCCGACAACTTTGTGCGACCGTGTGTAGACAAAACAAGTTTGAGCCAACATCCGTTGGAAAAAATCCTAGGATTTTGTTGTCGGAATGTCCGAACAAAGTCCGACCGTGTGTACGCCCTATTAGAGGCGCCTCTCTTCTCTTTTATACTCTGAAGCCCCTGCTGGATTTTGCTTCTAATCTCCTTGTGGAGGCTGCCATTTGTGGATAGACATTGCTATATAATCTTTTTATATGGACTATAAACTGAAGGACTTATAAATAAATGGTTGTGGAATGAATCATCTGAGTTTCCATTATTTCTTACGGGGAAATTTGCTTTGATATACAAGTGCTTTGGATTACAAACATGTTTCCGGAACGAATTATGCTCGCAATCCAAGGCTTTACTGTAATTAAAACATGCACAGCCAATGGCTAGAAATTTTAGATGATTAGGCTGATTTATCAAAGGAGTTGAGAATGTGTGTTCAATAATTATTAGCTATGGTTGCTCTGAATACTCAATCATGTAATGATGTAACTAAAGAAGAATTTGCTTTTCATGTGACTGGATAGTAAAGTGAATTCATTATAAAGATTCTCAACTTCTTTAGTGGATCAGCCTCACTTAATATTCCTTCCTTAAAACCTAAATCTTACCCAGCACATATCTAGAATAGTCTTTTTGTAATCTATATATGAATTACAGTATGATTTGTAAATACATTATTTTTAACATAAGTCAAATGCAATCCTTCCTAAACCGATGATGGAGAGAAAATTAACATGTTTAGATGAAACCATGACACTTGCACCGTGTAAACACCCACACTCATGTTACAGATTTTCATCATAGGATATCTCTTTATTGCAATAACAACTAGACAATCTGTTATTTCTCATCTGTTATAATTCTGTGCAGGTTTTTCTCTCTTGTACAGTTTACAGCAGGAAACTGTAAAATAAGACATCAATGTATAACAGTGGGATACAACAGATGATTTATAGCACATACGTATTCCTTGGACACACTGAACAACCACCAGCAGTGCAATGTCCATTTTCTGAATGTGGGAAAGAAGTAAATCAATTATATAGTATTTCATTGCAGAAATATGTATGTGTCTAAAATAAAATAGATTATAACCTTTTAAATTAGTATTCAATATCCAACAAAGAATGTAAAGATTTTTTCCTAAACAGCTACAATTCTTCAATGAACATGGACATTCAGATCTTTCCTACATGACTTAGCTGTTTTTCAAATGCTTAGGAACCATATTTTTAGTCTGCTTACTTTTTAATTTAGCCTGTTATTTATTTTTTGGCTAAAGAGTCAGTTCACTAAAGCTGATGTTTTATTTATTTTTTTGGTAGATGATGAAGAGCTTATATTGCCTTAACCTGAATATTGAAAGTTTCTCTGTCATTTTGTCCTCCCTTCAACACCTAGTTAGGAAACATTTTATCTACTGTACTTTGCTTTGACATATTATTAGTTTGTCTGATAGTCATTTGACCTGCATATTTTTTAGCAAATCTGACCTACATTCATTCAATAATTAACTAGGTGCTTTTCTACTAGTATTGTATATGGCATAATATATTTTAATGTATGCTTTAATATGTAGATCAATGTTCTTTTACCTTTTTATGTCATGTCACAAGTAACCTTGCTGGTAAAATTTTCCATTTTTTTCCCTAAATTAAAGTTTTCATATTAAACCCCCTAGATTTTTCTAATTAACTGTTTCCTCCCCTCCCTCCATTTGTGTTTTTTTTTTTTTTCAAATTGCTTTAGAGCAACATCTGTTTTTTTATCAAATGATAATAAACCCGCTCTGACTGGCAGAGAGAAATTGGCTAGTAGCTCACTGTGCCTGTCCTGGTTCTCACTGATGTAGTCTGTCATGCCACTGGTCAATTTCTCTCAGGCTCTCAATAAGATTTACCAGCTGCAGGACATTTTTAATGAGGGAGAATTTACCAAAATTGTACTAGAGAAAAAGGGTATGAGCTACAAGAATTAAAAGAACAGAGATGAACTAATAGTGTCAAATTTGCAAGCAGGAGAAAATAAATTAAATAGCAGAACAAGGAACAACTTACTAGAGACAACTTACTAGAGACAACTAGAACAGGCTGGGACTTTACAAATAATTAGGGTCCTGCAGAGCATATAGTAGCAGCAGTTTTACTAATACTAAGCCCAACTGGCGTATGCCTAACGTTTATTTGGGAATAGGGGGTGCATTAAATATGAGTGATAAAATGTTAGGTGGTTTAGGTGGTTAACCGGTTCTCGACCGGTGCACGCCAATGTACGTCAGCAGAATGGCACGGCTGGGCAAATGGGCGTACCTGTACGTCCATTTGAATTCCCCACTGTGCCATTGCGTGCTGAAGTGGTTAAGGCGCACACTGTATTTGAACTTTTTTTTTTCTTTTAAATGATGTAACATTGTGCAGTGAACAAAAGGCAGCATGAAGAGCAGATGGTCATTACCAAAGTGAGTGCTCTGCTTTAAAGGTCCCAAACTTAAAAAAAATCCCCATTAAACATAAAAAATAACAATAAATAAATGAAAATCCTAAAATACTACCCTGAAACACACAGTAAGCCCATTTTTTTATTTAAAGGGAAACCTAGCAGCAAAAAAAGTGTGCTATGGATAGGACTATAGTTAAAAGTGACCACTGGCCTAAATTCAACCACAAAATACAATGAAAAGCAAAAATAATAATAATAATACAAGGAAGCAGAAAATGTTAATTACTCAAAGAGCTATCATTCAACATGAAAGTACAGTTTCTGACCCGACCCTAACAGCTTCTAATTTAGCAAATTTCCTAATGCTCACAAGGTTTAGGCATTGATGTGGACGAGAAGGCCTGGCTCGCATTCTCCACTCTAATTCATCTCAAACGTGTTCTATCAGGTTGAGGTCAGGACTCTGTGTGGGCCAGTCAAGTTCCCCCAGCACAAACTCGCTCATCCATGTCTTTATATACCTTGGTTTGTGCACTGGTGTGCAGTCATGTTGGAATAGGACGGGGCCCATCCCCAAACTGTTCCCACAAAGTTGTGAGCATAAAATAGTGCAAAATGTATTGGTATGCTTATGCCTTAAGAGTTCTCTTCACTGGAACTAAGGGGCCAAGCCCAACCCCTGAAAACCAACCCAACACCATAATCCCCCCTCCACCAAATGATTTGGACCAGTGCAAAAAGCAAGGTCCATAAAGACATGAAAGAGTAAGTTTGGGGTGGAGGAACTTGACTGACCAGTAGAGAGTCCTGACCTTAGCCCAACAGAACACCTTGGGGATGAATTAGAGCGGAGAGTGCAAGCCAGGCCTCGTCGTCCACATCAGTGTCTGACCTCACAAATGTGCTTATGGAAGAATGGTCAAACATTCCCATAGACACACTCCTAAACTTGTGGACAGCCTTATCAGAAAAGTTGAAGCTGTTATAGCTGCAAAGAGTGGGCCAACTCAATAATTAACCCTATGGACTAAGATTGGGATGCCATTAAAGTTCATGAGCGTGTAAAGGCAGGTGCCCCAATACTTTTGGTAATAGAGTGTGTGTATGTGTATATATATATATATATATATATATATATATATATATATATATATATATATATATATATATATATATATATATATATATATATATATATATATATATATATATATATATATATATATATAAATAATTTATTTATGGGTGGAGCCCTATGTCCGATATGGACATAGATAACATTTGTAGTTAACATAAAACTTACCATCGGAAATAGACCTGGAAGTGTGGACTTACCATATGAAATGGACCTGAAAGTGTGCCTTGGTCTGCTGGTCGGTATGCCAGAATAAGGGGGCAAAAACATTCAGGTAGGGGTGTGGTTTTATTAGTTTTGGCTTTATTTATTTGAGCAAGTTTGGTGAATGCTTGTGCCGTTTCCACCTAAGGAGTGGGGACGTACAGGCGAGGTAGGCAGAGTTTCACCTGCTGAGTCTCTTGATGACGTGGTCTGGGACCCATGCCGAAATGCTGCCATGGCTGCCCCAATACTAAAGAGTGACTGGAGTGCTGACTGGGGTCGAGGTGTAGGCAGTGTAGAAGAACCCCCAGGTGTTTGATGAACTGGCAGGCACTCGAGGGTTGCCCGGAAAGGTAATAGGGGACTAGAGGTTGAGTGTTCCGGTAGGAGTGACAGTAGGCGGGCGAGTATGGTTACTGGCCACCAGACGTTGTTTACTTTATGGAGATGGATGACTATCCTGGAGCTTGATTGCTGGGTTTTGGACACTGCAGGGTGGAGGATGAAATGGTTTTGGCAGCAAGCCAACAGAACTTGGCCTGCGGGATTGCTGCGGGTGAACTCGCTGGGCCGCCAGAACCCGTGGTAGGCCGAGTAAATGGCTGCTTGTATGACCAAACTGGGGAGAAGGCCCAACAGTGAACTGGTTAATATAGTAGACATGTCCCAGAAGATGGCAGCCTGGAACGAACGTGCAGTGGACATTAAACTGGTGTTGCCAAGCTAATTACACCAGCCTGCGCAAGAAGGACATAACAGAGCAATGCGGACCTGGCTTCATTAAGAGGTTCGCCTCGGACCGGATGTCGGTGGCAAAGCCACGACCTGTCCTGTCCAGATAAGACCCTAGAGTTAAGCGGTTGCCATGACTGGGTGTAACTTGAAGAGGGAGGAAGTCCGGGTAAACCCGGGGTTTAGGAGTGTCTCTGGGGGCCATGTACTTGTGAACCTATGATGGCCAAAAATTGCCGCGATGCCTGTGGTGGCTGTGGCATCTGTCACTACCTGGGGTGATAAGGGCGACGTAGGTGATAAGACCCTAGAGTTTAAGGTATAACCATTGATACACCGATCCACGTAGTACGGGACCTTCCGACATTGATAGGTCCGCATTCTTAGGAAAGACTGCAGCTACTTGTTAGTACACACCCGTGTATGGGTGAAGTCTTGGGGAACTAACCTGATACGGGTCAGTTTGTCAAGGGGGAGGCTGGCCTGCGTGGTGTTCGTTAATTCGGAGGAGGTTATTGTAGACCTCGGTTCCGGTTTATTGAGTTTTTAGAGACTACAAGCTGAAGGACATAATGGTATTACCAGCGAGTCAAGTTGTGTCTACGTAGTACCTGGCTGCCTGTGCCAGTAAAAGTGAATTGTTAGGCCGTAGAAACCACAGAGGGCCAGGTAGATGGCTGCTTGACTAGACTGGGGAATGTCTGAGGTTTTGACATGTCCCTGAAGATGGCAGTTGTGATGGGCAACGTTTGCCGTTAGCTGTGGTCTGATGCTTCTGGACGCCACATAGAAAGGATTCTACTGTATGAGCCGTAGACACGGATGACTCTCTGGGGTCCTGTGAGGGCAAGAAATGCTGGATGTTGGCTAGGTATAGCCTGATGATGTTATGAGGAGCCAGCTGTGTGTGGCAATACGATACCTGGTGCGGGGTGGAACCTGAACTCAACTGACCTAAGCCAGATGTGATACAGAAATTGATGAGTGGCTCGTATGAAATGCCACTGGAGACAAGTGGCCGATTAAGTGCCACTGAAGATTGATGTGTGACTGATTGTGTGCCACTGGAAATGTGTACTAACTGCAAGAAGTCGTGCTAAGATGCGAACCCTGCAATGATTGCAAGAGTTGTGCTTAATACGTGTTTGCAACAATTGCCAGGGAGTTTGTGTCAATGGAGATGTGTTTGCCGTGACTGCAAGAAGTCCGTATTACTGCATGTGCTTGCACGGGCTGCAAGGAGTTATACTTGGATGCGTGTTTGCAACAATTATAAAGTTGTGTTTGGATGCGTGCTTGCCATGATTGCAAGAAGTTATGCTTGGGTGTGTCCCTGCAACATTTGCGAGAAGTTGTGACTGGATGCGTGCTTGCAATGATTGCAAGAGGTTATGCTAATATGCGTGTCTTGTAATGATTGTAAGATTTGTGCTTGAATGTGTGCTTGTAACGATTGCAAGGGAGTTCCTGTCGGTGGAGATGTGTTTGTAGTGACTGTGAAAAGTTCGTATTGCTGCATGTGCTTGCAAGACTGCAAGCGTTAAGCTTGGATGTGTGCTTGCAATGGCTGCGAGAAGTTGTAATTGGATGCGTACTTGCGACAATTGCAAGAAGTTATGCTTGAATGCATGCCTGCAACGTTTGCAAGAAGTTTTGTGATTGGATGCGTGTTTGAAATGATTGCAAGAAATTGTGCTTGGATGTGTGCTTGCAACGATTGCAAGACGTTCTGTTTGGATGCGTACTTGCAACGATTGCAAGAAGTCATGATGGGATGTGTGCTTGCAACAATTGCAAGAAGTTATGTTTCGATGTGTACTTGCAATGAAATGCAAGAAGTTGTGTTTGGATGCGTATTTGCGATGATTGCAAGAAGTTATACTTGGATGTGCAGTGACTATGAGGGGGTATAGTCGCGAGGCGAAGGTTCCAACAAATGAAATCGGGACCATGACTGAGCTTCGAAGGAAGACGGGGTGTGGCCCCCCTTTTTTTTTTTTTGACTGACCTAGAGGAAATGACAGATGAGAACCGGTGGAGTGTTTGACTACCTGGTTTGAAAGGTAATTGTAACATGTTTAAGCGACAGGTGCATGGCATTAAATAAATGAGTGAACTGTTTGTGCCATGACAAAGGCACGAATCGGTGTGCCATGACTGCGCAAATGAGGCTGCACCAACTGGGGCTTGCCAGGATGAATGGATGTCTGACAGATGCCATGAATTTGAATCGGGGCGCGGCATGCGACAGCGAAATAAATGAAATGTTTGCCTTAGAGTGAAATGAATGAGAAACGTTTCGCCATGACAGAGGCACAAATCGGTCGTGCCGCAGCTGCGACTGACTGCGGCCCGGACTCTGGAGCATGTACTGAAATGAGGCAAAGAAACGCTGGTGCATCACGGATGCGACTGGATTTGAATTGGAGTGTGGTATGTAACCGTGAAATGTTTGTCCTGGCAAAGGCATGAATTGTTTATGCCGCAACTGATAGCTAACCAAGTTCTGATGCAGGTGTTGGCTGGGGCCGAAACGTTTAATTTATACTACTTAATGTATGTATGTATGTATGTATGTATGTATGTATGTATGTATGTATGTATGTATGTATGTATGTATGTATGTATGTATGTATATATATATATATATATATATATATATATATATATATATATATATATATATATATATATATATATATATATATATATATATATATATATATATATATATATATATATACACTTTTTTTTTTGTATACACATATATACATACATACATACATACATACATACATATATCCACATACACATTTTTTTCTTTTTTTTTTCTTTTTTTTCGACTGCGCCAAATGACTAGTCAGACTGTGGAGTACGAATGAAATGAGGCCAAGACAACTGGGGCGCGCCGGGACGAATCGGTGCATCTCGGATGCTACTGGATTCGAATCGGGGCGCGGTACGTGACAGTGAAATGAGTGAAATGATGAAATGAATGAAATGATTTGTCATGGTAGAGGCACGTGCCATGACGGAGGCACGAGTCGATCATGTCGCGACTGCAACTGACAACGACCGGACTCCGGAGCATGTACTGAAATGTGGCCAAAAATACCTGGGGCACGCCGGGACAAATCGTTGCATCATAGAAGCGACTAGATTCGAATCGGAGCGTGATTCGTGACAGTTGAAATGATTCCCATGACAGAGGCACGAATCTGTGAGCTGCAAACTACGACTGACAACGAACCGGACTCTGGAGCATGTCCAGAAATGAGGCCGGGCCCTGGGGCACGCCGTAACGAATCGGTGCATCGAAGATGCGACTGGATTCGAACCGGAGCGCGGTAAGTGCAGGTGTAACATTTTGTTGCCATGACAGAGGCGCGAATCGATCATGCCGCTATAGCGACTGACTGCGAATCGGACTCTGGAGCATGTACTGAAATGTGGCCAATACCTGGGGCACGCCGAGACGAATCGGTGCATTTCCATGCGACTGAATTCGTAACGGAGCATGATACGTGGCATGATAACCATGACAGAGGTACGAATCGGTGAGTCGAAAGCGACTGATAATGACGTGACTCTGGAGCATGTACTGAAATGAGGCCATAACTACTGGGGCACACCGGAGCGAATCAGTGCATCTTTAGATGCGACTGGATTCGAATCGGAGTGCGGTACGTGACTGAAATGAAAGAAATGATTCGAAATGGTTTGAAATGTTAGAAATGTTCAAAAAAATTAGAAATGATTGGTATCAAACTGACGTGGTTCGATAAGGAATTGCGAATCGCTACGGCTCTTTGCTGACGCCTGGTAATAATTAGACATGCCTGAAATGAAGTGACGTCTATGTCGCGGTGGTTTTTTCAGATAACGAGAAATGGTAACATAACGAAAGTGCGAGTGGTATGCATTGCGGCTACGTTTGTGAAATTGCAAGTGACTCGTAAGTTTGATATCACGGTTTAGTGACATGATATCTAACAATGCGTAAAAAACAAAGTCCGACGGGACCCTACCTGCGACAGCCAAGCCAGAGGCGCGGTACGAACTACGAATCGGTAACACAGACTTCGAAACTCTCGAGCACGGAAATTTGCGAAAACGGGAACTTGCGAGACAAGAACTAGCGGACGCTGGCATTTGAATCGTCAGCTGACGTATATCGCGCACAGGAAACCGACAAGCACCACAGGTGAGCGGGCTGCTTAAATACCCCCCGGGCTCCTCCCATAAATTCAGGCCACTATACTGGCCTATATATATATATATATATATATATATACATATACATACATATATATATATACATACAGTCTCTACACAACCTTGCAGATTACCAGATTCTTTTTGCTAAAGTAGCATACTCCTAAGAGCATGGACATACAGTATAGCACCAATATGAGGCAAATTGACACAGTTGTAGGTAAGCTAACAATCCTTAACAAGGATAACCTAACAATAGGGATAGGCCGCACCAGAACAGGCAAAAAGTTTGAGCGAACATGCAAACCCTATTAAAGTCTATGAAAAACGAACAATCAAAATCAAAAGTGCTTATTTTAACCACTTAAAGTGGATGTAAACTGATTCATGACATTTGAGCTGGGCACAAATATCTGCAGTGTTTTCTTATCTCTCTTCAAAGCCCTTCAAAGCCCTTAGTCCCGTGGCTTTCTCCTGCTCCATTCTTCTGTTATCAGCCTGATAACTTCTGACAAGTTCTCCATCAACTGTGATAAAACCAGCCTGAATTTTGGGTCAGGGATTAGCAGAAATCTGGTCAAATCAAAGCACAGCTCTGCAAGTCACTACCTATGAGGAGAGGGGGTGTGTACTTTTCCTCCGATCAGCTTTTTTACAGTGTATTGCAAGACTCCATACCCCCTGCTGGAACAGGAAGAGAGAATTCTAACACAAGGTTCACTTTCTAAACAGTATATAAAGATGAAGACAGCAGATATACATGTAAAACTTACGTAGGGAGATTTGTTCAATCTCTGTGAATCAGATGAGGCTGTTCACTTCACTAGGTATATATGAGGGTTTACATCCACTTTAAGGACCAAGCCCCTTTTTGACACTTGTTGTTTACAAGTTAAAATCATTTTTTCGGTGATCGCTTCACAAGATCACTTTTATCGGTGGTGGAGAGGGCCCACCCCTCCCGCAGTGATCTGGTGCCCTACGCCACTTACCAGAGCGGCAGAGGCGATTGTGTCTGTCCCCTGCTTGGGTATGGAGACAAGAGGAAGATGGCCCCCACCCATCTCAATATCACTGCAGGGCGGAAGCGACGTCAAAACGTCACTTCCGCCCATAGCTCTTAAAAGGCACATTTTTTTTTTCATTTTTTAAATGACAGTTTTTTTTTTATTGCATTTTAATGTAAATATGAGATCTGAGGTCTTTTTTACCCCAGATCTCATATTTAAGAGGTCCTGTTTTGCTTTTTTCTATTACAAGGGATGATTACATTCCTTGTAATAGGAATAAAAGTGACACATTTAAAAAAAAAAAAAAAAGTGTAAAAATGTAAAAAAAAAAAGGTAAAATAAATAAGAAAAAAAAAAACAAATTTTAAAACGCGCCCGTCCCGACGAGCTCACGCGCAGAAGCGAAGGCATATGTGACTAGCGCCCGCATATGAAAACGGTGTTCAAACCACACATGTGAGGTATCGCCATGATCGGTAGAGCAAGAGCAATAATTCTTGCCCTGGACCTCCTATGTAACTTAAAACATGCAACCTGTAGAATTTTTTAAACGTCGCCTATGGAGATTTTTAAGGGTAAAAGTTTGTCACCATTCCACGAGCAGGTCCGATTATGAAGCATGACATGTTGGGTATCAATTTACTCGGCCTAACATTATCTTTCACAATGTAAAAAAATGGGCTAACTTTACTGTGGTCTTATTTTTTTAAATTCAAAATGGTATTTTTTCCCAAAAAAGTGTGCTTGTAAGACCGCTGCGTAAATACGGTGTGACAGAAAGTATTGCAACGACCACCATTTTATTCTCTAGGGTGTTAGAAAAAAATGTATAATGTTTGGGGGTTTTAGGTAATTTTCTAGCACAAAAACCTGTTTTTAACTTGTAAACAACAAATCTCAGAAAGAGGCTCGGTCCTTAAGTGGTTAAAATTTTCTACAGGTTACCAGTTTTGAGTTACAAAGGAGGTCTAGGGTTTATTAGAATTAACTAGAATTATTGCTCTCATGCTAATGATCGCGGCGATACCTCACATGTGTGGTTTGAACTACTTTTTCATATGCGGGCGCTACTCAAGTTTGCGTTCACTTCTGCGTGCAAGCTCATCGTGACAGGGTGCTTTGAATTTTTTTTTCTTATTTATTTTACTTTTCATTTTTTATTTTGAAACTGTCTTTTAAAAAAAAAAAAAAATGTTAGGTCACTTTTATTCCTATTACAAGGAATGTAAACATCCCTTGTAATAGAAAAAAAGCACGACAGAACCTCTTAAATATGAGACCTTGGGTCAAAAAGACCTTAGATCTCATATTTACACTGAAATGCAATTTTAAAAAAATGGCACTTGAAAAAAGAAAAAAAATTCTCCTTTAAGAGCTATGGGCAGAAGGGACGTTTGACGGCGCTTCCGCCCTCCCATGCTATGGAGCCAAGGGGGGGCCATCTTCCCCTCCATTGGCAGCCAGTCATCCACAGGAAAGGACGCGATCGTCGGGTCCAGTAAGTTTCTAACCAAAACACGGACCTAATCCAAACCCTGCAGGATCAACTAGATACTGCTTTATCACGCATAGATGACCTTGAAAACACATCCAGACAGTATAATTATAGGATCAGAGGATTACCAGAAACCGTGATGGATGTATCTGCAGCAACCCAAGACCTGATTGAAACCATGTTACCCAACATCCAACAACAGCATCTAGAACTGGACAGAGCTCACAGAGCCCTGGGTCCCCCCAGGAAGGACGGCTCTCCTAGAGACATAATAGTCAAACCACACCACTACGCAGTAAAAGAAGCTGTCATGAAGCAAGCACGCTCATTACCCCAGGTGACCTGTCAGGGCCATGCAATCCAGATATTCGCGGACCTTGCACCTTCAACCATCCATCATAGGCATACCCTGAAGCCATTACTGTCTGCCCTGGCCCGGAAGGACATCAAATACAAATGGTCATTCCCGTTTGCAGTAAAACTTTCCTACAAAAGCCAAAACCATGCCTTCTCCAATTTCATAACAGGAGAAAAACTACTATTAAGCTTGAAAATAATTTCCCAGGACCCAGAAATGGAAATGTCTTCCTCCTTTTCAGGATCCACTAAGAGACCCCAACCTGCCAGCCCATCGACTCCCCTATGGTCCAAGATGAAAGCAAGAAGATCTGGGGACAACGGTCCTACCTGAGGGTCCACTTCAAAAAGCCCTAGAGTTACTCAGCTGTGTAAGCTGTCAGCTTAGATCTTCTGACATTTGACTTAGGTCAACTGGCCACTAAGGGGTCTCGACCCCCTTCTCCACTTTAGTGCTCCTAGGCCACTTTAAATATGCGGTTCAATTTTACTCCCCCCTTCTTTTTCTTTTTTTCTCTCTATTCAGGTAATTCTATGGACGCTCTCACTTCACAAGACTGTTCGGTGTGAATCTCTCCACTAAAAAACAACTCAGTGTCCTAGAATATTCAGCCTCCCTCCTCATCTTTCCTTCCCCCATTTTACCCCCCCTCACCACCCCTCTCTCCCCTCCCCTACTCCCCCCTCCCTACCCAGATTTTTTACCCTTCAACTCATCACTATTCCTACCCTTCTTATCAAGTAATTGATACTCTGAGAAGCAAGAAATCCCCCCCCCCGGTGGTAAATCTGAAGGGACAAGGTATTTGTTGCTAAAGTGCTTTTTATTCTATCTTTAAATTAGCGCAAGTTCCCTGTTTATTCTGTTATATTTTAGTGTTCCTTCCTAATAACTCTTTTATTATGGCTATATAGTCGTTTTTTTATTGGGCGCCCTGGTCTGGGGTGGTACCCATATGCCTCCGTCTATACCTTGAACTCCGATTGGCCTTCAAGGCATAGGACGTCCGAGATTTTTAGCTCAGGTAAATTTCACTGTTCTATGTGTACGATGGCTCCTGGGGATCCCTTCTGCCCCTGGGACCTGTCAACTTCTTAGGGAAATGACCTTTTCTTCTTTCTTCTTCCTTCCTCTACCTTTCTCTACCTTTCTCTTCATGTTTTGCCTATCATGCAACAGCTAACAAGTTTATCTCTGGCAGATTGTCTCGGCTCCTGGCTTTTGAAAACCAAGAACTTTCTACTGCTCAAGGGGGAAACTCCAAGTTTACTGAAACACAATTGAAGACTTCCCACAGTAAGTGACAGTGAGTGCACCTACACCCCTCCCTTCTACTCCCATGTCCTATGGACCATTTACGCGATTCTAATGCACTAACCTCAGCTAGCAAACCTCTATCCCATTTATTCAATAACCCTGACTTTACCCCAGGCCTGAACATTCTAGCACTCAAATGGTGGCTGGACAAAGGACTGTATCGAATCGGACATTTCTACTCCCCTTCAGGCCCTCTTTACCTCAAGCATTGCATTAATAAGTTGAATTTACCCTCCTCAGAATACTTTAGATTCAAACAAATTTCACACTCTATATGGTCGGAAAAAAACACTTCTGCCTAGGTATACGACATATGAACTTTGGTGTGGACAGGGCTTGGAGCAGAAGGGAGGGATATCGATCATTTACTCGTCACTAGTGCTCCCGGACTCCAAATCCCCTTTCATGACTAGATGGGAAGTGGACCACTGATTCAGCTTCAAGGCAGTGAAGTTTTAGGATGGGGGGCGCCAGACCCCGCCCTTCCTTTTTGACCCCTCCCACTTTGTGAAAATGGGCATGGTTTCAGCGAAATAGTGGGCGTGGCTCTAAGGTGGTGTGGTTAGCGTCTGAGATGAACGAGGGATGGAGGGAGAGGGAGAGAGGGACAGCAGGTCTAGATCCTATACAACAATAGAAATGTGTATTCTAGAAAGTTTAACAATCAGCAGATAAAGATACTCCAAACACCTGGTGTTAGCACTTCAATCATCCCGGCACCATGGTTGTTATGGTGTCAGGTTGATTGAAGCACATTATTTCTATTATTACATTGTAATATAAAATTAAATCATTCAACTCACCATAATGCAGAATCAGTGGGAGCCCCGAGTGTGTCACCTGCCACGTCACCTACAACCAGATGCCATCAGGTGTCCCCAGCAGTCCGTCCTTACATGCAGCCTGTGTCACATCAAATGCAGCCTCTGTCACATAAAATGCAGCCTCTGTCTCCCCAAATGCAGCCTCTGCCCCCCCCCAAATGCAGCATGCCTGTGTCCCATTACATGCAGCATGCCTGTGTCCTATTAAATGCAGCCTCTGTTCCCATTAAATGCAGCCTCTGTTCCCATTAAATGCAGCCTCTGTTCCCATTAAATGCAGCCTCTGTTCCCCCCCCAAATGCAGCATGCCTCTGCCCCCCCAAATGCAGCCTCTGCCCCCCCAATCCAGCCTCTGTCCCCCCCAAATGCAGCCTCTGTCCCCCCCAAATGCAACATGCCTGTGTCCCATTAAATGCAGCCTCTGTTCCCCCAAATGCAGCCTCTGTCCCCCCCCAAAATGCAGCCTCTGACCCCCCCAAATACAGCCTTTGTCCCCCCCATCAAATACAGCCTCTATCCGCCCCCAAAATGCAGCCTCTGTTCCCCCCCAAATTTTCAATGAAAAGATTACAGAACGTTTAAGTACAGAAATAAATCAAAGGTTTGAAACACAGGGAAAAAAAATGTCCACAAAGGCAGGACACAGAAGTGTACTGAACATCTTAATACAAAGAATATACATCAACTTATAAGCATAACAAAAAACATATACAGAGGTCATACATGTAAGACAAAGCTGATTTAGAGTATATAAGTATGGTCAGAAAACTCCAGAGAAGATCAAACTACTATATACCTGGGAAGAATGGTAGGGAAATGGGTCTCTGTAGGTAGAATCAGAGAATGGAGCATGTAGATTTCAGGACTCAATGGACGGAATTTGCGTTCCATATTCCGAACTATAACAAGGCTCCTAGATTTTGTCAAATTTGGGTATGGTGTCATGTACAATGGCCGTCACATATTCCATTCTGCGAGTCTCTGCAATAAGCTGAAGAAGTCTAGACCATGGTAGGGGGAATTGAATAGCCAGCATAAAGAAATCAGTCTCTTAGCAGCAAGGAGGATGTAAGAAATTAGCCTATTACTTTTTTTAGCAATACCTGAAAAAGGAAGGCCCAGTAAGTAATGTAGTGGGTCAAGCGGTAGATACACGCCCACTACTTTCTGTATTAGTAACATCACTTCTTGCCAGAAGGGCTGTGTCAGGGCACATTGCCAAAAGATATGAAATATAGATCCCACAGCCAACCCACATCACCAGCAGTTAGCTGAGCTTGAAGGATCATATTTATGTATGACCTCTGGGGTCCTATACCAATGCATGAGGATCTTAACATATGTCTCTCTCTGTATGACACATTTAGAGGACTTGAAAGCAGAGGAGCATATCTTATCCCACATCTAAGAACTGATGGGCCAGCCTTTTAGGTGGGCCCATCTTCTCATATACAAATGTGTGTCTTCAGTGAGAGGATTTGACTCCTGCAGGATGTGATAAATGGATGAGACTAGATGTGGCTGGCAAGGGCCCTGTGCACATATATATTCAAAGAGAGTGGGTTTTTCAAGAGTCAGGTGTGAAGCCCTAGAGTGAAAGAAGTGTCTAATTTGCAAATAAAAATGAAACTGGTGTAGAGGTATGTCAAACTTTTCGCGGAGGGAATCAAAAGAATGAAACCTGATTCGGTGAACCAAGTTTTGGAGCTGAAATAGGGAATGGTTTATCCAAGGGAGAATACGTCCCAAGGACAAACTATCAGGAATAGATGGGTTAAATAACACATTCGTAAGAGGAGAACACGGGGAAGAAAGAGAAAAGTTCTTTAGGCTTTAACGCCATATGCTTATTGTGAAATACATTGGAGCCGCACATTGGCGTCTAAAAATGGGGTCTATATAGGACATATGAGACCAGATTAGGGAGCATGGATGAAATGGATATAACACCCCCTTCTCAATGTCAGCCCAATGACTAGAAGCCTGTAGGTTGGACCAGGAGGCAATGGCCCTTAAATGTGAGCCTTAATAGTATTTAGAAATATCCGGCGCTCCCAGGCCCCCCCCTAGATCTCCCAGCAAGGACCACTGAACTTGCAATGCGATGTGCCTTACCATTCCAAATAAATTTCTGAAAAGTTCTCTGAATAGCCTTAAGTTGGGAAAGGGGGATAGCAACCGTTAAGGTTTCAAAATAGTATAAGAGCCTAGGTAGAATGGACATTTTCAGTACATTTATCCTGCCAAGGAGGGAGAGGGGGTACTTAGTCCAACTTTGCAGAGACTTATTGATATCTGCAATCAGAGGAGGGTAGTTTACCGAGTAGAGAGAGAGGAGTAGTTGGGAGTAATATGAATTCCCAGGTATTTAAGAGAGGTGGAGCACCATCTATAGGGATAGGATTCTTTGAGTTGAGATAGAAGGTATGGTGATATGTGTATAGGAAGAGCTTCAGTTTTTGTAGTGTAAACTTTATAACCAGAAATGGCACCGAATGAGGACAGAAGTTTGTGTAGTGAAGGTAGGGACAACAACGGATTTGTGATAGTTAGCAAGATGTCATCTGCAAACAATGATAGCTTTTACTCCCTTTGTCACATCACCACCCCACGAATATCAGGATGGACATGAATGGACTCGACAAGAGGTTCCAGACACAAGATAAAAAGTAGTGGGGATAAGGGACACCCCTACCGAGTGCCATTAGTCATGGGAAGGTTAGGCGACAAAAAGGATGACATCTGAACTGGAGTCGTGACTTGTGAATACAGGGCTTCTAAAGCTTTGAAAAAAGGGCCTTTTAATCTGTACGCATGTAGGGTGGAGAACATATAGGGCCAGCTCAGCCTATCAAAGGCCTTTTGAGCATCCGGGCTCAGAAGAAGAGCCTGATGGGGAGATCTGTTCAATAGATCAATCAAATTTATAGTGCGGCGAGTGTTGTCCCCAGCGTGCCTATTTGAAACGAAACCCACTTGATCCCTATTAATTAATTTAGGAATATGTTTGGAGAGTCTAGACACCAGAATTTTTGTGAATATTTTGTAATCCGAGTTTAGAAGGGCTATAGGTCTATAGTTTTCTGGGACTGAAGGGTCTTTACCCGATTTATGGATAACTGAGATATATGAATGTGAAAACTGAGGATGTGGGGATTGTCCTTTGAGTAGGGTGCCATATAGAGTTAGCATGTGGGGGGATAAAATATCCAAGAAGGTCTTATAATAGAAATAGGGCAGTCCATCTGGGCCTGGTGATTTTTGAAGTGGGAGATCCTTAATTATATTTTGAAGTTCCTCTGCAGTTATAGCTGAATTTAGATCGGATGAGGACAGTTTTGGAAGTTTCAGAGCAGTGAAAAATTTGCCAAATTTTTCTTGGGTAAAGTTAAAATGGTTATCAGGGGTAAGGCAATTATACAACTGGCAGTAGAAGCTGCCAAAAATCTTGGTCATCTCCATGGGGCAATGTGTTCTAGACCCATCCGCCCGAAGAAGATAGTCAGGAAAAGAGTTGAAGGGGTGTGGACGCAGTTTATTAACCAGAATCCTGTGTGGCTTATTAGAAAATTCATAGAACCTTATGCACCTCCCACAGTGTGGAAAAATCTGAGACAGACCCCAGGTTGAATTGAAAAAACTCTTTTAGGTCTGTAGCCAATTTAGTGAGTGAGGTCTCGGATTGTAGAATATGGTCATTAGGGATGAGCTTCGAGTTCGAGTCGAACTCATGTTCTACTCGAACATTGGCTGTTCGCAAGTTCGCCGAACAGCGAACAATTTGGGGTGTTCGCGGCAAATTCGAATGCCGCGGAATACCCTTTAAAAGTCTATGGGAGAAATCAAAAGTGCTAATTTTAAAGGCTTATATGCAAGTTATTGTCATAAAAAGTGTTTGGGGACCCGGGTCCTGCCCCAGGGGACATGGATCAATGCAAAAAAAGTTTTAAAAACGGACGTTTTTTCAGGAGCAGTGATTTTATTAATGCTTAAAGTCAAACAATAAAAGTGTAATATCCCTTTAAATTTCGTACCTGGGGGGTGTCTATAGTATGCCTGTAAAGGGGCGCATGTTTCCCGTGTTTAGAACAGTCTGACAGCAAAATGACATTTGGAAGGAAAAAACTCATTTAAAACTACCCGCGGCTATTGCATTGCCGACAATACACATAGAAGTTCATTGATAAAAACGGCATGGGAATTCCCCACAGGGCAACCCCATTAAGGGGAACCCCAGCCAAAATTTAAAAAAAAAAATTGACGTGGGGTTCCCCCTAAATTCCATACCAGACCCTTCAGGTCTGGTATGGATTTTAAGGGGAACCCCGCGCCCAAAAAAAAAACAAAACGGCGTGGGGTCCCCCCAAAAATCCATATCAGACCCTTATCCGAGCACGCAACCTGGCAGGCCGCAGGAAAAGAGGGGGGGACGAGAGTGCGCCCCCCCCTCCTGAACCGTACCAGGCCACATGCCCTCAACATTGGGAGGGTGCTTTGGGGTAGCCCCCCAAAACACCTTGTCCCCATGTTGATGAAGACAAGGGCCTCATCCCCACAACCCTGGCCGGTGGTTGTGGGGGTCTGCGGGCGGGGGGCTTATCGGAATCTGGAAGCCCCCTTTAACAAGGGGACCCCCAGATCACGGCCCCCCCCTGTGTGAAATGGTAAGGGGGTACTTACCCCTACCATTTCACTAAAAAACTGTCAAAAATGTTAAAAATGACAAGAGACAGTTTTTGACAATTCCTTTATTTAAATGCTTCTTCTTTCTTCATCTTCTTCTTCTTCTGGTTCTTCTGGCTCTTCTGGTTCTTCCTCCGGCGTTCTCGTCCAGCATCTTCTCCGCTGCGTCTTCTATCTTCTTCTCCTCGGGCCGCTCCGCACCCATGGCATGGGGGGGGGAGGCTCCCGCTCTTCTCTTCATCTTCTTCTCTTCTTCTTCATCTTCTTCTTCATCTTCTTCTTCATCTTCTTCTTCATCTTCTTCTTCATCTTCTTCCTTCTTCTCTTCTTCATCTCTTCTTCCTTCTTCTCTTCTTCATGTCTTCTCCGGGCCGCTCCGCAGCCATGCTGTGGCATGGAGGGAGGCTCCCGCTGTGTGACGGCGTCTCTTCGTCTGACGGTTCTTAAATAACGGGGGGCGGGGCCATCCGGTGACCCCGCCCCCCTCTGACGCATGGTGACTTGACAGGACTTCCCTGTGACGTCACGGGGAATGCCACAGGGAAGTCCCGTCATGTCACCGTGCGTCAGAGGGGGGCGGGGTCACCGGGTGGCCCCGCCCCCCGTTATTTAAGAACCGTCAGACGAAGAGACGCCGTCACACAGCGGGAGCCTCCCTCCATGCCACAGCATGGCTGCGGAGCGGCCCGGAGAAGACATGAAGAAGAGAAGAAGGAAGAAGAGATGAAGAAGAAGATGAAGAAGAAGATGAAGAAGAGAAGAAGATGAAGAGAAGAGCGGGAGCCTCCCCCCCCATGCCATGGGTGCGGAGCGGCCCAAGGAGAAGAAGATAGAAGACGCCGCGGAGAAGATGCTGGATGAGAACGCCGGAGGAAGAACCAGAAGAGCCAGAAGAACAAGAAGAAGAAGATGAAGGAAGAAAGAAGAAGCATTTAAATAAAGGAATTGTCAAAAACTGTCTCTTGTCATTTTTAACATTTTTGACAGTTTTTTAGTGAAATGGTAGGGGTAAGTACCCCCTTACCATTTCACACAGGGGGGGGGCCGGGATCTGGGGGTCCCCTTGTTAAAGGGGGCTTCCAGATTCCGATAAGCCCCCCGCCCGCAGACCCCCACAACCACCGGCCAGGGTTGTGGGGATGAGGCCCTTGTCTTCATCAACATGGGGACAAGGTGTTTTGGGGGGCTACCCCAAAGCACCCTCCCAATGTTGAGGGCATGTGGCCTGGTACGGTTCAGGAGGGGGGGGGCCGCACTCTCGTCCCCCCCTCTTTTCCTGCGGCCTGCCAGGTTGCGTGCTCGGATAAGGGTCTGGTATGGATTTTTGGGGGGACCCCACGCCGTTTTTTTTTTTTTTTTTTTGGCGCGGGGTTCCCCTTAAAATCCATACCAGACCTGAAGGGCCTTGTATGGAATTTAGGGGGACTCCCACATCATTTTTTTTTTTTAATTTTGGTTCGGGGTTGCCCTGTGGGGAATTCCCATGCCGTTTTTATCAATGAACTTCTATGTGTATTGTCGGCAATGCAATAGCCGCGGTAGTTTTAAATGTGTCTTTTCCTTCAAAATGTCATTTTGCTGTCAGACTGTTCTAAACACGGGAAACATGCGCCCCTTTACAGGCATACTATAGACACCCCCCAGGTATGAAATTTAAAGGGATATTACACTTTTATTGTTTGACTTTAAGCATCATTAAAATCACTGCTCCCGAAAAAACGGCCGTTTTTAAAAGTTTTTTTTGCATTGATACATGTCCCCTGGGGTAGGACCCGGGTCCCCAAACCCTTTTTAGGACAATACCATGCAAATTAGCCTTTAAAATGAGCACTTTTGATTTCGAACGTTCGAGTCCCATAGACGTCAATGGGGTTTTAACGTTCGTGCGAACTTTCGGTCCGTTCGCGGGTTCTGGTGCGAACCGAACTGGGGGGTGTTCGGCTCATCCCTAATGGTCATTAAGGCGCCAGTGACATGTCCTGGTGGGGGTCTGAGATAGCATAACATCCAGTACAATAGGGGCATGGTCTGACCATGTGATGGGGAGTATGTCAGAATCTACAATGCAAGATATGTGTGAGGCAGAAATAAGAAAGTGATCTAGGCGGGAATACATTTTGTGGGCCATGAAGTAGAAAGTATATTGTTTAGCCATGGGGTGTTTAATCCTCCAGGAGTCAAAAAGTTGGTGTGACCTAATGCATTTGCGAAAGTTGAGTTGGCCTGGGAGGTGACCTTCCGTGAGGGAACGTCTCTAGTTATGGCTTGTCTGTCTCTAGAGGGGGACATGATCAGGTTGAAATCTCCCCCAACATTCATAAAGGGTTGAGAGCGATATTGAGGTGAGTGCACTGTATAGTTTGACATTTTTTATTTTAACTATTTCTTACACTGCACAGTGGTGCAGTTTATTTGTCCATTTGATGCTTTAGCCTTTGGTCTCCTGTTCTAGTGAATTTTAATAAATAAATATACTGTATAAATCAACTCTTCTTTCTTTCTAGCACCTGTACCAGGTTGAATTTTAATAACAAATTCCACAAGTAGTTAACTCTCAGGGAGCAATATTTTTTTCGTGTTTACAGTACATTTTTGCTAGACTGCTGGAATCTAATAAATGATTCAGTATTATGAAAAAGTATGAGAAGAAACCATAATTCACTAATTACCTAAAGGAAAAAAAAACATTTTTATATTTGCTTTGTTAAAAAAAGTAATCTAATAATAGTTCTCCCAAGTGTAGTGCTGCTGCACTACTCTTCGTTTCTCATTCATCCCATCACTAGTGTAAGTTTTGCACTTATGGCACTGAAAAGTATGGCTCTGGCTCTCATACAGTGCATACAGTGAAGTATAGAGGGTTGCTTGCATGCTACCTTATCCAGTTACAACACCTCTGTATTCTTTGTCATTAAGCATCTCAGATAAAAGCCATTATATACAGAGCCAATCAGAGTGGCCCTGCACCTTGTAATTGCTGTGCCTTAGTAGTGTTTACAAATATTCAGCACAGTCACAATGGAGTAAGCAGTCTGCCCTTTGTTGTATGTTTGAAAACACAGGCTGAATGTTTGAAAACACAGCAGGAATGAGCATTGCTGCAGATCAAAAGGGGAAGATGGGGAGTCTTAAAGTGCCACACACCACCAATGAATGTTGGATTGCTTTTTTATTAAGGTGGGGGGTTTAAAGTGCCACTAGCCACCAATTTGTGTGTGATTATTTTTAAAGTTAAAGAAGTGAAAGGTAGATGTAAACTAGCCAAATGTTTAGCCTTTGCTTGCTTTATGTAGTAAAAAGAAATAATAAAACATGGTTATTAAATACCCCCAAAAGAAATATCTATCTGTTCCTTTATCTCTTTCCATCCGAGCCATGATTTGTTTAAATTGTAGCCACCTAGTGAGTGGTATATAAGTATTGCCACATGTACTGCCAGGTTACATTCTTTTTTTTTTTTTTGCACTTGGACAGTCTAACTTTTAAATTCTGTTGAATATAGCATACAATGAGAGCGAGGTTTAGTTACAGGACACATGTTTTTATGATAGATTATAGGAAAGTCTCAAGGAGTACAAATATAATTGATGTAGAGGAAGAGAATTGGATGGTGTGTATTTTTTATTGGTTATTTTATTTTATTTGTGTTGTAGTGTGTTTCATGTTTTATATGTATTTGTTTATATGCATGTTTTTTTCTGTGGAAAGGACTGCATTTTTTTATAATTATGTATCTTTTTATTTATGTATTGTAGAATGACAAATACATTATTTGATTATTGATATCAGTCTCACAAAAAAATATAAAATGAATTTGAGTACAGTGGTGCATGACCGGGTCATTTTAAGTCAAACTACCATAGCACTAAAAAATGACAAATAGCCTGGTAATGAAGGCCTATATATAAGCTAGTACTGAAGTGATTAATGCATAGGGTTCAGTAAACAGTACTGTTTTTTTTTTTGTAAATTGTATTTTTATTGAACATTTGTTGGAATACAGATAAAGCAAGTTATACATATTAAAGTCAGAGAAATCAAACATAAAAAGAACTGACAAAGATAAAAAAAAAGAAAAAAAGGAAATGTTGATCGTAACACAGGCAAAACTACTGAAAAGGCTATCGCCAATGTAGAGGAATTTATGTTTGGGTGTGGCACTGTTCTAATTAGGTGTTATCCTACTAGACTCACCTCTACAGGGTGACAGAGGAGGTTATGAATATCTTAACCTCAGATTAAATAAAAATAAATAAAAATGAAGTGCATTATAAAGCAAAGCCAAAAAAATGTGTTTGTTAAACAATAAAGTGTTTGGTGTGGTTATCATACATTGCCTATATTCCATACATTAAAGAATAGTAATTAGAACAATTCTATTCCTGTGTCCAGCACTTTATGCTTAGACTAGCTAATTAAGAACCCACAATGATGGAAAAAGTCCCATTAATGTGCACATGTGACAAATAGTGCTAGCGAGTTCATCCTCTCAATACATAAAAAGGCAAAACAAGGCGAAAATTGATTATATTCAGTGCAGTCTTCTTAATTTTAAACAAAACAAAAATAAGCCAAAATAAAAATTAAAAATAGACAAAAATATTCAGTGCAGTCTTCTTAATATTATTTTCATTGGTGAGAGTGTTGTTTAAATCTCGTGCTCTTATCGTGCAGACACAATGACATTTTAATGTTATCTGGGTATACCCTGGGGACATAGACCTAGGAGGTGTTAAGCATTGGGCTACTATGTGTAACTAGGTCAACAAGGAGATGGGGGGGATGGGCGATGACAGGATGACATGGAGCCGTATGTGGGGTACTGGAGGGATTTAGGGAGGAGAACCATACTCAGAATGATCCCACATATCCCAGATCTTGTCAAACCTGTCAACAGCATCCTCTACCTTAACTGCCATATACTCCATTCTATGTATGTCAGTAATAGCTTATAGAAACTGAGCTTGGTTTGAGGGGGAGGGAGATAGCCAACACAATGGAATAACTCTTTGCAGCTAGTAAAATAAAGGAAGCCGGTCTATTCGAGGTCTTTCCCAGACCTGGAAATGGGAGGCTCGGGAGGAGATGTAATGGATACAGCGAAATGGGGGACTCAAAAATTCGCTGGAGCAGAGACATCACCATGGACCAGAAAGGAACAATCAATTCACACCACCACAAGATATGGTATTGAGTTCCTCTAGTTTTACCACATCTCCAGCAGAGGGGGGAGAGGGAGGGGTCAAAATGATGTATCACCTCGGGGGTCCTTTACCAAAAAAAATAACACTTAAATGCTGTCTCTCTCTGCACCACACATCTGGACATTTTGGAAGTTGAGGTCCTATTTTGGCCCACTGTTGGTTGTATAATTTAAATCCATTTGCGCATGTAGGAGTGGGAGTCTACAGAGAGTGGAAGCATCTTCTGAAGCAATTGGTAAAAAGCAGATATTAGTCATGTTTGGTGGGGGCCTTGGGAACAGATGAGTTCAAAAGTTTTTGGTTTGGAAAGGGTAAGGGATAGGGAGAGAGTTGAGAAGTAGTGGGCTATTTGGAGATAGGAATATGACATGTTTCAGGATCTGATATTTAGATTGGAAGTCTGCAAAAAGGGCGAAATGTACGTGTGACCGAGTGTACAAAGGAGCAAAGCTGGAACAGACCAGCCTGTGCCCAAGGAAACATTTGGGGGTGGGATAGGCTGTCGGGAATTAAGGGATTGAGGAGTACATTAGAGAGAGGGGGGGACAGGGATGAGAGGGAGAATTTTGTGTGACATGACCGTCATATCCTCAGTGAAAACAACATAGGACCCAAACAGGGGCTATGGAGTTTGGGATCTAAAAATAATGCAGACGACCATACAAGAGAGCAGTGATGAGCCGGAAACAGAAAACCCATCTCTATCTCCGTCCACCTATTCGGCGGCCTTAAAGTGGATGTAAACCCAATGTCATCCTTTCTAAACTACTGCAATAGGGGTTATCTATAAGGATATACATGCCTCCTGCATGTATCTTTACCTGTCAAATGTGTCCCCTCTGTCTGTCATGAGAGCTGAAAAACTGCAGATTCTGTGGGTGGGTCTGTTGTCTGGAGCTCTGTGGGTGGAGTTGTGATGTCAGTAGACTCCCCACCCACCTCTACACTCCCCTGGTCAATATGCATTTTCTCCTGTGTATTTCTTACACTGAACTCCTGCTATGATCTCTAACATCCAGTGAAAAGACAGGAAAGTAACCACATGACTTCAGCATGCCAAATCATGCTGAGGTGTGGAACAGCCAATCCCTGCAGAGCTGCTGAAGAAAGGAGTGGGAGGGAATTAAAAAATAATGCATGTCTCTTAGGCTAGTGCACAAGATAAGTAAATCACCTATCACTCACAGCAAGGGGGAGGATTTGACAAAGTTTTTCTCTTTTTTTTCCAAGATTTATCTCACTGAACAATAAAAAAGGATTGCTCAGAGCTGGATTAACTCTGTGTGGCAAGACTGATCTCAAATGATAGGAAATCTTATACTCTACAATATGACATAAAAAAAAAACAATTTCGGGTTTACATCCACTTTAAACTGGACCAGGCCACCACTGCACGAAGGTGGGAGGCCAAGTAAAATTTGTAAATGTCCGGGGCTCCTAGTCCTCCATGGCTTCTGGGGGAAAATATCACTGAGCTTGCCACTCTATGTACCTTCCAAAGTAAACAGTACTGTTAATAGTAACTATAATTTTATACAGTAGGCAAAGCCAGCATCAATTTATCTTTATGTATACATTCCGAAATGGGTGCAACACACTGCTAAATTAAATTGAGTTAACCACTTTTGTAAAGTAAAACTTCAGAACAGTTGAGATTTGAAATCCCCATATTCTTTCTTATTTCTTTCTTAAGTCATGTCAGTATATTTATCATTCATTTATTCACTCAGACAATATGTTTAAAAACAAAATTACACAATGATATTATAAATACACAATATATAATAAATGCATTATAAATGTGATGATATATGTATCAAGTTAGCACTTTATTTTTATATCCTGCTGTCTAAAAAAAAAAAAAGATGAACGTAATAAAGACAATAAAACTTGGTTGTGTTCTTCTAACAAAAACTCTGTTATTACTCACTAGAAAATCTGTGCTCAATAATTAATTTATACTTCTTTGCTGTTTGTTGTGATAATATGTTTCTCCCTGACCCTGTGCTAGTAAAAGCAACAGAAGCAGCATCAGTTTGAAAATTGTTATTTTCTACTAGTTCATGACATTTACTGTAGTCTCTTGTGACCCGGACTGTGCCAATCTAACAGTTATTTTCATTTCTATTTCTTGATGATTGGCATACTGTCAAAATGTCATTTTACTGTAAATTATATAGAAAGCTATGGCTCCAATTTTCTTTAAACAGAATTTGGAGTCAAAATGTAGTCTTGTTAATGTATATTATTATTATTATTAGTAATACTAATAATAATAATAATATTAAGAGGAATACTAAAATGATTATTTCATGTTATACCTTTCTTTACTTTTCTGGTAAGCTTGAAGAACTGAAGAAGCTGAATACTTTTAGTTAGAAATGTTAAATTAATTTTGGTCCAAATACAAATTTGAACTAAGTTTTGGTTATTTGGAGATGAGGCTGTATCCAAATCTCTGAATGAAATAGTAACGAATATTAATGAAATTTTGTTGAAATTCTTTAAAATTTGTTTTGTTTATTTGTTTTCTAACGAATCCCACGATTAGAATTCGGATCGGTCGAAAAATGATCTACTGATTTGAATTCTGTGTAAAAAATAGCTGGTTGTTAAGCAGTGGTCCGGGAAGCCGGACGCCGCATTCACTAACAACTGATGACTCATCAGCTGTCAGCAGGCTTCCCTACTGACAGTTTAAATGTCAAACAATGCTGGCAATACAAAAATGTTTAAAAAATGGTGTGGGGTCCTCCCCAATCGATAACAGGCCTCCTCAATATGGGGCTCTGCCGCCCACCCCAAAGCACCTTGCCCCATGTTACCCCTACTCATTCACCAAAAGAAACAAAAAAACAATGTCCTCCGATGTAGATCCATCATCAGTCACGACGCCTGCTGCACCACTGGACCCAACAAAAAAGAAAGGTCCATGCATGACAAAAGTTGACCGTCTAATGCCTACTCTGCAGAGTAACAGTTCTTAAACAGGTAAGGAAAGGGCATGCCCTGGTCGGCAATGTCACAAGGGGAAGGGTCCCCCACTGACCTCATCGGTTGACTCCACCCTTTAAATATTTAAGAAATGTCAGGTTGGGGCGTGAACAAGATGGCGACGGTACAGGACGCTTAGTTAAGGAGCTCTGCAGCCATCGTGGGAAAATCATCCTGTTCTCCCATCCTAACAACATACTGAACCACCTATAACTATTCCTGTTCTCCCCCTGCGGATGCGGGCACGGAGCTGGAGATGGTTGGATTACCGCAGCCTGAGAAATACCCTGATTCCCTCCAGAGGCGCCGTCACACACGTGGGAATGGTAAGCAGCATGGCGACTCAGACAGATGATCGGGAGCCTGCTCCCACAGAACAGAGCAGTTTCGCCACCCTTATGCAGGCCATCACAGGCTGCCAGTCCTCTCTGTCTACCCTCACCACTAAGATAGACACAGTGCAGCTGGAGATTGGCCTCATTAGGCAGGACTTTGAAAAGGTCCGCCAGTGGGTCACAGAAGTTGAACGCCGGGTAGGAGATGCAGAAAACACGGTCCGGGAATCACTCGGCTTCCTTGCATACCCTCCAGGTGAGGGTGAAACATCTGGAATTGAGGGCCGAGGATTCAGAGAAACGTAATCGGCGCAACAATTTACGGTTCATTGGACTACCTGAGGGATCCAAGGCCTCGGATCCATCTGCCTACACAGAGCGGCTGCTCTGATTACTCTTTCCACAGGTGGCCTTCTCACCATATTTTGCTGTTCAGAGGGCCCACAGGATGCCGCCTGCTCGTGGCCCTCCCGGGGCCCCACCTTGCACATTTAATTTTCCGGCTGCTTAATTTTAGAGACCAGGACCTGATCCTACGTGAGGCCTGCAAACTGGCTGAAATCTGACACAAGGCCATCCGCCTGATTTTCTTCCCGGACTTTATGGTGGATACCCAGAAGCTACGCAAATCCTTTGATTCTGTGAAACAAGCCCTGAGAGTCAAGGGAGTGCGATACAGTATGCTGTTCCCTGCCTGGCTTTGTGTACAGGACGGTGAGAGTGTTCAGTTCTTTACTTCCCTTGCTCAGGCCTCGCGGTGGCTGAACACCCTGCCCCGCCATTAGAGGCTCTGTCTCGATATATCTCTCTGGCCCTTACTCTTGGGGATATCCCCCTGTCCAGCCCTACTGTATGCCTTCAGGGAACTCTGCTTAGACATGTGCCGGGTGACGGTGGCTCCTGTGACTATCCCAAACCCTGATTGCCAATGTCACCTTGCAGCCGGGATCCCTCAAGAAAAGTTTTTGTCCCCATTTGGGGACTCAGGGCCCCATTCTACAGACTGAACTTATATGACTTGGCTGCCCTTATGAGCCCTGGTTGCTGTATGGTCTCCCTGCAAATGGTAACTACACACCCTTTACCCTGGAGCTTTACTGACTGCCCCTGCTCATAATTCCCTGTCGGTCCACTCACTCTCTGAGGGTGCTGTGCACTAGGACAAAGTCCCCTACATAACCATTTGCAGTAAATGCTGCCGGTTACACTGTTGCGGACCCCAGCCATTGATAGACCTGACGGATGTTTCCCTCCTCCTGGATACTGGGTTGTTAAATTTTATTTTTGTCCTATTTCTTTTAATTTCATGTACGTGCCCCTGGGTTTGACCGGGTGAAAACTCTGTAAGTTCCTGCTTGTTGGCGGCATCTCCTTCAGACTTAGATCTCTGTGCCTTAAGTAGTCAGTGTCTACTAACAGACCTTTGGTTCATGACCCCAATTGGTCACTGACCATGTTTAGTTTTGGGATACAGGCACACCCTGGTTTGGGGTGGTGTGCGGGGAGGGGGGTGAGTTAAGTTTGAAAGGGGAAAGTTATACAGGTTACTTAAAGCAATGTATTATGTGCTGTTTATTTGGTGCTAAATGTTGGTTATTCACTTCTGCAACGTTTACTAATGATCTGTGGAGGGTGGGCTGGGAGATTCTCATTTGGGGTCTGAATGTCCTCCTCCTGCAGGCTGAGCTAATTCACCCCACCTGGCTATGGCCCCCATAACCTTGGTCTCCTGGAACATTCGGGGGATGTACTCCCATATAAAAAGCTCCCTAGTATTCAATGTTCTAAAAACATATCGCCCCTATATTTGTATATTACAAGAGACTCATCTTGATGGTGGTTGAGACCTCAGTCTAAAAAAGCCATGGGTAGGTGACTATTATCATCTTTTCCCCATATGCCAGGGCGGTGAGTGTGCTGGTTCATAAGACCCTATCTTTTATGCTGCTGGACCTGCATTTGGACCCCGAAGGAAGATTTGTGATTCTACATGCTGTTATTGCAAATATTCCCATGGTGATAGCTGGGCTCTACATCCCTCCACCGGTATCACTGCTGGTTTTGCATAAGATTGCCAAATTTATAGCTAGCTGCCCCACTAATAATATGATCTTGGCAGGGGATTTTAACATGGCTCCTTGTCCTAGTATGGATAGGCTGACCCCGGACACGGCTGTGGAGTCCCCCCTTTCTAAATGGGCCTCCACATTCGATCTCACGGATGTCTGGCGATGGAAGAATCCCCTACTAAAGGGCCTACACCTGCCAATCAGCTTTCTATAAGGCCATGTCACGTATTGATTTGGTGAATGCCAGCGGCCCTGTTCTTGCCAAGGTGCAGGAGGTATCCCATCTACCTAGGGGTATATCAGATCACTCCCCCATTCTGCTACGACTGAATGTGAGCCCTGCCCCCACTGACTGCCTGTGGCACCCGTCCTGATTCTGGGTCTCGGGTGACCGTATAGTCCCAGACGCAGAGTTGGCTATGCAAGAGTATTGGGCTGCCAACCCGCCCTCCATGACTCCCACATCTAGTTGGGAGGCCTTTAAGTACCATGCTAAAGACCACTACCAGTCGGCCATAAGTCTCACCCGACATCAGACTGGAGCGGCGTTGCTCCAGGCTGAGCAGAGGGCCACTGACTTAGAGGCTCAGTACTCTGCTAATAGGGATGAGATTCTTAGGGCAGACCTGCAGTGTGCTATGCGGGAAGTGACGCTCCTTCGGTTAACGGCCACTAAAGAGCTGCTGTTGAACCAATCGCAGTGTATATTCGAGCAGGGTGAGCGGACCGGATATCTCCTGGCATGGTTGTTCAGGGAGCAATCGGTGACAACCTCCTTTGCCAGCGTTAAAGATACCTCGGGACGGTTGTTATCTGACCACAGAGACATAAATTGTCGCTTCGCCTCATTTTAGGAGGACCTATATACATCCAGAGTGGGCTACTCCGTAAATGAGCTTCATGCTTATGTGGAGAATATTGAGTTGCCTTCCTTTTCGGAGGCGAGGACTTGACGCTCCGCTCACCCTGAAAGAGCTCCAAGGTGCCATCAGTTTCCTTCAGTGGGGAAAGACCCCAGGAGATGACAGGTTCCCGGCAGAATTTTATAAGGCTCATGATGAAACCCTCACTGCCAGGCTGTTGGAGGTCCTATCTGCCTCATTTGAATCTGCCTCTCTGCCCCCCTCTATTTCCAGGGCTGTTATTGTGGTGGTTCCCAAGCCTGGCAAGGATCCTGAACTATGCTCCTCATATAGACCCATCTCACGCCTCAATGTGGATGCGAAAATCCTTGCGAAGACTTTGGCGACCTGCCTCAATGCAGTCATCCTTTCCCTGATACACGGAGACTAAACTGGGTTCATGCCGGGCAAGGGGACGGACATTAATCTGAGAAGATTGTATACTGTGATCGCGAGCTTGGCTTCTGACAGGGAGGCTGGTGTTTTGGCCTCCCTTGATGCAGAGAAATCCTTTAACTCAGTGGAGTGGGAATACTTGTGCCTTTTTTTTTTTTTTTTTACACAAATTTGGATTAGGACCCAATTTCATATCTTGACTGCGCCTATTATATTCGGCCCCAACGGCTAGAGTCCATACGAATGGTGTCCTGTCGGCCTCTTTTCCCCTCCACCGAGGCACTAGGCAGGGCTGCCCCCTCTCCCCGTCCCTCTTTGCTCTGACGATCGAGCCTCTGGCGGTGCTCCTGCGAACATCAGTAGAGGTTGGGGGTATTTCGTTCCCCCCACTGATTGAAAAAGGCCTTCCTCTATGCCGATGACATGCTCCTATACCTCCGGGATGCCGACAGTCCTTGAAAGCGGTCCTGGCCCTTAAAGACAGCTTTGGCACCTTCTCTGGTGTCAGGGTAAACGGGGACAAATCGCTCCTGTTCTTCCTGACTGATGCCCCTACACCGACAGCCCCCCTCCCCTTAAATGGGTCTTGCGCTTTAAGTATGTGGAAATTCATGTTCGAAACGACTTAAAATATTACCTAGAGGAAAATATATATCCTATCCTCCAGCAGTTTAATCAGCGCTGCTCGGTGTGGAAAACACTCCCGTTGACTCCAGGAGGGAGGGTAAATTTAATCAAAATGTCCTTCCTCCCTAAATTCCTATATGCCTTCCGCCACACCCCGGTTCCTATCCCAAACACTTTTTGTTAAACTGGATCAAGCTATCACCTCATTTGTCTGGGCAAGGTCAACACCTAGAGTAGCTAAGCACACACTGCAGCTATCACTCACAGAAGGAGGTCTTTCCCTGCCCAATTTTAAAAAGTACTACTGGGCAGAAGTGTTGGTCACTGTACGTTGGTGGTTTGCTCAGGATATCACTAATCCGGAGGTCAATCTAGAGGCTCCTATTCAGAACTCAGTAATCTAGTTTATAGGGGCCCGAGATATAGCCCTCCAAGCTACTAAACCCATGAAAGTGACGGTAGCAGTGTGGAAATAAGTCTCCCTATATTTTAACAACCAGGACACCGCTTCCCCGTATACTCCACTATGGGGCAACCCCTCAATGCCGCATTTACAATCTGTCCGGGACCCAAAGGTCTGGGCCAGGTATGAAATCCCGACTTTGCACCATATTTTCAATGAGGGACATCTCCTCTCATTAATAGAAATGAAACATAAATATCAACTCCCCCCTGGATGTTCTTCAGGTATCTTCAGCTTAGGCATGCAGCCCGGGTGCAATTTCCCAATGGGGTAGATCTCGCCATCCACTCGGTTGAATCCCTACTTATGGCCACTAACCTAGACCGGACCTTGTCCTCCATTTACTTAAACTTACCTGTGGAGACACTTCCAAAATGCTCAAACTATTTACTAAATGGCAACAGGACATCCTGGCCTTAACCGAGGAGGATTGGACAGAGGGGCTAGAGATATGCATCCCACTTATGATTTTGGCTAAAGATCGATTTGTGCAGAGTGTACTATACCCCGCATAGACTGTCCATTATTTACCCGGGGGTGAAGGATACATGTCCTAAATGCAGGCAGTTGGTGGGGACCTTTCTTCACATGGTTTGGTCATGCCCTGTTCTTCAGACTTATTGGTGTGCAGCGGTGGCGGATATCAACAGGGTGGCGGGCCTGCACCTAGGCATTCATTCAGTGGTTTTCCTCCTGGGCATTACTGACAACCTGGCTACTACTAAGCATGCTAAGCTGTTTGTATTATATGCAGCCTATTATGCCAGGAAGATGGTCTTGCTCAAATGGAAACTCTCAGATCCCCCTACACTATCAATGTGACGTGCTTAAATAAATGCAGTACTACCACTGTATAAAATAACTTATATGGGCCGGAACTACCCCCAGAAGTTCAACAAAATGTGGGTAGCACGAGTGGAAGCTAGACATCTAACCATATGAATAAATTGTTGTATTCTCCCTATGTGGATTAGTAGACCGGTGGCAGTTAAGTGAATCTTGGCCTCTCCCCATGGGAGCTATGGATGTCTTGGGGTATCAGCTACCGGATGGTTACAGGTTCAGCCCTCTTGTGCTTCCCCCCTTCCCTTTTTCTTTGGGGCTCCTGATGACACTCCCCCGATTGCTTCCCTATGGGACTGCTGACCCTCTCCCTCCTCTTCCCCGCCCCCCCTTTCCCTTCCTTTTTCTCTCCCCCCCACCTTTCCCACCTTTACCTTATAGAGGGATCCTGGGGTTTGATGATAGTCTCCCTGTACATGAGCTATACTGGCTTATATGATGTCTACTGTTAGACCAAAGGCCCGTACACACGATCAGACTTTTTGACAGCAAACATGCAAAATTAGCTGTTTTGGAGCAACATCCGACCGTGTGTACGCTCCATTGGAGAAACTTTATCTGTTTCCATCGGACTTTTGTTGGCTGTGCGAATGGACAAACTTTCCGGTAACAAAAGTCCAATGGAGCAAAGTCAGATCGTGTGTACACAAAAGCATCAGACTTTTGTACAAACTACAGTACGCGGCCGCGAGAATGTTTCCAGCGCGAACCCATCACGCTGGTTCTCGGCGACAGGGTACTATACATCTTGCACTGACTGCAATAGGAAAAACACATTTTCCTACTGCGGCGAGCGCGAGGGGGAATTCCCCTCTGGGGGCATACCAGGCCCTTAGGTCTGGTATGGATATTAAGGGGAACTCCTACGCCGAAAAAACGATGTGGGGGTCCCCCCAAAATACATACCAGACCCTTATCCGAGCATGCAGCCTGGCCGGTCAGGAAAGGGGGTGGGGACGAGGGAGCGAGGGGGACACTTTTTTTCCCTAGGTGAATGGGTGGGGGTACGCTGTACCCCATACTCATTCACATAGGGTGGGGGGCCGGGATCTGGGGGCCCCCTTATTAAAGGGGCTCCCGGATTCCGATAAGCCCCCCGCCCGCAGACCCCGACAACCAACAGCCAGGGTTGTCGGGAAGAGGCCCTTGTCCTCATCAACATGGTGACAAGGTGCTTCGGGGTGGGGGGGGCCGCAGGGCGCCCCCCCCCAAAGCACCCACCCCCCATGTTGAGGGCATGCGGCCTGCTCCGGCTCAGGAGGGGGGAGGCGCTCGCTCGTCCCCACCCCCTTTCCTGACCAGCTCAGATGATAGGGGTCCGGTATGGATTTGCCATTTTTTTTTCGGTGTAGGGGGTTCCCTTTACAATCCATACCATACCTAAGGGCCTAGTATGCCTCTGGAGGGGAACCCATGCCGGTTTTTAATTTAAAAAATGGCATGGAGTTCACCCTCAAGATTTATACCAAACACAGTGCCTGGCATTGGCAGGGATCCAAGTCGGATCCCCGCACCAGTGTGAACCCGGTTCACAAGGTGTCAATCTTGCCAATAAAAGTGATGAGATTGACTCAATATCAGACAACAATACAGAAGTTGACCAAAGGGTGGTGGTAAAGAGCTGAAAAGCCACGTGATTTGGTAAAAGTTGGCTGGAAAAGTCCTGTCGTCTGTATGTAATAACGTGTACACACGAGCGGACTTTACGGCAGACTTTGCCCGACGGACTGGATTTCGTCAGAAAATTTGATCGTGTGTGGGCTCCAGCAGACTTTGTTTTCTCAAAAGTCGGACGGACTTAGGATTTGAAACATGTTTTAAATCAATCCGTTGAAATCGAGTCCGGTCGAAAAGTGAGCTTGTCTGTATGCTAGTTCGACGGACAAAAAGCCACGCTAGGGCAGCTATTGGCTACTGGCTATGAACTTCCTTGTTTTAGTCAGTTACGAATTCGACGGACTTTGGTGGATTGTGTGTAGGCAAGTCTGTTCATTCAGAAAGTCCGTCGTAAAGTCCGTTGAAAAGTCCGCCGGGGCAAAGTCTGCCAAAAAGTCCGACCAGGTGTATGAGGCATAAGACAAACTTCTAGCCAACGCCCTTTGTACAAAAATCCAAGGGAAAGTTTGTACAAAGTCCTATCGTGTGTTTGGGGCTTTAGGCTTAACTAACTGCTCCTATCTTGGTAAATCTTGATAGTAACCTGGTTATTAGGGATGAGCCGAACACCCCCCGGTTCGGTTCGCACCAGAACCTGCGAACGGACCGAAAGTTCGCACGAACGTTAGAACCCCATTGACGTCTATGGGACTCGAACGTTCAAAATCATTTTAAAGGCTAATTTGCATGGTATTGTCCTAAAAAGGTTTTGGGGACCCGGGCCCTACCCCAGGGGACATGTATCAATGCAAAAAAAACTTTTAAAAACGGCTGTTTTTTCAGGAGCAGTGATTTTAATGATGCTTAAAGTAAAAAAAAAAAAAAAAAAAGTGAAATATTCCTTTAAATATCATACCTGGGGGGGTGTCTATAGTATGCCTGTAAAGTGACGCCTGTTTCCCGTGTTTAGAACAGTCCCTGCACCAAATGTCATTTTTAAAGGAAAAAATCTCATTTAAAACTGCTTGCGGGTTTAATGTAATGTCGGGTCATGGCAATATGGATGAAAATCAGTGAGACAAACGGCATGGGTACCCCCCAGTCCATTACCAGGCCCTTTGGGTCTTGTATGGATATTAAGGGGAACCCCGCACCCAAATTAAAATAAGGAAAGGTGTGGGGCCACCAGGCCCTATATACTCTAAACAGCAGTATACAGGCGGAGCAAACAAGACAGAGACTGTAGGTTTGTTGTTAAGTAGAATCTCTTTGTAATTTTGAACGGGTACATTTTTAACGTGTTTAGCTCCAGCCAAAAAATCTTTTTTAAGCTTTTTGGAAAACATAGGGAAGGGTTATAGCCCCTGTGACATTTGTTTTGCTGTCTTTCCTCCTCTTCAGAAGATTTCACCTCACTTTTTGTCCCAATGAAAAATGTTTTTTGAAAATTTGGGTTTTTTTGTGGAACAAGGATTGGAAAGCATCAGTGGAAAGGAGAAATGTTTTTCCTATATTAACTCTTACAGGAGAGAATTTCCCTTCCTAGGGGTAGATTTCATCTCACTTCCTGTTGTCTCCTTCCGTTTGCAAGGAGGAGTCGTTTGTAAGTTAGATGTTTGAAAGTAGGGTCCTGCCCTATATACTCAGCAGAAATTTGGGCCTTAGGTGTTGCTGTGGCCACAACACTGTAAGCCCTCACAGGGCCCTGCTGTGAAATATTAGATCAAGAATTGTAATTACATGCCCCTGTTGAACAGGAGCTGAAAAATTAGGCCTTAGGCACTGGTGCTGGTGCCACAACACTGCAACCCCTCACAGACACTCTAGCTGGAATGCAGGAACGAGCCCTGCTGCAAAATATTGCATCAAAAATTGTAATTACACGCCCCTGTTAAACGGGCTGAAAAAATGGGCCTTAGGCACTGGTGGTGGCGCCCAGAACCAAAAATGTTCTTACAAGCTATCAGCGTGATGATTGAGGAAGAGGATAATTACTCAGGGATAGTCACTCAGCATCAGATCTTTGAAGGGATCTGAGATTTCAAAAAAAATTATACATCAGCATCAGGTGATCAGCCTCCAGCAGCACTGAATGTGCGTTCCGAAAGAACGCTGGATGCAGGACAGTAGCTCAATTGCATACTGTGCAAGCTCTGGCCAGTGATCCATCCTCAAGACCCAGTAACCCAGAGGATTTTCGGTGGGAAAGGTGTCCAAGTCAGATCTTGCCCCTAGGTATTCCTGCACCATGTAAAACAGATGCTGGAACCGATCATACCTTGGGGCTGCGGGCCAAAAACAACCTCCTCCTCCTCCTCCTCCTCCTCCCATTACTTTACAGGCAGACTAAGGGGACCCCCCCAGGCACAATATTTAAAGGAATATTTCATTTTTAGTGTTTAACTTTAAGCATTAAAAACAGGCTTTTTAAAAAAAAATTTTTGCATTGATGCATGTTCCCTGGAGCAGTACCCGAGTCCCCATACATGTTTTATGCAATAACTTGCATATACACCTTTAAAAATGAACACTTTTGATTTTTCACGTTTATATCCCATAGGCTTTAACGGTGTTCGCACAAATGTTTTGTCTGTGCGCATGTTCTGGTGCGAACCAAACCGGGGGGTGTTCGGCTCATCCCTAGCAGAAAGCAGTGACTGACGGCCCAACTGAGTGATCAGCAGTAATTTGATCTTGGTGTTAGAGCCAACATGGAACAGCTGCAGCATCACACCAACGCTACAGCATAGAGGTGAGTATGTATGTTTTTGTTTTTTTATTCTTTTGTAGCGATGGTGGACTATAATTGTAATATTGTGTGCTATCCCTTTAATGCTGGGCACAAGTGACTGTCATCATATCCATGAGCCCAACCCAATGGATTGTGGAACTAGTAGTCATTCTGACTGGCGATTCCATTGCAGAACCATACACCGAGACTAGACGGGAACATCCCAGGGATCCTTGTTACCATCAAGGGGACTTCTGGGAGAGGCTATAAAGGAGCCAGGAGATCCGCCCCACAGTCTCTTCTTCCTGGGTCTGGCGTGATGCACACATCTCTGTGACGGGGAGAGAGAGGTTGCGGCCTACCACGTAGTGTTCAAGAGATTCCAGCCCAGCCTCGGAGGGCCTAAACCTTCTTGCTGTTCATCAGACATCTACACGGCACCTACTCAGCAACTCGACACCACGATTGTCCAACTTCCGCACCTGTGAGTCATCGCTGGCGGCTTCATTGATGGATGTCTCTTCCCGGGTCGCTGCTTTTAAAAGGCATCTAGTTCGGTCCAGTCGTTGGTGAGAGGGCAATTGCCATCTTCGGCAATCTTTCCCTGATTACTTTATTCTAACACTGTGTACAGACACCTTTACCTTGGGAATACTTTACTGCACTTCTATTTGAACACTGTACATAGACACCTTTGCCTATAACCATTTCAAGGAAGACCATTAGCCTGTTTAAGCCAGTCATTATTTTAATACACCACTGTGACTTATTGGATATAATCTAATGAGCTTCTTCTGCCGGTGAAGACTATCAGGCCTTCACCTAGGACATTGCTTTTGTCGCTATTTAAAGGGCCCTACACTATCCTTATTCTGTCTGATATTTTATTAGGATTTAAAGGTTGAATAGGCCGGACTGGGGTTTCCCTTTAGAGTGACTACCTGCATTAAATACTTAACCATTCATTGTCCTACAGGTCATGCTTCAGATGATCTTCCATTGTACATATGAGTGTATTGTATCTTTATACTGTTAACTGTTCTTAAGCTGTCTTTCTGGGAATTCCTCTACCGAGTCTGGGCTGTTATTCAGAACTCGGTTGATCTATTGCCCTCTTTTGTAAATTAGTACTACCTTGCTTACACCAGTAAAAGCTGAGATAATATAAACATATTGACTTGTGACATGTCCTTTAAAAGGTGTTTGTGGAAAGATGTCTGAACCCAAAGTGTCAAGTGGGTTGGAAGGTTCACAGGCTCATGGCGATGCAGATGAGCAGGTAAATCCAAGCAGTCCTCAAGGGGACCGTGCTACACTTTTTATTAAAGACCATACCTCTTCTTTAAATCTAGAAGTTGTCTGGTTGGTCACATAATATTCAAGAGTCCTCTCCCTCAATACTGCTGTATTTTTATGTGAAGGGTTTGTCACCATGTCCCTAAGGGGTGTGTCTTTGAGAACCTGGGCACACAGGAAGTGGGTTGAATAAAGTTGACTTAGTGAAAGCATGGCACTGGACCTCAGAGTGGTGAGTCTGCAGCAGACAGACATAGAGAGGAAGTTTATATAGTCTCAAGAACTGCTTTCTTATGTACATGAAAATGCATTATACAAAACGCACCTCCAGTGCACTTACTAGTGCCATGTCAAAATTTTCCATAATTTATTTCCAATTATTCCTTAAATACACCTTTTTCCAGCTTTAGCGGAAGTCACATGACTGCAAACTCTCCTGCAATGTCCCTTCCTTTGCTGGCGATGGGATGAAACTTTCAAATGTAGGAAGTAACAAGAGCTGTCTCACTGCTCCTAAAGGGCAAACTGTGGCAGGGAGGTGGGGGTGAGCCATATGGGACAAATGTAAACTGGGCGCTGTCTGAGCTCTCTTCAAAAGAAGGTACATGTATAGGAAGCTTCCAGGTGCAGACAACTCTAATGCAATAATTTGAATGACAGACACATACATTATCAGCTTGACATCAGAATTTACATGGTGAACAGGGAACTAACATGTATTTGATGTAATGGCAAAGGGGATTTAATTATGTTTTTGGGAGCTATAATAATCACAGAGTGATTTTCAGTTTTGCCTAGTGTTGCACCGTCATTTTATAATATGCCAGTCTATTTATTTTCTTAACTGAAGTTCCATTTTTAATTCAGCATCAAATCTCTGCTGCAGCATGGAGGTAAGTATGTATATTTCTTTTTTTTTTTTATATACTCCATACTTCTCGAATATTCTGTGTATTTATATTGCATCCCTCACTCCACCCGTATTCTATTTCTAAACATTCTTTTTTTTCTCTAGGATTCTTTGGCAGTAGAGGTGGAGATTGTCCCTATGGATTTCCAGGCAGCATCGTTCACACCGTATGCAAGGACACCTGTGGACAATCACATTCTCAGACTGTTGATAGGGATCTGTGCTCAACAATCCAGCAGCCTAGTCATTGAAGATATTGTTTTCAATCTCAATAACCCCTGGGTAGCATTCTGCTACAGTATCTATACAATGCTGGCAGGTCTGCAGGTCCACTCAGGGGAGAGACCTTCCCCCACCACATAGGATGCACAATGCATCCACCTCTTCAGCCAGCATGAATTATCACCAAGTATCCATAAATCTCTACCCACCTTTCCCCTCTACTCCTTCTTACCCTCCTTATCACTCCACAATTTTATACTAGCCATTTTCTTGAAACACGATCACAGTCCCTTTTAAATTCTCAGCCCTTTGTCCACTCCAGCACTACCATTTTCTCTACTTACTAGAGTCAGTTACTTACGATACTGATGTTTCTTATAATAAAAGTTCAAAAAGCTGTGCACTGTTGCTAAAGTTTACTACAGGTTTAATAGATGTTTGCTAAAAAAAAAAAATGTTTACTGGGGGTTTAAATAGAGAAAATGTTTACTAGATTTTGACTTAGACAAATATGTACTGTGTTTAATAGAGAAAAGGTATACTAGATTTTAACTTGAAAAAATGTGTAGTGGAGGCTTAATGGAGAAAAAGTCTAACAAAATCTTTACTAGGTTACAAATTTCTAGAAATCTAGCTTTTTGTATGGTCCTGAGAATGAGGGCTCAGTTTAAATGTTTAGGTTACCTTTCAACTGGTGTGGGCAATGAGATTTCAGTGACTATGCAGCTGGCATGGGATTTTTAATACTGGCTATTCTCACTCTTCTTTTTGAAAAGATTCTGACACAAATGTCCCTGCTCTGTCCTATGCAGTGTGCCCCGAAATGTATTTCCTAAAGAACAGCTTTACAATGTGGTAAAACATTTACCCTGCATGGTAACATTTTGCAAAATGCACAACAGGGATACACTTCTTTAAGCCTTCATGTCTACTATTCATACATAGCAGACACAAATTATGCTTTTTAGACTACAGTTGTTGACATGTGGTGACTTAAGCTAGCGAGCATCCCTGTCCCTTTGTGCATGTGCAGCTGTAGGGTGGGAAATGCTCCAACAGCTGCTTGGCCCACCAATAACAGTTCCCTTCTATGTTCATTAAATTTGGTTTCAGAAACAAACAGAGCTCTTAGTGGTGACAATATCTTAGTGATGACAATGCTTTCAGTCTAGAAAGCATTATGAGGTCAAATTAGGAAAAATAATAGCACAATACAGAATATAACAGTTTTTCAAAAGATATTTATTGAGGAATAACAAGAAATTTAGATGTGGTCATTTTACCATTGGACTTGTCCCTCACTAGACACAAAATATTTAGCAAAAGGATTTTGAATGTGGAAAACATGAGAAGATTGGGGGCACAAGTCCATGAACTGCACATCGTGCTAAGTGTTAGGTGGAGTAGGGTCTGTAAACCATGTCTGGCTTTTGCTAACAAAATTATGGAGCAGAGAGCACACAAGCACTACTTTAATGGCATTCTCCACATCAGCTGGATTGCTGACAGGTGAACCCACCACTTGCAGTGCACACTCCAAAAGTGCATTCCACTGTATGATAGCCCGGGCACAGCACAGAAGTCTATGCCCACAATACACAATATTGTTTCACACAGTATTCTCTGAAAGCCCAAATGGCCCATCTGCCACAATAAGGTATGGCAGACTTGGCTGTGTTGTTCCAGGCAGTAGTCTCTTTGATGGAATCCTGGGGCATCTCTCATGCAGATGACTTCCCACAGAAGAGTTTTTGAATATGCTTGCATTTCCTGCCCTACCATATGTGGCCCCCACATTTATGGCTAGAAAATTAATACTGGTGTCTACCAAACCCAACATTACAATTGAAAAATATTTCTTACAGTTGAAATTTCTTGGGATGCAACTCCTTCCAGAGAGCCTGAAAGGCTTCCCTGACCACATAGCTCAACATAAACAAACTGAGAAAAGCGTAGTGGTGGAGTGAAACAAAACTTTGTTCTGTTGCTAGGAACCTGTAAAATGACATAGCCTTAATTTTTAAGTGATAGAGATATATATATATATATATATATATATATATATATATATATATATATATATATATATATAAAAATCATACACATATACACATCTGCAGATAACGTGAATTTTCCTTTCCTGAAGCAAAACCATGGTAGCATACTAGTGATAGGCTCCGCCTCTCTTCCACTCCCCCAGGACCAGTGAATAGCATAAATTAAAGGCCTAGTTAGGCCCCACCCCATTCTTTGTAATTAGCTACATACCAAAATGTACAAGGGTACGTTGCCATGGTTTGGCGTCGGAAAAGGACAATTACGGAAAGTATTTGTTACAGTTTTCTGTTTTCCTGACACCACCATGGCAGCATACTAGTGATAAATAACTAGCAGACAGTTCCCCTTTAAAATCAAAAGTTAGCCCATGGAAATCCAATGAGTTAGAGGGGGGAGACAAGAGTATTGGAGAATGGAGTTCCCCTTTGAAAGCAAAAGCTAGCCCAAGGAAATCATTTGCATTATAGGGGGAAGCTTAAATGCCCTTTTAGGAGGAGCTAGAGAAGCGAGAATCTTTTTACATAATTTTAACAAAGTGCATGTCACATGTTGGCAACGTAACATGCTAACATGACCTGTGTGCAAATCTCCTTAAAAGAAAAATACATAAAAGGTGAACCAGCGTAAAAAAAAAAATTGTCAAGGTGCGCCTGTTCAACCCATGCAATTGCATGTACGTTGCTTGACATTTACTAAGATTTTGGTCGCGCAGTGAACAAACGCATGTGAACGAGTGAAACAGCCGCTTGTGCATGCGCATTGCTTACATGGATCTCACGCAGTTCTAAACGTACTTGCAGGTACAGCAGGCTTTCTCTGAAAAAGTTACTTTCTCATTCTATTTTGGGCATATTTGTTACTTGGGCAGTTGTTACTAAACTTCCTCACATCACCCCATAATATTGGCGCCTCCATCTTCTGTCAATATTGCATTGGAGATGCTGTGCACCATGCCCATTGTGGCGCACAGATTGCATTCTCCCGTGCGCCGAGATCGATATAGTAAATGGGGGATTTGCGCTCTGTTAACGGTGTACCATTTTTTAAATATGAAAATGTGCGTTGTGCCTCGCCGTGCGCGTCTACTGATGGCGCAAATCTTTCGTAAAATCACGCCCAATAGTGTCCTCTGCACTTGAAAAGTGCCTGCTTGCAGGTTTAGTCACACTTCTGGGGGCAAACACTAAACTATTTCATTTATATTATCAGGATTTGACTTTATACTATACTGTACAATATACTGAACTGAATGATAGCAGCAGAAAATAAAAAAACATACACATAGATTGGAGCATAACTTTGAGTAACCAATAGTCACTCTTTAGCTGAGACAGTATCTGCTCTTCATTATAAATGGGCACCTTAGTGTTATTTTGGTGCTGAAATCTTGCAGATTTAATATTTTTCAGGTAATTTCTCGTGTCTTCAAAACCCTTCTAATTGGCTGTATTGTAAGCCAAAATCAGTTAATAAAAGGTAAAATTTGGGAATCTTTATCTACTCAACATGCAACACAAAAGCCCTGTGGGTGGTTGGGCCGATTGCCTACCGACATCGGCTGGTTCAATAAAAACTGGCCGACATTCAAGCCATGTGTAAGCCAGCCAGTCCAACAGAAGCCAGCTGTTTGGCCAGCTTCTCTTGGAGCATGCTGGAAAACAATGGCTGAGAGCATCAGAACATAACAGCTCAGCGGGGGTACTAGCGCCCCGCTGGGTTGAATGGAAAAAACGAATAGTGTATACCAGGCTTAAATCTGTCACTAGTTATTATACTAGTTAACAATAGGTTATTTCTACTAGTATAATGATAGACAGGGAAGTTAGGAATCCAGCAAGATCTCATTTACAGCTCTAAAGGTGGCACTTAACTGAATCGAAAAAAAATCGGCCAATTTTGACAGGGATCAGACAAATTTCAATCCATGTGTGGCCACTGCAGTTGAACAGTCAATCTACTGATATGCTAGAAACACTGTAATATATGAAAAAACGTAATATATATATATACACACACACACACACACACACACACACACACACACACACACACACATCTACAGTATATATCAATGTGTAGTATTAAAAAAAGAAGGGGATATTTGCGCTAACCAATCAATATATACAAAAAATATATGTGCACAAGTGATATAACTAAATAAAGCGTGATTAAATGCTGCACCACCTCTATAGGTCAAATACCAAAACCTAAAACCAATATTAAAAAAAAAAAAAAAAAAAAAAAAAAAGGGATGTCCAAAGAAACCGCTACAAATAATAAATATTGCTGTGAACAAATTCTCTAAAATTTGCAAAAGTTCTTCACTTAATCTCAAAAAGCAGGACATATTCATTCGAATCATCTGGAATACGGTGCATGAAATGCAAATACAAACTGCTTACCATTGGATCTTAAATGATAGAGATCAGAAGCGCTTGTGCATTAGCCTGCCAGCAGGTGAACTCACAGTGATTGAAAGCAGAGAGGAATCCACCTGTTTATCCAGGAATCAGCAAGGACAAAACTTCACTCTTTGGGACACTCTCATAAAAGACAGGATCTGGGTACAAGAGGGCTTCATGATGCAGTATGTTCCAGCAAAGGTATTTATTTAAAAAAACAAATCATACAAAGTCCATAAATTCAAGCAGATAAGAAAAGCAGGTTTGAATCAGCCGCAGCGTCTAACAGTCAGCTGTTCAGCATGGTGATGTCACAGGCTCATACTCCACCTGACATGTTTCCCCCTTAACAGGCATCCACTAGGAACTGAGATCATGCCTGGACATCAGCACACCACACTTAAATACCATTCAGGCAGGAGAGACACAGGAAGTAAGCATTTAGCCTGATATAACCTGTGTCACTGGTTTAATCATTAAAAATTAGGCAAATTTTATATAAAATAATATAGGACTAATAATAAGTATTTTAAACCTTAAACACATAGAAGAAAACTAAAACAAATTTTAAGATTATAAAAAATATATGAATATATAGAAAAACATATATATATATATATATATATATATATATATATATACATCCACATATAAAAAATATACATATATATTTCCCTCTGATTGTAATATATCTAAAATTAGGAAAGAGATACATATTCGATTTTGGATTGTTTTAAAAACTTATTAGCATGTTAGTAAATGAAGATAAAAGAGGGGATCTCGTAAATAAAAGGGATATTTCATGCCACATGAGCTCAACTATTATCTATGAAGCAGTTTGTATCCCACTCAATATTCAAGCCCCAGGGGCTGTAACACTGAAGGTCATATATCCATATCTCATTTCATCTTTTAAGGTTGTCACCCCTCCAGTGCGGAACATATTTTTCTATAGCTATGACTTAGAGAAGTGAACTATTTCGGTTATGACATAGACGAAAATGTTTAGACATGCTATGACCAATGAATCCTCTTTTAATATTGCCTATGTGTTCGCCTATTCTGATGTTAACCACTTCAGCCCCGGAAGGTTTTACCCCCTTCCTGACCAGAGCACTTTTTACAATTCGGCACTGCGTCGCTTTAACTGCTAATTGCACGGTCATGCAATGCTGTACCCAAACGAAATTTGCGTCCTTTTCTTCCCACAAATAGAGCTTTCTTTTGATGGTATTTGATCACCTCTGCCGTTTTTATTTTTTACGCTATACGCGGAAAAAGACCGAAAATTTTGAAAAAAAATGATATTTTCTACTTTTTGTTCTAAAAAAAATCCAATAAACTCAATTTTAGTCATACATTTAGGCCAAAATGTATTCGGCCACATGTCTTTGGTAAAAAAAATGTCAATAAGTGTATATTTATTGGTTTGCGCAAAAGTTATAGCGTCTACAAACTAGGGTACATTTTCTGGAATTTACACAGCCTTTAATTTATGACTGCCTATGTCGTTTCTTGAGGTGCTAAAATGGCAGGGCAGTACAAAACCCCCACAAATGACCCCATTTTGGAAAGTAGACACCCCAAGGAATTTGCTGAGAGGCATGTTGAGCCCATTGAATATTCATTTTTTTTGTCCCAAGTGATTGACTAATGACAAAAAAAAAAAAAAAAAATTACAAAAAGTTGTCACTAAATGATATATTGCTCACACAGGCCATGGGCATATGTGGAATTGCACCCCAAAATACTTTTAGCTGCTTCTCCTGAGTACGGGGATACCACATGTGTGGGACTTTTTGGGAGCCTAGCCGCGTACGGGGCCCCGAAAACCAAGCACCGCCTTCAGGATTTCTAAGGGCGTACATTTTTGATTTTACTCCTCACTACCTATCACAGTTTTGAAGGCCATAAAATGCCCAGATGACATAAACCCCCCCCAAATGACCCCATTTTGGAAAGTAGACACCCCAAGCTATTTGCTTTGAGGCATGTTGAGTCCATGGAATGTTTTATATTTTGACACAAGTTGCGGGAAAGTGACAAATTTTTTTTTTTTTTTGCACAAAGTTGTCACTAAATGATATATTGCTCACACAGGCCATGGGCATATGTGGAATTGCACCCCAAAATACATTTAGCTGCTTCTCCTGAGTACGGGGATACCACATGTGTGGGACTTTTTAGGAGCCTAGCCGCGTACGGGACCCCGAAAACCAAGCACCGCCTTCAGGATTTCTAAGGGCGTACATTTTTGATTTTACTCCTCACTGCCTATCACAGTTTCGGAGGCCATGGAATGCCCAGGTGGCACAAACCCCCCCCAAATGACCCCATTTTGGAAAGTAGACACCCCAAGCTATTTGCTGAGAGGCATGGTGAGTATTTTGCAGCTCTCATTTGTTTTTGAAAATAAAGAAAGACGAGAAAAAATTTTTTTTTTTTTCTTTTTTCAATTTTCAAAACTTTGTGACAAAAAGTGAGGTCTGCAAAATACTCACTATACCTCTCAGCAAATAGCTTGGGGTGTCTACTTTCCAAAATGGGGTCATTTGGGGGGGTTTTGTGCCACCTGGGCATTCCATGGCTTCCGAAACTGTGATAGGCAGTGAAGAGTGAAATCAAAAATTTACGGCCTTAGAAAGCCTGAAGGCGGTGCTTGGTTTTCTGGGTCCCGTACGCGGCTAGGCTCCCAAAAAGTCCCACACATGTGGTATCCCCGTACTCAGGAGAAGCAACAGAATGTATTTTGGGGTGTAATTTCACATATTCCCATGGCATGTTTGAGCAATATATCATTTAGTGACAACTTTGCGCAAAAAAAAATAAAAAAAATAAAAAATTGTCTCTTTCCCGCAACTTGTGTCACAATATAAATTATTCCATGGACTCAACATGACTCTCAGCAAATAGCTTGGGGTGTCTACTTTCCAAAATGGGGTCATTTGGGGGGGGTTTGAACTGTCCTGGCATTTTATGCACAACATCTAGAGGCTTATGTCACACATCACCCACTCTTCTAACCACTTGAAGACAAAGCCCTTTCTGACACTTATTGTTTACATAAAAAAATAATTTTTTTTTGCAAGAAAATTACTTTGAACCCCCAAACATTATATATTTTTTTTAAAGCAAATGCCCTACAGATTAAAATGGTGGGTGTTTCATTTTTTTTTTTCACACAGTATTTGCGCAGCGATTTTTCAAACGCATTTTTTGGGGAAAAAACACACTTTTTTACATTTTAATGCACTAAAACACACTATATTGCCCAAATGTTTGATGAGATAAAAAAGATGATCTTAGGCCGAGTACATGGATACCAAACATGACATGCTTTAAAATTGCGCACAAACGTGCAGTGGCGACAAACTAAATACATTTTTAAAAGCCTTTAAAAGCCTTTACAGGTTACCACTTTAGATTTACAGAGGAGGTCTACTGCTAAACTTACTGCCCTCGATCTGACCTTTGCGGCGATACCTCACATGCATGGTGCAATTGCTGTTTACATTTGACGCCAGACCAACGCTTGCGTTCACCTTAGCGCGAGAGCAGGGGGGACAGGGGTGCTTTTTTTTTTTTTTTTTTTTTTTTCTTTATTATTATTATTTTTTTATCTTATTTTTAAACTGTTCCTTTCATTTTTTTTTTTTAAATCATTTTTATTGTTATCTCAGGGAATGTAAATATCCCCTATGATAGCAATAGGTAGTGACAGGTACTCTTTTTTGCAAAAATTGGGGTCTATTAGACCCTAGATTTCTCCTCTGCCCTCAAAGCATCTGATCACACCAAGATCGGTGTGATAAAATGCTTTCCCAATTTCCCAATGGCGCTGTTTACATCCGGCGAAATCTACGTCATAAAATGCTCGTAGCTTCTGGTTTCTTAGGTCATAGAGATGTTTGGAGCCACTCTGGTCTCTGATCAGCTCTATGGTCAGCTGGCTGAATCACCGGCTGCATTTTCAGGTTCCCTGTTGAGACAGGAGAGCCAGAGAAAAACACGGAAGATGTTGGGGGGGGGGGCATTCCCTCCCACTGCTTGTAAAAGCAGTCTAGAGGCTAATTAGCCACTAGGATTGCTTTTACATGAAAGCCGACCGCTGGCTGAAAAGAATGATACCAAGATGATACCTAAACCTGCCGGCATCATTCTGGTATAACCACTCAAAGTCGTGAATGGCATACCTGAAGACAAATGATAAAACATAATAACAATAAAACATTGCAGAATAGAATACAGTAAAAAAGAGCAGAACAATAGAGAGAGAATAGAGAGAGAGAGAACAATAAAACGACAACTATTTTTATTTTATATTTTTGTTTGTGTTTTTTTTTTTTTTTTTTTTTTTTACACTTTTTTTTGTAACTAACTTTTATAACTGTAACCGGTTCCAGGTTCGGGTCTCTCAAAATGCGATGGCATCTCGGGAGACCCTGTGAAAGTGTACCTAGTCTGTGCAATGCTGTACCCTACGCTAATACTCAACTAGTGCATGGTAGCGTTCAAAACATTCACCAATGCAAAGACCAGGATTGTCAGGACAGGAGGGACAATAATAGGGGGTGTCACGCCTATATCCGCGCTAGCTGCAGACACAACATCTTTTTTGGGGGGTTCGTTGGGTAGGGGTACTCGGGAGGACATAAAGAAAATGCCTCTCATGCAGCCGACTGCATTTGGTTGGGGATGTGAATGGGGGAAGTACAGGCGCTGCAGAAGTGGTGGGTTCCCAATTAGGATTGGCGAATGCAGCAGGAAGGGCACTATGGGCACGATGGGCCTGTGTTTGTCTTTTTGGTGGCAGCGGAACACTACTTGTGCTTGCCACCTCACCAGCTTGAACTGCACTTATGTGACTCGCCACGTCACCACGTGTTACTGCAGTGCTGGTTTGACTACGACCGGGGTGTACTAGGCCGCTGGCGCTTGCCAGTTCACCAAAACGCTACAAAAAAAACTGTTAGCGATCACAGGGATCCGGCCTGACTCTGTGAACGCTGCAGTTATGCGTTTAGTGTTTTGTAAGTGACAGTGATCGATCGATACTGCACTTGGGTGGGCTGGGCTGGGCGGAGGGGCAAAACGCAGGTGCTAGCAGGTATCTGGGCTGATCCCGCTAACACTGCGTTTTTGGGAACCCTAAACTGCTGGGGACACTAGTATAGATCTAATCGGATCAGATATTGATCCGATCAGATACTATACCACTAAGGGAGGCGTATGCTGCGTGCGTGGGTGTTAGCGGTACTGGCGCTAATCTGACGCTGCCTGGGGCTGGTGCTTGCCAGTTCACCAAAATGCTACCAAAAAAACTGTTAGCGATCGCAGGGATCAGGCCTGACTCTGCGAACGCTGCAGTTATGCGTTTAGTGTTTTGTAAGTGACAGTGATCGATCGATACTGCACTTGGGTGGGCTGGGCCGGGCGGAGGGGCAAAACGCAGGTGCTAGCAGGTATCTGGGCTGATCCCGCTAACACTGCGTTTTTGGGAACCCTAAACTGCTGGGGACGCTAGTATAGATCTGATCGGATCAGATATTGATCCGATCAGATACTATACCACTAAGGGAGGTATACGGTGCGTGCGTGGGTGTTAGCGGTACTGGCGCTAACCTGACGCTGCCTGGGGCTGGTGCTTGCCAGTTCACCAAAACGCTACCAAAAAAACTGTTAGCGATCGCAGGGATCAGGCCTGACTCTGCGAACGCTGCAGTTATGCGTTTAGTGTTTTGTAAGTGACAGTGATCGATCGATACTGCACTTGGGTGGGCTGGGCTGGGCGGAGGGGCAAAACGCAGGTGCTAGCGGGTATCTGGGCTGATCCCGCTAACACTGCGTTTTCGGGAACCCTAAACTGCTGGGGACGCTAGTATAGATTTGATCGGATCAGATATTGATCCGATCAGATACTATACCACTAAGGGAGGCATATGCTGCGTGCGTGGGTGTTAGCGGTACTGGCGCTAATCTGACGCTGCCTGGGGCGACGCATATCACCGCCGGGCGATCAGGGGGCTAAACCTTTATTCGGTAATAAACGGCGGGTTCCCTGACACTATAAAAAATAAACGAACTAACCAGCGTCACCCGTAACAGTTATACGGTGATCAGTGGTGAAAGGGTTAACTAGGGGGCAATCAAGGGGTTAAAACATTTATTAGATAGTATATGGGGGTCCCTGTCGCTATAAAATGCTGACGGCGAACCTAAATATTTACGTTCCTAACTAGCGTCACCAGCGACACTAATACAGCGATCAGAAAAATGATCGCTTAGCGACACTGGTGAGGGGGGGTGATCAAGGGGTTAAAACTTTATTAGGGGGGGTTAGGGGGTATCCTAGACCTAAAGGGGGGTAATACTCACTGCCCTAACACTAACTGTCACAAACTGACACTATGCAGTAATCAGAAAAAAAAAAAAAAAAAAAAATACTGCTAATGTCAGTTTGTGACAGGGGGGGGGGTGATTGGGGGGGGATCGGGGGGCGATCGGGGGGGGATCGGGGTGTAAGGTATGCCTGGCATGTTCTACTGTGTGTGTGTGTGTTGTGTGCACTCACTTGTCATCTCTCCTCAGCGCTGGAACGGAAACTGCCAGACCGAGGAGAGATGACATCACATCCTCTGCCTGTGTGAAACGACACACAGGCAGAGGAGGATTCCCATTGGCTGGGAGCGATCGCGAGGGGGGGGCCACGATCGGATGGTCTCCCCCTCGCCTCCCGACGCTCCCAGTCAAATGCCGACCGCCGATGGCAACCGGGGGGGTCCGATCGGACCCCCCGCCCGCGGGAGGCAGATCACGTACGGGTACGTGATTTTGCCTGCCCGTGCCGCTCTGCCGCAGTATATATGCGGTAGGCGGTCGGCAAGTGGTTAAGGGCCCTAGTGGTCCTGCCTACATACTGTAATCCACATGGGCAGACCAGTAGGTACACAACCCCTACAGTTCCACAAGTAATACATTCTTGTATATGGAATGATTTTGTTGTAACATTAGATTTGAAAGATGTGGTTCTAATGGTTTCTGAAGTCTTACACACTTTACATCTTTTACAGGGAAAGAAACCTTTCAGGTTTCCAAACATGTACACTTTATAGGGTAAGTCAATTGCACTTGGTGCCAATTTATCTTTTAGGGTATAACCTATTCTGTATATCACATTAGGTTTGTCTGGAAGTACTGGCCCCAGAATTTGTTCTCCTTTTAGCACTTTCCAATGTTTCTTCATTATTCTATTCACCCACCAATGTTGGGAAGAGAATGTAGTAATAAAAGCCCACTCAAAGAAGGAATTATCTTGCTTCTTAGTTATACTGTTTTTAGGCCTCAGAAGTTGTTCTCTATCCATAGTAGTAAGATTCTGGAGATCTTCTTCAATCGACTTGGGATCATATCCCTTGTCGAGAAATCAATCTCTCAGGATAATGGCTTGAGTTTTATAGTCTTCTACCCGAGAACAATTTCTTCTTACCCTGCAAAATTGGCCCTTGGGGATGGCCTTAAGCCAATTGGGATGATAACAGCTATCTTGGGGAATGTACCCATTTTTATCTGTCGATTTAAAAAATGTTTTGGTGAGCAGTCGCCCCTGATCTTTAAAAAAAACCAAGTCCAAAAATTAACAGAGGTTAAACTAAAATCATATGTGAATCTAATGCCCCACTGGTTATTGTTAATCATATTCATAAATGAATGGAGAGATTCAGAGTCCCCTTTCCATAGAAAGAAGGCATCATCTATGTATCGACGCCAGAAAAGAAGGCGGGGGCATTTCCAAGAAAAAATACGATAATTTTCCCATAAGGCCATAAAAAGATTGGCGAGGCTGGGGGCAAATTTAGCCCCCATCGTCATGCCAGTGCACTGTAAGAAATATTTTTGATCGTAATAAAAATAGTTATGCTGCATAGCAAATTCTAACAGTTTCAGAATGAATTTCAACAGGGGTCTACCCAGTGATCAGTCTTTCATCAAAAAATATCTGGCCGCAGTAAAACCTAAATTATGGAGAATATTAGTGTACAAAGAGGATACCGTGCAGTGTACTGCTGTCTCCCAGGGGCACGCTGGATTATTTGTATCCTGAATATGCAGCGATGGGATTGTATTGAGCCTTCAGCATTGCTGATACTAAATCCAGGATCTAAGTGGTGCATCCGGTGTTGGCCCTCCTCCCTCTAATGGCTGCTCCCTTAATTAGGAATATTGTTTACATGCCCCTGCTGAGATATTTAGCTATATCTAATATACTTTCTTACTGCTGATTGAACTTTCTCATGCTACCGTGACTTGCATGATTTTGCATTCCAATTTAAGATAGAGAGACATATTCCCTTCTCTGTCTCATCTGTGAACCTTGGCCGTGTCCTGAGGAAGCCTAACGGTGAAACGCATAGACATACAAGGGCTCACTGCACAAAAATCATAGATGCTATATGTTACAATTGTCATTGTTTTTTAGATATTATATTTTTCAATAAATTTATATTTTTTATACTGCTATATCTTCTCCACTGTTTCTTAGCCTAAAAAGTCTGCCTCCCTGGTAATACTCAGTACTACCTTATTTTGTATCCTCAATGATTTATGGACGTGGCTCATTATTGGTGCACTTTCCTCTTTTTTTGTGTCCACATCTTTCAAATCTAATGTTACAACAAAATCATTCAATATACAGGAACATATTACTTGTAGGGGTTGTGTACCTACTGGCCTGCCCATGTGGGTTACAGTATGTAGGCAGGACCACTAGGGCTCCTAACATCAGAATAGGCGAACACATAGGCAATATTAAAAGAAGATTCATTGATCATAGCGTGTCTAAACATTTTCGTCTATGTCATAACCAAAATAGTTCACTTGTTCCGCACTGGAGGGGTGACAACCTTAAAAGACATATTTCATGTCGTGAGGCTAAATGGATATATGACCTTCAGTGTTACAGCCCCTGGGGCTTGAATATTGAGTGGGATACAAAGTGCTTCATATATAATAGTTGAGCTCATGTTGCATGAAATATCCCTCTTTTATTTATGAGATCCCCTCTTTTATCCTGATTTGCTAACATGCTAATAAGTTTTTAAAACAATCCAAAATCGAATATGTATCTCTTTCCTAATTTTCGATTTATTACAATCAGAGGAAAATATATATGTATATTTTTTATGTGTATGTATAAATATGTTTTTTCTATATATTCATGAAGTAATTGATGCAATAATTAATATTACATCTGTGTATATCCTATATAACTATTGCACACATGTATTAATTTGTCTAATCCCTATAGTTGCTAATCTGTAATGCCCCGTACACACGGTCGGACTTTGTTCGGACATTCCGACAACAAAATCCTTGGATTTTTTCCGACGGATGTTGGCTCAAACTTGTTTTGCATACACACGGTCGCACAAAGTTGTCGGAATTTCTGATTGACAACCACGCGGTCACGTACACCACGTACGACGAGACTAGAAAAGGCCGGTTCAGAACCAAGCGTGGCACCCTTTGGGCTCCTTTTGCTAATCTCGTGTTAGTAAAAGTTTGGTGAGAGACGATTTGCGCTTTTTCAGACTCGTGGCTTTTAGATCGTTTTCTGACGTTCAGTTTGTGCTTGTGGGTTTGTATCTCTTCAGTGCGTGCAGTCAGTTCGTATCGAGTTTTCTGTGCGATCTTGTCCGCTCGTTGCTGTTTTTCAGGTCGCTCTTCACAGGCCTTGCTGTTCTTCAGTGCGTTCTGTTACTTCGTTCTGAGCAGCCGACCGTTTTCTAGCCATGTTGCGTATGCATACTTCTCGTAGAGTTCGTGCTGTGCGGGGGCTTGGTGTTGGGGTCCTGACCTTGACACAAGTCCAGTCCATGAACAGGGTGGGGAGGAGTTCATGGACCAAGAATTGGTAGCTTCAGCGTGACCAGTTCTGTCACATGCCTTTGCTCCGTGAGATCCGGGAGAATAATCCTGATGATTTCAGGAACTTTCTCAGGATGACGGACCCCGTGTTTCACTGTCTGTTGGCTTCGCTGCCCCCTTATATCAACAGGCAGGATACCTGCATGAGGCAAGCCATCACTCTGGAGCAGAGGTTGGTCGCTACCTTGCGGTATTTGGCCACAGGGAGAAGCCTGCAGGACCTCAAGTTCTCGACAGGCATCTCCCCCCAGGCTCTGGGGATCATTATCTCAGAGACCTGTTCTGCCATCATCCAGGTCCTGCAGAAGGAGTATATGAAGGTAAGATTTTTATCCTTTTATATCACATTTTATGGTATTGAATGTTTGCTAATATATTGTATTTCTTTCCTCATTCCCTAATTACCATGATTGTAATATGCTGTGAATGTCCCCTTTGTCCTCATGCATGCTGGATTTTTATATAATTATTATTTTAGGTCCTTCATACATATTTGCCCTTCAATAACCTCCCCAGCATGGTGTCTCCTGGCCCTATATTCACCTCATGTAGTCACTTAGCAATGTATTTTATCAGCTCCATAGTAGTGCTTTACCCCAAACACCCCCTAAAATGTTTGGAAATGTTATTTTTGATTTAAATTCAGGCAGAGGGCCAGAGGCTTTTTTTTGTGGTGTCCCCAAATTTTTTGTAACCCTCCCTCCCCCAACTGCTAAGTCAGCTGATCCCAATTCTCTATCTATCCTCAATCATCTATCTGCTGACTTTGCCAAACCCATACACACTATACCCATCTCTTTAGTGCTCAGATTTATGGATGAATTGCCCAAAGCATGTAGTGCAGGGCCTGCCTGTATACTTTCCAATGGTACTGTTTAAAGTTCTTGTATCCTATTATGATCTTGATAGGTAATAGCAGAATGTCCAAATGTGCTCAAATGTGTACAGTGTGTATTTATATCTTTGTATTGTGACACTTCTTACCTGTCCAGTGGGCTGCCAATAGTGTAACTAAGGAGGGGCTGTTCCAAGTAATACCCTGTATTTAGGCATTCATCTCTCAATGAAGTGAAGAGGGTTACCTGTCCAAGAGTCCCCCCCCCCTATAATGTTAGAAATGGCCCATGAGAGGGGGGGAGGGGGAATATGATAGGTGTACCTTATACTTTGTTGTTGTTAAATTCCCCTTAAAAAATGCTATCTGGAGGTTGACCCATAATGTTTGTGTCTAATCTGCTTGCCAGGTTTCTGTGAAAAAATAGTAATGTTTATTTTTTTTCCTCAACAGTTTCCTTCAACGCCACAGGAATGGCAGACTGTGGCCTCCCACGTCCACATCGTCCCACCACCCAACTCGGGGTCGTACTATTATAATTACAAGGGGTTTAATAGTATAGTGATGTTGGCGGTGGTGTCGGCTAATTACGACTTCTTGTATGTGGACGTGGGGAAGAATGGCCGGATGTCCGATGGTGGAGTGATCGCCCAGACGGAGTTCTACAGGCATCTCCAGAATGGCAGCTTGGACTTGCCACCTCCAGAGGACAATGTTGAAGGTCTCCCATTTGTGTTCCTTGCTGATGAAGCGTTTGCGCTGGGGGACCACCTGATGCGGCCATTCCCGATGAGGACCCTCACCCCGGAACAGAGGGTTTTTAATTACCGGCTGGCCAGAGCCTGAAGAGTGGTGGAGAACACATTTGGAATCCTGGCCAGCCGGTTCCGATTATTTCTGACACCCATCCATATGGCGGAGTATAAACTGAACCATATAATACTGGCGTGCTGTGTTCTCCATAATTTTTTAAGAAAACATTCAGCCAACTATGCTGGCTCAGTTGGGCCTGAGGCCGGAATCCCAAATACATCAACAATGACGGCGCTTGAAAGTGGCCGTTCTGGCTTGCCCTCCCTGAATGCCCGTGATGTCCGGTTAGGATACCTGGAGTTCTTTTCAGGTAGGGGGTCTATCAATATGCCAGACAATCTGTGACACCTTTTTCAAATAAAAAACAACCAAAAGAAATTCTTGGTGGACATTTACTGCTTGTGTTTGTTTTAGCTGACCCTGACAGAAATGTGTTGAGTGCAGAAAATGTCGTGATTGGGTAACCTTATAAAGAATAGTGTTGGCTGTTACTTCCTAAATGCCAAAACACATTTCACTACAAGTGCACTTGCAACTGCACTGAACCTGCACTTGTAGTGCAAAGTGTATTTGCCCTTAGGAAATAACCCCCATTTTTGCATAAAACAGCTATTACATCACCCCAAAAGTGTTGTAGTGTTGAGACAATAATCCACACATTCTTGAGTAAGGCACTTTTTTATACCTGCACAATCACATGTGCATTTACGAAAGGTTTTTAAAACAAACCAACATGTTTGTTGTATAACAATTTTTGGGGGGGCATTATCAAAAATCGAAATATCCATTTCAGATAAAACAGGCCTGTGTAAAACCAACAAGAAAGCCAAAAAACTTGAACTTACAAAGTTCACATTAGGTAAAACCTGAAGGCTATATCAGACATCAGTATTTAGGAACTGTGTTTGATATAGCGTTCAGATGGGGGGAAATCACCCCTGGAAAAGCCACATTTGGAAGATGCACACCAATTTACGAATGTCAACATGTGCTATCTGCCATCAGGGGGGATCAAGAGACGTGTTTTGGGGGATCAAGCCCTTCCTCAATGCTACTTTATAATTGAGGAAGGGGTTGCACCCCCAAAACGCGTCCATTGATCTCCCGTGATGGCAGATAGCACATGTTGGCACACTGTGTGCATCCTCCAAATTTGGCTTTTCTAAACATTGTAAAAATTATAGTAAGATAAAACAGGTGATTTTGTGGGGTTTAAATTCACCCCAAAACATCAATGATGTTATTATTTTTTTTAATAACATCACTGATTTGTTGCTGGATGTTTTGTAATTGGAGATTACACCCCATGATCTCCCCGATCAGTATCTGGGCACTTTCAGATGTAAAGCGTTCTGGATCACGATCACCTAAAAAGAGATAAAAAACAAAAAAAACAGGTCTCAAAAATCTACCAACATCCATCTCTTTTACCTGAGCCTGTGGTTGCAGACACTCACCTGTTGTGGTGCCAATCTCCACCACATCTTCTTCTTCCTCCTGCTCAGCTTCTTGTGTTGGTATTTCCCCTTCTTCCAGAGGGGGGGGTCTCTGGTCTCCTGGGATGAGGGGTGTTCTCCGAGTCTTTTCTCCCCTATGTAAAACAAAAATGGTATAATTCGCACACAGATATTTGATGGCAGAACTAGAAATAGGAAACATTGCTTGGAAGTGGGGTACAATTGTCTATTTTAGCCGAGTTCCAAGATGTATATTTTTTATTGTCCTTTGTCAAGCTGCAATACTTTACCTGTTTAGTACAAGCTTCACAGATGTAGTCCCCCCTATAGTATACACTGGAGCACCTGTTGCCCCCCCTAATAAAAATGGTGTTCTTGTGTCCCACACTAGTGCTCCAGTGTCCAGATGTGAAAACAGCTGCTCAGTGTCCTCTCCTTACACACAATCTAGTTGGCATTTCATTCTAGTAACAAACCCATCTACACAAACAAATATTTGGCATCCAAGTAGGCCCCCAAAAATGTGTGAAAATGCATATGGCCTAAACAATAGTGTTCTAGAGGCCGAAAGAAAAATGTTTGATACTAACGAATAATGGGCCCATGAACATTAAAGTTGACCTTTTTAAACGTTACAATTACTAAAAGCATATGGAGCAGCACGAACGTAATACAGACAGAAAGAATAGGAAAACAGCACAACTACTTACTTTTTTGCAGCACTCTCCGGATCTTTCGGTACTGCTCTGGCTCTCTCAACAGGTCCGACCACCGCTTCCTGAGCTGATCTTTAGATCTTCGTACCCCGAAATTCCTCTCCAGACTCCGGACCACTTTACCAATGATTTTGGCCTTTCTGATGTTGGGGTGGGGGTAAGGCCCATATTTTCCGTCATAGTTGGACTTCTTCATGATGTCGACCATCTCCAACATCTCCCCAAACGACATATTTGTGGCCTTAAAACGTCTCCTTCTGGATCGGGACGTGCCTGGATCCGGGCTTTCCTCCTCCTCCTCCTTGTTGTTAGAATTATTATCACGCACCTGTTGTAACTCCGCCATCATGCCCTTCCCCCACTGCGCCGAACGAAAAGGGGCGGGGAATACACTAGAAAGAACGTCAGGGGCGGGCGGAGTTACACGCATGCGCAGTGTGTATAAAGCGTAACACGCGTGCGTATTACGTACGATCTGTGAGCGGAGGAAGGAGCATTGGACGCGCCGATCGTAAGAACGAAGGTAAGAGACAAACTTGGGCCTATACTGCTTCTAGATTGAGGCCTATATTGTAACAAGATTAGGAGAGTTTTGTCTGACATTAGGCTTTGTCTTGTGTTGTGTCTTGCAGTGAACATGGATATCTTAATGAGAGATACTGACTTCATGTCACTATTCATTGATATGCTAAGTGAGCTGCCCTGTCTGTGGGAGATTACCCACCCCCATTTCAAGAACCAAGCAAAGAGGAAGGCAGCACTGGAGCAATTGTGTGAAATTGTGAAGCAGGTGATCCCCACGGCAGACATCACTTATTTAAAGATATTAATTGGTTGCCTGAGGAGCACATATCTGAGGGAGCGCAAGAAAGTCCTGGATTCACAGAGATCCGGAGCAGCAGATGACATCTATGTCCCCAGGATGTTGTACTACGACAGGCTGCACTTTCTGGCAGGCCAGACTGAACCCAGGCCATCCCTCTCCAGTCTTCCTTCCACGCTTCCTTCCCCCCTGGCTGAGGCTTCTGATGCCCAACCTGGGCCTTCCAGGCCATATGTGGAGGAGCCCAGCTTGAGCCAGGTATAGCATTCCTCTAAATATTTCTGCTTGTCCAATCAATGATGGTAACTAGATGTTAGTTGGGAGTACTAATTTAGGATTGTGATTTATGATGCAAAACATTACAACTATGTCCCTTTTTCATACACAGGGAAGTCTCAGCCAGGAGGTGGCCGGGCCGAGCTGGCTGGCTGATATCAAGGTCCCTCCACCACACCTGAAAACAGAAAGTGGCAGTAGGACGAGTGCCCTAGAGGAGGCGGCTATCAGATTCTTTTGGAGGGCTACAGAGGTCCTGGGAGCACCCCACACCATGCAGGAGAACATTCCTGCATTCATTGCATATAAAATGCAGAGGATGGAGGAGGGCCAAAAAGCCATGTGTCAGGCCCTCATATCAGAGGCTCTGGAGAAAGGTGTGAGGGGCCAAATTACACCTCACACACAGCTTTGGGATGGTCCTCCTCCTCCTCCTCCCTCTCCTCCAGGTCCTCCCAGTCCTCCTCCAGGTCCTCCCAGTCCTCCTCCAGGTCCTCCCAGTCCTCCTCCTCCTCCTTCTCCAGGTCCTACTCCTCCTCCTGCCAATCTCCAACTGCACAGCCACAGCCCGGAAGGAAGCGTGAAAGGAAGACCAGACAGTGATTGCCCTGGGTTCAGTCTGGTCGGCCAAAAGATGCAGCCTCTTGTGGTACCACAGCCTGGGGACACAGATGTCATCTGCTGCTATCTGAGTCTCTGTGAATCCCGGACCAGACTGCCCTCCCTTAGATATGGACTCCTCAGGCCACCAATTTTGATGTTTAAGAATTGATGTCTGCTGTGGTGGTCCCAGGCTTCGCTAATTTCTCATGTTGATTTCAAATATACAATGTAAAATGAACAAGGGACACCAACAACAAAAAATCTCCTGGAGATTAAATAATAAAAGATATCAATGGTGTTGGGTTAACTTGACACACAAAACACACACAAAAATATTCTGGAGTAAAAATAAAAATAACATTGAACAAAGATCAGCCTTGGAAAAATCCAAACATTAAAGAAAAAAAAAGGCTTAAAATCCACAAAAAAAACCATAAAAAATATAAAACTGTCAGATGTGACAACTAATAACAATATATTGAGGGAATCCCACTAAAAAACACAAAGAAAAGTTTGTGAGAAGTGTGTGTGAATATGAGCATCAAAACTACTTAATTCTTGTCACATTATAAAGAAGAAGAGAGTGCGCTGTATTAAACCATTTTGAACATTGCAGCGTGACAAAAGTGCTGTATCCATTGCGAACGCTAAGTTTACCAGAACGAGCTGTCCCGTGTCGGAATTTCTTCTGAGCATGCATGGCACTTTGTGCGTCGGAACAGGCCACACACGGTCGTAATTGACGCGATCGGATTTTGTTGTCGGAAAATTTTATCTCCTGCTGTCCAACTTTGTGTGTCGGAAAATCCGATGGCAAATGTCTGATGACGCCCACACACGGTCGGAATTTCCGACAACACGCTCCGATCGGACATTGTCCATCGGAAAATCTGACCGTGTGTACGGGGCATAAGAGTCTGATAAGCACAATGATATAACAAACACCTCTGCTTAGTAAACAAGTTACATTTATTTCCCAAAAAAATAGGAATGTACTAAAACAGCAGAATTAGGAAAAAAACTAACATAAAGGTACTACAAGAAATTACACTGTTGGGGCGTTCCCTCAACAGGCTACAACATTGACCGTCTTGCCATTACCGGCCTCTGGGGGGCGGTGTGTGTCCATGAACTGCCATCATCCGACCGATGTCAAATTCCACAGATACCTGGGTCCTTGATTTCCTGTATCTTAACTCATTTATCATCCCTGTCCGTTTAGTTCTCTTTGAAGTCTGCTTGCAAAGCAGCTAATCAGGAACTTCTCATAGGCAGATCGGAGCCAGCATTGTCATGCGCAGCTCAAAGCTTAATGGGCTACATTCCAACCTGGGGGGGCAGCATCCTGTCCTCCCGGAAGTGTGAAACTTTCAGTCTTTCAAAAACCATGGGAGTCTGGCTTCACTTGGGAGTAATGAAATATGTGTACAAAATCCAGAAATCTGATATTCATGTTGAATTCCAACAATTCATATATTTGGTATAATTTTAAAATTTGTTTTAGTTTTCTTCTATGTGTTTAAGTTTTTAAATACCTATTATTAGTCCTAAGAATAGTTTCTATATTATTTTATATACAATTTGCCTAATTTTTAATGATTAAACCAGTGACACGGGTTGTATCAGGCTAAATGCTTACTTCCTGTGTCTCTCCTGCCTGAATGGTATTTAAGTGTGGTGTGCTGATGTTCAGGCATGATCTCAGTTCCCAGTGGATGCCTGTTAAGGGGAAACATGTCGGGTGGAGCATGAGCCTGTGACATCACCATGCTAAACAGCTGACTGTTAGACACTGCGGCTGATTCAAACCTGCTTTTCTTACCTGCTTGAATTTATGGACTTTGTATGATTTGTTTTTTTAAATAAATACCTTTGCTGGAACACACTGCACCATGAAGCCCTCTTGTATTCCTCCTTACTTGAGAATACCCAGATCCTGGCTTTTATGAGAGTGTACCGGAGAGTGAAGTTTTGTCCTTGCTGATTCCTGGATAAACAGGTGGATTCTGGGGGGCGTGGCCTGGACGGAGACCGAGATGGCAGCATAAGCCGATAGCTTCTGCAACCCGGGGACCGAATCCTGTCTAAAGGGGAGCCTACACTTCACCATTATTATGAGCAGAACCACCCGGAGCTCCTCTGCATCCCGTGTTGCCATGGACCCAGGTACACAAATGAGCAAAAACATCCCGGAGATTTTCCGCTCCCAAAAGCTGTCCGCGCACGTGGCATCACAGGCCCAGACCCTGAACTCGCCTAATGTGATGTCCGACATGCACACATCGGGCAGCTCTACCCCTTGCCTCGGACTAGCGCAGCCACAGAGCTTATTCGACCTTCAAAAAGTGACCTCAGACATTAAAAACACAGTTACGGCCACAATCGCTAACTTAAAGTCAGACGTCAAGTGCAATCCACCTACGACTCTCAGCTCTCCCAACTTTTCGACCTCCATAGACATGTGGAAGACCTTGATAATCGAGGTCGGAGACACAACATTATGGTACGGGGAGTCCCTGAAAATGTTGACCCGAGCTCACTGCAGCAGGCCCTGTGTACAATATTTAATGATTTGACCGACTTCCCGGTGGACTCTCCTATTGACATGGAAAGGGCCCATCATGCTTTACGCCCCCAACCCTGGGAGAACGAGCTGCCCAGAGACATTTTATGCTGTTTGGTTAACTTTCCCCTAAAGGAGGAAATCCTTTGCAAGGCGAGGGAAAGGGGCAGGATTTTTTATAATGGCACTGAAGTGTTCCAGGACTTATCCCAGATAACACTCCAAAATAGAAGAGCCTTGCGCCCTCTGCTGAATGCTCTCTGTGCCAGAAACATTCAATATCGATGGAAGTTCCCCTTCGCACTATCTACGTCCACTAGGGGCTGCTCTGCTCTATTACGCACACCAGAAGACTTGAAAGGCTTCTGTGACCAACTTGACCTCCCTCGGTTGAGCTTCCGGACTGGTATGAGCTCTACTTCCCATCTGAACCATGGCTCCCAGTCTCTCTCAACCCATCGCCGAAGGCCCCACGCCAGGGATCACGCAGACACAAAGTGGATCCGCTATCTCCGAAAGCCCACTCATCACGTCTCGATCTTTATCAACGTAGCCCCAATCACTCACCTTCGCCTTCCGTGAGATGGGATCGCATGGAGGCCTGACCTATCTTGTCCCAGCCATGCACTGCCACAAGTGAGTAAACACTTATGCAAACGACTCCTTCTTCTTCTTCTTCCCGCAGTACGATATACTCCTTGCTATGCACTAATTTCATCTACTGGCCCACCTACCAGCTTTCTATTTTGTTTGCCCTATCCTTCATCCCTTAACAGCAGAAGCCTTGCTTTATCTCCTAGATGGTGATTAAAGAGATTCTCTTTTGCTTCACATACATCGCCCGGGGTGCTGAACTCAGCTACCTTTTGAACACCGAACGCACTCAGCTCCGCAACCGTAGGTCCTATTCTACATGAGGACATGCTACCCCTTATACGCTTACGCTGAAGGTGCTTCGCCCACACGTTCATGATCTTGTTGGATTTACCCGATTTCCTGCATACCAGTACCTTGTGACTCTTCTAGGGGATATCCACCTCACTTGACAAACCTAATACGATGGCATGTTGCCTCATGGGACTACTCTTTTACGTTTTCTCCAGAAAGCACATCTATAGGAGCAATAATATCTAATGTTGTTTTATTTTAAACAAATTTTTGGTTGTGTGCACAAGAATGTATTTGATACTTACCATCTTGAACACCAGGGATGTTCCATTAGGGTATTTTCACACTGCTTATATACCCCCGTTTAATGAATGCTGGACTGGCATATCAAGTTTGGAAAATAACCTTCCAAGACATCCAAAGGATGATATTTGTTTCTAGCAATTTAGTTTGACATCCCTGGTCTTCATATACTTAAGCAAATGCATCAGGGTAATCACACATTTTGTTGTGGGTTTACTTTGTTACTGTTGCACAGTTAACGCTCTCAGTATCTAAAAAGTACTTTGAACTACATGCTCCTATGTAGGGCCCCTTTTACCCCTTCCCTCCCTATCCCTCCCACCCCTCCGTTCCCCCCTCCTTCCCCCTCTTCCTTTCCTTTCCTTCCTTAAACCTTGCCCTCCCTTTCCCATTCCCCCCTCTCACTTTCCCCCAACTTCTGAGAGATGTTCTTTTTGACCCCCGTCTGCAGTTGGTTTCGACATAATAGAGGAAATTGAAGGCATAACCTTCTCTATCTGCTCACTTTTTGTTTCAGTGATGAAACTAAGTCAAAACAAGATATGGCTGGACTGTTATAAATGTTAATTTTATTGTTTCTACTTCTCCTGTTTTGGCTATTGTGGTAATATGTTTACATAGTTAGTAGGCTCCCCACTCCACTACAATTGTCTTACACATTATGTGTATTTCCACCACAATTTTGTTTTCGATCCCCGGTTCGCAAACACCCGGAGGTTTCCGCGCTTTCGTTCACCCCCACACAGCAGTCCCTTTGGGACACTAGCTGACACCCCAGGTTTTTCCTTTCTTCAGTTGGTATAGAGCAACTACTTCCACCTCTGGTTTGATCTCTTCCCTCTCCCTTCTTTTTCTCCCTCTCTCTCTTCTTTCTTACTTTCTTTCCTTTTATTTTCCTTTCCCCTTTACTTCCTTTTCCCTCTCCTATTTCTCCCCATTCTTATCTTAAGCCCGTTCCCTCTTACCCACCTCTCTCTCCCTCCTTTCGGTTCCTTAGACTCCCCCTCTTCCTACCCCCTCCCTTCTTAATTTAGTCTGACACCCTTCCCCGGTCTGGGCCCACACCCAACCCCCCCCCTGGTTGACCACTTGAGTTACCCAACCTTTACTAGCACATTCCGTTCTTGATAACAGTAACCACAAATCAACACTCTAGTTCCATTAAGCAAACCAAAATACCAACCAATTTTTCCCTGATGTTGAAATGCATATCCCTTAATGTGAAAGGCCCTAATTTACTGGAAAAACAATCCCAAGTCCTATCATCCCTTACCAAACACAGAGCTCACTTTATTTTTCTACAAGAAACTCACCTTCCATGCTACCAACCCCGAAGCTAAGACGAAAGGTGTCTCTATATTAATTTCCAAACACGCAAATTTTCACCTGTCAGACTCTCTCATTGATCCAGAAAATAGATTTGTTTTTCTCAAGGGCTCCTATGCATCTAAAACAGTGTTTCTCAACTCCAGTCCTCAAGGCGCCCCAACAGGTCATGTTTTCAGGATTTCTCACAGGTGAAACAACTGTGGTAATTACTAAGGCAGTGAAACTGATCAAATCACCTGTGCAAAATAATGGAAAGCCTGAAAACATGACCTGTTGGGGCGCCTTGAGGACTGGAGTTGAGAAACACTGATCTAAACCAATAACATTAGCAAACATATATTGCCCCAATGACCATCAGGTCACTTTCTATAGGAGCATCTGCGACCGCCTGGCTTCCTTACAGGAAGGCTTAGTCCTCCTGGGCGGGGACTTCAATGTCCCCCTGAACCCATTGTTGGACTCTTCTACAGGAACATCCACATTAACATACAAAGCGTTGCACCAGATCAAAATTCAACTGCAAAACTTGACCCTCCATGACACATGGCGCACCCTATCTCCTTCAGTTAAAGATTACGCATTCTATTTCGGCCCCACACCAAAAATATTCTAGGATTAATTATTTTCTTCTTTCCCAATCAGACTTACCATTCCTACAACAGTCCACCATAGAGCCAATGTTCTTATCCGATCTCCACCCTATAACGGTCACATTATCTTTCCCTGAAACTTGCTCAAGAACGAAGATCTGGCACCTAAATGTATCCCTACTCAAAGATCCAGTTTCACTTGATCACATACGCACAAGCATACAACTTTACTTTACTGAAAACTCGAGTCTAGACATCTCTCCAATGTCCCTATGGGAAGCGCATAAATGCGTGATCCGGGGTGAATTTATATCCCTAGCAGCAAAGGCCAAGAGACTGAACCAGGAAACTATTAATGCCCTTCTTGAGTCGATTAAATCCCTTGAAATATCTCACAAACGAACACAAGCACTCACCACCTTACAGGACCTGGTCCATACCCGCTCCCTCCTTAGGGATGAATTAGACAAACGTACCAAAAGGCGATACATTCGCGGATTTTCTATGATTTTCAGGGTAACAAATGTGGCCGCCTACTGGCGCGCACGGTCCAATCTTCTAAAACATCCTCTATAATTCATCATATACGCAAACCTGGGGGAAATCTTCTGGTCAAGTATGAGGATATTGCTAAAGAATTTGAAGACTTTTACTCAAAGCTTTATAACCTCCACCCTGACCATATGACCCAGACTACCCCCGAAACGCGCACCAAACTTATCAAAGATTTTCTTACCCGGTATAGCCCAAAGCCAATGTCCCCCCACATCAAACACTTGAACTTGAAAGTCACATATCTGCAGCAGAATTAGAGGTAGACATCAAACAAAGGAAACTGGGCAAAAGTCCGGGGCCTGATGGCTTCACCCTCCAGTACTATAAAACTTTTGCTGAGATCCTTTCCCCTAAACTCTTAATTACCTTCAATACCCTATCAGACTCCCAGACCTGTCCTTCCAGAATGTTAGCAGCCCACATTTCCGTAATACCCAAAGAGGGTAAAGATCCCTCATTGGTAGGGAACTACAGACCAATATCCCTCTTGAATGTGGACATTAAATTATACGCAAAGATCCTAGCTAATAGATTACTCCCCCTGTTGCCTCATTTCCCTAGATCAAGTGGGTTTTGTCCCTGGAAGAGAAGCCAGGGACAACATCATTCGCACATTATATCTGCACCACTGGCTAACGTCCTCCAAAACACAAGGATTCCTCCTCTCACTTGACACCAAGAAGGCGTTCGACAGGGTGGCCTGGGATTATATGCGTGAGGCTCTCCTGGCTATTGGACTTGGGGGCCGCATGCTCTCCTTCATAATGGCCCTATACTCTAAGCCTTCAGCCACTGTTAGCGTTAATGGCCACCTGTCGAATGCCTTCTCTATTAGTACCGGCACACGTCAGGGATATCCACTCTCACTGCTGATCTACATTCTTACCCTAGAACCATTTCCTAATAAGCTGCGGCACAACCCGGACATCCAAGGATATATTGTGAAGGGGAGAGAATTTAAGGTTGCAGTTTTTGCTGATGACATTTTGCTCTCTTTGCAAACACCCCATGTCTCTCTTCCAAACCTCCTTCAGGATATTAACCTCTTTGGTAAAATATCCAATTTAAAAATGAATCATGCAAAGTCTCAGGCCTTGAACATCTCACTTCCTCCCCAGGAAATGACTCACTGCCAAGAATCCTTCCCTTTTCTCTGGAATAAGAACGCTATTACCTACCTTGGCATTCAGATCCCAACTTGTCTGTCAGACCTGTACACATTGAACCTCCATGCGGCCCTATTTAACGTCCAAAAACTTCTCAAAGATTGTAAGGCCCTAAACATATCATAGTTTGGGCATGCAGCCCTGATTAAGATGCTTGTCCTACCACGTTTGCTATACTTTATATAGCCCTGCCATCCAGCTTCTTCTCAATTTACCAAAAGGCCTGTTCGGTCTTTTTATGAAGGGACTCTCCCCCCGCATCAAATACTCCCGACTTACATTATCTAAACCCAGGGGTGGTATTGGGTTGCCAGACATGCGTAAATATTACATTGCTTGTCATCTTACAAGGATCGCAGACTGGAATATCCACGCCTATAAAAAGTCCTGGATATTCCTTGAAAATGCTTTCTCGTCTAGACTCTTGCACCTTCTCCCGTGGTTACCCCCTAAACATTGGCCTCAAACACTAGCGACACACCCGCTAATTCATCCGTCCCTCTCGGCTTTCAGGAAAGCATCAACTAGTGGGACCCTCGCCCCTATCCCGGGTCCCCTAACCACATTTAGAGGGAATCTTGATTTTCCTCCAGGCGATTCCAATAACTTTTTGAAGCAGGAATGGCCATTTGAGGATGTGTTAGCCCTTAGAGCCCTAAACTTAGAGTGACCACCAGTATGCTCTCATTCTCTTTTTGGACATATAGACAAATTCGCCACTTCCTCGAAACTCATACCTGCCTAACAAACTGGACAAGACAACTTACACCCTTCGAATCTCTGTGTCACCGCAAAACGCCTCAAAGACATCTTATTTCTCTCCTGTACACCCTGCTTTCTGAACCTTCGAATCCGACCCTTGCACCCTCACAAATCTCGTGGAACAGGGACTTACAAACACCCTTAACAAATGAGGAATGGACTACGGTCTATGAGTACGCACATAAGGGCTCATTGAATGTTGCTATCCAGGAAAACGGGTACAGGGTAGCCACTAGGTGGTACAGGACTCCTTCACGGCTCAACAAATTTGCATCCAATATCCCCAACACTTGCTGGAGGTGCGGACTGGAAGTGGGTACAATGCTTCATGTGTGGTGGGACTGTGTGAACCTCCAACCCTTTTGGAGGGAGGTCCATGGTCTAATCACACATATTACTACATTTGCTCTTGACTACACTCCGGCCCAATTCCTCTTACACCACACATCCCTATCCAAGCAGAAATACTACAAGTCCTTAGCCATGCATATGGTTAATGCTGCCAGACTTTGCATCCCTACACATTGGCACTGCACATGCATTCCAACAATCAGGGAATGGTTTGCAAGAATCTCTAAAATAAAAGATATGGAGGAGCTCATCCATATCTCACAAGATAGAATGCATAAATTTCTATCAGTATGTCCCTTAGGCTGCCCGGCGGAAACTGTAGCTGTAATTCGGATTTCTCTGATGACGGGAAAGTGGGTGTGGGCCCACTCCTGCCTCCTGATAGCTATCTCCCTGATGAATGTCCCCTGTCTACCTTACCCCCCTCCTTTCTCCTCTCTCGCTTTTCCCTTCTCTTCTCCTCCCCTCTCTTCCCCGTCTCTTTCGTGTTTCACTGGTTCTTTTTTTCTCTGTCTTCCTGTATTCTGGTCTTCCTTTCTATTGAACCCTTATATCCCCATATACACCAGTTGAACATGAACAACGGTACTTGTTGATAGTCATGTTGTCTTTGTAGCTACCATATATGCCTTGTTGGGAATTAGTACACTTCGGACCTAGGCCAGGATCGGTTTCATAACCCATCACCTCCTCTGGGCTCCCAGGGGAGGACGTGGGGGGGAGGTGAAAAATTGAGGAATGATCCTCTGCCCTATGAAGCTGACTTTCATTCTTATTACTTGCTCCTGGCTACCTCCTCTTATGATGGATTCCCGTGTTGCTTCTTTTAAATGGTGCCGTTATCTTGTACTGATCACATGCTGTCATGTAATAACTATCCTGCTTTGTATGTTTATTCTTGTTAAATATACTGAATAAAATCTTTGTGGAACAAAAAAAAAAAAACAGGTGGATTCCTCTCTGCTTTCAATCACTGTGAGTTCACCTGGTGGCAGGCTAATGCATAAGTGCTTCTGATCTCTATCATTTGAGATCCAACAGATCTGGTAAACAGTTTGTATTTGCATTTTATGCTCCGTATTCCAGATGATGCGAATGAATATGTGTCCTGCTTTTCGAGATTAAGTGAAGAACTTTTGCATCTCCTAAATTTTGAAGGATCATTTTGGGATATTCTGTTTTTGATAAATTCACTTTTGGTTTTATTCATTTATTTTTTATATCACATGGACTATTTGTTTTTTGATACACCAATGTGTAGTATTGATTGGGAGCTGGAAAAAATATATATTTTTTTATAAGCCATAGGTTAACCTAATGGCTACGAGCTTGAGAGCCTTATCCTTGTGATCTTATAGACACAGAGTAGTCACCTTACTCATAGATTAAATGTAATTTTAGCACATAAGAAAAGAATGATATATCGTACAAAAATAGCAACAGCTTTCAGAGATAATTCAACTCAAAATGCTAGCGGATTTCAAAGCTCTTTAACTACTTCCCACCTGGCCACTGCACATAAATGGCCGGATGGGCACTCTCCCCTTCTGAGTGGACGTTCAGGAACGTCCCTCAGAAGGAGGCGGATCATGCGCGTGCGTGCCCGCGCAGTGGCACGATCCCGATGCGCTCGTGTCACCCGGACACGGCTCATCTCTGATTGGCAGGAGGGCTCTGTGATTGGCCCTCCTGATCACATGATGGCCGTGTCCAATTGCGGACGTCATGTGATGTAAACAGAGAGCCGGTTTCTAGGCAATCAGCTCTCCTCTCCTCACACAGAAGTTGTCAGTGAGAAGAGGAGAGCAGATCGCTGCATCTAGCTGGTGATCAGTGAGTATCAGCTGTTTTTAACAGCTTTTTACTCACTGATCACCAGTGTAAAACACAAATGTAAAACACACTTGTACACAAATGTAAAACACACATGTATACAATGTAAAAAACACATGTAAAACATGTACACAATGTAAAACATTGTCATTGTCCTCAAAACACATGTCCCCACACACATGTTCCTAAATAGTAAAAACACCTGTCCCCCACAGATTTAAGGCCTCATGCACACGGACATTTTTACAGCCGCTTTTTTTTAGCATTTTTTGTAGCTTAAAAAGGCCTGTCTCTGTTAGTCTATGGCTTCATGCCCACCTAGGCGTTTTTGAGCTGCAAATGGCATAGGCGTTTTTAAGCTGTAAAAAAAACCCAGGACCAGTGGGTTCTGAGAGACGTTTTTCAGCTGTAAAAATGCTCTAACGCTGATAAATGTTAAAAAATGCTCAAAAACGTCATTTACCAACGTTTTTTAACATTTTTGATCCATTGAAAAAAAAAAAAAACGCTAACGCGGAAAAATGCTCAGTAACGCTCAAAAACGCTAAAAACGCTATTGCAAAAACGTTGAAAAAAGCTGAAAAAAGTAAAAAAAATCACTGCAAAGATACTGGCGTTTTCATAACGTAATTTTAACATCCTGTGTGCATGAGGCCTAACAGTAAAATCACATGTTCCAATGATTATCTGCACACATATGTCCGTGATCACCTGCGCTCGTCTGTACATGATCATCTGCGTACATATGTCCGGGATCACACGAACCAATTATTATACACTTAATGGGATTTTTTTACCAAAGACATGTAGCAGAATACACGTTGGCTTAAATTTATGACAAACTTCGATTTTATTGGATTTCTTTTAAACTAGAAAGAAGAATATATTGTTTTTTTTTTTCAAATTTCCGCTATTCTTTTCGCTTATATCGCAAGAAATAAAAAAAAACATATATTCCAATAAATACCACCAAAAGAAAGCTCTATTTGTGCAAACAAAATGATAAAAATTTCATTTGAGTACAGCGTAGCATGACCGCGCAATTGTCATTGAAAGTGTGGCAGCGCTGAAAGCTGAAAATTGGTCTGGGAAGGAAGGAGGTGAAAGTGTCCAGTATTGAGGTGGTTAAAAAAGTAACTGTAAAGTAAAAAAATTTTTTTTTTTCACTTTCCTCCAATGGACTTTGTTGAAAATTCACTTCAATGGCTTAGAAGTTTTTTATAAAAATTGTTACAAACCGGACTCAAAATGAAGTGAAGTAAGTTATTTGGCAGACCAGGATTGCCTGACAGTACTTGAAGTTGTAGTGTACATTTCTTTTAAATAAATCAATTTTACATACACAAAGTAACATACTGTATATTAGCTAACATACATAGGCAAGACAAATTGGTATTCATTTCTCATGGGGCCAAATTTGTCTACACATAGAATTACCTTTTAAATCAGTAAATACATTTTTACAGTTGCTCATATTTTTTTATCAACATATTGCAAATAAATATGAAAATAGCAGCAACTCCTCAAGTAGATAAGACTTGGCAATAAAGGATGTGTCCTTTTACTCACTCATGTATAAGCACACTAATGGATGTCATCAGTGCCAAGGTCCACTTTTTTTCCTCACTACTATCCTATTGGTAGCCTACTGCTAAAATTTGCCATGAGATGGTAGAGTTTCTATCTTGTAGCAAGTACTGTGATTCATATACCCATGTTGCTTACATTTTTGTAGAATGTCACATGCCCATGTAAATTAGTATCCTATGTATAACAGTACATTATGAAGTAGCTGTGTTCTTTTAACTATGTAGCACCTTTCTAGCGCAGGATGCTAGGTAAATCTAGTTTTTGACTTCTTCTGTATTCAAGGGGGCAGTAATCACTTGCTCAGTTTGCCTATGGTTTCACAGGCTGGAAGTTTGATTATTTCCCTTGCCTCTGGAGGAAATTTCCAGAGCTTAGGGTGGGAAATTCAAATAACTAGTCTGAATATTTCTCATGCCCTAGACAATACCTGGGGAGGTGTGCCCAGATAGTGTTCTGGTAGATGGTAAATAGTCTGGAGACCTGGAGAAACTTTTCTTTTCCCCATAAGGGAAGGTTCAGAGAGCATCAAGGGGCTGCTTGCCTCTGAAGCATTGTCATGTACCAGGTCGGTGAGCCTGATGTGTAGAGGAGGGACACTCTTACAGCTTTGGCTTGGGGGCCACCGATAGTGAGACAGCAGCCACAGGAGCACGGTGACATAAGAGTGCCTGTAATAAGTGCAGTAGTCTGCGTGGCAGTAGTCAGCAGATGGATGTGGCAGCAAGCAGGCTGGTAGTAGAAGAGCTGCCATGAAACTTGGCAGACTGTAGTAGGTAGCTGGAAGCAGGAATCGGATGAGGACTTGCTGGACTTAGAGCTTGTAGCAGGCTGAATGAGCAAGATGCAAGGTCAGACAAGCAGGGTCGTTAATAGTCAGGCAGATCAGACAGTGATGGCAGACAGCAGGATAGTTGGGTCACAAGCCAAGTCGGTACCAGGAGATCAATCAAGCAGCATCAGGAGGCAGAATCTAAAGACAAGCCGGGTTCAGGGTATGTAGTAGATTATCACAGGTTAGAGGTAAGCCAGATCAACATCAGAGGTCACACAGAATCAGGAACACCACATAGAAGCTACAGACCAAACAGCAATGAGTCCATTTAGAAACCTGTTTAAATAGCCCACTTGGCGGCAGCATTAGTAACAGGTGTTCACATTGACGCATGAGTGTGCATGCGTGCGCTCCCAAGCCCACAACTATGGACATCTGCCTGGTTAGTTGCTGGTCTGTGCATGCGCATATACGTGCACCTGTGAAACTCCATCTGTACTATGGACATGCCTTCCTTGGCAGGATTCCAGCTTTGGCAGAGCTGGACATCTGGGAAAAATCTGGAGCTGAGTGAAGGTGTCAGAAATACCAAATGCAGGCATCCAGCAGCAGGGATGACCAGGTCTGTGTAGCTGCATTCAAGAAACTGAATTGTATAGTATAATTAAAGTAAGTTTATTAACAGTGAAACAAAACAGATCCAAACACCAGAAAACAAAATACACAGCAAATATGAAGATATAAGTGATCCATAAACCAAATATGAAGATATAAGTGATCCATAAACCAAGTGACAAAATACCTAACTAGCGATCTTGCTAACTAGGGACTAAACTAACTTTAATACAATATATATACAGACAAATGGAGAGCATGGATCAATAGGGTAAAACTGGAGGTGCAGTCAGGAATGGGAATCTGGAACAAAGGGAGCAGATACAAGGCAGCTGGGTACAAGGTACAGATACAGGGCAGGAGCAGGATCAGGATCTGGGTTCAGGATAAGTCAGCAAGCATAATCAGGCAAACACTGTAACAAGAGGGTCCTGATAGCCCCCCCCTTAGGGAGCTGCCTATGGATGTTCCTCTTTTCCTCAAACCTGAAAGTCTGTGTAAGAGCCAGAAAAGTCCAAAAAGGCCCCCCTTCATCAGTATCTGTAGACTCTTTTGAATTTCTCAGACCAAAGTCCTTCAACCCCTGGGATGGTGTGGGATGGTGTGTTGCCCTTGGCTGGTAACTGGCTATGTGCCCTACCACCAAGGTCTGGAAGCTGACTGTGAACCCTGCCACCGGGTCTAAAAACTGTCTGGTCCTTGCAGGTCAATCCTTGAGGAGGTGCAACACTTGAAGCTTACAATTTCCCAATGCTGCAAATGTCCCAACGCTGGGATTCCAAAGGCAACCTGAAGGCTTAACACCAGAGTGCCTGGTCCATACATATACCCTGATGCCAGAGTGTCCCATCATGACTGGACCTTCCACATTTGGGTTGCTAGCAACTGTTACACATTTTAACAGCCACGCAGGTCTTCCCAAGGCATAGGTTATCCAGGTCCCCTAATGAACCTGGGATTGCAGAGCTAGTGCCTCAGTCAGGACAAGGTTCAAATAGAACTCTATCCTTCCCTGGGAGACCTTGACTACTGGGGGTGTGATAGCGAGCGCAGCTCTTACATTGAAAGAGGGTATCTGGGTCACCAAGCCTTGGCACAACAGGAGTAAAATGACTGCAAAAAAAAACTCAGGACAGGCAACAATAGGGATCTTAGACTAAGCAGGTAACACTATGCAAGGCATGTGACAACAATGGAAACTTGGAAGTGGAAGATTCATCAGTTGGCGAGGGGTCAACTCTGATAACAGGGTCCAGCTGAACAGCAGGCAGAGAATCAGCAAAGTCCAGCTGGGCAGTGGGTAAGTAATCAGCAAAATCTGGCTGGGCAGCGGGCAGGGAATCAGCAAAGTTAATCAGCAAAGTCTAGCTGTGCAGCAGGCAGCGGATCATGAGAGGTAAGCTGGACAGCTGAGAGGGGATCATCAGAGGAAGGCTATGCAGGAGACAGTGGATCATCAGAGGCAGGCTGGGTAGCAGACAGCTGATCATCAGGGGCAGGATTGGCAGTGGACTGTACCCCATCAGCAGGCATGAAGAGGTACTAGACCCCATCAGCAGGCATGGAAGAAGACTAGACTCTATCAGCAAGCATGAAGGTGGACTATACCCCATCAGCAAGCATGGAGGCAGACTGGACCCCAGCAACAGGGCGCTGGACTGAACCCCATCAGCAGGAATGGAGGTCAACTGGACCCTTTCAGCAGGCATGTAGACAGACTGGAACCCATTAGCAGGTATGAAGGTGGACTGGAACCCATCAGCAGGCATGGAATCAGGAACTGGCTGAATAATGATTGAGTCAGCAGTGGATAGTGGCAGAATTGTATGATTAGAAAAAAACTTTTGTTCCTTTTTTGATTTATATGCTGGAGTCCTGAAAGTAGTTGCAAATGCTGACCAGATTATGCTGCTGGTGGGGAAGTGGTAACAGTACTGGAGAGTAGAGATGAGCCGAACACCTCCCGGTTCAGTTCGCACCAGAACCTGCGAACGGACCGAAAATTTGCACGAACGTTAGAACCCCATTGACGTCTATGGGACTCGAACATTCAAAATTGAAAGTGCTCATTTTAAAGGCTACTTTGCATGGTATTGTCCTAAAAAGGGTTTGGGGACCCGGGTCCTGCCCCAGGGGACATGTAGCAATGGAAAAAAAACTTTTAAAAACGTCAGTTTTTCGGGAGCAGTGATTTTAATGATGTTAAAAGTAAAAAAAAAAAAAAGTGAAATATTCCTTTAAATATTGTACCTGGGGGGTGTCTATTGTATGCCTGTAAAGTGGCGCGTGTTTCCCGTCCTTAGAACAGTCGCTGCACAAAATGTAATTTTTAAAGGAAAAAAGTCTAAAACTGCTTGCGGCTTTAATGTAATGGCGGGTCCTGGCAATATGGATGAAAATCAGTGAGACAAACGACATGGGTACCCCCAGTCCATTACCAGGCCCTTTGGGTCTTGTATGGATATTAAGGGGAACCCCGCACCCAAATTAAAAAAGGAAAGTTGTGGGGACCCCAGGCCCTATATACTCTGAACAGCAGTATACAGGCGGTGCAAACAAGACAGGGACTGTAGGCTTGTTGTTAAGTAGAATCTGTTTGTAATTTTGAACTCGTGCATTTTTAATGTGTTTAGCTCCAGCCAAAAAATCTATTTTAAGCTTTTTGGAAAACCTAGGGAAGGGTTATCACCCCTGTGACATTTGTTTTGCTAACTGTGCTCCTCTTCAGAAGATTTCACGTCACTTTTTGTCCCAATGACAAATGTTTTTTGAAAATTAGTTTTTTTTTGTGAAACAAGTATTGATGATAAAGCATCAGTGGAAAGGAGAAAAGTTTTTCCCATATTAACTCTTACGGGAGAGAATTTCCCTTCCTAGGGGTAGATTTCATCTCACTTCCTGTTGTCTCCTTCCGTTTGCAAGTAGGAGTCATTTGTAAGTTGGATGTTTGAAACTAGGGGCCTTCCCTATATACTCAGCAGAAATTTGGGCCCTAGGTGTTGTTGTGGCCACAACACTGTAAGCCCTCACAGGGCCCTGCTGTGAAATATTAGATCAAGAATTGTAATTACATGCCCCTGTTGAACAGGGGCAGAAAAATTGGGCCTTTGGTGGTGGTGGTGGTGCTGGTGCCACAACACTGTAAGTCCTCACAGATACTCTTGGTGGGCGCAGAAACAGGCCCTGGTTTGAAATATTAGATCAAGAATTGTAATTACATGCCCCTGTTGAACAGGGGCTGAAAAATTGGGCCTTAGGCACTGGTGCTGGTGCCACAACACTGGAACCCCTCACAGATACTCTAGTTGGAGTGCAGGAAATAGCCCTGCTGCAAAGAATTGCACAAAAAATTGTAATTGCATGCCCCTGTTAAGCAGGGGCTGAAAAATTGGGCCTTAGGCACTGGTGCTGGTGCCACAACACTGCAACACCTCACAGATACTCTAGTTGGACGTAGGAACTAGCCCTGCTGCAAAGAATTGCATCAAAAATTGTAATTACACCCGCTGTTAAACAGGGGCTGAAAAATTGGGCCTTAGGCACTGGCGCTGGTGCGACAACACTGCAACACCTCACAGGTACTCTAGTTGGAGCGCAGCAACTAGCCCTGCTGCAAAGAATTGCATCAAAAATTGTAATTACACGCCCATGTTAAACAGGGGCTGAAAAATTGGGCCTTAGGCACTGGTGCTGGTGCCACAACACTGCAACACCTAACAGATACTCTAGTTGGAGCACAGGAACTAGCCCTGCTGCAAAGAATTGCATCAAAAATTGTAATTACACGCCCCTGTTAGACAGGGGCTGAAAAATTGGGTGTTAGGCACTGGTGCTGGTGCCACAACACTGCAACACCTCACAGATACTTTAGTTGGAACACAGGAACTAGCCCTGCTGCAAAGAATTGCATCAAAACTTGTAATTACACGCCCCTGTTAAACAGGGGCTAAAAAATTGGGCCTTAGGCACTGGTACTGGTGCCACAACACTGCAACACCTCACAGATACTCTAGTTGGAGCACAGGAACTAGCCCTGCTGCAAAGAATTGCATCAAAAATTGTAATTACATGCTCCTGTTAAAAAGGGGCTGAAAAATTGGGCCTTAGGCACTGGTGGCGGGACTGGCAGCGCTTGGTAGTTGGTGGTGATCCAAGACTGATTCCTTTTTATGAAGGCCAGTCGATCGGCCGAGTCGGTGGACAGACGCACCCTGTGATCGGTTACAAAGCACTGAATGAGCATAATGAAAGAAAGCTGGATGCAGGACAGGCCAGTAGCTCAATTGCATACTGTGCAAGCTCTGGCCAGTGATCCATCCTCAAGACCCAGTAACCCAGAGGATTTCCGGTGGGAAAGGTGTCCAAGTCAGATCTTGCCCCTAGGTATTCCTGCACCATGTAAAACAGATGCTGGCGATGGATGCTGGAACCGATCATACCTTGGAGCTGCGGACTAAAAAATTGTCTGAACGCATCAGTCAGACAGCCACCTTCTCCACCAGTCCTTCTTTGACTGACCCAAGCCTCAGCAACACATTGTCCAGAAACAGGAGTTTGTAACCTCCCAGTCTCTGGGAACACGTTGCACAGACCTTTCTGCAAGGCCTCCCGAAGATGTTTCATCCTCTGCTCCCTCTGTGATGACAAGATAAGGTCCGCAACCTTATCCTTGTAACGTGGATCAAGGAGGGTTGCCAGCCAGTTCCGTCTCCTTGATAAGACGAATATGAGGATCCTTGAGCAGGCTTTGCAGAATCAGGGAGGCCATGCAGCATAGGTTTGCTGAGACATTCGGTCCGGAGTCCTCTGGGTCACTAAGGACAACATGATCAACAACCACCTCCTCCCAGCCATGTACAAGTCCAAGTGTTTCTTGGAACTGTAAGTGATCCCTTAAAGACTGCTGCTGATGCTGAGTGCCAGGCTCCACCTCCATACTGACACAATCCTCCTCCTCTTTCTGTGTGATCGGCGGGCACGCAGGAACACTCTCTGGATAAAGGGGGCCTTGAGAGCTAAGGAAGTCCTCCTCTTCCTGCCTCTGTTCTGCCTCAAGTGCCCTGTACATTATTCCACGCAGCATGTGCTCCAACAGGTGGACAAGGGGGACAGTGTCACTGATGCATGCACTGTCACTGCTCATCATCCTCGTGGCCTAATCAAATGGTGACAGGACAGTGCATGCATCCCTGATCATGGCCCACTGGCATGGGGAAAAAACCAAGCTCCCCTGACCCTGTCCTGGTGCCATAGTCACACAGGTACTCATTGATGGCCCTCTGCTGTTTGTGCAGCCGCTGCAGGATGGCCAACGTTGAGTTCCACCTGGTGGGCATGTCACAGATTAGGCGGATCTTGGGCAGGTTAAATTCCTTTTGGAGGTCTGCCAGCCGAGCACTGGCATTATATGACCGGCGGATATGCACACAGACTTTCCTGGCCTGCCTCAGGACATCCTGTAAACCGGGGTACCTGCCCAAGAACCGCTGCACCACCAAGTTAAGGACATGAGCCAAACAGGGCACATGGGTCAGTTGTCCCTGTTGGAGGGCGGAGAGGAGGTTGGTGCCATTGTCGCAAACCACCATTCCTGCCTTAATTTGGCATAGCGTCAACCACCTCTGAACCTGCCCCTGCAGAGCTGACAGAACCTCTGCCCCAGTGTGGCTCCTGTCCCAAGCACACCAGCTCAAGCACCGCATGGCATCTTTTGGCCTGCATACTTGCATAGCCCCTTGAACGCCTACGGAGCACCGCTGGTTCCGAGGACAAAGCACAGGAAGAGGCCATGGAAGAAGAAGAAGAGGAGGGGGTGGAGGAGAGAGGTGTGTCAGAATCATTAGTAGTGGCATTTTGGAGGCATGGTGGTGGAACAACCTCCAACTCTACTGCACCTTGTCCTGCAGCCTTCCCAGCTGCCAGCAGAGTCACCCAATGGGTGGTGAAACTTAGGTAAAATCCCTGTCCATGCCTGCTGGACCATAAGTCAGTGGTAATATGCACCTTACCGCTGACCGCCCTGTCCAGCGAGGCATGGACATTGCCTTCCACATTCCAGTAGAGAGCCGGAATCGCCTTCCGTGAGAAAAAGTGGCGTTTGGGTACCTGCCACTGAGGAACCACACATTCCACAAACTCACGGAAGGGGGCAGAGCCTACCAACTGAAAAGGTAGCAGTTGAAGTGCTAGCAATTTTGCCAAGCTAGCATTCAACCACTGGGCATGTGGATGGCTGGGAGCGAACTTCTTTCGGTGGTGTAGCAGCTGGGGCAGGTAAATTGGCCTGGTACAATCTGACGTTGCTGTACCGAAAGCAGATTGCCCACAAGTACTTGGCTGTGACAAACCTTATTCTACACCTTCATTCCTCAGAGAGGACTGAATGTATAGTGGGGTTGGAGATCTCAGCTGATGAGAAGCAAGGAGAGGTCCTCTTTGTTCTTTGGTGTGGGTCTTTTAAATACGCTTGACAACGAACTGCATGGCAGGTCAACATATGTCTGGTCAAGCATGTGGTTCCCAAGCGGGAGATGTTTTGGCCACGCGAGATACGCTTTAGACATATGTTGCAAATAGCAGCGGTGCGATCTGATGCACTCGTCTCAAAAAAGGCCCACACCAAAGAACTTTTGGAATAACGCGCAGAGACAGCAGCGCCCTGCACATTCGGAGCTTTGCGGTGTGATGCAGTCAGTGTGCTGCACTTAGGCTGGCCCCTGGAGGGCATCCTGCCTTGTTGGTGATGTGCCTCCTCCTCCTCCCCTCTCCTATTAGGCACCCACGTTGAGTCAGTGACCTCATCATCCCCTCCCTCCTCATCACTGGAGCAAACCTGGCAGTATGCTGCAGCAGGGGGAGCATGACTGCCAGATTGCTGTCCTTCTTGGGCACCCCCTCTGTCCGTGCTCACATTACTGCCTTCATCTAGCTCAGTATCATCACCAGAGCCTTCTAAACGCTGGGCATCCTCCTGGAGCATGTACCCAACACTGTGGTCAAACAGTTCGAGGGACTCCTCAGGAGGACGTGGTGGGGCTAGGGAAGGAGTCACTGATGCCATTGAGCCGAGGGAAGAGGCCGCGTTGGCAGCTGCTTTGCCAAAGTACCCTGAGCATGGGTGAGAGAGGATGAGGAGGATGATGACGGCTTGGTCATCCACTCGACCAAGTTTTCCGCATGTTGCGGCTCAACGCGGTCAGCTTTCGCAAAAAATGCCAAGCGTGTCCCACGGCCACGTGCTGATGAGGATGTACCGTCTCCATGACCAGCACTGTTGCCTCTAGACACAGAGCCTGCTTGCCCTCTTTTATTGGCTTGTGACTGTAAGGAAAATGGCTGCACTTTGGTTCAATATATATATTTTTGATAAGAGGCCTGAACTTCTTTTTATTATACAAGATAGGTGAAACGCTTTTTATGCAAGGCTTTGAAAATGTTTAAGTGGAAATTTTACTAAGCTAGCTGTTTGCAAAAAAACAGAAACTTGCGGTGACAATTCTTGTGAATATGTACGGGAACAAGTTAGAACATCCCACCGCAAGTCTGGGCCAAATGCCAAAAGGCACCTTATCGAAAGTATCTTAAAAGGTTATTTCTATATTACTCCCTTTTCTCGGAATTAAGCTAAGAAAAATATATTTTGATAAGGAAATTTTGGGTATTTTTGTTAGGTACTTTTTAAGCACGTCATATAGCAGAAATATGATTGTCTTTACACATATGTCATTTACCATGTAATTTGTGATACTTGTACTCTTGTGATTGGATAAGCTAAGGGACCATCCCTTGGTTTGCCCCTAATGATGTATAATGAATTGTTGCCATATATAACATGTGAAAATATACAATACAATATATTATCGATATCCAACGTACTGTGTGGTGTCGTTTATATCATTCATATCCAATCGATTGAAGAGGCCTTCTTGGTGTCTGAGTTCAGCTCGAGCAAGGAAAAGGTTTGGGGGTACACTTGACCAGTTGACCAGTTGACCCCTACCCTCACAGGTGGTATCAGAAGTGGGGTACATATTCTGGAGTCCGGTAGTCAAGCCAAAGCCAAAAGAATTTTGGCCAAAGCCAAAAGGTAAGGTCTCTTTAAATTTCTTTTGCAAGGTGGTTTTCTTGTGCTTGACCGGACTCCAGAGTATGTAAAGTCAGATCTGGTAAGGTCAAGTAGCTCGTCAAAAAATATAATAGGAAAAATAATTGTATAAGTGTCCCCGCTAGGTTGGTCAGGACTGGTAGAATATTGTAAATATTTTACTAAGAAATAGGACTGGACATCAAGAACGTCTATGTTGTATTAAGTTATGTCTGATAAACTTAAGGTGGCCACCAAAAGTGAGAGGTTTCACGCAGGACGCTGCGATAATTGTAGTCTTGGATTGTTGTTTGTGTATGAGGGATCTAAAGCAATCTTGAAAGCAACTTACCCAGGTGGTTACTTTTTAGAATTGGAAAGGGACCTTTTTTTGAAGAAGGAGATCCAAAGGTTTGGACTTTAAGGTTTAACATTCATAATCAGGTTCCTTTAAAACCAAATCTGACAGTAGGTGGTGTCAGAAGCCTTATTGAACGTCACTATAAACAATCTTATACTGTTTGTCCTAATTCATTGTTGGTCTGTGATCATAGAGATTTGTATAAATAATGGGAAATCAATTGGAAAAGGCAAGTTCTGGTGGTAAGTCAGAACAACCCACCCCAATTGATTTCGTGTCTGGGAACTGTGGAAAATATTATACTGATCCATTTTGGGCACATGTACTAAAACGGGCACATAGTCTGCAAATTTCGGGATTAACTCCCTATGGCCCTTGTAGCCAGAATGATTGGGAAGAAGTTACTAAAATGTGTGGGCAACACAAACAGTTTAATTATTCACCGTTTCCTTCTAACAATGATTATATGAAAGAGTGTTATGAAATATGGTCTAAAGCACTGAAGGACTATAAAAAGAAATTCCCACAGACTATATACAAAAACCCGTTACGTTTTCCCACCGCACCCGATCCACTTGTAGATGCTCCAAAGCCTTGTAATCCTTTTTATGATTCCTATTCTGCTCCACCTCCTTATGTGTTTCCCAAAATTGACCAACCTAAGGAGGAACCTGAGAACCCTGAGACCCCCATAGAAACAATTAACCCAGACAACGCTGAGACCCCTATAGAAACAATTAAACTAGTGAATCATGAAACCCCCATAAATAAAACAGTTAAGCAAGAAAATAAATGATATCCTTCCTTAGAACTGACATTGGGGGGATTATTGGTGATAGCTGAGGAAAAGGGTACTTATTGGTTAGAAGAACAAGAAAATCAGAGGCTAGTAATTAAAGAATATGTTAAGACCATGGATAAGTTATCCACAACAGTAGACAAACACCTAGAAATAGCTAGAACTAAGGTAGAAGATAAGGAACAAAGAAAGGAAAGACAGAACAGAATAAGTGAGTTAAAAAAAACTCAGAAAAAATACTACGGGAAATAGATAACGAGGGTCAAATGATTACTCGAGTGGCAAGACAGAGATATCAGGAGGTAATCAGAAAACATGGGGTAGAAGAGGATGACAGGGAATTGACAGAAGAATTCGAGTTTTCAGAGGACGAGGACAAAACAAAAAAAACACGTGAGGCGGCGGACGCGGCAGACACGGCATCACCTTCCACTACTCTTTTAGCCGAACCCAAGGAAACATCCTAAGTCCAAACTCCTGAAAGTGGTGCTGGGGCAATGTTCCCACTCATCACCATGGGCAATACTCAAGTACAGATTCCTCTTCCCCTGGGAACAATTAAAGAAATAAAAGACACATGCTCCAAGCCCAGTAAGGACCCTAAACAAGCAGTCAATTTTTAAAACGGTATTGTTTAGGGGGTAGAATGTCTTCTGAAGATCTACAAATTATAATCAATGCCGTAGACCCTGATAGTACAGCAGAAATAAAAATAGAGGACTGGGTGGAAAATAGTAACTTATACCAACCAGGAGAGGATTGGGAACAATTTTGGGCATCACTGTTGGCTGCCTGGAGGAAGGCTTATAGACCTGACCAATCAATGATCTAATCTCCTGTAAACAGTTGCCGGGGGAATCGTCCTGCAGGACGGAGCTTTCTACACACAGACAGGCAGAGGAATGTACACCGCACCGCACACCACAGGATTCATCTGTATTGCATACTTTGGATAGGATGGTGCACTGACGCACCCAAGCATTGTGAGTACCCTCCTGGAGGGGTTGTTTTTATGGCTTTTCAAATAAATTCCTGGCGGTATTATGCTCTGAGTCTCCTTTCTTTTATATATGTCACCATTTGAGTGTGGTACAGACCATCACCAGCAGACCCTGTATGAGCCCTGGAGTGGCTCTAATGCGTGTTTTGACACTGTTTAGCCACTGTGTCACACGCTCTAAGGTGAGCACATTATCCATTGGGGGTCACTGGAGAGCACTGCAGCATGCCATAATGTGCACATCTCTTAAGAAGAGCATGAGGAATATTTAGCACTTTTTCATAAATACAAGCATGAGGAATGCCTGCTATTTGTTTGGACACTATTGTGCACTTTGATTTATATACTCTTGTGAATGGTTTGGACTGAGATATATTCATTTGTATGAATTGGTTTCGGACACTTTATTTATCAAGTAGCACTTATATATTTTTGTTAATTATTTAAAGGATTTTTTTCTTTTCTCTCTCACATTTTTTTTTTTTTTGCATGTTGCATGTTACCATTTATTCATATATTCAATTGTGGATTTTAGTCACTTTCTTCACAGGCGTTTGACACTGTTTGTAATTTTCAATATCGTATAGATTTATTATATTCTTTGTTCACGTATTTATAGCCTTTAGCGCATGCACATATATTTATTTTATTTTGGCATATACACGATATGGAACGTGGTTAGTGTGTGCAGCTGAATTGGGTTCATTGATTCACATTGGAGGCATTAACCCATTTGTGGCTCACAAGATTTTAGCACTATTTTCTGGTACTTCACATGTTTACAGATCATTGGAAAATCTTGCCACAAGTGACCCTTAAGATCAAGGGTCAAGTGGTCAACATGATGCTGGACACAGGAGCTTCGTCTAGCTGGCTAAACAATGAGAAATTTTTATGTGAAGATTGTACGGAGGGTTGCTCTATAGGGATCAATGGAACTGATGTGGTACACAAAATTACATCTCTCCTAGAGGTCTGTGACTTGGAGAACAGAGTGTTAACCAAATCTAAGTTTGCAATACTACCACAATGTCCCCTATGCCTAATGGGCAGGGACCTAATGTCTAAATTGAAACTGAATATAACTTTTGCAGCAGAAGGAGGGATTGTTGCCAAATCCCCTCACTGTGATTTACAGATGCCAAAAAGACAAGATTTTCTGTTTTACTTCATGTCAGTTCCTACATACTTAGAAACACATTCCATCTGGGCAAAGTCCAAAACTGATGTAGGACACATACCTTGTACGCCATATGTACCTACCTTCAAACCAGACACGGTACCCACATTCCAGAAACAATACCCTTTGCCAAAAGAAAAGATCATGGGACTTCAGCACCTGATAGAAGAATACCTAGGATTAGGTATTCTAAGGCCTATCATTAGTCCCTGAAACACACCAGTCAATCCTGTAAGGAAGGCTAACGGGGAATGGAGGATGGTGCAGGATCTTAGGGTAGTCAACAAAAGTATACAACCCTTACCCCCACTAGTGGCAGACATTACAGGGATATTCATCAATATTCCTGCACGGTCCTCCATATACACGGTACTAGACCTGTCAAACGCATTTTTCAGTATAGAAGTGCATGAGGACTTCCAAGACATCTTCTCTTTCACATGGTCCACCGAACTGGCCATTGGCCAGCAGCTAACCTTGACTTGGCTTCCGCAAGGCTATGTGGACAGTCCGGCCGCCTTCTCAATGGTGCTTAAAGCCACCCTAGATGACTGGGTCCCCCCAATGAAATCCACACTCTTGCAGTATGTTGATGATCTACTGATATGTAGTGAAAGTAGGGCACAATGTGAGGTCGATTCCGAGAGTCTGATGTCGCACCTAGCACTCAAGGGCCATCTGGCGTCTAGAAAGAAGATTCAGTGGGCCCAAGAGCAGATAGAGTACCTGGGGTGCGTCATTGCAGAGGGAACACGGATGGTGTCTCCAAAATGGGTCGAAGCCCTCACTTGTCTCGGCCCACCAAAAGACAAAGCGTCACTATTGTCCTTCCTAGGTTCAATAGTATACTGCAGGCAGTGGATACCTGATTGTTCCTATTATGACTCTCTGCTAAGGCAGGCAACAACAGCACAGGCACCGAAACTGGTCACATACACCCCAGAAATGACTGAAGCCTTTCAAATTCTTTTGAAATCACTGGCCTCGGCTCCGGGACTTGGCCTACCAAATTATGAAAAGCCCTATGCCCTATACTGTGTGGTCAGGGGTCATGCCTTTGCTGCAGTTCTGGCCCAAATGCATGGCACCCACTACCGCCCCGTAGCCTACATCTCAAAAAACTACCAGTGACAGTCCAGGGGATGCCGGGCTGCTTACAGGCGCTAGCAGCCTGTGCCATGACCGTAAAAGAAGCACAAAAGATCACTCCAGGGACTCCAACCACCCTATACACATCACACAGTGTCCTCCTCCATTTGTTACAAAATATGAACACCCAACACATGACTACACAACGTTCATCAGGGTATGAAATCATTCTTACAAACACGCACAACTTAAATGTCAAAAGCTGTGCTGAAGTAACACCTGCAATCAAACTCTTACACACTTTGCTAAAACTCCCAGTCACTCCCCAAGACTGTTATGACTGCACACAAGAACTTCTCACTGTCACAGCACCTCGCAGAGATCTCACTGATATGCCTAATTCAGATTACCCTAACGTCTTTGTAGATGGTAGTTGCACACGTCCAGCAGACAATCAATACAAGACAGGCTATTCGGTGGTAATGCTACCGGATCTCATTCTAGAAGATGGTTACCTTACTGGCGCAACCTCCGCACAACAAGCCGAGCTGTATGCACTCACAAGGGCATGTTTAATACACAAAGGTAAAAATGTGAACATTTACACAGACAGTAGGTACGCGTTCGGGGTCGCGCACGACTTCGGAATTATATGGTTTCGGCGCAGATTCTGCACCGCAGATAAAAAAAAAAAATAACAATGGTTATGTGTACGATCTAATTAACGCAATACAACAACCTGATGGTTTAAACATTGTCAAAATTAAGGGACATGCCACAGACGGGTCCCTAGAGTCCCAGGGAAACGCTCTAGCAGACAGAGTAGCAAAAACTGCAGCAGAAAGACAGCCACAACCACATGACACAAAGCTCCTATTATTCCAGACTGACTTTAACACCCCCTCGTTCCAAAACACATCTGCACTCTTGCAAAAACAGGCTTTGGCTGATGACCTGGATTACTGGAGCGATACGGGTTTGACCAGAGACCCTACAGGTCTCTGGACAAACAAGGAGGGAGTCATAGGGATACCTAGAGCAGCAGCACCCCTATTGCTGTCTTATCTCCACGGCCCAGGACATATAGGACCCAGACCACTCTTAAAAAAGTATGAAGACTGTTTTAGCACACGCAAGGCATATGAATTAGTACAACAGTTTGTCTCCTCCTGTCTGACTTGTGCTCAGAACAATGTTCAGGGCCCCCAACATGGGAAACATGGACATTTGCCACCACCATTAGGCCCACTACAAGACTTACAGATAGACTTCACACACATGCCCAGGCAGAGAGGTAATCTCAAATATTTGTGCGTGTTGGTGGACAAATTTTCAGCTTGGCCAGAGGCAATACCCGTTACAGGGGAAACCGCAGGCATTGCAGCCCGGTGTCTGATCAATCATTGGATCAGTCGATACGGACTTACTGCCACCATATACTCTGACCAAGGCCCAGCATTTACTTCAAAACTGGTGAAAGAATTGACAAGGGTATTAGGGATACAGTGGAAGCTCCGCATCCCATACCACCCACAGAGTTCATGGGTAGTGGAAAGAATGAATAGAACAATCAAGGACAAACTAAAAAAGGCTACTAACGGTACCATGAAGGACTGGCTAAAATACCTGCCAGGGATCCTCTTCCAGATAAGAACCACCCCCACAGCAGGACAGACTTATCCCCATATGAAATACTAATGGGAAGACCGGCCCAAAAGAAAGCAATTGAGGGAGAGGAGGTTAATCTTTATTCCTTACAGGAAGAGCACGTAAAACATCTGGTAAGTAGCCTTACTGAAAACTACGACAAGGTAGCTGTCACTTTTCCTCCTCTTTCCACAGAACCTACACACCCCTTCATACCCAGTGACAAAGTCTTGATAAAGCAGCTTGCAGCAAGGAAGGTACCAGGGCCCATCTACCAAGGACCATTTGAAGTACTCAAAGCAACCCGCACTGCCATCCTCACAGACCAAGGACCACAATGGATCCACGCATCAAGGATAAAGAAAGCACCAAGCCTGGAAGCAAGCCAAGGACCACGAAAGAAAGAGAAACCAAGCCTAGAAGCAAGCCAAGGACCACAAAAGAAAGAGACATTGAACTCAAACCCCTGCCCAAGCCCTCTACTATGTCCACCCGAAAGCCCCCCAACCCCCCCAATCCCTAGAGACCTTAAGCAAACCCTCTGTAGCACCCTCCCTAGAGGACTCAGGAGCCCTAGAGACCTTAAGCAAACCCCCTGCAGCACCCTCCCTCGAGGACTCCGGAGTCCCAGAGACATTAGACCTAATGACATTCGAGTAGTAGATGTTCAGGTATTTCCCCCAGGTTCCCAGGACCCACCTGAACAGCTCTGGAAATGTAGCACTCAAATAATTTTAGCCTTTGCCATCCTGGTTACTTTTAAGATTATTCTGATAACTACCTTTGTATGTTGGATGACTAACAGTTGTAATTTTCAGCTCCCCTCTAATTATACTAACCGTACTCGGCTAGGTTTTATGGGAAGTTCTATTTATCCTTACTGCACTCAGATAGCCGGACAGATGTCCAAAGCCCAATCTCAAGCCGTTACGGGGTATCATATTCAGAGGAGGGATGAGAATTGTCACATAGCAGCCATTGTCTTTACAGCCAAATATAAGGGAGTAGAAAGGACTTTGTGTATGAATCCAAATCATAAACCAAGTCAGAGCCTGGTGTCCAAGTTTAAAAAGGCCAAACTCGGAGATATAGGAATCAGCCAAGTTATTCAAAATAAAAGATCAAACTACGCTCCCTTTGCACCATTAAATGATACTAGTATGAAAAAGGCCCCCAAATCAGAATTCTAATTTCTAGAATCCAGAAGGGAACTCCTAAGACCAGACTTTAGAAGTATTAACAATGGGGCACAGCTAGATCCTGAAACTTATTCAGTACCAGACTCAATTCCTCATCATTTCATAATGATGCATGCTTTCGCAAGAAAGCAGAATTACTCAGAATGCTGGGTTTGTTCCCATATGGGAACTGGCCGACACTCAGTTCCGATAGTTGGAAGGCCAGTGACCCTAGAACAGCTGCTAAACATCACTCAACCCATTCCCCCTGAGAGCATCACAACCAATAGTAAACCCCTTCTTTTTACAGGGTACACAAGGAGTCCACAATTTTGTTTTCTTAATGGAGCAGGTAAAGACTTGTATAATGGTAGATATTGCAGAGACACAGTAGTAAATTTTACACCGGTCGATTTGGGGCTCATACTAAGTGGGACACTAGATATAGAGGGACTTCTCACACACAACATAACAGACCCTGATGAACGCATTGGGAACATGTCCTCCTACAGTATCTCAAATTGTATGAAAGGGAATAGCTCGGTCACAGAATCTTGGCTCATCAGCACACATATGAATAGTTCATGGATGGAGGAGCGGAAGGATGAGGCACCCTCCATAGGGGACTGGAGGTGCCTAGTGGGATTGAGGTTCAACCTACATTCATCTGGGGATGTACCCGCCCCTCATATGGATGGTGTGCTGCGGTCTTTGGTGCCACACTATCATCCCATATCCCCTCGATAGAAAGACCTCAGGATGGTGCACTCTGGTAGAAATGATCCCTTTCATGGGTGCTACTCCAGGGGACTCCCCTGTTGAGATGATACCAGCACTTGGTCATTTGGAGTTTGGGAGGCACAAAAGAGAGGTCACAACCTGGTGGAACAAGGTATTTGCTTCCATGGGTGGGGCAGGCATGTACAATGCACTAACAAAGGTAGATGAGTTTGGGGAACTAGTAGATTCCTGGATGAATAAAACATCAGCCGATGTGGGCTTCATCAATGAGGAATTGAGGAAAATCCTGTTTGAACAAGAAATAATCAAGCAGCGTCAAGAGAGGATGAAGATGGTACTGACAGGACTGTGTGATGTGACAGGGGATAAAAGCCTATGTTGCACATATATGAACAACTTAACCAAACCCAGTGAAGATTTAGAGGTACCAGATTATTATGATATAATTAAAGGACACCAGGAGGAGAGAGCAAAGTTGCAGACACGAATGAGGAGACTGGGAGACTCTAGGAACCCACTCTCAGGAATTGGGGGGTGGTTCAGATCATTTTGGGATAGTGTAATGGGTTTCTTTAAAAAGGCAGACATGATACTGATCATGATAGTACTCCTGGGTATCACCATTTATGCCACTTTCAATTTCCTATTCTACATCACCAGTAAAGTCCCTGACATTGCAGCAAAAATTAAACCGGACTCTGAGCTCAAGGAAACTATGGCTATGTTCTACATTGACCCCCTCTACATTGAGCCAAAGGAAGCCACGGCTATGTTCTACACAGAACATACCTGGTACTCCAAACATTAGGGAATTAATGATCAGGGAGAATGAAATCCTCCCTGATCAAAGGAGGGATTGTAAGGAAAATGACTGCACTTTGGTTCAATATATATATTTTTGATAAGAGGCCTGAACTTCTTTTTATTATACAAGATAGGTGAAATGCTTTTTATGCAAGGCTTTGACAATGTTTAAGTGGAAATTTTACTAAGCTAGCTGTCTGCAAAAAAACAGAAACTTGCGGTGACAATTCTTGTGAATATGTACGGGAACAAGTTAGAACATCCCACCGCAAGTCTGGGCCTAATGCCAAAAGGCACCTTATCAAAAGTATCTTAAAAGGTTATTTCTATATTACTCCCTTTTCTCGGAATTAAGCTAAGAAAAATATATTTTGATAAGGAAATTTTGGGTATTTTTGTTAGGTACTTTTTAAGCACGTCATATAGCAGAAATATGATTGTCTTTACACATATGTCATATACCATGTAATTTGTGATACTTGTACTCTTGTGATTGGATAAGCTAAGGGACCGCCCCTTGGTTTGCCCCTAATGATGTATAATGAATTGTTGCCATATATAACATGTGAAAATATACAATGCAATATATTATCGATATCCAACGTACTGTGTGGTGTCGTTTATATCATTCATATCCAATCGATTGAAGAGGCCTTCTTGGTGTCTGAGTTCAGCTTGAGCAAGGAAAAGGTTTGGGGGCGCACTTGACCTGTTGACCAGTTGACCCCTACCCTCACAGTGACTGTCTGCCTCTCCCTGTTGGCCTTCCAAACATACTAATGCATGTAGCTGCATTAAGCAGCTAGCAAAATTAACTGCCTGCCTGTAGTATGAGAACACCACCAATCTTCTACAGGTAGCTTTAGATGAACACTGTGCAGAGGTCGCACTACACTAATTGTAGCTTTAGCTGAACACTGTGCAGAGGATGCACTACACTAACGTTAAAATAATGTAGCTGCCTGCGGTAGTGATAAGATCAGGAAAACACCACCAATCTTCTACAGGTAGCTTTAGCTGAACACTGTGCAGAGGTCGCACTAGACTAATGTGTAAATAATGTAGCTGCCTGCGGTAGTGCTAGAATCAGGAAAACACCACCAAACTTCTACAGGTAGCTTTAGCTGAACACTGTGAAGAGGAGTCACTACACTAACATTAAAATAATGTAGCTACCTGCGGTAGTGATAGGATCAGGAAAACACCACCAACCTTCTACAGATAGCTTTAGCTGAACACTGTGAAGAGGAGGCACTACACTAACATTAAAATAATGTAGCTTCCTGCGATAGTAATAGGATAAGAAAAAAACACCAACCTTCTACAGATAACTTTAGCTGAACACTGTGAAGAGGACGCACTACACTAACGTGTAAATAATGTAGCTGCCTGCGGTAGTGATAGGATCAGGAAAACATCACCAACCTTCTACAGATAGCTTTAGCTGAACACTGTGAAGAGGACACACTACACTAACATTAAAATAATGTAGCTGCCTGCGGTAGTGATAGGATCAGGAGAACACCACCAATCTTCTACAGGTAGCTTTAGATGAACACTGTGCAGAGGTCACACTACACTAACTTGTAGCTTTAGCTGAACACTGTGCAGAGGATGCACTACACTAACGTGTAAATAATGTAGCTGCCTGCGGTAGTGATAAGATCAGGAAAACACCACCAACCTTCTACAGGTAGCTTTAGCTGAACACTGTGCAGAGGTGGCACTAGACTAACGTGTAAATAATGTAGCTGCCTGCGGTAGTGATAGGATCAAGAAAACACCACCAACCTTCTACAGGTAGCTTTAGCTGAACACTGTGCAGAGGTCGCACTAGACTAACGTATAAATAATGTAGCTGCCTGTGGTAGTGCTAGGATCAGGAAAACACCACCAACCTTCTACAGATAGCTTTAGCTGAACACTGTGAAGATGACGCACTACACTAACATTAAAATAATGTAGCTACCTGCGGTAGTGATAGGATCAGGAAAACACCACCAACCTTCTAAAGATAGCTTTAGCTGAACACTGTGAAGAGGACGCACTACACTAACATTAAAATAATGTAGCTTCCTGGGGTAGTGATAGGATAAGAAAAAAACACCAACCTTCTACAGATAGCTTTAGCTGAACACTGTGAAGAGGATGCACTACACTAACATGTAAATAATGTAGCTGCCTGCGGTAGTGATAGGATCAGGAAAACACCACCAACCTTCTACAGATAGCTTTAGCTGAACACTGTGAAGAGGACACACTACACTAACATTAAAATAATGTAGCTGCCTGCGGTAGTGATAGGATCAGGAAAACACCACCAACCTTCTACAGGTAGCTTTAGCTGAACACTGTGCAGAGTTCGCACTCGACTAACGTGTAAATAATGTAGCTACCTGCGGTAATGATAGGATCAGGAAAACACCACCAACCTTCTACAGATAGCTTTAGCTGAACACTGTGAAGAGGACGCACTACACTAACATTAAACTAATGTAGCTGCCTGCAGTAGTGATAGGATCAGGAAAACACCACCAACCTTCTACAAGTAGCTTTAGCTGAACACTGTGCAGAGGTCGCACTAGATTAAAGTGTAAATAATGTAGCTGCCTGCGGTAGTGATAGGATCAGGAAAACACCACCAACCTACTAAAGATAGCTTTAGCTGAACACTGTGCAGAGGATGCACTAGACTAACGTGTAAATCATGTAGCTGCCTGCGGTAGTGATAGGATCAGGAAAACACCACCAACCTTCTACAGATAGCTTTAGCAGAACACTGTGCAGAGTTCGCACTAGACTAATGTGTAAATAATGTAGCTGCCTGCAGGTGTGATAGGATCAGGAAAACACCACCAACCTTCTACAGGTAGCTTTAGCTGAACACTGTGCAGAGTTCACACTAGACTAACGTGTAAATAATGTAGCTGCCTGTGGTAGTGACAGGATCAGGAAAACACTACCAACCTTCTACAGGTAGCTTTAGCTGAACACTGTGCAGAGTTCACACTAGACTAACGTGTAAATAATGTAGCTGTCTGCGGTAGTGATAGGATCAGGAAAACACTACCAACCTTCTAAAGATAGCTTTAGCTGAACACTGTGCAGAGGTCGCACTAGACTAACGTGTAAATAATGTAGCTGCCTGCGGTAGTGCTAGAATCAGGAAAACACCACCAACCTTCTACAGGTAGCTTTAGCTGAACACTGTGAAGAGGAGTCACTACACTAACATTAAAATAATGTAGCTACCTGCGGTAGTGATAGGATCAGGAAAACACCACCAACCTTCTACAGATAGCTTTAGCTGAACACTGTGAAGAGGACGCACTACACTAACATTAAAATAATGTAGCTTCCTGCGGTAGTGATAGGATAAGAAAAAAACACCAACCTTCTACAGATAGCTTTAGCTGAACACTGTGAAGAGGACACACTACACTAACATTAAAATAATGTAGCTGCCTGCGGTAGTGATAGGATCAGGAGAACACCACCAATCTTCTACAGGTAGCTTTAGATGAACACTGTGCAGAGGTCGCCCTACACTAACTTGTAGCTTTAGCTGAACACTGTGCAGAGGATGCACTACACTAACGTTAAAATAATGTAGCTGCCTGCGGTAGTGATAAGATCAGGAAAACACCACCAACCTTCTACAGGTAGCTTTAGCTGAACACTGTGCAGAGGTGGCACTAGACTAACGTGTAAATAATGTAGCTGCCTGCGGTAGTGATAGGATCAAGAAAACACCACCAACCTTCTACAGGTAGCTTTAGCTGAACACTGTGCAGAGGTCGCACTAGACTAACGTGTAAATAATGTAGCTGCCTGTGGTAGTGCTAGGATCAGGAAAACACCACCAACCTTCTACAGGTAGCTTTAGCTGAACACTGTGAAGATGACGCACTACACTAACATTAAAATAATGTAGCTACCTGCGGTAGTGATAGGATCAGGAAAACACCACCAACCTTCTAAAGATAGCTTTAGCAAAACACTGTGAAGAGGACGCACTACACTAACATTAAAATAATGCAGCTTCCTGCGGTAGTGATAGGATAAGAAAAAAACACCAACCTTCTACAGATAGCTTTAGCTGAACACTGTGAAGAGGACGCACTACACTAACGTGTAAATAATGTAGCTGCCTGCGGTAGTGATAGGATCAGGAAAACACCACCAACCTTCTACAGATAGCTTTAGCTGAACACTGTGAAGAGGACACACTACACTAACATTAAAATAATGTAGCTGCCTGCGGTAGTGATAGGATCAGGAAAACACCACCAACCTTCTACAGGTAGCTTTAGCTGAACACTGTGCAGAGTTCGCACTTTACTAACGTGTAAATAATGTAGCTGCCTGCGGTAGTGATAGGATCAGGAAAACACCACCAACCTTCTACAGATAGCTTTAGCTGAACACTGTGAAGAGGACGCACTACACTAACATTAAAATAATGTAGCTGCCTGCAGTAGTGATAGGATCAGGAAAACACCACCAACCTTCTACAGGTAGCTTTAGCTGAACACTGTGCAGAGGTCGCACTAGACTAACGTGTAAATAATGTAGCTGCCTGCAGTAGTGATAGGATCAGGAAAACACCACCAACCTACTAAAGATAGCTTTAGCTGAACACTGTGCAGAGGATGCACTAGACTAACGTGTAAATCATGTAGCTGCCTGCGGTAGTGATAGGATCAGGAAAACACCACCAACCTTCTACAGATAGCTTTAGCTGAACACTGTGCACAGTTCGCACTAGACTAATGTATAAATAATGTAGCTGCCTGCAGGTGTGATAGGATCAGGAAAACACCACCAACCTTCTACAGGTAGCTTTAGCTGAACACTGTGCAGAGTTCACACTAGACTAACGTGTAAATAATGTAGCTGCCTGCGGTAGTGACAGGATCAGGAAAACACTACCAACCTTCTACAGGTAGCTTTAGCTGAACACTGTGCAGAGGTCGCACTAGACTAACGTGTAAATAATGTAGCTGCCTGCGGTAGTGCTAGAATCAGGAAAACACCACCAACCTTCTACAGGTAGCTTTAGCTGAACACTGTGCAGAGGACGCACTACACTAACGTTAAAATAATGTAGCTGCCTGCGCTAGTGATAGGATCAGGAAAACACCACCAACCTTCTACAGGTAGCTTTAGCTGAACACTGTGCAGAGGTCGCACTACACTAACTTGTAGCTTTAGCTGAACACGTGCAGAGGTCGCACTACACTAACTTGTAGCTTTAGCTGAACACTGTGAGGAGGATGCACTACACTAACTTGTAGCTTTAGCTGAACACTGTGAGGAGGACACCCTGCACTAACTTGTAGCTTTAGCTGAACAATGTGCAGAGGTCTCACTACACTGACTTGTAGCTTTAGCTGAACACTGTGAGGAGGACGCACTACACTAACTTGTAACTTTAGCTGAACACTGTGAGGAGGAGGCACTACACTAACTTGTTTAGCTGAACACTGTGAGGTGGACAAACTACACTAACTTGTAGCTTTAGCTGAACACTGTGCACTACACTAACTTATAGCTTTAGATGAACACTGTTCAGAGGACGCACTACACTAACTTGTAGCTTTAGCTGAACACTGTTCAGAGGACGCACTACACTAACTTGTAGCTTTAGCTGAACACTGTGAGGAGGACACACTGCACTAACTTGTAGCTTTATCTGAACACTGTTCAGAGGACGCACTACACTAACTTGTAGCTTTAGCTGAACACTGTGCAGAGGTTGCACTACACTAAGTTGTAGCTTTAGCTGAACACTGTTTAGAGGACGCACTACACTAACTTGTAGCGTTAGTTGAACACTGTTCAGTGGACGCACTACACTAACTTGTAGCTTTAGCTGAACACTGTGCAGAGGTCACACTAAACTAACCTGTAGCTTTAGCTGAACACTGTGAGGAGGACGCACTACACTAACTGTAAATAGTCTAGCTGCCTGATTGTGGTACTAATAGGATCAGAAGAACACCAGCAATTTTCTTCAGATAGATGTAAATACCATAACAACACAAGCCTGCCTGTCAGTAGGAAGATAATAACAGGAATGGATCTAGCTAAACTGAATACAGTGTGTATATATATAATTATATATACAACACCTGGGATGCATATATATTACACAGTACACTGTAAGTGCAGCTAACTCACTGACTGTCCTGCCTAATCTATCTAACTTAAATCAAATGACACTGTCTCTCTGTCTCTGTCTCTCAACGCTGGAACACACACTACACAGGGCCGCCATGCAGGCGGCCTTATATAGTGTGGGGTGTGTACTAAACCCCCTGAGCCATAATTGGCCAAAGCCACCCTGGATTTGGCCAATTACAGCTCTCTCTACAGACGGCACTGTGATTGGCCAAGTATGCGGGTCATAGTGCATGCTTGGCCAATCATCAGCCAGCAATGTACTGCGATGCCACAGTGAATTATGGGCCGTGATGCGCCACACGAATTTGGCCCATATCGTTCGCAATTCGGCGAACGGGCGAACAGACGATGTTCGAGTCGAACATGAGTTCGACTCGAACACGGAGCTCATCCCTACTGGAGAGCATAGACACAGAAGCAGAAAAAGATGTCTGAGAGGTTGCCATGGGTAATGGAACTGTAGGGGGAACAGTTCATTAAATGCAGAGGAAGTGCCATTAATGAAAGCAGGGTATTGGTATACAGAAGGCAGGAAACACTTAGCAACTGTGGTTGCTACTGGTAAAGAATGAAGGGGTAATAGATGTTTAGAGACAGATCTGAATTAGTGTGAAAAAAAACTGATACTGAGGATAATATCTCTGAGCAGGCTTGGAGTAGAGACTGAACGAAAATGAGTTTGACTGGGGGAAGCACATCGGTAGCACACTCTATTGGAAGCCTTTGTGAAAAAGCTGAGTAGTGCTCAAAGAAGTAAGTTGTCACCTTCCAGCAAGACTCAACCTGAGGCATATTAAAGGGAGGAATGGAGTTATTATGACCATGAGATGTAGCAGGTGAAGCTTATTCTGAACAGACTTGAACCAAGGCTGTATTTCTCTAAATTAAAATCTATCCTGATCAACTAAGAAGTGTGCTACCTGAATTTATTCCAACAGTCTTTCACTAGTGCATTTTTGCAAAATCTGATGAAAAAAAATCTTTATCATCCAATGCTAATTCCACACAACAAATAGCCTCCCCTATATGCATCTTAACATAAAGGACAGCAAATACCTCCCAGTTCCCAAATATAGCTGATCTGGTTTTTAGTGGACTTCAGTGTTATGTCAGGGATATGTCAGGGATACAGAATGCAGACATCCTGCAGCAGGGATGACAAGGTGTGTGTAGCTGCACTCAGGAAACCTAAAATCAGACTGTATATAATTAAAGTAAGTTTATTAACAGTGTAAAAAAACACATCCAAACACCAGCAAACAGAACACACTGCAAATATGAAGATGTAAGTGAACCATAAACCATAAAGTGATAAAATATCTAATTAGCAACCTAATTAAGTGACCAAGTATCCAACTAACAAATTAAATGTAATACAATATATACAGACAAACTGGGGAGCATGGATCAACAGGGTAAAACTGGAGGTGTAAGAAACAGTCAGGAAGGGGAACCAGGACCAGGAATCAGAAACAGGAGAAGATCCAAGGCAGCAGGGTACATGGTACAGATACAGGAAGGAGGCAGCTATCTTAGGGAATTGTGAGTAAATATGTGCAGCATCCTACAATTGCACTGGTTACATATAGCTGTATAGCCTTGCAGGGTAACCAGATGCCTCATGGTCTTCAGCTGTGAGCCCTTGGAGTCGGACTGTCCCCATACTGTCCTTTGCGCAATGTTACTGAGTCTTTTGGAGTAACCCATGCTCCAACAACTCTCCTGTTACAAGTTCTACAAGCAATGAATTATAAAAAGGTAATACCTAGACTGTTTATTGGAGCCAAAGTGAATAGATTGGCATCCTATGTTTGTGAAAGAACTGGATAATATCAGCAGTCCCTGAAGAGTATAGACTTTTCCTATAGCAAAATGAGTGTTTGCTGAACATTTTAAAATGGGTACTGCTTTGTAAACTAGTAATGTGCAAGGACAAATCTTGCTTTTTTTTCCCTTACACATGATTGGGTACTCAAAGTAAACACAGAGTTACATTATTTACTACTCTGTAAAGATTCAATCGCTTTCTGTTGATGGGACTGTATACATATAAAATGCCTTTCAGAGACATCACCATCCATGGAAATAAGGTTAGATAGTAACATCACCCCTTTTTCAAACAAGTTCCTGTTCATGGGATGTCAGCATGCATGAATATGGGAAAGTCTAGAAAAACAAAGATCTTTTGATAGTTGTCTTATTTCCTATCACTTCAATCTCTGTTTTATTCAGTGACTCATACAGTTTTGAATCCACACACACACTTGACTCTTATGCATCTATAAATTTCTCCAAAGCCGTGGTAAATTTGCCTGACACTGAGAGAATATTAAATTGTGCACTGTTATGCTAATTCAATTTCTAATGACAGAAAACATACAATACTATACCTAATTTTATTGCACAGACAGCGATAGGAACAAAATTGAACATTAGATTGAAGAGCAAATTTGTATCTTTTTTTCATAACTGCTGACAGATCAAGCACAGCATTTTTTCATGGTACATTTTTGTGTGTTCTATTTTCTGCTTTTCAGTAATGAAGTTATCTTTTTATTTCATGCATAATTTATTCCTCTGTGCTACCCTTAAATATATAGGCACTACCGTGACATTTCATATTTTACACATGACGCTAAAAATGTATCTAAGCATTTCTTTGCATCTGCAGGCGTGAAAGAATGTGGATAGAAAGCATACATTTGAATGAAATAAATTAATTTTGTCATGATTTAAAAATACTTAAAGAGTTCTTAATGTAAATTAAAATTATTAAAGAATTATGGTGATCCAGATGGTCCAGAAAATTTCTCACGTGTGAAAATCAGAACCACTGATACCATGTCAAAGTCACTTTTAAAACCCTGTTCATTACAGTTACAGTATATCCAAGACTCACCACATTTTCCTTAGCATTGTATTTTTAAATTAAAGTCCTGTCCCTCCTCAGAGATACCACTTTGAGTCATTAAATAAAGTTTGAAACTCCAACTCTTATTATTATATTAATGCCAGATAATATGTTTTTTAAGTTTGTGCTAATGTTTCAAAAAGTAAGGGAAGCTTAAAGCATTTGTTACCCCAACACTTCATATTCCTGATATGTGCCTGCTGTACTATGCACTCGTTTATATTGCTTCCTTTATGTGAAATCCCTGGTATTCCTGCTAGTCCCCTTGCTTTCCTATTAAAAAGCCGAGCCGAGAGAGGCAGGAGCTTCAGAAAGAACTGGGCGTACACGGAGACGTGCGTGTGATGTCAGCGTTCTTCCAGGAACTGGAACCAAATCAATGGAAGTGGAACGCAAGCTGAAGGGTTGCTGTAACTTTTCTTTGAAATTTTACTTTTTCTAGAGCATAGTTACAACTTTTTCCATTACTGTCTACAGTTATACTCATAGCCCTATGGACAAGGTTGGGCTCTAACTTAAGTGCAATAAAGTGTTTTTTAATTGAATCCAAGGTGTATACAATTTTATATATGAATACATATATGAATATATATTTTTGACTTTTTTCCCATAGAGCGCTGCCTTTTTGTATATTTTTGTATATCCTGTGTTCCATTTTCCAGTGGTTGGCGGCGGCACTGGTTGTCAGTTTTATTCCTATACACCTTCTAATTCACTTTCAGGTTGAGCGCTTTAGGAACTTGGTGCTTAAAGGAGTAAATGTAGACAGGAGACCTAATGAGATTGAGATGAGTTTGTATATGTGTGATCTGAGACAATTTTTAATCAGTATAGTCTGGTTTTGTTCATCTCTAATATATATATACATGAGCAAAATAAATATATATTTCTACCAATTTTCACAAAAATGTGAGCTGGTCTGGTTAAAATCAGAATTTTGAGCAAATCTAGGGAATTATTGTGTGATATTAAAAATAAAAATACTCACTTTCCACATGTCAACATAAACAACCCTGCAATAATATTGCAACCTACCAGCTATCAGCAGGTTCTTCAATGATTATCTGTGGTAGGAAAAACTGCCATGGTGATTCATTTCTATTTGGTTGCTAATTGTGAAAGTGAGAACAGCATATAACCGTAAATAAATATACTTATTAAAAACAGCCGCACACATCTGGACATTTGAAGGATAAGACCCTTTTCACAGGAGGCACATTCTGTTCCGATCATCAGGAGATCAGTTCACAATTGGAGCAGTGTGGGCAGATGGTATAATCGTGTCCACTCAGATTCGGACTGAGCCTGCTCTGCTGTATAAGTTGCTGGAAGTAAACTGACCCCACTGTCTGTTTACGCCCTTCAATCTGCTTTGCCTAAATAGAAGAGGATGGATCCCTTTCCATTTTTCTTTAACGGACATTATCAGACACCCACTGCAGGCAGACCTGATTGGATCATCTGTGTAAAAGGGGGCTATTGTAATTTTGTGTCTTGGACACTTGTCCAGACATCCCAAGTTTCCCGCTAGGTGTGGAAGTCTCCCACATTTGGTAGCGGGCTCCTTGCGATCTTCCAGCTGCAGGGCTGATCCTGGACGGCAGTGGCATATCATCCATGTGTCCCCCTCCATTCTCCTCTGGCCCGCTTTCCCTCTCCACTCCCCCCTCTGTTCTCCTCCGGCTCTCTGTCCTTCTCCACTCCCCCCTCTGTTCTCCTCTGGCCCGCTGTCCTTATCTGCTCCCACCTCTGTTCTCCTCTGGCCCGCTATTCTTCTCCAATCCCCCCTCCGTTCTCCTCCAGCCCTCTGTCCTTCTCCACCTCCCCTGTTCTCCTCTGGCCAGCTGTCCTTCTCCAATCCCCCCTGTTCTCCTCCAGCCCGCTGCCCTTCTCTGCTCCCCTCTCCATTCTCCTCTGGCATGCTGTCCTTCGCCACTCCTCACTCTGTTCTCCTCGGGCCTGTTTTCCTTCTCTGCTCCCATCTCTGTTCTTCTCCAGCGTGCTGTACTTCTCTGATCCCCCTCCTTTCTCCTCCAGCCTGCTGTCCTTCTCCACCCCCCTCTGTTCTCCTCTGACTCGCTGTCCTTCTCCGTCCCCCCTCGTCCCTCGCAGCTGTCTCTCTCCTCTCATGTCAACTGCTGGAGTATGTGTCAGGATGGAGAGCTGAAGAAGGCACCATTAAATATGTAATTTACTGGCCCCTTCCTGTTATGAATTGAACACAGTGAGCTATCGCTCCTGTGTCCTGTGATAACTGAGCAGTGTAAAATGTGTTTACTCTGCTTCAGTTTATGAATTAAAAGGAGACTATGTTTCCTGCCCATTTATCTGTCCATTCCTGTCCATTCATCTGTCCCTTCCTGTGCATTCATACGTAAAAATAAAAAATTACTGACACCATCCACTGCCCTACTGACACCGCCCACTGACGCATACCCCCACCCCCTCCCCGAGAAGCACTGTGGCAAAAAACATTTAAAAAATGATATGATTTAAAAAAAATAATAAACAACAAAACTGTAAAAAATAATAGATAAAAAAATTAAAAATAAAAATCCACTGACACTGTCCACTACCCCCCTCCCCTACCCCCAATCATTGTGAAATACAAAAAGTAAAAAAAAATTCTGACACTTACTCTACTGACACCCTCCACTGGCCCCCAAAAAGCATTTTGAAAAAAAAAATTAAATTGTAGAAAAATAAAAATACTACTGATGCCGTCTACTGCCCTACTGACACATTCCTGCACATACTACCCACCGCTGTACAGTCCACACTTCTCACATGCACATTAAACCTACCACCATACACTCCATATTCCTCTTCTACACATAATACCCACCTTCATAGACTCCTCACTCCTCTCCTCACTACCATACTACTCCTCATTACCCACCGCTGGACACTCTGCACTGTACATTCCCTATTTAACATTACTGCATTCTGCACTATGTAAGTCATCAGACTTTTAAGGCCTGCCACTTCCAATATGTAGCGCAATTTAAGCCGTGCCCACATTTCACCCCTTAGGGGGGTGTAGAGCGCCACCTCCCTGAAATATGTTTTTTCAGGTTGGGATGTCTGCTTGTCTGAATACTGTAGTAGATAAATTCAGGAAAGCTGAAGGAAAAGTCTGCTGGTCAGTTGAGAAAAATTGTGTTAATTTCTGCCCTGCCAGTTAGGTTGAGCCATGACTTCATATGAAAACCATATCAAGACATGCAACAGAGACATAATAACTACAAAATAAAAAGAATTACTATCAATACAAAAACTGATATATCCTACATATAAACTCTTAGCAAACAGTGGCAAAGTTAAATAAACAATTTTGCATGGAATTTTTTTCTACTAGGCATTTTTTCTGCCTAATATAGGCAGTATGCCTGCATACTCACCAATGGATAGTTTTACATCTGAAACACTGTTCATGTGACTGAGACATATATTTTTTAGTGAGTTTACAATTAATAAGCATAGTGTATTTATTGTTATGAGAATGCATGACAACCTAAGTTGTGTCTTCCATGCTTATATATAGTTGAAAATTAGTCTTAATCTTCACATTCTCTTGAAGAAACAGGAAACCGCAAAACATGTAAAGAGTACAAGCACAAAGACGGTGAAACTACCTTGTTGGTTATCATCTTCTATGCTTAAAGCTAGGATTCATTTTGTATAGTATACAGGGGGGGGGTTCTTCCTTCCTTGAATCATGTGAAGAGTAAAGATTGTTTAGTTTTTTTTTTTAATCCCCCACAAAAAAATAAAAATCAGCAGCTACAAATCCCATGATGTCGACACCCCAGCCAATCTTCGGATTGGCTCTCTGGTGCTGCTGCCACCTTTCATGATAAGGGAAACCGGCACTAAAGCCTTTCTGCTTCAGGGTCGGTTCCCTACTGCGCATGTGCGAAGCTTGCTGCACTTTCTAACTGGCCCAGCGGCAAAGGAAGGAGGAGGGGGCTGACCTTCGGAGGGACATTGCTGCGGCGCAGTCTCCTGGAAGTGGGGACGGGTACCTAACAAAAACAGGTACCTGTCCCCTCTCCCCCGAAAGGTGCCAAATGTGGCACCGCAGGGGGGTGGGAGCAGATAAGCGCAACTTCTACTTTTGGGTGAAACTTCGCTTTAAGTCTATTGTAATCCTTGTGGTGCCTACAAAGTCTATAATAATATATCATTCAGTTTTTTACTTTCAGGACCCTTTAAAATGATACTACTGTACATGTATGTTTCTGGTACAAAGCATGATAAGCCTGTCTGCAAAGGAAAAAAGTGTTTTCCCTTCAATGTTGTACTTTTTTTCAATACAACACTGAAAAAAATATATATTTAAAAAAAATAGTTTAATGGTAAATTTCATGGTAAAACAGTAGAAATAAAGAGAAATCAGCAAAAAATTATAGCTAAGGGGTGTGGGGAAGTATATAATTAGTGCTGATTGGAGTTAACTAAAAGTTAAGGGTAGGGATTAAGGGATTAGGAATACAATCTATTTAATAGAAAATGCATTTTTTAACTGTAAGGTTTCTTTTACTGATGGCATATGCAGATCAAAGTTACACCTTTGATCTATATATGAATGAAATAGTAACTACAATGAAACAATACAGTGTTATATTGTAATTTCCTGATGACATGTGCACTCTATTTGCAAGTGTCATTTACTCAAGAGCAGTAACATTTGACAGCTGCTTATGCTATGTACTAAATAGAAATTCATTGCTGTCATTTTGTCTTTTTATTTTTTACAAATAAACATTTAATACATGACAAAGAATTGAAAGAGCACTATGGGTTAGCTAAAGAAACAAGACACTTCTTTCTTTGCAACTCACTTTCTAATTAGGAACCTCCAAGTCATCTGATAAGGTAGGAATCTCTGCTCTGGTTACTGATTGTGTATGATTTACTAAATAAATAAAAAAGAGCAGTGATAAATTATTACAGTATGCTTGGATTGTGGTCTTGAAAACTGTAATGCATATGCCCAGAATTTCATTACACATTATGATCACAATCCCTGAACCTAGCAAAAATTATTTTTGTTAAAACTTTTCTCTCTTTCTCTAAATATCTCTAAATATCCTAAAATCATCTATATAACAAACAATGTACCCGTATTTATCGGCGTATAACACGCACAGGCGTATAACACGCACATTCATTTTAAGAGGGAAGTTTCAGGAAAAAAAACTAAAAAAACTAAAATTTTTAATAAGGAACTTTGAAGCAAAATAAGGGTCAGTGCCCATCTGCAGCCTCACCATTGCCATCAATGCAGCCTGATCAATGTCCATCTGCAGCCTCACAAGTGCCATCAATGCAGCCTCATTAGTCTACATCAATGCAGCCTCACCATTGCCATCAATGTAGCAGCCTTACCATTGCCATCAATGCAGCAGCCTCACCACTGCCATTAATGCAGCAGCCTCACCACTGCCATCAGTGCAGTCTGATCGATGCCTATCTGCAGCCTAGAGGGGACAGGGAGGGGGGCGGGACAAGTGCCGACAGATTACATACAGTGAGAATCTCCTGTGATAGACAGAACAGTGGTCCAATGGCGGCCCAGGAGATGGGACTTTCTATTACAGAGGCCGCCAAGTAAACAGGAGATTCTCACTGTATTTAATCTGACAGCGCTCATCCCGCCACCCTCCCTGTCCCCTCAGAGGCAGCTAAAATTGAAGTATTGGCGTATAACACGCACACGCTATGTGCACCCGATTTTCATGGTGAAAAAGTAAGTGTTATACGCCAATAAATACAGTATATTTCAGCTATACTAAATATTTATAATTTGTTAGAAATGTAATCTTTATGAGAAAAAAAATAAACATTTGAACCATTTAATTCCGTAGAATCCTAGCAATACACAAAAAGGTCTTGACAGACTCTTATTTTGCTAAACGTATTATGCTAAACAAATTGTAAAAGTAACAATATGCATTCTCTGTTGCTTAGATGCATTACTGGCTACATCCACTGCATCATAATTTCCTAATATAAATTATCATTTGCTTTATTCTCCCTAGGGGGATTAATATAATTGCCATATCTATATCTTGCCTTTTCAAGCTAATAAGGAAAAATAAATGAGAATACAATGTCAGAAAGCTTTTTATAGCTTGAAAATGCTGTTTCAACCTTGTGTGAACAGATTTTTTTTTCAAGCCCATCAAATTTGATGCCCAAGAGACACAATTCTAAGGGAGTCTGCTTGAAGCAAAATCCGCTCCATAATCAGCCTTACCGAAATATAATTTATTTGAGCTTGATTGTTTGGAATTTATTTGGAAGCTTTATTATTTCTCTCTTGTTTCATATATTTTTCATTTTTTTGCTAGTAATAACCAAAAAAGTTGTGCATCTTCTCAATCAAATTAATTGAAGACTTTTCTAGCAACACACTTTAATGTTGACTAGTTTCCCACAGGCAGACATTTCTGTGACATAATAATCACTGTGCTCTGGTTCTGCAATTGACCTGATTGAGACACTGGGAAGAAAACAAGCACTCCTATGCAATCAGCTGGGCACACAAACTGTGCAATAAGCCAAAATAAACTAGTAGAATCATCTGTAGTTGAAATACATGTTCACAGATTCTGAAAGATGACAGGAGGCAGAACACTTCTGTAGCACAGGCTGAGCACAAATTGTTATGTGTCTATTTGAATTGAATGAAGGGTAAATGGGAGGATTGTGTTTGTTTATTGGGGATTTATTTATATATTTTATGAAGCTGTAAATTTTAAAACTTTTGAAATCAAATGCTAATTGATAATTTTGTGATTTAATATTACACATGTAACTTAAATTCGAACAAACATTATCACAATAAAAATGGAAAAATACTGTATTTCAAAATAATTTTAGCAAAACTAAAACTTGTCACAGAAATTAATATACTTTTTGTGACATCTCAGACCTTGAACTCATACTCAGAAGTTAGAATTTTCCTCATGCCCACTCTTCTCAGTTTTTTTTAAAATAGATATAAATCAAAATAATGTTAACCACCCCATGTGCAGACACTTTCACCCCTTCGAATCTGGACCATTTTTTAGCTTTCAGCATTGTCATACTTTGAATGACAATTACTCAGTCATGCAACACTTTACCCAAATGAAATGTGTATATTTTTTTAGACAGATAGAGCTTCCTTTTGGTGATATTTAATCACTTACGTTTACTATATAAATAAAAAAAGACCAAAAATGTAAAAAAAAAAAAAAAAATGAGTTTGTTTTAAGATTTTGCACATTTTACCATTTTTAACCACTTCAGCCCCAGACCATTTGGCTGGCAAAAGACCAGAGCACTTTTTGCGATTCGGCACTGCGTTGCTTTAACTGACAATTGTGCCGTCGTGCGACGTGGCTCCCAAACAAAATTGACGTCCTTTTTTCCCCACAAATGGAGCTTTCTTTTGGTGGTATTTGATCACCTCTGCAGTTTTTATTTTTTGCGTTATAAACCAAAAAATAGCGACAATTTTGAAAAAAACTCATTGTTTTTTACTTTTTGCTATAATAAATATCCCCCAAAAATATATAAAAAATACTTTTTTTTCCTCAGTTTAGGCTGATACGTATTCTTCTACATATTTTTGGTAAGAAAAAACGCAATAAGTGTTTATTGATTGGTTTGCGCAAAAGTTATAGCGTCTACAAAATAGGGGATAGTTTTATGGCATTTTTATTAATTTTTTTTTACTAGTAATGACGGCGATCAGTGATTTTTATCTTGACTGTGACATTATGGTGGACAGATCGGACACTTTTGGTGCTATTTTGGGACCATTCACATTTATACAGCGATCATTAAAAATGCATTGATTACTATGTAAATGTGACTGGCAGTGAAGGGGTTAACCACTAGGGGGCACTGTAGGGGTTAATTGTGTCCTAGGGAGTGATTCTAACTGTGGGGGGCTGGGCTACGTGTGACAGGACACTGATCACGGCTCCCGGTAACAGTGTCCTGTCACTAGGAAGAACGGGAAAATGCTTGTTTACATCAGCATTTATCCGTTCTTCCTCTCCATGAGATGGTTGCAGGTATCCCCGTGGACATCGAGTCCGCAGGACCCGCGATCACAATCAAGGAGCTTGCGGCGGGTGTGCGCGCCCACAAGCCACTTCTTAAAGAGCAATGTACAGGTACGTTAGTATGCCTGTACGTGCCCTTCTGCCGACGTGTATCGGCGTGAACCAGTCGGCAAGTGGTTAAAGTGGAGGTTCACACAAAAATTGAACCTCCGCTTTTTGGAACCCTCCCCCCCTCCGGTGTCACATTTGGCACCTTTCCGGGGGAGGGGGGTGCAGATACCTGTCTAAGACAGGTATTTGCACCCACTTCCGGCATAGACTCTCACGGGAGTCTATGCCTCTTCCTGTCCCCCCGCACTGTCTGCTGGGACACGCACAGCTCCCATATAGACAGCGGGGACCAGTTAGGACGTGCAGCGAGACACGCACATGCACTGTAGGGAATCGGGAAGTGAAGCCGCAATGCTTCACTTCCTGATTCCCTCACAGAGAATGGCGGCGGCAGCTGCCGAGGACTGAGGGACGGTTCAGCACCGGGGACAGGTGAGTGTCCTTATTTTAAAAGTCAGCAGCTGCAGTATTTGTAGCTGCTGACTTTTAAACAAAATATTTTGCGGGACTCCCTCTTTAAATTTAGACCAAAATATGTTCTGCTACATTTCTTTGGTTAAGAAACAGCTGGAGCACACGCTGCAAGCGAGACACACCACAGGTCTGAAGCTGTCATTTCTCCTGTAGTTGTAGGATTTTTTTGAGGAGTTTCCATAGTATAGGGCATTTGTTTTTATTTTTTATTTCTTGTTTTTATTTATTTTTTGTCTTTCTTTTTTTACTGTTTTAAGTTTGGAATAAATACATTTCCTTATTTAAATACTACAATATGGGAGCCCATATCTCATTTCTTGCATGAAAACCTTACCTATACTGGATATTGGAGAGAGCATTAGGAGAGGAGTACAGCTGGTTGATTTGGGCTTGGAGAAGGATCTTTTGCACACACAATTTGATCCAGCTGCGGGATATCCTTGCAAGGTCCTTAGGAGCTGGATACCGACTGGTAAAGTTGGAGCCTGGCTGCATGATTGGTGCATCAAGCCTATATGCTATGCGAGATACCCCTGTAGGGGTTACTGGAGCTGGTGAGTGGAGACCCAAGAAGGGGAGCACTGAAAAGTCACCTGGATTTTGTTCCTGTGTATCGTCACCAAGCACTTAACTATCACATAAGACTTTGGTTGGATTGTTTTTTTGATGTATTTTTTGGACTTGGCATGCTAATTTTTTGGGGTTGTTTCATATAATTTCAACTATTTTTTAATATTTTATATTTGTCTTACACTTTTGGGACTATTTATTATTTTTTTTTATTTGTATTTTATTTATTTATTTATTTATTTTCATATACCTGTATTTTTGTTATTGTAGTATCACTTTTTTTGTATCACTTCTAAACATTTATTTATATCTAGTTTATTTGGCAAACTAGTGAGGTTTTGCAACACTAGCACATGCACATTGGTAATTTATTAGGATTGCACTATTGGTATATGCACATTCAATAGTCATCATATAGGCACATAGCACCTAACAAATGAACAGGGTCTGTCGCCTTTCATTATATAGGTAGCGCCATTTACCCTCATACTTGCACTATTATCACTCTAGTCCCCTATTGGGAACCTAGCAGGGTAGGCTGCACACCTAATTTCCCCTTTGGCCTAAGCACAGATATATTATTTTATTTAACATTTCTTTGGTTAAAATAACTCAATTTAGTGTATATTATTTAGTCTATGTGAAAGTTAGAGTCTACAAAACTATAGTATATACAGTTATATTTAAAATATGATCAGCCCTGATGTACTAACTGCCTATCACATTTTTTGAGGTCCTAAAATGCCAGGACAGTACACATACCCCCTAATGATCCCATTTTGGAAAGCAGGCAGTCCAAAGTATTTTAATAAGAGTCATAGTGAGTTTTTGAAGTTGTAATTTTTTTGTTACAATTTTTTGTAAAAAGAAAAAGAAAAGAAATGAAATACCGTATTAATCGGCATATAACACGCACTTTTTTCCCATGAAAATCAGGGGAAAATCGTGGGTGCGTGTTATAGGCCAATCCCCGCCAATTTTGTGTGATCAGAACGATTGCGGCAATTGCCGCGATCGCCGCCGATATACACAGCTGTGTGGAAATTCACATATGGCGCCGAGACTGCAGGGACTCGACGGAGCCGAGATACTCATACCCGAGAGTCCTCGGCTTTTCTCGGCGGTGCTTACAGTCCTGCCCAGTCCCGCCATTGGACCTGTGTGATGTCCATTGTAGGACGGGACTGGGCGGGACTGTAAGCGGTGCCGAAAAAAGCGGAGGACTCTCGGGTATGTGTATCTCGGCTCCGCTGAGTCCCTGCAGTCTCGGCGCCATATTTGAATTTACACACGGCTGTGTATGTCGTCAAGGAACGATTCCCAGCTATCACACAAGGCTGCACTGGGGCAAGGCTGCACTGGGACAAAGCTGCACTGGGGCAAAGCTGCACTGGGGGAAAAGCTGCACTGGGGAAAGGCTGCACTGGGGCAAGGCTGCACTGGGGCAAAGCTGCACTGGGGCAAAGCTGCACTGACAAGGCTGCAATGGACACTGGGGCAAGGCTGCACTGACAATTCTGCACTGGGGCAAAGCTGCACTGACAAGGCTGCACTGACAATTCTGCACTGGGGCAAAGCTGCACTGACAAGGCTGCAATAGACACTGGAGCAAGGCTGCACTGACACTGACAAGGCTGCAGATGGACACCGATAACGCTGCATTGATGGGCATTTTAATGTAAGTTTTTCTTCATTAAACTTTACTCCTAAAAGTTTTTTTCCTTAAAATTCCCTCCTAAACTTGGGGTTTATGTTATATGCCGGCGCGTGTTATACGCTGATAAATACGGTATTTGTTTCACACAGTTGTCAATTTAGCAGTTATTTTTCACACAGAGCATGGGCATACTTACAATTATTCTACTACTGCTTCTGCTACACCTCCTGAGTATGGGGGCACCACATGTGTGAGACTTTTTCACAACCTAGATGCATAGAGGGGCCTGCAATCCAAGGAACACCTTCAAGCATTCCAGGAACATAAATTACACATATAATTTCCTGACTACCTATCACATTTTTGGAGGCACTTGACCACCAGAACAATGGAAATACCCAGGAGATGACCCTTTTTTGTATTTTGAGTCTTTTGAAAATGTCATTTTTTTTCAGTCAAGTTTTTGGAAAATGCAGAAAGAAAATGAAAATGTATTTTATTTACACAATAACATTAAATAAATAATATATTTCTAACACACATCATAGGTATACTTAGAAATACATCCTAAAACACATTCTGCTACTCCTCCTGAGTGTGGCAATACCACATTCATTAGACTATTTCAAAGCCTAGCCACACAGAGGAGCCCAAAATCTAAGAAACACCTACAGGCATTCTAGGGGCATAAATTACGCATCTAATTTCCTGACTACCTATCACATGTTGAGGCCCTTGAGCACCAGGACAGTGGAACACCCCGTAAATGACCACATTTTAGAAAGTAAACACACTAAGTTGTCTTTTAGGGGGCATGGTGAGTCTTTTGAAGACTTCGCTTTTTTGCCAAACGTTTTTGGAAAATGCAGAAAAAGAAAAGTTGCCAATTCAACAAGATATTGTTCACACACAGCATGGGCATACTTAGCATTACACCCCAAACACATTCTACAACTCCCCCGTGTATAATGATACCACTTACTGTATGTGAGACTTTTTCAATGTCTGGACTGATTATATACCAGACATTGAATCTAGTGTATCACACATATCAACCGATTGTGTCAAATCAAATGTACTGTAATAGTTGCTTCTCTATGAGTAATCAGGGAATATAGCTTAGTGTAGCATCACCAATAGCAGTCCCAGTTTTTACAAGCCAAGCAAGCCTAGCCTATTGGTATGTGGCTGCACCCAGGAATGCCATGTTCAATGGCCAGAAAGTACAGGCGGCTGAATGAAGGAATAACAAAAGAGATGACCGGTGTGGTGGTGAACCGGGGGACTTTAACAACTTGGCACATATGGACGTAACCGTACATCCTATGGATTAAGTGGTTCTACTAGGGTCATGGCTGCAGCTGCAGCCATGACCCTGGTATCTTTTTTTTTCAGCAGGCGATGCTGAATAATGTAAAAGTGATCAGAGCAGCTAAATAGCCACTAGATTGATTTTACATGTGGAGAAAGGTGCCACCCCATTATTTCGCTGCCTTCCCTCACTTTCCCAGGCTCTCCTATTCCACCATGGAGAATGGGGCTGAAGCTAGTGGTTTTGCTGGCTTACCGTAGAGATGAGGGAGGAATGGATGGCCTATGAAACTGAAAACGACAACCATTTTGATGCTTTCGGTTTTGACTAGTTCTTTACAGTTATCAGCTTGTGAAAGCATCTGATCAAACCAATCTCAGTTTGATCAGATGCTTTAAAGGGCAAAGGAGAGACTTGAGGTCTAAAAGAGGTGTTCAAATAGATATGGATAAAGTGTGATTAAAACTAAATCTAAAGCTAGTTTTGTATAGCGTAGTGAGGGGGTTAGTACATCTGTAAAGTTTTTATTGTACGTCTGTATACCCCCATTAGGGAGCTTTCATTTACTCAATTTTCCTGATATTGAAAAAAAATTATCTCACTTTTACAGGGCAGAAACTAAAAGGAAGACTCCCCAATGAAACACAGATGGCAAAAAATATGATTTGTTAAATATTTCCTGTTCTGAAAAAAGTTTTGGCTTCAGACAATGGTTAAATCCTTTTCATTCAAAAAGCTCTTGTAGTCAATCAGTATTGTGATACTCTTTAAGAAGGTTTGGACTATAAATTATTACAGTGCGTTCAACCATTATTATGTGTCCTCAGTCTCTGTACAAAAAAAAAGAGTATTCCTCTGTGGGATCTGCAGAATATTACTCTTGTGTTCCAAATGTTCGTTCTTGGCATTGTTGTACAAATGTGCAATTGTGAGAAAACATGCCAATGTGCCTCAATGTGCAGCACTCACCAGATAATAAGACCCCCTTGAATTAATAAGAATGTGTGACAGAGCTACCTATTTGTTATCTTCCAAACCAGCACCTCCTCCTTTGGCACTTCCGATGGAATGCATTTTATCATCAGGATGTCTTCAGGGGCTCCTAATGCATTGGACGGAGTTTCATCTGTGATGTCACTTCTGCTTCTGACCCGACCTTGTCTTCTGCCTGCTGTTCTGGTACCTCTTCTGCCTACTCAATACTAACCTTGTCCAATTGTTGCCAACTCTTTTTTTTTTTCCATAAAAATTTTATTGAAGTCAATAACAGAAAAATGGTACAAATCGAACATCAGGTACATCATACTTTGGTTTTGTGCACTACAAATGTTCTTCCGGTCATGTTATGTACCAGAGAGAAAAACCAAATGCAAAACAATGAGGGAATCATATAAACGTATTTTCCATTTAGCACATTGGTTATAGATCTAAGCCTTTCTTTATGCAAATGGTCAGCAACCCTGCTATATCAGGTACATTAAGATTATCAAGATCCAGATTTTAAGAATGAAAAAGGGAGGGAGAGAAGAAGAAAAGAAATGAAGATAAAAAAAAGGGGGGGGAGGGATGAGGGACGAGGATAACTGTAACTGTAGGAAAAAACGTGGGGGAAGAAAAGAAGATGGGGAGGGGGGGACCCCAAGAAAAAGAAGTCAGTGTGGTATGAATTAGCAGGGAAGAGATGATATGTCCTGTCGCCTCTGCTCCCCCCGCCCCACCCCCACAATTAAAGAATTGTGAACTGAATACATAATACATTAGTCAGTTCAATATTTAGGAATTGGCAGTTTGAAAGTATCTTAAAGTGGGTCCAGCATGCCCATACGTTCGTAAATTTTTGAATCCGCTCTTGTGAAATGTGTATCAGTTCCTCCATCTCTTCTATTTTGGAGAGCCTGGTGAACCATTCTTTGACAGTTGGAGGTGTACTAGATCGGCAGTGTATCAGAACACAAAGTCTCGCCACATTCATCATATGCATAGCTAGTGATTTGTAGTAGTCCCTTTTAGACAATGACGTGTGATGCAATAAATATTGCTCTGGGGTATAATTTAAGGTATATGTGGTGACCTTTGCGATGATATCATGTACTTTTTTCCAGAAAAATTGGATGGAATCACAGTCCCACCAAACGTGGAGCATAGTTCCTTCTGCCGTACCACACCTCCAACACGTGCTAGGTGAAGACAAAGAAGAAAGTGCAAAAATAGGCCACGTCCGTAAATATATGAAGACAAAAAAATAGGTAGTACTACGTATTACCAGGGGGTGGACTTTTTAGGCGGAGAAACACTGGAGAGGAAGTAATAGTATAAAAATATAAATGTATTGAAGGTTACAAATACATAAAAGTAAGAATAAAAAATATAAATTAAAAGCATCTATGAATATTGTGCAGTGAGCCCTCTGTATGTCTACGTGTTTCACCGCTAGGCTTCCTCAGGACATGGCCAAGGTTCACAGACGAGACAGATAAGAGAATATGTTTCTCTATCTGAAATGAGATATAATGTCATTAGACACACATAAGAAATACATAAACAAACTGTTCAAGATAAAAATCATGCGCAAAGCAATTGAGAGTGCAGAGACAAACATCAAACCATTAGCTTGTTTGGAATGCACAATCATGTACAGTCACAATATGGTGGGTAATTCACTCAAAGGTTAAAGAAACTGAAAATGGAGCACATACAACCAATGTCAGCACAGAGAGTCTATATTAGGGTAAAAGAGTATAGGCTTATAAAAAAAAAAGCTAGGACTTACTATATTAGGTATGAATGAATGTATGTATGAATGTATGAGCAGGGGCATGTTAATAGTATTCCTTATTTTGGGAACGGCCAGCAGAGAGAGATGATGGCTATATAGCCCAACAGCCAATCGCTGTATCTATAAGCATACAATAATAACATTGGCTTAGATAGAAACAGTAAGAGCACATAAATAGTCTGAAGCAGCAAGGGCCTAATAATGACCTAGAGCTAAGTACTTACGTTTAAAGTTTCAATATCACAGCATGCCCCTGGGAGACAGCAATCCACTGCACACAGGGTTTGCGGCAGCTAAGAGGTATTTATACTCTAGATCAGCCACAGCTGATTGTTAGCCAGGGCATCATGTGATCTGCTAGAAGGATTTTGGGAATTGTAGGATATTGGCTCTCATACTCTCTGCGCCTGTGCAGAGAGGTCTATACAGAGAGAAGGACATTACATCTAGGGGGAGAAATCCGAGCAGTGCAGCATCCGGGCGGAGGAAACCTCATGCATGGGCCGGCCATATTAGAGTATAACAACTGCATTCTGGGCATTGTAGGAACTGCTGTGTCTATTGGTTTTAGGCTAAATCCTAATAGAGAAAGGATTTAAAACTAATCATATCATTTAAGCCTGGGTAGACCATGGCTTGTAATTTATGTATCCATTGCGTTTCACGTTGGAGTACTCTTTTATCAAAATTGCCCCCACGAGGGTCGGCATAAACAACGTCCAGAGCAGCAAATTTAAACACCATGGGGTCAAACATATGCTAGAAAGCTATGTGATACCCCATTGTGGTATTTCAGAAGACCATTTGTAGCATAATATACATGGTCCTTGATTCTTCTCCAAAAGGGCCTGATAGTTTTGCCCACATAAAAGGCTCCACATTGACAAAAAATGATATAGATAACACCTTGAGTTTGGCATGTAATGTGGTGCTGTAGGACGTGCGAACGACCATCTGGGAGAAGAACCGAAGGTCCAGTGAGTAATGTTTAAGTCAAATTTATATAATTTATGCAAATTTGCATTTTTGCAACCTTAGCGCTGCACTTATTTATTCACAGTTTTTGCTTTTTGTCTACAAGCTGTGCTGGCTGCTAGGTTGCAGGTTCACAGTGCAGTATTCCTTTAACTTTATTTTTAATAAATTGCAGAAATCGCAATTGCCACATTGGAAGAGGCCTGCAGGGGATTGTACTGTATTCATGGTTTTTCGGTAATGACTTTGTACTAGGGAGTCCTTTTAGGATTTAGCTCGTCGAAAGGTGATTTTGGGATGAGAGCCTATGTATTTGCTGATGGTGGGATCTGTAGTTAGAATATGCCAGTGTTTTTGTATAATAGAACGTATGGTTTGATGCTGGTCAGAATAGGTTTATGCTGAATCTCACTACGCCTGGACTGACTTGTTTTGGTTCTGGGAAAAGCAAGGCATTTCTAGGTATGGTTACGGCCTTTTTAAAGGCTTTTTTAAGACTCGTTTTGGTGTAACCTCGCGCTAGAAGTCATTGATAAAGAAGATCTGCTTCACGCTTAAAGTCGGCATCTGTTGAGCAGTTCCATTTTAGGCGTATGTGCTGGCTAAACGGAATGCTCTGGACGAGAGGGCGTGGGTGTGCACTTCGCGCATGTAGTATTGTATTATCTGCTGTGGGTTTACGAAAGAGTGATGTATTAATTTGGCCCTCCCGACTAATTTTAATAGTAATGTCTAGGTATGCAATTGTAGTGACACTAGACTGCATGGTGAACTTCAAGTTGTAATCATTCTGACTTAAGATGGCCATGAAATCCTCTAGTGCTGCCGGTGGTCCCGCCCACAATAACAGAATAGCGGAACCACTGCAGCACATAGGAAAGATTTGAGTGTCTGTCGCTGGCAAACAGATCCCGTTCCCACCTCCCAGGTACAGGTTCGCATAAGAAGGTGCACAACATGTGCCCATAGTGACCCAATGTACCTGGAGGAAGTGGGAACCATCAAAATAAAAGACATTTTTGGAAAGAATATGTGACAGGAGTCATAGCACGAAGCTATTAAGGTCCGAAGATGTGTCCTCTTTCATTTAGAAATCTGGCAACTGTGTTTAGACCTAGTTTGTGTGGGATAGACGAGTTTAGAGTTTCCACATCAATGGGTACCAAGAGGCACCCATACGGAACAGTTAGACCCTCCAGGTTTTTTAACAGATCTGGGGTATCTTTAACATAGGATGGTAAAGTGGTGACATGAGGTCGTAGGTACTGATCTACAAAGATGCTCGCTCTTTCTGTTTTGGAACCTATACTTGAAACAATGGGACGTCCGGATGGTTTCGTAGAGTGTTTGTGAATTTTTGGGAGGGAATAAAAGGTGGGTACTTTTGGGTGAGCAACTTGAATACCTTAAAGATCTTTTGCGTGATCACGCCGCTAGCAAGGGCAGATTGTAAAAGATCATCATACTGTTGATCAAATTTCGTTAGGACACTAGCAGCAATTAGTTTATACCAGAGTCTTATCTTTAAGATGTCCCAACACATATTTCTATATGCTAAAGTATCGATCAATACCACGTTCCCGCCCTTGTCTGATGGCTTTATTATCAAGTCAGGATTGTTGCTTAAATTAAATAGGGCTGTTTGGTTCTCTTTGATAAGAGAATATGTTTCTCTATCTGAAATGAGATATAATGTCATTAGACATACATAACTAACACATAAACAAACTGTTCAAGATAAAAATCATGCGCTAAGCAATTGCGAGTGCAGAGACGAAAATCAAGCCATTACCTTGTTTGGAATGCACAATCATGTACAGTCACGATACGGTGGGTAATTCACTCAAAAGTTAAAGAAACTGAGAATGGAGCACATACAACCAATGTCAGCACAGAGAGTCTATATTAGGGTAAAAGAGTATAGGCTTATAAAAAAAAAAGCTAGGACTTACTATATTAGGTATCGCTGAATGTATGAGCAGGGGCATGTGAATAGTACTCCCTATTTTGGGAACGGCCATCAGAGAGAGGAGGGCCATCAAAGAGTATCCCACAGTGAATCCTGGATTTGAATTCCAGTACTGCTGATGGCTATATATAGCCAAACAGCCAATTGCTGTATCTATAAGCATACAATAATAACATTGGCTTAGATAGAAACAGTAAGAGCACATAAATAGTCTGAAGCAGCAAGGGCCTAATAATGACCTAGAGCTAAGTAGTTACATTTAAAGTTACAATATCGTGACTGTACATGATTGTGCATTCCAAGCAAGGTAATGGCTTGATGTTCGTCTCTGCACTCACAATTGCTTAGTGCATGATTTTTATCTTGAACAGTTTGTTTATGTGTTAGTTATGTGAGTCTAATGACATTATATCTCATTTCAGATAGAGAAACATATTCTCTTATCTGTCTCGTCTGTGAACCTTGGCCGTGTCCTGAGGAAGCCTAGCGGCGAAACGCATAGACATACAAGGGCTCACTGCACAATATTCATAGATACATTTATGTTATAATCTTCATTCTTACTTTTATGTATTAATAAATCTATATTTTTATACTGTTACTTCCTCTCCAGTGTTTCTCAGCCTAAAAAGTTCGCCCCCTGGTAATACGTAGTACTACCTATTTTTTTTTGTCTTCATATATTTACGGACATGGCCTATTTTTGCACTTTCTTCTTTGTCTATAGATGGGTGGCAAACACCATTTAATTTTATTAGTGCACTAAGTTGCTTTGAATCTGTACCTGTTCCTTGCAAGTGTTTACCAGGATGGCGGAATTGGCAGGAGGCAATTGGGAGGGTTTTATGTTGGACATTAAGCAAACGTGTTCCTCTCTGACTAGTAATAATGTTGAAATGGAGATTGTTTATCACAAATTACTACAAGCGTTTGAGTGAAAAGCGAGTCTTTTCTGGCACATTAACTACTTCAAACAATATATTAGGGAGAATCTCAACCCGAAAGGTCTCAGAGTTCAGGTCTTTGCCAACATTTGGGCCACTGACCATGACTTTAAGAACCAATGGGAACAGAACCTCTAGGATTGTTCCAGGAAAATGATGGAATTAATGATTGAGTATTACATGCAAGAGCTTAAACTAGTAGATTGTGAGATTAAACGAATCTACGATGAAAATACCACTATATTAAACAACTCTAACTTTTCAACCTTTGATACTCACTTCAAACTTCACAAAAGACTTGTTAGTCAAGAAAGAGGACAAACTCGCACGTGACAAATTAGCCTTTGCAGGCAAGTATGCCTACAATTGGCCACAAACTAATGGCAAACGGGGGAACCGTAAGTTCACCAATGTACAAAGAAATAGACGTAAACCTAATGATAAAGCAAGTGATTCTGATTCCTCCGCTAACTCTTATTTATCACAAGGCTCTAGGACTTCGGACCGTGGCCGACAGAGAGGTCGAGCTCCAGGAAGAGAACACAAACAGGTGGTGGGCACCAATCAGGTACAGACAAGAAAAGAGCACTGGGTGAACCAAATCCTCCCACTACTGACAAAAATATGGAAAGGACTGATCTCTCTGTGGTAAATACCGGGCTAACTATGTTTCCTAATCAAGCACTGGGTGTCTCCTCTGACAGTTCTTCTATCACTACACCCTTGACTTCTAAGACTGAACAGAGTACTCGACTACAAATCATAGACTGCGCCAAAACCTAGATGGCATCCAGGCCCGTCAGTACTGCGACAGCCGGAGCAATCCAGAAAGACAAAAAATTATGTATAGATCAATTCTTTCCTACCAACCAATACAAAACAGGTAAGCACCAATTCTGACAGCAGATCTTCCTGTGACCCCATAATGAATACACCAATAGCAACTGAACAGATTCTCCCCAGAAATGAATATAGATTAGAAGTGATCAATCTATCATCATATCCCCTCAACACCATTGAACGGGAGCTATTGCAGCTCGGCCTCAGTTTCTGTCCCAATTCTTCGCCAAACAGGTTCGAGATCATTAAAGATCTGTACTTGTTTGCGAGAAAGCTTACTTTAAAGTTTATGTATGACAGTGACAGATGGGGGAAACAGACGCAGATCTCTCACCAAGAGATCTGGAAAGACTTTTCAGTGGCTGAATTCAGAGCCTTAAAAAATCTGGTCTTACTCCTAGCGGAGAGCGAATCTACTACCACCACTCAAGATACCCCTGAATCGGAGTTAATCCGTGGTCAACGTATACAAACAACTCTTTTTTTTAAAGATATCAGGTCACTAGGAGAGGCAATCAAGAAAAAGTCTACTCACCTCCCCTCCCTACATATCAACTTTAATGTATGGACGTTTTTGGCCCAAACCATCAAAGACATCAAAACTATCTCAATGAGAAAAACGACCAACCCTAATATGAGTGAGGCTCACCAAACAGCCCTATTTAATTTAAGCAACAATCCTGACTTGATAATCAAGCTGTCAGACAAGGGCGGGAATGTGGTATTGATCGATACTTTAGCATATAGAAATATGTGTTGGGACATCTTTTTTTTTTTTTTTAAATTGTAATTTTTTTGAAGTTTCAAACAGGTACATACATGTTAGAGCCATAACAGTAGTTACAAATACAGATGTTCCGACTAGAAACTGTCTTATCGTTAATTAACACTATTATAAATTAAAACAGTAAAATGTTGAACAAAGGTTGGGTGTCAATTAGTAACAGGTTCTAGACGGGGAAAGGGGGGGAGGGGGGAGGGTCAGGGATGAGGGGGGAGGAAATAGGAGGAGGAGGGAGAAGGGCACCAGCAGGTTGTGAGTGAAAGTATAAACGATCTATAAGTAGTTTACACCTGGGCAATTACAGTTGAACAGTACATTTTGGATGATGCAACCAAAGAGACCACATATCTTTGAATTTATGTAATCGTAAGTTTTTTCTGGCTACTATTCTCTCCATTTCACATTAAAAATTGAGGTCAGCGATAGTATGCGAGATGGAGGGAATTCTAGCAGTTTTCCAAAATCTAGTGATATTCAATTTGGCAGCATAGAGTAGGTGAATAATAATACATCTAGCTGAGAATGGTATTTTGTCTATGCCAATATGTAGCAGGGCTAGAGCTGGGGACGGGGGGCAGGACGCCCCAGTAATGGAGGAGATTAAAGCTAATACTTGGTTCCAAAAGGATGTAAGAGATTTGCAGAACCAGAGGGTATGTGCGATGGAACCTATACTTCCACAATTCCTCCAGCATGATGGAGGGTGGCCAGGATACATTTTTGAGAGTCGGTAGGGTGTGAGGTACCATCTATGGATGGTTTTCTGGTAGGATTCCCAGTGGTTGGAACAATGAGATGCTTGAAAAGTGTCTGTCAGTTCTTCGGCCCATTTATTTAAGGAGTGCACCTGAGAACAGGGTCTGGTGTCATTAAGGCAGGAGTATATCCAGGAGATACTTTTGCTAGGGGATGGGTTAGAGAAGTAATGTAGGTATGTAGGTATATTGGTAAGGGAATGTTTACTGTGGAGGGTAGTTTGGTTGTGTTCAGGAAGTGGGTAATTCTAGTGTACGTGTAAGCTTCTGAGTTTGGGAGTTTAAATTTAGTTTGCAGAGCTGCAAATGAATGTAATGAATTGTGGTTTTTCATGTCACCAATGATCAGTATGCCAGCTTTGTACCACTGGAAGAGGTTCAGGTCAGGAATGCAGGAGGACAGGGCTCTTAGTGGTATTGGTAATGTCTTACTAGGTGAGTAACGGGGGTACGCTGTAAGAAGTCTATTCTATGCCTGCAGAGAGGCAGATATCATAGGGTTAATGTATCTAGGTGTTGGGGAGTAGCCGGCTGTCGATTATAAGAGGAAGTCAGTTAGGTTAGCCGGTTGGGGATAAGAGGCTTCAATGGTGGACCATTGTTTTTCAGGTGTAGGACGCCACCAATAGTATAGTTGGTCCAATATTAAGGCGTAGTAGTAGTTGCCAATATGGGGCAGTCCAGCTCCGCCTAACCTATGGGGCCTAGTGAGTATGTAGCCAGCGCATCTAGGTGGTTTAGAGTTCCAGATAAATTTAGTTACTTGATTCTGGATTGTGGTCAGGAGAGAGCGAGGAATAGGTAAGATGAGTGTTCGGAATAAGTAGAGAAGTTTTGGCAGTATTATCATTTTGAAGGTAGCTATACGCCCCAATGTAGAGAGGCCTATGCAACGTAGAGATTTCAGTAGTGTGGGTAAATTTCGAGAGAAGGTATTGAAGTTCAAGTCAATCAATCATTTTAGGTTGGGGGTAAGCAGGATTCCTAGGTAGGGAATAGATGTATTCGTCCATACGTATGGCGTGGTTCATTTTAAGTGGGTAGCCATTTGAGGAGGGAGATGTATAGGGAGAACCATGGTTTTCGTGGCATTTAGTTTATAATAAGAGATAGAGCTGAATTGGTGAAGGATGTTTTGTATCGTCTGTAGGGACTGGATGGGGTTAGTGACCATTAGAACTACGTCGTCCGCATATAGACTAATTTTGTGGTCTGTACCATTACATGGAATGCCTGCGATTAGGGGATCGGATCTAATTTTGGAGGCCAAGGGTTCCATTAGTAGAGCAAAAAGAAGTGGGGAGAGGGGGCACCCTTGCCCTGTACCATTAGATATTTCAAAAGGAGCGGATATTGTCCCCCCAGTGAACACTGTAGCTGATGGTTTAGAGTATAAGGAAAGGATTGTGTTTTGGAACCATCCGGTAATACCGAATTTTGTCAGCACTGCCTGGAGGAATGTCCAGTGTACCCTATCAAACGCCTTCTCTGCATCAAGGGATAGAAGCAGAGAAGGCGTTCGATTTTGCGCAGCCTGATGGACGAGGTTGAGCACCCTTCTAGTTGCGTCAGGTGCCTGTCTACCTGGGACAAACCCAACCTGGTCTGGGTGGACCAGCTCTGGGAGAAACATCATCAGTCTGTTGGCAATAACTTTGGCAAGCAGTTTGATGTCGGTATTTAGGAGCAAAATTGGCCTATAGTTAGAAGCAACAGAGGCGTCTTTCCCAGGTTTTGGAATGGTGGATGTCACGTAACGTCCCACACTCCGCTTGAGTGCTTCCGTCATATACCACTTCCTCCCAGTCTGTATACAGATAGCTGGTATTCCAACCTCTCTGAGCACAAAACAAGGCGACACTTGCTTAGATTCTTACATGAACTGACTTTATTTAGAATCAAAATACAGTCTTATATACAGGAGAAGATGAGGTTCCCCCTCCTGCACATATTACTCTAACAATACAAATGTAACCTAATTAACCTAATTAACATGAGCTAATTAACTAATCCTTTATACAGCCTAGGTGACTGAGACATGACCTTTTGCCCAGACTGAGTTAATTATCACAGGACATTTTCTCACACTAGCAGCAGCTCCAATAGGAGTTGTCCCGTCTCCTACATTGTATAGAGGACAATGTGATCAGCTCATTCAATTAACATAAACACAGGTAGTTGGAGTTGATGACACCAGCATCTCCTCACAGGATGTGTCCCAACAGTATGAATCAGTCTTATCAGCAGGGGGCTGCTGGAGGAATCCCCCCTCCCTCTTCAGGGACACAAATCCCAAATGACCACAGCAAGGAGTCCACAACAGAATCAAACAACATACAATATATACATATATACACGACTGAGTCCGATTAGTACAGTTCAGACTGGATTTCTAATTCACCTCACAAAGAGTATTGTTCCCTTGAAAATCCAGGGCCCATAATCAAAAGGCAAGAGGCTTGCATTCAGTCCTCTCCAACAGCCTCTGTCCCGGCTAGGTCTGTCACAGTGGATATAAGTGAGTGTAGCATATCTGTAGGCAAAGAGCCAGAGGAACCAGCAGTGTTGAAGAGGTCTGTTAGTTTAGGGGCTAAAATGTTGGCAAATTTTTTGTAGAATAGGTTAGAGAAGCCATCCTCTCTCAGGGATTTACGGAGAGGGAGGGTATTGTTTATGGCTTTGAGGACTTCTTCAGTGGTGAATGGTTTAGAGACAGTTTCGAATTCTGAGATTGTAGGCAATTTAATTGGGTCTAAATAGCTAAAAATGTGTTCCGCTGTGGGTTGGGGAGTGAGAGGATCATTTCTGAGATTATAGAGGGATGCGTAGTATTCACTAAACGCATCTGCAATTTCCTGAGGGTTGGTTAAGAGTTGTTTTGAAGTGGGGTGACGGAGAGAGAGAATTTTGGCTTTTGTGCGATGGGCTTTTACTTGTTTCGCTAGTAGTGATCGAGCTCTATTACCTAAGGTATAAAAGTTGGCCTTGGAGAATTTAAAGTTACGTTCAAATTTATGTAGCAGAAGCGTGCGTAATTTTTGTCTTAACTGCAGGAGCAGTTTGGGAGGGGGAAGATTTGTTTAGTTTTTCTATTTCTGAAATGTTAGACAGAACCTCATCTATCTGCTGGGTCCTCTGTCGTCTCGCTCTTTTACTTAGCTTTATGAAAATTCCTCTAAGGTAAGCTTTGTAGGTGGACCAGAGTATAAATTTGTCAGTATCAGGAAAGTCATTAAGTTCAAAGAAGGAGTGGTACTCAGTCTCTATTTCTTGTTGGACGTTAGGGTCCTCCAATAGGGAGGTGTCCAGTCTTCATATTCTCGGCGGTCCCGGTCGAAGATCACCAAGAGTGATCGAAATAGGGGCATGGTCCGACCAGGTAATGAGACCAATATCAGAGTCCATAACATTTTGGAGGGTCCATTTGTCTACTAGGAAGGAGTCAATGCGTGAGTAGGATAGCTGCGGGTGAGAAAAGAATGTGTAATCACGTTCCGATCCATGTTGTGCTCTCCATACATCAAAGAGATCCATGTTGTGGAGTAGGGGATTCAGAGCTGGTCGGGGTGTACTTTGTTGGTGGAGGTGTCCATGGATGGGTCGCCGATTATGTTCAGGTCACCACCCACGACTAAGTTGCCTTGGCGTAGGGTGTTGATTTTCTTGAAGAGGCGTCTAAGAAAGCGAAGTTGTCTGGAGTTTGGGCCGTAGATATTGACTAGGGTGTAGGTGGTTTGAGCGATGGAACATATAAGAATGAGGTAGCGACCCTGTGGGTCGGCATAAGTGTGAAGGTGTTGGAACTGGAGGGTAGAGCGTATAGCTGTCAGTACACCATTCTTTTTCGTCGGCCCTGAAGCCAGGTATGTGGTTTCGTATCCTTTTAGCCTAAGCTTTGGTGTTTTGGATTCTGCAAAGTGCATCTCCTGTATAAAGACAATGTCCGCATTATGATTTGTTAGTTCTCTTTGCAGATTGGCCCTTTTTTGTGGGCTGTTTAGGCCTTTGACATTTAGTAAGGTTAGTTTAATTGGCATGGTAAGGCTGTTGGTTATGGCCCTTTATACTGAGACGATAGTGCTAGGTGTGGTCAGGTGTGTGCCAGGAATGTTGATTAATGGTAGTGTGGTCTGGGTTGAACGGGATAGTCAGGTCGTTAGCTATGGATCATTGGAGCAGGTCCAGAAGGCTTAGTGAAGGCTGGTGTGGGGTGGGAAGGGTAGTAAAAAGAAAGAGCCCGTGAACAATACGGGTTAAATGTGCAGAATTACTGCTGGATCTTTCCAAACAGAGGGGAGATTTCCTCCAGGGGCGTCCAGGAACATGGAGCCAGTGGATGGAAGGATAGGCTTGAAAGAAATAGTAAACCGCCGTTACCCGGCTTGGTGGCATATGAGAATTTATGCACCAACAAAGGCATCAGGCATCTTGAAGGGACCATTCGGCTTCCATTTGAGAGGAGGAGGAGACGGAGGCGGTCTTGGGCTATTCTCTGGGATAATGCACCATAGCCTCAGTAGTTGGAGGCCCGCTTGAAGTGTGCTCACCACATGTGTTTTGCTTTGAAACGTGATCAGCAGTTTGGTGGGAAATCCAAATTTATATGGTATGCGGTGATTCTGGAGGGCTTTAGTAATCGTGGCTAGTTGTCTACGATTCTCCATGGTCACCTTGGAGAGATCTGTATATAGTGTGATGGCCGTGAAAGGATCAGGAAGGTTAGGTGATCGTTTTGCAGCGAACATCACTTTTTCTTTTGCGTTGAAGAAGTGTATGCGGGCTAGAACATCTCTGGGTTTTTCCGCTGGGAGGTGAGGCGGTTTTGGTAGCCTATGCACCCTGTCTATTTCCAGATCTCTGTCAGTTGCCTAATATTTATAAAAAACATTCCAAAAGAGCAAATTGTGTGTGCTGTCAAACAACCTTCCCCATTGGATGAATGGGGTCACATGATCACACCTGGGTGGACCTGACAGGTGTGAAACATCATGCATTAGTATACATAGTGTGTGATTAACCTGTTGTATGTCACCAAACAGACCTCACTTGTTGCCCATTTTCGATTTTATACTCTGTGATCACATTTTATTGTTATCTGGTGTTTTTAGCAATAAAAATCCTATTTTTGCTCATCTACACTATGTGGAGCTTGTTTATTTTTTCTCCACATACTTACTGAGAGATTCAACCAGCCTTCACTCCAGCCTTTGTACGTGACGCATTGTTCCCTCTGATCCGCACCTTGGCCATCCTTTGGGAGGACCCACCTGGCGACCCCGGGAGATCCGCGCAGAGTTTGACCCAGAAGGTTCGCAGAGCTGTGATGTCTGTTCACTGGCCCTGAGAGGCAACCCGCTTGAGTGACTCCCTGTCGCTGACAAGGGAGTCCATCATATCTGGTAAGAGTTTCTTACACACCACCTTTACCAAGTCGCATGTTGTTGAGAGATACAACTTGGGGATGATTTGTTGATTCACCTGCGTTTTAACTTCTGTCTCCCTGCATTCACGCATGGTTTTCAGTGGGACATTCCATGTCATTCGTTTCCCACTCACCGACAGGATTTTATTCACCTATATTGAGAGACTTACTAGTTTTTTCACTGTTATGTTTATTATTTGTGGACATTTGTTTTTTTCAGTTGTTTTTTTGATTGAAGACTTTTGGCACCATTTAAGCGCTACTTTTTATTTCATTTTCACATGTTTCTTGGTTGTTGTCACCTTGTAAGTAGCTGCTCCGCACCATATATTCTTTCAATTTAGCGCAGTGTACACTTTGATTATAATCACATACCTAGACATCACTATTAAAATTGGTCAGGAGGGCCAAATTAATACATCATTGTTTCGTAAACCCACAGCGAGTAATATAATACTACATGCGCAGAGCGCGCACTCACGTCCAGAGCATTCCGTTTAGCCAGTACATATGCCTAAAATGGAACTGCTCAACGGATGCCAACTTTAAGCATGAAGCAGATCTTCTTTATCAACGACTTCTACCGCGAGGTTACACCAAAACGAGTCTTAAAAAAGCCTTTAAAAAGGCCGTAACCAGACCTAGAAATGCTTTCCTTTCCCCGGAACCAAAACAAGTCAGTCCAGACATAGTGAGATTCATCACAACCTATTCTGACCAGCATCCAACCATACATTCTATTAGCCAAAAACACTGGCATATTCTAACTACAGATCCCACCATCAGCAAATACATAGGCTCTCCCGAAATCACCTTTCGACAAGCTAAATCCTTAAAGGACTCCCTAATACAAAGTAATTACCGAAAAATCACAAATACAGCACAATCCCCTGCAGGCCTCTTCCAATGTGGTGATTGCGATTTCTGCGATTTATTACTTACTGGACCTTAGGTTCTTCTCCCAGATGGTCGTACGCACGTCCTACGGCACCACATTACATGCCAAACTCAAGATGTTATCTATATCATTTTTTGTCAATGTGGAGCCTTTTATGTGGGCAAAACTATCAGGCCCTTTTGGAGAAGAATCAAGTACCATGTATATTATGCTACAAATGGTCTTCTAAATACCGCAATGGGGTATCACATAACTTTCAAGCATATGTTTGACCCCATGGTGTTTAAATTTGCTGCTCTGGACGTTGTTTATGCCGACCCTCGTGGGGGCGATTTTGATAAAAGAGTACTCCAACGTGAAACTCAATGGATACATAAATTACAAGCCACGGTCTACCCAGGCTTGAATGATATGATTAGTTTCAAATCCTTTCTATAATAGATTCAGTCCATTAATATACCATGCAATTCGTTTGTTTCTGAGTTCATTCTTCTGCCTTCCTAAATTGCTTCCCTTACCCCCATTCCCCTCCTTGTTCTTTAAGAAAGGGTAACACAGGAATAGAAATTGAATTTTTATCTGTACCATTCGCAAGGCTCACTAGATTATCTCAATCGAGATAGTTGATGTATATGCATATACATTACTATATATATAGAATCGGTATCTGACCGTTAGTAAATATGACTTTCTGGAGAATTCATGCATGATTTCAGATTAACGGTGTTTATATATTTTTAGCATACTGTTTATGTAATTTTGTCGGATGCATCTATGTTTCTGTTTTTATGATTTATCGTGGGCTATCCACTTGTGAGTGGTGGTCACGAAACATCTTAAGCCAAATGCATTAATATGTGGTCTCTCTGCACATGCACGATCAGGGTGGCATACCGATAAGAACAATAAGAATTTTCTCTTTAGCATTTGTATGCATAATTTTTATCTATCGTAATTGGGGTCTGGGCAGCAATGCTAACACAGAATCTTTCAGAAACATGTAACTCCCAGACAGTGGTGGCACTGCGTACTTTTACTGACATTTGTAGTCCATCAACTATCGGATTTAGCCTAAAACCGATAGACACAGCAGTTCCTACAATGCCCAGAATGCAGTTGTTATACTCTAATATGGCCAGCCCATGCGTGAGGTTTCCTCCGCCCAGATGCTGCACCGCTCGGATTTCTCCCCCTAGATGTAATGTCCTTCTCTCTGTATAAACCTCTCTGCACAGGCGCAGAGAGTATGAGAGCCGATATCCTACAATTCCCACAATCCTTCTAGCAGATCACATGATGCCCTGGCTAACGATCAGCTGTGGCTGATCTAGAGTATAAATACCTCTCAGCTGCCGCAAGCCCTGTGTGCAGTGGATTGCTGTCTCCCAGGGGCATGCTGTGATATTGAAACTTTAAACATAAGTACTTAGCTCTAGGTCATTATTAGGCCCTTGCTGCATCAGACTATTTATGTGCTCTTACTGTTTCTATCTAAGCCAATGTTATTATTGTATGCTTATAGATATAGTGATTGGCTGTTGGGCTATATAGCCATCAGCAGTACTGGAATTCAAATCCAGGATTCACTGTGGGATACTCTTTGATGGCCCTTCTCTCTCTGCTCATACATTCAGCGATGCCTAATATAGCAAGTCCTAGCTTTTTTTTTTATAAGCCTATACTCTTTTACCCTAATATAGACTCTCTGTGCTGACATTGGTTGTATGTGCTCCATTTTCAGTTTCTTTAACCTTTGAGTGAATTACCCACCATATCGTGACTGTATATGATTGTGCATTCCAAACAAGGTAATGGTTTGATGTTCGTCTCTGCACTCTCAATTGCTTAGCGCATGATTTTTATCTTGAACAGTTTGTTTATGTGTTAGTTATGTGTGTCTAATGACATTATATCTCATTTCAGATAGAGAAACATATTCTCTTATCTGTCTCGTCTGTGAACCTTGGCCGTGTCCTGAGGAAGCCTAGCGGCGAAACACATAGACATACAAGGGCTCACTGCACAATATTCATAGATGCATTTAAGTTATAATCTTCATTCTTACTTTTATGTATTTGTAACCTTCAATAAATTTATATTTTTATACTGTTACTTCCTCTCCAGTGTTTCTCAGCCTAAAAAGTCCGCCCTCCTGGTAATATGTAGTACTACCTATTTTTTTTGGCTTCACATGCTAGGTATAGTAGGTGAGAATTTGTGGAGAAGAGAGGGAGTTCTATACCAATGTGTTTCGATTTTGTAGCAATTTTCCTGAATAGCTACCTTCATGGAGCACTTATGTGCATATTCGTGTATGGTTTCCCATTCCTCCTCGGATAAGGAAGTATGTAATTCCCTATCCCATGCGTTGCGTGCGGGTTCGCTAGTAGTGTCAGGCTCCTCTAGCAGCAATGTGTAGATAAAGGATATTAAATGCTTTTGTGGTGTTTTTCTTGAGCAAAGGGATTCAAATGGTGTAAGCTGTCTTGTCCATGTAGATGGTTTTGGTTGTGTAAACTAGAAGTTCCGTACCTGCCTATATGTCCAATAGGGGAAGGATTTGGTTAATGAAATGTCTACCACATGGTCATAAGAGCAAGGGGCACTTTTCAAAAAGAAGTGTTGCGCCCTCATATCTTTGTAGGGCCATTCGCGACTTAGAAATCAACCTAGGTTTAATGGTGGGAAGTCAGGGTTTTCTTTAAGTGTGGTTAAAGTGTGGCCCTAGAACAGAGGAAATGGCTGTAGATTTAGCTGCCTGTGTGAAAGCCACCAGGGATCGATGAATGAGTGGGTGTGTCAAAGACTCTGTTGGCCAGTGTCTAGGCCGAAGCCAGGGGAGATCATGAATTGGGAATCATGAAAAGGTGTTTTCAATATATACCCATAATTTTTTATTGTAGTGAATATTCCAGTCAGCTATTCTGGTGAGATGGCAAGCTAAATAGTATTTATAAAGGTCAGGCAAGTCTATCCCTCCCTTAATTTTGGTGCAGGTCAACCAAGTATATTTGATACGTGGTGGGGAATCCCTCCAGATAAATCTTGAGCAGGCTTGTCTATACGTTGCAAAAAAGGCTGTCGGAAGATAAATTGGAATGCTCTGCATCAAGTATAAAAAGCGTGGGGGAAGCAAGGCTGAGTGGCCAAACCATGAGACATTTAAACCTGCCCAGTCTTTTAGATCTGATTTTGTTTTGTTCAGAATCACATAAAAATTATGTTTGTATAAGTCAGACAGTTTATTAGTGATCTTTATACCCAGGCATGTGATTGCATCCCTCCTCCATTGAAATGGAAAGGAATGTTGACAACAGTCTATGTCCTGAGGGGTAAGCAAAATATTTAATGCGTGTGATTTCTCATAATTCACTTCACAAGTTTGATAGGGTGCCAAAATATTCTATATCTTTCAATAAGTTCGGTAGGGTGATGAGAGGTGACCTCGGTGATAACAGAATGACATCTGCATAGGCAGTTACTTTAAATTCTCTTTCCCTTATCTGGACTCCCGTGATATTAGTGTTCGATCTCAGTTTGTTTAGAAAAGGTTCCAGGGTAAGGACATAAATCAGCAGGGACAAAGGACAACCCTGGCGGGTGCCGTTGCCACTGGTGAAGGCGTCTGACAGGTGGCCATTTACCTTTACACATGCGGTAGGGCTAGAGTATAATGCCGTGATATGAGTCAACATGCGTGGTTGAAGTCCCGTCACTGTCAGAGCCTCCCGCATGTAGTCCCAGGCCACTCTGTCGAACACCTTCTCCGCACCCAATCACAAAAAAACCCCAAAGTTTTAGATGATGTCAGCCAATGATGGATGTTTAATGCTCTTATAGTATTGTCCCTAGCCTCTCTACCAGGGAAAAAACCTACCTGGTCTAGGTTGGGAAGGAGGAGTAGCAGTCTATTGGCCAGAATCTTTGCGTATAGTTTTATATCTACGTTAAGTAGAGAGATGGGTCTATAGTTTGATACTTGTGTGACATCTTTACCTTCCTTATGGAGGACCATTATATGTGCATCTAACATGTGGCCTGTAGAAATATTAGGTACTGAGAGGGCATTGAAAGGCGCCATCATCTTAGGAGACAAGATATCCATGAAACATTTATAATATTGTAGTGAGAGCCCATCAGGGCCTGGACTCTTACCAGGTTTCATTTGTTTCACAGCGGTCTGTAGCTCCTGTTCAGAAAGGGGGCCTTCCATCTCCTCAGCCTGCTGTTTCGTTATTGTGTGCCGTACTGGGTTAAAAAATCTGCAATTGCCTCTCTTCTGGATTCTAGGGACATTGGGTTTGTGTCTTCTGAACCTATGTTATAAAACTTTGAATAGTATCTCTCAAATTTTTCAGCTATGCCCTCATTAGTCGCATGTAATGTTCCATGCTGATCGTGTATGTGGTGAATTGTAAGAGAGGTTCTTGAAGTCTGCACTGCCCTTGCCAGAAGTCTACCACTTTTGTTGCCGTGCTCGTAGAATATCTTCTGGTGGAGCACATATTGGCGTTTTGTATGCTTTCCCAATTCTTCCAGCAGAAGGGAGCGTGTGTGTAGTAGGTCCTGCATATATTTTTGTGATTGTGAATGTTTTGTTGCCAACTCTTGTCTGCCTGACCACGCATCCGAGATCCTGCATCTGCCAGCTTGCTTGTTGCACTGTCTTCAGCTTTGCATCTGCTACCAGATCTCCTCACTTAGGTCTCCTACAGGCACCCATGTCACTCTGTGCCCTGTTATACTCTGTCATCATATATAACAAGAGGTGTAAGGGAAGCCCTCTTGTCAACTCGGCCTTAAACAGGTACATGGCATCATTCATGCAGTGCTGTGGAAGCTCAAAGAAGAACTTTCCTTCTATGCAGTCCAGAAGATTAAAGTCTTGGGACCAAGGTGTCATATGATCACAGATTAAGTTAAGTAAAAGGGGCTTTCAAGTAGCATTAATGTAGCCAAGCTTTTAGTTAGAGGGGATTAAAGCCAGTGGGAGGGGGCACTTTTATAGCTTTAAAAGTAAAATGAACTGAAACAGAAAGCTGATTTTTATACTACCACCTCAATATGCCATTTACTAAGTCTGCACATTGTTATTGTTTTCCGAAGATAGATGACACTAAATCAAGCTAGCTAATAGGTACACAGGGCTTTGTATTTAAGCAAATGAGAGGTAAGCTGTACTGAGATAAATATAGGGCTGCCATTTCTTACTTTCTCATAAAAATAATAGTTGCTTGGTTGTCACTGGAAGTGTTATTTAGAGTCATTAAAGTCTAAAACCAGAAACAGTCAAGCAACTAGCATTCTAAGTATGTGGTCAGCTATGGCAGTTTATGTATCTCTTTAATAGCAGAATTATTTTTAGGAACTAATGTGTTAGTGGGTAGGGAAGAATCTTTTCCCAGGTAAAAACCTTGGGCATCTGAGATATTAAAAAAAATAGACTTTAGGGTATTCCTCCTACACCCTGGGACTATTCTGTTTTTATTCTTGACAGGACTGAGCTGTTGCTCTGACAAAACAATGTAAATTATGATTGCAAACAGTGCTTGCTGGCATGATTGCTAAATACATCATAACAATATTATTGTATATAATTTATTAACCTACCTTTGATCTGCACATAAGATCAATTAAAGCAAACTCAAAAGATAAAAATAGTACTTGCTGTGATATTCACTTTCATTATGGACTTGTCCTCAGTAGAACTTCTTTTCCACCACAAGCTGTGGTTTGACTTCCAGGTCAAATGACAAACAGAATCAATGAACCTGGAAAACTGAGGATATACTGTGAGTGCAGGGCCCACCAGATATACAGTATAAAATATACACACATGTGTGCACACACACATATACTGTATATAAAGTATATATACTGAGATAGAGAGAGAGAGAGACCAGCAGTGTGTGTGTGTAAAGGTGTAAAGGTGTGCACAGCCTTTATAATCACAGGCTTGGTCAAAGCCTTGGGCTCCAGCCAGGAGATGGATGTTCTTCTTTGAGTGGACAGGTGTGCTCCACCCTAAAGCCAGAAAGTCTCAGGCAATGAGACAGGAGGGCTCCATATGGGTGCCAGAAGATTCCCCTATTGAGAGGCCAGGGCTTGGGACCATGCAGCAGGGAGCTGCAACTAAAGAGAGCTGAGAAAGGGGGCGTGGCCTTGATGGCAATGGCGTAGGATGCGAGTAAGCTAAGCTCCGTTCTCGGTATAACCTGAACCAGCATCCTGCGTACCCACAACGGCCTAACTGTACTTCTGCCTGATGGATTGGGACTCCTATACTGCGCCCATCATGTCCCCACCGAAGAGGAACACTACCACCTCAACATCGCTGGACAGATACAGGCGACAGGAGCGGTACCATGAGGAGCAAGATTTTGACCCCCGTCCTCACATATGGAGCACACGGCGACTGACACAGCCAAGGTACTGGAATCTATCTCTGCATGTCAGTCGTCCCTGACCACAAAGATAGAGGAGATAAGGGTGGACATCTCCTACATCAGACAAGATATGACTAAACTCTGGGACTGGGTAAAAGAGACAGAGACCAGAATTAGTCAGGCAGGATATACTACATCCTCTTCAACACTCACATGAGGAAGTGCAACGCCAACTCCAGCAACTGGCCCAAAAGCATGATGATCTTGCAAACAGAGCCCGCAGGTCCAATTTTCGCTTCATAGGGCTGTCAGAGGGTGCTGAGGGACCAGATCTGGCCACTTTTCTTGAGAAGCTGCTAATTAAAACCTATGGCGGGGAAGCCCTATCCACCACATTTGTGGTGGAGCGTTCTCACCGCATGCCCCCACGCCGCCCCCCAGAAGGGACACCGCCACGCACCTTCATCGCAAAGTTACTAAATTATCGGGACCGAGATACCATCCTGCGTCTGAACCGCGAAAAGGGAAATATCCCCTTCCAAACGGGACACGTATCGGTATTCCCAGACTTTGTGATGGAGGTCCAGAAACAGAGGGCCCGCTTTGAGGATGTTAAGCGATGTCTGAGGGCTCACCACCTGAAGTACGCCATGTTATTCACAGCACGTCTCCGCATCATGGGAGAAGACCGAGCACTAGCCTCGGCCTGGCTGGACCAGAGAGCTGTGGACAGAAATTGTCCCGTCCAACGAAGAACAACATCTACCTTGCTCCAAGGGTAAGCTGCTTGCCCCTCTATGGAAACCTGACCTACTTTTGTGCCACAACACTGGACTTTGCCCACAGCCCATCCCCTGTAGCAGAATATATATGGGGCATGGTGCTCCCCAGACTGCAATAGCACTGCATATTGTATTTATAGGCTTAGAGCACCGTAACCCCCCACCTTTACCCCCTTGAACTCATGTCGGCATCACTACCTTTCCACTATTTCCAGCGAGATGATTATCAAGATTACTGGCCGGATATAAAAGCTGTTCCTGACTCCTAATATAGTTTGTAACCCAAAATGCATGGGAGATTTGTATTGGTTCGCGAAATGGCCCTCTCTTCCTCAAAATGTTCTTGTTTCTGACTGGCTGTTTTGGGGGGGGGGGTCGCTCCTCTTCTAATACTTAGAAGAGTAACCTTCCCCTCCACTTTACCCCTAACATATTCCGAGAATGGGACTATGAACATCACTGATTACATAAATCACTAGTCCTGCAACTGGACCCAAAAACAGAGAATGTTTGCCCCCCGGATAGGTAGACACATTGACTATCACCCATATGGCCTGGAAGTCTCACATGGGTGATAGACAGGGTGATGTGGAACAGTCTACGTTTGTGGTGGAGCGTGCTCACCACATGCCCCCACGCAGCCCCCCAGAAGGGACACCACCACGCAACTTCATCGCAAAGTTACTAAATTATCGGGACCGAGATACCATCCTGCGTCTGAACCGCGAAAAGGGAAATATCCCCTTCCAAACAGGACACGTATCGGTATTCCCAGACTTTGTGATGGAGGTCCAGAAACAGAGGGCCCGCTTTGTGGATGTTAAGCGATGTCTGAGGGCTCACCACCTGAAGTACGCCATGTTATTCACAGCACGTCTCCGCATCGTGGGCGAAGACCGAGTATATTTCTTTGAAGATCCGACACTAGCTTATCCCTGCAGACAGCTAAAATGTATTTAGCTGCCTTCAGGGAAATCCATTGACAGCTGATGACTCATCGGTTGTTAAGGTGCCGCGGCTGGCTTCCCGGCCCTGTTCCTTAACAACCAGCTTACATTGCACCCTAATTGGATAAAGCTTTGCCCAATCAGGGCAGAGAATGCCAATTAGCCGATACAGCCGATTAGGCAAATGTTTAACCAGAACTCATGCTCCGACCGAACCTTTCACCCATCCCTAGTATGGATGTATAGATAGATAAGATAGACAGATAGTAAGGTCAATGCATTTAACCTTGTGTGTTCCCAGCAATTCACCAAAAACAAACAAAAGCAAAAAGGGGGTTGCAGCACAGAGAGTGTATTTTATTGCTTATTAATAATCAAAATCATACAGCAAACTTTCAGGCATCCCTGATTTTTAATAAGCTAATCATAATCAAACCAAGAATACATATATGGTCTTAGAGGCAGACAATTACACAATTAAACTACCGTATTTATCGGCGTATAACACGCACCGGCATATAACACGCACCCCAATTTAGGAGGGAATTTTAAGGAAAAAAAAACTTTTAGGAGGGAAGTTGAAGGGAAAAAAAACTTACATTTAAATGCCCATCATTGCAGCCTTGTCAGTGCAGCCATGTCAGTGCAGCCTTGTCAGTGCAGCCATGTCAGTGCAGCCTTGTCAGTGCAGCCATGTCAGTGCAGCCATGTCAGTGCAGCCATGTCAGTGCAGCCATGTCAGTGCAGCCTTGTCAGTGCAGCCATGTCAGTGCAGCCTTCCCCAGTGCAGCCTTCCCCAGTGCAGCCTTGTCAGTGCAGACTTCCCCAGTGCAGCCTTGTCAGTGCAGACTTCCCCAGTGCAGCCTTGTCAGTGCAGCCTTGTCAGTGCAGACTTCCCTAGTGCAGCCTTGTCAGTGCAGCCTTGTCAGTGCAGACTTCCCCAGTGCAGACTTCCCCAGTGCAGCTTTCCCCAGTGTAGCCTTCCCCAGTGCAGCCTTCCCCAGTGCAGCCTTCCCCAGTGCAGCCTTGCCCCAGTGATCCCAGCCATTCTGGGCTTCAAAATCGCCGATCGCGATTTTAAAATGGCGCCGCCGGCGCCGAAATACACAGTGCCGGTCCTCGGCTCTTTCCGGCGGCTGTCGTTCATTTTCGGCTCCATTCGTAGTCCCGAGCGGAGCTATCCGAACCTAGCCGAGAAGGTTCGGATAGCTCCGCTCGGGACTACGAGTGGAGCCGAAAATGAACGACAGCCGCCGGAAAGAGCCGAGGACCGGCTCTGTGTATTTCGGCGCCAGCGGCGCCATTTTCAAATCGCGATCGGCGATTTTGAAAATGTGACAGGTCGGGATCGCAGGGGATCGGCGTATAACACGCACCTGCGATTTTCCCCTGGTTTTAAGGGGAAAAAGTGCGTGTTATACGCCGATAAATACGGTACATTGTTTAACCACTTGCCTACTGGGCACTTTTACCCTCCTCCTGTCCAGGCCAATTTTCAGCTTTCAGGCTGTTGCACTTTGAATGACAATTGCGCGGTCATGGAACACTGTATTCAAACACATGTTTTATAGGGTTTTTTTCACACAAATAGAGATTTCTTTTGGTGGTATTTTATCATCACTGGGGTTTTTTTATTCTTTGTTAAATAAACTGACAAGTAAAAAAAAAAAAGTTTGTTATAAAATTTTGGAAACAGGTAATTTTCTCTTTCACTAAGGGCCATTGATAGGCAGCACTGATGAGCACTGATGGGCGTTAATGGTCACTAATGAGGCGGAAAGGGAAACAGAAAGGTCCTTCTAAATGCAGTATTCCATAGTGTTTATTTATAAACAATGGTTAAAAACACTTGAGAATGAGATGGGCTCTTTGTTCCCAGCTCATCCCTGCTCCCTTGTATGGTCGCCTGCATTATTTTCGGACCCCAAACTCCATAGTCTCTGTTTGGGCCCTATGTTGTTTTCATTGAGGTTATGGCTCTCATGCCACACCAAATTCTCCCTCTCTTCCCCATGCCCCCATCTCTCTAATGTAATATTTAATCCCTTAATGTCTGATCCCACTCCCGAATGCTCCCTTGGGCACAGACTGGCCTGTTCCAACTTCACCACTTTGTACACTCGGTCACACGTAAATTTCACCCTTTTGCAGACCTTCAATCTAAATATCAGATACTGAAACATATGTTCTACTCCTACCTCCAAATAACACACTATCTATCAACTCTCTCCCCATCCCTTACATCTACCCAGACCAACAACTTTTGAACTCATTTGTTCCCAGGGCCCCCACCAAACGCAGCTAATTGCTTCAGGAGACCCCTCCACTGTCTGTAGAATCCTACATGCGAAAATGGACGCAAATTATACAACAACCAATTTCCCTCCATCAGTGGGTTAAAATATGGACTTCAACTTCCAAAATATCCAGATGTGTGGCGCAGAGAGGGACAGCATTTAAAGTGTTATTTTTCCGGTACAGGACCCCCCCCCCCGAGGTATTACATCGTTTTCATCCCTCTCCCTCCCCTCTTTGTTGGAGATGTGGTAAAACTAGGGGAACTCATTACCATATCTTTTGGCAGTGCAATTTAATTGTACCTTTCTGGTCCCTGGTGGTGTCTCTGTTCCAGCCAATTTTTGAGTTCCCTCTTTCGCTGGATCCATTACATCTCCTCCTGGGCCTCCCATTCCCTGATCTGGGAAAGGCCTCCAACATATTGGCTTCCTATATTTTACTAGCTGCTAAGAGAGTCATTCCACTGTGTTGGTTATCTACCCCCCCAACCCAAGCTCAGTTTCTAGCTATTGCTGACATACATAGAATGGAGCACATGACAGCCATAGTAGAGGATGCTGTTGACAGGTTTGACAAGATCTGGGACCGGTGGTATCACTCTGAGTATGGTTCTCCTCCCTGAATCCCTCTTGTACCCTACATACAGCTCCATGTCCTCCTGTCACCACTCACCCTTCCTAGCTCTTTGAAGACCTAGTCAAATAATGCAGCCCAATGCTTAATACCTCCTAGGTCTATGTTCTTGGTGTACACCCTGCTGACACTCAATTGTCATTGGCAATAGCCTTTTCAGTAGATTTGACTGTTTTATGATCAACATGTTTTCCTTTTTTTTGTTTGATTTCTCTGACTTTACTGTGCATAATGTGCTTTATTTGTATTCCAACAAATCTTCAAAAAAAATACATAAAAAAAAAATCAAAACACTTACATGATCCATGATAGGCAATTCAGTCAGCATAGTGAATTCTTGTTCAGTCCTTGAGAGCCAACCAGAGCCGAACAGCTGCTGGTTGGCTCTCCCCCTAGAAGCGAAATGACTGAACAAGAATTCACTATGCTGACTGATATGCCTAATTTATCATGGACCTTGTAAGTGTTTTTAACCATTGTTTATAAATAAAAAACGTGGAATGCTACACTTAGAAGCGCCCTTCTGTTTCCTTTTCTGATTTCCACTAGAGTTGCTTCTCCTCTTGGAAGTGTTGCTTCAAGTGTCATTCCTTTCACCATTAACATTACCTTGGATGCCACCCACACTGTTTGGAATCTCACTGTCTGATACTGGAGGAAAACTCTTACAGAAGCACCCTCTCTCCTCTCTTCTTTGCAACCGATGAGGTGGAACTGATGAGACGGCACTGGTGGGCACTGATGAGGAGGCACTGATGAGGCAGCACCGATGGTCACTGATAGGTTGCACTGATGGGCACTGATAGGTGGCACCAATGGGCATTGATAGGTGTCACTGATGGGTACTGATAGGTGACACTGATAGGTGGCACTGATAGGTGATACTAATGAGGAGGCACTGATGGGCACTGATTGGCAGCACTGATGGGCACAGATTTGTAGCACTGGTGGGCACAGATTGGCAGCATTGGTGGGACTGCACTGATAATCAGGGCACTGAAATACAGTATCCTGATTATCAGTGTAGATGTCCCTTTTAGAGAAACCCGTTATCAGCTCTCTTCTCTTTTCCTCTTGCTGTCAGCATGAGGAAAGGAGTGCCACTGGCATCTGTTTACCTCCCTGGTAAGCTGTTATTGGACACAGCTGATTGTGTGTTAAAGAGCCACTGATTGACTCTTTACCTCAATCTATGATCAGCAGTGTCCAAAGGACACTATGATCACAGAGCATGCTACCCACACCCAGCAGTGGGCATGTGGCAGGCATGATCACAGGAAGCTATCATACAATGACGTCCCAGAACTAGACAACTGCGATTTAACCGTTATTTGGCTATAGCGCGGTCAGCCAGTGGTTAAAGAAGATAAACTAACAGTGCAGATGTTAATGCTGATCCCTTAGCAGAGTCAACCAAATGTTTCCTATTACTAAGGAAATATGCAATACAAAGAATCTGTAAACTAAATATGATAGGATAAAGATCAAAACCATGATTTTGCCTTTGTTGTGATAAGATTTTAATAAAAAAATCCAGCAATCTTCCTTGTGCTTAAGGCTGGTCTGAACTATTGTATTCTGATGATGTGGAGACCTCCCTGGCATCAGAAGACACTGGTCATTGCTGTCTGCTATATTATAATATATCATGATGTATATATGTATTGGTAGATCAGTTTTTGTACAACCACCCTGCCCATACATGGATCAAAATTTAGCTGGTCCCTGTTAAACCAGCTGAATTTCGATCAATGTATGGCCAGATTTAGAGCAGTAATGTGACCCCCTGCCCCTCCTAGATCTATTCAATGTCATCACTGGGAGACCCTGTTTCTCTGCTTATATTGCATCGGGGACAGGGAGACAACATTCAGTGAGAGACAAGCAATGGGTTTGGAAGTGTTTGTGGGCTATGTTTTTTTTTGTCAGGCTATGAGGCATTAGACATCAAAATTGATATGGAGCTACAACACTGGACGATATGATTGACAGCATTTACATTGTGGAGCATTTTTTAATTAACCACTTGCCTACTGGGTACTTTTACCCCCTTCCTGCCCAAGACAATTCTCAGCTTTCAGCACTGACACACTTTTAATGATAAATGCGCGGTCACGCAACACAGACATATGACATTTTTATAATTTTTTTTCACACTAATAGAGATTTCTTTTTGTGGTATTTAATCGCTACTGGGTTTTTTAATTTTTGCTAAATAAACAAAAAAATGTTGAAAAAAAAAAAATTTCATAGATTGTTATACAATTTTGCAAACAAATTTTCTGCTTCACTGATATGCACTAATGAGGCTGCAATGATGGGCACTGATAGGCTGCACTGATGAGGCAGAACGGATGGACACTTATGAGGTGGCACTGATGAGCAGGCACCGATTGGGCTGCACTGATAGACGGCACTGATGAGCACTAATAGGTGCTACTGATGGGCAATGATAGGTGGCACTGATGGGCTCTCATAGGCGTCACTGAAGGGCACTGACAGGTGGCACTGGCAGGCAGCACTAATAGGTGGCACTGATTGGCACTGATAGGTGGCGCTGATGAGCACTGATAGGCATATAGGCAGATGGATGACACTGATTAGGAGGCACTGATGGGCCCTGATTGACAGCACTGGTGGGCACTGTTGGGACTGCACTGATAATCAGGACACTGATAATCAATGCCCTGATTGTCAGTGCCAATGTCCCTTTAACACAAGCCGGTTATTAGCTCCCTTCTTCTCTCCTCACGCTGTCAGCATGAGGAAAGAAAAGCTGATAGCTTGCTTGCATTTACATCCATGATTAGCTGTCATTGGACACAGCTGATCACGTGGTAAAGGGCCGCTGTGATTGGCCCAAAGGACTCAGTGATCACAGATCGTGTCGCAGCACCATCACGGGATGATGTCAATAGACGCCCTCCCGGCAAAGTAAGCTGGGAAGGGGTTAAATGACTCATCAAAAGGTCTGACGCTTTTTTTTTTTTTTTTTGCGTGAGGTTCCCCCTTAAAATCCATAACAAAATCAATTGTGTGCAAGGGGTACTTATGCGCTACTCAGTGAATGACATACAAAAATTAACAAAATAAAGTGTAATAGTGAATGTACAGCTGCTAAACTCCTATAGTGTCACTAACACTAATACAAAAATGTGAAAAAATTTGTATCAAATGAATATGTGCAATTCCTAAAAATAATTTCAAAAATGCAATCAATACAATCCAGTGCAAAAACGTGTATATATATATATATATATATATATATATATATATATATATATATATATATATATATATATATATATATACAGTAGGGATGGAAAGTATTCAGACCCCCTTCAATTTTTCACTCTTTGTTATATTGCAGCCATTTGCTAAAATCATTTAAGTTCTTTTTTTTCCTCATTAATGTACACACAGCACCCCATATTGACATTAAAACACAGAATTGTTGACATTTTTGCAGATTTATTTAAAAAGAAAAACTGAAATTTCACATGTTCCTAAGTATTCAGACCCTTTGCTCAGTATTTAGTAGAAGCACCCTTTTGATCTAATACAGCCATGAGTCTTTTTGGGAAAGATGCAATATTTTCATACCTGGATTTGGGGATCCTCTACAATTTCTCCTTGCAGATCCTCTCCAGTTCTGTCAGGTTGGATGGTAAACGTTGGTGGATAGCCATTTTTAGGTCTCTCCAGAAATACTCAATTGGGTTTAAGTCAGGGCTCTGGCTGGGCCACTCAAGAACAGTCACGGAGTTGCTGTGAAGCCACTCCTTCATTATTTTAGCTGTGTGCTTAGGGTCATTGTCTTGTTGGAAGGTAAACCTTCGGCCCAGTCTGAGGTCCTGAGCACTCTGGAGAAGGTTTTTGTCCAGGATATCCCTGTACTTGGCCACATTCATCTTTCCCTCGATTGCAACCAATCGTTCTGTCCCTGCAGCTGAAAAACACCCCCACAGCATGATGCTGCCACCACCATGCTTCACTGTTGGAACTGTATTGGACAGGTGATGAGCAGTGCCTGGTTTTCTCCACACATATCGCTTAGAATTAAGGCCAAAAAGTTCTATCTTGGTTTCATCAGAGCAAAGAATCTTATTTCTCACCATCTTGGAGTCCTTCAGGTGTTTTTAAGCAAACTCCATGTGGGCTTTCATGTGTCTTGCACTGAGGAGAGGCTTCTGTCGGGCCACTCTGCCATAACGCCCCGACTGGTGGAGGGCTGCAGTGATGGTTGACTTTCTACAACTTTTTCCCATCTCCCAACTGCATCTCTGGAGCTCAGTCACAGTGATCTTTGGGTTCTTCTTTACCTCTCTCATCAAGGCTCTTCTCCCCCGATAGCTTAGTTTGGCCGGACGGCCAGCTTTAGGAAGGGTTCTGGTCATCCCAAATGTCTTCCATTTAAGGATTATGGAGGCCACTGTGCTCTTAGGAACCTTAAGTGCAGCAGAAATGTTTTTGTAACCTTGGCCAGATCTGTGCCTTGCCACAATTCTGTCTCTGAGCTTTTCAGGCAGTTCCTTTAACCTCATGATTCTTTTTTGCTCTGACATGCACTGTGAGCTGTAAGGTCTTATATAGACAGGTGTGTGGATTTCCTAATCAAGCCCAATCAGTATAATCCAACACAACTGGACTCAAATGAAGGTGTAGAACCATCTCAAGGATGATCAGAATAAATGGACAGCACCTGAGTTAAATATATAATTGTCACAGCAAAGGGTCTGAATACTTAGGGCCATGTGATATTTCAATTTTTCTTTTTTAATAAATCTGCAAAAATGTCAACATTTCTGTGTTTTTCTGTCAATATGGGGTGCTGTGTGTACATTAATGAGGAAAAAAATGAACTTAAATGATTTTAGCAAATGGCTGCAATATAACAAAGAGTGAAAAATTTAAGGGGGTCTGAATACTTTCCGTCCCCACTGTATATATATATATATATATATATATATATATATATATATATATATATATATATATATGAATCGTCTATTCCTCCAATAAATACCCCAATGGATCGAATCATGCTTCTGTGTATACTCCTCAGTGGCAATCTCCACTCCTCTACTCCCTGTTTGGAAATGCCACGGCTGTGGCTGCAGATAATGGAAGGCACTTCTGTGTGGTTCACGTGCTAACAGATAAAAATGTCTGATATGGAATTTGGGGCAAACACAATGACATTTTTTTACACTATCCCCGCTCTTTGTTTACATTCACAAGTCAGTCAGGAATCCCCAGTTGACAGCATGGGTGGGGGCTAATTATTATCGCTAATTATTAGAACACTGGCAGATATAGTAATAACTCTGCTAAATGTTTCATTTCACATTGCAACTGGAGGTTGACTCAGCAGAACACCCACTTGTTCAGCCGTTTGCACAGGAATCTCCATAGACTGTACAAACTGCAGTGCTATATTATTTCCCTTGCTGGTCGAATGTTCTTAGCCTATAGTGTTATGCTATTTTCTCTACTGGTGAATGTTAACACTCATGGTTGAATACGCTTTTTTCTCTTTGGATCAAATGTTAGGGAATATTACATTCACCCAGAGAAAGACATTAAGAAAACTATTACACACATATAACAAACATTACAGGTATTATTCCTTATGCTTGCATAAATGTTGAGATATTCACATAGTTACCACAATCATAATCAAACCATGCGAGAACAAAATAACCATAGTGCATGATTACTTTTACAATTTTATTAAAAATCACCTTGTACACATACAATTTCCATGAGAACACAAGTATGTAGTCAAGCCAGCCATGACTCTTGGCTTGTTTCCTGGTTATCCAAGCCTGCTACCAGCCGTTAACTTTGGTTTTGTTCTTGGCTATTTGAGTCCTCTGCCAGACCTGATATCTGACCTGTAATGTCTCTACTGTGTCACAACCAGCGTAATCCTCTGGACTGTCACCACAGTGTTCCTTCCTACTACAGACTTACTTCCTGGCACCAAAGGAAGACCAGAAGAAGATGGAAAAAGAAGCATTAAAAGTAGAAGACATTAATAAAGGAATTGTCAAAAAACATCTATTTTTGACACTTTTTTGTGAAATGGTAGGGGTATTTTTGTACCCCATTACCAATTCACATGGGGGGCTGGGATCTGGGGGTCCCCTTGTTGAAGGGGGCTTCCAGTTTTCGATAAGCTCCCCCGCCCGCAGACCCCTACAACCACCAAGCAAGGGTTGTGGGGATGAGGCCCTTCTTCCCATCAACATGGGGACAAGATGCTTTGTGGGGCTACCCCAAAGCACCCTCCCAATGTTGAGGGCATGAGGCCTGGTACAGTTCAGGAGGGGGGCGCTCTCTCATCCCCCCTCTTTTCTTGTGGCCTGCCTGGTTGCATGCTCAGATAAGGGTCTGGTATGGATTTTTGGGTGGACCCCACGCCATTTTTTTTTAAATTTTGGCGCGGGGTTCCCCTTAATATCCATACCAGACCTGAAGGGCCTGGTATGGAATTTTGGGGGACCTCTATGCATTTTTATTAATTTTGATGTTAAATAAAGGGGTGTAATAGTAATCTATAACAGGCTAAATGGGGACCAAGCATCCCATTTATCATGAAAGCATGTCATAGAATCATGTGTAGTATGAAAAATTCTTTCCATAAGCATCAAGGTATCCATTCTGGTGAAGAAGACCTGAGCTAAGGGGATGATTGGGAGTGCCAACGCAGGACTATGACCCAATGCATTAAATAGGGTATGGAAAATCTTTTCCATGAGGTATGTCACTGAAGAGATGAGTGCAAACAATAGACACATAGGTAATGATAGGGCTAATGGTTGTCCTGTCAAATGTATAGCAAGGGCCTTCAAGAGATGTTAAGAGTGGTTGGTGTACCCTGTGATTCCAAAATATGTTTTCAAAGATTGCTGTGATGGGATAGCCTCAAAAGTTCATTATGTATGTGGGACCTAAGGGTAGACAGAATGGAGCCCCTGGCAATTTACATACCATGTAGTATGTACTGGCTGTATCAGGAACTGTGAAAGACACTTGTCCATGCTAGTAAGCATTTTGTTGAGCAGAGAAAGATTCTCTGCTATCAGTTTTTATTAGGACATCTGGTTTGAATTTACATGTATCTCTCCACAGCTAGGACCTTCCAGTGATGATTATGTTTTCAAAAGATAAAGGCAACATCTCTTTGAATGCCTCATGAGGCTGGGTTCACACGATTGTGAATTGGATGCGGGGAGATTGTGACCGTCTCTCTATGGAGCCGGTTGACACATATCCGGAGCGGCTCCGGTGCGAATTGCACAGGAGTCCTGTGCGTCTTTTGGTCCATTTCAGGTCCTAATTCAGCCCAAAATTGAGGCTGAAATTGGACCAGAACCAATTAATTGAGACGCACCGGACCCCCTGCTGTGAGCCACTTTGTGTTCTAGTGTGAACCCAGCCTGAAGGAATTAATAATCCACCAGAAAAATGCATTCCTGATCTGGAATGCCATAACAAAAGTAAGAGGTGACTAGATTGTGGCACCACTGTATTCAGTGAGTTAAGATGTATATTATTATTCTTATGCCGCGTACACACGAGCGGACTTTACGGCGGACTTTGCCCGGCGGACTTTTCGTCGGACTTTGTTTGCTCCTTGCGCCGGACTTAAAAACGAACGGACTTGGCCACACACGGTCACTGCAAAAGTCCGCTGGTTTTGAACGCGGTGACGTATAGCACGTACGACGGGACTAGAAAAAGGAAGTCCAAGCCCCACTCCGGCACCCTTTGGGCTCCTTCTGCTAATCTCGTGTTAGTAGAAGTTTGGTTAGAGACGATTCGCGCTTTTCACACTTCAGCTTATTTCGTTCGTTTTCTGCGGTTCAGTTTGTGCTTGTGAGGTTTGTATCTGCTTTTCAGTGCGTGTTGGTCAGTTCGTAACCTGCCTTGCAGGCCGTTCTGCTCCGCTCGTTCCTGATTTTCAGGTCGTTCTTCATAGGCCTTGCTGTTCTTCAGTGCGTTTGTTATAAGTTTGTTTGTTTGAGCAGCCGACCGTTTTGAAGCCATGTCGAGTGGACGTTCTCGTTCTCGAGTTCGTGCTTTGTGGGGACTTGGTGTTGGGGTTAATACTTTGACCCGAGTCCAGTCCATGAACAGGGCGAGGAGGAGTTCATGGACCAAGAATTGGTTGCGCCAGCGTGACCAGTTCTGTCATATGCCTTTGCTCCGTGAGCTCCGTGAGAACAATCCTGATGATTTCAGGAATTTTCTCAGGATGACGGACCCCATCTTTGAGCGTCTGCTGGCTATGCTGACCCCCTATATCAGCAGGCAGGATACCTGCATGAGGCAAGCCATCAGTGCGGAGCAGAGGCTAGTTGCCACGTTACGTTATTTGGCGACAGGGAGAAGTCTTCAGGACTTAAAGTTCTCGACAGGCATCTCCCCCCAGGCTCTGGGGATCATAATCCCAGAGACCTGTTCTGCTATTATTCAGGTCCTGCAGAAGGAATATATGAAGGTAAGTTTTATCCTTTAACATTACATGATATGTATTAACTGTTTTTGGATGTATTGTAGAACTGTCCTCTTTACCTAATTGCCATGCTTTCAATCTGCTGTGAATGTCCCCTTTATCTTTGTGAATGCCTATTTTAATAATTTATTGCCCTATACATGCCTAATTTATTTCATTAACCTCCCCACCATGCAATGCTGGGTGCATTTTTATCTCTAGACTATAGTCCATTGAACAATGTATATTGTCTGCTCCATTGTCTTGTTTGTCCCTCCCCCACCCCACTAATGTTTCAGCCAGTCAGGTGTGTTTGTTAACCTAATTAGAACCCCTCCCCCACCCCACTAATGTTTCAGCCAGTCAGGTGTGTTTGTTAACCTAATTAGAACCCCTCCCCCACCCCACTAATGTTTCAGCCAGTCAGGTGTGTTTGTTAACCTAATTAGAACCCCTCCCCCACCCCACTAATGTTTCAGCCAGTCAGGTGTGTTTGTTAACCTAATTAGAACCCCTCCCCCACCCCACTAATGTTTCAGCCAGTCAGGTGTGTTTGTTAACCTAATTAGAACCCCTCCCCCACCCCACTAATGTTTCAGCCAGTCAGGTGTGTTTGTTAACCTAATTAGAACCCCTCCCCCACCCCACTAATGTTTCAGCCAGTCAGGTGTGTTTGTTAACCTAATTAGAACCCCTCCCCCACATTCAAATGTATCAATGGGCCATCATAGGGGGTGATTAATCTTAATAAGTGTGCCTTATGTTTTTCAACATTTCAATTACAAACACACATATTCATAATATTTGACTGCTGTTGTTTACTAATGTTTTGGTGTAATCTGAAGTAAAATTTTTGTTATTAAAGTCCTTATCTTTTTTTTTGGCACTCCACAGTTTCCTACAAGTCCACAGGAATGGCAGACTGTGGCCTCCCAGTTCGATGACCGTTGGGACTTTCCCAACTGTGTCGGGCGATTGACGGGAAACATGTCCGGATTGTGCCACCACCGCATTCGGGGTCTTATTTCTTTAACTACAAGGGGTTCCATAGTGTAGTTTTGATGGCGGTGGTCTCGGCACATTTGGAGTTTATGTTTGTGGATGTGGGGAAGAACGGCCGGATGTCTGATGGAGGAGTCTTTGCACAGACCGAGCTGTGCCATCGTCTCCAGACCGGTGGCCTGGAATTGCCACCTGATGACGATAATGTGGATGGACTCCCCTCAGTTTTTATTGCTGATGAAGCATTTGCTCTCTGTGAGAACTTGATGAGGCCGTTCCCCCAAAGGACACTCACCCCTGAGAGGAGGGTATTTAATTATCGGCTGGCCAGAGCAAGAAGGGTTGTGGAGAATGCCTTTGGTATTCTGGCCAGCCGGTTCCGTATCTTCCTTACGGCTATTAATTTGGCGGACTATAAAATCAACCATGTCATCCTTGCTTGCTGCATCTTGCATAACTTTTTAAGGAGACATTCAGCTACATATCTATCCTCTGTTGGGCCTGAGCCCAGACTGGAAGAGTCTAGTAGCACTTTAACAGGCCTAGAAATTGGGCGTATTGGCTTGGCCCCCCGAACCGCACGTCAAGTGCGTGACCGTTATGTCAATTATTTTAATGGTCGGGGGGCCATTGCTATTCAGCAACAGCTGTAAGTTTAGATCAAAAATAAAAACGAAAATTGGTTTATCTAAATATCTTGTTTTTCTTGTTGTTTACCTTTAAGTTATGTCTGTCTCCTAGTGCACTTGTAGTAGTGTCAAGTGCGTTTCGCTTTAGTTAATCAGGCCCACAAAAACAACCCCTAAATTTTGACTTCAAGAAACAGCCACACACATTGTATAGGGTAAAAAATTTTACTTGGTGCACATTGAAAGGTGCATTTTTTACCATATGTTTTTATTTTTTTTTTTTTATAATTTTATTTCAAAAATATTTTACGTTGTGTAAAAAAATACTATTTTAGTAAATTATTCAAGCCATTTTTTCTCTAAAATATAGACCTTTATCTAACAAGATTTACATACACAACAGTGTTTTTAGAAACAAAAATTAGAATATAAATGAACTTACAAAGTTCAACAATATTTCGAGAACGGTGCATGTAATGTCACCCTTGGAAATTGTTCATTTATAAGATGCTCAAAATTGAGCTTTAAGAAAGGGTCAAGTCAACATGTGCTATCTCCTATCATGGGAGAGCAATGTACGTGTTTTGTGTGTGCAATCCCATTTTTGGTTCCTCTCACCACCAAAGAATTTTCAGGATGAAGGGTTTGCAAACACAAAACAAGTACATTGCTAACCCATGATGGAAGATAGCACATGATGACACACCGTGTGCATCACACACTTTAAATTTGGGTATACCCCCAAAATCTTCAAAAAATTTGTGTTAACAAAATAACTTCACAAGGAAATGAAGAACATGATTGATGTTTTTAGGCCAAACGTGATTATATTCGGCCCAAAACATCAATCATGTTCTTCATTTCCTGTTGCATGGAGTCCAGGCGAAGTTTCATGCTGTGAATTTGTTCACGCATTTGATCTATGTGGCCATTCTACAGCATAATCTGGCCAATTAATCTTTGCGCACTGTCTGTGGTGAAGTGCTCTGCCGCTTGGCCTTCCACAACCAGAAACTCACCTAAAACGAGTGAATAAAAACAAGGTTTACAATATGCACGCCAAAATACAGTAAAACTGAAGCTGGGGTGTCAGTCACTCACTTGGTGGGCTTGAAACCTCGCACACTTCCTCCACCTCTCCTTCCTCAAGGTCGTCGGGTGGGCGTGGTCTTGGGCTGGGGCTTGGGGTAGGTTCGGCCTCAGGCTGGTGACTTGGGGGGGTCCTGAGATCCTTGGACTGTTGTCTGAGTCTTTTCTCCCCTATGAGATTAGAAAAAAAGGTATAGTTAAAAAACACTGATCTTTTATGTTTTAATAAATAAAGTAGAACGTTGTTTAATATTTTTTGGAAATTTTCACAGATGCTGACACCTCAATGATCTCCTATGTGTATTACCCCTCAAAAATTTCGTTATGGTCACATAGTACACTAGAAAATGCATTTCCTTCGCAAAATGCGTGGGAATGCAGAATAGCTACATGGCTAAAATGACCGCCATCAAAACTGCCCCATCATATTCCTATATTATAAATCAGTACATGGTGTGTCTGTCCCCTCCCCCCGGGCTCTGTAATCAGAGCTGAGATGCTCCAGCCACCTCCCCCCTGTGTATAACAGAAGCTTGGGTAACCATGGCAACAAAACAAACACAGTACACTCTGATTAATGTCTAAAATGTCACGAAATGACCTCTAAACAAAAAGGTTTTTCTCCAAAATTAAAAAAAATATCAAACAGAAAGGATATAGCCAGATAGATGAATATTTAGTGAACATTGTAAAGTTTGTTTGGTGTCTCTAGGTGAAAGTATGAAGGACCGGAAACTTTTGGGAGCGGAAGAAGAATTTGAGGATTTCAAGCATGCTCCCATTGAATTCAATGTTGAAAAAAGTTAATAAAAAATTAATATTTAAGAAAGTATAAATGTTATTAACAAATTTTAAAATGACCACACATCAGCTAAAAGAGACGAACATTTTAATAGTTGAATGGTTTTAATAGCTGAAAGTATGCAGAAGTTACGCAGAGCCAAAAAACGTACGGAAGAAAAGTCTAAAAATTTAGACACAAATAAAATCGAAGAACAATAGTGGGACTGCTAAATCATTCCCACTAACTATAGTGCTCGTGAGTCCAGATGTGGAAACAGCTGCTGTGTCCTGTCCCTACATTACACTGAATCATTTTGGATGAAGCATTATATTTTCAAACACATCTACACCACATCAACTCATTGTGGGAATTCGCAAAATTATCAAGCCATAAATGTATATCCAACCCTGTCCCATCGTATTTGGCGAAAAAATAACGTCACTTTCTAAAGTATACGATCTATTCCAAAGAACGGTATTTACGAACGATGCAGAAAAACCGCCAAAAATAAGGATCAGCATGCAAGTTCTGTATCTCAATAGTAAAACACAAGTACTTACTTTTTTTCAGCAGCTTCTTTATTCGCCAATATTGCTCTGGCTCACGACTTTTTATGTCAGACCACCGCTTCCGCAATTGTTCTTTCGAACGTTTTGTCCCAAATTTCTCTTCCAGAGCGGTGACAACTGAGGACATTATTTTGTCCTTTCTCAGATTGGGTCGTGTGTACGGTCCTTTTTTGCCATCGTAGTCCTCCCTTCTTAATATGGACACCATCTCCACCATCTCTCCAAAAGCCATGTTGGTGGCCTTATATCTCCTCCGGGATGTGGATGTTTGGGGCTCCGGGCTTTCCTCCGCGCTACTCTCACTTAATCGCTCCGCCATCTTTTGCTATCTACTCCCACTGCGCAACGAAGAGTGAAGGGGCGGGGCCAAATCGTACTTACGAACGTCAGGGGCGGGCGACGCAGGCGGAGCATGACACATGCGCAGTGTATATAAAGCTAGTACGATGGCCTATGTATGTCCGTGCGGAAGTAGCGAGCGGAACAAACGAAGGTAAGATTAAAGTGTGTGTGTGTGTGTGTGTTTGTGTGTGTCCCCGTGTGTGTCCCCTAGATTACAACACAAACTAATCCTGAGATTTGGGACTGACATTTAAGTTTTGATCTTGTGTCTTGTCTTGCAGAAATAATGAATCCCTTTAAAGAGGAAGAGTTTTTGACACATTTCATTGATCTCTATGAGCAGAAGAAAAACCTCTGGGAGGTCAAACACCACCAATATTATAATCGTGATGTTAGGAAGGCAACACTGGGCACACTTTTAGAGTTTGTGAAGACTCGACTCCCCCAGGCAGACCTCAAGTTTGTGGACAGGAAAATAGGTATCTTGCGTAATATGTATAAGCGGGAACACAGAAAAATCCAGGAGTCGCTGAGATCCGGGGCAGCAGCTGACCAAGTTTATGTACCCAAGTTGTGGTATTACCACAAACTGCGATTCCTGGATGAGCAGACCGAAGCCAGGCAATCCCTTTCCACCCTTCCCTCCAGCCTTCCCTCCACCCTTCCCTCCAGCCTTCCCTCCAGCCTTCCATCCACCTCCACCCCAGCTGAGGAGTCCCAGGATGAACTGGGCCTTTTCACCATAGATGAAGTGGATGCGCCCAGCTTCAGCCAGGTATACTTTTTTGGAACATTTTGGGATTGTGTAAATGTTATTAATGATGTTAAGGTGTTAATTTTGAAAGTGCTTCATCAAAAATCACTTCTGCACAAAGAGTAATATGTAGACATATCACTAGACAGTAGTGGCCAAATATATACGTAACTTCAGATCTTGTTGATCATCTGAAATAATGGTGTGGTCAAATAGATAGCCTTTACTATTTTGTGGAATTATCTTTGAAAGTTAAGGAGCTGAAAATTGTGTGTGATTGCATAACAGAAAATTACAACTATGTCCCTTTTTTTTACACAGGATGACCTCAGCCAGGAGGAGGCCTTGCCCAGTGGGAGAGAGGAGGAGGCCTTGCCCAGTGGGAGAGAGGAGGAGGCTGTGGCTGGGCCAAGTAGAAGCCGCACAGAGTGTCAGGTGCCTCCCCTCCGCATTCTCCACCAAAGGCCCAGGAGGATGACTGCAACAGAGCAGGAATCCCTAGAGCTCATACGGGAAGCAAGCCGGATCCTGAGTAAACCTCCCAATGTAGAGGAGGCGTATGGCACCTATCTAGCCGGCAGATTACAGGAGTTGGAAAAGGCCCAACGCCTCCTCTGTGAGGGTCTATTTTTCCAGGCTTACCAGAAGGGCTTGAGAGGGGAGCTTACTGCTAACACATATATAGCAGATGAAGCCACTCCTACTCCTCCTCCTCCTCCTGCCCCAAGTACACCACCAGAGGCACAACCTCCGAGGAAGGCTGCCGAGAAGCGCGGAGGGAAGGCTGCAGAGAAGCGTGGAGGGAAGGCTACACGGAAGAGTCGAAAGTGATTGCCTGGTTTCTGTCTGTTCTGACTGTGCTCCCTGTGCTCCCTATAGTCGCAAGATACCTATTTTCTTGTCGTGAAACTTGATGTGTGTCCTGGGGGACGAAAGGCTTCCCAGATTCTAAAAGTGTGTCCAGTGTTGCCTTCCTAATTTTTGTGTTTATTAAAAAAAAAATTTGGTGTTTACCTTACATTCTTGCCTATGTGTTTGGATTAAAAGACGCCATTTTGTTTGGGAGTAGGCAGGTACAGGTCGAAAAGACTATGGGGTTGATTTTAGAAAAGCAAATAGTCTGTGCACTTTGCAGAGGGCAGTTGCCCTCTGCAAGTGCAATTGCTCCAGAGCATCAGAAATTAGTTAAAAGCTTGACTTTGCAAAGAGTACCCAATCCTGTGCAAGTAAAACCAAAAAAAAAACCTTTTTGCTTGCACATGATTGGATGATGGAAGTCAGCAGAGCTGCTTCACATTTAATAAAGCTTGGGAGCAACTGCTCTTGCAGAGGGCAAATGCAATTTCAAAAATGCACAGCCTTTTTACCTTTAGGAAAGCAACCCCTATGTGTGTTTTTGTCAAATAAAAAGAATGTATTTTGATTTTACATGATTTTAGGAATCAATCAGCAGAGCTTCCCCGAATTTAAGCTCTTTCCCTCAGTTTTTATGCGACTTCACTTCCAACAAGTGCACTTGGTGTGCAATTTCTCAAGTGAACGTTTCACTTGATATTCTTAAATGATTTAAGCCTTTTGTCAAAAACAAGCTCGGGGGAAGCTCTGCTGATTTTTTCTGAAAAACATGTAAAAAAAAAATTAATTGTTTTGGTTTGGGCTTCCTTGCATGTGCCCCTCGGATCCACAGCGAACACACTTCAAAATGCTCTTTATGTGGAATTATATGTATAATTAGCAATTGGAGTGAAAAATGATTTTGCATTTGTTAAATACACCCCCCTATGTCTAATGAACAAGGGACAACAACCTCATTAAGGTTCTTTAAAACAACACAAAATATGAATGTTAATTGTGGTAACTTGAAAATACACACCAAAAATGTGGTTAGCATTTAACACACATTGTAAAATAGCTAAAGTGTTGAAATAAAAAAAAACAAAAAAAAAAAATATATTTTACAATTTAAAATTTATGGAGATCTGGCTGTTACAAAATATTATATTAGTCATGGCAGGAGGATAAATCACGAAGAAAGAAGTTTGTGAGAACTCTGTGTGAATATAAAGCAGAAAAAAAACTTCATTCCTCTCGCATTATCAATCCTAAAAAAAGGCTGTATTAAAAGACGACAGAAGAGGAATGTGCTAGCTTCAAGACGAAGGCTAGTTTTACCAGACCGAGCGCTTCCGTCTTGTAATTGCTTCAGAGCATGCGTCAGTTTGAGTTCGTCGGACTAGCACACAGACGATCGGTTTGTCCGCTAGAAAGAAGAGTCCGTCGGATAAATTTTAAACAAGTTTCAAATCTAATTCCGTCCAACTTTTTAGAAAACAAAGTCCGCTGGAGCCCACACACATCGAATTGTCCGACGAAATCCAGTCCGCCGGGCAAAGTCCGCCGTAAAGTCCGCTCGTGTGTACGCGGCAATAGATTTAGTCTATAATAACCCTGGGAGATAGTGGGGTTGAATAGAGGTACTTCCAAATTGTATCCATAGTTCATCGGGCCTGAAGGTAAGACATTGTGCTGTTTGTGACAATCTTGCAGAGAGCTAATATAAACAATGTTTAAGAAGACAAAGAATACCTGATTGTCAGTAACCATACAGTAAAAATGTTTTATTGTGGTCCTTTGTTTAATTATATAAACTTACGGCTTTCTGATTGAGATATGACATGATATGATATATGCTATGATATGATGATAGTTTTGACAATATATAGTGGAAAAAAATAGTGGAAAGGCTTTAGCGTAGATTCAATTTTGTGAAGGATAACCATTATTATTAGACATGTGCACTGCCAAAAAATTTTTTCGTTTTCGTTTCATTCGTTATTTTTTTTCGTTTTTCAGGTCATTCGTTATCGCAATTAGTGAATTCGTACATTCGTACATCATAAAATTATAAAATTATAAAATTTGGAAATTCGAAATTTGAAAAAGTGAAAACCCGAAAATTAGAAAATCTGAAATAGGAACTAACTATTAAATTATAGGTATTGTAATTTCCTTTCAAATTTGGCTGTTAGTGAACGTAACAAATACAAATTTATCTAAAGTTACGAATTATCCAAAATAACGAATGCCGCATCTAAACAAATGGAACGAAACAAATTAATAATAAATAATAATAATAAAAAAGTTTTTATTATTATTATTGGTATTTATTATTATTAATTCATTACGTTCCATTCGTTTGGATACGGCATTCATTATTTCGGATAATTTGTAACTTCAGATAAATTTGTTACGTTCACTAACAGCCAAATTTGAAAGGAAATTACAATACCTATAATTTAATAGTTATTAATAGTTAAGTTATTATTAGTTAATCATTATTTCAGATTTCCGAATTTACAAATTTACGGATTTACTAATTTACGAATTTACGAATGTACGAATTTACGAATGTGTGAACGTATGAATTTATGAATGCATGAATTTACAAATGTGCAAATGTATGAATTTACGATTGTACTAATTTACAAATATTCGAATTTACAAATATTTTGGAAAAATTTGTTAAACTGGTCTTTGTTAATTTGGATATTTCCGAATTAACAAATTTGTCGAAATTCGTTAAAAAACAAATTCGGAATGAAAAGAATTGCACATGTCTAATTATTATGGTCCTCACTCTACATAGATGGGAAATATGGTAGAAAGAGTGTAATCTGAGTATGTTTTTAATCCTGGAGATCAACAGTAGGTAATTTCTTTTGAAAGCTTGGATAGAGGGAGTTACTTGAACTCTGATAGGGAAGATTTTGAGGTGATCATGACCAAGAAAAATTAAAAGTTTAATTTGAGCATTTTGCATATAACAGCTGAAAAATGTATTGACATTGTTATAGAGTTAGTTATATTAAGCTTCAGTCCCTATAGTTCATAGAATGTAGTTAAAGTAGTAAGCAAGTTAGAAAGAGAAGTCAAAAGGGTAGACAAAAAAGTAATACATAATATGCATAAATACTGAATTTATATTCACAATTTCCTTTAACATTGTCACTGATTTTTAATAGTATTAGCCAGTAGGGATGGGTGAGCGGTTCAGCCCGAGCATAAGTTCAGGCCGAACTTTCACTGTTCAGACGTTTGACGAACAGCCGAAACAAAGGTTCGTTTGACCATTTGTTCGCCCCCCGAACCAACCACAATGCATTGCAGCACTGAAGCAGTGAAAGCTTCAGCCAATCAGGGCATAGAGCACTGTCAGAGTCATGATTGGTCACTGTCATCATGACTTTATCCAATCATGGTTCATTCCCGCCCCACAGTAAAAAAATATTCTTTCATTGGCAGGCATTTTCAGCTTGGAGAGAGATAGAACAGGGCTCTGTTCAGTGCTATTAGTTAGTTAGTGTGCTATACTGTGCTATTTTGCTTCAATTGTCAGTGTAGAATATTAGTTTAGTGTCAGTATAGGGATAGTGTGAGTGTAGTGAGGAGGACCATCATTCAGCTTTGCATAGTGTGCAGCTAGAGTAGGGACAGCTCAGATACTTTCACTTAGTGTAGTGAGACTGTGTCATTCATACATACTTTAGTGTAGAGTAGGGACAGCTCAGATAGTTTCAGTGTAGTGTAGTGAGACTGTGTCAGTAATCCTTTCATTAGTGTGTAGCTAGAGTAGGGACAGTTCAGATAGCGTCAGTGTAGTGACGGTTTAACGCCATCTATTTGATTGTGTTACTGCCAGTTTATCGCCATTTACTTCTGTGTGCATTACTGCCAGCTTAACACCATATAGTTTTGTGCATTACTGCCAGTTTAACACCATATGGTTTTGTGCGTTACTGCCAGTTTAAAGCCATATAGTTTTCTGCGTTACTGCCAGTGTAACGCCATATAGTTCTGTGCATCACTGTATGTTTGCCACATTATATTGCAGTATATTATAGTGTATCCGTGGAGTGTGTCTGCGTAGTGTGAGTACTCAAATTAAAGTGCACCAAAGACCTCTTTTGGCACTGTAAGGGGGCCAGCAACAAAGGTGTCCACAGGCAAAGGTGGACGTGGTGGTCAGTTCTCAGGCAGGACATCATTTCCTCTGTTTAGTGAGTTTTCCCGTGCTATCCAGCCACAGCATGCAGAGGAGGTGGTGGACTGGCTTACTAAACCTTCCTCATCCTCCTCATCCTCTGTCACGCAAGCAGAGACAAGTGTGCAGTCCCCTGCAGTTGCCAGAGTGGATAAACCTGCCTCCTTGTCCACATCTATTCCTGCCATAGCCCCAACATCAGCCATTGAGGAGTCAGCTGAGTTATTTGACCACAGCATCAGCCACTTGCTCCTTGATGATGCCCAGCCATTACTGGATTCAGATGTTGGTTCTGAGGTTGAAGATGACAGGAACAAGGGCCTAGAAAGAGGGAGGAACACTGGTAGACAAATTGTCATTCATGTTCCCCAAGCCGCAGCATATTGCCAAGTTGTCTCCAGTGGTAATGATGAAGATGGAGATGATGATAATGATGATGATGAGGTCACTGATGCGACTTAGAGCAGAGGAGGAAACTGAAGGTGAGGCGGCACAACCCAAGCAGTCTGACATCAAGAAAGAGTAGAGAGCAGTCACCCTATTCCATCACATTCTGCAGCTGTTATCTCCCAGCCCACTCCCCAAAGCTCAGCTGCCTGGGGTTTTTTCAACACTTCTACAGCAGATCGCACTGTTGCTATCTGCAAACTGTGTCTCAGGCACATCAAACATGGCACAAACACCTACCATATGCATATCATTGTATTTTTTTTTGCCTTCATCAAGAGCACCTCTATAGGGTTACGGTGGGAAGGCGCCCCCAACACCCAAAGAGTAATTTTTCTGCACCTGTTTGACAGGTGCATATCATTGCAATTTTTTTTACTGCAAGGCCAATTCTTGCTTTCATCAAGAGTACTTCTATAGGGTTACGGTGGGAAAGAGCCACCGACACCCAAAGACCAATTTTTATTGCACCCGTTACTTATACACAAAGTCAAAGTGACACCAGAATTTATCCAAAAAATCTCTAATCTTGTTCCCAGTGCACTACATTGTAGCCTCACCATACACACTGGCTCCCCAGCTGTTGCTGAGCAAAATAAAGGCAGCTTGCAGGGAAAATGTATTTTTTTGGGCTTTATTGCTGCAGCAGATTCTAGACATGGTAGAGGTCTGCCACTTTACAGGTAGACTAAGGGGACCCCCCCCCCAGGCACTATAGTGGAAGGAATTTTTCATTTTTAGGCTTTCACTTTAAAAATCAAAAAATCACTGCTCATTTACAAATGATGTTTTTCACAAACTTTTTTTTTATTGATATATATCCCCCAGGGCGGGACCCGGACTCCTATAACCATTGTATGCCCAATTACTTGCAAATAAGACTTCAAAATGGGCACTTTTGATTTTTGACATTCAGGTTCTATTGACTTTAATGAGGTTCGTTATTCGGGTCCAAACTTTTGAAGTGTTCTGGTGCGAACCAAACAGGGGTCTGTTCGGCCCATCCCTATTATCCAGGTGCTCTGTGGCAAGTGAGAAAAAGCACGAAGACGGGGACACCTTTAATGGGACATGGGAGGGGAAAGCAATTTGCTATAGAATCTTTGAAATATCTGTAAAATACTTTTGGAGTGAGTGATGGCTAGACCTTTCTGATCTTGAAGTTTGCAGACATTTTCACCACATTCGCTAAGCTAAGGGAAAAGTAAATCAAACCCCTGAGTCTCCAAAAGTATGCAAGAGTAGGGAGTTTTATAGAGGCCATTGTAGCTGACCATGTGCAGAGGTAAATAGTAGCATCACTGGAGTTTCCATTACTATGGGGGGGCTAAAATATTATCAAATCTAGCATTGATATTATGGGAATAATGAATACATTCCTTGGCTCTAATGTTGTGCAACTGACTAAGCTTTGGGACTTTGGGAAATGCCTCAGAATTTAGCGATAATCAGCGCGCTTGCAATAGTCAAAATTGAATCTGGAAGGTTGGTTGTACAACTTGGTACAATTAGCCTGCCCATTATTGGTTTGAATCTTCAGACCGTGTATGGCCAGACTTACTCTCTGCTGACTGCACTGACTGCAGCTTGTGACCTCAATGCTGTTTCTCTGTTGACTGAGCTGACACTGGCCTGTCACCTCAACACTGAATCTGTGCATTGCAATATGGATTACTTAATTTCTCTTTCACAAAGAGCTGTGTCTAGGCTGAAGTTGCTGGTCACTTATCTCCACTCTTTAGAGGTGCATTCCTAACATTTTGTGAATAAAGACAGGGGCTCCTCTTGCTTTACAGGGGTATTTGTAAAATACAAAATGTTTATTAGACCTGTCAAAAAAACTTGGGATGATTTTGCTGTGTGTTCTACAACAGGATTATAGCTACACCAAGTTTTAGTTATAGAAGGGGCAGCATCTAGTATCAATTACTATAAAGCAAAGATAATTCAATATGTGTTACAACTTTAACCACATCCTGCCTGTAGGACTTCATATGACATCCTGGACTTTGAGTGGAGATACCGGCATGATGCCTGCAGCTACAGGCATCATCCCAGTATCTTTTATTAAGATTATTATACTCTAATGTCAAAGCAATCCTAGTGGCTAATTAGGGTTGCTTTTACAAGCGGTGGGAGGGGTGTCACCTCCGGTTTCTCAGATGTAAATAAAGTCATTTTTAACTTGGGAAAGGATCTGATCACACCAATCTTGGTGTGATCAGATGCTTTTAAAGGAAGAGGAGAGATCTTGGAAAATATTTCATGTTTAGGGGTTTTTGTGCACTTTCATATACAAAATATTAATTTAAAAACATAAAAATTACAATAATAGCAAAAGATTAAAGAGGTTGTAAATGCACAAGGTTTTTTTACCTTCATGTATTGCATTGTAGCAGCCCCACCAGCCCCCCTAATACTCACCTGAGCCCCTCTTGATGCAGCGATGTCCACAACAGCCTTGCCTCCCCGGGGACTTACACTCCTTATTGGCTTTTGGCAGCAGTGGGAGCCAATGGCCATAGGAAAGAGGAGCTAAGAGTGCCAGCATGGGACCCAAGAAGAGGAGGTTCATGGCTTCTCTGTGCAAAACTATTGCACAGAGCAGGTAAGTATAACATGTTTGTTTTCTTTTTAAACAAGGCTTTAATATTGCTTCAAATAGATTCCCCCCATTCCTTTCCTGTATTTATTGAGCCACAAAACTATTGCAAACCATATTTTAAAAAGTTCAAAAAGGATGAGATGCCAACTCTAACAACACCCATGCAGAATGATTAAAAAAAATATGTTTTCCATGGTGTTTAAAACAAAAAAACTCCCATGCATGTTCTAACACTACAGAATTCACTAGGTTCACATATGTTCTGTCACTCTTTTTACCGACAGTCTGGGTGTACAGTATTGTATGTAAGAAGAAAAAGTGCATTTCCTTCAGCAAAGACATTAAAAATCAGAGGTGCTGCGGAATAATCAATACTCGTACTAGAGAAATGACAGCTCCACATTCCTGACCTTTTTACACAAGCAATTTACACAGTCCAGAAAGACCTGCCTTGTAATTAATGTGCTAATCAAGGCAGCAATGATCAGCAGTTGCCATATCCTACATTTTCTTTCCTGATATAAACCAGTATTTCTGTCTCAATTAGCTGTCTTTTTTTACACCATTACTTGTTACCGAGTAAAATTGGTTTCACTTTCAGAACCCATCAAAACCAATATTAAGTTCTAAGGTACATATTAAAATATATCATAGGCTAGGAATAGCAATCATTTTATGATACTATCTGAACCTGTCTTTGATATGCTAACCATGAATAAGATACCACCGTGTTTACAAGAGTCTGGTACATCTGTTGATTTCATTGAATATGCATAGAAAGAATAAGCTAGAGTTGTTACCGAGGAAAGAGCACTATATTTATAATCATACACATTTTAGCCTCTTGCAGTAATAGTTGTAGAATGACAAAGTGGCATGTGACTAGTAAGAACGTTTCTGCAAAGTGTAATGACATGGTTACTATAGAAACCTTAGCCCTAAGAATGGAGGTTTTTACATACATATCTAGTCGCATTGTTTTATTTGGTTAGAAAATGTTATAAATGTCCTGTGATATAGCACTATAAATGGAAAATCCTTTGAGAGTCATTAATTCACAGTACATTTCTCTATCCACATCATTATTTTTGCTATGTAATTAAAAAGTGCATGGCTATAAATACACCTAGAGCATCTAAATCACATTTCTATGTGTAAAATCAAACAAGCTTTGTGATTAAACTAAAGCTTTTCTCAAGACTTGTTGTTTTGCCCTGGTAAAGCAGAAAGTAATTATATTGAAAAGGAAATAAGGTCTCAGAAATAAAATAAAGAGGTAGCTAAGGTGTTTTAGTAACTTTGTTTTAAGGAAAACATTGTAGAACTGTTTCACTGGAAACCATGTAAATACATTTTTACACATAACACAAATTCAAACAGAATTTAGAGGTTGCAAATTAAAATGATGTGTAATACATTTGGAATAAGTCTTCATGCTTTTTCTAAAATACTGTACAAGGTATTGGAAGTCACAAAAGAGTACCATGATCATAGGAAGCAATCCAAGCTCAATATTGAAGGACAACATTCTAAAACATTTTTAAAATAAATATAATCTTATATTATTAGATGATCTCTAATATTGTAGATCTAATTGATAACTCTCCAGAGATTAGAGATGATAGATGTGTGACTAATCCAAACAGAAATAGAGAGTTTTTTTTTAAATATAATTTATTAGATTTTAACAAAGAATAGTTGTCAAACAATGTCATTGTGAAGTAATATTTACAAACTTTGTACTGAAGGTTCCTACCTCCCTTTATAATATAAGAAGGGTGGGGTAGAGACAGTTCAGAAAAAAGAGAGAGAGAAGGGGGAGCTATAGTCAAGAAGCAGAAGAAAGGATGCAAGTAAGTTGTGGGAATTGTGGAGAGAAGGGGAGAAGGGAGATAATAATAATGAACATGTAAATCCAGTAAATGTATATGTAAATGTATATGTACCAACTCTAGGAGAATGCACTCTTGTGACTCTCTTTAAGGATGTCCATGGGAGGTGTGTAGGATTGATTAGAGCTATGATAAACTTGCGGTTGGATAGAGGCTACTTCTGTTATATGAAAAATGAAGTGCATTTAAGATGGCTTTTTCTGAAGTTGTCAGGCAGTGATCAATGAAAAATGCTCATTGTTTTTTGAGTTTGGTATTGGGCCAGTTTTTTGTGGAGCATAGCATCTAATTTTTCTTTTAATAGCAGAGTTTTGATAGCTTTTACAATTTTGGAAATGGTCAGAGGAGTGGGAGAGATCCAATGATTGAGTATAGTCCTTTGAGCTATGAGGAGAGTCAGGAGAGTCCATTGAAGGTTTTCCCGAGGTAATGACTTGGAGGTGGCTGGTGTTGCACTGATTTTTGGTGGGTATCCAAATAGCAGAAGCATGGGGTCTTTCTCCGAAGTGAAGTCAGTCACTTTTTGGATAAGGTTAAGGATTGTGGACCAGTCCATGGACAGAGCCATAAGCGGTGGAGTAAAGAGGGTTTATGGAAGGAGCACCATGGGCATAAAGTCCCTGGGGTGGAGGGGTGTCCTTGTAGATAAAGAGTAGTAAGCCCTGTGCATTAGCTTGAATTGGGTTTCCCTCCAGGACTCGTTTGGTATAATGCTTCTTGTAATCTTATATCCTACTATAATATTTTCTATGTTGACTTGGCCCGGAAAGTCTACTGACCAGGATGTGATTAAGGTATTATGTATGGGTTTAGTGAACTTCCTGTTGAGAGGGTGATAAATATATGATATGGAGTACCTCTGTTCCGCTATTAGCTTGTCTAAGAAAGATTGTTGGAATCTCATGCTTTTCTTCGGACAGATTTTGGCAATGAAGCTTTAGTATTGCGACACGTGGAGAAAGTTGTGGATAGGAAGATTAAACTCTTCCGCAATCAGGTGGAAATGTTTGAGAGAGCCATTTATGCCATGGTATAGAGAGTGAGCACTGATTAATCCTTTATCTCTCCATTTGGAGAATGGTTCATACTGGAGACCAAGCGGGAACATAGGGTTGCCATGGATTGGAAGAAACCTGGAGATGTAGGGTGAAAGACCCAATTTTTTCCTCACCTCTCTCCATGCTATTATCGTATCTCTGAACAGCAGATTTTGTTTTATATGAATCAGGATCCATTGGAGCGAGCTATGAAGGAGGGCAGAGAGATTTATTGGGTAAGCCAAGTCCGATTCCAATCCATAATTGGACTATTTTGACGCTTGTTTAATCAAGTCTATTCCTGTTCTCAGAAGACATGCTAAATTATATACTCTAATATTTGGCAGGCTGGCTCCCCCCTCGCTCTTTGCGAGAAAAAGTTTGGTCAGTGTAATTATAGGTTTGCTCTTATTCCATATGAAGGAGGTAATTGCCTTATTTAAATGTTGTGTATCTGTGTGCTTCAATAATAATGGTAAATAGGGATGAACCCGATGTTCGAGTCGAGCTTAAGTTCGACTTGAACATCGGGTGTTCGCCTGTTCCCTGAATAACGAACAATTTGGGGTGTTCACAGCAAATTTGAAAGTCGCGGAACACCCTTTAAAAGTCTATGGGAGAAATCAAAAGTGCTAATTTTAAGGCTTATATGCATAGCCCCCAAAGCACTGTGTCCCCATGTTGATGGGGACAAGGGCCTTATCCCCACAACCCTTGCCCGGTGGTTGTGGGGGTCTGCTGGCGGGGGGCTTATCGGAATCTGGAAGCCCCCTTTAACAAGGGGACCCCCAGATCCCATCCTCCCTGTGTGAAATGGTAACGGGGTACAGATGTACCCTTACCATTTCACAAAAAAGTGTGAAAATGGTAAAAATGACATGACACAGCTTGAGACAAGTACTTTATTAAAAAATAAAAAATGAAAACGTCCCACAAAGTCTTCTTCTTCTTCTCTTGCTCCGTCGCCAGACTGAAAAAGAATATAGAAGAAAAACATGACAGACCCGCCTCCATGGGAGGCACCCACCGACAGATCTTTTATAACTGAGGGCAGGGCCACATCATAACGTTTACGGGTGACCCGCCCCCCTCTGACTTCCCAATGGCTTCCCCGGGGCATCAGAAGGGCCTGGGCGGGCCACACGTTTACGTTCCCCTTAATATCCATAGCAGACCTGAAGGGCCTGGTATGGAATTTGGGGGGACCCCCACGCAATTTTTTTTTTTAATTTTGGTTCGGGGTTTCCCTTAATATTCATACCAGACCTGGTAATGGACTGTGGGGGGAATCCCATGCCATTTTTATCAATGACTTTTATGTGTATTGCCGGGAATGACAATTCATTATAGCCGCAAGTACTTTTAAATGACCTTTTTTCCTTTAGAAATGTCATTTTACTCTCGGACTGTTCTAAACACGGGAAACATGCGCCACTTTATAGGCATACTATAAACACCCCCAGGTACAAAAGTTAAAGGAATATTTCACTTTCATTTTTTCACTTTAAGCATTATTAAAATCACTGCTCCCGAAAAAACGGCAGTTTTTAAAACTTTTTTTGCATTGATACATGTCCCCTGGGACAGGACCCAGGTCCCCAAACACTTTTTATGACAATAACTTGCATATAAGCCTTTAAAATTAGCACTTTTGATTATTCATGTTCGTGTCCCATAGACTTTAACGGTGTTAGTGTGTTCGAACAAATTTTTTTCCTGTTCGCATGTTCTGCTGTGAACCAAACCAGGGGGTGTTCGGATCATCCTTAATGGTAAAGTTTGTAGAGCTTATAGCAGACGAGCAAAAATGACCATTTAAAAAAAATGCACATCTCCCAAAGAGCGAGAGTGGGAGGTTGAACCAAGCTTCCAATTCACCTACTATCTTTGATATCAGAGGAGGATAGTTGAGATAGTAGAGAGAGGATGGTTCCTTTCCAATTTTAATGCCTAAGTATGTAATGCGTTTCTCGTTAATGTGAAAAGGAGAAGAAAGTGATCATGTTCATGGGATACAAGTACCTAGAGGGAGAATTTCGCTCCTGGAGAAGTTTATTTTCAAGCCAGAGCATTTGTGGAAGGATGTAAAGATCGATTGTATGGTGGGTATGTCTGTTTGGGGGGACGTGGTGAATATCAGGATATCAAAAAAAGCAAAGCAAAAAGGGCGACTCTCGAGTCATTTTTTTCTGAGTGGTATGCCATGGATGCATGCTGTGGAACTGATGCCACGTACACACGAGTGAAGTCCTCGTCGGACAGAACTCCGAAGGACTTTTCAACGGAGTTACGATGGAGTTCCAATGAAACGGACTTGCCTACACACGATCCCACCAAATTCCAATCATTTTGAACGTGATGACTTATGACCGGACTAGAAAAGGAAGTTTAATAGCTAGTAGCCAATAGGTGCCCTTGCGTCGTTTTTGGTCCGTCGGACTAGCATACAGATGAACGTTTTTTTCGATAGGAATCGAGTCCATTGGAAAGACATGAAACATGTTCTATTTCTAAGGTCCGTCAGAATTTGACAGAAAAGATCCGATGAAGCCCACACACGATCGGAATGTCCGACGGAATTATTCCGTCAAGCCTTTTCTGCTGAAAAGTCCAGTCATGTGTACGCAGCATAAGATGACGTGAGAGAGGTTCGATGGCCAGATTAAATAACAGGGGAGAGAGGGGGCAGAGAAACAAAAGGGGGGGGTCTCCGGCGCTCCGCAGCATGTGATGTCTAAGGTAAATAGTACAATGGTAGCTATAATAGCACATTACCATAAGGCAGGTAAATTCTAGAATGAGGAGGCAGCCATCCTTAGAGGGTGTCCATTACCTCTGTTGATAATCAATGTTGAAAAAAGGAGGGGCGTGGAGGTGCCAACTGTGGTAGCTTGTTTATGCAAAAATGAAAGTTAGTGTAACAATTACACTTACTGGTTCGCAGGGTGGAGGTGTTTCTTTGAGATGGGAAGTGTCCTGGGATGTGCTGTTTTCTTGTTTCCGGCTCGGATTTCATTCCTTCAGATGTCTGGTTGTGGAGTCTGTAAACAGGCTGAACCGCTGCAGAGGGGGCAGCCCTGTCTTGCTGTCTTGTTCCTTTATGTAACCAAATGGGATTGGATTGAACACCAGCAGCTATTATCGTAGTTGACGGTGCTGAGTAAAAGTTGTGTATAAAATGATAGAAGGGGCATGATATCCCACATTTTTGCATCACTAAGGACAGCCATTGGAAGCTGACATTATCAAATGCCTATTCAGCATCTAGGGTAATGATCACCACATCTTCCAGGGGATGTTGTTTTGCATATTCTAGGGCGGCAAGGACTTGACAAGAACCCTGACTGTGCAGGAGGGATAAGGGATGGCATGATGTGTGCTAAATGAGAGGCTATAATCTTAGAGAGCATTTTGGAGTCTATGTTTAGCAACGAGATTGGGCAATAAGACCCTGGCTGCTGTGGATCCTTTCCCTTTTTAGCGATTAGTTTTATATTTGCTTGGTGACCGGTCAGGAGATAGGGACCACCATCCCAAATTTTGTTGTAGACTGAAAACAGGGAGGGGGTGATTTCTTCTTTTAGCGAATAAAATATTCAGAAAGGTAACTGTCAGGGCCAGAGTCTTTACTGCTTGCCAGACTTTTAATGGAGACTAGGATTTCTTCCTCGGTAATTGGGGAGTTTAAAGTTGTCAGTAAATCAGGTGTAAACTGTAGCCATTTGGTCGAAGCGACCAAATGGCTAGCCATTTGGTTGCTTCACAGGGATCTATCAGTTCTTGGGTAGGGATGAGCCGAACACTCCCCGGTTCGGTTCGCACCAAAACCTGCAAACGGACTGAAAATTCGCAAGAACGTTAGAACCCCATTGACGTCTATGGGACTCGAACGTTCCAAATCAAAAGTGCTCATTTTAAAGGCTAATTTGCATGGTATTGTGCTGACTCGGTTGAATTGATGATAGGCAACTCCTATCCTCATATTGATTAGTGGTTCCAAATTAATAATAACTACTGCAGTAGGGAACAGACACAAAAGATACGCTCAGCATCTTTCCAAATTACTGTTCTGCTTTATTATGACGCAATTGAAGGTTTTTATGCACATGATTACGTAGGTATCACATTAATATTACAATTGTACGTTTATGGTAACAAGGGGCGTTACATAGGCAGGCTTATTCTAATCAGGACTCAAAAGAATGTAAACATTTACTGAAAACATTATTAGTGCTGTGTGCACAGTGAGGGCAGTGTGCAATACATACAAAATACAATACAATTATATACAGAACGTACAAATTTCCATTACAGTCTCCCCTCTTTTGATCAATATTTTGATCACTAACTACACCTGCTATCACCTTTAACCTGGAACCTCCACACGCTTAGGTGGAGGTAGTCCTGGCCAAAGAGGCAAAAAAAAAAACTCCATTGTGGAGAAAATAATAGCTGAGCAACTTTTTCATTACCAAATGACTTTTCATTGTGAAAAACAAATGATTGATAAGACATATTTACAGAGTACTGGCTGTACACTCCTGTGGCCAGAATGGCCTTCTAGCTGAATTGTGGACATGCTGACTTATCAGCATATGTAAACACAGACAATTCTACATAAAATGGAAGACGTACAAAAGACAAAATATGACTTCAACATGGCTAAACTATTTTTCAAATATATATATCCCTTACAATTAAAGTAACTGAATCAAAAAGTACCCTAGACTGTGATCACAAGAGGGAAACAAATCAAACAGATATTTCTTTAATTTAGTCATTTTTGCAGTGTCTGGTGTGGATCCAGCTGACTTTTTCTTCACGTTTTGCAAAAACTGTACATGAAATAGATGCTGTATTGAGTCTCCAAACATTTCCTTATATATATATATATATATATATATATGTCTCTTAACAATCCACAAGTCACCTGGCTTTAGTTTTAGATCCTTCCAAACTTTTAGGATCTGGAATTGGGGAGAAAACACATAAATGAGTTTGTCAAAAAAACCTTAAAAGATCAGCAACTTTCTCTGTGAGATCCAAATGGAGGACTTCAGCTGCTGAGACAAAATATAAGCAAGTGAGTAACACACTCCCAAACCAAATCCCATAGGGAGAGAGTCCAACATCCCCCTTAGGGGCTTCATAAAATATAAGAAAACGTTCAGGCAAAAGTCTAGTTTCTTACTCTACTTTTTCCGCTACATTGTAGACAGTAGGGGGTGTAAAAATAAAACCTCAAAACTTCTATTAAGGACTCTCCTATAAAAAATTATTTCCTCTGTTACTCTCTGTACTCCCTGGCACTCTGTACTTACAAACTACTTCTGATAACACTTTTTACTGTGGCCTTTGCAGTAGCATTTGCCAGTTGCCACTGGACATCCAAAAAACATGTCCATACAGACCAAATGCATACTCGTAAGATCCTGACTTGGGCATCTGGATATATCTTTTATGTAATCTCTGGGAGGGATGTTCAGCTTTTGGTAACACCTTTGGTAACAGGTAAAACAAGAAGTGGTATGTTATAAAAACAACTGTGGAGAAGCCCTGGCTCTATCCCATGCTCATTTACTAAGGCAGCCATAACTGCTTGTGACTGATGACACGGCCCATGTGTCAAGCTGAAGGGAAAAGAGTGGCTGGCAGACATAAATGATCACCTTTTCCAAAGTCCCGTTTCATAAGAAGTTGCCCCCTGTGGACCACTTGTTCTTCTCGTTCTGGGGTCCTTAAAGTTGAATTATTAATCCCAGCTATACTGGGCCAGAACTAGGGTGGAATCTGTGAGTTGCACAGACCCATCAAGTGTCCGGGGCTGTAAATGCAGCATCCTTAGTCACCTGGTCTGCTTCCATGTGTGAAAGTTAATATGGCTACCTCAGCAAGAACCTGGAAGGCTGAAAACAGCCGATCAAATTAACTTGGCATGCTTTATTGGTTTACCTGCCGAAGTAAAAACAAACTTCTGGCCCTTCAAATGAAACCAAAAGCTCTCTATATCTCGACTATCTATATAAATATACACTCTTTTTATAGCTCACAGGCTTTGCTAAAACATGGAGCTCTGCTTCTCGAGCTGGGGAAAAAGGATCCAATGACTTTGAATACAGAGTATCCTTCTGGGTGATAAACTGCATACTCAAATCTACAAAAAATTAAATATCTGGGTCTTCAGGGAGTGTGTCCCGCACTGGGCTCACAGCAGCTGATTCCTATACCATCAATTTAACACATGGGTCTTTTCCTTTCTTTTGAATAAATGTACGCATTTTTCATTGTTAGATTTGTACATAAACAAACTCATATTTTAAACCTTTCATTAGACAAAAATTTAGTTAGCTGTAAATTTGCTGCACAGAATGTCGGACCATTGACCAAAACAATATCTAACTTTGTCTAATAGCACCTTTGCATAAAAGCTACAGCTCTGATATATCGGGGTGAACCCTTCATTACTGGGTCCAGCTTGCATAAATATATTACAATGTCTTGTTTTCTATCACACTATTTGTGTAAGAACTCCAGTTTCATGTTTCAAAAGACAACTTCTTCCTGGCAATATTATAATAAATGATAACAATACCCTGCGGTCATGGAGAGATGCCCATAAATCCAAAATATTCTTCTGCTTATACCACTGCACTTACAAGAAAAAGGGGCACATCATTTCACAATCCACACATTCTGCTTTGGATTTCAAAAATAAAAATAAATAAAAACAAAAGGACCAAGAATCTGTATGATGGACCAGAAAGCATCAAAAACTATAAAACAACTGGCTGCAGGTGACATCTATCCTAACAGGGTGTGTGGACTTGATGTGATGGGTCTGTTATATTTAAATTTTATTTATAACAACTCTCACATCATGGACTGACATCAAGTTATTATCAAGAACCTTGAAATTTCATTTTTGTAGAAAAACTTCTTATGTATTCCATCCATCTTGGCTTTGTTAAATATTATGGCAGCTGTATTCCAAATAACAACCTCATCTTAATCTTTTTTTTCTCTCAATAAGAGCTTATTGTATAAATGTAAAATTACAAAATTGTTATCTTAATCTAAACTAATCTCATTCATTACAAATTTCCCCATTAACCTGGATTTCATTTCCAACCAAAGGTTGTCTAAACCAGTTTCAATATATCTATATTATTAATAAAATTGTTAAACTCATAAATTAATACTCATTACTACTTAATTTTACTTAATTTCCCTTTTTTTTAAATGCACTGTTTCCACTATCAAAGGATATTCAATTTGTGTAATACACGGTTAAATGTAACCTTCATTTTACCATGTTTGGAAAACAGATTCAAAATAATTGTGATCACATTGTTTTCCATTAGATTCGTTAACCCGGCACATTTTGTTATAAATGTTTTGTCTAAAAAAACTGGAATTGGCATGATGTCCTTCCAGCTTATCACTGACCACATTCTTTCAGGAGAGCACAAAGGAGGGGGTCACATCTGCGTACATGACACACACAAGCAATAGAACTAAAGGTCCCAGCATTCGCACACACATACACCAATATCTCTCTAAAATCGCTTACATTTTTCCCATTTGTACACAACACATGCATATCATTCTCTCAATTTCTTTTAACTCTCATTAATATTTTCCTGTCTAAATTCTACTTTCTTTATTTTGTTCAGATATCTTTTATATCTAGCTTCTATGATCAGACGGTCAGCCAGAGTACTCATCCCATCTTCTCTCTCTGACAACATATAAAGTATTCTGTTTTACCTCTCATTTCTCGGTTTCTGACTCTAATAGTTGTAGTGCCTGACCCCAAATTCATCCCACAACTTAACATGAAAACGTCCCTTTCTGTCTAGTGTTAATGTCACCCTTAATCCATCCTGCTCACATAGATAGCTGTTTCTCTAGCTGTTTACTCTGCATGATTCTTAGTCCCTGTGGACCTTGGTAACCCAGTTACCCAATGTGGATCACTGTCCACTTTAACCATTAATCTAGGGGCTCAGTATAGGCGGAACCGCACCTTTGGTTCATATATAGCGCTCCTCTTGCGCTGGGCATTTTTGAGGGTCTCTTACCCTTCATTCCCTTACTTAATTCAATGCCCATAATGACTGGCCAGTCTTCTCTCTTCTCTACTTGTGCCTATACCCTCTTGCCTCTAAACTACTTTATCTAGCAGATTTACTACATATACCTGTGAACAGCACTATTATTCCCTTTCTTATCTATAACACTCTGATGGACAATAGACAGTAACATATAACCACCAATCAATACAGTTCGATTAAGGGGAGTAAAATAGGTACCCTTTGTCCCGAAAATGCCTTACCGATCAAGGAAGTCTGATAACTCAAATGTAAGCAAAAGGCTTACCTCAGCCGGCTGATTATCAGAAATTCCCGGATCGTCTCAAGCTCCTCGTTTCGGATACTCAGGGTCACCTGGAATCCCCTCCTAAGGCAAAGCTCGCCATGCTGACTCGGTTGAATTGATGATAGGCAACTCCTATCCTCATATTGATTAGTGGTTCCAAATTAATAATAACTACTGCAGTAGGGAACAGACACAAAAGATACGCTCAGCATCTTTCCAAATTACTGTTCTGCTTTATTATGACGCAATTGAAGGTTTTTATGCACATGATTACGTAGGTATCACATTAATATTACAATTGTACGTTTATGGTAACAAGGGGCGTTACATAGGCAGGCTTATTCTAATCAGGACTCAAAAGAATGTAAACATTTACTGAAAACATTATTAGTGCTGTGTGCACAGTGAGGGCAGTGTGCAATACATACAAAATACAATACAATTATATACAGAACGTACAAATTTCCATTACAGTCCTAAAAAGGGTTTGGGGACCCGGGTCTTGCCCCAGGGGACATTTATCAATGCAAAAAAAACTTTTAAAAACGGCTGTTTTTTCGGGAGCAGTGATTTTAATGATGCTTAAAGTAAAAAAAAAAAGTGAAATATTCCTTTAAATATTGTACCTGGGGGTGTCTATAGTATGTCTGTAAAGTGGCGTGTGTTTCCCATGCTTAGAACAGTCCCTGCACAAAATGACATTTTTAAAGGAAAAAAAGTCATTTAAAACTGCTTGTGGCTTTAATATAATGTCAGGTCCTGGCAATGGATGAAAATCAGTGAGACAAATGGCATGGGTACCCTCCAGTCCATTACCAGGCCCTTTGGGTCCTGTATGGATATTAAGGGGAACTCCACACCCAAGTTAAAAAAAGGAAAGGCCCTTTATATTCTGAACAGCAGTATACAGGCGGTGCAAACAAGACAGGGACTGTAGGTTTGTTGTTAAGTAGAATCTGTTTGTAATTTTGAACTGGTACATTCTGAACGTGTTTAGCTCCAGCCAAAAAATCTATTTTAAGCTTTTTGGAAAACATAGGGAAGGGTTATTACCCCTGTGACATTTGTTTTGCTGCCTGTGCTCCTCTTCAGAAGATTTCACCTCACTTTTTGTCCCAATGACAAATGTTTTTTGAAATTTTTTTTTTTTTTGTGAAACAAGGATTGGTGATAAAGCATCAGTGGAAAGGAGAAATGTTTTTCCCATATTAACTCATACAGGAGAGAATTTCCCTTCCTAGGGGTAGATTTCACCTCACTTCCTGTTGTCCCCTTCTGTTTGCAAGTAGGAGCCGTTTGTAAGTTGGATGTTTGAAAGTAGGGGCCTGCCCTATATACTCAGCAGAGGTGATTTAGGCCTTAGGTGTTGTTGTAAGCCCTCACAGGGCCCTGCTGTGAAATATTAGATCAAGAATTGTAGTTACATGCCCCTGTTGAACAGGGGCAGAAAAATTGGGCCTTTGGTGGTGGTGGTGGTGGTGCTGGTGCCACAACACTGTAAGTCCTCACTCACTCTTGGTGAGCACAGAAACTGGCCCTGCTGTGAAATATTAGATCAAGAATTGTAATTACATGCCCCTGTTGAACAGGGGCTGGAAAATTGGGCCTTAGGCACTGGTGCTGGTGCCACAACACTGCAACCCCTCACAGATACTCTAGTTGGAACGCAGGAACAAGCCCTGCTGCAAAGTATTGCATCAAAATTGTAATTACATGCCCCCGTTAAACAGGGCCTGAAAAATTGGGCCTTAGGCACTGGTGCTGGTGCCACAACACTGCAACCCCTCACAGATACTTTAGTTGGAACGCAGGAACGAGCCCTGCTGCAAAGTACTGCATCAAAAACTGTAATTACATGCCTCTGTTAGACAGGGGCTGAAAAATTGGACCTTAGGCACTGGTGCTGGTGCCACAACACTGTAACCCCTCACAGATACTCTAGTTGGAACGCAGGAACGAGCCCTGCTGCAAAGTATTGCATCAAAAATTGTAATTACACGCCCCTGTTAAACAGGGGCTGAAAAATTGGGCCTTAGGCACTGGTGGCGGCGCCCAGAACCAAAAAAGTTCTTACAAGCTATCAGCATGATCATTGAGGAGGAAGAGGATAATTACTCAGGATAGTCACTCAGCATCAGCATAGGCAGTCTTTGAAGGGATCTGAGATTTCAAAAAAAATAATTCGGTTACATCAGCATCAGGTGCTTGGTAGCTGGTGGTGATCCAAGACTGATTCATTTTTATGAAGGTCAGTCGATCGACCGCGTCGGTGGACAGACGCACCCTGTGATCAGTTACAAAGCCTCCAGCAGCACTGAATGTGCGTTCCAAAGGAACGCTGGATGCAGGACAGGCCAGTAGCTCAATTGCATACTGTGCAAGCTCTGGCCAGTGATCCATGCTCAAGACCCAGTAACTCAGAGGATTTTCGGTGGGAAAGGTGTCCAAGTCAGATCTTGCCCCTAGGTATTCCTGCACCATGTAAAACAGACGCTGGCAATGGTTGCTGAAACCGATCATACCTTGGGGCTGCGGACTAAAATATTGTCTGAACGCATCGGCCAGACGGCCACCTTCTCCACCGCTCCTTCTTTGACTGACCGAAGCCTCAGCAACACGCTGTCCAAAAACAGGAGTTTGTAACCTCCCAGTCTCTGGGAATGCATTGCACAGACCTTCTGCAAGGCCTCCCGAAGATGTTTCATCCTCTGCTCCCTCTGCGATGGCAAGATAAGGTCCACAACCTTACCCTTGTAACGTGGATCAAGGAGGGTTGCCAGCCAGTATTGGTCCTTCTCCTTGATACCACGAATACGAGCATCCTTACGCAGGCTTTGCAGGATCAGGGAGGCCATGCAGCGTAGGTTTGCTGAGGCATTCGGTCCGGAGTCCTCTGGGTCACTAAGGAATACATGGTCTGCAGCCACCTCCTCCAAGCCACGTACAAGTCCATGTGTTTCTTGGGACTGATCCCTTAAAGGCTTATGTTGAGTGCCAGGCTCCACCTCCATACTGACACAATCCTCCTCCTCCTCGTCCTCTTACTGTGTGATCTGCGGGCACGCAGGAACACTGTCTGGATAAAGGGTGCCTTGAGAGCTAAGGAAGTCCTCCTCTTCCTGCCTTTGTTCTGCCTCAAGTGCCCTGTCCATTATTCCACGCAGTGTGTGCTCCAACAGGTGGACAAGGGGGACAGTGTCCCTGATGCATGCACTGTCACTGCTCACCATCTTCGTGGCCTCCTCAAATGGTGACAGGACAGTGCATGCATCCCTGATCATGGTCCACTGGCGTGGGGAAAAAAACCAAGCTCCCTTGACCCTGTCCTGGTGCCATAGTCGCACAGGTATTCATTGATGGCCCTCTGCTGCATGTGCAGCCGCTGCAGCATGGCCAACATTGAGTTCCACCTGGTGGGCATGTCACAGATTAGGCGGTTCTTGGGCAGGTTAAACTCCTTTTGGAGGTCTGCCAGCCGAGCACTGGCATTATATGACCGGCGGAAATGCACACAGACTTTCCTGGCCTGCCTCAGGACATCCTGTAAGCCCGGGTACCTGCCCAAGAACCGCTGCACCACCAAGTTAAGGACGTGAGCAAAACAGGGCACATGGATCATTTGTCCCTGTCGGAGAGCAGAGAGGAGGTTGGTGCCATTGTCGCAAACCACTATTCCTGCCTTAAGTTGGCGTGGCGTCAACCACCTCTGAACCTGCCCCTGCAGAGCTGACAGAACCTCTGCCCCAGTGTGGCTCCTGTCCCCCAAGCACACCAGCTCAAGCACAGCATGGCATCTTTTGGCCTGCATACTCGCATAGCCCCTTGAACGGCTACGGAGCACCTCTGGTTCTGAGGACAAAGCACAGAAAGAGGCCATGGAGGAAGAAGAAGAGGAGGGGGTGGAGGAGAGAGGTGTGTCACAATCATTAGTAGTGGCATTTTGGAGGCCTGGTGGTGGAACAACCTCCAACACTACTGCACCTTGTCCTGCATCCTTCCCAGCTGCCAGCAGAGTCACCCAATGCGCGGTGAAAATTAGGTAATGTCCCTGTCCATACCTGCTGGACCATGAGTCAGCGGTAATATGCACCTTACCACTGACCGCCCTGTCCAGCGAGGCATGGACATTGCCTTCCACATGCCGGTAGAGAGCCGGAATCGCCTTCCATGAGAAAAAGTGGCGTTTGGGTACCTGCCACTGAGGAACCGCACATTCCACAAACTCACGGAAGGGGGCAGAGTCTACCAACTGAAAAGGCAGCAGTTGAAGTGCTAGCAATTTTGCCATGCTAGCATTCAACCACTAGGCATGTGGATGGCTGGGAGTGAACTTCTTTCGGCGGTGCAGCAGCTGGGGCAGGGAAATTCGCCTGGAACAATTTGACGTCGGTGTACCGAAAGCAGATTGCCCACAAGTACTTGGCTGTGACACACCTAATTCTACACCTTCATTCTTCTCAGTGCAGGTCTCAGAGAGGACTGAAGGTATAGTGGGGTTGGAGATCTCAGCTGATGAGAAGCAAGGAGAGGTCCTCTTTGTTCTTTGGTGTGGGTCTTTTAGATACGCTTGCCAACGAACTGCATGGTAGGTCAACATATGTCTGGTCAAGCATGTGGTGCCCAAGCGGGAGATATTTTGGCCACGCAAGATATGCTTGAGACATATGTTGCAAATAGCAGCGGTGCGATCTGATGCACTCGTCTCAAAAAAGGCAGACACCAAAGAACTTTTGGAATAACGCGCAGAGACAGCAGCGCCCTGCACATTCGGAGCTTTGGGGTGTGATGCAGTCAGTGTGCTGCCCTTAGGCTGGCCCCTGGAGGGCATCCTGCCTCGTTGGTGATGTGCCTCCTCCTCCTCCTCCTCTCTCCTATCAGGCACCCATGTTGAGTCAGTGACCTCATCATCCCCTCCCTCCTCATCACTGGAGCAAACCTGGCAGTATGCTGCAGCAAGGGGAGCATGACTGCTGTCCTTCTTGGGCACTGCCTCTGTCCGTGCTCACGTTACTGCCTTCATCTAGCTTAGTATCATCATCAGAGCCTTCTAAACGCTGGGCATCCTCCTGGAGCATGTACCCAACACTGTGGTCAAACAGTTCGAGGGACTCCTCAGGAGGACATGGTGGGGCTAGGGAAGGAGTCACTGATGCCATTGAGCCGAGGGAAGAGGCTGCGTTGGCAGCTGCTTTGACAGACAAAGTACCCTGAGCATGGGTGATAGAGGATGAGGAGGATGATGACGGCTTGGTCATCCACTCGACCAAGTCTTCCGCATGTTGCGGCTCAACACAGCCAGCTGTCGAAAAAAAGGCCAAGCATGTCCCATGGCCACGTGCTGATGAGGATGCACCGTCTCCACGACCAGCACTGTTGCCTCTAGACACAGAGCCTGCTTGCCCTCTTTTATTGGCTTGTGACTGTCTGCCTCTCCTTGTTGGCCTTCCAGACATACTAATGGATTGTAGCTACACTAAGCTCACTAAGCTGGGATATATATATATATATATATATATATATATATATATATATATATACTGATACTGCAGCTAGGAAAATCAACTACCTGCCTGTAGTATAAGAACACCACCAACCTTCTACAGGTAGCTTTAGCTGAACACTGTACAGGGCTCGCAAAAAAATAACTTGTAGCTTATTTAGCTGCCTGCGGTAGTGATAGGATCAGGAAAACACCACCAACCTTCTACAGGTAGCTTTAGCTGAACACTGTGCAGAGCTCACAAAAAAATAACTTGTAGCTTATTTAGCTGCCTGCGGTAGTGATAGGATTAGGAAAACACCACCAACCTTCTACAGGTAGCTTTAGCTGAACACTGTGCAGAGCTCACAAAAAACTAACTTGTAGTTTTAGCTGAACACTGTGAGGAGGACGCACTACACTAACTTGTAGCTTTAGCTGAACATTGTGCAGAGGTCGCACTACACTAACTTGTAGCTTTAGCTGAACACTGTTCAGAGGTCACACTAAACTAACTTGTAGCTTTAGCTGAACACTGTGAGGAGGATGCACTACCCTAACTTGTAGCTTTAGCTGAACACTGTGCACTACACTGACTTGTAGCTTTAGCTGAACACTGTGCAGAGGTCACACTAAACTAACTTGTAGCTTTAACTGAACACTGTGAGGAGGACACACTACACTAACTGTAAATAGTCTAGCTGCCTGACTGTGGTACTAATAGGATCAAAAGAACACCAGCAATTTTCTTCAGGTAGCTGTAAATACTATATATACAAAACCTGGGATGCATATATATATATATATATATATATATATATATATATATATACAATACACTATAAGTGCAGCTAACTCACTGACTGTCCTGCCTAATCTAGCTAACTCAAATGAAATGACACTGTCTCTCTCTCTCTATCTAAGCATGCCGGAACACACTAAACAGGGCCGCCATGCAGGCGGCCTTATATAGTGTGTGGGGCGTGTTCTAAACCCCCTGAGCCATAATTGGCCAAAGCCACCCTGGCTTTGGCCAATTACAGCTCTCTCTATCGACGGCGCTGTGATTGGCCAAGCATGTGGGTCATAGTGCATGCTTGGCCAATCATCAGCAAGCAATGCACTGCAATGCCGCAGTGAATTATGGGCCGTGACGAGCCACGCAAATTTGGCGCGAACGGCCCATAACGTTCGCAATTCGGTGAACGATCGAACAGCCAATGTTCGAGTCGAACATGGGTTCGACTCGAACATGAAGCTCATCCCTACTGAATACTGTGAGGGGGACGCACTACCCTAACTTGTAGCTTTAGGTGAACACTGTGCAGAGGTCACACTAAACTAACTTGTAGCTTTAGCTGAACACTGTGAGAAGGACGCACTACCCTAACTTGTATCTTTAGCTGAACACTGTGCAGAGGTAACACCAAACTAACTTGTAGCTTTAGCTGAACACTGTGAGGAGGACGCACTACACTAACTTGTAGTTTTAGCTAAACACCGTGCAGAGGTCACACTAAACTAACTTGTAGCTTTAACTGAACACTGTGAAGAGGACGCACTACACTAACTGTAAATAGTCTAGCTTCTTGACTGTGGTACTAATAGGATCAAAAGAACACCAGCAATTTTCTTCAGGTAGCTGTAAATACTGTAACAAGACAAGCCTGCCTGTCAGTAGGAAGATAACAGGAACAGATCTAGCTAAACTAATATACAGTGTGTGTGTGTATATATATATATATATATATATATATATATATATATATACAACACCTGGAATTCATATATATACACAATACACTGTAAGTGCAGCTAACTCACTGATTGTCCTGCCTAATCTATCTAACTCAAATGAAATGACACTGTCTCTCTTTAAGCACGCCTCTCTACTGACGGCGCTGTGATTGGCCAAGCATGCGGGTCATAGTGCATGCTTGGCCAATCATCAGCCAGTAATGCACTGCGATGCCGCAGTGAATTATGGGCCGTGACGCGCCACATGGATTTGGCGCGAACGGCCCATATCGCTCGTAATTCAGCGAACGATCAGACGATGTTCGAGTCGAACATGGGTTCGTCTCGAACGCGAAGCTCATCCCTATTCTTGGGCATAAAGGTTGGCGTAGAATGTTTCCAGAGTTTTGTTATTATCCTCGGGAGAAGTGGAAAGAGTGCCGTCAGGGTTGTGTAAGGCAGTGAAATGTGTGGGGAGGTATGTGCCTTTTGAGAGTCTGGCAAGTAATTTCCCAGCCTTATTGCCAAATTTGTGAAAATGTAATTGGGTATGGGTCATTTTCAAGCGTTCTAGGTTATATGCCCAGATGTCAAAGTGGTCCTTGGCTTCCTGCCATATCTTACAGTTTTCTGGATCGTTCCGCTCAGTAAGCTGTTTCTAGGCATTACATAAACTATGGCTGGTCTGTTGGTGTGTTTTGTGGGCATTCTTCTTGTAGGCCGATACAAAGGATATTATCCTTCCTCGGAGGAATGCTTTGCTTGTCTCCCAGAACAGATTAGGATTGGCTGCATGGGGGCTGTTGTGGTGTGTTTATACCTTCCAGGCCTCTTTCAGCATGGTCTGAAAGCATTCATTTTGGTTTAGGTGTGATGGGAAGTGACATTGTCTAAATTTTGGGCAGGTTTGGAGGTTGTCCAACGTAACTGAGATAGGGGAGTGGTCTGAAATGACCATGTCATGAATACGGGAGTCCCTGACCATGTGAGGGGGTGCAGAGAAAATAGTCTAGCCTGGCAAAATAGTTATAGACTGGGGAGAAAAAAGTGATTTCTTTATCTAGGGGGTGTTGAATTATCCATGTGTCTAGGGCGTTCATCGTGTGGTAAAAGTTGGTGAACAGGTCTTGTGGTAACGGTCTTAATTTACAGCGGAAACTGGATCTTTCTTCAGAGTTGTTTATGACTGAGTTGAAATCACCTCCTATGAGGTGGGGGAGGTTGGACTCAGTCGCTAATTGGGTTGTGAGGTTGGTGAAGTAGGATTTGTCTGGGGAGTTAGGTGCATAGATGTTGGTATCCTGATTTCTCTGGATGGGAATTTAAGGTGGATAGATACTGACCTTCCATCCTTGTCACTGTCTAGTGATAATACATTGCAAGTAAATTTTTTATGAAGAAGTATGATTTACCTGCTTTGCGGCCTTTAGACGCTAATCCTAACACCCTGCCTACGTCTAACTTTTTCATTCGGAAAAAATCGCTTTCCGCCAAGTTTGTCTCCTGGAGCAGTGCTATGTCAAAATTGTAATCTACTTAGGTGTCTAAGAACCTTCATTCTTTTTGTAGGGGAGCGCAGCCCCTAAACATTCCAGGATGTTATGTGTATAGTGGTCATAGATCAAGTTAAGTGAGGATAGTGTATGGGATAGAGTGTGTAAGTTACCTGCGTGAAGTGACCTGTGGATGTAGTCGGATGTAGTGTTTCAAGTGTCCGGATTTGTGGAGGGGGAACCATCCCTTCTTGAGAGAGTGGAGCATAAAGAAGGAGAAGAGGAAAGAAGAATAGAACAGATTAACCTTGAGATATAAACAATATTGTGACTTCACTTTTTTCCATATGTTAATGTCACCACCGGTCAGACTGCAAATCCGCAGGCCAGAGAAGTGTGTAGTTTAGGTAAGGTGCTACTCCCCAAAAAATACAGTTGATTGGGGAGAGGGACTTCACCTTTCCCTGGCTTGCAAGATTTCCCTGGTGGGTGGACCAAGTGGCTAAGGAGTATACTGGCCTCGCCCACAAGAAGACAACTAGGTGTACATAGGAACATAGCAGAGGAAACATTGGACATTTAGAAGACTATTCAGAAAACAGATGGAACTCATAACTAAGGATGAGCTTTGAGTTTGAGTCGAACTCATGTTCAACTCGAACATCAGCTGTTCGCCAGTTCGCCGAACAGCAAACAGTTTGGGGTGTTTGCGGCAAATTTGAAAGTCTATGGGAGAAATCAAAAGTGCTAATTTTAAAGGCTTATATGCATGGTACTGTCATAAAAAGTGTTTGGGGACCTGGGTCCTGCCCCAGGGGACATGTATCAATGCAAAAAAAGTTTTTAAAAATGGCCGTTTTGGGAGCAGTGATTTTAATAATGCTTAAAGTGAAACAATAAAAGTGTAATATTCCTTTAAATTTCGTACCTGGGGGGTGTCTATAGTATGCCTGTAAAAGGGCACATGTTTCCCATGTTTAGAACAGTCTGACAGCAAAATGACATTTCAAAGGAAAAAAAGTCATTTAAAACTACTCACAGCTATTAATGAATTGTCGGTCCGACAATATACATAAAAGTTCATTGATAAAAACAGCATGGGATTTCCCCACAGAACCCCGAACCAAATTTTTTTTCTAAAAATGGCGTGGAGGTCCCCCTAAATTCCATACCAGGCCCTTATCTGAGAACGCAACCTGGCAGGCCGCAGGAAAGGAGGGGAGATGATAGAGCGCCCCCCTCCTGAACCATACCAGACCACATGCCCTCAACATTGGAAGGGTGCTTTGGGGTTAGCGGCCCCCCAAAGCACCTTGTCCCAATGTTGATGAGGACAAGGGCCTCATTCCCCCAACCCTTAGCCGTTGGTTGTGGGGGTCTGTGGGCAGGGGGATTATCGGAATCTGGAAGCCCCCTTTAACAAGTGGACCCCCAGATTTTGCCCCCCCTGTGTAAAATGTTAATAGGGTACAAAAGTACCCCTACCATTTCACAAAAAATTTTTAAATCTTGGCGCTGGATTTCCCTTAATATCCATACCAGACCTGAAGGGCCTGGTATGGAATCTAGAGGGACCCCCATGCCTTTTTTTATTTATTTTGGTTCGGGGTTCCCCTGTGGGAAATTCCATGCCGTTTTTGTCAATGAACTTTTATGTGTATTGTCGGACCGACAATTCATTAATAGCCGCGAGTAGTTTTAAATGACTTTTTTCCTTTGGAATGTCATTTTGCTGTCAGACTGTTCTAAACACGGGAAACATGCACCCCTTTACAGGCATACTATAGACACCCCCCAGGTACGAAATTTAAAGGAATATTACACTTTTATTGTTTCACTTTAAGCATTATTTAAATCACTGCTCCCGAAAAAACATCAGTTTTTAAAACTTTTTTTTGCATTGATACATGTCCCCTGGGACAGGACCCAGATCCCCAAACACTTTTTATGACAATAACTTACATATAAGAATTTAAAATTAGCACTTTTGATTATTCATGTTCGAGTCCCATAGACTTTAACGGTGTTTGCGTGTTCAAACACATTTTTTGCCTATTCGCATGTTCTGGTGCGAACCGAACAGGGGGGTGTTCAGCTCATCCCTACTCATAACATAATACAATAACTTGATGAGGGAAACCATATGTAGAATAACAGTTGACATTTCTAAGTTGGCACTGTAAGGACTGACCTAGAGGTGATAGGTGCCTGGAGGGATAGATCAGTTTCAACGATGAGTGGGTTGATCAGTTGTGGAGGTGTGCTTTAGTTATTTTGGCAGGTCCTTCCTGGGGTTCCTTTGCTTCCTAGGCCCACTTTTCACTTTATCTGCGTATGAGTCAAAAGAGGGTTGCTTGGTTGGTGATGTAAGTGAATGCAGGAAAGTCTTTGTCTTTTCAGGAGATTGGAAAGTGAGCTGTTCCCCGTCCGGAGCTTACAAAGGGAGAACTGCAGGGTAGGCTAGTGTGAAATGGACGCTACGTTTGAATAGCTCTGAGCATACAGGTTGAAACTCAGTGCATTTGCGGGAAACCTCGGCCAAATAATCTGCAAATATAAGGAGCTTTTGACCCTCTATCACCACAGATCGCGCCTTTCGGAAGGTCTGCAAGATGTCCGTACAAATTTCGATTTTTCGCTATGATTGGCCTTGAGCGATTGTGATCGTTAGCTAGGGCCCCGATCCAATGAGCCCTTTCCATGGTGCATCTGTGATGTAAACTGAGGGCTTCTGGAAGGGCAGAGGTGCAAATATCTAGGAGTGAGCCATGATTAAATGACTCAGGGAGTCCAATTATATGGAGGTTGTTCCTTCTGAAACGATTTTCCAGATCCTCCATTCGTTCGTTCAGATGCTGCTGAGCTTGGGTGAATTTTTCCAAAGCCACATTCATTGTATATTGATCATCTTCCAATGAAGATATACCTTGTTCAGCATCAGTTAACCTTTGGGAGTGGTCTCCAAGCTCTTTGCATAGCTGCATAATACCCACTGATACTGCTCTTTTCACTGCTGCTGTTATAGTGGGGAAGAGTAGGGCTGCTACTGCCTGGGCTACTTTGTCATATGAGCCTAGAGCCTCCTGATTTCCCGGTCTGCTGGCTTCCATGTCCTCTGTGTGATTATCTCCCTCACACGAGTTACCTTACCTGAGAGGGAGGGAGAAGTATCCCTCGATCGAGATCCAGAGCGGGATTGCGGCTGAGAGAGGTACTGATCCATCCACCGTGATGCTGGGGCTTATGTGGAGGTTTCCTGGAGGGGGAGAGAGCCATCCCTGGGCTTAATATGCCGGTTATTTCTCTCTGCCTCCTACATATGGCACCGGAACCGGAAGTCGAGAGTTTTAACAGTGCATGGATGAGCTGAAGTCTAAGGCTCAGTTCACATATATGTGGTGCGGGAAGTGCATTGAATCCTGTGCATTTCCTGCAGCACATTGAAATTGCACAGATTCCATGCGAACCACAGGGGGTGTCACTGTTAGGTTAACAACACCCCAATATGGTTCACAAAATGCATTGCGATTGACTGATCGATTTGCATAGCTGTGAACACCCATGCAATCCAAATCCTGTGCTGATTTGGTGCAATTTAAGAACTACAAGTGAATTGTACATACAGCTCTACAGTGTACCCAGCTATCTTGTTTGATTTATAGTACATGATCCTCTGAATAGATTAAGAAATCACCTGATTGGGGATGCTTTGAATAGGCACCAAACAAACTGTAATCAGTAAAAAAAAAACAACAAAAAATAAAAGTGTAGCGCTATAAACTCAAAAAACGTTTACATCAAAAACCCATGAGTGCATATATATAGTAAATAAATTTTATCAAACCATGTATGACCATAAATATGGATTGCACTATATAGTTATACTGTGTTAATCAGTAAAGCAATTAAGTGAGACAATGAATAATACACCTTATTGGCGAAATCCTGAAACATAACAGTCCATATTGAAAATGTAGAAAATTTGTGAAAAACGCCACCAAAAAGTCTATGGGGGTAGCATATAAACAGTAATGGAAATATAACTCCCAGGTTCGCAGGTGGATAGTTTCACCAAATCTGGCAGGTGAGTAGATAGTGAGAGAACCACAAGTGCACAAAGGATTTAAATCGGTGCCGGGGCCATCACCGAGAAATGAAGAGGCTTACGGGAACTTAATGACCTGAAATGACATACGCCATACAAGTCAAAAAGGCTTAATGACCACCAGGTCTGAGCAGTGTGTCTTGTCAGATGTCATTAGCATACAGTAGAGAAGGGGGTTACAGCACGGCTTCCACATCCATAGACAATCCGACATAAGCCAAACGAGTAATTTGTAATTAAAGGTGAAAACATCCATTCAGTCCAGGCTTCAGTCTCATATAATGTGATTCAGAGGTGCGGTGTCTCCATTAAATGACTTTAAAACCCAATCCACCTTAGCAGAGATTTAAAAACATCCAGAGTTGTCAGTGCAGAGTAATCAGACTGGTTACAATGAAAGTTTTCCCTGTGCTGGGGTTAGGCCCCTCCCTGCCAGCCGGCATGACACACAACTGAAAAGTTTAAGAAGAACTTAAACTTTTCAGTTGTGTGTCATGCCGGCTGGCAGGGAGGGGCCTAACCCCAGCACAGGGAAAAGTTTCATTGTAACCAGTCTGATTACTCTGCAGTAAGGTTGAGCTTCGTGTTTGAGTCGAACCCATGTTCGACTTGAACATCGTCTGTTCGCCCGTTCGCCGAATTGCGATCGATATGGGTCGTTCGTGCCAAATTCGTGTGGCGCGTCACGGCCCATAATTCACTGCGGCATCGCAGTGCATTGCTGGCTGATGATTGGCCAAGCATGCGCTATGACCCGCATGCTTGGCCAATCACAGCGCCGTCTGAACAGAGAGCCGTAATTATGGCTCAGGGGATTTAGTACACGCCCCACACTATATAAGACCGCCTGCACGGCGGCCCTGTGTAGTGTGTGTTCCGGCGTTCATAGATAGAGAGAGAGCGAGAGACAGACAGTGTCATTTGATTTGAGTTAGATAGATTAGGCAGAACAGTCAGTCAGTTAGCTGCACTTACAGTGTATTGTGTATATATATGCATCCCAGGTGTTGCATATATATATATATATATATATATATACACTGTATTAAGTTTAGCTAGATCCGTTCCTGTTATCTTCTTACTGACAGGCAGCCTTGTCTTGTTACAGTATTTACAGCTACCTGAAGAAAATTGCTGGTGTTCTTTTGATCCTATTGGTACCACAGTCAGGTAGCTAGACTTTTTACAGTTAGTGCAGTGCGTCCTGCTCACAGTGTTCAGCTAAAACTACAAGTTAGTGGGGTGCGTCCTGCTCACAGTGCTCAGCTAAACCTACAAGTTATTTTTTTGCGAGCTCTGCACAGTGTTCAGCTAAAGCTACCTGTAGAAGGTTGGTGGTGTTTTCCTGATCCTATTACTACCACAGGCAGCTAAAAAAGCTACAAATTAGTTTTTTGCGAGCTCTGCACAGTGTTCAGCTAAAGCTGCAGTATCAGTACATATATATATATATATATATATATATATATATATATATATATATATATATATATATATATATCCCAGCTTAGTGCAGCTACAGGCCATTAGTATGTCTGGAAGGCCGAGAAGGAGAGGCAGACAGTCACAAGCCAATAAGAGAGGGCAAGCAGGCTCTGTGTCTAGTGCTGGTCGTGGAGATGGTGCATCCTCCTCAGCACGTGGCCGTGGGACACGCTTGGCCTTTTTTCGGCAGCTGGCCGCATTGAGCCGCAACATGCGGAAGACTTGGTCGAGTGGATGACCAAGCCGTCCTCATCCTCCTCATCCTGTCTCACTCATGCTCATGCACCGCTGCTATTTGCAACATATGTCTCAAGCGTATCTCGCGTGGCCAAAACATCTCCCACTTGGGTACCACATGCTTGACCAGACATGTGTTGACCTGTCATGCAGTTCGTTGGCAAGCGTATCTAAAAGACCCACACCAAAGAACAAAGAGGACCTCTCCTTGCTCCTCATCAGCTGAGATCTCCAACCCCACTATACCTTCAGTCCTCTCTGAGACCTGCACTGAGAGGAATGAAGGTGTAGAATTAGGTGTGTCACAGCCAAGTACTTGTCGGCAATCTGCTTTTGGTACACTGACGTCAGATTGTACCAGGCAAATTTCCCTGCCCCAGCTGCTGCACCGCCGAAAGAAGTTTGCTCCCAGCCTTCCACATGCCCAGCGGTTGAATGCTAGCTTAGCAAAATTGCTAGCACTTCAACTGCTGCCTTTTCAGTTGGTAGACTCTGCCCCCTTCCGTGAGTTTGTGGAATGTGCGGTTCCTCAGTGGCAGGTACCCAAACGCCACTTTTTCTCACGGAAGGCGATTCCGGCTCTCTACCGGCATGTGGAAGGCAATGTCCATGCCTCGCTGGACAGGGCGGTCAGTGGTAAGGTGCATATTACCGCTGACTCATGGTCCAGCAGGCATGGACAGGGACGTTACCTAAGTTTCACGGCGCATTGGGTGACTCTGCTGGCAGCTGGGAAGGATGCAGGACAAGGTGCAGTAGTGTTGGAGGTTGTTCCGCCACCACGCCTCCAAAATGCTAATGATTGTGACACACCTCTCTCCTCCACCCCCTCCTCTTCTTCTTCCTCCATGGCCTCTTCCTGTGCTTTGTCCTTGGAACCAGCAGTGCTCCGTAGCCATTCAAGGGGCTACGCAATTACGCAGGCCAAAAGATGCCATGCGGTGCTTGAGCTGGTGTGCTTGGGGGACAGGAGCCACACTGGGGCAGAGGTTCTGTCAGCTCTGCAGGGGCAGGTTCAGAGGTGGTTGACGCCACGCCAACTTAAGGCAGGAATGGTGGTTTGCGACAATGGCACCAACCTCCTCTCTGCCCTCCGACAGGGACAAATGGCCCATGTGCCCTGTTTGGCTCACGTCCTTAACTTGGTGGTGCAGCGGTTCTTGGGCAGGTACCGGGGCTTACAGGATGTCCTGAAGCAGGCCAGGAAAGTCTGTGTGCATTTCCATCGGTCATATAATGCCAGTGCTCGGCTGACGGACCTCCAAAAGGAGTTTAACCTGCCCAAGAACCGCTTAATCTGTGACATGCCCACCAGGTGGAACTCAACTTTGGCCATGCTGCAGCGGCTGCACATGCAGCAGAGGGCCATCAATGAGTATCTGTGCGACTATGGCACCAGGACAGGGTCAGGGGAGCTTGTTTTTTTTCCCCACGCCAGTGGGCCATGATCAGGGATGCATGCACTGTCCTGTCACCATTTGAGGAGGCCACGAAGATGGTGAGCAGTGACAGTGCATGCATCAGTGACACTGTCCCCCTTGTCCACCTGTTGGAGCACACGCTGCGTGGAATAATTCGAATTTGCCACGAACACCCCAAATTGTTCGCTGTTCAGCCAATGTTCGAGTCGAACATGAGTTCGACTCGAACTCGAAGCTCATCCCTAGACAGGGCACTTGAGGCAGAGCAGAGGCAGGAAGAGGAGGACTTCCTTTGCTCTCAAGGCCCCCTTTATCCAGACAGTGTTCCTGCGTGCCCGCAGATCACACAGGAAGAGGACGAGGAGGAGGAGGAGGAGGAGGAAGATTGTGTCAGTATGGAGGTGGAGCCTGGCACTCAGCATCAGCAGCAGTCTTTAAGGGATCAGTCCCAAGAAACACATGAACTTGTACGTGGCTGGGAGGAGGTGGCTGCGGACCATGTCGTCCTTAGTGACCCAGAGGACTCCGGACCGAATGCCTCAGCAAACCTACGCTGCATGGCCTCCCTGATCCTGCAAAGCCTGCGTAAGGATCCTCGTATTCGTGGTATCAAGGAGAAGGACCAATACTGGCTGGCAACCCTCCTTGATCCACGTTACAAGGGTAAGGTTGCGGACCTTATCTTGCCATCGCAGAGGGAGCAGGGGATGAAACATCTTCGGGAGGCCTTGCAGAAAGGTCTGTGTAACGCGTTCCCAGAGACTGGGAGGTTACAAACTCCTGTTTCTGGACAACGTGTTGCTGAGTCTTCGGTCAGTCAAAGAAGGAGCGGAGGAGAAGGTGGCCGTCTGACCAATGCGTTCAGACAATTTTTTGGTCCGCAGCCCCAAGGTATGATCGGTTCCAGCAACCATCGCCAGCGTCTGTTTTACATGGTGCAGTAATACATAGGGGCAAGATTTGACTTGGACACCTTTCCCACTGAAAATCCTCTGGGTTACTGGGTCTTGAGAATGGATCACTGGCCAGAGCTTGCACAGTATGCAATTGAGCTACTGGCCTGTCCTGCATCCAGCGTTCTTTCGGAATGCACATTCAGTGCTGCTGGAGGCTTTGTAACCGATCACAGGGTGCGTCTGTCCACCAACTCGGTCGATCGACTGACCTTCATAAAAATGAATCAGTCTTGGATCACCACCAGCTACCAAGCACCTGATGCTGATGTAACCGAATCATTTTTTTAAAAATCTCAGATCCCTTCAAAGATGACCTATGCTGATGCTGAGTGACTATCCCTGAGTAATTATCCTCTTCCTCCTCAATCATCACGCTGATAACTTGTAAGAACATTTTTGGTTCTGGGTGCCACCACCAGTGCCTAAGGCCCAATTTTTCAGGCCCTGTTTAACAGGGGCGTGTAATTACAATTTTTGATGCAATACTTTGCAGCAGGGCTCGTTTCTGCATTACAAGTAGAGTATCTGTGAGGGGTTGCAGTGTTGTGGCACCAGCACCAGTGCCTAAGGCCCAATTTTTCAGCCCCTGTTCAACAGGGGCATGTAATTACAATTCTTGATCTAATATTTCACAGCAGGGCCCATTTCTGCACCCACCAAGAGCGAGTGAGGACTTACAGTGTTGTGGCACCAGCACCACCACCACCAAAGGCCCAATTTTTCTGCCCTTGTTCAACAGGGGCATGTAATTACAATTCTTGAACTAATATTTCACAGCAGGGCCCGTTCCAGTTCCCACTAAGAGTAACTGTGAGGACTTACAGTGTTGTGGCACCAGCACCACCTCCACCAAAGGCCCAATTTTTCTGGCCCTGTTCAACAGGGGCATGTAATTACAATTATTGATCTAATATTTCACAGCAGGGCCCTGTGAGGGCTTACAATGTTGAGGCCACAACAACACCTAAGGCCCAAATTTCTGCTGACTATATAGGGCAGGCCCCTACTTTCAAACATCCAACTTACAAATGACTCCTACTTACAAACGGAAGGAGACAACAGGAAGTGAGATGAAATCTACCCCTAGGAAGGGAAATTCTCTCCTGTAAGAGTTAATATGGGAAAAACGTTTCTCCTTTCCACTGATGCTTTATCACCAATCCTTGTTTCACAAAAAAACCCAAATTTTCAAAAAACATTTGTCATTGGGACAAAAAGTGAGGTGAAATCTTCTGAAGAGGAGGAAAGACTGCAAAACAAATGTCACAGGGGTGATAACCCTTCCCTATGTTTTCCAAAAAGCTTAAAAAAGATTTTTTGGCTGGAGCTAAACACGTTAAAAATGTACCCGTTCAAAATTACAAACAGTTTCTACTTAACAACAAACCTACAGTCCCTGTCTTGTTTGCACCGCCTGTATACTGTTGTTCAGAGTATATAGGGCCTGGTGGCCCCACACCTTTCCTTATTTTAATTTGGGTGCGGGGTTCCCCTTAATATCCATACAAGACCCAAAGGGCCTGGTAATGGACTGGGGGGTACCCATGCCGTTTGTCTCACTGATTTTCATCCATATTGCCAGGATCCGACATCACATTAAACCCGCAAGCAGTTTTAAATGAGATTTTTTCCTTTAAAAATGACATTTTGTGCAGGGACTGTTCTAAACACGGGAAACACGCTCCACTTTACAGGCATACTATAGACACACCCCAGGTACGATATTTAAAGGAATATTTCACTTTTTTTTTACTTTAAGCATCATTAAAATCACTGCTCCCGAAAAAACGGCCGTTTTTAAAAGTTTTATTTGCATTGATACATGTCCCCTGGGGTAGGATTTGGGTCCCCAAACCCTTTTTAGGACAATACCATGCAAATTAGCCTTTAAAATGAGCACTTTTGATTTTGAACGTTCGAGTCCCATAGACGTCAATGGGGTTCTAACGTTCGTGCAAATTTTCGGTCCGTTCGCAGGTTCTGGTGCGAACCGAATCGGGGGGGTGTTCGGCTCATCCCTACTCTACAGTGACAACTCTGGATGTTTTTAAATCTCTGCTAAGGTGGATTGGGTTTTAAAGTCATTTAATGGAGACACTGCACCTCTGAATCACATTATATTAGACTGAAGCCTGGACTGAATGGATGTTTTCACCTTTAACCACTTCCCGCCCGCCCTATAGCGGATTGACGTCCGGGAAGTGGTTCTGTTATCCTGACTGGGCATCATATGGGGCGCGCATCGTGGTGATCGGTGGAGCGGTGTGTCAGCCTGACACACCGCTACACCTATCTTGGTAAAGAGCCTCCGGTGGAGGCTCTTTACCATGTGATCAGCCGTGTCTAATCACGGCTTATCATGCTGTCAATGGGAAGAGCCATTGATCAGCTCTTCCTCACTCGCGTCTGATGGACGCGAGTAGAGGAGAGCCAATCGGCGGCTCTCCTGGCAGGGGGGGTCTGCACTGATTGTTTATCAGCGCAGCCCCCCCTCAGATCACCACACTGGACCACCAGGGATCGCCACTAGGACCACCAGGGAAGGGGCAACATGTGGATGGCCAGGTATGTACCCCATGGCCATCCACATGTGCCCAATCTGTGCCAATCAGTGCCCACAAATGGGCACTGATTGGCACCATTATGTCCCTGATCTGCCCAGCAATGCCCCCCATGTTTTATCAGTGCCACCTGTCATTGCCCATCGGTGCCAACTGTCATTGCCCATGGGTGCCACCTGTCAGTGCCCATCTGTGCCCATCTGTGCCCACCTATCAGTGCCCATCAGTGCCACACATCAGTGCCATCCGTAAGTACCCATCAGTGCCACCCATATGTACCAATCAATGCCACCTACGAGTGCCCATCAGTGCCACCTATGAGTGCCCATCGGTGCCACCTATGAGTGCCCATCAGTGCCGCATACCAGTGCCACCTATCAGTGCCCATCAGTGCCACCTATCAGTGCCCATCAGTGCCGCCTATCAGTGCCCATCATCAGTGCCCGTCAATGCCACCTCATCAGTGCCACCTCATTGGTGCCACCTCATCGGTGCCCATCAGTGCCACCGTATCAGTGCCCATCAGTGCAGCCATATCAGTGCCCATCATTGAAAAAGAAAACATACTTATTTACAAAAAATTTTAACAGAAACAAAGAAAAACTTGTTTTTTTTCGAAATTTTCAGTCTTTTTTTATTTGTTGCACAAAAAATAAAAAACGCAGAGGTGATCAAATACCACCATAAGAAAGCTCTATTTGTGGGAACAAAATGATAAAAAAATTTGTTTGGGTACAGTTTAGCATGACCGCGCAATTGTCATTCAAATTGCGACAGCACCGAAAGTTGAAAATTGGCCTGGGCGGGAAGGTGTCTAAGTGCCTGGTATTGAAGTGGTTAATTACAAATTATTCGTTTGGCTTATGTTGGATTGTCTATGGATGTTGAAGCCGCGCTGTAATAAATAAAATTTATTTACTATATATATGCACTCATGGGTTTTTGATGTACACGTTTTTTGAGTTTATAGCGCTACACTTTTATTTTTTGTTGTTATTTTTTGCCTTGAGTCTATAGGTGTGTTAGCTGCTATCCTAGTGTTCTTTCTGGTCTAGCGCAGCGCTGTACTTATCCTTTTATCTGTTCCGAAAACTGTAATCAGTGCCTAAGGTACTGCAGTCCTAACTCAATTTTGTTGGCAAGGTTAGGTGTGTAGGCAATATGGTTTCAAAAAACTTTCCTTTTTTGCTCCCATTTACATTTGCTGATGCAAAAAAAGAGGGGAACTGAAAGCCTTACTTGTCACTCAAAAAGGGAATTCCACTCAATATTGCAAAATGTGTATAGGTGGGGAAAAAATCCCTGGAATTAGCTCTACAGAACAGGGAGGCAACATCTTTTATTTTCCAAGATCAAAACTCCAACAGGGGACATAATGTTTACAACAGGCTTTTATTCTAAATTTTATAATGGCTACACCATTGCATATTACAAGACTTTTCAGAATGTTCTGATTCCTCATTTTGCTAAGTCTGCTAAAATTAAGCTGGTCTAGAAATGTAGATGTGAAATTGTTTGCTAAAGTATTGGCTTTAGATTGCTTCCTCTCTTCCAGCAATAGATCTCCATAGACCAGGCAGTTTTTTTCCTGTTAGGGAAGCCAGAGACAACTCTCTGAGAAAAATTTCTCTTTTAGCCTACATTAGCAAACAATCCCAGTCCACCCTGTTTCTATCTACAGATGCTGAAAAGTCATATGATAGGATGGACTGGGATTATCTCATGACAACATTAAACTTCTTTGGGCTTGGGCCAAAAATGTTATGTAGAATAGTAGCCCTCTATGAGTCCCTTATGGCTCAAATATATTAAAATAACAAACCCTTTGTTTCAAATTATGGCAGCAGTCAAGGTTGCCCCCTACCCCCTTGCTATTCGCTATTTCTCTTAAACCCTTTCTTTCCTCAATTCAACACAATCCCAAACATACACTGAATTATGATCAGTGACAGATCCCAAAATATTCCAGCTCAAATCAGGAAAAAACAAGAATCTCCCGTGTCATCTTCTCTTGGTCAAAACAAAATGGGGGTCAATCCCTCCTAGACTTTAGCTAATATTTTCAATCAGTAGCATTGAACTGACTTGAAATGAGCTCACCATACCATATTGTGGATTAAAATGGAAATGTACGTAGGTAATACTTCCTTCTCTACTGTGCCATGGATCCCCATAGCATGTAGGCACCTCTCATCCCTTACATCTCCCCTGACAATCTACACTTTGTCTATCTGTGACCATCTTTACTCTTGCTTACACTTACACTTGAGAACTTAGCCCAGCCCAAGGTAATAGTGTCAGCAGGCTTTTTTCCCATCAGTGTGACTAATGAACCAATTAACACATTTTGTCTTAAAAAAAACACAATAACAGAGCTTTCAAAAATATTTTTTATTAAAAAAAAAATCTACTGTACATGTGATATATGATTATATGCAAGACTGAAATTGTATGGGCAAGCCTTACTCCGGGTCCTTTCCCTGCTTCTACAAGTGTTGGATTAGAAAAAGTAGAAGTCAGCCTGTATTAGGATGAGTAAGATAAACACGAAAACTAAACTTGCTTAACGCACTATAAACAGCTCCTAAACTAGTGTATTGGACTGAAAACACTGCATTAGGTAAAAGTTGCATTTTACATGCTTTGGCACAATTAATGTGTGTGTTCTTAGTATCACTAACTTGGCTGCCAGGAATAAGTGAATAGTAAATTGTCTATATAATGGTGGAATATCCTCTATGCCTATATTTAGGATAGCTAAGGAAGAGGAGTTGTGTATATTTAGATCTGTTGTTTGACGTGGGATTTTGAAGATGTGGGACCAATATGAGGTCAGGTGTTCGCATCCCCATAGAATGTGATAGATAGTGCCCGGTTGCCCACAATTTCTCCAACAGGTGGGAGGTGTGGAGCGGTCAAATTTAGCTAATCGATAGTGTGTTAAATACCAACGTTGTGTAATTTTATGTGAGAGTTCCCATAGGTTGGTGCTTTTGGTTGCCGAGTGGATGTGTTGCAGAGCCTTGTGCCAATATTGTGGAGAAAAGGAGCCGTTAATGTCCCTTTCCAATGCTAGTATGGAGTTCGTTTTGGTGAATATGTTTTTATCATGGAGATAATTATAAAATAATGAGATACCTCCTTTACGAGGTGTTTTGGCAGTAAGGTAGACATGAATCTGCCAGAATAAGTTGTATTTGATGTCATGTTTTTTGAGATAAGAGGCAATTCTGAAATGCTGAAATTGTTCTGAGATAGGTAGGTCAAATGACGATTGTAAGTCGGCAAATGATCTTACGTTAGTGCCAGAGTATAGTTCCGAAACCCATTGTATTCCCTTCGCTATCCATTTAGTCAAGGGTATGTCTTTGATCAATAGAGCCAAGGTTGATATAGGGATTGACAGAGATATGGTGGGAGATTATCTACATTTGGCATTTATGAAGGTCTTCCATGAATTTAGTGTTGCTAGAATCGGGAGAGGGAGGTCAGAAGATAAGCCAAAATATAGTCATAGAGGATGCCTCCTGGTATTATAGATTGTTCAATACTGCACCAAAGTGGTGTTTGGTAGTTGGGAAACCACCCTCTAAGTTGTGCTAGGATTGCAGATAGATGATAGTCAGCAAATATCGGCCAACCCCGCCTGCTGTTTTTGTTTTGCGAAGTTTGGATAGAGCGCTTCTGGCTTTTTTACCTTCCCATAGAAATCTAGAAAGTATGAATTGTAAGGTATGAAAGTGTTGTCGGGGGACTGGAATGGGAACTGTACGATATATGTAGAGTACTTGCGGCAGAATTTGCATTTTAAAGGCGGCCAGCCTTCCTGACTATGACATTGTGTGTATGCTTAAGGACTGGAGACCCGCGCTTAATGAACGTACCAACGGGAGGTAATTAGCATTAAATAGTTGTGTAGGTTGGGATGTGAGTTTAATTCCCAAGTAAGTGATTTCTTGGGAGTCCCATAAATATGGGTATCTGTTTTGCAGAGTTGTTCTATCATTCGCTGCCACACCAAGATCTAATATAAAAGATTTGGTTTAATTTACTTTGTAGTATGATACTGTACCATAGTCATGTAATAGTTGAGAAATATGTTGTAGGGAAGACACCGGTTTAGTTAACATAAGGATCACGTCATCTGCGAAGAGACTTATGACATGTTTGTGATTATTAATGGAAAAGCCTTGTATATTGGGATTTTGTCTTATGCTGGTTGTCAGGGGTTCCATTAATAGGTTGAAAATGAGGGGGGATAGTGGACATCCCTGGCGGGTGCCATTGGTGATCTTAAAAGGTTTAGATAGCATACCTGAAGTGTATACCCGGGCTGATGGTGATGTACATAGGGATAGTATTGCAGAGAGTATATGGCCTGTGAATCCAAATTTTTCCAGTGTGGTTGTGAGATATGTCCAATGTACTCTATTGAATGCCTTCTCTGCGTCTAGAGCAAGAAGCAGAGAAGGCATCCCGAGTTTCCTAGCAACATGGATCACATCAATCAATCTTCTGGTAGCATCAGATGTTTGTCTGCCCTTGGTAAATCCAGATTGATCTGGGTCAATTATAGTAGGGAGGATGTCAACTAGTCTCATTGCTATCATTTTAGAATAAAGCTTTAGAACGGTATTCAATAAGGAAATCGGTTTAAAGTTTTGGGGAACATCTGGTGTCTTCCCTGGTTTAGGCAACGTAACTATTAATGCTTCTAACATCTCAGGTGGAAAAGAGGATGAGGCAGCAGCGGCTTCAAATACCTTAGGGAGGTATGACCCTAAAGAGTGTTTAAAAGTCTTGTAATATTCCCCCGTCAGACCATCTGGCCCTGGTGACTTATTGGTGGGAAGGGTGTCAATAACTTTCATTAACTCAGATAATGAGAAAGGGAAATTTAAAGCTTGAATTTGAGAAGTGGAGAGTTTAGGTTAGTTAATATCTTTTAAGAAATCGTTTAAAGCTGATTGTGACGGCTGGTCAATATGACTATCTTGATTAGGGTTATAAAGGCACCCATAGTATTCGCTAAATGCATTGGCAATACTTTGGGGATCAAATACTTTTTGTTTGGAGGTAGGACTGATGATGTGAGGTATTTTAGTTTTGAAGCGTTGGCCTTGTAGTTTGCGAGCTTATTCTTTTCCAGCTTTGTTACTGGTCGAATAGAATGACATTTTAAGTTGTCGTTCCCTTTGTTCAAAGGAATGAAGCAATTATAATCTGAGATCGTGTCGCAGAACCGTCAGCTTTGTACTAACTAGGCGTGTAGGGTTTTTTTTATCTAGATCTTTGAGGAGTTTGATTTCTGTGAGAATAATATCAAGCCACTGCTGTCTCTGTCTTTTGAGCTTTGTGGCTAATTGAATAAATATGCCTCTAATGTACGCCTTATGGGCATTCCAAAGTACAAATGGATAATTTGTGAAAGAGGAATTGATCTGGAAGTAATCAGACAAGTGGTTTTCTAACAATTTCTTAGTGGCTGTTGTTTGTATTACTTAAGGGCTGGCGCGCCATATGAAGGCCCCGTTAGTAGGATATTTATCTCCTAGAGTCAGGAGGATAGAAGCATGGTCCGACCAAGTAATGTTATTAATTTTAATTTAAATCACTTTTTGAAGCAACCACTTGTCCATTAGAACCAAATCGATCCTCGAGTAAATGCAATGTCTATGAGAATAAAATGTAAAGTCTTGTTCATTAGCATGTGTGCAGCACCAGGTATCGAACAGATCATGAGATCTTAGAAAAAAATTTTAGAGAAGGAGATCTTTTGGAATGAGTCGAGGTAGAGTTCATGCGTGGGTCAGGGGTAACATTAAAGTCTCCACATATTATAAGGGAACCTTGTTGGATTCTTTTCAGCTTTTTCATCAATCTATTCAGGAAGTTAATTTGTTTGGTATTGGGAACATATACGTTCACAAGAGTATAACGGGTGGAGTTAATGTCACATACAATAATAAGGTATCGGCCCGCTGGGTCAGATATTTCAGAGTGATGTTGAAATGATATAGAGTCTTTAATAGCCACCATAACACCTCTCTTTTTCGCGTTCATACTGGAGAAGAAGTAGTGTTGGAAATTTCTATGAGAGCATCTTGGTGAGGTTGCATGATGAAAGTGTTTCTCTTGGGCGCATAGAATATCACATTGGGAAGAGTCAGCTTCTTTCCAAAGCGATGCTCTCTTGGCTGGGTGGTTCAAACCATGAGCATTGATGGAGAGTAGTTTAACTGGCATGAGACAAATTGGATGGTATGCTATATGTCGAGGGTTGATAGTACTCACGCTTATGGTGAGAGATGGCTTGCCGCTTGGAGATGGAGGACTTTCGTTCCAGGGTGGCGTTTCTTCTGGAGTATCCCTCAGAGCGGACAGGTGAGTTGCAAAATTTGCAGGTTCCTTTCCATAGGAGCGTAGTTGGGTATGGCTTTGTGAATGGTTGTTGATCCATAAAAACAATGAAAAAAATATAACAAAACAAATTAAAGGAAGAAAAAAGAATGATTACAGGGTGATAGGAGAATCCACAGGGGGATTCTTGATCCATAAACACTGTTCAATAAGGTTGAGGGGTATTGGAAATATTTCCAAGTGTGCCTTCACCGGGGGATTGTAGACATAAGGATTGAATAGATCGGTTAGGAGCGATCTTTAAGTTGAGCAGGTTTTTTATCAGTCTTCTTTCATGTCACCACCTGCCGGTCTGCCTGCATGTATGGAGGAGTATCAATTTGTATAGGAGACGGGGGTGCTTCTGACAGTATTCCCCATTGTCTGAGGATATGCAGACCCTCTTCCATGGTAGAGACAGTGGTAGTCGTGCCATTATGTGCGATGGAGAGCGCAGCAGGATATTTCCACTTGTGTAATATGTGGTGGTTGCATAGCGCTTTAGTAATGGTGGCTAAATTACGGCGTTTCTGGAGGGTATGGCTAGATAGGTCGGGGAGTAGTTGTAGAGAGGCATACTGAGGTGAGCGCTGGTCAGGGTTACAGAAAGAGGCTAATATGGTTTCTTTGGCTTTATAAAAATGTAGCCACAGTAGAACATCCCTGGGTACGTCGTCAGGTAAAAATGATGGTTTCGGTATTCTGTGTACCCTATCTACTGTGAGCTCCAATGCAGACATTGCGGGAAGTAACACAGTGAATCATTCTTGGACATATTGTGGTAGTTGTAGCGCAGGGATAAATTAAGGAATGCCTCTTATTTTAAGATTATTCCTCCTGGATCTATCTTCGAGGTCAGATAATTTATCTTTGATCCAGGAAATTTCATCTGAGTGAGTGGTATGAGCATCTACCATTTTATTGAAAGAGGATGCATGTGAGTCCAGAGTGTTCTCAATCTGGTTCATCCTTTCTTCCAGTAAATGTACTTCTGCCTGACATTTTTGTACTGTGTGCAGCATGTCCTGGTGTAGAGATGACCTCAGGGACATTAGCATCTCTTTAAGCACTGTATCTGATACAGGCTGCCCTGATGTGGGGAATCCCGCTATGGGGTCTGGGGCTGCTGAGGCCTGGGATTGTGAGGTAGTGTGAGCGCTCACCTCCATATCTTGCTGCAGCCGGTTTCCGTGTGGAGAAGATGTCCTTTGTCTGGACTTAGCAGGGCTCCTGGTAATGGGGGTGGATGCCGCTGAGGATGATCCGCTATGCGGATTCTCTGGATCAGTGCCGCTTCGTCCGGGTGGATAGATCGTGGATGCGGCCTGTTCCGTCCTGTGCTCCGGCTGGGCACCATTTTGATGAGACCGCGCTGAGGTGGAGAAGTAACCCGGCAGCTTACGGAGCTGCGGCGGAGGTTCTTTTCTTCTCCTCGGCATCCCTGGTGGTATAGTATGCTTTAATGAGTCAGATGTAGGTGGATGGTACCCCTGAATGCTCCGATGGGGCAAAGAGACCGGGAGAGAGGGGACACCCCTGTTGAGTTCCCCTGAACAGCGGAAAGGGGTCAGAAATCCAATTATTGGTGCCGACCCTCGCCCTGGGCCCCCCATAAAGCATCCGAATCCACTGTAAAAATTTAGGGCCAAATACAAATCTACACAGGACCTCCCACAGATACTCCCACTCCACCAAGTCAAATGCCTTTTCAGCATCCAGGGAGGCCACTACGCGAGAGCTGGCATTATCGTGGGAGAGTGACAGATTGAGAAAGAGGCGTCGAATGTTGATGTCGGTGCCCTTCCCCGGCATAAAACCTGTTTGATCCACATGAACCAGTTCAGAGATCACCCTGGACAGGCTCAAGGCAAGGATCTTGGCCAGGATCTTGGTGTCCACATTCAGAAGGGATATAGGCCTATATGAGGCACATTACAAGGGATCCTTGCCGGGCTTAGGCACCAACACAACAATAGCCTCCGCCATGGAGTCGGGAAGGACGCTCCGCTTAGCAAAATCGGAGAGAAGGGCTGTGAGCTTCGGAGCAAGCAGATCAACATGCTGAGAGTAAAACTCCACTGGTAGTCCATCTGCTCCAGGAGTCTTACCACCCTGTAGCCCCGCGATGGCAGCCTGCACCTCCTCCAATGTGATATCTGCCTCTAGAGCTTCCCTGGAGGAATCCTCTAACAAGGGGAAGGCAATACAATCCAAAAAGTTCTGAAGTTCCGAGGGGGAATAATGGGCTCTAGATGAGTAAACATCCAGAAAAAATTGAGAGAACCTAGCATTAATACCCTCTGGTTATCAGTTGACCTCCCTCATCCCGAATATTAGCAATGTGGGCAGAGGACACCTGCCCCCTGGCCAGCCAGGCCAACAGACGGCCATTCTTATTACCGTATTCAAACACTCTTTGAGCAGAATGTAGCATGGACTTCTTAGTTTGCTCTACACAGTATAGTGAAAGTTCAGGAAGCACCTGCTGCCAAGAGTGGTAGTTGAGCTCTGTGGGGGAGTCCACATAGATCCTTTCAAGCCTCTCCGCTTCCTCCTCCAGATTCCCTAGGGATCTGGTTGCCTCCCTCTGCACCAATGAGATACAGGATATATACTCTCCTCTTACCCATGCCTTAAATGCATCCCACTTCATCTCTGGAGCCACTGAGCCCTGGTTAAATGACCAGTAATTACATACGGCTTCTATAATTGACTCTTGCAACCTAGTGTCCAATGCCCAGTGTAACGAGCCCCTTGCTCGCTCAGTTCCACTCTCCCGACACTCCTCTGCAGCTATTGAATCAGATTGCAACGTCTGATGGTTCGGTCATCCAATGCTCCGGGACTAGAACTACAGCTCTGTGCCGTTTTAGTCCAGTTGTGATAGCTCAGAACAAACACCAGGCAGGCTGTATGTAAGTTCAAACAGGAATCTCTTTTATTGCAAAATACAGGCTTTTATACACTCAAAGTGGAGGTGCAGACCTCCTGCTCATATTACTCTAACAATACAGCTGTAACCTAATTAACCTAATTAACATGAGCTAATTAACTAATCCCTTTAGACAGCCTAGATGACTCAGGCATGACCGTTAGGCCAGACTGGCCGTCTTGTAGTTCGGAAAATTCAATCAACATTATCACAATCAACATAGACTCTTCTTCACACAATAGCAGAGTTAATTAACACAAATAACAATGGGGATCTAATGACTCTTAGATCCCATAGTAGACTTATTTACAATACACATTTTAGCAGACAATAGACAGACAGGTGTTGGAATTTACATCAGCATCTCCTAACAGTATCTGTCCCAGCATTATGAATCAGCCACTATTCCAATTTGGCAAATCCAGGGTCCCCAGAGTCTGTGTGTCCTGGGGACCAGGACCCGAATCCACAGTGATACCACCTCAAGGGTCCTCAGGCATACAGCTCACAAAGAGCACCGTTCCCCCAAATGCAAGGGCCCCTGATCGATCGGCAAGAGGCTAGCATACAGTCCCCTCCAAAAGTCTCTCTCTCTCCTGGCTAGGTCTGTCACATTTCTCCCCTTTTGGCAGGAGACTAACACAGGAGGAGACCCCAGACGGGTTGACTCTGAAGTTAGTCAGTAGTTCCAGTCCTCTAATGCCTGTACCCACACAGTACCCCAAACAAATTGTTCCAAACAAAGCATTACTCACCCAGCCAACCTCTGCCTCTCTCAGAGAACATATCTGCCGCTGGGGAGAGGCCTGGACTGGCCCTTCTCTCTGGAGTCCTTTCTGCCGCTGGAGAGAAGACAGGGTGTCTGGACTCACTCCGTCATGCTGCTAGGGATCTGGGCCGACTGCCCAGCATTCCTGGGGTATACAGGTGGAGACTGAAGTCCCATCCACCTTCACAGGACATCCATGCTCTGTTAGTTGAGGGCAAAGTCCAGCAGTACTCGGCCCTGTTGCCAGCCCTTCTGCTGGAAACCCCACACCATCTGCTCCGACCAACTGTTGGGGAGGGACGACGAACACCTCCTCTCCCTTCTCCCCCTGTATCCTGATCTGCTGCTGGGAAGTGACCACCTCCTTCTCACCCTGAGCCTCCGGTACCGCCGCAGGTGTAGGGCAGAGATCTTGGACCCTCTGTCCGGTTGCTAGCGCTTCAGCTGGGGAAGTTCCTTGTAACTTCACAGATACTTCTGTTGGTGCTGGGCAGAGCATAGTGAAGTTTGGCCCTAATAACAGCTCCTCTTCTGCTGGAGGCTCACCAGGTTGTTCTTCCTCAGCAGAAAAGTCTATCAAATCCCCTGTCTCTGCAACTTGTGTCTGGGGATAAAGGTTCACCATCTCCTCTCTGTGGAACCCAGAAGATGCTATCAGTGCTGGGCAGAGGTTAGCAGAGCTCTGCCCTGTTGTCAGTGCTTCAGGTTTGGGGACGGCAATCTTCAGATTTTCCACTGCAGATTCTCTGGCATTCTGCTGGACAGGCACATTCCTTCATCCAAGATCATCCAATGCAGAAACAGGTTCATCAAGGTCAGTCAGCACTTGCTGCATCCGCCATAAGACCTCCGCCTCCATAGCTGCGGGGGCAGGTTGGCAAAGTACACCGTTACTCTGCCACATTGTCAACTCTTCAGCCAGGATTTCAGAGTTGTCAACTGGTATTTCATGATAGTCCCAGGCAAAGGGAGCACCACCCTGCACCACCCTGCTGCTGAGCAGAGTCTAACAGCTGTTTGTAGGCGATCTCCAAATCCCATTCCTGAACGGCCAGAAACTCCATTCAGACATTCAGTCTCCGCTCTTTGTGCTCCATTATTTCCTCCAAACGCCACTCCCAATCACTTCCAAAGTCAGGGTCCCTGGACAGCCTCCAGTATAACAATTCCAGGCCATCATAGTCAAAGCCTTCTGTGGGGCTGTCATCCACTGTCCATGGGCACATTTTGGCTCTGTAGCTCTTGTCCAACCGCATTTCTGCCCGGATCAGCCTGCTTAACTCGGCTGTCCACTCCTGGTTTGGCTGTTCCCCCAAAAACAGCATTCGCACTTCATACTGCGACCAGTACCTCACATGGATGGAGGGGAGAACTTTTCCCTGGTGTCGCTGCTCACGAGCTAGCGCTTCCTTCCAGAGTTCACAGCGGATAGAATCAAACCATCCTAGCAGGACCTGCTCTGATACTGGTCCTCTGTGCTGTATCTCCTTCTTTCGCAACCTCCTTCTGAATTCCTCATCCATGGTGGCTGGTATCTCTCCTCTCCTGCTATCCTGCTACCTTGGATCCAGGTGATGGTTTGGATGTGTTCACTGCAAGGAAGCACGATCCCACCATTCCCTCCATGGCTTTCAAGTAAGTCTTTCAGCGTGGCTCTCCTGCAGGCTGGTTTGGAGTGTCCCAGTAACTGGAGAGCAAATCCCACGGCTGCCAACCAATGTAACGAGCCCCTTGCTCGCTCAGTTCCACTCTCCTGACACTCCTCTGCAGCTATTGAATCAGATTGCAACGTCTGATGGTTCGGTCATCCGATGCTCCGGGATTAGAACTACAGTTCTGTGCCGTTCTAGTCCAGTTGTGATAGCTCAGAACAAACACCAGGCAGGCTGTATGTAAGTTCAAACAGGAATCTCTTTTATTGCAAAATACAGGCTTTTATACACTCAAAGTGGAGGTGCAGACCTCCTGCTCATATTACTCTAACAATACAGCTGTAACCTAATTAACCTAATTAACATGAGCTAATTAACTAATCCCTTTAGACAGCCTAGATGACTCAGACATGACCGTTAGGCCAGACTGGCCGTCTTGTAGTTCAGAAAATCCAATCAACATTATTACAATTAACATAGTGTCAGGCTAGGAGCATATAACAGGTAACAGTTCAGGTGCTCTGATTATGCAAAGAGTTCAAAGAACAAGAGCACATACCATGAGCAGGTCTGAGCAGAGCAGGTCAGCTGGGACTTGTAGTTCACCGCTGTAGATGTTTGCTGGACCTTGTAGTTCACCGCTGCAGGTGAGGATAGATGTCTGGTGCTTGTAGTTCACCGCTGCAGATGAAGGTACTACAGTAGAATCAGGCAAAGCATAATCTAGGCAAGCTGGGTCATACACAGGAAGATCAGAGTCCAAACGGTACCGAATCAGAAGCAAGCAAACAGAGTCAAACGAGCCGGGTCATACACGAAATACACAGAGCAGATATCAACTGGATCAAACACAAGGTAAACTCTAACACGAGCAATGATTGAATGCTGATACAAGTGTTTTAAAGGTGATCTGGCCAATCATTGTTGTTTCCCAGGCAAAGGCTGTGTCAGGTGAGTTGTGCTGGGTCCTAAAGGGATCCTAGTACTGACAGTACCCTACCTTTCTCAAGGGGTTGCTCCTGCACCCCCAGGCTTACTTGGATAACGAAGATGGAACTTCTTCTTAAGTCGGTCAGCATGAAGATTAAGAGCTGGGACCCAAGATCGATCCTCTGGGCCGAAACCTTTCCAATGAACGAGATATTGTAAGGAATTGCGCACTCGTCTGGAATCAAGAAAAAATGCCACTTCATATTCCTGACTGTCCAACACATCCACAAGTTCTGGTTCATTTACTTGGAGGCTGGAATGAACAGGTTTCAACAATTAAACATGAAAGACATTTGGAATGCGCATGGATGGGGGGAGTTTTAATCTATAGGATACAGGATTAACAATCTCCGAAATTTCATAGGGCCCGATGAATTTTGGGCCAAGTTTTTTAGATGGAACATGTAGGGACAGATTCCTAGATGATAGCCACACTTTGTCACCAACTTTATATCCTGGTGCCTTTGAGCGCCTCTTGTCAGCCATTTTCTTAAAAGCCTGCACAGAGCGAGAAATAGCATGATTAACATCGGACCAGATTTTGGAGAAATTTTCAATTGTGGTGTTGGCATCTGGCACATCAGAGGGTGGCAGATCAAAGGAGCACACACGAGGATGCAACCCGTAAACACAGAAGAAAGGAGAGGTCCCTGCAGATGTGCTGGCACAATTATTAAAGGCAAACTCTGCCCATGGCAGGACGTTGACCCACTCCACCTCATCATTGGCCATCAGACAATGTACCATCTTCTCTAGAGTCTGATTAGTCCTTTCTGTTTGGCCGTTTGTCTCAGGATGATATGCTGAAGAATATGATAACTTAATCCCCAGCTGAGAGCAAAGGGCCTTCCAAAACTGGGCTATAAACTGAGAGCCACGGTCTGAGACAATGTTAATTGGTGCCCCATGGAGCCTGAAAACATGTTTAATGAATAAAGATGCCAGTTCTGGGGGCGTGGCCAAGATGGCGATGTGAGCGGCTGCTTCTCAGAGAGCTCCGCACATCGCTGACATAATCCGGATCCATCTGGCTTCTAAATCCTCCGGACACATCCCTGCTGTCTCTGGGGGGCTCACAGACCCTCTATCTCTTGAGGGGGAGGATAATTATTTTGATCCGGGGCCGCGATCGGGTCCGCCGGACGCTCCGGCCTACCTCGAGGCACTAGGCCGCAGCCGCGGACTTTCCTGGCGGGCCGCGCCGCGATCCGGATGACCCCTGGCGCGGTCGGCGCCTCCGGAAACATCACGGCCCACCACGGGCCTCAGATAAAAGCTCAGGCCTAGCCACGGCCGCGGAATCGGCCCGGATTGCATCCTCAGGCCCTACAAACAGCTACGCCGCATCCGCGGCCTCCCCTGAAGATCTGAGGCCGCTGGAACAGCTGAGGGTGACACTGACCCCAGAGATCTGGAGGGGGAGAGCCCAGGAAAGCTGAGGGTCTCCATCTGGATTGTGGAGCAGGCCCTAGACCATCTCCTTCCCTGACACCCTGGGAGAGATACACTGAAAGTCCCTGTGGAAGTCCGAGGACAGCCCTGATTTTACTCAGCCTGCAGGTGAGGGGGCAAACTCTCTGGGGGGCACGTACAGCTCTAAATATACTGACTGCATACCCCTGAACCCCCCCCCTGATAGTCTCCCACAGCCAGCCACTAATTACTGCCCAGACCGGGGCCTTGCTAATCTGAATGAGGCGCAGATCTTCTAGTGCAAAATATAGCAAGGGGGGCAAAAGGTTGGCCTTTCCACCACAGTTGGACTTCCCCCAGATGCCCACCTGTCCCACTCCGGAGGCCCATACCACACGCAGCACACATAGAGCCTCACAGACAAGCATCATGGAGCCTGATGACTCTCGTCCCCCCTGGCTGGCGGACGTCATGGCGGCCATAGCAACTTGCCAATCCACATTAACAACAAAAATAGAGGCTGTTCAGCTGGATATGGGTCTAATCCGTCAAGACATAGACAAAATTAGGTCGCGAGTTACCGAGACGGAACAAAGATTGAGTAACACTGAAGATACCGTGGCGGAACATGGAGCAACACTCCGTACGCTCCAGACCAAAGTAAAGGCCTTAGAATACAGAGCTGAAGATGCGGAGAACAGAAACCGGCGCAATAATCTTCGTATTATCGGTTTACCGGAGGGGGCGGAGGGGAACAATCCTACCTCCTTCATAGAGGGCCTGCTGCGAGACCTCCTACCGGAAGCCCGTTGGTCACCCTACTACACAGTTGAGAGGGCACACCGTATACCGCCTAAGCCAGGGCCTCCTGGATCCCCTCCTCGCACCTTCATACTCCGTCTCCTTAATTTCAGAGACAGGGATGAAGTTCTTCGTGCCTCCAGAAATGTTGGGGACCTAAGATTTCAGAACACTAAACTGATGATTTTCCCTGACTATTCGGTAGAGACCCAAAAACTCAGGAAATCGTTTGACCAGGTTAAGGCCGCACTGAGATCACGCAACATTCGCTATAGTGTACTCTTCCCTGCTCGCTTGAGGGTCCAGGATGGCGAGACGACTCGATTTTTCACCACACCAAGGGAGGCCTCTGTCTGGCTGGATTCTCTGCCACAGATCCGTTGACCGACTGATCGGTACACACCGAATCTCCTCTTTATTCTTTACTTGTAACAACCTGGGCCGAAGTCTGAATTCACATACGAACTGCTCCATGGATGACTTAGTTTTGTTGCACAGGTTGTGCCCAGTTCATCCCCATGATGTGTTCAGACTTGAGGGGGGTAACCAACTATCCCCTTTCAGGAAAACTCTAAGTTAATGCCCCTGCCTAAGCATTTGGTCAGGAGACTGTTGAGCTATGAGGCTTCATGTTACCAGCATACCTGTATCCTCTTAGTGATGGATCGACTTCACTGTGGGGTCACAACACGATTTACTTCTTCTCTGTTTGACTTCTAATACCCCACAGCCTGTTATAATCCATTAGCGGAGTTCTCACACTCGAAGGGCCGCTTGAACTGTTGCTTGCCCCCCCGTGTGCAATTTAGGGGGGTCAGGCTCGCCTCTTCCACAGACCCCTTGCTGCAGCCGGCGAGCTGAATTGGTTTGGGATTGAAACCCGCCTCAGTTTGGGGGGGCTGGGTGGGGTGGGGGGTGTAGAAAGTTCCCCTAATGGGGCTGTTCTAATTTACGTTAGAAGTTGGACTGTTTTCAGTTTGGTTCTGTTTTTGTTTTACAATTGTTTTTTTAAAAAAATTGACTCATCAGCATTGCAATGTTTTCAGGTATGTCCGTTATGGGTCCGGGGGTCCAGTTCGGGAGCCACGACCTACATTGATCCTAACATTATTATCATTCTGAGTAACCATGTCCTCCCTTAATATTGTTTCCTGGAACACTAGGGGACTGAACTCCCCGGTTAAGCGTTCCCTGGTGTTCCAATTCCTTAAAGCTTACAACCCACATATATGTGTGCTCCAGGAGACGCATTTGATAGGAAGTAGAGTTTTGGCCCTCAAAAAACCGTGGGTGGGTTATCACTACCACTCCACGCACTCCAGTTTTTCCAGGGGTGTCACTATTCTGATATTGAAATCCCTTCCTTTCCGGCTCCTGGATTTGGCCCTGGACCCTGATGGTCGTTATGTCATCATACATGCTAAAATATACTCTCTAACGTGGACCATTGTGGGTTTATATTTGCCTCCTCCGGCTTCACTACTGGTGCTCAACCAGATCACCGGCAAGATAGCTGAATTTGCATCTGATAACAATATTATATTGGGTGATTTCAATCTAGTCCCTGATCCGGATCTTGATAGACTGGCGCCTGCGGGGTATCACCATCCTGGGTTGACTGAGTGGGCGGACACGTATGGCCTGACTGATGTGTGGAGGTGGAGACACCCCCAGACCAGGGCATACACATGCCACTCGGCCTCTCACAGGACGTTCTCCCGGATAGACTTAGTCTTCGCGGGAAGTCCGGTCCTCCCACGGGTTACAGATATACGAATACTCCCTAGAGGAATTTCTGACCACGCTCCCCTGCTGTTGTCATTGGACCTCTCACTGGGCCCTGTAGACAAGATATGGAGGCTCTCGAGGTTTTGGATTTCAGACACGGCCGTAGACTCTCAATTCAGAACGGAGCTGCTTGATTTCTGGGTGGTAAATGTGGGCTCGGCTGACCCCACAGTTGTCTGGGATGCATTCAAGGCCACGACGAGGGGACAATACCAGACCATTATAGCCAGAGTTCGTGGGGAGCGCAGGGCAGAGTTGGTAAGGGCTGAGAGAGAGGCGAGTTGTGCAGAGATCCTCTTTGTTCGTACCCGGGACCCTATACACTACTCACATTTACAATTTATGACATCGGAGGTGGTTCGTCTTCGTACCACTCTTACCCAGAAAAAAATGCTGGCTCAATCCCAACGGATTTTTGAGCAGGGGGAGCGAGCGGGTCGCTTGTTGGCCTGGCTCTCCAGGGAGCAGGTGGGGGGGATGAGCATCTCCCACATCAGAGACCCTTCGGGACAGATAGTCCACACACCGGAAGAGATCAATAGCTGTTTCGCGGAATTCTATAAGTCTCTCTACATGTCCAGGGCAGACTATAGGGAGGAGGACCTGGTGGCATACTTAGACAGTATTGATGTCCCAACCCTTACGGTAACATATCGTGATAAGCTTGATGCCCCAATTACATCCTTGGAAATACTCCGGGCACTCAAATCAATGCAGACAGGGAAAACACCGGGACCCGATGGAATCCCTATAGAATTTTACAAACAATACGCTGCAGAACTAGTAGACAAGCTTCAGGACCTCTTCTCTGCGTCGATGCGCCTCGAGAGACTCCCGGATACAATGAGTGAAGCGATTATAGTGGTGATCCCCAAGCCCGGGAAGGACCCTACTTTATGCTCCTCGTATCGCCCCATATCTCTCCTGAATGTGGACGCAAAGGTCCTGGCAAAAGTACTGGCCAATAGGCTTAACCTTGTCATCACTGCCCTGATCCACAGAGATCAAACAGGCTTCATGCCCGGGAGAGGTACTGACATCAACATTAGGCGTCTTTATACTCATATAGACAGGGCGGATGGGGAGTCCGGAGGAGTGGTGGCCTCACTCGACGCAGAGAAGGCTTTTGATTCCGTCGAGTGGGGCTACTTATGGGAGGTGCTCTCGCGTTTTGGGTTTGGCCCGGGCTTCACAAAATGGCTCCGCATGCTATATCATAGTCCTTCAGCCAGAATATGCACCAATGGTTGTCTATCGGAGAAGTTTAAATTGTTTCGGGGTACGAGACAGGGGTGTCCCCTCTCCCCGGGCTTATTTGCCCTGGCGATGGAGCCCCTGGCTTTACTGCTGCGGGCTGACCCCGGGGTGAGGGGGCTTCAGGTGGGCCCAATCGAGGAGAAGATTTCGCTGTATGCGGATGACGCTCTGCTCTATTTGGCGGACGCGTCGTCCTCCCTGCAGACTGCACTAGGTCTAATTAACCGATTCGGCGGGTACTCGGGGATCCGTATTAATTGGGATAAGTCGATACTGTTCCCGCTCCATCAGTCGACCCCTAGGATCCCACACGTGCAGCTTAAATGGGTAGAGGACTTCAAGTACCTAGGGATTAAGATTAGTGGTAAAGTCCAGGATTATATGGACGATAATCTGCGACCACTTATGACACAGCTAACGGCTAGGTGTGCTTCTTGGCGTTCCCTCCCACTGACCCCGGTTGGCAGAGTAAATCTGCTAAAAATGATTTACCTTCCCAAATACTTATACTTTTTTCGCAACACACCCATCCATATCCCTAGGGCCTTTTTCCAGAGATTGGAGGGTCTGCTGATACACTTTGTGTGGGCTGGGAGGCCACCCAGAGTGGCCAAGCAGATCCTATATCTCCCATTATCCGGGGGGGGACTGGCACTACCGAACTTTCAAATTTATTACTGGGCAGCTGTTCTTGTTACGGTTCGGTGGTGGTTCTCCCAGCCCACACAGAATCCTGCTGTTACTCTTGAAGCAGCCATTTTGGGTTCTTTTGCAGCCCTGAGCAACCTTCCGTTTCGTGGACTTCGGGCTAGTCAGTCCATGACAACTCTGATGCGAACCACTGTAAGGGTCTGGCAGGAGGCCAGGAGGATATATGGGAAACCCAATCATATCTCACCTCATATGCCCTTATGGGGCAATCCCATGCTCCCTCACCTTTATAGTATACCAGACCCCTCTATCTGGGCAAAAAAGGGTATCCTCACACTAAAACATATAGTTCAGGATGGTAGGCTTAAGACTTTTCAGGCCCTGAGGCAATCATTTTCTATCCCTTCCTCCTTCCAATTTAGATACTGGCAGCTAAAGCACGCTTTTGAGGCTCAGTTCCCTGCCCCCCTTATTTTGGAACCAGACTCCATTGAACGGCTCCTGATTTCTAGCGTGATGGGGAAGCCACTTTCAACGTTATATCTATACCTCACAGTAGAGTATGACACCAAACTAACCAAGACATGGGAAAAATGGAGGGTCGATATCCCTTCCTTGGATGAAGAGGAATGGAAGGAGTGTTTAATTTCCTACATTCCTTCCATGATAGCGGCGAAAGATAGGTTCATACAATTTAAGTTCCTACACAGAGCGTACTTCACCCCACAGAGACTGGCGCGCATTTATGATCAAAGGGACCCCAATTGTCAGAGATGTAGGCAGGAAGTGGGCACCTTTTGGCACATGGTCTGGTCCTGTCCCAAACTCAAACCCTTTTGGTTAGCAGTGGCCACCACACTGAGCGATGTCACAGGTTTGAATGTACCGGTTGACCCTCAGATACTATTGCTTAGCCATTTGGAGGATATTGAGGGAGACAGATATAGTAAACTGTGTCTTACCTTCGCATTATATTATGCTAGGCGTGAAATATTAATGGTATGGAAAAAGGCAGAGCCTCCTACTTTGGCATCATGGAAAAGGGCAGTGAACATGGTACTTCCCCTGTACAGATTGACATATGAAAGTAGGCAATGTCCAGGAAAGTTTGATAAGATCTGGTCCTCTTGGGTAGATGCCTCTGGGGCCCCGGAACCCCCTCTCGCATAATTATTATGCTATGAAACTGGTTGGAGGAAATCTAGTGTCTCTTTGACTGCTCTCCCGCTGCCTGTTCCCTCTTCCCCCCCCTTGCCTTTCCTTCGTTCTTCTTCCCCTCCCTCTTCCCCCCCCTTTCCCCTCCCTCCCCTTCCCCCCCCCCCCCTTCCTCCTCCCTATCAGGTTGGATTGAAAATGGTTACTTATGTAAGCTTATCTACGATGCTATAATACTATAATGTATTAAGGTGTACTGTTAAGTGATACTTCTGATATTTGCACAATTGGAATATCTGATGGGCAATGACTACAGGTTGAAGGTTGATTTTAATGTCATTTTCTTCTATACTTTGAATGTTTTAAATCACTCTGTAAAGTAATGCTGATTTGTTTAATAAAATTTTCTGTTAAAAAAAAAAAGATGCCAGTTCTTTAGCAGATGGAAGTTTTGGAAGCGGAACAAAGTGGGCCATTTTACTAAACCTGTCTACCACCACCCAGATCGTGGAACATCCCTGGGACAGAGGCAAGTCAGTGATTAAGTCCATAGATAAATGGGTCCAGGGACAGGTAGGCATTGGTAGAGGACGTAGGAGACCGGGCGGCTTAGAGGTACTGCTCTTGCTTCTGGCACAAACTTCACAGGCCTGGACGAAGGCTAACACATCCTGCCTAATCGATGGCCACCAGAGGTTGCGAGAGATAATCTCAAAAGTTTGTCTAAACCCCAGATGTGCTGCAGGTTTTGATGCATGTACCTGCTGCAATACCTGCAAACAAAGAGCCAGGGGCACAAAAAGCATACCGGAGGGAGTGGAGGTAGGGGCTTCAGCCTGTGCAGGTAACAAGGCCTCAGAGATGTCAGTCTGGGTAAAAGCCAAAATCCTATCCTCAGAGATAAAGGGTTGTGGAGGAAGCAGAGGTGTAGACTCTGATAAAAAGCTGCGAGACAAGGCGTCAGCCTTAATGTTTTTTGGTCCTGGTAAATATGAAATTGTGAAGTCAAATCTGGAGAAGAACAATGACCACCTGGCTTGACGTGAGTTCAGTCTTTTAGCGGAACAGATGTATTCAAGTTTTTTGTGGTCAGTCAGAACTATGAATGGATAGCGAGCTCCCTCCAGCCAATGTCTCCATTCCTCCAAAGCGAGCTTTATGGCTAGAAGTTCTCTGTTGCCTATATCATAATTGCGCTCTGCTGGGGAATATTTCCGAGACAAGAAGGCACAAGGGTGGATGGCAGCATTTACAGGATCCTTTTGTGACAAAAGCGCCCCCACCCCTATTTCAGATGCATCTACCTCCACAATAAAAGGTAGCTCAGGAACAGCATGGCGTAGGATTGCTGCAGAGGTGAAGGCTTCAGTAGTCCATTTAAAGGTAGTCGGAGTCTTCCTGGTGAGAGAGGTGATGGGATGTGCAATGGTGGCAAAGTTCTTAATGAATTTTCGGTAGAAATCTGCAAAGCCCAGGAAGCGCTGAACTGCCTTCAGGTCTGAAGGTGGTTCCCAGTCTAAAATGGCTTGAATCTTGGCTGGATCCATGGTGAGGCCTGTGTCAGAAATTAGGTAGCCTAGGAAAGGTACTTGTTTAAGATGGAAAGAACATTTTTCAGGCTTTACAAAAAGGGAGTGAGTCTTTAATCGGGCCAATACCGAGCAGACATGTTTCTGATGTGTTTCAAGACATTCGTAATGACCATCCTTGGTGTTAAAGGCTGTCTTCCACTCATCGCCTGCACGTATGCGCACCAGATTATAGGCTCCCCTTAAGTCCAGTTTGGAGAAGATTTTGGCTCCCTGGATTTGAGAGAACAATTCTGTGATGAGAGGAAGAGGATACTGATTGGGAACAGTTATTTTATTTAGACCTCTGTAATCAACACAAAGTCTCAGTCCCCCATCCTTCTTTGGGACAAAGAAGCATCCTGCTCCTGCGGGAGAAGTGGAGGGACGGATGAAACCCTTAGCTAGGTTTTCCTGGATGTATTCTTGCAAGGTAAGATTCTCTGGCTCAGACAGTGGAAAGACTCTCCCTTGAGGAGGTGTAGTGTCAGGCAAGAGGTCAATGGGACAATCATAACTGCGATGAGGTGGTAAAGTGTCAGCAATCCCTTTAGAAAACACATCCCAAAAGTCCTTATAACAAAGTGGAATCTGTTCCATTCCCACTTGACAGGTAGCAAGTCGAACAGGGTGCTGAATGCAGTTCTTTTTACACTGATTGGACCAAGCCAGAATATTTCCTGTTCACCAGTCAATTACAGGATTGTGTTTCTGAAGCCAAGGAAGGCCTAGGATCAAAGGAGTGCATGGAGAGTCAATGACATTTGTAACTGGAAAGGGTTGGTGGCTTGGAGCACTAGATCTTGTAAGAGAGGCCGATTATCCACGGAAATCAGGCGGACTGGGCAATCTAGAGCATGAGTTTCCAGGGACAAAGAGGTAATCAGAGTCTTATCAAAAAAAATTTCAGCGGCTCCAGAATCTACCAAGGCCAGCAGTCCATGAGCCCCTGTCCCAAAGTGAATAACAGCGGGTAAAAGAATACGATTGTCCCCCTGGGGAGATGAAAGCAGACCTAAGGTAACCTCCCCGCAATTACCTAGGTCCTGAAGTTTCCCGGACGTGTAGGGCACGATGTTACGCCGGCGTATGTGTTCCTGGGCAGATAACCGGGTGAAGCCTAACTGCATAGGTTCTTCCTCAGATTTGGCACTGGAGGTGGAATAATCAGGTGGCAAGGGAGGTATATAGTTTGCCACAGCTGTGGTTTGTTCTCGTCTCCTCTCTCGCTGGCGGCGGTCAATTCTAATGGCTAGACTCATAGCCTCCTCCAGTGAGGCTGGGTAGGAGAAGTTGACCAGAGCATCCTTAATTGCATCTGAAAGGCCCATTCCAAACTGGCTGCGGAGTGCTGCATCATTCCAGCCAGATTCCGGGGCCCACCTGTGAAACTGGAGCAATACATTTCAGCTGTGGTAGTTCCTTGCTTTAAGTTACACAGGGTTGATTCTGCAGTAGCAGCATGATCTGGATCATCATAAAGCAACCCTACGGCTTCAAAGAAGGCATCTACTGTTAGCAAGGCTGGATGGTTTGGTTCCAGGTTAAAGGCCCAAGCCTGGGGGTCACCCTGTAGTAGAGAGATAATGATTTGAACCCTCTGAGTTTCAGGGTCAGACCGGGATGGCCTTAACTTGAAATATAATTTGCAGCTGTTTTTAAAGTTGCAAAACCCTTTACGGTCACCAGAAAACCGGTCAGGCAAAGGAATTTTTGGTTCAGATGGAGTTTTTGTAGCGGTGGTAATAGAAGGAGATTGCACGTTGGTGAGCTCTGTGGCCATTTCCTGAACTTGATGGGATAAGCGGCAAAGTTCCTGTGCAAACAACTGAGCCTGCTCAGGATCCATGATAGGTTTCCTTTATTCTGTACGGCTCGTGTTAATGTCAGGCTAGGAGCATATAACAGGTAACAGTTCAGGTGTTTTGATTATGCAAAGAGTTCAAAGAACAAGAGCATATACCATGAGCAGGTCTGAGCAGAGAAGGTCAGCTGGGACTTGTAGTTCACCGCTGTAGATGTTTTCTGGACCTTGTAGTTCACCGCTGCAGGTGAGGATAGATGTCTGGTGCTTGTAGTTCACCGCTGCAGATGAAGGTACTACAGTAGAATCAGGCAAAGCGTAGTCTAGGCAAGCTGGGTCATACACAGGAAGATCAGAGTCCAAACGGTACCGAATCAGAAGCAAGCAAACAGAGTCAAACGAGCCGGGTCATACACGAAATACACAGAGCAGATATCAACTGGATCAAACACAAGGTAAACTCTAATACGAGCAATGATTGAATGCTGATACAAGTGTTTTAAAGGTGATCTGGCCAATCATTATTGTTTCCCAGGCAAAGGCTGTGTCAGGTGAGTTGTGCTGGGTCCTAAAGGGATCCTAGTACTGACACATAGACTCTTCTTCACACAATAGCAGAGTTATTAACACAAATAACAATGGGGATCTAATGACTCTTTGATCCCATAGTAGACTTATTTACAATACACATTTTAGCAGACAATAGACAGACAGGTGTTGGAATTTACATCAGCATCTCCTAACAGTATCTGTCCCAGCATTATGAATCAGCCACTATTCCAATATGGCAAATCCAGGGTCCCCAGAGTCTGTGTGTCCTGGGGGACCAGGACCCGAATCCACAGTGATACCACCTAAGGGTCCCCAGGCATACAGCTCACAAAGAGCACCGTTTCCCCAAATGCAAGGGCCCCCAATTGATTGGCAAGAGGCTAGCATACAGTCCCCTCCAAAAGTCTCTCTCCCGGCTAGGTCTGTCACACCCAGTACCTGGAGAGATGCCACAACCGCTGGCCCGGGAAGTTAGCTAGAGATAGGGCGAGACAAAGGGGAGCATGGTCAGAAACTCCTCTAGGGAGGTGAGAAGCCCCCCTGACCCAGTTAAGGGCTGTAGTGGAAGAGAAGGCCAGGTCAATACGGGAGAGGGTTTTATATGTGGCGGAGTGACATGTATATTCCTGAGTATGTGGATGGAAGTGTCTCCAAACGTCCATCAGTTTGTATGTTTCCACCCACCGCGGGAGATCTGGGGAGGGCCGGGCCATGGAGTGGAGTCTGTCCAGGTCATGAGAGGGAACCATATTAAAATCTCCAAATATGTAGAAATCAGATATATCAAACCCCAGGACAATATTCATTATATCATATAGAACCTGTATCTGAGTCGGAGGAGGTAAGTATAACCCCACCAGTACCAATCTTCTGTCATATATAAGAACATGCAGGATCACTGCCCCCGGGTCTGTGCGCACCTCCAGAAGCTGGAAGGGTAGAGACTTCCTAATTAGGACACTAACTCCTCTGGCATAACAGGAATACGTAGAGTGGTATGACACCCCCACCCACGATCTCCAAAGGGCGAGAACTCTGGAACCCGTAATATGGGTTTCCTGTAGAATACAGATATGTGGAGCAGATTTTTGCAGGAATTGGAACACTAATGAGCGTTTGATGGCTGAATTAAGGCCCCGGACATTCCAGGAAATTATACTAATCTGAGCCATAGGAATTCAGGGAAATATAAGCATAAGCAGGGCAGTTAGAGATCTGGAAGCACACTGACCCAAGAGACAGCCAACCCCCAGCAGTTCCAACTCTGTAATGTAGTATACTGAGCATATAAGTAAGCTGAGCACATCATGTCAAAAGTATTAATACAGAGGACAACTGGCCCCCCAAACAGGAACTAGACCCAATCAAAACCTGGGAACATCCCCAAGGATACTGCAACTGCAGTAGGAACACCCCCCCACCCCGCATTCCCCACAAGTGTAAGCAATGCATATATTCCCAATAACCAAACATAAACTGAGAACAACTAGTTAGAGAGGAAGTGTAATCCCTGTGTAGCTGAGAAGCAGTCAGTAGAGGTCCCAGCAGAGGGACTGTCTCAGCAGAGATACTGGCATATAACGGCAGTCCTTAATCACCTGGATAAATCCAGGGGCACAAACTTTAAATTGTAAACTGTTAGGATGATACAATCCTTAGGACCCTAATGGCCAACCATGTTTAAGTATAATAAACAGCTGTCCTAGCCCAGTACCATAATCCTCAGCACCAACTGATAGAGCAGAACTATTTTACATTAAGAGACTGCCCTGCATAGCACACAGGCAGTCGGAGCAGTATAAACTATTCTTGCCACCAGCAGATAAAATCATCCAGGAGGCAAACATTACCGCAAAGAAACTGCAATGGCAGCTTGAACTGCATAGAACAATAAACAGCCTATCAGATATCCGGATAACAGCAAAGCGTCCTACTGTTCTACCATGGGTAACAGGCTTTATTCAGGATCAAAGTGTCAGTGACCCAAAAACTTGCTAGGGATGAAGATCGATCAAAAGCAGGATAAGGCACCCATTCACCGCCTAGGGGGTAGAGTCTCCAGCCATGCCTCTGCGTCTCTGGGTGAGGTGAAAAAATGTACAGACTCACCATCCTGGACCCAGAGCCTAGCAGGCAACAGCACACTGTAACATATAGCCCGAGCTCTAAGTGCAGCCTTCACTTGATCAATTGAATGGCGTAGTTTCTGTGTTTCCACAAAATAGTCCAGTAAGAACATCAATTTAGCATTGTGGAATTTCAAATCCCCGATCCCTCTGGCAGCATGGAGCACCTCGTCCCGGTCACGAAAATTAAGCAACCTAAATATTAGGGTACAAGGTGAGGAACCAACTGGATTAGGAGCGGGCGGTATCCTGTGAGCCCTCTCCACAGCATAGTGAGCAGAAGACTGTGCGGCCGGCAGAAGCGATCGAAGCAGGTCCTCCACAAAGGTAGTAGTAGTAGTAGTAGTTCTTTCCCTCCGCCCCCTCAGGTAACCCCACAAGCCGCAAGTTGTTCCGTCGATTCCGATTTTCTGTGTCATCTATTTTAAATTCCAGCGAGCAGACCTTGGAGCACAGGGTTTGTAAGGATGCGGCATGCTCCCCCACCGTGTCCTCGGTCCGTCCAACCCTCTGCTCCACCTCTTATACACGCGAGCGGATCTTGTCTAAATCCTTCTGGATCAATCCCACGTCAAGCTGCACAGCCTCAATCTTGTTGGTTAGTGAGGCTTGACAAGTGGCAATAGCCGTCATGACCTCCTGGAAGCTGAGCTGTGAGGGGGGAGCAGACTCCTCCATCTCCGTTTGAGAGGCCATGTTAGAGGTAGTCCAAGGGGAAGCCGCCACGTGGGATCCCAGGTCCAGAGAAACCTCCTCAGACTGCGGGGGGAGCTGGAGTCTCTTCTCCTTGTAGTGTGATCTAGTGGATCCACGGGGCATCAAGGGACAGCCAGGGCAATCCAGTAGCTGAATTGGCAAACCAAAAAGAAGATAAATGAAATCAGGCCAGCAGAGTTCTGAACAGTGCGACCTCTCACAGCGCCATCTTGGACACGCCCCTGGACTTGATCTTTAACAGTATTTCTGATAAGTGGCATCTCAGAGATGTGTTGCATAATTTTATCTTTGGGAAATCATGAAAAGGGAAATTACTCCCAGACAACATGTCCATTTTGTCCCATCAGAGGGGGGCTTACCATGTTTTGCTATGTGCAGTGAAATTTGAAAGCTGGCAGTTGTCAGATGATTTGTTTTAGAAAGATAGTTGCAAAAACTAACATATTGGGAATGATATTTCCTCAACGTACCGTCAAGAAACTCTTCCCTTTCAACTTCACCAAGTTCGGCAACACTTTTGTGGTTGTCGTTATCCCTTGCGAGTACCTATCATATTGGAAGTTAAATCCTCAATCCATTATATACAGTATTTGCTAATGAAAAACTAGATGCGAAACTCAATCCTGATGTGGAGACCTCTAAATGTTTTCATAAATGGGAAACCTATATAGAAGCCCCTTTTAATAAGGAGGAGGTAGAACAACTTCTTTATCCATTTCACTTTACCAAATGATTTCTCAGAAAACAACTTTTAAATCCTCCTGACAAACTGTCTCTTCATTTAAGCACCACAGCATCTCTGTCCGAGATGCATACTACCTCTTAACTAATTTACCTTCACTCTCAACCACTTTTATAAGCCTCTATTTACTCCTACATCTCAATGATTCTGTCAAAGGGACTTTCCACAAGCAACTAATTGCATCAGTGTACTGTCATTTATGCTGAAGTTACTAACCTCAGTGGTATTACCTTAACTAATTATTGCTATGACTGGTTGTTTCTTTACATCTTTAGTCGAGCATCTGACACTCAAGCTCTCCATAACCCCAGGCATTCCTGGTTCGTATTTTATCATATGTTCTCTGTTAAATCTTTGCAGACTCTAAACATTCTCCTTACCCATTTTGTCTCAGATGCTTGCGGCTTACATAGTTACATAGTAGGTGAGGTTGAAAAAAGACGCAAGTCCATTAAGTCCAACCTATGTGTGTGATTATGTGTCAGTATTACATTACATATCCCTGTATGTTGCAGTCATTCAGGTGATTATCTAATAGTTTCTTGAAGCTATCAATGCTCCCCGCTAAGACCACAGCCTGTGGAAGGGAATTCCACATCCTTGCCGCTCTTACAGTAAAGAACCCTCTACGTAGTTTAAGGTTAAACCTCTTTTCTTCTAATTGTAATGAGTGGCCACGAGTCTTATTAAACTCTCTTCTGCGAAAAAGTTTTATCCCTATTGTGGGGTCAACAGTACAGTATTTGTAAATTGAAATCATATCCCCTCTCAAGCGTCTCTTCTCCAGAGAGAATAAGTTCAGTGCTCGCAACCTTTCCTCATAACTAAGATCCTCCAGACCCTTTATTAGCTTTGTTGCCCTTCTTTGTACTCGCTCCATTTCCAGTACATCCCTCCTGAGGACTGGTGCCCAGAACTGGAGAGCATACTCCAGGTGCGGCCGGACAAGAGTCTTGTAGAGCGGGAGAATTATCGTTTTATCTCTGGAGTTGATCCCCCTTTTAATGCATGCCAATATTCTGTTTGCTTTATTAGCAGCAGCTTGACATTGCATGCCATTGCTGAGCCTATCATCTATTAGGACCCCCAGGTCCTTTCCCATCCTAGATTCCCCCAGAGGTTCTCCCCCCAGTGTATAGATTGCATTCATATTTTTGCCACCCAAATGCATTATTTTGCATTTTTCTACATTGAACCTCATTTGCCATGTAGTCGCCCACCCCATTAATTTGTTCAGGTCTTTTTGCAAGATTTCCACATCCTGCGGAGAAGTTATTGCCCTGCTTAGCTTAGTATTGTCTGCAAATACAGAGATTGAACTGTTTATCCCATCCTCCAGGTCGTTTATGAACAAATTAAATAGGATTGGTCCCAGCACAGAACCCTGGGGAACCCCACTACCCACCCCTGACCATTCTGAGTACTCCCCAATTATCACCACCCTCTGAACACGCCCTTGTAGCCAGTTTCCAATCCATGTACTCACCCTATGGTCCATGCCAACGCACCTTATTTTGTACAGTAAACGTTTATGGGGAACTGTGTCAAATGCTTTTGCAAAATCCAGATACACCACGTCTACGGGCCTTCCTTTATCTAGATGGCAACTCACCTCCTCATAGAGGGTTAATAGATTGGTTTGGCAAGAACGATTCTTCATGAATCCATGCTGATTACTGCTAATGATATCATTCTTATTACTAAAATCTTGTATATAGTCCCTTATCCCCTCCAAGAGTTTACATACTATTGATGTTAGGCTAACTGGCTTATTGTACAAAGCTTAGAGCTTGTAGTATTCAAAGATGTGTTAATCCTTTACATGTTTATAATGTGTTTTTTTTCTTTTCAATAAAATGTTCATTAACCTTTTGTCGCCGATGGCACCCACCCTCTCGGTGAGTGAGATTTGGTGCAGAGCGGCTGCATTTTTGTGTACCACACTGCAAACACAGCTGTGCTCTCTAGGCACAGTTACTGCCAGCTAACAGAAAGCTCCCAATTGCTAATTGCGATCAGGAGCTTTCCAATCGTGACTGCCGTGATAGCCAATCACAGTGGTCACATGATCATAAACCCCACCTCCTAGCATCCTCTTAGATTGTAAGCTCTAAGGAGCAGGGCCCTCTAATTCCTACTGTATAAAAGTGTATTTGTATTTGTACTGTCTGCCCTCAAGTTGTAAAGTGCTGCATAAACTGTTGGCGCTATTTACAGTATCTCACAAAAGTGAGTACACCCCTCACATTTTTGTAAATATTTTATTATATCTTTTCATGTAACAACACTGAAGAAATTACACTTTGCTACAATGTAAAGTAGTGAGTGTATAGCTTGTATAACAGTGTAAATTTGCTGTCCCCTCAAAATAACTCAACACCCAGCCATTAATGACCAAATCGCTGGCAACGAAAGTGAGTACACCCCTAAGTGAAAATGTCCAAATTGGGCCACCAATGTCAATATTTTGTGTGGCCACCATTATTTTCCTGCACTGCCTTAACCCTCTTGGGCATGGAGTTCACCAGAGCTTCGCAGGTTGCCACTGGAGTCCTCTTCTACTCCTCCATGACAACATCACGGAGCTGGTGGATGTTAGAGACCTTTGCGCTCCTCCACCTTCCATTTGAGGATGCCCCACAGATGCTCTATAGGGTTTAGGTCTGGAGACATACTTGGCCAGTCCATCACCTTTACCCTCAGCTTCTTTAGCAAGGCAGTGGTCGTCTTGGAGGTGTGTTTGGGGTTGTTATCATGTTGGAATACTGCTCTGCAGCCCAATCTCTGAAGGGGGGGATCATGTTCTGCTTCAGTTTGTCACAGTACATGTTTGCATTTATGGTTCCCTCAATGAACTGTAGCTCCCCAGTGCCAGCAGTGTTCATGGAGCCCTAGACCATGACACTCTCACCACCATGCTTGACTGTAGGTAAGACACACTTGTCTTTGTACTCCTCATCTAGTGGCTGCCACACACGCTTGACACCATCTGAACCAAATATGTTTACACAGGACATGGTTCCAGTAATCCATGTCTCTCAGGTAAGTACTTACCAAGGCCGAGATGCTGAGAGCGGTTCGCCCTAGTGACTAGGTGCACTCCGCCCCCTGTAGGTGATACAGGGAGTGGAAGGTACAAAGTGGCACAGGCCACCAGCAGGCAGGATGAGACTTGCGTAGTACTCCTTGTGAAGATGGGTAGCTGATCAGGTGATTTAGTTAAACAGAAAGTCCAGAACAGGCTGAGGGTCTAACACAGGAGTCACAAGGTAATTCCTAGATCACTTGGCAGAAACACAGGTTTCAGAAGACACAAGGTAAATCTGGGTCACAAGCAGGGGGTCAAGGCAAGGAGACAGGAGGCCGGTCCGGGTCACAGGCAGAGGGTCAAACATTGGAGACACGAGGCAGATCTGGGTCACAGGCAAAGGGTCAAACACTGGAGTCCGTAAAGCAGGCTGAGGGTTGGGTTCAGGAAAAGAGCAGAGTAGTCAGGAATGGTCCGGGTCACAACGAGCAATCAAATGCAGGAAACAGGAAGGAAACTCAGACAGGAAGCTGAAGACAAACCAGCAACCTGTCTGAGTACCTGAGCAACCTTTATGGGCCAACCAGAGCGTCACATTGAGCGTGCGCTAGTGAGCCGGGCCGCACATTGTGCTGGAGTGCCGTTCTGCTGCGCATGTGTGCAGGCACACGGCTGATGCAGCTGGATTGATTGTTTCTCTGACAATGTCCTTAGTCTGCTTTTCTTCAACAAACTGTTTGTGGACATTCTTGTGCATCATCTTTAGAAGAGGCTTCCTTGTGGGACAACAGCCATGCAGACCAATTTGATGTAGTGTGCGGTGTATTGTCTGAGCACTGGCAGGCTGATCCCTCACCCCTTCAACCTCTGCAGCAATGCTGGCAGCACTCATACATCTATTTCCAAAAGACAACCTCTGGATATGACGCTGAGCATGTGCACTAAACTTCTTTGGTCGACCATGACGAGGCCTGTTTTGAGTGGAACCTGTCCTGCTAAACTGCTGTATGATCTTGACCACTGTGCTTCAGCTCAGCTTCAGGGTCTTGGCAATCTTCTTATAGCCTAGGCCATCTTTATGTGGAGCAACAATTCTTTTTTTCAGATCCTCAGATAGTTATTTGCCATGAGGTGCTGAACTTCCAGTGACCAGTATGAGAGAGTGAGAGCAATAACACCAAATTTAACACACCTGCTCCTCATTCATACCTGAGACCTTGTAACACTAATGAGTCACATAACACTGGGAGGGAAAATGGCTAATCAGGCCCAATTTGGACATTTTCACTTAAGGGTGTACTCACTTTTGTTGCCAGCGGTTTAGACATTAATGGCTGTGTGTTGAGTTATTTTGAGGGGACAGCAAATTTACACTGTTATACAAGCTGTACACTCACTACTTTACACTGTAGCAAAGTGTAATTTCTGCAGTGTTGTCACATGAAAAGATATAATAAAATATTTACAAAAATGTGCGGGGTGTACTCATTTTTGTGAGATACTGTAAATCCTGCATAATAATAATAATCTGAAACCTCTTAAAGGGCCGGAAGGTGTAGGCACCAAGGGGTTAAAAAATGTGTCCTAAAAACAGATTAATGGTGTACGGCCACTTGACATGGACATGGTTTTTATGTGGTTTTTGATAATTCAATCACTGGTCTGGGACCTAAGGATATATTATGTGGTGTGTATTAAGGCATCAGTACTAGAAAGATCTTAAATTTTAGTTTCCTGGACATTGCTTGTTAAGAATAGTCATGCTTTAGAATTACTCTTCTGCTGAGAGAGATGCCAAAATCGATCTGTGTGCTTAGGGTGTGAATGCGGGTGCAGGAGAAAAAGATTGTGTAGGTTAGGGAGCAGACTTATGCTGTGTGGGGATTTTGGAGAAGGAGCCTCTCTGACAGAATCAGTGGCTAAGACATATCCTGTTTTTCACAGTGTAAATGCAAGAAGGAATTGAGTTGCTGGTACATCAGCGATTGTAATGTGGTTGAGTTGTGCGTGATAGGATGGTCTGAATAGGTGAGAGGGTTCCTTGTTGTATAATGTGGAACAGTTGACAATAGTTCTTTTTTTCCCAGGCCAGGAAATGGGAAACATCAGATTCTCAAAAAGAGGGGTCAAAGGCCCGATAATGCAGTAAAACCAAAGTTTAGGCATCATTTTGTCCCATTAAAACAAAAATCTGACACATAAGGAGAGAGTAAGTGCTTGTTAAATTTTCACCCATTGTTTGGAAGATTGCTAATGAAACCAGTCTACTAGTCTCACGAGGACAGATGCAGCATGGTATAGGGATGCATCAGGGACACTGGCTCTACCCTTTGATTTTGAGAGGTAGAGCACTGTCCTGAATAGTCAAGGGTGTTGGGAACCCCAGATGAATTTAGTAAATGCTCTCTGTAGGTACTGGTGGAAAAAGTAGGGGGCTGCAATGGGGATAGTTTAGAATGTATATAATAAGCCCTGCATTTTTAGGATACTGATTTTGTCAAATCATGTATAGAATTCACAGTCATGGGTTTTTAAATCTGCACATCGCATGCACGAGTCACGCAGATCCTCCCCTTTGGTCTGGCAATCTTCCAGGACCTGTGACATGTCCTAGAAGATTGTAGGGAGGGAGGGGGAGAGGAGAACTTCAGGAAGTGGGAGCAGGTACCTGTCAAAACTAGGTACCTGTCCCCCACCCCCCCACCAAAAAAAGACATGCCAAATGTGGCATATTTGGGGGGGGGGGGAGTGCTTGAAGCGGAACTTCACCTTTTGGGTGGGCTCCACTTTAAAGTTGCTGAGCAAAGTTGGTTAGTGACATACTGCATATTAGAAGATCATCCACAGTGAGAAGTTGGTGTGCCTGAACCTATTTAGATGCCTGATATAGAGGGGTTGGTATTGAGGGCACTGGCTAGGTGTTGCATGGTTACAACATGGGGAGGGATTGATGGTTGCATTATTGACCTTGATGGAAAAGTCAGGGAGGGGGCATGGGCAGGGAGGATTATATTTTGTTCATTTAGGAATGAATCCAGGCCATTTTAAAACAGTCTACTTAACTGGCTAGAACCAGCTCTTGAGGGAGTCTATTTCACAGTTTTACAGCTCTTACTGTAAAGAAACCTTTCTGTATTTGGAGGTTAAAACAATTTTTCTCCAGATGTAAAGAGTGCCCCATTGTCCTCTGTGATGACAGTGAATAACTCTATACTAAGTTCACTATAGGGACCACTTATCTACTTTGAGGGATCTCACAAGAGACCACGCGTGTTACCATGTTGTTAAACAGCAACAGAGTTGTTTTTATTAAAATTCGTATGAGTCTTCTCTTTCAGCAATGAGGGTGTCATTATGACATGACCTTTTAGAATCATATGCAAGAAGAACCTCGAGAGTAAGCATGCTAGGTTCTCAGATCAGTGATCATATGACACTAGAAAACAAATTTTGGCAGTGGGATTCCTTCACAGAACTGGATTGCTTGCAAAAAACAAACAAACAAAAAAAACAGTCTAGTTGACTATATGACTGTACATGGCAGAGTAAAAAGTATATATTTTTTGTCAAAGTATGGAGGATCCACCAGACATCTACCAGCTGGTGATTAAAAGTTGTTTCCTAAAGATGTTTAATTGACTGTAAGAAATGTTCTACCAATTAGATAATTAGATAAGGTATCCAAATAGGGTTCAATGGCAATACTGAAATTTCTGCCTAGTAGGACAGTGCCTGAAGAAAGCTGAAAATAATGTTTGGCTGTATTTGTCTGGTTCTGGTTTGGCAGATAGTTTAGCAATTGTGTAAGATTTTTTTTCAAAGCAATGGTTTGAGAAAAATGTATCTCACTTCAGGGTCTATTATTTGACCATCAAATAGAATAGTTGAATAGTTAAGCTTTTATGTATAGCAGTAAGGATCCCTTTCGATTTTTGCATAGGATTGGTACTATAGTATCACTTAGAGTAGTAGTGACTATGGCAAGTGAGGGTATAAATAATGCAGAAATGGATTTCCTTGAAAGGGTTTCTCTCAACTTTGTCCTTGTTTATAGAGTATAAGACCTGGGCAGTGGGTACACTGATTGTTTGAAATCTTTTAATGCTGTTGCATAGTTTCAAGACAAATGGGGAAGTTTTTGTATTGGATATGTTTATGGCATGAAGAAGGCAGAGGAAGGATGTTGAAAGGCAAAGGGTCAGGAGGGGGGAAGGAAAACAAAATAAAAGAGGTGGGGAAGTAAAAGAGGAGGTGATGGGGAGAAAAGTGAGAAATGGGAATAAAAAGGGGGACAGTAGATGTGAAAGGCAACAAAAAGTAACCACGGGTAATAAAAAAGGTGAGTTGAAGGGATCAAGAGCAGAAGGAAAGGGAAACAGACAGGGTGAGTCTGATAGACAACTCTTCCAGAACTAGATATAACAACTTGCATTTCCCAGCGCTACACCTGTATTTCACTGTGTATATACATATCAGTAAAAAAATATAGTAAAACATCAAAACCATACATAAAGCATACATAAATCTTCAATTTCAAAATCAAATCAATAAAAAGAATTGTGAAGAAAAAACTCTATATGTTTTGCTCCACTAAATGTCCATTCAGCGTGCTGGTTTCCTTACTTTCTCCTTATATAGTACACATCATGTGTGACAAACTCCACCACCATTAGCAACTCACCTTCCTATTTGACCTATGGGCAATATGTCTTATGCGATTGTCTCTAAGGGTTATCAGCAGGTGTGGCTGGTTTCCTGGAATACAACTCTCCTTCAGATCTGCTCTCACCATGTATAACAGACCCCGCTTCCACTGATAAAAACTCAGAGATAAAGCATATAAACCATCATAGTGCTTTCCATATAAAATACCAAGTTTGGTAAAATTTAAGACAAACTCACTCACATTTAAAAGTGCACTGTAAGCTGGTGCACTATAGACAAACAGCCTATGAAGTAATATCAATCCCCCTATGTGGGGCAACACCATTGGAGGCTGTATATTGTGGGCATATATCAGACCAACTGTCACCTTAAGGACACGAGTATCCACATAGTTATTATCAGGTACCTCCTAAACTCAAATAATTTTGGATTGTACTTTGTGGTAGTAAGTTTAGGAGCTTGTGTAGGAAAATGGCCCAGCTAGTTCCTAGGGCCAAGGGGCAGACCATTGTCAAGAGGGCAATTTATAGGTGCAACTGGCAGGAGTCACAGGGTCTTCAGTAAGTTGGAGACCTCAGTTGGATGTCAAAGACAGTAGGTTAGTTCATTCTTCCTGATATGAAAGTTAAACGAGAATCTTCATCTGATATGTCCTCTTTCATGTGAAAAAAAAATGCACCTGCAGATGACTGAATGGTCTGACTGGATCAGGGCTTTCAGGACCCAGCGTTCTATGAACTTTGTTGATCGACAAGCCCACTTTGTCAGAAGTTCCCAGATAGCTATGGATAATATGCCTTTTGGAAGCAGGTCTATGTCTCCAGTCATCTTGGGCAACCCCCTGATATAAATATTGTTCCAGTGGTTCCTGTTCTCCAGATTATCATGGACTAAAAAAAATAAGTATGGGTGTGCATTTCTTGCTCAGTCAGTTGTTTCTCCTGAGCTTGCACTGCAGCAGAGAGAGTAAGTAGGGGTGCTCTAGTTTAGTTATTTGGTGAATTGTATACAGTTTAGACCATGAGGGTTGGAGCTTGGATCTATAGCTGGGTTTTAACTGTACTGCAATCCTTCCAGTTCCAATCTGACTGGAGTCTGCCGAGGGGAGAACAGAGAGGTTGATGGCTCCAGTATATAAAATGAAAGGTCAAAAGTCAGGAAATTTTGCTTCTCTCCATCTAAGTGTGCTTGCCAAGTTAACCTACAGGATATAAATAACAAATGCAACATTTTTACAATAATATGTATCTCCATTATCAATTTACTCTATACTTTTATAGGTTAACCACTTACCCCCTTCATGACCAGGTTTTACTTTAAATGGAAATTTCCCGGGCATGCATCTCTGTACCCAAATTACATTTATATACATTTTTTTTTTCGTTTAATAGATTTTTATTAAGATTTTAACATACAGATAATGAAGGGACATAATGTGTAAATGACAGCAAGTGCAGCACTGTAAATAAGCAGGTAAACAACAGCTAGAGTTGTACATGACACAGGGCTCAAAAGAGCAACAATTTAAAAGGTGAATCAGAAAAGAATATTAGAAATATAAATGAACATGCACTGAAGAAAAGAGATGAAAAGAGAGCACCTGTCCTCTATACAAAGTTACTGCCTATACAACTCTTTCCAACAGTTCCAATGTTTATCAAAGGATGAGCAAGAGGCTTTCCTTATAGCTATGAGCTATATACATTTTTTTTCACTCAAATATTGCTCTCTTAATTTCTGTTATAAAAGTTTGCAAACAAATAATCCTTATTCATAAATTTAGAACAAAATGTAGTCTGCTACATTTCTTTGGTAAAAAATAACCAAAATCAATGTGTATTATTTAGTCTTTGTGAAAGTTATAGAGTCTACAAACTATGGTATATATATATATATATATATATATATATATATATATATATATATATATATATATATATATATATATATATTTGAAAATTGATCAATCCTGATTTACTGACTGCTTATCTTATTTCTTGGGCCCCTAAAATGCCAGAACTGTAAAAAATACCCTCCAAATGATCCCTTTTTTGGAAAGCAGGCAGTCCTAAGCATTTAGTAAGAGTCATGGTGTCAGAAATCATGAATCAGACTGAGACAGAAGTACAATTTAATCACACTTGTTTAATAATAAAAAAAGGTAAACAGAGTAAACGTAGTCAAAATATAGCCAGAGTCCAGGAACCAGAACGGATAGTCAGACAAGCCAAAATGTCAAGGAGCCAGAGATGAGCGTAGTAGAACAGCAAACAGGATCTGGAGCGAGAAGGAATATCAGCCAAGCAAGTCTTTAACAGGAACACAGGAGAGCGTCACTAGAGATATGACCAAGGCAAAGGCAGAGATCATCTGGACTGGACAGCTTAAGTAGGCAGGACTGAAGAGCAGGATATCATCTACAGGTGAGTCACTGTGGAGAGATAGGAGCTGGCAATTAGCCGACAGCTGAGCGGCCAGCTTTGAGAAGGAAGGGCTGAGCCCAGCCCTGACACATGGTGAGTTTTTTGAAGTTTTACAACTACTATACTTTGGATATCCATTAATACATTTCAAAGCAGCATTTTTGCATTTTTTCCTACATAAGCATCCCCTATGACAAACATCAAGGCATGCCATTTGATGTGTTTTTTTTTTGCAAAAGGACTGCTAGGTTGGTTTTTACTTTCCTAAGTCTCCTACTTGTGAAAGGACTTAAGTATGCATGGTGACCTAGTTTATTCTCAGAATTTACCATGCCTCTTAGGGACCAGGTTGAAAGATACAATCAGTGGAATCCAATAAGGCAGCCCATAGATGAATCTTTTTTTTGTTCAACCAGCAAGTTGAATGAAAAAAAGTGACTCAATTTCTTCATCCACACATTTGAGGTGGATTGTAGTATCCTCCCACTGTGCCCTTGTATTCTGACAGCAGAGAGACTTTCCCCACCATCAGAATACAGTGATCAGAACTGCCAGCTATAGTCGGTGGTACTGATCGAGTGGAAATTTTTCAACAGGGCGTTTGTACAGAAGTCAATTGATAGATTAACTTCTGTACAACCACCCTGCCGATACATGGATCAAAATTTGTTTGGTCCCTGCTGAACCAGCTGAATATCGACCCATGTATGGCTGGCTTAAATCTCTCTAAAAAAAATGAATTCCCTGTTAAAACGATAACCCCCAAAAACAGTGAAAAAAATAGTGGCGCTGAAACTAAAAAATTCTAAACCAAAAAAACAAACAAATATAAAACAGCAGTGTAACAAACGACTGACTACAGCATGGTACAGTGTAGTGATATCAAAAAAAGTGACACCTAAATGTAAAAAACACCAATGATGGTGAATAACCTGATGGATGTATGAACAATGAAGTGATGTGCAAGTGAATAATATTCACATGTGATCCAAAAGAAATAGTTAAAATCTCTTACAAGTGAACATCCACAAAATATCAATAAAAAAAGTCCATAATAAAAAATCCAAAAAAGTGTGCAGAGTAGTCCGTGACGTGAAATGATGAGGGAATTTTACTTAATGAATCTTCCACCACACTTCCGTGTCCATGATTCCACTCCCCTTTAGAAAATGCACTCACCAGCTGTCTTTGCCTCACACTCTCGTGTTCGGCTAAACTTGCATTGACCCACACTGAATAATGACCTCTGGACCCATACCGTCAACATACAGGGTTTCCTCATATGTAAACAATCTCCACATGTAAATAAAAAAATTAAAAATGTAATAAAACAACAGCACACTCTTCCACCATTGCACTCACATGTTTTAAAGTCACATCAAGCAGAGATCACATCTGCTTGATGTGACTTTATAATGCCGCGTACACACAGTCGGACTTTTCGTCTACAAAAGTCCGACGGACGCCGACAGACTAAAGCTGGCTGACAATCCGATCGTGTGTGGGCTTCCCCGGACTTTCAGCGGACTTTTTCAGCCTCAAATCTGACAGATTTTAGATTTGAAACATGCTTCAAATCTTTACGTCGTAACTACGCCGGACCCAGAAATCCGCTCATCTGTGTGCTAGTCCGACGGACAAAAACCCACGCTAGGGCAGCTATTGGCTACTGGCTATCAACTTCCTTATTTTAGTCCGGTGTACGTCATCACGTACGAATCCGTCGGACTTTTGTGTGATCGTATGTAGGCAAGTCCGTTCTTAAGAAAGTCTGCCGCAAGTCCGCCGCAAGTCCGCCAAAAGTCCGCCAAAAGTCCGTCAAAAGTCTGTCGGACAGGCTGTCGGACTTTTGTAGACGAAAATAACATGTGAGTGCAATGGTGCAAGAGTGTGCTGTTGTTTTATTAAATTTTTAGTACGTTATCACACTATTGGAGCACTTCTTTATTTACATGCGGAGATTGTTTACATATGAGGAAACCCTGTATGCTGACAGTGTGGGTCCGGAGGTCATTATTCCCCCCTTCTGTGTGGGTCAATGCGCGTTTAGCCAAACACGAGAGTGTGAGGCAAAGACAGCTGGTGAGTGCATTTTCTAAAGGGGAGTGAAATCACAGACACGGAGGTGCGGTGGAAAATTTATTAAGTAGAATTCCTTCATCATTTCACGTCACGGACTACTCTGCACACTTTTTTGGACTTTTTATTATGGACTTTTTTTATTGATATTTTGTGGATGTTCACTTGTAAGAGATTTTAATTATTTCTTTTGGATCATGTGTGAATATTATTCACTTGAACACCACTTCATTGTTCATACATCCATCAGGTTATTCACCATCATTTGGTGTTTTTCACTAGTAGGTGTCACTTTTTTGATATCACTACACAGTACCATGCTGTAGTCAGTCGTTTGTTTTTTGGTTTAGAATTTTTTAGTTTCACTGTTTTTGGGGGTTAACGTTTTAACAGGGAATTAAATTTTGTTTACACATTTGCTCACACCAACTGGCTGCTTCAGATATCCACATTTGAATTTTCCAAGAGTGCAGTGTTGGTATAGTAGGTTCGAGCAGATTACCTTTATACCATTTGTTTTTGGCTTAAATCTCTAACAAAATTCTCTGGAGCTTCTGGAATTCTAAAATTTCTAATTTAGGAGCTTTACCAGGTAGTTTTAATAACACCACATTTACCACATTTTACTGCTATTCATGCAACAAATTAAAAAATAATTCTCTCCAGTTTGTAGATTTCGAAACCGAAGGCAATTGTAGCAGAGCAGCATATTTTCCGCTGCTTCCTTCTCTCTACCTATCACCGGTTGTTAAAAAGGCTGTCAATGTCAAAGCTGACAGTCTTCTAACAACCAGTGATGCTAAAGTGAGCAGAGCCTAATTAGGACACTAGTTCCCTGTTATTATTATTATTATACAGGATTTATATAGCGCCAACAGTTTGCGCATCGCTTTATAACATCGGGAAGGACAGTACAATTACAATACAATTCAATACAGGAGGGATCAGAGGGCTCTGCTCATTAGAGCTTACAACCTATCAGGTGTGCCCTCTACTTGTGATTGATAGCAGGCTGTCTATTGGCTAAGGAACTTCCCACTGTTTGCTGTCAATCACAAAGAGAGTGGACCTGATAGGGATCTAGTGTCTGCAAATTCCCAGCAGGCTCTGCCCATCAGACTTCAAAACTCCTCAATCACTGTACTATCTGTGTGAGTGTGAGTGACAGCTGCAAAGGCAGAAATAAGTGCAGCAACACTGAGGATGGGGTATTCATATGGTATATTAATGTTATACGGCAACAAAAGTTTTTCAGCAGGAACCCAAACAGCAAATCTTGTCACATTAACTTCACTGTGCTAATGACTAAAAAGGTGAAGGTCTCAATTTATCATGTTCAGTTACACAATCCTGACTCTATGCTTCACACTGCACCAACTAAGCAAGTTTTTTTCTCCCACTTCAGCTGTCAAGCTTTTCTTTAAAAAGTCATTTTACAAATCTAAGTGAATTTACACATCTTGTTTTCCATGCAATAACATCTGCAATGTAGTATGGAGTATCTGTAAAACAAGTGTTACAAATCTAACAATGTGTCTACCTTGAAGCATTTACTTAGTGCACTCCTAACACATTTTTACAGAGTGCAAATTCTTTTTAAAAATCTTAAATAACTTTAGGGAATTGCCCGTCATTAAACATGATTGCCTTGTATTCTTTGCATACCTCAAGAATTCATAAAGACGTTTTGATCTTTTCTAAACAAATTCCCAAAGAACATTTACAAGAACCAAGAAAAAAATCTTCTCAAAATAGTTACAGCAGTAGGCAATGGTACTTTTTAAATAGCCTTTACTCTTTCCTTCATGAGATTCCTCCCATTGCCAGATACTGTGACTGTCACTTCAAGTTGCATAATTTAAAATATGTTTAGATCCATTTTTAACCCAGTATCCACTAGGCTAGCTGCTAAGTGCGCTGCTTGAGGTATGTATTTACAACTCCTGGTTATTCCTATACAGTCCATCTAGGAAGGGACCAAGGAGAGTTACCTTTGATACTACACCTGGCCCCATTAACTCTTTTATTGCCTTTCTTTATATGGTTTTACGGTGGGTGATAACCTATCTTAGTGCTAAAAAAAAAGGTATTCTGTTTAAAATAATAGGAATAATGACTGTGGCATTATAGAGAGACTGCTGGGAGATAATCATCACCCTCTTTGCATATACACAGGAGTGGGAAAATAATATAATATTTGTCCTGTAGTTCCAAAACTACACACAAGACAGTTCTTCATCTTGCTTTCCAAACAGACAATTTGTTTTTCAAGTCTTAGCAAAAACTGCTGGTCTGTGTTCCAAAAAGCCAATCCGATAACACAAGATACATTATGATTACACAAAGAATTTTGATATAAATGCAAAAGAATCCTGTTAATGTTTTGTCAATCAAAAGGGATATTTTAAACAAGTAAGATTTGTTCTCTCACACTGTTTAAACTGAGAAAAATAATATTTCTCTCTCACCTCAAAAGCCAGTCTCTCTTTTCAAAATCTAGTAATGAATAGAAGAGCAAGACAAATATCACCATATACTTTGTTTGAATCCAATAAACATTCTAGATCCAGAGAAATAGCTATGGAAATGCACCAAAAACTAAACTTTCCCTCACCTCATTACACAGGAATAAAACAATTTTTTTGTTTTCCACATTAAAGCTGCGTACACACGAGCGAAATGTCCGACAGAAAAAGTCAGACGGAAGCTTTTCATCATCTATTCCGATCCGATATGCCCCATCAGACTTTTTTTTTCGAAAATTCTGACGGACCTTGAAATGGAACCTGTTCTAAATATTTCCGACAGAACCAATTCCTATCGGCAAAACTGCTCGTCTGTATGCTGTTCTGATGGACCACAAATGATGCATGCTCTGAAGCAAGTATGAGACGGAAGCTATTGGCTACTGGTTATTGCACTTCCTTTTTGCAAAAGTATTCACCCCCTTGGCTTTTTACCTATTTTGTTACATTACAGCCTTTAGTTAAATGTTTTGTTTTTTTTAATCTGAATTATATGTGGTGGACCAGAACACAATAGTCTACGTCGGTGAAGTAAAATTAGAAAAATATATACATAAAACTATTTTTCAGAAATATAAAAATGATAATTGGCATGTGCGTATGTATTCAGCCCTTTTTTTTATGAAGCCCATAAAAAGCTCTGGTGCAACCAATTACCTACAGAAGTCACATAATTAGCAAAATGATGTCCACCTGTGTGCAATCTAAGTGTCAAATGATTTGTCATTACATATATACACCTTTTGGAAAGGCCCCAGAGGCTGCAACACCTAAGCAAGAGGCACCACTAACCAAACACTGCCATGAAAACCAAGGCATTCTCCAAACAGTAAGGGACAATGTTGTTAAGAAGTACAAGTCAGGGTTAGGTTATAAAAAAATAACCAAATATTTGATGATCCCTAGGAGCACCATCAAATCTATCATAACCAAATGGAAAGAACATGGCACAACAGCAAACCTGCCAAGAGACACACCAAAGCTCACATACCGGGCAAGGAAGGCATTAATCAAAGAGGCAACACAGAGACCTAAGGTGACCCTAGAGGAGCTGCAGAGTTCCACAGCAGAGACTGGAGTACCTGTACAAAGGACAACAATAAGCCGTATGCTCCATCGTGTTGGGCTTTAAGGCAGAGTGGCCAGAAGAAAGCCATTACTTTCTGCAAAAAACAAAAGGGCACATTTTGAGTTTGCGAAAAGGCATGTGGGAGACTACCAAAATATATGAAGGAAGGTGCTCTGGTCTGTTGAGACTAAAATTGAACTTTTTGGCCATCAAAGAAAACACTATGTCTGGCACAAACCCAACACATCACATCACCCAAAGAACACCACCCCAACATGGTGGTGGCAGCATCATGCTGTGGGGATGTTTTTCAGCAGTCGGGACTGGGAAACTGGTCAGGGTTGAGGGAAAGATGGATGGTGCTAAATACAGGGATATTCTTGAGCAAAATCTGTACCACTCTGTGTGTGATTTGAGGCTAGGATAGAGGTTCACCTTTCAGCAGGACAATGACCCCAAAAACACTGCTAAAGCAACACTTAAGTGGTTTAAGGGGAAACATGTAAATGTGTTGGAATGGCCTACTCAAAGCCCAGACCTCAATCCAATAGAAAATCTGGGGTCAGACTTAAAGATTGCTGTTCACAAGCGCAAATCTTCCAACTCCAAGGAGCTGGAGCAGTTTTACAAGGGGGAATGGGCAAAAATCTCAGTGGTAAGATGTGGCAAGCTCATAGAGCCTTTATCAAAGAGACTTGGAGCTATGATAGCCACAAAAGTTGGCTCTACAAAGTATTGACTTTAGGGGGGTGAATAATTATGCACATTGACTTTTTCTGTCATTTTGTCCTATTTGCTGTTTGCTTCACAATAAAAAAAATCTTCAAACCTGTGGGCATGTTCAGTAAATTAAATGATGCAAATCCTCAAACAATCCATGTTAATTCCAGTTTGTGAGGCAACAAAACAAGAAAAATGCCAAGGGGGGTGAATACTTTTGCAAGGCACTGTATGTCAATGATAACAAGGAAAGCAGTAAAATAGATTCCCTGCAGCCAACACCAATAGAGCCCCCCACAAACAACAGATCACCCCAGCAACAATAGCCCTCCCTCAGCAACAATAGATCCCCCCTAGCACTAATACACCTTCTTCCCAAAAACAATACCTCCACCTGGCAACAATAGATCTACTACCAGCCAACATAAATAGACTCCTCTCTCAATAGTAGATCCCACCCATCAAAATCAGATCCCCACCAGCAACAATAGACCACCTGCAACAATAGATCCCCTCCAGAGATAACAGATCCACCAGCACCCAGTAATAGACACTCCAGAATACCCTTCAGTGCCAGAGGTGTCAGAACTGCATCCCCCCACGTTCCTCAAAAAAACCCTGGTACTTTAAAGATGAGATAGGGTGATGTGAGAATCGGAGCAGAGAAATGGTCACCCACCCCCCATATTAGGTTTGCCCCCAATAAGTGTGGGGTTAAAACCCTTAAGGGTTGTGTTCTTATTTTTAACCCCCAGCTTGATTAATTTTGGAGGGATGGTCACATTTCGGACCACTAGTGTAATATTTGCTTGCTTTTTGCTTGCTTGTGTTTTTTTGTTAATTGTGTTTCATTGTCACGACTCTATTTTTTTGGATGCCAGGTAATACGCAAACATCATTTTTATTTTAGTATATTCAATAAATGTCAAATTTTAAAGTGATAGCTTATAACATCACAGGTATGTGTTCTCTTTTCAAAAGCAACAGGATCTGGTGGGAATTACAAATATACAAACCTCAAGTACTCATACTCTAGGAGACATATTTCACTCAGTACCCAGACTGCCTAATCAGGTCTTTCATAAATGTTTTTAAGCACATCATATGTTTGTTTTTTTTTCTGCAAAAGATAAAGCATAAATTAAATATAAGCAGAGGTTATACAGTACATTGAAGTGCAAAGAACATAGTACCTTAACAGGTATGATCAGACTGAAAATACATGACAAATCTGGGGTGATAAATAACAAAAATATGGGAGAGATATCTAAGTCTGTTGCAAAGAAGTGGACAACAAACAGCTCTTTAGTAAATAAAACACCAGATAAAGGGTCCTGACTGCATATATATATATATATATATATATATATATATATATATATATATATATATATATATATATATATATATATATATATATATATATATATATATATATATATATATATATATATATACATATACACACACACTTTTGTATTGATTGCTATATTTATATATTTATGGTTCTTTGCATGAATGTTTGAAATTATTTTGAGGAATTGCACATATTCATTTGATACAAATTTTTATAGCACATTTATTGCACTTTAGAAATGTTATTTATTGAGATATTGCACAGATTGTGCTTTATTATTTGAACATAGGGGTATATATATGATATATCTCTGCTCCTTTTCCCCATTTTTTCACATTTTTGTATTAGTGTTAGTGACACTATAGGAGTTTAGCAGCTGTACATTCACTATTACACTTTATTTTGTTCATTTTTGTATATCATTCACTGAGCAGAGCATAAGTACCCCTTACATACAATTGATTCTGTTATGGATTTTAAGGGGGTACCTCACACAAAAAAACAAAAAAACAAACAAACAACTCTTTAGTAAATAAAACACCAGATAAAGGGACTGCTTGGATTCCTGGTAAGGGAGCGTTGATCTGCTTAGGCCTCAGAGTCATAAAGGCGAGAGGCTAAACATAGGGTGGCATTGCCACATGTATGCCTATCAATCCTAGCTGAAGAGCTGTCCTTTTTCTCATTGGATCATCTTGTGGACCTGGAAGGAAGATACATGATGGTTGTGGGCATGCTGTATTGATCTTTTAGTATGTTTGCTAACACATATGCTCCTAACTCAGGACAGATTGCCTTTATAGATGGTGTATTGCATAAGTAAAATAAATTTTCCTCCTGAACGCTAGTAGTAGGTGGTGATTTTAATGTTACTTGTATGCTTCACTTTATACTACCTCTAGAAAGGCAACTCTATCAGGGATTGCAAGGAAACATATTTTCAAATCCTTTCAATGATTGAGATTGGCGGGTCCTGTATGCTACAGAAAAGGATCATATTTATTTCTTAATGTTCTACCAATCCATTAGAGTTTGTCTTATCTCCCTTTAATAAAGAAAGGTTGGTTCGATTCTTAAACATTCCTTTAATGAAACTGGTTCTGGAGGGGTATCTGAAAGTGTGCTATGAGAAGTCCATAAAGCAATGATCAGGGGCACATTCCTAGTGCAGGCTTATGCCTCCCCAAAAAAAAACTTATGACTGACATAGATGAGCTATTATGTCAAATCACTATTTTGGAACATTGTTATAAAACAAGGGGTTACATCCAAGACTGGAAAAGCCTGACAAATAGATGCTTGACTTACAAGTTCAACGTAGGTTTATGTTTATAGCTCATAGGTTCTACAAGTATGGGAATAAATCTGACCACATGTTATCCAGAGCCCTCAAGCGTAAATTGGGGAGAACTACTGTTTTATATAGAACATCTCAAACATGTGAGAAACTCTACAATCTAATCAAAACAAAACTGCACTCAGTGCTTCCAAAAATAAGTAAAATAATCACTAATCCTCACAGCGGTATTCAGTAACATAAAACTACAAATGCATAATAATACATAAATCCCAAAACAGCTGTACTGTGTGAGTATTTAACAGTGAAATCAAATAATAAATAATGTTCATAAATGATCACAGTCAATTAATATAAATTTCAAATGTTGTGAAAAGAGTAAATAAGTGCACAAAAATATATCAAGTGAGCAAGTGTTTAAAATTATTCCTCAGTGTTCTCAATATTAAAGGGTCCATCATTTCCTTGGCAAGACTCAGCGAAATTTGATAAGTGAGCCCACCACCTCAACACATACAGCCTCTTACCAGATTACTAGACTCCAAATTATAGGAGATCTAGTATAGCATGAAGCTGCATGGTTCTTAAACCATGGATTATCCCAAGGAACACAGGACAGCACCTATCACAGGGACTTCACTGTAATATCCTTCTCCTGGTCTGCAGAATAGCTCGGAAAGAAAAAATAAGCCTCCAATGGTGTGGTAATGTAAATATTTATTAATCATTAGCCAAAGAAAACTACAAAGTACCTTCTTGTAAGCACATGAAACAAAAATAACTCTGTTGGTGCCCATCAATAAAACCATTGTGGAGGGAGATACACAGCATAATCTGTCAAATTACACAATATTCCTTACCAGGCGATCCCTTATGCTGCGTACACACGACCGGACTCGCGAATGGGCTAAACGCCATCAGCATTTCCGACGGAAAGATTTACAACATGTTCTATATCTGAGTCCGTCGGAAATGCCGACAGAAAAAAGTCTGATGGGGCATACACACGGTCGGAATGTCCGACATAAAGCTCCCATCGGACTTTTTCTGTCGGGAAGTCCGGCCGTGTGTACGCGGCATTACTGGTATTATGTCATGCTTCCCATCTCTCAGTGGGAGAATATAAAAGATGTTTACTGCCTCACCCTTTGAATGTGGAGGGAAGAGTTTGATACCCATGAACCAGAAAGCATCTATGGTTCCTTCAGTTAATGACTGGATAGTAAAAGTACAAGAAATTAGGCAGAGAAATTGAGATATAGATGCAATAATGAACTTAAAAATGTATATGATCAATTGGCACCATAGATTGAGTTCATGTCCTCTGACACATTTAAACATTTTCTACAAAAACATTTTTTTTTTGGACTGGTACCAAGGAGGGACAACCACACCAGAGTAAAAAATATAACACTTTTTTTTAATACAGATTTAAAATGTATTGTATATTAAAAACATCAAAATACAATTACAATTTGCGATGTTGGCCATATAAGTAACCATCACTCATGAACTTTGCAAAAGATCCAACAGGTTGACGCGTTTCACCTATTAGCTTCCCCAGGACCTCTTTATCTTGGTTGCAAAGGTAAATGGCCTAACTGAAAGAAAGCACAATAATCAACATGCATTCAATGACATTTTGATATGATCAGCATCTCATGCCTTTCAACTTACACACCATTTTACAAGTATCACTTGGGGATGGAGGTATCATGTGAAAATAAAGGGCCAGTGAACGGACATCACAGCTCTGCGAACCTTCTGGGTCAAACTCTGCGTGGATCTCCCGGGGCCGCCAGGTGGGTCCTCCCAAAGGATGGCCGAGGTGCGGATCAGAGGGAACAGTGCGTCACGTACAAAAACTGGATAGGTATGCCCCAGTAGACGATCCATTGATCCGTTGTCCGTTCACTGGCCCTGAGAGGCAACCTGCTCGAGTGACTCCCTGTTGCTGACAAGGGAGTCCATCGCATCTGGTTTCTTACACACCATCTTTACCAAGTCGCATGTCATTGTGAGATACAACTTGGGGACGATTTGTTGATTCACCCGTGTTATAACATCTGCCTCCCTGTATCCACGCATGGTTTTCAGTGGGACATTCCATGTTATTTGTTACCCATTCACCGATAGGACTTTATTCACCTATATTGAAAGACTTATACGTTTTTTCACTGTTATGTTTATTTTTTGTGGATATTTGTTTTTTTCAGTTGTTTTCTTGATTCAACACTTTTGGCACAATCTATGCGCTACTTTTTATTTTCACATGTTTCTTTGGTTGTTGTCACCTTGTAAGTAGCTGCTCCACACTATATATTTTTTCAATTTAGCGCAGTGTACACTTTTATTATATTTGCACTTGATGGAGGTATCATATTCGGTATTAGTAATGCTTTGGCATAGTTCTGGTGGTATAGCAAATATAGGATTCCAATGATGTGAACAAAAAGCATACAGACCTATATGTAAACAATAAAGATTAACACACATCTGCCAGAGAGAACTAGTTTGGGGGTCAATTAATATAATTAGAGTCACCTAACTTACTTAAAGTTAAAACACTTTCCAGAAAACCACTTTATATTATAAGACATGATACTGTATCATGTCCCAGTGTTCTTGTTCTCAATCAAGGCTAGACCATAGAAGTCAGTCAGCAATGGCAGTCATCAAATTAAAGGTCGTATCATATATTCAAAGGACATAACATCAAACAAAATTATATTTATATATAACCAAACACCACAGTTACCTGCCATCACAAGGTCGTATCATATATTCAAAGGACATAACATCAAACAAAATTATATTTATTTATGGTCGGAGCCCTATGTCCGGTATGGACATAGATAACACTTATAATAAAGATAAGACTTACCATCGGAAATAGACCTGGAAGTGTGGACTTACCATATGAAATAGACCTGAAAGTGTGCCTTGGTCTAATGGCCGGTATGCCAAAATAAGGGGGCATACCCTGGTTTTAAGAAATGATTATTCTGTAGAGAGAAATGAGATGAAATGAATGAAATGAAATGAATGCCTTGAAATGGGGATGGGAGGGTGGGTATCGCGCACAGGAAACCGACAAGCACCACAGGTGAGCGGGCTGCTTAAATACCCACCGGGCTCCTCCCATAAATTCAGGCCACCATACTGGCCTTCCTACTTATGGTCGGAGCCCTATGTCCGGTATGGACATAGATAATACTTATAATAAAGATAAGACTTACCATCGGAAATAGACCTGGAAGTGTGGACTTACCATATGAAATAGACCTGAAAGTGTGCCTTGGTCTAATGGCCGGTATGCCAAAATAAGGGGGCAAAAACATTCAGGTAGGGGTATAATATATAATTGGTTTTCAGGTATTCATTGAGCCAATTTGGAGAATGCCTGTGCCATCTCTACTTGAGGATTGGGTATATACCGGGCGACGCAGGCTGATTTCCATCTGCCTAGTCTTTTGATGATGTGGTCTGGAACCCCCTGGCGGGTTGCTGCGGAGGCTGCTCCGATGCGGAAGGAGTGTCCGGAGTACTGACTGGGTTTAAGGTGAAGATTGCGGAGAAGTATCCTTATGTGTTTTACAAAGTGACATGCGTTTAAGGGTTTAACTGGGAATGGTAGAAGAGGACTGGTGTCCGACTGTTCAGGCAGGAGTGAGAGGAGACGGTTAAGTACGGTGACTGGACACCAGCTGTTATTGGTTCTGTAGAGGTGAAATGTCCACTCCAGACCCTGTTTCCTGGGTTTAAGAAACCTCGAGGTGAAGGATGAAATGGTCTTGGTGGCGAAGCAAGTGCCGTCTGCGTAATACTTGGTCTGTGGGGTGGTTATAGGTGAACCCGTAGTAAGCCAACTATATGGCTGCTTGTAGGACCGTGCTGGGCAGCAGACCGAATGGCGAAGTCGCCAGAATAGTCGACATATCCCTGAAGATGGGCCCCGTAATGGGTAAGCGCTTAGTACTGATCACTGGTTGTTGTTTCTGGATGCCCCTTAGGATGGCTCGTATAGCGTGTGATGAGAACAGTGAAGATTTTGTGGGGTCTTCCAGGGTCACGAAATGTTGTATGCCGGCTAGGTATAGCCGAATGGTATTGTAAGATAAGGCCAGCTGAGTGTGGCAGTATGAAATGAAGGCCAGTACCTATTTGCCATCTATTGGTCCTTTACGGCAGGATGTGAGAAATTTATTGAACGCCTTTCAAGCTGTCTGGTAGGCTTTGAGTGTGTTATGAGAGAGTGAGTGATTGATGAGCTGCGTTGCTCCTTGTAAATGTTAAACTAGTCCAGGGTCAGTTGTGACCAGGCAGGGTTAGGGGCCGACACTGGATCGGCTCCGGGAACCTGTTTGAAAGGAGGTGTAATTAGAACGTGACAGTGCGTCAGCAGCTAATTGTGTCTGCCTGGAATAAATGCACAGCGTATGTTAAACTGATGCTGTAAGAACAGTTGTACCAATCTGCGCAGGAAGGACATGACTGCTGGGGAATTGGACCTGCCTTTGTTGATGTCTGCCGTGGCCTGATTGTCGATGGTGAAGACTACGGTTTGCCCTGTCCAATGGTGACCCCAGAGTTGTGCAGCTGCCACCATGGGATAGAGTTCGAGGAGGGAAGATGTTTTGAATAAAGCCGGGTATCAACAGTATCTGTTGAGGCCAGGGTCCTGAAAACCAATGATGGCCAAAAATTGCAGCGAAACCTGTGGTGGCTGCAGCGTCTGTCACCACCTGGGGTGACAGGGCTGAAACCATGGGTATAATTAGGGATATGCCATTCCGGGAGGACGGAATTCGTCCCACATAGATAGGTCCGCTATTGCTGCGGAGTCTAGATTTAAGATCTGATCGGGGTCTTGTGTTTCTGGCAGGAATCTCGGCAGGCGTGACACGAAGGTGCGGCCTTGTGGAATAATTCGTATGGCGAAATTCAGCATTGCCCGGAGAGATTGCAACTGCTTCTTGGTACACCCCTTGGTGTGGGTGAATTTGTGAAGGACCGCCTTAATGCGGGTTAGTTTGTCGAGGGGGAGACTGGCTTGCATAGCGCAGGTGTCTAAGTTGGCCCTGAGAAAGGTGATGTTATGTGCTGGGCCTTCTACTTTGTGCTCGGTGATGGGAAGATTGGGTTTTCCGAATATCGCTCTGAGTTTGTCGAGGTCTCCTGGGGGCTTGCTGGGAGGTTCTATTAGTAGGAAGTCGTCCAGGTAATGGATGACTTTTGTCACTGAGCCTTGTGTAACAGTATCCAAGCAAGAGACTGAGCGAATGTGTCGAAGAGCCAAGGGCTGCTCTTCGAACCGAACGTCAGTTTTGTGGCCAAATAATATGCCTCCTTCCACTTGATGCCATGCCAGCACCAAAGGGATGGATGGATAGGCAGGAGCTTAAAGGCATCCGAGATGTCGGTTTTGGAAAGCCAGGCACCTGTACCTGCTTTGATGACTGCTTGTATCGGCATGTCTACGGAGGAATATTTTAGGGAGAATTCTTCGGAGGGAATCAGGGACTTGAGACTGGGGATGTGGGAAGAATGAGGCGCAGACAGGAGGTACCCCAAACGTGATTTATTTGTGAATTTGCCCTTGACAAGCCCCAAATAGGGCTGACTCTCCAAGTGCTGAAAGGGGGCTGAGTGAAAGGCCTATAACGTACTCTCGGTCTAATTCTGTTTGTAAGAGCCGATCTATGGTTTGTTCGTCGATGGCTGCTGAACGAATATTCCCACATTCGTACGTACTGTGAGGTAGTGAAATGAGGCCTGTGTGAAAGCCGACAGAGGGGCCGTGAAGTCTTCGCTGCCGGCCTGTGACATGATTTGATCTGATGAGAATATCCTGTTTTTGAGCTCGTATATATTTTTTTTTTTTTTTTTTTTTTTTTTTTTGTGAGAACGAAATGATTCGAAATGTTTGCCTTGATGTTTGAAATGACTGAACTGCATAACAAAGGTCCGGCCTGGTCGTGTCGTGACTGATGCGACCGTGAACCGGGCTCTGGAGCATGTATTGAAATGAGGCAACAGAAGAAACATTGGTGCACACCGGGACGAATCGGTGCTTGTTTGATGCATCTGGATTCGAATCGGAGCGCAGCATGAAATGAAATGAGAGAAATGTTTACCTTGACCGAGGCTTGAATTGGCTGTGCCGTGTTTTGCGACTGGCAACCGACCGAGCTCTGGTATAGGTATGGATTTTTTTTTTTTTTTTTTTTTTGAGGAAAATGAAAAGGTGACAATTCGTGAAGGGATTGCTAAGTAACTTGAAGCAATGATTTGTATGATGCTTGCAATCTTGTGACAATGAAATGATTCGAAATGTTTACTTTGATTGTGAAATGAATGAACTGCATGACAGAGGTGCGGCCTGGTCGTGTCACGATTTGTTCGACCGTGAACCGGGCTCTGGAGCATGTATTGAAATGGGGCAACTGAAAATATTGGTGCTCCTGGGACGAATCGGTGCTTGTTTGATGCATCTGGATTCGAATAGGAGTGCAGTATTAAATGAAATGAGAGAAATGATTGTTTTGACCGCGGCTCGAATTGGTTGTGCCGTGTTAGCGACTGGCAACTAACCGAGCTCTGGTATAGGCATGAAATGCGATCGGAACCAGTGATGCATGCCGTGACGAATCGGTGCACCTCAGATGCGACTGGTTTCGAAACGGTGATGCGTTGTGGGAGTGAAATGGTAGAAATTGCATGACAGAGATGTGGATCAATCCCCCAATGTCTGCGATTAGCTATGATCTGGACTCTGGAGCATGTGTCAGAAATGTGGCCAATCCTGGGCACGCCGAGACGAATCGGTGCATTTTCGTGCGACTGATTTCATGTCGGAATGTGATACGTGGAAATGAAATGATAACCATGACAGAGGTACAAATGACTGATAACGTAACTCTGGAGCATGTATAGAAATGAGGCCAATCCTGGGGCACGCCGGGATGAATCGGTGCATTTCATGCGACTGAATTCATGTCGGAATGTGATACATGAAAATGAAATGATAACCATGACAGAGGTACGAATGACTGATAAAACGTAACTCTGGAGCATGTATAGAAATGAGGCCAATCCTGGGGCACGCCGAGACGAATTGGTGCATTTTTCATGCGACTGAATTCATGTCGGGACGTGATACATGGAAATGAAATGATAACCATGACAGAGGTACAATTGACTGATAAACGTAACTCTGGAGCATGTATAGAAATGAGGCCAATCCTGGGGCACGCCGAGACGAATCGGTGCATTTTTCATGCGACTGAATTCATGTCGGGACGTGATACATGGAAATGAAATGATGACCATGACAGAGGTACAATTGACTGACAATAACGTAACTCTGGAGCATGTATAGAAATGAGGCCAGTCCTGGGGCACGCCGAGACGAATCGGTGCATTACCATGCGACTGTATTCATGTCGGAACGTGATACGTGGAAATGAAATGATGACCATGACAGAGGTATGAATGACTGAAAAACGTAACTCTGGAGCATGTATAGAAATGAGGCCAATCCTGGGGCACGCCGAGACGAATCGGTGCATTTAGCATGCGACTGGATTCATGCCGGAACGTGATACGTGGAAATGAAATGATAACCATGACAGAGGTACGAATGACTGACAAACGTAACTCTGGAGCATGTATAGAAATGAGGCCAATCCTGGGGCACGCCGAGACGAATCGGTGCATTTAGCATGCGACTGGATTCATGTCGGAACGTGATACGTGGAAATGAAATGATAAGCATGACAGAGGTACTAATGACAGACAATAACGTAACTCTGGAGCATGTATAGAAATGAGGCCAAATAACTGGGGCACACCGGAACGAATCGGTGCATCTTTTTGATGCGACTGGATTCGAATCGGAGCGCGGTAGGTGACTGAAATGAGAAATGTTTTGAAATGATTTGAAATGTCAGAAATGAGTTCTAGAATGTTTCAGAAATGAGAAATGATTGGTATCGAACTGACTTGATCCGATAACTTGTAAATTGCGACTTGCTGTGGCTGTTTACCGATGCATATTTTCAAACACCGACATGCTAGCAATGAAGCGACGTCTGCGTCGCGGTGCTGTCGAAATGGTAACATATCGAAAGTACGAGCGATATACATTGCAATTGTGAAGTGCGAGTAACGAAATTTGAAAGTACGGTTTAGTGACATGACATGAAACGAAAAATGCGATATACATGCAGTTTATGAAAAAGCGAGTGAAACGAAAAATTTCGAAATTACGGTTTAGTGACCTGATATGAAAACGAAAAGTCCGACGGGACCTTACCTGCGACAGCCAAGCCAGCCGCGTGGTACAAACTACGAACGAAAAACGCGGACTTCGAAAGTTTTGAGTACGGTATCGAATACGGAAATTTGCGAGGCAAGAACTTGCGGACGCTGGTATATCGAATAGTCGGCCTAGTGACGTGGATCGCGCACAGGAAACCGACAAGCACCACAGGTGAGCGGGCTGCTTAAATACCCACCGGGCTCCTCCCATAAATTCAGGCCACCATACTGGCCTTCCTACATATAACCAAACACCACAGTTACCTGCCATCACAGTGGGTATAGGGTTATGCCTCTCAGGAAACCTATACATGCGTATCACCATAGGGTCATTAAATCCTTCTACTGGTTGATATCTAGCAGAAAACAAATGCTCATCTGTCTAGAACACACAAAGCATACCAGATAAAACGGTCCCTAGCTGAGACAAATATCCTACTGTCATCCAATATCACAGAGCGCTTACTCAGTGTGTAACCAACACCTGCATCCCACCATCTGTAGGCCCAGTAAAACACCCATCACTTTATATAGCCATTTTGGCACCAAAATGAATGAGATAATTGCTTAATTAGGGGAAAAGTATTGGAGAGTGATGTCACATATGCGCTATTCATATGATAGACAGGCAACAACCAAACACATCCCAGTCATGCTAGAGGGTACGGAGAAGTGCCACAAACCCCAACCCCCATCTCTCAATCTCTCAATATCTCTATTCTTGCAGCCAACTACCCCACACATGCACTTGCACCCCTCAACTCTAGCAGATACCAGGTGATGCATATTACACATATCAGACATAGATTTACAAACATATCAATATTATCACAAGAATACCAATAACTTTAATAGTACCAAAATACACAATGAACAGGTTGTGCCCCATCGTATGCCAACCTGTACCTGTGTGGGTGGGAGCGGGATCTCTCTGCTGATGAGTCCATGTCGATATACCTGTCCAGCATATTATGTTGGTACAGGTATATAGAGGATAAATTCATGGTATGAAACTCTGATAATGATACCCTGCATGAATGTATGAGTTGTTTGGCCATCAATGGATATAATTTAATTTACAATGGAGTTTGATCCATTGACGTTACCCTTTCAACATATAAATATATCCCGGCAGAAGGATGGCAAACTGGGCATATCCCTTTATAGGAAGCCCACAGCCGTAAATACCATACTCCATGTGGGAAGTGCTCATCCACAATCACTGATCATAAGTTTACCATACTCACAATATATGTGCATTAAACGTAATTGCTCTATGGAAGAACAATTTGAAAATGCTATGAAATGCTAATGAGAATTGAATAGAGTTGTGTAAAAATCATGGAACGCCTCCATGATGCATCAGGGGTTTTGTGTCAGTTCTCCCACCTGGGTACATATTTTGGGGAAAGCCTGGGACCGGAGTTTAGGGGATGGTTTGGCTGCTAATTTGGCCCCAATCTTATCCTTCTGAGAATAGAACTGAGCTCCCGACCATAGGAGGTATTTCTCTGCTTCTGTGATTACGGCAAGGTTTAAGGTTGTTCTTGTTTTTCTCCTAGCTGCACTGGAACTTGCTTCTGGTCTCCTTGGTGGCAACCCTGACACACTCACCTATTTCTCCCCTGACACCTGCCTCTGGACTATTATGGACCATACATAGTCATATTGAGGTACCGGAGCATTGCGCCTTTTACTTGTTAATGTCAGGTGGGAGAATCTGTCCACAGGACAACTATTAGTTGTGCACGCCACAAATCTTGCCTTTATGGAAGAGTGGCAAGAAGAAAGTCATTGTTGAAAGAAAGCCATAAGAAGTCCGTTTTGCAGTTTGCGTGAAGCCATGTGGGGGACACAGCAAACACGTGGAAGAAGGTGCTCTGGTCAGATGAGACCAAAATTTTACTTATTGGACTAAAAGCAAAACACTGTGTGGCAGAGAACTAACACTGCACATGACCCTGAACATACCACCTCCACCGTGGAACACGGTGGTGGCAGCATCATGTTGTGGGGATGCTCTTCTTCAGCAGGGACAGGGAAGCTGGTCAGAGTTGATGGGAAGATGGATGGATCCAAAATTATCGGCAGAACACTCTGACCTTGGAGATGATAAAACATCTTAAACAAAACTCAGCTCTGGGTCCAGACGGCTTCTTGGTCGGTTATTATAATATATTTGCCAACACCCTAGCCCCCTACATGGTCAGATTCTTTAACTCCCTCAGATCTGGTTCTCCCCTGGATAAAGCCATACATTTAGCTTATATCTCAGTTATCCCTAAACCTAGCATGGATTTGAGCATGGTGTCTAACTATTGCCCGATCTCCTTAATTAATAACGATCTCAAAATTTTAACAAATGTTTTATCCAATATACTCTCATCCTGTATCGCTCTCTATATCTATTAAAATCAGGCGGGCTTTATCCAGGGGAGACTGGGTCCTGACAAGATAAGAAGGGCTGTTGACATCATCTCCCTCCTCAACTCCCAATGGGATGGTGGCCCCCACCAAGAAGGATTTCTGCTGTCAATTGACCTCCAGAAGGCCTTTGACACAGTTACATGGCCTTACCTGTTTAATGTACTGGAAATATGGGGCTTCGGCCCCAACTTTCTAGGAACACTTCACTCCCTGTACTCTAACCCAAGTGTGCAGGTAAGACTTCAGGGCTGCTATTCAGAACTGTTCACCATAGAAAGGCACCAGGCAAGGCTGCCCGTTTTCCCCCCTCCTATTTGCCATAGCTATTGAGACCCTAGCCATCGTGATCAGAACCCACCCTGACATTAAAGGAGTTCTCTGCAGACCTCAGGAGCACAAATGCGTTCACAGTTGATTTTCTGCTATTTGTCACCTCCCCGCTAATATCGACTCCCAACATTTTCTCCCTGCTTAATAAATTTGGTAATGCCTCAGGCCTTTGGGTTAATGGGTCGAAAGTAAGAATGAGCCGAACACCCCCCGGTTCGGTTCGCACCAGAACTTGCGAACAGACCAAAACTTTGCAAGAACTTTAGAACCCCATTGAAGTCTACGGGACTCGAACGTTCAAAATCAAAAGTGCTCATTTTAAAGGCTAATATGCATGGTATTGTCCTAAAAAATATTTGGGGACCCGGGTCCTGCCCGTTTTATATATATATATATATATATATATATATATATATATATATATATATAATATATATATGAATGGGGTGGTGGCACTCCCTAAAACTTGGTATGACAGGTGAGTGATAGAAAATGACAGTAGTAATAATAGTAGTAATAGGGACCAATATACTGGCTCCACAGCGGATGACCCCACTGGAGTAAGTTGTATAAATAGATACCAGACACCAGTAAGGTAACAACACTCCCTATAAGGGATGTGCAGCATAGGTGAGTATGCAAAATAAAATAATAAGAAATAAATAATAACGGAAATTATTGTAACCCCCTCACCATAAGTGATAGTGTTGGTAGGTGTACCTACCCTGATTATACATACATTACATGTGAGTGAAACCATACATAGTGCCTTATATAGTATAACCTTTCACATAAGTGCACACACTTTAGTAGTATATAATACTGCACCTGTGACTAAAATACAAGTGATGATAACCTCAAAATAACAAAGGTAGCGGTAAGCCTATAAGTGACCATATGGTTGAGCACCTAGATATATATTAAGCATCTACCAAATTATAATCCATAAACCTAATAAGTGAACAGAAATCATTTAAACCTTAATTAGTTTTAAATCTTAATCAATTTTTAAATTGCTTGTAAACAATCCACATTTAATAGGCAGTCCGTAATTGTGAAGATGTCTTCAACACGGTGAAAAATAAAAAACTCAAAAACGTGACTTGAGTGCATTCAACGTCCTTGGTGACTTAGTTCTCCCCCTCAAGGGTCCCCACTCACCAGATCCATTCACCTCAAAGGGGTAATTCACATATAGATGTAACCTCTACGATCCCCCTGTCGGGGTAGTGGATGGATTTCCCGGGGTGGTCCTCAGCATTCACAGGAGAATGGAGCTTTGTCACTCATATAAAAAGAAGTAATGGTGGACTCCCATAGTGTAGTACTTAAAATTAAATTTATTCCAACATAAAATTCTTCCAATAAAAAATACTACAGTCCAGCACAGCTGGCTATAGTAATTCAGCAGCAAAAAGTATATAATATACACACACCAAGGGCATATATTTGCAAACTAGATGTGACTAGCACAATGTTGCTCTAATCGGTAAAAAACTCAGCCGGGCAGCCCGTAGCGCAAGGTGGAAGTAAACCGAGCGTTTGCGCTCCACCTGCGTTCCACCGGCCTAATTTCCGGAAATGGCGTAGCGTGCATGGCGCCGTCGTACGCGTTTCGTCATAGACGTCCTCAGCGCCGAAACGCATATGACGGCGCCACACACGCTACGTCATTTCCGGAAATTAGGGCGGTGGAACGCAGGTGGAGTGCAAGAGGGGGTCACCCGTTACGTAACGGGTAACCCCGCCCCCTCTGATGTCACGGGGAATGCCACAGGGAAGTCCCCGTGCGTCAGAGGGGGGTGGGGTCACCGGGTGGCCCTGCCCTCCGTTATATAAGAACCATCAGAAGAGGAGAAGCGCCACACAGCGGGAGCCTTCCATCCAATTGTGGATGCGTAGCGGCCCGAGAAGAAGATAAAGAAAAGAAGATGAAGACAAGGAGGCACCGCGGAGGAAGATGCTGGACGAGAACACCAGAAGAACCAGAACAACCAGAAGAACCAGAAGAGGAAGAAGATGGAGGAAGAAACTGAAGCATGAAGATAGAAAGAAGTTAGAAGAAAGAAGATAGAAGAAATAAAGGAATTGTCAAAAACTGTCTCTTGTCATTTTTAACATTTTTGACAGTTTTATTGTGAAATGGTAGGCCCTTTACCATTTCACACAGGGGAAAGGGCCGGGATCTGGGGGTCCCCGTGTTAAAGTGGGCTTTCAGATTCCGATAAGCCCCCCACCCGCAGACCCCCACAACCACAGGCCAGGGTTGTGGGGATGAGGCCCTTGTCCTCATCAACATGGGGGCAGGGAGCTTTAGGGGGGACCCCAAAGCACCCTCCCAATGTTGAGGGCATGTGGCCTGGTACAGTTCAGGAGGGGGGGTGCTCTCTCGTCCCCCCTCTTTTCCTGCAGCCTGCCAGGTTGTGTGCTCGGATAAGGGTCTGATATGGATTTTTGGGGGGACCGCACACCAATTTTTTTTTTTAATTTTGGCGCGAAGTTCCCCTTAAAATCCATACCAGACCTGAAGGGTCTAGTATGAATTTTGAGGGGGACCCCTACGTCATTTTTTTTTTAAATTTTGGCACGGGGTACCCCTTAATATCCATACTAGTGGGGAATTCCCATGCCGTTTTTATCAATGAACTTTTATGTGTATTGTCGGGAGACTCGGGACCGGCAATTCATTAATAGCCGCGAGTAGTTTTAAATGACATTTTTCCTTTGAAATGTCATTTTGCTGTCAGACTGTTCTAAACACGGGAAACATGCGCCCCTTTACAGGCATACTATAGACACCCCCCAGGTATGAAATTTAAAGGAATATTACACTTTTATTGTTTTACTTTAAGCATTATTAAAATCACTGCTCCCGAAAAAACTGCCGTTTTTGAAACTTTTTTTGCATTGATCCATGTCCCCTGGGGCAGGACCCAGGTCCCCAAACACTTTTTATGACAATACCATGCATATAAGCCTTTAAAATTAGCACTTTTGATTTCTCCCATAGACTTTTAAAGGGTGTTCCGCGGCTTTCGAATTTGCCACGAACACCCCAAATTGTTCGCTGTTCGGCAAACTGGCGAACAGCCGATGTTCGACTCGAACTCGAAGCTCATCCCTAGTTGAAAGCCTTAGCGCTAAATATCAAAATTCCCCCCAATTTACTTGGAAATTTACAGGACCACTTCCCGTTCTCTTGGTGCTCAACTTCTTTCCCATATCTAGGCGTAAATTTATCCTCCAAGGTTGACTCCTTATACTCCTCTAACTACCTGGCCATTTTCCACAAACTGACGTCACTGACGTAACCTAACTTGGCTAGGCCACGTTAACGCTATCAAAATGACTTTCCTCCCGCGCCTATTATACCTATTTAGGTCTTTACTCATCCCAATCAGGAAATCACAACTATGTATTCTCCAGTCCAAAATTCTGCAATTTATCTGGGGATCAGGAGGTAAGGCAGGATGTGCTCTAAAAATATCTTGTTTAGACTTAAATCACAGGGAGGGCTCGCTCTTCCCAATATTTGGTGTCATTACCAAGCAGCTCAGCTTGCCCAGATCTCTATCGTATACTCACGGGGCTCGAAACCTGTTTGGGTGACAATGGATAGGCAAGCTGCTCCCCATCACACAATTGACTTATTATGGTCCCCTACTAAACTCAGACCTCCTATCCTAGCCCCTTTCCCACTCACTGGCCTTATGAGACCAGATGCACAAACACCCCTCATTGATCTCAGCCCTACGCCCCCTAACACACTTGTTTCACAACCCCAATTTCCCCCCAGGAATGAACATCCTAGCTTTTAGCTGGTGGCTCAATAAAGGTCTACTTAGAATAGGGAACTTTTTCACCTCTACAGGACCCACCTCAATCGCATTCTACAAGAGTAAACTAGAGATGACCTCTTCTGAAAGGTTCAGATATGCACAAATACTCCACTTTCTTCAATCGATCTGGCCCAACAAGCCGGACCCCCCTGGTATCATAACTTATGAATCATGGTGCTCGAACATCAGATCAGAGGGGAGGGATATCCATCATATATTCTTCCTTGGCCACATCTCTGTCCAAGCCTTCCTACGCCCAAACATGCAAAAACGACCTTAATATAGCATGGGATCAGGACAAATGGAATACCGGTTTCCAATGTTCCTTTATAAGGTATATTAAATATCTCCTTGATTGAAGCTAGCCTCAAAATACTTACACAATGGTACAGGGTTCCTTCGCTCCTCGCCAGAATCTACCCAGATGCTTCCCCATTGTGCTTTAGGAAGTGCAACCATGTGGGCACAATGCTTCACATATGGTGAACGTCCACGCATAAGAGGCCTATGGAACAAAATTTTCTCTCTGGTACGCAGGGTAACAAACACACAGGTACCCCAAACCCCAGACATAGCACTCCCTAACCTCAAAGTGGAAAAAGTAGACAAATACACACAAGCATTGATCTTCTTCATTCTATTGGGTGCCAAAAGTACAATAGCTTCTCACTGGAAAAAAACCTCAGTCCCAATCTCAGCGGTGAAGCACAAAATATCCTGGATTATGGTGCAGGAGAAGATAGTAAGTATTATACAAGACCAGGGATGAGCCGAACACCCCCCTGTTCGGTTCGCACCAGAACATGCGAACAGGAAAAAAATTCGTTCGAACACACGAACACCGTTAAAGTCTATGGGACACGAACATGAATAATCAAAAGTGCTAATTTTAAAGGCTAATATGCAAGTTATTGTCATTAAAAGTGTTTGGGGACCCGGGTCCTGCCCCAGGGGACATGAATCAATGCAAAAAAAAGTTTTAAAAACGGCCGTTTTTTCAGGAGCAGTGATTTTAATAATGCTTAAAGTCAAACAATAAAAGTGTAATATCCCTTTAAATTTCATACCTGGGGGGTGTCTATAGAATGCCTGTAAAGGGGCGCATGTTTCCCGTGTTTAGAACAGTCTGACAGCAAAATGACATTTTGAAGGAAAAAACACATTTAAAACTACCGCGGCTATTGCATTGCCGACAATACACATAGAAGTTCATTGATAAAAACGGCATGGGAATTCCCCACAGGGCAACCCCGAACCAAAATTAAAAAAAAAAAATGATGTGGGAGTCCCCCTAAATTCCATACAAGGCCCTTTAGGTCTGGTATGGATATTAAGGGGAACCCCAGCCAAAATTTAAAAAAAAAATTGACGTGGGGTTCCCCCTAAATCCCATACCAGACCCTTCAGATCTGGTATGGATTTTAAGGGGAACCCCGCTTCAAAAAAAAAAAAAAAACGGCGTGGGGTCCCCCCAAAAATCCATACCAGACCCTTATCCGAGCACGCAACCTGGCAGGCCGCAGGAAAAGAGGGGGGGATGAGAGTGCGGCCCCCCCCCCTCCTGAACCGTACCAGGCCACATGCCCTCAACATTGGGAGGGTGCTTTGGGGTAGCCCCCCAAAACACCTTGTCCCCATGTTGATGAAGACAAGGGCCTCATCCCCACAACCCTGGCTGGTGGTTGTGGGGGTCTGCGGGCGGGGGGATTATCGGAATCTGGAAGCCCCCTTTAACAAGGGGACCCCCAGATCCCGGCCCCCCCCCTGTGTGAAATGGTAAGGGGGTACTTACCCCTACCATTTCACTAAAAAACTGTCAAAAATGTTAAAAATGACAAGAGACAGTTTTTGACAATTCCTTTATTTAAATGCTTCTTCTTTCTTCCTTCATCTTCTTCTGGTTCTTCTGACTCTTTTGGTTCTTCCTCCGGCGTTCTCGTCCAGCATCTCCTCCGCGGCGTCTTCTATCTTCTTCTCCTCGGGCCGCTCCGCACCCATGGCATGGGGGGGAGGCTCCCGCTCTTTTCTTCATCTTCTTCTCTTCTTCATCTTCTTCTTCATCTTCTTCTTCTTCTTCTTCTTCTCTTCTTCCTTCTTCTCTTCTTCATTTCTTCTCCGGGCCGCTCCGCAGCCATGCTGGCATGGTGGGAGGCTCCCGCTGTGTGACGGCGTCTCTTCGTCTGACGGTTCTTAAATAACGGGGGGCGGGGCCCCCCGGTGACCCCGCCCCCCTCTGACGCACGGGACATGACGGGACTTCCCTGTGGCATTCCCCGTGATGTCACAGGGAAGTCCCGTCAAGTCACCGTGCGTCAGAGGGGGGCGGGGTCCCCGGATGGCCCCGCCCCCCGTTATTTAAGAACCGTCAGACGAAGAGACGCCGTCACACAGCGGGAGCCTCCCTCCATGCCAGCATGGCTGCGGAGCGGCCCGGAGAAGAAATGAAGAAGAGAAGAAGGAAGAAGAGATGAAGAAGAAGTAGAAGATGAAGAAGATGAAGAGAAGAGCGGGAGCCTCCCCCCTCATGCCATGGGTGCGGAGCAGCCCGAGGAGAAGAAGATAGAAGACGCCACGGAGGAGATGCTGGACGAGAACACCGGAGGAAGAACCAGAAGGGCCAGAAGAACCAGAAGATGAAGGAAGATAGAAGAAAGAAGAAGTATTTAAATAAAGGAATTGTCAAAAACTGTCTCTTGTCATTTTTAACATTTTTGACAGTTTTTTAGTGAAATGGTAGGGGTAAGTACCCCCTTACCATTTCACACAGGGGGGGGGCGGGATCTGGGGGTCCCCTTGTTAAAGGGGGCTTCCAGATTCCGATAAGCCCCCCCACCCGCAGACCCCCACAACCACCGGCCAGGGTTGTGGGGATGAGGCCCTTGTCTTCATCAACATGGGGACAAGGTGTTTTGGGGGGCTACCCCAAAGCACCCTCCCAATGTTGAGGGCATGTGGCCTGGTACGGTTCAGGAGGGGGGGGGCGCACTCTCGTCCCCCCCTCTTTTCCTGCGGCCTGCCAGGTTGCGTGCTCGGATAAGGGTCTGGTATGGATCTTTGGGGGGACCCCACGCCGTTTTTTTTTTTTTTTTGCCGCGGTGTTCCCCTTAAAATCCATACCAGACCTGAAGGGTCTGGTATGGAATTTAGGGGGAACACCACGTCAATTTTTTTTTAAATTTTGGCTGGGGTTCCCCTTAATATCCATACCAGACCTGAAGGGCCTTGTATGGAATTTAGGGGGACCCCCACATCATTTTTTTTTTTGGTTCGGGGTTGCCCTGTGGGGAATTCCCATGCCGTTTTTATCAATGAACTTCTATGTGTATTGTCGGCAATGCAATAGCCGCGGGTAGTTTTAAATGTGTTTTTTTCTTCAAAATGTCATTTTGCTGTCAGACTGTTCTAAACACAGGAAACATGCGCCCCTTTACAGGCATACTATAGACACCCCCCAGGTACGAAATTTAAAGGGATATTACACTTTTATTGTTTGACTTTAAGCATTAATAAAATCACTGCTCCTGAAAAAACGTCCATTTTTAAAACTTTTTTTTGCATTGATCCATGTCCCCTGGGGCAGGACCCAGGTCCCCAAACACTTTTTATGACAATAACTTGCATATAAGCCTTTAAAATGAGCACTTTTGATTTCTCCCATAGACTTTTAAAGGGTGTTCCGCGGCATTCGAATTTGCCGCGAACACCCCAAATTGTTCGTTGTTCGGCGAACTTGCGAACAGCCAATGTTCGAGTAGAACATGAGTTCGACTCGAACTCGAAGCTCATCCCTATACAAGACAAAACCTGTGTCTTTGAACTCACCTAGGAACCCTGGAACAAATACTGTCATATACCTTTATACCCAGGAGACAACTCCTCACGGTGAATTATACTCTGGGTGACCCATCTGACTCTCCTTCCCCCACCTCCTCTCTCACACTTCATCCCCCTCTCTCTAGAACCATTTCTCTTCTCTCTTTCTCCCCCTGCTCACACTCCCCAAGTCCATAACTGTACATACAAGACATGTATCCTATAATGCATACTAGCCAACGGAAGGAATAGCGATGTATGGGCTTGGTAAGCCTGGGCTACCCAACTGCACTCGCACTCGATCTCATTCCTGCTCTGAACCCATACCCTGACACAATTCCATGAACTGCTTCATATGGTTCACCCAATGAGGCCTAATGCTATGCTTTAACAGTGCATACTCCCGTCCAACCCTGTTAAGTGGGGAGTCATGGCAGTACTGCAGAGCTGAACGGCAGGGGGACCCCTGATCTACACCCTTTAAGGGTGGCTGGGGGAAACCTCTCCCATCCTCTTCCCTCCAACTGTCTGGGAACCACTTTCCTGGCCCCTCCCCTCCTAGCCACAACCCACTCTTAAGATTTCCACGTTAACTTCAAATCATATCAGAGCCCAGATCTTATACTAAGAAATGCATTTAATTAACCATTCCCTGTACAACACCTGCTGTATTCTCAAAGTATGCAATCTGTTTTTACGCTGCGTGTATGGCCATGTTGGCCTGTTCATGTATTTTATTATATTTTACTCTTCAAAAGTTTTCTTTTTGAACGTATTTTGTCATTGTGCCTACTATAACCAATAAACATTATTGAACGAAGAAGAGGAGGGGGTGTAGGAAAGAGCTGTGGCAGAATCACCATTAGCATTTTGGAGGCATGGTGGTGGCTCTGACAACACTAAACCCTGTCCTGCATCCTTCCCAGCTGCCAGCAGAGTTACCCAGTGCACCGTGAAGGAAAGATAATGTCCCTGCCCATGCCTGCTGCACCACGAGTCAGTGGTAATATGAACCTTACTGCTGACTGCCCTGTCCAACGAGGCCAAAACATTGCCTTCCACATGTTTGTAGAGTCCGGAATGGCCTTCCATGAAAAGAAATGACATTTTGGAACCTGACACTGAGGTACAGTTCTGTCATTCTGAGGGAAAATGCATCCAGAGGAAGTTATTTATTATTCTTTGCTGGTGACAGGATGGTAAATACTGCCGCCAGGTATTGAAGGAGTGGACCAGTGACCAGCAACTAGAATGTATCCGACTGGCTCATTCCCTAGTTGATCAAGGCAGTATGTTGTTTGGAGATGTTCAGCCTTTGATTCAGGTGTGTGCAGAGTTAGTTTTGTCCAGTACTCCTAAAGGCAATGATGATTTTTTTCCCCGCTTTAGTATGGCTCAGGTAGAATCTCTGGTGTGGTTATTGGAGGATGACTTGGTTTATTTTCTTGAGCACTCTTCGGCTAGTTCCCAGCAGGTGTTAGTGGAGTGCATTAACGCAGTGCAGTCTCTTGTCAGACAAGCGGCATGTAAACCAAATTTTGTTCAGTCTTTATTACAGGCATGATCAGATTTATTGCACCCTGCCTGAGTCGGCTGGCAACAACCCAATCCTGCTGCCAGACACCTGCCTCCTCAAATGTCGCTCTCTCCATCACCCACAGCAACCACAGTCAAAGCCCAATATACCCTGCTACCAACTAAATATCAGTATCTTGTTTCCACTTGCTGCACCTATCCTGCCTTTAACCCGTCTGCCTCCTCTCTACTGCCTGCAACAATTCCACAAAGATCCCCCTTAGTAACTGCTCCCTCTTTTTTACCATACTCCAACTCTTCTCTTCCATCAGCTGCACCCCCTACTTACAGCCCTGCAGCCACTTACACAACTTCAGTGGCTAAACCCAAAAATAAATGAAAGTTTTTCCCAACCCGTACAATCCTGCCATTATCCAATCCTGCTTCCCCACCAACTGCTGAGGTGGTCTCACAAGGTTTTTACCCTTAGGGGGCCACTGACTTGGGTTATCCTGCTGTTGATCTACCGTATTCCACTGACACGCATGGCAGGATGGAGAAAAGGGCTAAATCCTTTTTCCAATCCTGCCTCCACACCAGCCGATCTGCTCCAGCCTGCCTCCACGATTGCCAATGGGGTTAGGCTAGCCTCTGATGGTCCTGAACCTGATGACCCACCTAACCCTGCCAACCTTCTGCCTGCTGTCTGACCTGATGCTCCAGCATTTGCTGTTCATCCATGTTCCGGTGCCCATGATCCAGCCTGATGTTCCAGTGCCCACGGTCCAGCCTGATGTTCTAGTGCCCACGGATCAGCCTGACATTGCAGTGCCCACAGTCCAGCCCAATGTTCCAGTGCCCACAGTCCAGCCTGACTTTCCATTGCTCAAAGTCCAGCCTGACGTTCCAGTGTCCACGGTCCAGACTGATGTCCCGGTGCCCATGTTCCAGCCTGATGTTCCAGTGCCCACAGTCCAGCCTGACGTTCCAGTGCCCACGGTCCAGACTAATGTCCCGGTGCCCATATTCCAGCCTGATGTTCCAGTGCCCACAGTCCAGCCTGATGTTTCAGTGCCCACGGTCCAGCCTGATGTTCCAGTGCACACGGTCCAGCCTGATGCTCTGATGCCTGTTTTCCAGCCTGCTGAGTCGGTGCCTGTTTCCCAGCCTAATGTGATGGTGCCCGTTACCCAGCCTACTGGGCCGGTGCCTGTTACCCAGCCTGTTGAGCCAGTGCCCATTATCCAGCTTGCTGATACGGTGCTTGCTAAATCGGTTCCTGATGCCCAGCTCCCTGCTGCCCAGCCTGTTGCTCCAGTGGCCGATGCCCGGCCTGATGTCCAGTCTGATGATCCAAAGACCAATATCCAGCTTAATGATCCAGTTCCAGATGCCTGGCCTAATGTTCCAGTGCCCTCTGTTCAGTCTGATGTTCCAGTGCCCTCTGTCCGTCCTGATATTCCAGTGCCCTCTGTCCGGCCTGATGTTCCAGTGCCTGCTGTCCAATCTGATCACCCGATGGCTAATTTCCAATCTGATGACCCGATGCCTGATGTCCAGAGGCAATCGGATTTTCCCAGGATCAACTTTACCCATAAATGTTAGTACCCAGTTATATTATGTACATTTAGGAAAGTATCCAGGCCTTTCTTAAAGCAATCTACTGAGCTGGCAAGAACCACCTCTGGCGGGAGTCTATTCCACATTTTCACAACTCTTATGCCCTGTACACATGGTAGGACATTGATTGGACATTCCGACAACAAAATCCATTGATTTTTTCTGACGGATGTAGGCTCAAACTTGTCTTGCATACACACGGTCACACAAAGTTGTCGGAAAATCTGATCATTCTGAACATGGTGACGTACTTCGGGACTATAAATGGGGCAGTAGCCAGTAGCATTTGTCTTTTAATTTATTCTGCGCATGCGTGGCACTTTGTGTCTCAGATTTCTGTACACATGATCAGAATTTCCGACAACGGATTTTGTTGTCGGAAAATGTTATAGCAAGCGCTCAAACTTTGTGTGTTGGAAATTCCTATAGAAAATGTGTGACGGAGCCTACACACGGTCAGAATTTCCGACAACAAGGTCCTATCACATATTTTCCATCGGAAAATCCTAACGTGTGTACAGGGCATTACTGTGAAGAAACCTTTGCGTATTTGGAGATGAAATCTCTTTTCCTCTAGACGTAAAGAGTGCCCCCGTGTCCTCTGGGTTGACCATAAGGAGAATAACTCAACACCAAGCTCACTATATGGACCCCCTATATATTTGAACATGTTGATCATATCCCCCCTTATTCTCCTCTTCTCAAGAGTGAATAAATTCAGTTCTTCTAATCTTTCCTCATAGCTAAGCTCCTCCATGCCTCTTATCAGTTTGGTTGCCCTTCTCTGCACTTTCTTCAGTTCCCCAATATCCTTTTAGAGAACTGGTGCCCAAAATTGAACTGCATATTCCAGATGAGGTCTTACTAATGATTTGAACAGGGGCAAAATTACATCTCTCTGTCTGGAGTCCATACCTCTCTTACTACAAGATAGGACTTTGCTCGCTTTGGAAATCACAGCTTGGCATTGCATGCTATTATTGAGCTTATGATCTACCAAAACCCCAAGATCCTTCTCCACCACGGATTCCCCCAGTTTTACTCCCCCTAGTATGTATGATGCATGCATATTCTTAGCCCCCAAGTGCATAACTTTACATTTCTCAACATTAAACCTCATCTGCCACATAGTCGCCCAATTAGACAGTGCATTGAGGTCGGCTTGTAAATTGGAGACATCCTGTAAGGACGTTATTCCACTGCATAGCTTGGTGTCAACTGCAAAGACAGAAATGTTACTTTCCATCCCAGACCCAATATAATTTATAAAGATATTAAAAAAGTAAGAGTCCCAGCACTGAACCTTGGGGTACACCACTGATAACCTTAGACCATTCAGAGTAAGAATTATTAACCACTACTTTCTGAATTCTGTCTTTTAGCCAGTATTCTATCCATTTACAAACTGATATTTCCAAGCCTGTAGACTTTACCTTACACATAAGCCGCGTGTGGGGAACCGCGTCGAACGCTTTTGCAAAATCCAAGAATACCACGTCCACAGCCACCCCTATGTCCAAGGTTTTACGTACCTCTTCATAAAAAGAAATCAGGTTTGTCTGACAACTTCTGTCTTTCATGAATCCATGCTGTCTGTTGCTTAAAATGTTTTTTTCCAGCAAGAACTCGTTTATGTGGTCTTTTATTAAACGCTCCAGTATCTTCCCGACTATAGAAGTTAAACTAACAGGTCTGTAGTTACTTGGTAAAGACTTTGATCCCTTTTTAAATATAGGCACCGCGTTCACCCTGCGCCAATCCAGTGGTACTATTCCCGTCATTAATGAGTCCCTAAAAATTAGATACAATGGCTTTATGTTTACTTTATGTCTTTTCTTTTTCTCATGACTAGTTAGCCAATAATGGACCTATACTTCCTTTATTGTATACTTTGCTCCAGTTGGAACATCTGACTTGTTGTAACAAATGTACACCATGTTCTTTTACGTTAAAACTTTAATAAAGAGACATTGAAATATTAAAAAGCATTATAGTATGGTTAGCTGAGCAGTTCCCACTGAACGCTCTGAAAGTTTGCATGCAATCCAAATTGTCCAAGCCAAGTTGGTTTGAACATGGGTACCATTCAAACCCTGAGGTCATCCCTACTTTCTATAATTATTTATGAACCAGGGTTGGGCAATTTAATTTCTTTTCTTCCCTTCTTCCATCTTCACGTCAGAAACGGCATGTGGATTTTTACACATTAAAACAGAATTATAATGAGACTCCCTTGCTCTTCTGTATATCGGCCCATGCACTTACTATAAGGCTAAATGAAAAATTCCCTTTTCACATGCATAAGCAAAAGCAAAGACAGTTGGATACATGAGTATTTGAATTTTAAAATGTTGACAAAAATATCTGAAGTAGCGAATGGTTAAAACCCTATCAGTTTAACAGGCTAATCTCTCCCAGTTAGTCTGGGGACATCTCTCTGAATGAACTATGTATACTTTTTCCAAGCTTTACTGCTCTGCTTTGACTGCTTTTGCTTATGCTCAGTGTAAACATTCTGGAAAATGTTAGCAATTATATTATAACAAGAGTGTATATGTATATGCTTTCTGTCTGATATGACAGTTCTTGTACACTACCTTACTATCTTAATAAACATATTAAACAAGAAAATCCTGTCAATTTAATAGGTGTCTTTACTGGAAGATTTCCCTTCAACTCCTATTACAGTAATAACCAGAACAAACAAAGAGGGTGGATCTCCCCAGAAAATTCACAACAACAATAAAAATAATAGGAGTTCTAACCCTTCACTTCTCAAAAAAAAAGCCTGGGTTATGGATCTGCTTTCATGTTTGGATCACCTGACTGTGCATGTTAACCACCTATGACCTAATAAGACAACTGAAAATAACAAAGTGGTTCAAAACAGTTCCGTTTACTCTAATTCTACACCTTTCTGCTCCCCATTGATTGAAAGAAGTCATAGAATGCGAAGTTCCTAATGGAAAACATCTTTTTGTATATAGAAAACACTACAATAGTCATACAAAAAACGACAAATATGCTGCATTTTTAAAGAGAAAAGATTGATTTTAACCACTTCCCGCCCGCCCTATGGCGGATTGACGTCCGGGAAGTGGTTCCATTATCCTGACTGGACGTCATATGACGTCCAGCAGGAAAACATGCCGCAGCGCGCCCCCGGGGGCGCGCATCGCAGCGATTGGTGGAGCGGTGTGTCAGTCTGACACACCGCTACACCGATCTTGGTAAAGAGCCTCCGGCGGAGGCTCTTTACCACGTGATCAGCCGTGTCCAATCACGGCTGATCACACTGTCAATAGGAAGAGCCGTTGATCGGCTCTTCCACACTCGCGTCTGACAGACGCGAGTAGAGGAGAGCCGATCGGCAGCTCTCCTGGCAGGGAGGGTCTGCGCTGATTGTTTATCAGTGCAGCCCCCCCGCAGATCACCACACTGGACCACCAGGGATCGCCACTAGGACCACCAGGGAAGGGGCAACATGTGGATGGCCAGGTATGTACCCCATGGCCATCCACATGTGCCCAGTGTGCCAAATCTGTGCCAATCAGTGCCCACAAATGGGCACTGATTGTCACCATTATGTTGCAGTGATGCCCAGCAATGCCACCCTTAGGGGCATCACTGCAAACAAGCAGTGCCATCAGTGCACCTATCAGTGTCCAATCATGCCACCTGTCAGTGCCCATCCGTGCCCATCAGTGCCCATCTATCAGTGCCCACCCGTGCCCATCTGTGCCAACTATCAGTGCCACCCATAAGTAACCATCAATGCCACCTACGAGTGACCATCAATGCCACCTATGAGTGCCCATCAGTGCCGCCTATAAGTGCCCATCTGTGCCACCTATGAGTGCCCATCAGTGCCGCATACCAGTGCCACCTATCAGTACCCATCAGTGCCACCTATCAGTGCCCATCAGTGCCGCCTATTAGTGCCCATCATCAGTGCCCGTCAGTGCCACCTCATCAGTGCCACCTCATTGGTGCCACCTCATCGGTGCCCACCAGTGCCGCCGTATCAGTGCCCGTCAGTGCAGCCATATCAGTGCCCATCATTGAAGAAGAAAACATACTTATTTACAAAAAGTTTTAACAAACAAAGAAAAACTTGTTTTTTTTCAAAATTTTCGGTCTTTTTTTATTTGTTGCGCAAAAAATAAAAACCGCAGAGGTAATCAAATACCACCAAAAGAAAGCTCTATTTGTGGGAAAAAAATGATAAAAAATTTGTTTGGGTACAGTGTAGCATGACCGCGCAATTGTCATTCAAATTGCGACAGCGCTGAAAGCTGAAAATTGGCCTGGGCGGGAAGGTGTCTAAGTGCCTGGTATTGAAGTGGTTAAACAAGAATGTTTCTTTACCCAGTGCCACTAAAGGACGAATTTCTCTTTGTTCAGCTTGCTGCTTTAGTATACGCAAAGGTTATGCTCAGCTTAACCGCTACAGGACATTTTTCTATAGATACGGTAATTATACTAATAACACAAGTAATCTTTCCTTTCCTCTGAAGAAACTGTTGCCTTAGAAAAAATTATGTCAATTAAGGTATGAAGGGAAACACATCTTCTAAGGAAGAATGAAGAAGGGTAGATTTTAACAGCTAAACATGTTAACAAAATATGATAATTTAAAGTATCAAGCAACTATATTTTTTCATGTATTTATAAATACCACACAGGTTAAACAATTAATTGGTTGTTATAAAGCATAGAATAAAATCCATATATTTGATTAAAAGTTTTATTTTGTTTAAATTATATCTGGTTGATTACCATTGGCTGGCATGAGGTCATATCCAATAAAAATGCTGGATGTATCTAATTATATTCTTAGGGGGGGTAGGGGCAGGGGGAGGCGTGCACACGTAAAAATATTGCGTGAATTTTAACCTAATTATTTTTTTTATTTTTTTATTTTGGGCAATGAGAATGTGACTGTTGTTGGCCCACAACAAAAAGGTGTGCTTAAATTCCATTTTTTGTCGTCCACACAGGCTATTTAAGGTAGAAATTATTGATGTCAAAAGTAAGCGTATTCCCTGAAGATGCGCATGCACAGGAAACGTGTTGGATAGAGCCTTATGTGCTCAGAAGCCATCTTAGTTTGTCTGCTTTTATTGTGTTTTTTCCATATGGAATTTCTAGTTGATTTTAGTGGATCCATTTTAGTAAATAAATATTACACTATATACCTAATCCTTGGGCTCTGTGTGGTGAGCAATTTTTACACAAGTCCCTGCTTTGGATGCACAAGGTCTAGATTGAGGATTAGAGAGTGGAGTCTATGCGAGGTTAACATAACATGCTAGTGCCTATGAGCTTTCCGGTGAGTGCATAGAGGTTGCATAGAGGTTGATTACACAGCATATGATTTTCTGCACTGGGAATCACCATTATTGAAGGTCTCAAATGGATATTTTGTGACTTTGGGACTTTAATTGAACATTCTGAATGTTTCTAAGCATTGGCACTTTATGGTCACTATAGTGGCACCTTTATTTTTTTATTTTTTTATTTTTTTAATGTTATACTTTTTTATTGATTTTACACATTTAACATCATTTTACAATTACATAGGTTATATACTAGATTGGAAACATGACAGAAAGTATTCATGCAGACACATGAGATTTTCAAGATAATCAACAGATGTGTACATTGGACAAAGGATGAATGTTATGTGGAACGATCAAATGTAGTTGGTAAAATAGCATTGTAATGTAATATTACCCATATTTCTGCTGAATTTGCAACCACGGTTCCCAGAAATGCCTTAATTTCAAGAGTGAATCAGATTGTAGGATTGTATAGTGCTTATATTCTGAAATCAGGTTGAGGTGTGTTTTAACATCAGAGATGTTGGGGGCAGTGGATTGTCCCCACTTTTGTGTTATCAATAGTCTGACAGCACAGAATGTGCATAACTATGATCCTGAACCTGGCTGGGAGAGAATTAATCCCCAAGCTTAGGATCGCTAGCTGTAAGGAGGGTTTTGTTATCATACCAGTTAATTCTGATATGAAGGAAAATATTATTTTTCAAAAGGGGGTGATAAGATATGTTGACATTCCCATAGAATGTGTGTCAGTGAGCCGCTGTGCGAGAAACCACGCCAACATTTATCCTCATCCATATTCGCAAAGTTGTGCATTTGAACAGGGGTCAGGTACCATCTGAGGTGGGGTTTTTGGGATAACTCCCAGTAATTAAGAATTTTAGAAGTTATTGGGTTATAATGGATGGCTTGGCGCCATTGTGAGTCAGAGAAATATGTGTTCATGTCTCGTTCCCACCTTTTAGAGCTGAATTCTTAACAAAGATGCCCTTATCGTGAAGTAAACCATATAACATTGAGATACCTTTAACTACTAATGAAGTAGAGGATAGAAAAGCCCACACTTTCCTTGGTAAGTTAATTACATTGTCTCATTCTTACCCGGTACTAATAATGTAAGGGCTGACGCTTTGTAATGTCAATTTTCCTCCACTTCCAAGATGGAGTCGGTTCCGGTTCCTGTGATTCCTCCTGATCGTATTCTGGCTCTGGTTCGCACCAGTCTAACTTCTCCTTTGGGTGACAAAATTATTGCCACTCAGGTCCATGCTCCTCCTGAGAAACCTTGTCACTGTTGCTTTGTCCCAGAGAGTCTCCGTACTGCCGTTCTCCAGACTTACGATTCTCCCAAGGCTGCTGGCCACCCTGGGAGGAATCAACTCTTTTGGGCCATTTCCCAACAATTCGGGTGGCCTATTCTACGTGCTGATGTAACCGCCTTTGTAGCTGCCTGTTTCATGTGTGCTCAGAGTAAGACTCCACAACACCTTCCAGTGGACCTCCTACTACCCATACCCAATGGAGAGAGGCCCTGGACCCACCTGTCTATGGATTTCATTATGGAGTTACCCAACTCCCAGGGCAACACAGTTATCCTTATGGTGGTTGACCGGTTCTCAAAAATGTCTCATTGTATTCCATTTAAGAAGTTTCATACTTCTTTGTGCACAGTTGGGAATTCAGCTTGCTCTCTCCTCTGCTTATCACCTGCAGTCTAATGGGGCTGCAGAACAAGACAATCAGTCCTTGGGGCAGTTCCTATGTTGATATATTTCTGACCATCATAACAACTGGTCAGACCTCTTACCGTGGGCAGAGTTTGCTCACAATAATGCCTTGAATTCTGCTTCCCGATTGTCCCTGTTTATGGCGAACCATGGTTTCCAACCTTCCATGTTGCCTGACTCATTTGTTCCGCAGAGTATTCCTGCATTAGAGGAGCATCTCTGTGGTCTTGATTCTACTTGGGTACAAGTCCAGGAGGCTTTGCGACATGCTAATGATAGGTACAGACTCCATGCTGACTGCAGATGCCTGCCAGCGCCTTCTTGCCAGGCTGGGGACAGGGTCTGGCTGTCATCTCGCAACCTCCAACTTTGTGTTCCCTCTCTGAAGTTTGCACCTTGGTTTATCTGGCTTTTCCATATTCTCTGCAGGATTAACCTAGTGGCTTACAGGTAAGACCTTTCTTCTAATATGCGTATCTCAAATGTATTTCATGTCTCCTTATTAAAACCTTTTGGTTTGCAACTGCTTTACCACCTCAGTGCCACGTTCTCACCCTATACAGGTTGAGAACCATGAGGAGTATGAAGTACAGTCCATTGTTGACTCCCATCGGTTCCATGGGCACATACAGTGCATTAGAAAGTATACGGTCCAGAGAAATGCTCTTGGGTCTCATCCTCAAATGTACATGGCCCTGTCCTCCTCTGTTATTTCCATAGATGTTTTCCCCTCAAGCCTGGTGGTCCTCCGAGTGTAAGGGTCATTGAGGAGGGGGTACTGTCAGGGCTGAGCTCAGCCCTTCCTTCTATGAGCTGGCCACTCAGCTGTCTGGTAATTGCCAGCTCCTATCTCTCAACAGTGACTCACCTTTTGATGATATCCTGCTTGTCAGTCCTGCTTACTTAAGCCATTCAGCCCAGATGATCTCTGTCTTTGCCTTGGTCACATGTATAGAGATGCTCGCCTGTGTTCCTGTTAAAGATTTGCTTATTGCTCATTCCTTCTGGCTCCAGATCCTGTTTGCTGTTCTACTATGCTGATCTCTGGCTACCTGATGTTTTGGCTTGTCTGACTATCGATTCCGGTTCCTGAACTCTGGCTATGTTTTGACAGCGTTTACTCTGTTTACCTTTTTTATTATTAAACAAGTGTGATTTAATTGTACTTTTGTCTCGGTGTGATTCATGGTTTCTGACAGATCCAAGACTGATTCGTTTTTATGAATGTGAGCCTATCAATGGAGTCTGTGGACAGGCGCACTCTTTGATTCATTACAAACCTTCCAGCAACACTGAATGTGCTTTCAGTAAGCACCTCGGATGCAGGACAGGCCAGTAGCTCAATTGCATATTGAGCAAATTCTGGCCAGTGGTCCATCCTCAAAACCCAGTACCCAGTGGATGCTCTGTTGGAAAGTTCTCCAAGTCTACTCTTGTCCCTAGATATTCCTTCACCATCTAATGCAGACGCTGGTTATGGCTGCTTGAACCAATCAGACCTTTGGGCTGAGGACTGAAAAATTGTTTAAAGGCATCGGTCAGCTGGCCACCTTCTCCACCACTCTTCCTCTGAGTGAGCGAAGCCTCAGCAACACGTTGTCCAGCACCAGGAAATTGTAACTTCCCAGGGTCTGGAAATGCGTTGCACAAACCTTTCTTCAAGGCCTCCTGAAGATGTTTCATCCTCTGCTCCCTCTGTGAGGCAGGATGAGTTCTGCAACCTTACCCTTGTATCGTGGATCAAGAAGGGTTGCCAGCCAGCAATAATCTCTCTCCTTGATACCACGAATCCTGGGGTCCTTTCACAGGCTTTGCAGAATCGGGGAGGTAATACAGCATAAGTTAGCAGAGGCATTAGATTCCAAGTCCTCTGGGTCTGGGTCCTCCTCCCAGCCACGTACAGCTCTTTGGGTTTCTGGAAACTGGAAACCATCCCTTTAAGACTGCTGCTGAGTGCTATCCTCTACATCTATGCTGACACAATCCTCCTCCTCTTCTTCCCGTGTGTTTGGTGGGCCCACAGGAATGCTATCTAGATAAAGAGGGCCTTGAGAGGTAAAGAAGTCCTCCTCTTCCTCCTGCTGTTCTGCCTCAAGTGCCCTGTCCATGATTCCACAAAGCGTTTGCTCCAACAGGAAGACTAGAGGGACAGTGTCACTGATGCATGCATTGTCACTCCTCAACATCCTTGTGGTCTGCTCAAATGGTGACAGGACAGTGCATGCATCCTTGATCAGTAGCCACTGGTGTGGCAAAAAGAAGCCAAACTCCCATGTTCCTGTCCTGGTGCCATACTTGCACAGGTAATGATTGATGGCCTTCTGCTGTGTGTGCAGCTGCTGCAGCATAGCCAATGTTGAGTTCCACCTGGTGGGCATGTCTCAAATGAGGCGGTTGGTGGGCAGGTTGAATTCCCTTTGAATGTCAGCCAGCCAAGCACTGGCATTGCATGACCGGCGGAAATGACCACAGACTTTTCTGGACTCCCTCAGGAGATCCTGTAAGCCTGGGTATCGGCTCAAGAACCGCTACACCACCAAATTCAGGACATGTGCCAAACATGGAACATGGGTCAAGTATTCCTGTTGGAGGGTGGAGAGAAGGTTGGTGCCATTGTCGCATACAACACTTCCTGGCTGAAGCTGGCGTTGCGTTAACCACCTCTGAGCCTGGCCTGCAGAGCTGACAGAATCTCCGCCCCAGTGTGGCTCCTGTCCCCTGGGCAGACCAACTCAAGCACCACATTGCCTGACTGCTTATGTAGCACCTTGAACGCTTACGGAGCACTGCTGGTTCAGAGGACAAATCTGCAGAAGAGGCCATAGAGGAAGAAGAAGAGGAGGGGTGGAGGAGAGAGCTGTGGCAGAATAACCAAAAGCATTTGGAAGTGTGGTGGCGGAACAAGCTCCAACAACACTGAACCCTGTCCTGCATCCTTCCCAGCTGCCAGCAGAGTTACCCAGTGCACCATGAAGGAAAGGTAACGTCCTTGCCCATGCCTGCTGGACCATAAGTCAGCGGTACTATGAACCTTACTGCTGACCGCCCTGTCCAACGAGGCCGAAACATTACCTTCCACATGTCGGTAGAGAGCTGGAATGGCCTTCCATGAAAAGAAATGGCATTTTGGAACCTGCCACTGAGGTACAGAACATTCCACAAATTCACGAAAGGGGGCAGAATCTACCAGCTGAAAAGGGAGCAGTTGCAGTGCTAGCATTTAGACGTTGAGCATGTAGATGGCTGGAACCAAATTCCTTTTTACGGTTCAGCAACTGGGGTAGGGAAATTTGTCTGCTAAAATCAGATGGTGGTGTACTGCTAGCAGATTGGCTGTAAGTACTTGGGACACCTATTGCTATACCTTCATTCCTCTCAGTGCAGGTTTTTGAGAGGACTGGAGGTATATTAAACTTGGAGATCCTAGATGAGGAGCAAGGAGAAGTCCGCCTTTTTCTTTCATGTGGGTCTTTCAAGTGCTGTTGCCAATGGACTGCATGGCAAGTCGTCATATGTCTGGTCAAGCATATGGTGCCCAAGCGGCTGCTGTTCTGGCCATGCTTGATCCGCTTCAGACATAGGTTGCAAACAGCAACGGTGCGATCTGCTACACACGTGTCAAAAAAGGCCCACATCAAGGAACTTTTAAAAGTCTGTGGGGAGTCAGCAGAGTCCTGCACCTGTGGAGCTCTGCGGTGTGATGCAACAGGGTTGCTGCCCTTAAGCTGCCCCCTAAAGAACATCCTGCCTTGTTGGAGTTGTACCTCCTGCTCTCTTCTCTCAGGCACCCAAGTACAGTCAGTGACCTCATCATCCCCTCCCTCCTCGTCACTGTAGCAAACTTGACAGTATGCTGCAGCTGGGGGAACATGACTGCCAGTTTCTTGTCCTTCTGCGGCACCCCCTCTCTCTAGGCTTACATTACTCCCTTCCTCAACCTGGGAACCAACATCAGAGCCTTCAAATGGCTGCGAATCCTCCAGTAGCATGTACCCAATACTGTGATCGAATGATTCTGGGGACTCCTCGTGCATGATGGTGGGGCTATGGAAGGAGTGACTGTGGAAAAGGAGCCAGTGGAATAGGCTGCTTTGGCAGCTGAGTTGGAAGGCAAACTACACTGAGCCTGGGTGACAGAGGATGAGGAGGATGAGGACGGCTTTGTTATCCACTCCACCAACTCTTCTGCATGTTGTGGCTCAATAACATGGCCAGCAGCATAAAAAAAGGACAAGCGTGCCCACGGCTCCCTGCAGACGATGCACCATGTCCACGACCAGCACTGTTGACTGTAGACACAGAGGCTGCTTGCCCTCTTTTAGTGGCCTGTGAGCGTTTTCCTCTCCTTGATGGCCTTCCGGACTTGATGTATTTTTTGTTTTGAAACACCACACTACACTGTATTAGATAATGTGTACACCACCAGAAAAGTAGTAGAAACTGTACTATGGCTGCACTGTTTTGTGTACTGTGTACACCACCAGAAGTTTAGAAAAAATGTACACACTGTATTAGATACTGTGTACACCACCAGAAGTGTAGTAGAAACTGTACACACTGTATTAGATACTGTGTACACCACCTGCACTGTATTAGAAAATGTACTATGGCTGCACTGTATTGTATACAGTGTACACCACCAGAAGTATAGTAGAAACTGTACACACTGTATTAGATACTGTGTACGCCACCTGCACTGCAGTAGAAACTGTACTACGGCTGCACTGTATTGTATACTGTGTGCACCACCAGAAGTGTAGTAGAAACTGTACACACTGTATTAGATACTGTGTACGTCACCTGCACTGTATTAGAAACTGTACACACTGTATTAGATTCTGTGTACACCACCAGAAAAGTAGTATAAACTGTACTACGACTGCACTGTATCGTGTACTGTGTACACCACCAGAAGTGTAGTAGAAACTGTACACACTGTATTAGATACTGTGTACACCACCAGAAAAGTAGTAGAAACTGTGCTACAGCTGCACTATATTGTGTACTGTGTAAACCACCAAATGTGTAGAAGAAACTGTACACACTGCATTAGATACTGTGGACACCACCAGAAAAGTAGTAGAAACTGTACTATGACTTCACTGTATTGTATACTGTGTACACCACCAGAAGTGTAGTAGAAACTGTACACACTGCATTAGATACTGTGGACACCACCAGAAAAGTAGTAGAAACTGTGCTACGGCTGCACTATATTGTGTACTGTGTAAACCACCAGATGTGTAGAAGAAACTGTACACACTGCATTAGATACTGTGGACACCACCAGAAAAGTAGTAGAAACTGTACTATGACTTCACTGTATTGTGTACTGTGTACACCACCAGAAGTGTAGTAGAAACTGTACACACTGAATTAGATACTGTGTACACCACCAGAAAAGTAGTAGATACTGTGCTACAGCTGCACTATATTGTGTACTGTGTACACCACCAGATGTGTAGTAGAAACTGTACACACTGCATTAGATACTGTGTACACCACCAGAAAAGTAGTATAAACTGTACACACTGTATGAGATACTGTGTACACCACCAGAATAGTAGTAGAAACTGTACTATGGCTGCACTGCATTGTGCACTGTGTACATCACCAGAAATATAGTAGAAACTATACACACTGTATTAGATACTGTGTACACCACCAGAAAAGTAGTATAAACTGTACACACTGTATTAGATACTGTGTACACCACCAGAAAAGTAGTAGAAACTATAATATGACTGCACTGTATTGTGTACTGTGTATACCACCAGAAGTGTAGTAGAAACTGTACACACTGTATTAGATACTGTGTACACCACCAGAAAAGTAGTAGAAACTGTGCTATATTGTGTACTGTGTACACCACCAGAAGTGTAGTAGAAACTGTACACACTGCATTAGATACTGTTTACACCACCAGAAAAGTTGAAGAAACTGTGCACACCACCAGAAGTGTAGTAGGAACTGTACACACTGCATTAGATACTGCTTACACCACCAGAAAAGTAGTAGAAACTGTACACACTGTATTAGATACTGTGTACACCACCAGAAAAGTAGTATAAACTGTGCTATGGCTGCACTATATTGTGTACTGTGTACACCATCAGAAGTGTAGTAGAAACTATACACACTGTATTAGATACTGTGTACACCGCCTGCACTGTATTAGAAAATGTACTATGGCTGCACTGTATTGTATACTGTGTACACCACCTGAAGTATAGTAGAAACTGTACACACAGTATTAGATACTGTGTACACTGTCTGCACTGTAGTAGAAACTGTACACACTGTATTAGATACTGTGTACACCACCAGAAAAGTAGTAGAAACTGTACTACGATTGCACTGTATTGTGTACTGTGTACACCACCAGAAGTGTAGTAGAAACTGTACACACTGTATTAGATACTGTGTACACCGCCTGCACTGTATTAGAAAATGTACTATTGCTGCACTGAATTGTATACTGTGTGCACCACCAGAAGTATAGTAGAAACTGTACACATTGTATTAGATACTGTGTACACCGCCTGCACTGTAGTAGAAACTGTACTACAGCTGCACTGTATTGTATTCTGTGTACACCACCAGAAGTGTAGTAGAAACTATACACACTGTATTAGATACTGTGTACGCCACCTGCACTGTCGTAGAAACTGTACACACTGTATTAGATACTGTGTACACCACCAGAAAAGTAGTAGAAACTGTACTACGATTGCACTGTATTGTGTACTGTGTACACCACCAGAAGTGTAGTAGAAACTGTACACACTGTATTAGATACTGTGTACACCGCCTGCACTGTATTAGAATAAGTACTTTTGCTGCACTGTATTGTATACTGTGTACACCACCAGAAGTATAGTAGAAACTGTACACACTGTATTAGATACTGTGTACACCGCCTGCACTGTATTAGAATAAGTACTTTTGCTGCACTGTATTGTATACTGTGTACACCACCAGAAGTATAGTAGAAACTGTACACACTGTATTAGATACTGTGTACACCGCCTGCACTGTAGTAGAAACTGTACTACAGCTGCACTGTATTGTATTCTGTGTACACCACCAGAAGTGTAGTAGAAACTATACACACTGTATTAGATACTGTGTACGCTGCCTGCACTGTAGTAGAAACTGTACATATTGTATTAGATACTGTGTACACCACTAGAAAAGTAGTAGAAACTGTGCTATGGCTGCACTATATTGTGCACTGTGTACACCACCAGAAGTGTAGTAGAAACTGTACACACTGCATTAGATACTGTTTACACCACCATAAAAGTAGTATAAACTGTACACACTGTATGAGATACTGTGTACACCACCAGAATAGTAGTAGAAACTGTACTATGGCTGCACTGTATTGTATACTGTGTACACCACCAGAAGTATAGTAGAAATTGTACACACTGTATTAGATACTGTGTACGTGCCTGCACTGTAGTAGAAACTGTACTACGGCTGCACTGTATTGTATACTGTGTACACCACCAGAAGTGTAGTAGGAACTGTACACACTGTATTAGATACTGTGTACACCACCAAAAAAGTAGTAGAAACTGTGCTACAGCTGCACTGTATTGTGTAATGTGTACACTACCAGAAGTGTAGTAGAAACTGTACACACTGCATTAGACACTGTGTACACCACTAGAAAAGTAAAAAAAAAACTGTACACACTGTATTAGATACTGTTTACACCACCAGAAAAGTAGTAGAAACTGTACTATGGCTGCACTGTATTGTGCACTGTGTACATCACCAGAAGTATAGTAGAAACTATACACACTGTATTAGATACTGTGTACACCACCAGAAAAGTAGTATAAACTGTACACACTGTATTAGATACTGTTTACACCACCAGAAAAGTAGTAGAAACTGTAATATGACTGCACTGTATTGTGTACTGTGTACACCACCAGAAGTGTAGTAGAAACTGTACACACTGCATTAGATACTGTGTACACCACCAGAAAAGTAGTATAAACTTTACACACTGTATTAGATACTGTGTACACCACCAGAAAAGTAGTAGAAACTGTACACACTGCATTAGATACTGTTTACACCACCAGAAAAGTAGTAGAAACTGTACTACGGCTGAACTGTATTGTGTACTGTGTACACCACCAGAAGTGTTGTAGAAACTGTACACAGTGCATTAGATACTGTGTACACCACTAGAAAAGTAGTATAAACTGTACACACTGTATTAGATACTGTGTACACTGTACTATGGCTGTACTGTATTGTGTACACCACCAGAAATATAGTAGAAACTGTATACACTTTATTAGATACTCTGTACACCACCAGAAAAGTAGTAGAATCTGTACTATGATTGCACTGTATTGTGTACTGTGTATACCACCAGAAGTGTAGTAGAAACTTACACACTGTATTAGATACTGTGTACACCACCAGAAAAGTAGTAGAAACTGTGCTACGGCTGCACTGTATTGTGCACACCACCAGAAGTGTATTAGAAACTGTACACACTGCATTAGATACTGTGTACACCACCAGAAAAGTAGTATAAACCATACACACTGTATTAGATACTGTGTACACCACCAGAAAAGTAGTATAAACTGTACTATGGCTGCACTGTATTGTGTACTGTGTACACCACCAGAAGTATAGTAGAAACTGTACATACTGTATTAGATACTGTGTACACCAACAGAAAAGTAGTAGAAACTGTACACACTGTATTAGATACTGTGTACACCAACAGAAAAGTAGTATAAACTGTACACACTGTATTAGATACTGTGTACACCACCAGAAAAGTAGTAGAAACTGTACTATGGCTGCACTGTATTGTGTACTGTGTACACCACCAGAAGTATAGTACAAACTGTACACACTGTATTAGATACTGTCTACACCACCAGAAAAGTAGCATAAACCATACACACTGTATTGTGTACTGTGTACACCACCAGAAGTGTAGTAGAAACTGTACACACTGCATTAGATACAGTGTACACCACCAGAAAAGTAGTATAAAGTTTGCACAATGTATTAGATACTGTGTACACCAGCAGAAATGTAGTAGAAACTGTACTATGGCTGTACTGTATTGTGTACTGTGTACACCACCAGAAGTGTAGTAGAAACTGTACACACTGCATTAGATACTGTGTACACCACCAGAAAAGTGGTATAAAGTTTGCACAATGTAGTAGATACTGTGTAAACCACCAGAAAAGTAGGAGAAACTGCACTGCGGCTGCACTGTATTGTGTAGTTTGTACACCACCAGAAGTGTATTAGAAACTGTACACACTGCATTAGATACTGTGTACACCACCAGAAAAGCAGTAGAAACTGTACACACTGTATTAAATACTGTGTACACCGCCTGAACTGTATTAGAAACTGTACAATGGCTGCACTGTATTTTATACTGTCTATACCACCATAAGTGTAGTAGAAACTGTACACACTGTATTAGATACTGCCTACACCGCCTGAAGTGTATTAGAAACAGTATACCACAGAATTCACTGTAGATATAGGCTACACTGGATGCAGAGTATATATATATATATATATATATATATATATATTTACACACACACACACGAGGCTGTATATATATATAAAGATTATGGCCTGGCCAAGCATGTCTCTAGACCTAAACCCTATTGAGCATCTGTGGGGCATCCTCAAATGGAAGGTGGAGGAGCGCAAAATCTCAAAACATCCACCAGCTGCTGGAGCTGCTGTGAAGCTCTGTTGAACTCCATGCCCAAGGCGGTTAAGGCAGTGCTGGAAAAAAAATGGTGGCCATACAAAATATTGACACTTTGGGCCCAATTTGGACACTTTTTAATTAGGGGTGTACTCACCTTTGTTGCCAATGGTTTAGACATTAATGGCTGTGTGTTGAGTTATCTTGAGCGGACAGCAAATTTACACTGTTATACAAGATGTACACTCACTACTTTACATTGTAGCAAAGTATAATTTCTTCAATATTGTCACTTGAAAAGATATAATAAAATATTTACAAAAATGTGAGGGGTGTAATCACTTTTGTGAGATACTGTATATATACACACGAGACAAGATCTATATAATAGTACACTGCCTACACTGACTGAATATCGAGTAAACACTGAATATATAGTCTATGCTAAATGGAGAGTATAGATATACTAGACTGACTGTATAGATATATACACTGAAACTAACTGAATAACCTGCCTGCTTAATCTAACTCTAAGATTGCCTTTTGCCAATTGTGGCTCTCTTAGCAGAGCGCGCTGTGATTGGCCAAAGTATGCAGGTCAGGCGCATGCTTTGGCCAATCTTTATACAGCAATGCATTGCGATCTCGCAGTGCATTATGGGTCATTCCGCGGCGCTCAAATTTTTCACGAATGCCCCATAATGTTCATTGTTTGGAGAATGGGCAAACACACGATGTTCGAGTCTAACTTATGTTCGACCCGAACATCGAGCTCATCCCTATGGACCACATACAGTGGTGGATAGAGGAACGTTGCATATTGAAAATACATTAGAAATCCACTGTGATACAGACTCTAGATTGAAGGGAATAATGTGGAACAAAAGATCTAGAGGTAATTTAACTGCCAATACAACTGATCATCAGGTGAAATGAAATATTCTGCAAAAGTGTTTTGTATATGCAACGCATGACCTGGGAAGCGGAGGTCAATAAACTGTAAATGTTGTCGATGCCCCCTTGCTGTGGGGGCATTTCTGCCTGCTTGCTCCTGAGCCGGCTCTCTGATTCATAAGACACAGAGAGCATGTTTTAGCCCTGCCCCCTGCTCAGGAGGGAGAGACCGGGTAGAGCCTCGGGTCTCATGCTCATCACTAGATTGAGATTGGGCTTTGGTAAGGGGGGAACTGCACATTAAAGTTTTTTACATGCGTGCATAGAATGCATGAAGGTAAAAAACCTTTAGCCTTCACAACCACTTTAAGTATCACAGAGCATGCCAAAACAGATTTTGCTGCATTATCAACCCATCTGGTTGCATTGTTGAAAGCAAATTTTACATTTGGCAAAGCAATTACAAAATATACACTTAACCATTTTAGATGTGCAACTTAATCTGTAATTGAAGATTAGCTTGCTGTCAGGTAAATCATGGCCACTGTATGGTCTAATTATGTTTTCAGAGAGTCCAATTACTTCAACAATTAGAAAAGGCAGTGGAAGAGCAGTGATGTCAGGTAATGGTTTCCTGGATACAATCTGAACTTGGCCCACTTAAATTTTCGATACCCATTGCAGATTGCCGAAAGATTGCAGGTTGCCGAACAATGCCAACAAGACAATAGGAAAAGCAAAGTTTGTAGCTGGTAAATTTTGAACACGATTTAGGAGGCTATCTCACTTTGACATGTTTACCATGCACTTTGGGAATTGTGTTTTTCTTCCCAGTATTTATTTGCAATCTCATACGTGGTCCTTTGATTCTGGCATGACATTTTTCTAGGTCTTTCCAAATGATTGAATTTGTATAAAGGAATGTAGCGCTGGTAGATTTGCAATCTACCGCATGTTAGGTAAATTTAGTAAATTGTGTGTTAGGAAGGTTAAAAGTTCGCCTCTGTTCCAGCTTGGCTGACGTTGTGGGTGTCGCTGTTACCACTTGTCAGGGTTGGAAAGGCAACGTGTTGAAGCGTATGGATGCTCCTCTGTCTTGGAGGCACACTCGGTGGAGGTGGTCCTCCGAGTTGCATTCTGGGCAAGGGTATTTATGGGACAGATGCCATTTTTTGGGGTTCGTTTTACAGACACCTGCTGGCCCTCCTGGCCGACAGGTATGCGTTAAGGAGCTACATCATGGTCCTCCGTCCGGGAGGCCCACAATACAGCGGCGCAGGGGTGGGTCCAGAGGCTTGTCTGGAGCCTGCCACCGCGGCTGAGGAATGGTCCTGAGCTGTCGGTCCTGTGTGGCGAAGCTGGACAACCGAGGAGATCCCAGGGAAGGACCCGTCTTGGAGAGATCACACCGCACGCTGGTCTGTAGAGGGGCCTGGTGACTCGGTTGGAGGACGTATCCAAAAGTAACTATACAGCATAGTGTTGCCGGCTCGGCTTAATGGTTCAAGCACTGTGACTGACTTTCACTACAGAAAATCTATACATCCTGTGGCAGAGGATCATATGGATTTTATTTCCAAACAAGTCTGTGGCAGAGACTTTGATTCGTGCTGCATACTAGCTGCTAGACTGGTGAGAGAGACCTATCCAGACGAGCAAGGAGTGTGTCCCACAAGGGGAGCGCATTTCAATTAGTATTTGAATTATACCAAGACCTTTTGCCAAGAGAACCCTTTCAGAGAATATTTGAGTTTCTTCTACGAGTTCCTTTCTACTTCTGTCCTGCTACTTCCTAAGTCGTTTGTTTAATAAAGCATTGAAAACTTACTCCAGTGTTGGTGCGTGTGTCGTCCAGAAGTAAACTCAACGGAACCCTAGACCCAGTGCTGGTGAAACAGAGGGAAGCAGAGTGAAGGTAACAGACCCGCTAAAATCAGCAGCTCCACCGTGAGTTAGTGCTACAGGAATATTTGGGGCATTGTGTTAATTTCAAGCAAAAGTAACAATGTAAATTGGCAGAACTCTTATACACTTTGTGTATACAGTATATACGGTATATTATCTCACAAAAGTGAGTACACCCCTCACATTTTTGTAAATATTTTATTATATCTTTTCATGTGGCAACACTGAAGAAATGAAACTTTGCTACAATGTAAAGTAGTGAGTGTACAGCTTGTATAACAGTGTAAATTTACAGTCCCCTCAAAATATCTCAACACACAGACAATAATACCTAAACTGCTGGTAACAAGTATATACACACAGAGCAAGCTAGGGCAAGTGAGAGAAAATAAGTCAAGAAGTGTGTGATGGAGCAGACTGATAGGAAGGGAGTGAGTGGGAGACGGAGAGACAAAGAGCTAGAGAGTGACATGGGTGGTTAGGGAGAATGAATGAGTATGAAAGTGAGAATGATCCATGAGAGACAAAGACACAGGTTGTGAGATTGAAAGTGAGGGGAGGGAAGGAAAAAAAGAGGGAGCAAAATCACTTCAGTGAGAGAGAAACAAAACAGGAAAGGAGGGAGAAAAAAAAAGAGAAAAAGATACAGTGATTACTAGGGGAGAGCTTAAAGTAGTCCATCCTAACACTAAAATCTCTGAAATCCACCATCTAAGACTAACCTATCTAGCCCTAAAGAAGAAATTGCTATACATACCTTTTTTGAAGCTGCTTCGGTCCGATCAGGGCTGTACTGGGACAAAAATTTGGCCCTGGACTTCCTCATGACCGGCCCACTTTAATTTTGAGTGTCCACAACAGCGTCCCCCTTCCATCAGAGTGTCCCCAACAGCGTCCCCCTTACATCAGAGTGTCCCCAACAGCATCCCCCTTACATCAGAGTGTCCACACCACCAACCCCCTTCACATCAGAGTCCCCATCTGTGAGTCCCCACCAGCAGCCCACTTCACATCAGAGTCCCCATCAGAAAGTCCCCACCAGCAGACCCCTTCACATCAGAGTCCCCATCAGAGAGTCCCCACCAGCATCTCCCTTCACATCAGAGTCCCAATCAGAGAGTCCCCACCAGCAGCTCACTTCACATCAGAGTCCCCACCAGCAGCCCACTTCACATCAGAGTCCCCTTCAGAGAGTCCCCACTAGCAGCCCCTTTCACATCAGAGTCCCCATCAGAGAGTCCCCAACAGCAGCCCTCTTTACATCAGAGTCCCCATCAGAGAGCCCCCACCAGCAGCCCCCTTCACATCAGTGTGTCCTCCCTCTCCTCCCACATGTACTCACAGTTTTGAAGGCAGCTTCTCGTTCCTCTCCAGTCATGTGATAACAAGTGATAAGGGGAGAGAGGAAGGAAAGTCTACAGTTGATCTATCTCCCCCTGCAGGCTGGAGGGAGCAGAAAGCTTAATGCTCTCTCCAGCATATGACGGAAGCTGCTCCTCCTGACAAGAGTGAAATTGCGATCACTCACTGTCAGAGAGGAGCGGCTCCAGGACCACATCTGACTGGCCCACTGAGCCATCGGCCCACCGGGAATCTCCCGGTAGTCCCGATGGCCAGTACATGCCTGGGTCCGATCCCATGCTGAGCTGTCAGCGACGGCTTCGTTGTGGAGGCAGTTGCAGAAGAGGCGGCTGACAATGGAAGCTCCATAGTAACTCTATTGGTGATGTCACTTTCCATTCATTTCCCAGCCATTGTTGAATGTCTCCTCCACAGAGCCTCCACCACTGGAGACTGGACCTGACACTATTCAATTACATGGTCAGGAATCCCTGGCCATGTAAGCAGTTTAAAAAAGCAAGGTGTGTGATAGTTCCCTCATAATGCATATCAGGCCCTCCTGGTCTGATTTGAGTTTTTAACAAAAATAGCTTGAGGTGTTCCCCAAATTCTATACCTGACCCTTGGGTTCTAGTATGGATTTTAAGGAAATCAGGAAAAAGTGTGAGGTTCCACCCCCTCTGAATCATACCAGGTACATATCTCTCAACATGAGGGTACCTTGCTAGGGTATCCCCCCTCAACAGTAGGTTGAATTTATATTCTGCACCACTTAAGGGGTACCCCAACTCATTCACATAAATAATTTGGGGGGGTCCAAAATAATTGTGGGGTGTCCACACAGTTTTTTCCTTATGTGAGGTCCAACTTAAAAAATCACACCAGGTTTAAAGGGCCTGGTATACATTGGAGGGATCCCCATGCCATTTTCTTCTTTTTCGTGTGGGGGATCCCCTTTAGCATCTACTGTATATCAGACCCTTATTTAAGACAAGGTCCTAATACACTGCAGATTAGGGATGAGCCGAACACCCCCCGGTTCAATTCGCACCAGAAACTGCGAACGGCCTGAAAATTTGCACGAACGCTAGAACTCCATTGAAGTCTATGGGACTCGAACGTTTGAAATCAAAAGTGCTAATTTTAAAGGCTAATTTGCATTGTATTGTCCTAAAAAGGGTTTGGGGACCCGGGTCCTGCCCCAGGGGACATGTGTCAATGCAAAAAAAAGTTTTAAAAACGTCCATTTTTTCGGGAGCAGTGATTTTAATGATGCTTAAAGTGAAAATAAAAGTAAAATATTCCTTTAAATATCATACCTGGGGGGTGTCTATAGTATGCCTGTAAAGTGGCACATGTTTCCCGTGCTTAGAACAGTCCCTGCACAAAATGACATTTTTAAAGTATTAAAAGTCATTTAAAACTGCTTACGGCTTTAATGTAATGTCCGGTTCCTGGAATATGAATGGAAATCAGGGAGACAAACGGCATGGGTACCCCCCCAGTCCATTACCAGGCCCTTTGGGTCTTGAACAGCAGTATACTCTAGTTGGAGCGCAGGACTGAGCCCTCCTGCAAAATATTGCATCAAAAATTGTAATTACACTCCCCTGTTAAACAGGGGCTGAAAAATTTGGCCTTAGGCACTGGTTCTGGTGCCACAACACTGCAACCCCTCACAAATACTCTAGTTGAGTGCTAGTTGAGTGCTCCGCAGCCACCTCCTCCCAGCCACGTACAAGTCCATGGGTTTCTTGGGACTGTAAATGATCCCATAAAGACTGCTGCTGATGCTGAGTGCCAGGCTCCACCTCCATGCTGACACAATCCTTCTCTTTCTCCTCCTCCTCCTCCTGTGTGATTGGCGGGCACGCAGAAACACTATCTGGATAAGGGGGCCTTGAGAGCTAAGGAAGTCCTCCTCTTCCTCCCTCTGTTCTGCCTCAAGTTCCCTGTCAATTATTCCACGCAGCATGTGCTCCAACAGGTGATGCATGCACTGTCACTGCTCACCATCCTTGTGGCCTCCTCAAATAGTGACAGGACAGTGCATGCATCCCTGATCATGGCCCACTGGCATGGGGAAAAAAAAACATGCTCCCCTGACCCTGTCCTGGTGCCATAGTCGCACAAGTACTCATTGATGGCCCTCTGCTGTGTGTGCAGCCGCTGCAGCATGGCCAACGTTGAGTTCCACCTGGTGGGCATATCACAGATTAGGCGGTTCTTGGGCAGGTTAAATACCTTTTGGAGGTCAGCCAGCCAAACACTGGAATTATATGATCTGCGGAAATGCACACAGACTTTCCTGGCCTGCCTCAGGACATCTTGTAAGCCCGGGTACCTGCCCAAGAACCGCTGTACCACCAAGTTAAGGACGTGAGCCAAACAGGGCACATGAGTCAGTTGTCCCTGTCGGAGGGTGGAGAGGAGGTTGGTGACATTGTCGCAAACCACCATACCTGCCTTAAGCTGGCGTGGCATCAACCACCTCTGAACCTGCCCCTGCAGAGCTGACAGAATCTCTGCCCCAGTGTGGCTCCTGTCCCCCAAGCACACCAGCTCAAGCACCGCATGGCATCTTTTGGCCTGCTTACTTGCGTAGCCCCTTGAACGCCTACGGAGCACCGCTGGTTCCGAAATCAAATCAGCACAGGAAGAGGCCATATAGGAAGAAGAAGAGAAGGGGTGGAGGAGAGAGGTCTGGCAAAATCACCACTAGTAGTATTTTTGAGGCGTGGTGGCGGAACAACCTCCAACACTAGTGCACCCTGTCCTGCATCCTTCCCAGCTGCCAGAAGAGTTACCCAGTGAAAGATAAGTAACGTCCCTGTCCATGCCTGCTGGACCTTGAGTCAGCGGTAATATGCACCTTACCACTGACCGCCCTGTCCAGCGAGGCCAATACATTGCCTTCCACATGCAGGTAGAGAGACAGAATTGCCTTCCCTGAGAAAAAGTAGCATTTGGGAACCTGTCACTGAGGAACCGCACATTCCACAAACTCAAGGAAGGGGGCAGAGTCCACCAACTAAAAAGGCAGCAGTTGAAGTGTTAGCAATTTAGCCAAGCTTGTATTCAACCAAAGAGCATGTGGATGGCTGGGAGCAAACTTCTTTCGGCGATGTAGCAGCTGGGGTAGGGAAATTTGCCTGGTACAATCTGACGTTGGTGTACTGATAGCAGATTGCTTGGCTGTGACACACCTAATTCTACACCTTCATTCCTCTCAGTGCAGGTCTCAGAGAGGACTGAAGGTATAGTGGGGTTGGAGATCCCAGCTGATGATGAGCAAGGAGAGGTCCGTTTGTTCTTTGCTGTGGGTCTTTTAGGTATGCTTGCCAATGAACTGCATGGCAGATCAACATATGTCTGGTCTACCATGTGGTGCCCAAGCGGGAGATGTTTTGGCCATGAGAGATACGCTTGAGACAAATGTTGCAAATAGCAGTGGTTGGATCTGAAGCACTCATCTCAAAAAAGGCCCACACCAAAGAACTTTTGGAATAACGCGCAGAGACAGCAGCGCCCTGCACATGCGGAGCTCTGCGGTGTGCTGCCCTTAAGCTGGCCCCTGGAGGGCATCCTGTCTCATTGGTGATGTGCCTCCTCCTCTCTCCTATCAGGCACCCATGTGGAGTCAGCGACCTCATCATCCCCTCCTTCCTCATCACTGGAGCAAAGCTGGCAGTATGCTGCACCTGGGGGAACATGACTGCCAGATTGCTGTCCTTCTTGGGCACCCCCTCGCTCTGGGCTCACGTTACTGCCTTCCTCTAGCTGGGTACCATCATCTGAGCCTTAAAAATGCTGGGCATCCTCCTGGAGCATGTACCCAACACTGTGGTCAAACAGTTCGAGGGACTCCTCAGGAGGACATGGTGGGAAGGGGTGACTGATGCCATTGAGCCGAGGGAAGAGGCGGTGTTGGCAGCTGCTTTACCAGACAAAGTACCTTGAACCTGGGTGAGAAAGGATGAGGAGGATGAGGATGGCTTGGTCATCCACTCTACAAAGTCTTCCGCGTGTTGCGGCTCAAAACGGCCAGCTGCTGAAAAAAAGGACAAGCATGTCGCACGGCCACGTGCTGATGAGGATGCACCGTCTCCATGACCAGTACTGTTGCCTCTAGACACAGAGCCTGCTTGCCCTTTTTTATTGGCTTGTGACTGTCTGTCTCTCCTTGTTGGCCTTCCAGACATACTAATGGCCTGCAGTGAGATGCACAAAGCTGGGATGTATATATATATATATATACCGATACTGCAGCTAGCAGAATCAACTGCCTACCTGTAGTGTTATTAGTATGAGAACACCAGCAATTGTCTTCAGGTAGCTTTAGGTGCACACTGTACAGAGGACGCAGTACACTAATTGTAAATACTGTAGCTGCCTGCCTGTGGTATTAATAGGAGCAGAACAACAGCAATTGTCTCCAGGTAGCTTTAGGTGCACACTGTGCAGAGGACGCACTACGCTAACTGTAAATACTGTAGCTGCCTGCCTGTGGTATTAATAGGATCAGAAGAACACCACTCATTTTCTTCAGGTAGCTTTAGGTGCACACTGTGCAGAGGACACAGTTCACTAATTGTAAATACTGTAGTTGCCTGCCTGTGGTATTAATAGGAGCAGAACAACAGCAATTGTCTCCAGGTAGCTTTAGGTGCACACTGTGCAGAGGATGCACTACACTAACTATAAATACTGTAGCTGCCTGCCTGTGGTATTAATAGGAGCAGAACAACAGCAATTGTCTCCAGGTAGCTTTAGGTGCACACTGTGCAGAGGATGCACTACACTAACTGTAAATGCTGTAGCTGACTGCCTGTGGTATTAATAGGATCAGAAGAACACCACTAATTTTCTTCAGGTAGGTTTAGGTGCACACTGTGCAGAGGACACAGTACACTAACTGTAAATACTGTAGCTGCCTGCCTGTGGTATGAATAGGAGCGGAACAATAGAAATTGTCTTCAGGTAGCTTTAGGTGCACACTGTGCAGTGGACGCACTACACTAACTGTAAATACTGTAGCCGCCTGCCTGTGGTATTAATAGGAGCAGAACAACAGCAATTGTCTCCAGGTAGCTTTAGGTGCACACTGTGCAGAGGATGCACTACACTAACTGTAAATGCTGTAGCTGACTGCCTGTGGTATTAATAGGATCAGAAGAACACCACTAATTTTCTTCAGGTAGGTTTAGGTGCACACTGTGCAGAGGACACAGTACACTAACTGTAAATACTGTAGCTGCCTGCCTGTGGTATGAATAGGAGCGGAACAATAGAAATTGTCTTCAGGTAGCTTTAGGTGCACACTGTGCAGTGGACGCACTACACTAACTGTAAATACTGTAGCCGCCTGCCTGTGGTATTAATAGGAGCAGAACAACAGCAATTGTCTCCAGGTAGCTTTAGGTGCACACTGAGCAGAGGATGCACTACACTAACTTTAAATGCTGTAGCCTCCTGCCTGTGGTATTAATAGGATCAGAAGAACACCACTAATTTTCTTCAGGTAGGTTTAGGTGCACACTGTGCAGAGGAAACAGTGCACTAACTGTAAATACTGTAGCTGCCTGCCTGTGGTATTAATAAGAGCTGAACAACAGCAATTGTCTCCAGGTAGCTTTAGGTGCACACTGTGCAGAGGATGCACTACACTAACTGTAAATGCTGTAGCTGCCTGCCTGTGGTATTAATAGGATCAGAAGAACACCACTAATTTTCTTCAGGTAGCTTTAGGTGCACACTGTGCAGAGGAAACAGTGCACTAACTGTAAATACTGTAGCTGCCTGCCTGTGGTATTAATAAGAGCAGAACAACAGCAATTGTCTCCAGGTAGCTTTAGGTGCACACTGTGCAGAGGACGCACTACACTAACTTGTAAATACTGCAGCTGCCTGCGGTACTTTACTAATAGGATCAGAAGAACACCACTATTTTTTTTCAGGTAGCTTTAGGTGCACACTGTGCAGAGGACGCACTACACTAACTTGTAAATACTGCAGCTGCCTGCGGTACTTTACTAATAGGATCAGAAGAACACCACTAATTTTCTTCAGGTAGCTTTAGGTGCACATTGTGCAGAGAACGCACTACACTAACTTGTAAATACTGCAGCTGCATGTGGTACTGTACTAATAGGATAAGAAGAACACCACTAATTTTCTTCAGGTAGATTTAGGTGCATACTGTGCAGAGGACGCACTAAACTAACTTGTAAATACTGCAGCTTCCTGCGGTACTGTACTAATAGGATCAGAAGAACACCACTAATTTTCTTCAGGTAGCTTTAGGTGCACACTGTGCAAAGAACATACTACACTAACTTATAAATACTGCAGCTGCCTGCGATACTGTACTAATAGGATCAGAAGAACACCACTAATTTTGTTTAGGTAACTTTAGGTGCACACTGTGCAGAGGATGCACTAAACTAACTTGTTAATACTGCAGCTGCCTGCGGTACTGTACTAATAGGATCAGAAGAACACCACTCATTTTCTTCAGGTAGCTTTAGGTGCACACTGTGCAGAGGACGCACTACACTAACTTGTAAATACTACAGCTGCCTGTGGTACTGTACTAATAGGATCAGAAGAACACCACTAATTTTCTTCAGGTAGCTTTAGGTGCACACTGTGCAGAGGATGCACTACACTAACTTGTAAATACTACAGCTGCCTGTGGTACTGTACTACTAGGATCAGAAGAACACCACTAATTTTCTTCAGGTAGCTTTAGGTGCACACTGTGCAGAGGATACACTACACTAACTTGTAAATACTGCAGCTGCCTGTGGTACTGTACTAATAGGATCAGAAGAACACCATTAATTTTCTTCAGGTAGCTTTAGGTGCACACTGTGCAGAGGACGCACTACACTAACTTGTAAATACTACAGTTGCCTGTGGGACTGTACTAATAGGATCAGAAGAACACTAATTTTCTTCAGGTAGCTTTAGGTGCACACTGTGCAGAGGACGCACTACACTAACTGTAAATACTGTAGCTAATAGGACTAATAGGATAAGAAGAACACCAGCTTTCAGGTAGCTGTAAATACTGTAAAAACACCTGCCTGCCTGTCAGTAGTAGGAAGAGAATAACAGGAACGGATCTAGCTAAACTGAATACAGTGTATATATATATATATATATATATATATATATATATATATACAACACATAGGATACAATACACTGTAAGTGCAGCTAACTGACTCGCCTGCCTACTCTATCTAACTTAAATCAAATTACACTGTCTCTCTGTCTATCTATCTCTCTCTGCAGGCGGCCTTATATAGTGTGGGGCATGTACTAAACATCCTGAGCCATAATTGGCCAAAGCCACCGTGGCTTTGGCCAATTACGGCTCTCTGTACAGATGGCGCTGTGATTGGCCAAGCATGCGGGTCATAGTGCATGCTTGGCCAATCATCAGCCAGCAATGCACTGCGATGCCGCAGTGAATTATGGGCCATGACGAGTCACTCGAATTTGGCGCGAACGGCCCATATCGTTCGTAATTCTCCGAATGACCGAACAGGCAATGGTCGAGCCAAACATGCGTTCGATTCGAACACGAAGCTCATCCCTACTGTAGATGAATGGAGTCCCTGGCTACTACTGGTATGAAGCAGACAGGAGCTGTCATTTTACAGGCGATTTAAACACACTTTTTTCTTGCAAATGTCAGTTTTGCTTTAGTAAGATGTGCACAGGGAGTGTTACGTAATTCAATTTTGCATTTTTAATGTTTTACTTTAAGCATCACTAAAATCACTGTTCCTGGCAAAACAGAATGTTTGACTTTTTTTGGCCTTAATGCCATTTGTTTGAAGATCCATTGCCTTCTAGTGTAGAGTGACCATTACTATTTTTTAACATTCCGCTCCTATTGATTTTAATGGGATTCAGATTCTGTACCCAAACTTTAGTAATCTTTGCCAAACCTACCCTGAACTGAACCCAGGTATTTTCGGCTCATCACTAGAGATGACATGCTGTTTGAAACACATGTGTGGAATATATTAAATCCAGAAATACCTCCCTGTAACTGATAACGACATCCTATTAATTTTATAATAAAATACAGTTATAAAACAGTCATTTCCAACCACTGCAGTGATATATATAACAAGTCTTTCCGCTCAATGCGTTTCGAGGAAATGGTTCTCTTCATCAGGAGATAGCAGACTTGGATTGCTGCCATCTAAATAAAGTGACAAAATTGATATTAAATAAATAATCAAATCGATATAGCATGTTTCCATACATCATGCCATAACTTCTTCCCAAAGACTGCAACATGTACCCAGATATTCCTCACAGTTCATTTATACATGGCACAGGGGGACTGCAGTGGTTGTAAATGACTGTTTTGTAACTGTATTTTATTATGTTATGAATTTTGCTAAACCACTGTGCCTCAAAAGTCCCACAATTTTTACTATAGTCATAGTTTCGATATACCAGATTTAGGGATGTGGCATGCAAATTGAATTATCTTCGATCAAATTACTTATGTTGGGGTGGAAGACACCCATGAATTACCGTATTTATCGGCGTATAACACGCACTTTTTTCCCCTTAAAATCAGGGGAAAATCGCGGGTGCGTGTTATACGCCGATCCCCTGCGATCCGAGCTGTCAGAATTTAAAAATCGCTGACCGCGATTTGAAAATGGCGCCGCCGGCGCCGAAATACGCAGTGCCGGTCCTCGGCTCTTCTCGGCGGCTTTCGGTTTCACTCGAGCGCCACCCGAACCTAGCCGAGTATACTCGGCTAGTTTCGGATAGCTCCGCTCACCGTCCGAGTGAAACCGAAAGTAAACGAGAGCCGCCGAGAAGAGCCGAGGAGCGGCTCTGTGTATTTCGGCGCCGGCGGCGCCATTTTCAAATCGCGGTCGGCGATTTTAAAGCTCACAGGCTTCAGCAAGGCTGGACTGGGGCAAGGCTGGACTGGGGCAAGGCTGGACTGGACACTGGGGAAGGCTGCACTGACATGGCTGCACTGACATGTCTGCACTAGCAAGGCTGCACTGACATGGCTGCACTGACATGGCTGCACTAGCAAGGCTGCACTGACATGGCTGCACTGGCAAGGCTGCACTGACATGGCTGCACTGGCAAGGCTGCACTGACATGGCTGCACTGACAAGGCTGCACTGACAAGGCTGCACTGGCAAGGCTGCACTGACATGGCTGCACTGACATGGCTGCACTGACATGGCTGCACTGACATGGCTGCACTGACAAGGCTGCACTGACAAGGCTGGACTGGGGCAAGGCTGCACTGAGAAGGCTGCAATGATGGGCATTTAAATGTAAGTTTTTTTCCCTTCAACTTCCCTCCTAAAAGTTTTTTTTCCTTAAAATTCCCTCCTAAATTGAGGTGCGTGTTATACGCCGGTGCGTGTTATACGCCGATAAATACGGTAATTTGTTTATTCTACTGAGTAGGCACCCCTCAATTTGTCACAATTGAGTTAGGGACAACCCATCATATGATCTGGTTGGTTGTAGCATGGCCAACTTTTGTGGCACAGCATGGGTGGGCCTTATGACTCAGGTCAAGGATACATATAAAACCAATAACTTGACGAACATACAATTAAATCAATCAGTGGGTACAATTGCTGGTTAAAAAGGTCTGGACATTTTGGCATATATAATACTTCGAAAGATATATTCAGGAGAAAATTTGCCCAAGAGTCCTAAAAATACTAATTTTCCCTAACATATCCCAAATCACAGATCCTCTAAAGCAAAAATGGGAACAAATACTCTCAGACTGCTCATCAGAGATGATCAGTTTCATGATTGAGTACTAGGGATGGGCCGAACATCCCCACGCTCGGTTCGCACCAGAACATGCGAACAGGCAAAAAATTTGTTCGAACACGCGAACACCGTTAAAGTCTATGGGACATGAACATGAAAAATCAAAAGTGCTCATTTTAAAGGCTTATATGCAAGGTATTGTCTTAACCACTTGCCGACCGCCTAATGCAGATATACGTCTGCAGAATGGCACGGGCAGGCAAAATGACGTACCTGGTACGTGATTGCCTTCCCATGGGCGGGGGGTCTGATCTGACCCCCCCTGGTGCCAGAGGCGGTCGGCTTTGGTCTGGGAGTTTTCAGAGATGAGGGGGAGGCCATCCATTCGTGGCCCCCCCCCTCATGAACGCTCCCAGCCAATGAGAATCCTCCCCTGCCTGTGTGTAGTACACACAGGCAGAGGATGTGATGTCATCTCTCCTCGGCTCGGCAGTTTCCGTTCCGGCGCCGAGGAGAGAAGACATCTGAGTGAGTGTAAAACACAAACACACACTGTAGAACATGCCAGGCACACTTTACACCCCCGATCCCCCCCCCCGATCGCCCCCTGATCACCCCCCAATCCCCCTCCCCCGCCCCTGTCACACTGACACCAAGCAGTTTTTTTTTTTTTCTGATTACTGCATGGTGTCAGTTTGTGACAGTTAGAATTGTTAGGGCAGTTAGTGTAAGCCCCCTTTAGGTCTAGGGTACCCCCCTAACCCCCCTAATAAAGTTTTAACCCCTTGATCACCCCCCGTCACCAGTGTCGCTAAGCGATCATTTTTCTGATCACTGCATTAGTGTCGCTGGTGACGCTAGTTGAGGACGTAAATATTTAGGTTCACCGTCAGCGTTTTATAGCGACAGGGACCCCCATATACTACCTAATAAAGGTTTTAACCCCTTGATTGCCCCCTAGTTAACCCTTTCACCACTGATCACCATATAACCGTTACGGTTGACGCTGGTTAGTTTGTTTATTTTTTATAGTGTCAGGGCACCCGCCGTTTATTACCGAATAAAGGTTTAGCCCCTTGATCGCCCAGCGGTGATATGCGTCGCCCCAGGCAGCGTCAGATTAGCGCCAGTACCACTAACACCCACGCACACAGCATACGCCTCCCTTAGTGGTATAGTATCTGCACGGATCAATATCTGATCCGATCAGATCTATACTAGCGTCCTCAGCAGTTTAGGGTTCCCAAAAACGCAGTGTTAGCGGGATCAGCCCAGATACCTGCTAGTACCTGCGTTTTGCCCCTCCGCCCGGCCCAGCCCAGCCCACCCAAGTGCAGTATCGATCGATCACTGTCACTTACAAAACACTAAACGCATAACTGCAGCGTTCGCAGAGTCAGGCCTGATCCCTGCGATCGCTAACAGTTTTTTTGGTAGCGTTTTGGTGAACTGGCAAGCACCAGCCCCAGGCAGCATCAGGTTAGCGCCAGTACCGCTAACACCCACGCACGCACCGTACGCCTCCCTTAGTGGTATAGTATCTGAACGGATCAATATCTGATCCGATCAGATCTATACTAGCGTCCCCAGTAGTTTAGGGTTCCCAAAAATGCAGTGTTATTGGGATCAGACCAGATACCTGCTAGCACCTGTGTTTTGCCCCTCCGCCCGGCCCAGCCCAGCCCACCCAAGTGCAGTATCGATCGATCACTGACACTTACAAAACACTAAACGCATAATTGCAGCGTTCGCAGAACCAGGCCTGATCCCTGTGATCGCTAACAGTTTTTTTGGTAGCGTTTTGGTGAACTGGCAAGCATCAGCGGCCTAGTATACCCCGGTCATAGTCAAACCAGCACTGCAGTAACACTTGGTGATGTGGCGAGTCCCATAAGTGCAGCTGGTGAGGTGGCAAGCACAAGTAGTGTCCCGCTGCCACCAAAAAGACAAACACAGGCCCGTCGTGCCCATAATGCTCTTCCTGCTGCATGCGCCAATCCTAATTGGGAACCCACCGCTTCTGCAGCACCCGTACTTCCCCCATTCACATCCCCAACCAAATGCAGTCGACTGCATGAGAGGCATTTTCTTTATGTCCTCCCGAGTACCCTTACCCAACGAACCCCCCCAAAAAAGATGTTTTGTCTGCAACAAGCGCGGATATAGGCGTGACACCCGCTATTATTATCCCTCCTGTCCTGACAATCCTGGTCTTTGCATTGGTGAATGTTTTGAACGCTACCATACACTAGTTGAGTATTAGCGTAGGGTACAGCATTGCACAGACTAGGCACACTTTCACAGGGTCTCCCAAGATGCCATCGCATTTTGAGAGACCCGAACCTGGAATCGGTTACAGTTATAAACGTTACAGTTACAAAAAAAAGTGTAAAAAAAAAAAAAAAACACAAACAAAAATATAAAATAAAAAAAATAGTCGTTTTATTGTTCTCTCTCTCTCTATTCTCTCTCTATTGTTCTGCTCCTTTTTACTGTATTCTATTCTGCAATGTTTTATTGTTATTATGTTTTACCATGTTTGCTTTTCAGGTATGCAATTTTTATACTTTACCGTTTACTGTGCTTTATTGTTAACCATTTTTTTGTCTTCAGGTACGCCATTTACTTTGAGTGGTTATACCAGAATGATGCCTGCAGGTTTAGGTATCATCTTGGTATCATTCTTTTCAGCCAGCAGTCGGCTTTCATGTAAAAGCAATTCTAGTGGCTAATTAGCCTCTAGACTGCTTTTACAAGCAGTGGGAGGGAATGCCCCCCACCGTCTTCCGTGTTTTTCTCTGGCTCTCCTGTCTCAACAGGGAACCTGAGAATGCAGCTGGTGATTCAGCCAGCTGACCATAGAGCTGATCAGAGACCAGAGTGGCTCCAAACATCTCTATGGCCTAAGATACCGGAAGCTACGAGCATTTTATGACTTAGATTTTGCCGGATGTAAACAGCGTCATTGGGAAATTGGGGAAACATTTTATCACACCGATCTTGGTGTGGTCAGATGCTTTGAGGGCAGAGGAGAAATCTAGGGTCTAATAGGCCCCATATTTTTTTTAAAAAGAGTACCTGTCACTACCTATTGCTATCATAGGGGATATTTACATTCCCTGAGATAACAATAAAAATGATTAAAAAAAAATGAAAGGAACAGTTTAAAAATAAGATAAAAAAGCAAAAAAAAAAAAAGAAAAAAAAAGCACCCCTGTCCCCCCTGCTCTCGCGCTGAGGCGAACGCAGGCGTCAGTCTGGTGTCAAATGTAAACAGCAACTGCACCATGCATGTGAGGTATCACCGCGAAGGTCAGATCAAGTGCAGTAATTTTAGCAGTAGACCTCCTCTGTAAATCTAAAGTGGTAACCTGTAAAGGCTTTTAAATGCTTTTAAAAATGTATTAATTTTGTTGCCACTGCACGTTTGTGCGCATTTTTAAAGCATGTCATGTTTGGTATCCATGTACTCGGCCTAAGATCATCTTTTTTATTTCATCAAACATTTGGGCAATATAGTGTGTTTTAGTGCATTAAAATTTTAAAAAGTGTGTTTTTTCCCCAAAAAATGCGTTTGAAAAATCGCTGCGCAAATACTGTGTGAAAAAAAAATGAAACACCCACCATTTTAATCTGTAGGGCATTTGCTTTAAAAAAATATATAATTTCAAAGTAATTTTCTTGCAAAAAAAAATATTTTTTTCATGTAATCAAAAAGTGTCAGAAAGGGCTTTGTCTTCAAGTGGTTAGAAGAGTGGGTGATGTGTGACATAAGCTTCTAAATGTTGTGCATAAAATGCCAGGACAGTTCAAAACCCCCCAAATGACCCCATTTTGGAAAGTAGACACCGCAAGCTATTTGCTGAGAGGCATGTCGAGTCCATGGAATATTTTATATTGTGACACAAGTCGCGGGAAAGAGACAATTTTTTTTTTTTTGCACAAAGTTGTCACTAAATTATATATTGCTCAAACATGCCATGGGAATATGTGAAATTACACCCCAAAATACATTCTGTTTCTTCTCCTGAGTATGGGGATACCACATGTGTGGGACTTTTTGGGAGCCTAGCCGCGCACGGGACCCCGAAAACCAAGCACCGCCTTCAGGCTTTCTAAGGGCGTAAATTTTTGATTTCACTCTTCACTGCCTATCACAGTTTCGGAGGCCATGGAATGCCCAGGTGGCAAAAAAAAACCCAAATGACCCCATTTTGGAAAGTAGACACCCCAAGCTATTTTCTGAGAGGTATAGTGAGTATTTTGCAGACCTCACTTTTTGTCACAAAGTTTTGAAAATTGAAAAAAGAAAAACAAAATTTTCTTGTCTTTCTTCATTTTCAAAAACAAATGAGAGCTGCAAAATACTCACCATGCCTCTCAGCAAATATCTTGGGGTGTCTATTTTCCAAAATGGGGTCATTTGGGGGGGTTTGTGCCACCTGGGCATTCCATGGCCTCCGAAACTGTGATAGGTAGTGAAGAGTGAAATCAAAAATTTACACCCTTAGAAATCCTGAAGGCGGTGATTGGTTTTCGGGGCCCCGTACGCGGCTAGGCTCCTAAAAAGTCCCACACATGTGGTATCCCCATACTCAGGAGAAGCAGCTAAATGTATTTTGGGGTGCAATTCCACATATGCCCATGGCCTGTGTGAGCAATATATCATTTAGCGACATCTTTGTGCAAAAAAAAATAAAAATTGTCACTTTCCCGCAACTTGTGTCAAAATATAAAATATTCCATGGACTCAACATGCCTCAAAGCAAATAGCTTGGGGTGTCTACTTTTCAAAATGGGATCATTTGGGGGGGGGGTTATGCCATCTGGGCATTTTATGGCCTTCAAAACTGTGATAGGTAGCGAGGAGTAAGATCAAAAATTTACACCCTTAGAAATCCTGAAGGCAGTGATTGGTTTTCGGGGCCCCATAGGCTCCCAAAAAGTCCCACACATGTGGTATCCCCATACTCAGGAGCAGAAGCTAAATGTATTTTGGGGTGCAATTCCACATATGCCCATGGCCTGTGTGAGCAACATATTATTTAGTGGCAACTTTTTGTAATTTTTTTTTTTTGTCATTATTCAATCACTTGGGACAAAAAAAATGAATATTCAATGGGCTCAACATGCCTCTCAGCAATTTCCTTGGGGTGTCTACTTTACAAAATGGGGTCATTTGTGGGGGTTTTGTACTGCCCTGCCATTTTAGCACCTCAAGAAACGACATAGGCAGTCATAAATTAAAGGCTGGGTAAATTCCAGAAAATGTACCCTAGTTTGTAGGCGCTATAACTTTTGCGCAAACCAATAAATGTACACTTATTGACATTTTTTTTTACCAAAGACATGTGGCCGAATACATTTTGGCCTAAATGTATGACTAAAATTGAGTTTATTGTTTTTTTTTTTAGAACAAAAATTTGAAAATATAATTTTTTTTTCAAAATTTTCGGTCTTTTTCCATGTATAGCGCAAAAAATAAAAACGACAGAGGTGATCAAATACCATCAAAAGAAAGCTCTATTTGTGGGAAGAAAAAGACACAAATTTTGTTTGGGTACAGCATTTCATGACTGCGCAATTAGCAGTTAAAGCGACACAGTGCCAAATTGTAAAAAGTGCTCTGGTCAGGAAGGGGGTAAATCCTTCCGGGGCTGAAGTAGTTAAAAAGTGTTTGGTGACCTGGGTCCTGCCCCAGGTGACATGTATCAATGCAAAAAAAAAGTTTTAAAAACTGACATTTTTCGGGAGCAGTCATTTTAATAATGCTTAAAGTGAAACAATAAAAGTGTTTCCCGTGTTTAGAACAGTCTGACAGCAAAGTGACATTTCAAAAGGAAAAAAGTCATTTAAAACTGCTTGCGGCTATATTGAATTGTTGGTCTGGCAATACACATAAAAGTTCATTGATAAAAACGGCATGGGATTCCCCCACAGGGGAACCCCAAACTAAAATTAAACAAAAATGGCGTGGGGTCCCCCCAAAAATCCATACCAGACCCTTATCTGAGCACACAACCTGACAGGCCGCAGGAAAAGAGGGGGGATGAGAGAGCGCCCCCCTCATGATCCATACCAGGCCACATGCCCTCAACATTGGAAGGGTGCTTTGGGGTAGTCTCCCAAAGCACCTTGTCAGCATGTTGATGGGGAGAAGGGCCTCATGCACACAACCCTTGCCTGGTGGTTGTTGGGGTCTGCGGGTGGGAGGCTTATCGGAATCTGGAAGCCCCCCTGTGCGAATTGGTAATGGGGTACAAATGTACCCCTACCATTTCACAAAAAAAGTGTCAAAAATGTAAAAAAAAAAGACAGACGGTTTTTGACAATTCCTTTATTAATGTCTTCCCCGCTTCTTCTTCCATATTCTTCTGGTCTTTCTTCAGTGTTCTTCTTCTTCCTCCATCTTGTTCTTCCCCGCTTCTTTCTCTATCTTCCTCCGCTTCTTCCTCCGGTCTTCTCATCCTGCATCTTCCTCCGGCTTCTTCTTCTCCGCTTCGTCCTCCGATCCGCCTCAATGGGAGTCTCCCACTGTGTGACGCTTCTGTTCAGGTGACAGCTCTTATAAAATGGAGGGTGGGGTCACCCATTTACGTAAAGCTGCAACCTTGCAACCTCTGTCTGTCCCCTATCATCTGCTGTGACTGGAGCGTAACTCCGGGAGGTCCCGTGTGTTTCCCATCTTGGACTGTTTCAGTATATGATTTTCTCTGTTTGCAGACCGAGGAGTTGAGGGGTCACAGTAGTGGCTGCTATGGTTTTAGGGTTTGGTCTCGGCAATATAGATAAAACTCATTGAAAAAAAGGCATGGGTCCCCCCCAGTCCATTACCGGGCTCTTTGGGTCTGGTATGAATGTTAAGGGAAATCCTGAACCAAAAATGTAAAAAAAAATTGCATGGGGGTCCCCCCAAAATCCATACCAGGCCCTTCAGGGCCTTTGGGCTCCTTTTGCTAATCTCGTGTTAGTAAAAATTTGGTGAGAGACGATTCGCACTTTTTCAGACTCGTGGTTTTCAGATTGTTTTCTGCTGTTCAGTTTGTGCTTTTGGGTTTGTATCTGCTCTTCAGTGCGTGCAAGCAAGCTATGCGTGACTTTGTCATTGTGTTCTTGGTCGTTCGTTACTGTTTTTCAGGTCGCTCTTCACAGGCCTTGCTGTTCTTCAGTACGTTCTGTTACTTCGTTCTGAACAGCCAACCGTTTTCTAGCCATGTTGCATATACGTACTCCTCGTAGAGTTCGTGCTGTGCGGGGGCTTGGTGTTGGGGTCCTGACCTTGACACAAGTCCAGTCCATGAACAGGGTGGGGAGGAGTTCATGGACCAAGAATTGGTTGCTTCAGCATGACCAGTTCTGTCACATGCCTTTGCTCTGTTAGATCCGTGAGAATAATACTGATGATTTCAGGAACTTTCTCCGGATGAAGAACCCCGTATTTCACCTTTTGTTGGCTTTGCTGACCCCCTATATTAGCAGGCAGGATACCTGCATGAGGCAAGCCATCACTCCGGAGCAGAGGCTCATCACCAACCTGTGGTACTTGGCACCGGGGAGAAGCCTGCAGGACTTGAAGTTCTCGACAGGCATCTCCCCCCAGGCTCTGGGGATCATTATCCCAGAGACCTGTTCTGCCATCATCCAGGTCCTGCAGAAGGAGTATATGAAGGTAAGATTTTTATCCTTTAATATCACATTTTATTGTATATAATGTTTGATAATATATTGTATTTCTTTCCTCATTCCCTAATTACCATGATTGTAATATGCTGTGAATGTCCCCTTTGTCCTCATGCATGCTGGATTTTTATGTAATTATTTTTGTTGTCCTTCATACATATTTGCCTTCACTTACCTCCCCAGCATGGCCTCCTGGCCCTATATTCACCTCATGGAGTCACTTAACAATGTATTTTGTCAGCTCCATAGTAGTGCTTTACCCCAAACACCCCTAAAATGTTTTGAAATGTGATTGGTGCTTCAAATTCAGGCAGAGTGCCAGAGGCTTTTTTTGGGGGGTCCCCAAATCATTTCGAACCCTCCCTCCCCCAACTGCTAAGTCAACTGATACCAATTCTCTATCTATCCTCAATCATCTATCTGCTGACTTTGCCAAACCCATACACACTATACCCATCTCTTCTGTGCTCAGATTTATGGATGAATTCCCCAAAGCATGTAGTGCAAGGGCCTGCCTGTATACTTTCAAATGGTACTGTTTAAAGTTTTGGTATCCTATTATTATCTTGATAGGTAATAGCAGAATGTCCAAATGTGCTAAAATGTGTACAGTGTGTATTTATATCTTTGTATTATGACACTTCTTACCTGTCCAGTGGGCTGCCAATAGTGTAACTAAGGAGGGTCTGTTCAAAGTAAAACACATTATATAGGCATTCATCTCTCAATGAAGTGGAGAGGGTTACCTGTCCAAGAGTCCTCCCCCCTATAATGTTAGAAATAGCCCATGAGAGGGGGGGGGGATCTGATAGGTGTGCCTTCTACTTTGGTCTTTAAAAATTCCCATAAATAAATAGTATCTTGATGTTGTCCAAGAATGTTTGTGTCTAATCTGCTTTCCATGTTTATGTGCAGAAAGACTATTTTTTTTTGTTTTACTCCACAGTTTCCTTCCACGCCACAGGAATGGCAGACTGTGGCCTCCCACTTTTCCCAGCGGTGGGACTTTCCTAACTGCAATTGATGGGAAACACGTCTACATCATCCCACCACCCAACTCAGGGTCATACTATTATAATTATAAGGGGTTCAATAGTATTGTGATGTTGGTGGTGGTGTCGGCTACTTATGAATTTCTGTATGTGGACGTGGGGAAGAATGGCCGGATGTCCGATGGTGGAGTCATCACCCAGACGAAGTTCTACAGGCGTCTACAGAATGGCAGCTTGGACTTGCCACCTCCAGAAGACAATGTGGAAGGACTCCCATTCAACTTTGTTGCGGATGAAGCTTTTGCACTGGAGGACCATCTTATGCAGCCATTCCCGATGAGGACCCTCACCCCGGACCAGAAGGTTTTTAATTACCGGCTGGCCAGAGCCAGAAGAGTGGTGGAGAACACGTTTGGAATCATGGCCAGCCGGTTCCACCTATTTCTTACACCCATACATATGGCGGAGTACAAACTGAATCCCATTATCCTGGCGTGCTGTGTTCTACACAACTTTTTATGGTAACATTCTGCCAACTATGCTAGCTCAGTTGGGCCTGAGGCCGGAATTCAAAATGAACCAACCCTGACGGTGCTTGAAAGTGGCCACCCTGGCTTGCCCTACCGAGTGCCCATGATGTCCGGCTAAGATACCTTGAATTCTTTGCAGGTAGGGGGGCTATCAATATGCCAGACAATATGTAAAACCTTTTTTAAATAAAAAAAAATAAGCAAATCTTTGGTGACATTTACTGCTTGTGTTTGTTTTAGCTGACCCTGACAGAAATGTGGTGATTCCTGAAAATGGCGTGATTGTGTAACCTTACAAAGCACTGTTGGGTGTTATTTACTAAAGGCAAAGACACTTTGCGCTACAAGTGCACTTGAAACTGCACTTGTAGTGCAAAGTTGATTTGTCCTTAGGAAATAACACCCATTGTCACAGAAAACAGCAATTAGAGCACCACAAAAGTGTTGTAGCGTTGAGACAATAATCCACACATTCTTGATTAACAATCTTTTTAATATCTGCACAATCACATGTGCATTTAGAAAAAGGTTTTTAAAACAAACCAACATGTTTGTTGTATAACACTTTTCGGGGTCACATTAGAAAAAGTAGAAATGTCCATTTAAGATAAAACAGGCATGTTTAAAACCAAAAAGAAAGACACAAATCTTGAACTTACAAAGTTCACATTTGGTAGAACTTGAAGGCAATATCAGACATGAGTATTTAGAAACTGTGTTGGATATTGCGTTCAGATGGGGTGAAGTCACCCCCGGAAAAGCCAAATTTTGAAGAGGCACACAAATTGCCGAATGTCAAAATGTGCTAGAGAATATGAAAACACTGCGCTCTAATAGCAAAAATAAAATATATGTGAGCCAGCAGCTGCATACATTGTGACAAACAATAACTGGTAAATGGGAAAAAAATGCAGCGCTAAGTAGTATTAGGAAGTTAGGGTGTAGTGAAACAATTAAGTAAGAGATGCTGTACTGAACAGTAAAGCATATGTGCAAAAACCATAAGTGAAATGAAATGAACAAACACAGTATAAAGTGTTCACATATGGTAAATGGATGATTTGGTATGGACCAAAAAATGATGTGAAACTAGAAAATAAAGTCAATGGTGCACGGTGTGGATCTGTGACTGAGTCAACAACGGGGTACAGAACTTCCGTAGCTGTAAACCAACATCTCGATATGGGGCATCAGTATGAAAACAGGCATGCCCCTGTTGAAGACCCCCTTGGACGAAACGCGTCGGGCGATCTCCCCTTCCTTACGCTGCTTAGATTTTATTCTAATTGTGATCACTTTTATCCATTTTTTGTATGGTATTTTTAGAAATAAAAATCCCTGGTTTACCTGCACTATGCAGAAGCTTTTTATTTTTTATTTGCATATTATCTCGATGCAAGAAACTGCCTTCCAGTAGCCCTACTTCCATCACGGGGTCTGGATCAAATCTGTCCCCGGCTTCTCCTTGGAACACATCCTTGAGGTCTATTGGCTGATATCCAGTTGGCGGCCCTTCCTGATGTTTCTTCACCCCACCAGAGAAGTTGAGAAGTGAGACAGAGGTTCCACCGTTCCGGATATCGTTTTCCAGCCTAGGTTTGGCTCTATGCACCATTGGAGTGGAGTCCACGTCATCTGGTAAGAGTACCCATCTTATCTTACTTCCTGATGTTTTCATACTGATGCCCCATATCGAGATGTTGGTTTACAGCTACGGAAGTTCTGTACCCCGTTGTTGACTCAGTCACAGATCCACACCGTGCATCATTGACTTTATTTTCTAGTTTTACATCATTTTTTGGTCCATACCAAATCATCCATTTACCATATGTGGACACTTTATACTGTGTTTGTTCATTTCATTTCACTTATGGTTTTTGCACATATGCTTTACTGTTCAGTACAGAATCTCTTACTTAATTGTTTCACTACATCCTAACTTCCTAATACTACTTAGCGCTGCATTTTTTTCCCATTTGTCAACATGTGCTACCTGCCATCACGGGGAATCAAGGGACGTGTTTTGGGGGTGCAACCCCTTCCTCTCAGCTACTTTATTATTGAGGAAGGGGTTGCACCCTCAAATGCGTCCATTGATCTCCTGTGATGACAGATAGCACATGTTGACACACTGTGTGCTTCTTCAAAATTTGGCTTTTCTACAATTTGACAAAAAATTTTAAAAAATTGTAGCACACCAAAAAACAAAGGGATAAAAAACAAAGGGATTTGGAGGGGTTTTAAACTCTCCCCAAAACATCAATGATGTTCTTATTTTTTCGAATAACATCATTGATGTTTTTCTTTATGTTTTCCAAGTCCCTATTACACCCCATCATCTCCCCGATCAGGATCTGTGCACTTTCTGAGGTGAAAGGATCTGGATCCACAACATCACGATCACCTAAAAAGATAGAAACAAAAAAAAAACATGTATTATAAATATGCCGGCACCCATCTCTTACCTGAGCCTGTGGTCGCAGACACTCACCTGTTGTGGTGCCAATTTCCACCACGTCTTCCTCCTCCTGCTCTGTTTGTCTTGGGTGGATTTCCCCTTCTTCCAGAGGTGGGGGGTCTCTGGTCTCCTCGGATGAAGGGTGTCTTTCGAGTCTTTTCTCCCCTATGTAAAAAAAAAAATGGTATACTTAGCACACAGATATTTAATGGCAGAAATATAAATATGAAACATTGCTTGGAAGTGGGGTACAATTGTCTGTTTTGGCAGAGTTCCAAGATGTAGAATTTTTAGTGTCCTTTGTCAGGCTTCAATACTTTACCTGTTTTGTACAAGCTTCACAGATGGAGACACCCCTATAGTATACACTAGAGCACCTGTGTGGGCCCCCTAATAAAAAGGGTGTTCTTGTGTCCCACACTAGTGCTCCAGCGTCCAGATGTGTAACCAGCTGCCGAGTGTCCTCTCCTTACACAGAATCTAGTTTGCATTTCATTCTAGTAACAAACACATCTACACAACCAAATTAGTTTCAGACAAGTAGGCCCTAAAAAATTTGGGCAAATGCATATGGCCAAAACAATGGTGTTTTCTAGGCCGCACGAAAAATGTTTGATACGAATGAATAATGTGCCCATGAACATGAAAGTTCACATTTAAAAATAGATAACAGTTAAGAAAAGCACATGGAGCAGCACGAACGTAATAAACATAAAAAGAAGCACAACTACTTACTTTTTTGCAGCACTCTCTGGATCTTTCTGTACTGCTCATGCTCTCTTAATTTGAGGTCTGACCACCGTTTCCTGAGCTGATCTTTTGATTGTCGTACCCAGAAATTCCAGTGCAGGCTCTTGACCACTTTCACCATGATCTTGGCCTTTCTGACATTGGGGTTGGGGTAAGGTCCACACTTCCCATCATAGTCAGTCTTCTTCAGGATGTCCACCATCTCCAACATCTCCCCAAAAGACATATTTGATGCCTTAAATCATCTCCTTCTGGATCCAGACGTTTCAGGCTTCGGGCTTTCCTCCCCCTCCTCCCCATTGCTATAATTACCACGCACCTGCTGTGTCTCCACCATGTGCTCTTCCCCCACTGCGCCAAATGAAAAGGGGTGGGGAATAGACTAGAAAGAACATCAGGGGCGGGCGGAGTTACACGCATGTGTAGTGTGTATAAAGCGTGACACGCGTGCGTAGTATGTACGATCTGTGAGCAGAGGAAGGAGTATCGGAGGCGCCGATCGTGATAACGAAGGTAAGATCTAAACTTGGGCCTATACTGCTTCTAGATTGAGGCCTATATTGTAACATGATTAGGAGAGTTTTGCCTGACATTAGGGTTTGTCTCGTGTTGTGTTTTGCAGATAAAATGGATGGCTTCAATGACCACAACTTCCTCCCCCTGTTCATAGACAAGTACAGGGAGCTGCCCTGTCTGTGGCAGGTGAAACATCCACATTATAATCATAAACAAAAGAGGCAGGCAGCGCTGGAGAAACTGCTGGAGTTGGTGAAGCAGGTGGTTCCCACGGCAACCATCCCCTATTTAAAAACCAAAATTTGTGGCCTGAGGAGCACTTATCTTAGGGAGCGCAAGAAGGTCATGGATTCCCAGAGATCCGCCGCTGCAGCAGACGACATTTATGTCCCCAGGCTGTGGTACTATAAGAGACTGCGGTTTCTGTCAGACCAGACTGGAGTAAGGGAATCCCTCTCAACCCTTCAATCTTCCTTCCACCCCAGCTGAGGCTTCCGATGTCCAACCTGGGACTTCCAGCCAGGAAGAAGTGGAGGAGCCCAGATGGAGCCAGGTATAGCATTGTTCTACAGATTTCTGGACAATAAATAAATGATGTTTACTAGATGTTATTATTGATCACTAATTGCTGATTTAATAAAGTGTTTTACATATCAATAGACAGTAGTGGCCAAAAATAATTGGGACAAGAATGAAAAATGCTGGGCTCAGAAGGATAGTCTGTTATATTTGTTAACATTCAATTTGCAATAGTCATGAGACGAAAATTGTGTGTGATTGATGAATAAAAAACTAAAACAATGTCCCTTTTTCATACACAGGAAGACCTCAGGCAGGACGAGGCTGTGGAATGTGGCACACAGGAGGAGGCTGTGGAATGTGGCAGCCAGGAGGAGGTGGGGGTTAGTGGCAGCCAGGAGGAGGTGGGGCTAAGTGGCAGCCAGGAGAAGCCTGGGCCCAGTCGTAGCCTGACCAAATCGCAGGTTCCTCCCCTCCGCCTTCCATACAAAAGACCCAGGAAGGGGAGTCACATTCAGGATTCAGCGCTCAGGCTCATTCAGGAGGCTTCTGCGTCCCTCAGAGCCACGCCCACTCCTGAAGAGGCCTTTGCCTGCATGGCTGCCACCAAACTGCAGGCCATGCAGGAGGGTCAACGCAAGCTGTGTGAGGACCTTTTGTATAAAGTCCTAAGTAAGGGGGTGAGTGGGGAAATCACACCCAATACCCACCTGAGTGAGTTGGCCCATCCCCCTCCTCCTCCTCTTCCTCCTCCTGATGCCACAACTCCACCACCACAGCCACAGCGTGGAAGGAAGCGTGGTAGAAGGACGAGAGTGATGGCCCTGGGTTCAGTCTGGTCTGACAAAAGATGCAGACTCTTGTATGACCACAGCCTGGGGACACAGATGTCATCTGCTGCTTTCCGGATCTCTGGGACTTCTGGACCAGACTGCACTCCCTTAGATATGGACTCCTCAGGCCACCAATTTTGCTGTAAAAGAATTGATGTGTGCCCTGGGGGCCAAAGGCTTCACCAATTTCTGCTGTTTCTCCAGCGTTGCCTCCCTCTTTGTTTGGTTGTGAGCCCTTAATAAAAGAATTTTTGTTTCAATTATACTCGCCTATGTGTGTTTTCCTTAAAAAAAACAGTTTGTTGGTGAGGAGGCAGGTACATTTCAAAATACAATGTGAAATTAACAAGGGACACCAACACCAAACAATCTCATTGAGATTAAATAATACAAGATATCAATGATGTTGTGGTAACTTGACACACAAAACACACACAAAAATATTCTGGATTAAAAGCCAAAAAAAAGAAGAAAAAACAAAACAGCCCTGAAAAAAATACAAACCCCCCAAAAAAATTAAACAGCCTTGAAAATTTTTTTTTAAAAATGAAAAACAACCAAAAAAAAAAATTGGTCAGATGTGCCAAAACAAAATATATTGAGGGAATCCCGATAAAGAATAAAGAAAGAAGTTTGTGAGAAGTCTGTATGAATATGAGCAGCAAAACTACTTCATTCTTCTCACATTATAAAGATGAACAGAGTGCTCTGTATTAAACTATTTAAAACATTGCAGCGTGACGAAAGTGCTGTATCCATTCCGAACGCTCATTTTACCAGACCGAGCTGTTCCGTCTCGGAATTTCTTCTGAGCATGCGTGGCACTTTGTGCGTCAGAACTGGCCACACACGGTCGGAATTGACGCGATCGGATTTTGTTGTCGGAAAATTTTATAGCCTGCTCTCAAACTTTGTGTGTCGGAAAATCCGATGGAAAATGTCCGATGGAGCCCACACACAGTCGGAATGTCCGACAACACGCTCCGATCGCACATTTTCCGTCGGAAAATCTGACCGTGTGTACGGGGCATAAGTGCCCTGTATTGAAGTGGTTAAAATTAGCACTTTTGTTTTTTTGTGTTAGTGTCCCATAGACATTAACGGGGTTCCGCGGCTTTGGAATTTGCCGCGAACACAGCATAATGTTCGCTGTTGGCCAAATGTCCACACAACCAAAGTTCGGCCCAAACTTATGTTCGGGCTGAATCATTTGCCCATCCCTAATTGAGTATAAGTGATCACTCTCTCTGACTAACCAATCCAGGGAACATCCCTTTTTAAAACCCTTGCCAGCCCCAATTTTATATAAGCAGGTAATGCTTCATAAAATAGAGTCTTGAATTCTGGCTGGTCCGGATTGGGGTCCTTTTCAGCCATAAAGTAAGCGCTTCTCAATATGGCCAGAAATTCTGTCGGACACTGATTAGGGCCACATTTTAAATTGTAGGCCATGGCTTTGGCAGCAGTGACAATTTTGTAGGGTCCAAACTCCATTTGACACCTATGTTTAATCTCCCTCCATGACTGACCAAACAGGGCCTGTAATAATTTAAAACATTGTCTGTACTTTTCTGCAAATATCCATGGTAGCAACTCAGTTTTGGTACCATCGTCCTTAATGTCTAAGATGTTTAGGGTTACATTTGTATGTTCTTAGATGGTCAGTGATGGTTGGGGATCATTTCTTGGAAAAAATGGGAACAGTTTCTTTTAAGAATTTTATCATTTTGGGGGTGTCATACCCTTTAACTGGGGTCCTAGGCTTCCTTCTCTGCCCATATGAAGCCCTTTCCACTTCCTCCTCTGTACACTCTGGGGAGTATTTTTGAAGCTTATGGGGTGACCTGTATTCTGACCCTGTCTCATCGTGACTTACCTATGTCCCCTGGAAATATGAATATTTCCATCTTTCCACTTCCAGTTCGTCTAAGCGACCTCGGCTCATGAATTCATAGTCTAACTGGGATGTTAATTTCTCTATCCGTTCCTCCATTGCTCTCTGCTCTGATTTGAGTCTCTCAATTTCTGCTTTACTCTCTTTATCTCCAGCAGCAGAGTTTGCTTGAATGGGGTCTTTTCTCTCTTGCTTGTAATGTTCTATTTCCTATTTACATTTTTAATATTTCTCTTGCAGTTTATTCAATAGGTGACGGGACTCTTCATATAAGGCCTGAACATTTTGGATCTGGCCTGCTAACTCTTCCTGACCTTCTCTAGATTGTCTGAGTCTACTCTCAGCCTGTTGGAGCTCGATTGGCGGGGATTCTATCTTCTCTTTTTTGTTATGTGGGTTTCCAGCAATTCTTTCTACCTCATGACATCCGGAGGCCATCATATGACGGCCGAAGTCTCTATGATCGTTCGGAGGCGGGGCGCGGTGTTATGACGTCACGCCCTGCCTCTGCATTAAAAAAAATGGCGCCGCTTCGGCTGGGACGCGGTGATCATTTTTTTTTAATTTTAGGCTTCCCAGCCTAGAGGTGAGATGTGGGGTCTTATTGACCCCATATCTCACTGTAAAGGAGACTGATCATGTCATATTCCTATTACAAGGGATGTTTACATTCCTTGTAATAGGAATAAAAGTGATAAAAAAAAAAAAATTTAAAAAGTGTCAAAATAAAAAAATTTAAGTAAAATTAACAATAAAAAAAAATAAATTTTAAAGCGCCCCTGTCCCCGTGAGCTCGCACGCAGAAGCGAACGCATACGTAATTCCCGCCCACATATGAAAACGGTGTTTAAACCACACATGTGATGTATCGCTGCAAACGTTAGAGTGAGAGCAATAAGTTTGGCCCTAGACCTCCTCTGTAACTCAAAACATGTAACCAGTAAAAGATTTTACCTATGGGGATTTTTAAGTACCAAAGTTTGGCGCCATTCCACGAGTGTGTGCAATTTTGAAGCGTGACATGTTAGGTATCTTTTTACTCAGTGTAACTTCATCTTTCACACAATGCAAAAAAATTTGGCTAACGTTGCTGTTTTGTTTTTTTTTAAAGCATAAAACTGTTTTTTTTTTTTTTTTAAATGCGTTTAAAAAATTGCTGCGCAAATACCGTGCAAGATAAAAAGTTGCAATGACCGCCATTGTATTCTCTAGGGTCTCTGCTAAAAAAACATATATAATTTTTGGTGGTTCTATGTAATTTTATAGCAAAGAAATTATGATTTTTGACATGTAGGAGCGAAGTGTCAGAATTGGCCTGGATGCGAAGTGGTTAAGGCTGGCATTTGTTTGGTGACTTCATTACACAAAACCCACAAGAGCGGCCAAGATTCCAGGATGGGCTAGTCTGGACTTTTTGTGTCTTTTGCACAAGCAAAAGCCATAATCAGTTGTTAAACCCGACCATCTTCAATAAAAAAATTACCACTGAGGGGGGCGTGGCCTGGACGGGAACCGAGATGGCTGCTTAAACAGGAGGCTCCCGCACTCGGAGGACGACAAACGCCTTATTTGGGGCTTTAAAATCACTTACCCATGATGGGAAAGCCCAACAGAAGCACCTCGACACCCCGCACACAAAAAGATCCAGGCACGCAGATCAGCGGTAACATCCCAGAGATATTCCGGACCAGACAAGCGGTGCAACTCGAGGATTCACAGGCCGCGCAGGCCTCACACACCCTACAGGCCTCATCCCCGGACTCAATTAGGAGCAGCACGGACCCGATTATGGACGAAGACTGCTCCGGAGTTCCTCTCCCAAGCCTACTTGACCTGCAAAGAGACCTCCAAAGAGTTGCCCTAGACATCAAACATACCATGATGTCAGCGATTTCAGATCTCAAGGCGGACATTCACTCCATGAACGATCGAATCGCAGAGGTGGAGGAAAACGCTCGTACACAAGCCACCGCTATCAGGCAAGTACAGAAAACGTATGATTCACATTTGCCACACCTATTTGAGCTCCATAGACAAGTGGAGGACCTGGACAATAGGGGACGCAGGCATAACGTGAGGGTGAGGGGGGTCCCAGAAGGAGTCGACCAGGCCGCACTACAACACACAGTCTGTTCCATCTTTAATGACTTATTGGGCCGACCAGCAGACTCCCTCATAGAAATGGAACGCATACACAGTGCACTAAGACCCCCTCCCCGTGATAATGAACCACCCAGGGACATTGTCTGTTGTATTGTTAACTTCCCCTTGAAAGAGGAGATTCTTAAAAAAGCAAGAGATAGAGGCCGCATATTACTCAATGGTACTGAAGTGAAATTGTTTCAGGACTTATCTCAAATCACTCTACAGAACAGACGCACCCTGCGCCCCCTGCTGGAAGTTCTTCGTATGCATAACATCCAATACAGATGGAAGTTTCCGATCGGCCTGTCGGCATCCACTAGGGGTCGCACAGCTTTTCTTAGAACCCCGGAAGATCTACCCACCTTCTGCGAACAAATGGACATTCCTCAGATGGACATACCTGAGTGGCATGCTTTCTACTTCCCTACGGATCCATGGAAGCCAGTCTCATACAACTCATCTCCTAAGGCCCAAAGACAACGCTCCAGGCGCCGCAGACTGGACCCTACATCACCTGGAGATCGCCAATCCCGCCGAGACCTCCCAGCCCGCAGCCCAGGCCTGGCAGACACTCCTCGTCGGAACTACTAGAGGACACCACCCTCCTTTATACTGACCATACTGTTTTTACACAGTGAATCTAACTTTTCCTCCCTTCTAGCATATTACCTATCCCCCTCCCCCGGTTCTCTTTTTTTTTTTTTTTTCTCCCTATGTTTTTCTCCCCCTCTTCGTTTAGCCGAAGGAGCAACACCAGTCTTCTCAGGGACTAGGACTGGAAACTCTTCGCCCAGTTAAGAGACGCATATACATAACCCTGGCAGAAGTACCATCACCTCATCTGGACTTGTGAGTAGCGCTTCGGACAGATGTGGCCGACCTGTTATCCTTTTCACTCACATCCCCAACACCAATGCCAGGTTTACACTTACCTTGGTTGTAACATTAGCTATCCAAACGGGCCGTTCTCTCTCTCTTGCCCAAAACAAAGGGCTTTATTATTATTATTATTTTTATTTCTATTCTTAGTTATGTTACGCTTGTTTTGCTTGTTTTAAATGGTTAAGTCTGTTCTTGAGAGACAAAATGATGGGAACCTGGATCCTTAAACTCTTAGTTCTTACTCAATCTATTGTCTGGGCGACCTATATTCGCCAGACTTGCAGTTAACTCTCCCTCCCAATGGTATCTCATACCACACCCATGACCTATGCACTTGAATCAAGCTCTCTGCAACCCTACGTTACCATTAGCATGTAAGGAAATGATGCCAACTCATCCCATTGAAAGTAAATCCCTACCAACACTATCGACCCTTTAACTCTGCATCACCCAAGCATTTTCTGGAGCTTGGAGCGGGGATCCAGATTCCCACACTAACAGGCATGTTCCTAAAAAGGGGGGGCAGGAAATTCAAAATGTAGAGAAATATTAAGAAAACTTAGTTACAGTGAGACACAGAAGACTATGTGTAGCAGTTTTTCCGCCCTGCCATAATGGATAAGCCCCCAAGAGGTCAGGATACCATAGGTTGTTGTTTTCGTTTACTTTATACTTGTTTATTATGTTTTGTGAGGGGAGTTTTTCTTTTTTTCCCCCTTATCTCCTTTTTTCTGTATAATGACTTATTGTGCAGAAACGTAGATAAATGACAGGGATCCTAGGATACCATTATTATTACAAGAACTAATATATAAGGTACCGAAAAATTTTACCATTCACAGGACTGAACTAACATTCATATGGTCCCTTATCACCCACACACAGATTCCCATAATGCAGTCTAATGCACGCATCTCCAAGCCCCCAACCACTATTATTTAGCATGACTCGTCCTCCATAGTGTTGCAGCACTCATTCCTACCACAGCTCGCATACCCCACACAGCTGTCCATACGAACTAGAGCTACTAAACCGGACATCTCTCCCATAGGTGGATAGGCAAGCCTACGCCCACCTCCGGTGCGTCCTATTTACGTACCCGTTGTATCTTTAAGGTACGTCCCCTTACTCCCCAGACTTTAAGTCTACCTACTTTGACTTTTCTTCACCTCCTCTTTTATCCCCTTTCTCTTCCCCCTCCCGCTCCCTTCATTTTCTGTCCTCCCACTCCCCTTTTACCCTATTATCTCTACTGGGTCTAACCCCTCCTGCCTATTCTGCACCTTCTTTATATCACATCTACTCTACAGGGCGGGGGCCGCCTCTCCTTCCTCCTCTCCAGCCTTCAATTATCCACTGATCCATTTTACACCACGTGTACAGGACACGACACCAGCTAGCTCAACTTAACACCCTTTGAACTCTTAGATACCCACAATGTCGAGGGGAACTGCAATCTCTACACAACAGCTCTCACTCAAATGCCTATCACTAAATGTAAAAGGTTTAAATATTCCAGAAAAAAGGTCGCAAGTATTATCGGCATTGACTAAACACAAAGCCCACTTACTTCTGTTACAGGAAACACACTTCTGTGCAAAACATATCCCCAAACTGTCGAATCATATATATAAACATGCACTCCACTCTACGAACCCAACATCAAAAACGAAAGGAGTATCTATCCTTATCTCCAAACACGCTGACTTTCAACTGAAGGATTCCCTGGTTGATCAAGAGGGTAGATACATTTTTATTAAAGGCACTTATGCATCAAAACCAATCACAATTGCAAATGTGTACTGCCCAAATGAGCACCAAGTAACTTTCTTCAGACGAATTTGTGACCTTCTCTCCACATTTCAAGAGGGTATATTACTTCTTGGTGGTGATTTCAATGTCCCACTAAACCCAACCTTAGATTCTTTTACGGGGACTTCTGCACTCCCCTATCGGGCATTACGACAAATTAAACTCCAATTACAGAACTTGACACTCCACGACTCATGGCGCACCATGTACCCGACTGACAAAGATTATACATTCTTCTCCTCCCCACATCAAAAATACTCGAGAATTGATTACATATTTTTATCCCAAACAGACTTAACACTTCTCTCCCATGCCACAATAGAACCTATGTTCTTATCAGACCATCATCCCATCACGATCACTTTAACATTCCCAGACTAAAATAACAGAACCAAGACCTGGAGACTTAACCCCTCCCTCTTTAAAGACCCTGACGTATTGAGACAAATAAACACCCGACTCCAACAGTATTTTCAAGAAAACTCCTCCCCAGATATAACCCTGGTCACACTTTGGGAAGCCCACAAATGTGTCATTAGGGGGAAACTCATAGCCCTACCAACAAAAGAGAAAAAAATCAGGCAGGCCCATATTGCATCCCCCCTCGAAACTATCAATAGACTTGAAAAAACACACAAACAATCCACCTCCCACTCCACACTACAGGACCTCCTTTATGCTAGATCCTCTCTATTGGAGGAACTAGGGAAACGCACAAGGCGTCAATATGTGCTCAGACAAAAAGTGTTCTATGAACACGGCAACAAAAGTGGGAGACTGCTTGCACGCACTATACAAGCGGCCAAGACTTCTTCCATAATTCATCACCTTCGTACCGATGGGGGTGCGGTGCTCTCTAAAAATGAGGACATTGCAGCCCATTTTGAAAGCTTTTACTCTAAACTATATAACCTGCCATCCCATAACACAAACTCACCCAACATCTCACTTCGCCAATCTCAATACATGACTTCCTAGCCCAATATTGCCCTAAACCGATAACTCCACAACAGGCTTCCACCCAAGAAGGCCCTATGACCACAGAAGAGTTGCGTTTGGCAATAAAACAAATGAAAGTAGGCAAGAGCCCAGGCCCAGATGGCCTACCACTAATATACTACAAAAGCTTCCTAGAAACTCTTTCACCGCAAATGCTCAATGCCTTCAACTCCCTGTCAGACCCTTCTACTCCATCAGGCAACCTGCTTGAAGCCCATATAGCAGTCATACCAAAAGCAGATAAAGATCCATCCCTGGCATCCAATTACAGACCCATTTCATTACTCAATGTAGATATCAAACTATATGCAAAAATGCTAGCAAATAGATTATTGCCCCTAATTCCTGGACTGGTCTCAGCAGACCAAGTGGGTTTTGTCCTGGGGAGGGAAGCCAGAGAGAATACCATCCGCACCTTAAATATACACCATTGGCTTACTTCCTCAGAAGTGAAGGGATTCCTGCTGTCACTCGATGCCGAGAAGGCGTTTGACAGGGTGGCCTGGGACTATATGCGGGAAGTGCTGAAGGGCATTGGTTTACTACCACACATGTGCAACTACATCAACGCTCTATATGACAATCCTTCGGCAAGAGTAAAAGCAAACGGCCTCCTGTCAAACGCCTTCCCAATAACCAATGGTACCCGCCAGGGATGCCCTTTATCCCCTCTCATTTTTATCTTAACTTTAGAACCCCTTTTAAATAGATTGCGAGCGAATACGGATATTCAAGGAATAACTATAAATCGGAGGGAATTTAAGGTAGCAGCTTTCGCAGACGATATCCTGCTAACACTCCAATCACCTCACATTACTCTGCCTAGCTTACAGAAAGACATCAACCATTTTGGGGTCTTATCAAATTTTAAGATAAACTATCCTAAATCACACGCTCTTTTAAATAGAAAATGGTGCACTACCATATATGAGTGTAACAATGAACTTATACCCAGTTCACCACATCCCTATAATACATTGCAACAAATAATGATAAAAAGAAGGAAACCCTGGGATGGTACGGGTGAATGGGAAGGGAGTAAGCAATGGGTAAATCAAGGTAAAGGAAAAAGAAACATACTAAATATTGTAATTGGTATGAGGAATGCCCAGAAATAGTAAAAGAAAAAAATACTTTATTAGAATATACAAAACATGGTTATAAAAGTAATGACCAATGCATACAAAATACCTAAACCACGCAAATGTGTATACTGGTAAGGGAAAGCATCCACATGCGTGGTATAAAGGAGCCCAACATGTTTCGGAAAGGAATAAAAATTCAGTTCCTTCTTCAGGGGTTTCCTGTAAGGATTTTTTGTATGATCTGGGGGAAGTATATTGATAAAACATACCAGTCATTAGTATATGTACATATATACACATACACATGCACATACATATCATGAGTATATCTCATAGGTATAGAGGGTGTAGAGGAGCAGAATTATTGGAGACAAAACAAAAAAACAAAAACATGTATATGAAATGAAAAGAGAATGATAAAGATGCAATACTAATAAAAACTCAAAATATGCCATAATTTTTCAAAATAGTATATAGCATTATAGGGACTTACTAGTTCAAACAATTAGCTGCATACAGAGCAACAGGCTATGGTCTGACAGTCTGCCAACAGGTACTTCAGGTCAACATCACCATGGTTCATTGCAGATTCAGATATGAGTAACACATGTGTGGATATATATAAAGTGGAGGTCTGAACTCAAAGATGGTATAGAGATTTGCTGATATATATCAGGAGGAGGTCATTGATGCCAATTAGGTACGGCGAGGTAGGTCAAACCACCAGCGTCCACGAGGAACAACCAATGCAAAGAGGGGAATGTACATCCCTACATAAAAAATAAAAAATAAAATAATATAATACTATTGGAGTATACATGTCAAGGGTCCATAAAGTAACAATCCATACATAAATAAATATTAAATGTGCAATGGATGTAATGTAATAAGTTGTAGCAAGGAAGGGAAGAAAGGGGGAGGGGGGGGGAGGGGGGGGAATGGAAAGAGGGGAGAGGTTGGCCAAGGTTGGGGCATATATATATATATATATATATATATATATATATATATATATATATATATATATATATATATATAATATGTAATGCATGAATGGATATATAGGAATAGTGGGTGTCTAGGGCCAATGCAAGTATATTTATCCCCGACAGTCATGTCCTATAGTATGCAGCATACAGTCAAAAAAACTTTTAATGTAGATAAGATAGGTTAGGTGAGGATATGCCCAGTACACGTTGCTCTATGCAGTCACGATATAGGCAAAAAGAAATAATATTGGGAGTAAAGCTTACTTACAGATTGTGGGATGTATGGAATCACAGCCTCCAGCCTGGCGTCCAAACCTGGATATGCAGCACAAATGTGTTTGCATTTGGAGGTTTTTTAAATGCAAAGAGCAAATGAGGAGGGAGTGGTAACACCTGTGTTGGGCGGGGAATGTGTATTGATGACAACTGAAGGTACTAGCTAGTGAAACTGGGTGTGAGTAAGACCCGGCGTCAACCCCCTCCGCTGAACAGTGTCAGCAGAGGATGTAATGTGCACCGGGAAGTTGTTCCCCTGGCGCCGGGGCATCCGGCGTACACCGCGTCAACGGGCGCGGCGATGCCAGATGTCGCAGCGCCGCCGACACAGGAAAGGAGGACTCAGTAAGGCCGCCCTGGGTGGCAGCCGCTATGCGCAGGCGCAAGCGGCAAACCAATGGGCGGCCGAGAGTCCTAAGTATGGCTCCACTATCGAAGGATGTGGAGCCTACCTGTGCCGGGGGACATGATGCTGGCGATAAGCGCACCATGGCCGATCCCACGGCAATATACTAAAATAGGGCAGGCCATCCACATATAAAGATTAGTATAATATATGATAGGTGATCCTGTAAGACCGAAGGGAGAGTGTCAGATTAAGCGCAATATACAATCATGTATAAGCAATATATACAAACATCTACATGCAATGTACAATGTATATTTGATCTGTACAATGAGCCCAACATACAGTCATGTATTAGATAACCAGAGGCATATTATATAAATACCGATGGAGTTACAGGTATCAATGTAGCATTGTGTCTCATAAAGCAAACAAAACGCATACATATGTAAAACGCATACATCATCTAACCTCATTATAAATGAAAAAGACTTTTTGAAAAGAGATAAATCACATTTTTTTTACATAATCTAAACATACATATATAAAGTACTGTATGATTGAGTGCGATAGGCAGACTTTTGCTAAATGGTCGGCTGATAAGATCAAATTAGGTAGTTATAGATCCCTCTCATAGCCCCCTGACGTAAAGCCTTGTAAAAATGGTTTAAAGCTTAATATTTCATTAAAGCCTGGGGGTGAGGTGGCATTTAAATTTGCAATCCATCTCATCTCTCGTTGGAGGAGCAGTTTATTAAGGTCTCCACCTCTACACGTCTGATGGATATGGTCTAAGGCTGTAACTGAGATTCTGGGAAAGCGTTTACAATGGACTAACTTAATATGTCGGCCCCATGGGGAATCGGGGTCTTTTGATTTCATTGCCGCTATGTGTCGATATAGGCGCTTACAAAGTTTCTGAATAGCTTTGCCAACATAGAAACAACCACACTTGCACAGTATTAAATACACTACGAGTGTGGTCTGGCAATTAACATAATGTCTGGGGAAAAATGTCCACCCATTAGGGAGGCGCGGATTTATGTTGGTATTGATATACCTGCAGTAGCCACACAACCCACATGGAAAGGTGCCAAATGTATTGCATGGGTCGCCACGAGTGCGTCCCTTGAACTCGCTCTTAACCAAGCGATCCCCGACCGAGGTGTTGCGTCTAAAAGTGATTAAGGAGTTGGGGGAAACAAAGGGGCCCACCAAGGGGTCATTGGTTAGTATATGCCAATATTTAGCAAAAATCTGCCTGATCTCTGTATGTTCATTGGAAAATGTAGTAATTATCCTGGTATAAGGATTGTTATCACGATTGGCTCTGTTGCGTGGTTGTATTAATGCCTGTCTGTCCCGACTATTAGCTTTGTTAAAGGCTCGTTTTAAACTCTTGTGGCTATAGCCTTTGTCCAAGAGGCGATTTTTTAGAGCTCTGGCCTCACGTAAGAAATCGTCATTGTTAGAACAATTTCTTTTTATTCTGAGGAATTGACTGAATGGGATGGAGTTAATTAATTGTCTTGGATGGAAGGTATCCGAATGTAGGATAGTGTTCCCAGATGTGGGTTTGCGGTGAAGTTTGCAAGCCAAAAGATTATTTGTATTCTTGAATATCTCAACGTCCAGAAAGGTGATTGAGGTATGGTCATGCGTCATAGTAAATTTTAAGTTGAATTCATTGCGATTAAGTATGGTTAAGAAATCGTGAAGTAAGTTGACTGGTCCCTCCCATAAGACGAGGATATCATCGATGTACCTGCGCCACATGGTAATATGGCGCAGGTACATCGAGAGACCGACATCGTTGAACAAGGTCTTTTCCCATTCCCCCAGGTACAGATTGGCGTAGCCAGGGGCACAGCAAGTGCCCATGGCTACGCCCTGCACCTGGAGGAAATACTGTCCATGAAAACTAAAAACATTGTTGAAGAATATAATCCAATGACTGTAATATAAAGTCATTGAATGCTTTCTCAGAAGGGGTAGTTTGTGACAAAATGCGTTGAATGCACGCTAAGCCTGTGCTATGCGGTATCGAGCTGTACAATGTTTCAACGTCAATAGAGACCAAGATCGTGTGTTCAGATACTTGGACTCCATTGATAGTTTGGAGTAGATGGATGGTGTCTCTTAAATAAGATGGTAGGGCCGATACTAATGGTCTGAAATATTCATCAACAACCTTAGATAAGTTTTCAGTGATGGAGCCATTGCCCGACACGATGGGTCTGCCCGGTGGGTCTATGGAATTTTTATGAATTTTGGGGAGGGAATAGAATGTGGGAATCATGGGGAATGCAGTACGGATGTATTTCCACATTTGGTTGGAAATGATGTTATTATTTAATGCTCGGTCAACGAGAATGTAAAATTCCTTGTTGAATCGAGTAATTGTTTGGAATTCAATGGGTCTATACCAGTCTGTATTATTCAATATTTTCATACACATGGATATGTATTGCTCATTGTTCATCAGAACGATGTTACCGCCCTTATCTGAAGGTTTGATAACCAAGTCAGAATTTTGGGCTAGGTCATTCAGAGCTATTCGTTCGTTCGTAGTTAGATTATCAACTACTTGGGAGTTGGTACTCATACTTTTAATCTTTTGGGTGATTAATTTTAGAAAAGTCGCTATCCCATGATTGGAAGATGGGGCAGGGTAGAGATCTGACTTTTTCTTTAATTTAGAAGCTTGTTGTGCCATGGTAATCGGGTTAGTTGGTGTGTTTAAGCAAGACTCCAAATCGATGATATCGATGAGGTCTCGGGTGTCGCTCTCCTCTAAGAGTGAATTTAAATCTGCTAGTGCTTGGCGTTCTTTGGCTGTTTGAAAAGTGGTTAAGTTTGCATCACTTTTGCTAAACATGCTCTGAAGTTGGAGCTTGCGAGTAAACAGGTGTACATCTTTTATTATTTCAAATTTGTCAGTTTTTCGGTTAGGGCAAAATGTAAGGCCCTTGGATAATACAGAGGATTCATCCACTGTGAGAGGGTATGAAGAGAGATTAATTATGTTATATAATTGGGGTTCGGTGTGTTCTATGTTGGGATCGTGGAGGGGGTATTCAAGTTTTTTGGCTGAAACAAACTCGGAATTTTGATAGTGGTAGATGGAATTTCTTTGGTGATTGAACTGGCGGGATTTGGACCAGGAGTATTATCAGGGAGGGTAGATTTTTTAATGGGAGTTTTATATGTTCGGGTTCTTTGATTTCGTTTGGGCCTCCCCTCAGAGCTGTCCCCATCCCTTTGTCGTTTTTGTTTTTTTGTATGTCTATTGGTTTTAGGGAATGAGTGTGACACATTTGATGCTACGGATGAGGTATCGGAAGCATCTGATTGGTAGTCGTTTTGTTTGTAGCGACTTTGGCGATTTCTAGTGTTAGATTGTTGGTGCCACTTATAGGCCCTTCCTTCTTGGAAGGCCTGTTTGTCGTGTAGGAATTTGTTTTCCTTTTTAGAGAGAATATCCCTGTTGAAAGCCTCAATATGTGCCTTCCATTTCTCGTTAAGCTCTGGAAAAGAGGGGTGGGTGTTTAATGTGTTGATTTGGGAGTATAATTTGTCTATGTTTCTATCGATATCGATGAGTCGCTTTTTGTATTCTTCAATAAGGAGATTCATCATTTGATTAGAACAGGATTTCAAGACATTTTCCCAGGCCATTTTAAAAGTAGAATCAATGTTGTCGAAAGAGGGAAAAATCTGGACCCTGAGACCCAAGGGGTTCAGATCCTCCCTGATATATTCCTGAAACGTCCTAGTGTGCCAGTAAAGAGAAGATTTCTTTTCTAGCCATTTAGTGAGGTTAAAGAAAAGGAAGGATAGTTCAGATTCTTTTGACTCCTTCTGCTCTTAGTCCTTCTGAAGGTTGTTTGCAAATGCAAGCCAAGCTTGACCTATGAATTCTGCCATAGTAGAGTTAGTGCTATATACCGAGTATGTAGATCATTGGTAGTCCACCAAGGCAGGGGTAATTTTAATGGGTATCTTCTACCCGAAAACAAGTTAGTTTAAATAGAAAATGGTGCACTACAATATATGAGTGTAACAATGAACTTATACCAAGTTCACCACATCCCTATAATACATTGCAACAAATAATGATAAAAAGAAGGAAACCATGGGATAGTACGGGTGAATGGGAAGGGAGTAGGGATGAGCTTCGTGTTCGAGTCGAACCCATGTTCGACTCAAACATCGGCTGTTCGGTCGTTCGCCGAATTGCGAACGATATGGGCCGTTCGCGCCAAATTCGTGTGGCGCGTGACGGCCCATAATTCACTGCGGCATCGCAGTGCATTGCTTGCTGATGATTGGCCAAGCATGCACTATGACCCGCATGCTTGGCCAATCACAGCGCCGCCTGAACAGAGAGCCGTAATTGGCCAAAGCCAAGGAGGCTTTGGCCAATTATGGCTCAGGGGATTTAGTACACGCCCCACACTATATAAGGCCGCCTGCACAGCGGCCCTGTGCAGTGTGTTCTGGTGTGCTTAGAGAGAGAGAGAGAGACAGTGTCATTTCATTTGAGTTAGCTAGATTAGACAGGACAGTCAGTCAGTTAGCTGCACTTAAAGTGTATTGTGTATATATATGCATCCCAGGTGTTGCATATATATATATATACACTGTATTCAGTTTAGCTAGATCCGTTCCTGTTATCTTCTAGACTATTTACATTTAGTGCAGTGCGTCCTGCTCACAGTGTTCAGCTAGATCCGTTCCTGTTATCTTCCTACTGACAGGCAGGCTTGTCTTGTTACAGTATTTACAGCTACCTAAAGAAAATTACTGGTGTTCTTTTGATCCTATTAGTACCACGGTCAGGCAGCTAGACTATTTACATTTAGTACAGTGCGTCCTGCTCACAGTGTTCAGCTAGATCCGTTCCTGTTATCTTCCTACTGACAGGCAGGCTTGTCTTGTTACAGTATATAAAGCTACCTGAAGAAAATTACTGGTGTTCTTTTGATCCTATTAGTACCACGGTCAGGCAGCTAGACTATTTACATTTAGTGCAGTGCGTCCTGCTCACAATGTTCAGTTAGATCCGTTCCTGTTATCTTCCTACTGACAGGCAGGCTTGTCTTGTTACAGTATATAAAGCTACCTGAAGAAAATTACTGGTGTTCTTTTGATCCTATTAGTACCACGGTCAGGCAGCTAGACTATTTACATTTAGTGCAGTGCGTCCTGCTCACAGTGTTCAGCTAGATCCGTTCCTGTTATCTTCCTACTGACAGGCAGGCTTGTCTTGTTACAGTATTTACAGCTACCTAAAGAAAATTACTGGTGTTCTTTTGATCCTATTAGTACCACGGTCAGGCAGCTAGACTATTTACATTTAGTACAGTGCGTCCTGCTCACAGTGTTCAGCTAGATCCGTTCCTGTTATCTTCCTACTGACAGGCAGGCTTGTCTTGTTACAGTATATAAAGCTACCTGAAGAAAATTACTGGTGTTCTTTTGATCCTATTAGTACCACGGTCAGGCAGCTAGACTATTTACATTTAGTGCAGTGCGTCCTGCTCACAGTGTTCAGCTAGATCCGTTCCTGTTATCTTCCTACTGACAGGCAGGCTTGTCTTGTTAAAGCATTTACAGCTACCTGAAGAAAATTACTGGTGTTCTTTTGATCCTATTAGTACCACGGTCAGGCAGCTAGACTATTTACATTTAGTGCAGTGCATCCTGCTCACAGTGTTCAGCTAGATCCGTTCCTGTTATCTTCCTACTAACAGGCAGGCTTGTCTTGTTACAGTATATAAAGCTACCTGAAGAAAATTACTGGTGTTCTTTTGATCCTATTAGTATCACGGTCAGGCAGCCAGACTATTTACATTTAGTACAGTGCGTCCTGCTCACAGTGTTCAGCTAGATCCGTTCCTGTTATCTTCCTACTGACAGGCAGGCTTGTCTTGTTAAAGTATTTACAGCTACCTAAAGAAAATTACTGGTGTTCTTTTGATCCTATTAGTACCACGGTCAGGCAGCTAGACTATTTACATTTAGTACAGTGCGTCCTGCTCACAGTGTTCAGCTAGATCCGTTCCTGTTATCTTCCTACTGACAGGCAGGCTTGTCTTGTTACAGTATATAAAGCTACCTGAAGAAAATTACTGGTGTTCTTTTGATCCTATTAGTACCACGGTCAGGCAGCTAGACTATTTACAGTTAGTGCAGTGCGTCCTGCTCACAGTGTTCAGCTAAACCTACAAGTTAGTGGGGTGCGTCCACCTCACAGTGTTCAGCTAAAGCTACCTGTAGAAGGTTGGTGGTGTTCTCATACTACAGGCAGGCAGTTGATTTTGCTAGCTGCAGTATATATATATATATATATATATATATATATATATATATCCCAGCTTAGTGCAGCTACAGGCCATTAGTATGTCTGGAAGGCCAAGAAGGAGAGGCAGACAGTCACAGCCAATAAGAGAGGGCAAGCAGGCTCTGTGTCTAGTGCTGGTCGTGGAGACGGTGCATCCTCATCAGCACGTGGCCATGGGACACGCTTGGCCTTTTTTTCGGCAGCTGGCCGTGTTGAGCCGCAACATGCGGAAGACTTGGTCGAGTGGTCGAGTGGATGACCAAGCCGTCCTCATCCTCCTCATCCTCTCTCACCCATGCCCAGGGTGCTTTGTCTGGCAAAGCAGCGGCCTCTTCCCTCGGCTCAATGTCAGTGGCTCCTTCCTAATACTGAGCTCGATGAAGGCAGTAACATGAGCACGGACAGAGGGGGTGCCCAAGAAGGACAGCAATCTGGCAGTCATGCTCCCCCTGCTGCAGCATACTGCCAGGTTTGCTCCAGTGATGAGGAGGGAGGGGATGATGAGGTCACTGACTCAACATGGGTGCCTGATAGGAGAGAGGAGGAGGAGGAGCAGGAGGCGGCACATCACCAACGAGGCAGAATGCCCTCCAGGGGCCAGCCTAAGGGCAGCACATCGACTGCATCACATGTGCAGGGCGCTGCAGTCTCTGCGCGTTATTCAAAAAGTTCTTTGGTGTGGGCCTTCTTTGAGACGAGTGCATCAGATCGCACTGCTGCTATTTGCAACATATGTCTCAAGCGTATCTCACGTGGCCAAAACATCTCCCGCTTGGGTACCACATGCTTGACCAGACATATGTTGACCTGCCATGCAGTTCGTTGGCAAGCGCATCTAAAAGACCCACACCAAAGAACAAAGAGGACCTCTCCTTACTCCTCATCAGCTGAGATTTCTAACCCCACTAGACCTTCAGTCCTCTCTGAGACCTGCACTGAGAGGAATGAAGGTGTAGAATTAGGTGTGTCACAGCCGAGTACTTGTGGGCAATCTGCTTTTGGTACACCGACGTCAGATTGTACCAGGCAAATTTCCCTGCCCCAGCTGCTGCACCGCCGAAAGAAGTTTGCTCCCAGCCATCCACATGCCCAGCGGTTGAATGCTAGCTTGGCAAAATTGCTAGCACTTCAACTGCTGCCTTTTCAGTTGGTAGACTCTGCCCCCTTCCGTGAGTTTGTGGAATGTGCGGTTCCTCAGTGGCAGGTACCCAAACGCCACTTTTTCTCACGGAAGGCGATTCCGGCTCTCTAACGGCATGTGGAAGGCAATGTCCATGCCTCGCTGGACAGGGCGGTCAGCGGTAAGGTGCATATTACCGCTGACTCATGGTCCAACAGGCATGGACAGGTACGTTACCTAAGTTTCACGGCGCATTGGGTGACTCTGCTGGCAGCTGGGAAGGATGCAGGACAAGGTGCAGTAGTGTTGGAGGTTGTTCCGCCACCACACCTCCAAAATGCTAATGATTGTGACACACCTCTCTCCTCCACCCCCTCCTCTTCTTCTTCCTCCATGGCCTCTTCCCGGTGCTCCGTAGTCGTTCAAGGGGCTACGCAAGTACGCAGGCCAAAAGATGCCATGCGGTGCTTGAGCTGGTGTGCTTGGGGGACAGGAGCCACACTGGGGCAGAGGTTCTATCAGCTCTGCAGGGGCAGGTTCAGAGGTGGTTGACGCCATGCCAACTTAAGGCAGGAATGGTGGTTTGCGACAATGGCACCAACCTCCTCTCTGCCCTCCGACAGGGACAAATGACCCATGTGCCCTGTTTGGCTCACGTCCTTAACTTGGTGGTGCAGCGGTTCTTGGGCAGGTACCCGGGCTTACAGGATGTCCTGAGGCAGGCCAGGAAAGTCTGTGTGCATTTCCGCCGGTCATATAATGCCAGTGCTCGGCTGACGGACCTCCAAAAGGAGTTTAACCTGCCCAAGAACCGCCTAATCTGTGACATGCCCACCAGGTGGAACTCAACGTTGGCCATGCTGCAGTGGCTGCACACGCAGCAGAGGGCCATCAATGAGTACCTGTGCGACTATGGCACCAGGACAGGGTCAGGGGAGCTTGGTTTTTTTTCCACACGCAAGTGGGCCATGATCAGGGATGCATGCACTGTCCTGTCACCATTTGAGGAGGCCACGAGGATGGTGAGCAGTGACAGTGCATGCATCAGTGACACTGTCCCCCTTGTCCACCTGTTGGAGCACACGCTGCATGGAATAATGGACAGGGCACTTGAGGCAGAACAGAGGCAGGAAGAGGAGGACTTCCTTAGCTCTCAAGGCCCCCTTTATCCAGACAGTGTTCCTGCGTGCCCGCCGATCACACAGGAAGAGGACGAGGAGGAGGAGGAGGAGGAAGATTGTGTCAGTATGGAGGTGGAGCCTGCACTCAGCATCAGCAGCAGTCTTTAAGGGATCAGTCCCAAGAAACACATGGACTTGTACGTGGCTGGGAGGAGGTGGCTGCGGACCATGTCGTCCTTAGTGACCCAGAGGACTCCGGACTGAATGCCTCAGCAAACCTATGCTGCATGGCCTCCCTGATCCTGCAAAGCCTGCGTAAGGATCCTCGTATTCGTGGTATCAAGGAGAAGGACCAATACTGGCTGGCAACCCTCCTTGATCCACGTTACAAGGGTAAGGTTGCGGACCTTATCTTGCCATCACAGAGGGAGCAGAGGATGAAACATCTTCGGGAGGCCTTGCAGAAAGGTCTGTGCAACGCGTTCCCAGAGACTGGGAGGTTACAAACTCCTGTTTCTGGACAACGTGTTGTTGAGGCTTCGGTCAGTCAAAGAAGGAGCGGTGGAGAAGGTGGCCGTCTGACCGATGCGTTCAGACAATTTTTTGGTCCGCAGCCCCAAGGTATGATCGGTTCCAGAAACCATCGCCAGCGTCTGTTTTACATGGTGCAGGAATACCTAGGGGCAAGATCAGACTTGGACACCTTTCCCACCGAAAATCCTCTGGTTTACTGGGTCTTGAGGATGGATCACTGGCCAGAGCTTGCACAGTATGCAATTGAGCTACTGGCCTGTCCTGCATCCAGTGTTCTTTCGGAACGCACATTCAGTGCTGCTGGAGGCGTGATAACCGATCACAGGGTGCGTCTGTCCACTGACTCGGTCGATCGACTGACCTTCATAAAAATGAATCAGTTTTGGATCACCACCAGCTACCAAGCACCTGATGCTGATGTAACCGAATTATTTTTTTTGAAATCTCAGATCCCTTCAAAGACTGCCTATGCTGATGCTGAGTGACTATCCCTGAGTAATTATCCTCTTCCTCCTCAATCATCACGCTGATAGCTTGTAAGAACATTTTTGGTTCTGGGCGCCACCACCAGTGCCTAAGGCACAATTTTTCAGCCCCTGTTTAACAGGGGCGTGTAATTACAATTTTTGATGTAATACTTTGCAGCAGGGCTCGTTCCTGCATTCCAACTAGAGTGTCTGTGAGGGGTTGCAGTGTTGTGGCACCAGCACCAGTGCCCAAGGCCCAATTTTTCTGCTCCTGTCTAACAGGGGCGTGTAATTACAATTTTTGATGCAATACTTTGCAGCAGGGCTCGTTCCTGCGTTCCAACTAGAGTGTCTGTGAGGGGTTGCAGTGTTGTGGCACCAGCATCAGTGCCTAAGGACCAATTTTTCAGCCCTTGTTTAACAGGGGCGTGTAATTACAATTTTTGATGCAATATTTTGCAGCAGAACTCGTTCCTGCGTTCCAACTAGAGTGTCTGTGAGGGGTTGCAGTGTTGTGGCACCAGCACCAGTGCCTAAGGCCTAATTTTTCAGCTCCTGTTCAACAGGGGCATGTAATTACAATTCTTGATCTAATATTTCACAGCAGGGCCCTGTGAGGGCTTACAGTGTTGTGGCCACAGCAACACCTAAGGCCCAAATTTCTGCTGAGTATATAGGGTAGGACCCTACTTTCAAACATCTAACTTACAAACGACTCCTACTTGCAAACGGAAGGAGACAACAGGAAGTGAGATGAAATCTACCCCTAGGAAGGGAAATTCTCTCCTGTAAGAGTTAATATGGGAAAAACATTTCTCCTTTTCACTGATGCTTTCCAATCCTTGTTCCACAAAAAAACCCAAATTTTCAAAAAACATTTTTCATTGGGACAAAAAGTGAGGTGAAATCTTCTGAAGAGGAGGAAAGACAGCAAAACATATGTCACAGGGGTGATAACCCTTCCCTATGTTTTCCAAAAAGCTTAAAAAAGATTTTTTGGCTGGAGCTAAACACGTTAAAAATGTACCCGTTCAAAATTACAAAGAGATTCTACTTAACAACAAACCTACAGTCCCTGTCTTGTTTGCACCACCTGTATACTGCTGTTCAGAGTATATAGGGCCTGGTGGCCCCACACCTTTCCTTTTTTAATTTGGGTGCAGGGTTCCCCTTAATATCCATACAAGACCCAAAGGGCCTTGTAATGGACTGGGGGGTACCCATGCCGTTTGTCTCACTGATTTTCATCCATATTGCCATGACCCGACATTACATTAAACCCGCAAGCAGTTTTAAATGAGATGTTTTCCTTTAAAAATGACATTTGGTGCAGGGACTGTTCTAAACATGGGAAGCACGCGTCACTTTACAGGCATACTATAGACACCCCCTAGGTACGATATTTAAAGGAATAATTCACTTTTTTTTTTTTTACTTTAAGCATCATTAAAATCACTGCTCCTGAAAAAACGGCCGTTTTTAAAAGTTTTTTTTGCATTGATACATGTCCCCTGGGGTAGGACCCGGGTCCCCAAACCCTTTTTAGGACAATACCATGCAAATTAGCCTTTAAAATGAGCACTTTTGATTTCAAACGTTCGAGTCCCATAGACGTCAATGGGGTTCTAACGTTCGTGCGAACTTTCGGTCCGTTCACAGGTTCTGGTGCGAACCGAACCGGGGGGTGTTCGGCTCATCCCTAGAAGGGAGTAAGCAATAGGTAAATCAAGGTAAAGGAAAAAGAAACATACTAAATATTGTAATTGGTATAAGGAATGCCCAGAAATAGTAAAAGAAAAAAATACTTTATAAGAATATACAAAACATGGTTATAAAAGTAATGAGCAATTGTACTGGGCATATCCTCACCTAACCTATCTTATCTACATTAAAAGTTTTTTTGACTGTATGCTGCATACTATAGGACATGACTGTCGGGGATAAATATACTTGCATTGGCCCTAGACCCCCACTATTCCTATATATCCATTCATGCATTACATATTATATATATATGCCCCAACCTTGGCCAACCTTTCCCCTCTTTCCTCCCCACCCCTTTACCCCCCCCCCTCCCCCTTCCCCTCTCCCCCCCCTTTCTTCCCTTCCTTGCTACAACTTATTACATTACATCCATTGCACATTTAATATTTATTTATGTATGGATTGTTACTTTATGGACCCTTGACATCTATACTCCAATAGTATTATATTATTTTATTTTTTATGTAGGGATGTACATTCCCCTCTTTGCATTGGTTGTTCCTCGTGGACGCTGGTGGTTTGACCTACCTCGCCGTACCTAATTGGCATCAATGACCTCCTCCTGATATATATCAGCAAATCTCTATACCATCTTTGAGTTCAGACCTCCACTTTATATATATCCACACATGTGTTACTCATATCTGAATCTGCAATGAACCATGGTGATGCTGACCTGAAGTACCTGTTGGCAGACTGTCAGACCATAGCCTGTTGCTCTGTATGCATCTAATTGTTTGAACTAGTAAGTCCCTATAATGCTATATACTATTTTGAAAAATTATGGCATATTTTGAGTTTTTATTAGTATTGCATCTTTATCATTCTCTTTTCATTTCATATACATGTTTTTTTTTTTTTTTTTTTGTTTTTTTTGTTTTGTCTCCAATAATTCTGCTCCTCTACACCCTCTATACCTATGAGATATATTCATGATATGTATGTGCATGTGTATGTGTATATATGTACATATACTAATGACTGGTATGTTTTATCAATATACTTCCCCCAGATCATACAAAAAATCCTTACAGGAAAACCCTGAAGAAGGAACTGAATTTTTATTCCTATCCGAAACATGTTGGGCTCCTTTATACCACGCATGTGGATGCTTTCCCTTACCAGTATACACATTTGCGTGGTTTAGGTATTTTGTATGCATTGGTCATTACTTTTATAACCATGTTTTGTATATTCTAATAAAGTATTTTTTTCTTTTACTATTTCTGGGCATTCCTCATACCAATTACAATATTTAGTATGTTTCTTTTTCCTTTACCTTGATTTACCCATTGCTTACTCCCTTCCCATTCACCCGTACCATCCCAGGGTTTCCTTCTTTTTATCATTATTTGTTGAAATCACACGCTCTGAACATATCCCTCCCCCCGCAGGTGGTCACTCACTGCCAAGACTTCTTCCCCTTTCAGTGGAAAAGCGCCGCCATTACTTACTTAGGTATTCAAATTACTAAGCAACTTTCAGACCTATATAACCAGAATTTCCTCCATACCCTCTTGAAAATTCAGTCGGACCTAAAGGAGTGGGCCACCCTTAACGTATCATGGTTCGGACGCTCGGCCCTGATCGAAATGATTGTCCTCCCTCGCCTTCTGTACTTAATGCAGACCATTCCAATACATTTACCCCCTGCATTCTTTTGTTCATATAAAAAGGCATGTACAACCTTTATTTGGAAGAGCAGTCCTCCAAGAATCAAATACTCACGTCTGACCTGCAGCAAGGTCAAGGGTGGGATTGCACTTCCAGATCTCTACAAGTATTACATGGCCTGCCATTTAACTAGGGTAGTGGACTGGTGTACCAACAGAACAGGGAAACCTTGGGTGACTCTAGAAAACTCTTTTATGCCTGGCCATCTACACAACCTCGCCTGGCTCTCATCCAAACACTGGACACAACCAATCATCAAGGTCAAGGGTGGGATTGCACTTCCAGATCTCTACAAGTATTACATGGCCTGCCATTTAACTAGGGTAGTGGACTGGTGTACCAACAGAACAGGGAAACCTTGGGTGACTCTAGAAAACTCCTTTATGCCTGGCCATCTACACAACCTCCCCTGGCTCTCATCCAAACACTGGACACAACCAATCAAGAAACATCCACTCATTTACCCTTCACTACTCGCCTTTACCTCTGCTATGACAGCCTCTCAACTATCTTCATGACCAGGGCCTTTGACCTCCCTGAGGGGAAATCCAGACTTCCCCCCGGGGTCATCAAACACATTCTTAAAACAAGAATGGCCACATGAAGAAGTCCAAGCTCACCACTTCTTCCATGCAGACCGGCTACGATCGTATGATAATCTTAAATCCATATCCCTCACAAAAAACTTTCCTTTTTGGACATATAGACAGCTGACACACTTTCTCTCCTCTGCAATCTCCAATAAGACATGGTCGAGAAAACTAACTCCTTTTGAAACTCTATGTACCCAGAACACGTCTCAAAGACACCTAATATCCACCATCTATTCTCTCCTCCAAGAAACGCCACACCACTCACAAACCGAATCCCTTCGCACATCCTGTAATAAAGACCTACACATAGACCTCACTGAGGAAGATTGGGAAACCATTCATGTTCATACCCACAAAGGTTCACTAAATGTTGCTATCCAAGAGAATGGATACAAAATACTTACCAAATGGTACAGAACACTGTCTCGCATACATAAATTCTGGCCCTCAATCCCAAATACTTGCTGGAGGTGTAATAAAGAAGTGGGCTCTATGATCCACATATGGTGGGAATGCCCAATCCTTCAGGTTTTCTGGAGGGAGGTCCACGACATAATACAACGAGTCACTTCATACACCCTGGATTTCGAACCAGCACAATATCTCCTCCATCATACAACCTTACCTAAAAGATCCTACCACAGATCGCTGGCCATGCATATGGTAAATGCAGCCAGATTATGCATTCCTGTAAAATGGCGATCAACCAGCCCTCCGACAATCAGAGAATGGTTGACAAAGATTGCTAAGATAGAGGAGATGGAGGAACTGATCTATATCTCACAAGACCGCATACAAAAATTCACCAATTTATGGGCTTGCTGGACACATTTCAAAAGCACTAATTGTTATAAGTCATACTTCCCAATATAATATTTTCCCTCTCTTGAGAGACGAAAAAGGCTTCGGAAACCCCTGAATGCGGGGTGGGCTGGCTGGGTAGAAGGGGCGGCCCCCTATCCCCCCTTCTTTACCCTAATACTCTACGTATATCCTTCCTCTCTGTTCTTCCTCTTTCTCCCCTTCCCCTCACTGTTTTTCCCTATCCCTACAGTTTCCCCTTCTAAATCTTTCTATTACTCCCATTTCACTCAAGGTATATACCCCTCTTATCCATACCTATACACAACCTCTCCGCAATATCAGACTTTGACAACACAACACAGTCTAAGACTTAATAGAGACAGACCTTCCCGTTTCAGTTCCACACAAGTTTCATACTCCTACTTACTTCGTGACTGATCCTGGTGTAAATGGACCATGCAAAGTACTCCTGATTCCTACAATACTTGTATACAGAAAATGTCTCGTAGTAACGTATTCAGCTGGTTCTTCTTTTATACATTCTTATTATCCTACCATACGCTTGTATTCCCCATGACGTCAATGGCATTAACACTTATTGTAAGACTATTGTATAAAATGTCATGGAGCACCTGTCAAAATCCGTTCAACTGCTTATACATGTAATTGTGATTATTTCTCAATAAAATCTTTTTTGTGGAAAAAAAAAAAAATTATCACTGAACCTATGGCCTGTTCTTTCTCCTCTTTGATAAACTTCTCTAAATTGCCTCCTAGGTCTACTCTCTTATAAATGTATTTGGTTTGGTTACACCGTAGTTAAGAACACTTAAGTTTTCCTGAGGTTCAGTAGCCTTTTTCGGGTTTGAAGTAGCTACAGCTGGGGTGGTATTACCATCCCGGTTGTTTCTAGATGAATTTGATTCATTATCACTTCCTGCCATGTTACTATACAACAGATATCCTTCACAACCTATATGAAAATACAATCACCAGTATGTTTTGTAATGTGGTAAGATTACCTCTTACAAAATATCTCAGCAGTGCTTGCCAATTTTATGTTGTGAGTGTGGTATGGAATTTTAATGATAATAAATACGGGGAATTGTAATTAAATGGAATTTAGTCTTTTGGCAAATGGTAAATTATAAATAATAGGGTAGTGTCTGAATATACAGTATCTCACAAAAGTGAGTACACTCCTCACATTTTTGTAAATATTTTATTATATCTTTTCATGTGGCAACACTGGAGAAATGACACTTTGCTACAATGTAAAGTACTGAGTATGCAGCTTGTATAACAGTGTAAATTTGCTGTCCCCTCAAAATAACTCAACACACAACCATTAATGTCTAAACCACTGGCAACAAAAGTGAGTACACCCCTAAGTGAAAATGTCCAAATTGGGCCCAATTAGCTATTTTCCCTCCCTGATGTCATGTGACTCATTAATGTTACAAGGTCTCAGGTGTGAATGGGGAGCAGGTGTGTTAAATTTGGTGTTATCGCTCTCACTCTCTCATACTGGTCACCGGAAGTCCAACATGGCACCTCATGGTAAAGAACTATCTGAGGATCTGAAAAAAGAATTCTTGCTCTACATAAAAATGGCATATAAGAAGATTGCAAGACCATGAAACTCAGCTGCAGCATGGTGGCCAAGACCATACAGTGGTTTAGCAGGATACGTTCCACTTAGAACAGGCCTTGCCATGGTCAACCAAAGAAGTGGAGTGCATGTGCTCAGGGTCATATACGGAGGTTGTCTTTGGGAAATGGACATATGAGTGCTGCCAGCATTGCTGCAGAGGTTGAAGGGGTGGATGCCAGCCTGTCAGTACTCAGCCCATATGCAGCACACTGCATCAAATTGGTCTGCATGGCTGTCATCCCAGAAGGAAGCCTCTTCTAAAGATGATGCACAAAAAAGTCTGCAAACAGTTTGCTGAAGACAAGCAGACTAGGGGCATGGATTACTGGAACCTTGTCCTGTGATCTGAGACCAAGATAAACTTATTTGGTTCAGATGGTGTCAATCGTGTGTCGTGGGAACCAGGTGAGGAGTACAAAGACAAGTGTGTCTTGCCTACAGTCAAGCATGGCAGGGCCGGACTGGCCTTCCCTGGATATCGGGAGATCTCCCGGTAGGCTGGTTGCCTTGTGGCCGCTGTCAGTAGGAGCTGTGAACAGGAGGCGGGGCTGGCTGAGGAAATGAATTCTAGCAGCGGAGGGACAGAGGAGCACGTGGCTATCATGCGGCAGGCAGGTCTGTGCTGTGCAGGAGGATAATTCAGGTGGGAGGGAGAATGGACACTGTGTGTTCTCTGAGCAGTGGAGTGATCATTTCTCATAGTAGGGAACCCACAGCCAATAGCGCTGCTTAGGGGAGTACAAGGGAGGACTTGCTTCTCCTCCCGTCCATCCACAGCCAATCAGCAGGCAATGTAGCCCCCCCCCTTACACTGACTGTAAGTGCTGGAGTGAGGCTGAATGGGGACGCCAGGAGGGAGATACAAGGAGGTATGACTACAATAATGCAAGTTCTCCAGGACACACAACTCTGGCTAAAAGAAAAAAAACAGGATCGTCTGGAGCACAGTAACACCAGCTGCAGTGTATTCCAGATATCTATGTGATCAGGCAGTGTGCAGGTTACCGATCAGTCTCCCCTCATTCTTGTCTCCCTGGTTACTTTTTTATGTGCCTAACCTGACCTGCACATTGTCTGATCACACTGATAAGATCTCTGGAAGATGCTGCAGCAGCATTCTATGAGACCAGGGACACATGGCTGTTAACCATTTCAGCTTATAATCAGCTATTTAGCCAGAGCTCTGTAAGTGCTGCACAGATTGTTTGATGGGGTTTTTTTTATTTATTTTTTTTTTTTGAGGATTTACTGCTGGATCAGGCTAAAAGCTTCACAGACCTGTTAAATGGTTACCGTCCTCATCTAATCTTGAGCAGTTCAGTGTTTGCAAGAAAATTTGTATTTTGGAAACTGGATGTGATGTTTTCTTCTGTCACTTGCTTGTGCTTTCAAAGGAAAATGACTGACTTGATCTCGCAGAGATGGTTTAAATAGAGTGGAGCAACCCTGCAATACTATATACCTGTACACTGAATTCAGATTTAAATGCAGTCTCTGACCATCTCCTGAATCAATCATGTCTGCAATCCCTAACCGTCTCCTGTACTGTGTCTGTAGTCTCTGACCACCTCCTGTACTATGTCTGCAGTCTCTGATCATCTCTTGTACTATGTCTGCAGTCTCTGACCATCTCCTGTACTATGTCTGCAGTCTCTGACCATCTCCTGTACTATGTCTGCAGTCTCTGACCATCTCCTGTACCATGTCCCCAGTCTCTGACCATCTCCTGTACTATTTCTGCAGTCTCTGACCATCTCCTGTACTATGTCTGCAGTCTCTGACCACCTCCTGTACTATGTCTGCAGTCTCTGACCATCTCCTGTACTATGTCTGCAGTCTCTGACCATCTCCTGTACTATGTCTGCAGTCTCTGATCATCTCCTGTACTATGTCTGCAGTCTCTGATCATCTCCTGTACTATGTCTGCAGTCTCTGACCATCTCCTGTACTATGTCCGCAGTCTCTGATCATCTCCTGTACTATGTCCGCAGTCTCTGATCATCTCATGTACTATGTCCGCAGTCTCTGATCATCTCATGTACTATGTCCGCAGTCTCTGATCATCTCCTGTACTATGTCTGCAGTCTCTGACCATCTCCTGTACTATGTCTGCAGTCTCTGATCATCTCCTGTAATATGTCTGCAGTCTCTGACCATCTCCTGTAATATGTTTATAGTCTCTGACCATCTCCTGTAATATGTCTGCAGTCTCTGATCATCTCCTGTGCTATGTCTGCAGTCTCTGACCATCTCCTGTACTATGTCTATAGTCAATAATCATCTCCTGTACTATGTCTGCAGTCTCTGATCATCTCCTGTACTATGTCTGCAGTCTCTGATCATCTCCTGTACTATGTCTGCAGTCTCTGACCATCTCCTGTACTATGTCTGCAGTCTCTGACCATCTCCTGTACTATGTCTGCAGTCTCTGACCATCTCCTGTAATATGTTTATAGTCTCTGACCATCTCCTGTAATATGTTTGCAGTCTCTGATCATCTCCTGTAATATGTCTGCAGTCTCTGACCATATCCTGTTGTATGACTGCAGTCTCTGACCATCACCTGTGCTATATCTACAGTCTCTGACCATCTCCTGTAATATGTCTGCAGTCAATGATCATCTTCTGTACTATGTCTGCAGTCTCTGATCGTCTCCTGTACTATGTCTGCAGTCTCTGATCATCTCCTGTACTATGTCTGCAGTCTCTGACCATCTCCTATACTATGTCTGCAGTCTCTGACCATCTCCTGTACTATGTCTGCAGTCTCTGACCATCTCCTGTAATATGGTTATAGTCTCTGACCACCTCCTGTAATATGTTTGCAGTCTCTGACCATCTCCTGTAATATGTCTGCAGTCTCTGACCATATCCTGTTGCATGACTGCAGTCTCTGACCATCTCCTGTGCTATATCTATAGTCTCTGACCATCTCCTGTAATATGTCTGCAGTCTCTGACCATCTCCTGTACTATATCTGCAGTCTCTGACCATCTCCTGTAATATGTCTGCAGTCTCTGACCATCTCCTGTTGTATGTCTGCAGTCTCTGACCATCTCCTGTAATATGTCTGCAGTCTCTGACCATCTCCTGTACTATGTCTGCAGTCTCTGACCATCTCCTGTACTATGTCTGCAGTCTCTGACCATCTCCAGTGCTATGTATGCAGTCTCTGATCATCTCCTGTAATATGTCTGCAGTCTCTGACCATCTCCTGTAATATGTCTGCAGTCTATGACCATCTCCTGTAATATGTCTGCAGTCTCTGACCATCTCCTGTAATATGTCTGCAGTCTCCGACCATCTCCTGTACTATATCTGTAGTCTGTGACCATCTCCTGCAATATGTCTGCAGTCTCTGACCATCTCATGTACTATATTTGCAGTCTCTGACCATCTCCTGCACTATATCTGCAGTCTCTGACCATCTCCTGTACTATATCTGCAGTCTCTTACCATCTCCTGTACAATATCTGCAGTCTCTGACCATCTCCTTTACAATATCTGCAGTCTCTGACCATCTCCTGTACTATGTCTGCAGTCTCTGACCATCTCCTGTACCATGTCTGCAGTCTCTGACCATCTCCTGTACAATATCTGCAGTCTCTGACCATCTCCTGTAGTATGTCTGCAGTCTCTGATCATCTCCTGTACTATATTTGCAGTCTCTGACCATCTCCTGTACAATGTCTGCAGTCTCTGACCATCTTCTGTACAATATCTGCAGCCTCTGACCATCTCCTGTACTATGTCTGCAGTCTCTGACCATCTCCTGCACTATATCTGCAGTCTCTGACCATCTCCTGTACAATATCTGCAGTCTCTGACCATCTCCTGTACAATATCTGCAGTCTCTGACCATCTCCTGTACAATATCTGCAGTCTCTGACCATCTCCTGTACTATGTCTGCAGTCTCTGACCATCTCCTGTACTATGTCTGCAGTCTCTGACCATCTCCTGTAATATGGTTATAGTCTCTGACCACCTCCTGTAATATGTTTGCAGTCTCTGACCATCTCCTGTAATATGTCTGCAGTCTCTGACCATCTCCTGTAATATGGTTATAGTCTCTGACCACCTCCTGTAATATGTTTGCAGTCTCTGACCATCTCCTGTAATATGGTTATAGTCTCTGACCACCTCCTGTAATATGTTTGCAGTCTCTGACCATCTCCTGTAATATGTCTGCAGTCTCTGACCATATCCTGTTGCATGACTGCAGTCTCTGACCATCTCCTGTGCTATATCTATAGTCTCTGACCATCTCCTGTAATATGTCTGCAGTCTCTGACCATCTCCTGTACTATGTCTGCAGTCTCTGACCATCTCCTATACTATGTCTGCAGTCTCTGACCATCTCCTGTACTATGTCTGCAGTCTCTGACCATCTCCTGTAATATGGTTATAGTCTCTGACCACCTCCTGTAATATGTTTGCAGTCTCTGACCATCTCCTGTAATATGTCTGCAGTCTCTGACCATATCCTGTTGCATGACTGCAGTCTCTGACCATCTCCTGTGCTATATCTATAGTCTCTGACCATCTCCTGTAATATGTCTGCAGTCTCTGACCATCTCCTGTACTATATCTGCAGTCTCTGACCATCTCCTGTAATATGTCTGCAGTCTCTGACCATCTCCTGTTGTATGTCTGCAGTCTCTGACCATCTCCTGTAATATGTCTGCAGTCTCTGACCATCTCCTGTACTATGTCTGCAGTCTCTGACCATCTCCTGTACTATGTCTGCAGTCTCTGACCATCTCCAGTGCTATGTATGCAGTCTCTGATCATCTCCTGTAATATGTCTGCAGTCTCTGACCATCTCCTGTAATATGTCTGCAGTCTATGACCATCTCCTGTAATATGTCTGCAGTCTCTGACCATCTCCTGTAATATGTCTGCAGTCTCCGACCATCTCCTGTACTATATCTGTAGTCTGTGACCATCTCCTGCAATATGTCTGCAGTCTCTGACCATCTCATGTACTATATTTGCAGTCTCTGACCATCTCCTGCACTATATCTGCAGTCTCTGACCATCTCCTGTACTATATCTGCAGTCTCTTACCATCTCCTGTACAATATCTGCAGTCTCTGACCATCTCCTTTACAATATCTGCAGTCTCTGACCATCTCCTGTACTATGTCTGCAGTCTCTGACCATCTCCTGTACCATGTCTGCAGTCTCTGACCATCTCCTGTACAATATCTGCAGTCTCTGACCATCTCCTGTAGTATGTCTGCAGTCTCTGATCATCTCCTGTACTATATTTGCAGTCTCTGACCATCTCCTGTACAATGTCTGCAGTCTCTGACCATCTTCTGTACAATATCTGCAGCCTCTGACCATCTCCTGTACTATGTCTGCAGTCTCTGACCATCTCCTGCACTATATCTGCAGTCTCTGACCATCTCCTGTACAATATCTGCAGTCTCTGACCATCTCCTGTACAATATCTGCAGTCTCTGACCATCTCCTGTACAATATCTGCAGTCTCTGACCATCTCCTGTACTATGTCTGCAGTCTCTGACCATCTCCTGTACTATGTCTGCAGTCTCTGACCATCTCCTGTACTATGTCTGCAGTCTCTGACCATCTCCTGTACTATGTATGCAGTCTCTGATCATCTCCTGTAATATGTCTGCAGTCTCTGACCATCTCCTGTAATATGTCTGCAGTCTATGACCATCTCCTGTAATATGTCTGCAGTCTCTGACCATCTCCTGTAATATGTCTGCAGTCTCCGACCATCTCCTGTACTATATCTGTAGTCTGTGACCATCTCCTGCAATATGTCTGCAGTCTCTGACCATCTCATGTACTATATTTGCAGTCTCTGACCATCTCCTGCACTATATCTGCAGTCTCTGACCATCTCCTGTACTATATCTGCAGTCTCTTACCATCTCCTGTACAATATCTGCAGTCTCTGACCATCTCCTTTACAATATCTGCAGTCTCTGACCATCTCCTGTACTATGTCTGCAGTCTCTGACCATCTCCTGTACCATGTCTGCAGTCTCTGACCATCTCCTGTACAATATCTGCAGTCTCTGACCATCTCCTGTAGTATGTCTGCAGTCTCTGATCATCTCCTGTACTATATTTGCAGTCTCTGACCATCTCCTGTACAATGTCTGCAGTCTCTGACCATCTTCTGTACAATATCTGCAGCCTCTGACCATCTCCTGTACTATGTCTGCAGTCTCTGACCATCTCCTGCACTATATCTGCAGTCTCTGACCATCTCCTGTACAATATCTGCAGTCTCTGACCATCTCCTGTACAATATCTGCAGTCTCTGACCATCTCCTGTACAATATCTGCAGTCTCTGACCATCTCCTGTACTATGTCTGCAGTCTCTGACCATCTCCTGTACTATGTCTGCAGACTCTGATCATCTCCTGTAATGTGTCTGCAATCCCTGCAGGAGAGGACACACACATGATACACACACACACTGTATACACTTCCCCACCTGCCACAGCAGAATTATATTACAGCCCCCAGTCCTGGACCAGTACAGAGGGAGAATGCTTTATGGTGGGCGCTATGGCCAAGGCACATTTCACATTGGAATCCACCCTCCCCCAAAAGACAATTATTTATTCGGTGCAATATACATATAGGCGTAAATACGTACAGTGTATGTGTGTGTATAGATATAGAGGTGAGGGAGGGAAAAAAACAAAGAGGAGGAGAAGGAATAAAAAGAGGGGGAGGAACAAAGAAAGCGGGTGAGAAAGAACATGACAGATGGATAGAGAGCGATATATAGGGAAGAAAAGGAGAACAAGTAGAAAGAGTGGTACATCCTAAGAGGTACCATAAGGGTACCTTATGCTAAATATACTGTACAAGTGGAAGGGACTCTAAAGTGCTAAATGTCCGCGGGTTAGTGGCGCAAATTACTTGCCTTTGGTGCGGACAACCAACGCTACGCCACTGGGGCTGCTATGAAATTATTTCCAGGGCTGGTTTTTATGCCCAGTCCGGCCCTGAAGCATGGTGGTGGGAGTGTAATGGTCTGGGGCTGCATGAGTGCTGCCGGCACTGGGGAGCTACAGTTCATTGAGGGAACCATGAATGCCAACATGTACTGTGACATACTGAAGCAGAGCATGATCCCCTCCCTTCAGAGACTGGGCTTCAGGGCAATATTCAAACATAATAACGACCCCAAACACACCTCCAAGATGACCACTGCCTTGCTAAAGAAGCTGAGGGTAAAGGTGATAAACTGGCCAAGCATGTCTCCAGACCTAAACCCTATTGAGCATCTGTGGGGCATCCTCAAAGAGAAGGTGGAGGAGCGCAAGGTCTCTAACATCCACCAACTCCATGATGTCGTCATGGAGGAGTGGAAGAGGATTCCAGTGGCAACCTGTGAAGCTCTGGTGAACTCCATGCCTAAGAGGGTTAAGGCAGTGCTGGAAAATAATGGTGGCCATACAGAATATTGACACTTTGAGCCCAATTTGGAAATTTTCACTTAGGGGTAGGGATGATCTTCGTGTTCGAGTCGAACCCATGTTCGACTCGAACATCGTCTGTTCGCCCGTTCGCCGAATTGCGAACGATATTGGCCGTTCGCGCCAAATTCATGTGGCGCGTCACGGCCCATAATTCACTGCGGCATCGCAGTGCATTGCTGGCTGATGATTGGCCAAGCATGCACTATGACCCGCATGCTTGGCCAATCACAGCACCGTCTGAACAGAGAGCCGTAATTGGCCAAAGCCAAGGAGGCTTTGGCCAATTATGGCTCAGGGGTTTTAGTACATGCCCCACACTATATAAGGCCACCTACACGGCGGCCCTGTGTAGTGTGTGTTCCGGCGTTCATTGAGAGAGAGAGAGAGACAGACAGTGACATTTAATTTGAGTTAGATAGATTAAGCAGAACAGTCAGTCAGTTTAGCTGCACTTACAGTGTATTGTGTATATATATGCATCCCAGGTGTTGCATATATGTATATATACACTGTATTCAGTTTAGCTAGATCCGTTCATGTTATCTTCCTACTGACAGGCAGGCTTGTCTTGTTACAGTATTTACAGCTACCTGAAGAAAATTGCTGGTGTTCTTTTGATCCTATTAGTACCACAGTCAGGCAGCTAGACTATTTACAGTTAGCGCAGTGCATCCTGCTCACAGTGTTCAGCTAAAACTACAAGTTTGTGTAGTGAGATCTCTGCACAGTGTTCATCTCAAGCTACAAGTTAGTGCAGTGCGTCCTGCTCACAGTGTTTAGCTAAAACTATAAGTTAGTGCTGTGCGTCCTGCTCACAGTGTTCAGCTAAAACTACAAGTTAGTGCTGTGCGTCCTGCTCACAGTGTTCAGCTAAACCTACAAGTTGGTGCAGTGCGTCCTGCTCACAGTGTTCAGCTAAAACTACAAGTTAGTGCTGTGCATCCTGCTCACAGTGTTCAGCTAAAACTACAAGTTGGTGTAGTGAGACCTCTGCACAGTGTTCATCTCAAGCTACAAGTTAGTGCAGTGCGTCCTGCTCACAGTGTTTAGCTAAAACTATAAGTTAGTGCTGTGCGTCCTGCTCACAGTGTTCAGCTAAAACTACAAGTTAGTGCTGTGCGTCCTGCTCACAGTGTTCAGCTAAACCTACAAGTTGGTGTAGTGAGACCTCTGCACAGTGTTCATCTAAAGCTACAAGTTAGTGCAGTGCGTCCTGCTCACAGTGTTCAGCTAAAACTACAAGTTAGTAATGTGCGTCCTGCTCACAGTGTTCAGCTAAAACTACAAGTTGGTGTAGTGAGACCTCTGCACAGTGTTCATCTCAAGCTACAAGTTAGTGCAGTGCGTCCTGCTCACAGTGTTTAGCTAAAACTATAAGTTAGTGCTGTGCGTCCTGCTCACAGTGTTCAGCTAAAACTACAAGTTGGTGTAGTGAGACCTCTGCACAGTGTTCATCTAAAGCTACAAGTTAGTGTAGTACGTCCTGCTCACAGTGTTTAGCTAAAACTATAAGTTAGTGTTGTGCGTCCTGCTCACAGTGTTCAGCTAAAACTACAAGTTAGTGCTGTGCGTCCTGCTCACAGTGTTCAGCTAAACCTACAAGTTAGTGCTGTGCGTCCTGCTCACAGTGTTCAGCTAAAACTACAAGTTGGTGTAGTTAGACCTCTGCACAGTGTTCATCTAAAGCTACAAGTTAGTGCAGTGCGTCCTGCTCACAGTGTTCAGCTAAAACTACAAGTTGGTGTAGTGAGACCTCTGCACAGTGTTCATCTCAAGCTACAAGTTAGTGCAGTGCGTCCTGCTCACAGTGTTTAGCTAAAACTATAAGTTAGTGCTGTGCGTCCTGCTCACAGTGTTCAGCTAAAACTACAAGTTAGTGTGGTGCGTCCTGCTCACAGTGTTCAGCTAAACCTACAAGTTGGTGTAGTGTGACCTCTGCACAGTGTTCATCTAAAGCTACAAGTTAGTGCAGTGCGTCCTGCTCACAGTGTTCAGCTAAAACTACAAGTTGGTGTAGTGAGACCTCTGCACAGTGTTCATCTCAAGCTACAAGTTAGTGCAGTGCGTCCTGCTCACAGTGTTTAGCTAAAACTATAAGTTAGTGCTGTGCGTCCTGCTCACAGTGTTCAGCTAAAACTACAAGTTGGTGTAGTGAGACCTCTGCACAGTGTTCATCTAAAGCTACAAGTTAGTGCAGTGCATCCTGCTCACAGTGTTCAGCTAAAACTACAAGTTGGTGTAGTGAGACCTCTGCACAGTGTTCATCTCAAGCTACAAGTTAGTGCTGTGCGTCCTGCTCACAGTGTTTAGCTAAAACTATAAGTTAGTGCTGTGCGTCCTGCTCACAGTGTTCAGCTTAAACTACAAGTTGGTGTAGTGGGACCTCTGCACAGTGTTCATCTAAAGCTACAAGTTAGTGCAGTGCGTCCTGCTCACAGTGTTCAGCTAAAACTACAAGTTAGTGCTGTGCATCCTGCTCACAGTGTTCAGCTAAACCTACAAGTTGGTGTAGTGAGACCTCTGCACAGTGTTCATCTAAAGCTACAAGTTAGTGCAGTGCGTCCTGCTCACAGTGTTCAGCTAAAACTACAAGTTAGTGCTGTGCATCCTGCTCACAGTGTTCAGCTAAAACTACAAGTTGGTGTAGTGAGACCTCTGCACAGTGTTCATCTCAAGCTACAAGTTAGTGCAGTGCGTCCTGCTCACAGTGTTTAGCTAAAACTATAAGTTAGTGCTGTGCGTCCTGCTCACAGAGTTCAGCTAAAACTACAAGTTGGTGTAGTAAGACCTCTGCACAGTGTTCATCTAAAGCTACAAGTTAGTGCAGTGCGTCCTGCTCACAGTGTTGAGCTAAAATTATAAAATGGTGCTGTGCGTCCTGCTCACAGTGTTCTGCTAAACCTACAAGTTGGTGTAGTGTGACCTCTGCACAGTGTTCATCTAAAGCTACAAGTTAGTGCAGTGCGTCCTGCTCACAATGTTCAGCTAAAACTACAAGTTGGTGTAGTGAGACCTCTGCACAGTGTTCATCTCAAGCTACAAGTTAGTGCAGTGCGCCCTGCTCACAGTGTTTAGCTAAAACTATAAGTTAGTGCTGTGTGTCCTGCTCACAGTGTTCAGCTAAAACTACAAGTTAGTGTGGTGCGTCCACCTCACAATGTTCAGCTAAACCTACAAGTTATTTTTTGCGAGCTCTGCACAGTGTTCACCTAAAGCTACCTGTAGAAGGTTGGTGGTGTTTTCCTGATCCTATCACTACCGCAGGCAGCTAAAAAAGCTACAAGTTAGTTTTTTGCGAGTTCTGCACAGTGTTCAGCTAAAGCTACCTGTAGAAGGTTGGTGGTGTTCTCATACTACAGGCAGGCAGTTGATTTTGCTAGCTGCAGTATCAGTACATATATATATATATATATATATATATATATATATATATATATATATATATCCCAGCTTAGTGCAGCTACAGGCCATTAGTATGTCTGGAAGGCCAAGAAGGAGAGGCAGACAGTCACAAGCCAATAAGAGAGGGCAAGCAGGCTCTGTGTCTAGTGCTGGTCGTGGAGACGGTGCATCCTCATCAGCACGTGGCCGTGGGACACGCTTGGCCTTTTTTTTCGGCAGCTGGCCGTGTTGAGCCGCAACATGCGGAAGACTTGGTCGAGTGGATGACCAAGCCGTCCTCATCCTCCTCATCCTCTCTCACCCATGCCCAGGGTACTTTGTCTGGCAAAGCAGCGGCCTCTTCCCTTGGCTCAATGTCATCAGTAAAAAATAGGGGATTATTGCCTGGATCAACCGATAGGTTAATTATATAGATGGTTGTTTAACAGATAAGTATCAAAAATTCATGCAAGCAAAAGTCTGCATGCAGTTCCAAGGTGCCCTATGAATCATATAACAAAAACATAAGAGAAAGAGTTCTCAAAAAGAGGGTCAGCAAGGAACACTAATATTGATACAAATCAGCTTTATTGATTACCAAATAGTATACCAATTTAAATACAGAAAAAAGTGAAAAAAAGTGAAAAAAACCAGCAATAGTGACTGACGGTTAACACAAACCAATTAAAATGGGACAACGTTGTCACAAGGGGTGATTAAAAACATGTGGGAGCCGCGGCTTCACATCCACTCATACACATCATACATATCTCTAAATAATGAATAGGGTATAATGAGCTAAATGATATAATTCAGATAAAGTATAGCTGCCCTATTAAGGTACCAGATATATGTAGCGGTTGGCAAAAACCTATTGTTGAAAGTCCTGTGTGGTGGGGGCAGGTCATATATCAATAGCAAAAATGTGGGTGGATGGACAATCTGGCAATTGATGAGGTATATAATAATTCAATTTAGATAGATCGATCTGCTGAGGAATAAGCAATGCCCAGTTAGTGCACACGCATTGTATGTATAACAGCTGTTTGGATGGCAAATCAAATCATATCCCGGTTCCAGTAAGTAGATATAAATTGTGCAGTTCAAGCAGCAAAATATATGTCCATGAAGACAGGTATAGGAGGTGCAAACAATACTGACATACTTTTGTAAAGACGCTGAATGAAATGGAAGGATCTCACCAGCCTCAGTAGCTCTGTCGTCAGGTTTGCAATAAGTCCTCAGTCCGCAGTTCCTGAGTCTTTACATGGATAGGTGCCGCTGTCATAAGCGGATAGGTGCCAAGATGAAGGAACCGTTTGATGATAAAGCCGCCGTAAGGCAGGTGTCTCAGTATGAAGAGATGTTGATGAGGGAGACAGACATCAGCTGTTGAGTTGTGCAGGAATAGGCCGGATCGAATAGTGCGGGTCGAGTTGTCAGGTCGAATTGCCAGATCGAATAGCCCTATAGCTATTCGATCTGGCAATTCGACCTGACAACTCGACCCGCACTATTCGATCCGGCCTATTCCTGCACAACTCAACAGCTGATGTCTGTCTCCCTCATCAACATCTCTTCATACTGAGACACCTGCCTTACGGCGGCTTTATCATCAAACGGTTCCTTCATCTTGGCACCTATCCGCTTATGACAGCGGCACCTATCCATGTAAAGACTCAGGAACTGCGGACTGAGGACTTATTGCAAACCTGACGACAGAGCTACTGAGGCTGGTGAGATCCTTCCATTTCATTCAGCGTCTTTACAAAAGTATGTCAGTATTGTTTGCACCTCCTATACCTGTCTTCATGGACATATATTTTGCTGCTTGAACTGCACAATTTATATCTACTTACTGGAACCGGGATATGATTTGATTTGCCATCCAAACAGCTGTTATACATACAATGCGTGTGCACTAACTGGGCATTGCTTATTCCTCAGCAGATCGATCTATCTAAATTGAATTATTATATACCTCATCAATTGCCAGATTGTCCATCCACCCACATTTTTGCTATTGATATATGACCTGCCCCCACCACACAGGACTTTCAACAATAGGTTTTTGCCAACCGCTACATATATCTGGTACCTTAATAGGGCAGCTATACTTTATCTGAATTATATCATTTAGCTCATTATACCCTATTCATTATTTAGAGATATGTATGATGTGTATGAGTGGATGTGAAGCCGCGGCTCCCACATGTTTTTAATCACCCCTTGTGACAACGTTGTCCCATTTTAATTGGTTTGTGTTAACCGTCAGTCACTATTGCTGGTTTTTTTCACTTTTTTCTGTATTTAAATTGGTATACTATTTGGTAATCAATAAAGCTGATTTGTATCAATATTAGTGTTCCTTGCTGACCCTCTTTTTGAGAACTCTTTCTCTTATGTTTTTGTTCAATGTCATCAGTGACTCTTTCCCTAGCCCCACTATGTCCTTCTGAGGAGTCCCTCGAACTGTTTGACCACAGTGTTGGGTACATTCTCCAGGAGGATTCCCAGCGTTTGGAAGGCTCTGATGATGATACTGAGCTCGATGAAGGTAGTAACATGAGCACGGACAGAGGGGTTGCCCGAGAATGATAGCAATCTGGCAGTCATGCTCCCCCTGCTGCAGCATACTGCCAGGTTTGCTCCAGTGATGAGGAGGGAGGGGATGATGAGGTCACTGACTCAACGTGGGTGCCTGATAGGAGAGAGGAGGAGGAGGAGGAGGCACATCACCAACGAGGCAGGATGCCCTCCAGGGGCCAGCCTAAGGGCAGCACATTGACTGCATCACACCCCAAAGCTCCACATATGAAGGGCGCTGCAGTCTCTGCGCGTTATTCAAAAAGTTTTTGGTGTGGGCCTTTTTTGAGACGAGTGCATCAGATCGCACCGCTGCTATTTGCAACATATGTCTCAAGCGTATCTCGCGTGGCCAAAACATCTCCCACTTGGGTACCACATGCTTGACCAGACATATGTTGACCTGCCATGCAGTTCGTTGGCAAGCGTATCTAAAAGACCCACACCAAAGAACAAAGAGGACCTCTCCTTGCTCCTCATCAGCTGAGATTTCCAACCCCACTAGACCTTCAGTCCTCTCTGAGACCTGCCCTGAGAGGAATGAAGGTGTAGAATTAGGTGTGTCACAGCCAAGTACTTGTGGGCAATCTGCTTTTGGTACACCGACGTCAGATTGTACCAGGCAAATTTCCCTGCCCCAGCTGCTGCACCGCCAAAAGAAGTTTGCTCCCAGCCATCCACATGCCCAGCGGTTGAATGCTAGCTTGGCAAAATTGCTAGCACTTCAACTGCTGCCTTTTCAGTTGGTAGAGTCTGCCCCCTTTCGTGAGTTTGTGGAATGTGCGGTTCCTCAGTGGCAGGTACCCAAACGCCACTTTTTCTCACGGAAGGCGATTCCAGCTCTCTACCGGCATGTGGAAGGCAATGTCCATGCCTCGCTGGACAGGGCGGTCAGTGGTAAGGTGCATATTACCGCTGACTCATGGTCCAGCAGGCATGGACAGGGACGTTACCTAAGTTTCACGGCGCATTGGGTGACTCTGCTGGCAGCTGGGAAGGATGCAGGACAAGGTGCAGTAGTGTTGGAGGTTGTTCCGCAAACACGCCTCCAAAATGCTAATGATTGTGACACACCTCTCTCCTCCACCCCCTCCTCTTCTTCTTCCTCCATGGCCTCTTCCTGTGCTTTGTCCTCGGAACCAGCGGTGCTCCGTAGCCGTTCAAGGGGCTACGCAAGTACACAGGTCAAAAGATGCCATGCGGTGCTTGAGCTGGTGTGCTTGGGGGACAGGAGCCACACTGGGGCAGAGGTTCTGTCAGCTCTGCAGGGGCAGGTTCAGAGGTGGTTGACGCCATGCCAATCTAAGGCAGGAATGGTGGTTTGCGACAATGGCACCAACCTCCTCTCTGCCCTCCGACAGGGACAAATGACCCATGTGCCCTGTTTGGCTCACGTCCTTAACTTGGTGGTGCAGCGGTTCTTGGGCAGGTACCCGGGCTTACAGGATGTCCTGAGGCAGGCCAGGAAAGTCTGTGTGCATTTCCGCCGGTCATATAATGCCAGTGCTTGGCTGACGGACCTCCAAAAGGAGTTTAACCTGCCCAAGAACCGCCTAATCTGTGACATGCCCACCAGGTGGAACTCAACCTTGGCCATGCTGCAGCGGCTGCACACGCAGCAGAGGGCCATCAATGAGTACCTGTGCGACTATGGCACCAGGACAGTGTCATGAAGATCCTGCCAATAATCAGCGATCCAGACGCAGGGGGACACGGCCGTGGGTTCCACTGCGCATGCGCGCGCGTTCACGGGTGCTGTCATGCACGGGCACGCGCGCGCGCACTCCCGCTAGTGCCAGGCGGGCTATTTAAACCGGCCTGTCACACTCCATCCCCGCTGTCTGCTCTACAGCGTTCCGTGTGCCTTAACCTGATCTGATCTGTGTACTCTGCTATCTGACCCGGCTTCCTGTTAGACCATCCTGCTATCCGCCTGCACCAGACCCTCTTGGCTTGCCTGACCATCCCTCTGTGTTGTCCCTGGTACCTCTGCTGATCGACCGATACCGACCTCTGGCTTGTTTGACCACCCCTCAGTCTGATACCTGTATCCAGCGTTCCAGTCTACTACCTGCTGCCTTGTTCCTGGTTCCAGTCCAGCGTTCCAGTCTACTACCTGCTGCCTTGTTCCTGGTTCCAGTCCAGCATTCCAGTCTACTACCTGCTGCTTTGTTCCTGGTTCCAGTCCAGCGTTCCAGGCTACTACCTGCTGCTTGTTCCAGGTTCCAGTCCAGCGTTCCAGGCTACTACCTGCTGCTTGTTCCAGGTTCCAGTCCAGTGTTCCAGGCTACTACCTGCTGCTTGTTCCAGGTTCCAGTCCAGCGTTCCAGGCTACTACCTGCTGCTTGTTCCAGGTTCCAGTCCAGCGTTCCGGGCTACTACCTGCTGCTTGTTTCAGGTTCCAGACCAGCATTCCAGGATATTACCTGCTGCTTTGTTCCTGGTTCCAGTCCTGCTTACTTACCTGCTTACTTACCTGCTTCCTTATCTGCTGTGGCTCTGGGTCCTCTCTATAATCCAGCTTCCTCTTCAGCTTGTGGACCCAGAGGGTGTCACCACTCCTGAACTTCCGGTGACTGTCAATCCTGCCAGGCACCCATACCACTCCTCACTCCTGGCCTTCTGTCTCCATTCCAGAGGAACAGGAGTGGGAGCTGTAAGGGAGGTCCTTCTCTGCACTACGGGCTCACCACCTACCAGGTACGTGACAGTAGCAGACAGCCATGTCTGAGCCTGAGCAGGCAATGTCTCCCATTGAGGAACTTTGTGCACACCTGGCAGGATTGACTGAAGCAGTCAAGAATCTACAGCAAGGATACACCAGGCTGGAGGAACGAGTGTTAACCTTGTCTAATCCCATTGGGGCTCAGGGAGTTCCTTCCGCTTCTGCTCCTTCAGTCGGGCCTTCCTCAACAGTGGTGATGCTCCCTCCAGAACCCAAGCTCCCGATGCCTGAACGTTTCTCCGGAAATCGCCTCAAATTCAGGGCTTTCCGCAACTCCTGTGAACTGTTCTTTGCTCTTCAGCCACGTACCTTTTCCCTGGAGGCTACTAAGGTGGGCTACGTAATCTCTCTGCTTTCTGGTGACCCCCAAACCTGGGCCCACCGCCTCTTGGAGCAAAAGGACGTATTCTTGACTAATCTTTCCGCCTTCTTTGACGCACTAGGTCAGCTGTATGATGACCCCCAGCTGTCCGTGACTGCAGAAGCGGCTTTGCACATCCTTCAGCAGGGTCGCAGGGCTGCAGAAGACTATGTGGCGGAATTCAGAAAGTGGAGTGTAGACACTAATTGGAATGATGCGGCTCTCCGCTATCAGTTTCGAATGGGACTTTCTGACTCTCTGAAAGATGAATTGGCCAGGGTGGGTACCCCACAGACTTTGAATGCATTGATCGATCTAACCATTCAGATCGATCGACGTCTAAGAGAACGGAGGACTGAGAGAGCTATGGGAACTTCTCACCCAACTTGGGTTACCCCTAAAGTTCCCCATCATACATCACCAGCACCACCAATGTCTACGTTTAACCCACTTGAGCCAATGCAATTAGGGGTTCTGCGGCCTTCTCTTACTCATGAGGAATGACAACGTCGTCGAGTGAATAATCTGTGCCTGTATTGTGGGGAACCTGGGCACTATGTCAGGAGCTGTCCCCTTAAACTCCGTAAGTGCCTATCTCTGTCCTCTGACTATGTTGCACCTCTGGTTAAGAACACTACTCACCTTGCTCTCTCTCTCCTGTTACAGCTTCCAGGAGAGACTCTGCAAATAGCCGCCATTATTGACTCTGGAGCTTGCAGTTGTTTCATGGACTCTCTTTTTGCTACCCAACACCGGATACCTCTGTTGCCTAAAACCCATGGACTTTCCATTCATCTAGCTGATGAAACAGCCATTAAGTCAGGGCCTGTTACCCAAGAGACTGTTCCAATACCCGTTTCCATCTCCAATTCTCATCAAGAACTGTTACGCCTAGATATCATCGCTTCACCTATGTTCCCCATAATCCTCGGCATGCCATGGTTACAGGCCCACAATCCTGACATTAATTGGATCACAAGTGAGGTTACCTTTTCCTCCCCATATTGCCAACAGTCTTGTAGACTTCAGAACACTCAGAAGAATCCTACCCTGCTCTGTTTGAACACAGATCCTAGTCTACACCTTTCCATCCCTTCTGCATATCATGATTTCTTAGATGTATTCAGCAAGCAGGGGGCAGAGGTCTTACCCCCTCACCGGGCCTATGACTGTCCTATCGAATTACTCCCCGGTGCTGAGATACCTTTTGGAAGAATATTTCCTTTAACGGAAGTGGAACAAGGGGCTTTAAAAAAAATATATCGATGAGAATCTAAAGAAAGGCTTCATTTGTCCATCCACGTCTCCAGCAGGTGCAGGTATCTTCTTCGTACAAAAGAAAGACAAGACCCTCAGACTATGTGTAGATTACCGTGAGCTGAACAAAATCACTGTAAAGAACCGTTACCCTCTTCCTCTGGTACCAGAGCTGTTCCAAAGACTTGGGACAGCTACCATTATCACTAAGCTTGACCTCCGCGGAGCCTACAATTTGGTTCGTATTAGGGACGGAGACGAATGGAAGACCGCCTTTCGTACCCGTTATGGACATTTTGAATACCTTGTGATGCCGTTTGGGCTGTGCAATGCTCCTGCTACATTCCAGTACTTCATCAATGATGTTTTACGAGACTTTCTAGATCTGTTTGTTATCATCTATTTAGACGACATACTAATTTTTTCTTGTTCCCTTGAATCCCATCACAGGCACGTCAGAAGTGTGTTGGCCCGGCTTCGACAACACGGTCTATATGCAAAAGCTGAGAAATGTGAATTTGAACAGGAAAGTATTCCATTTTTGGGGTTAATCATTTCCAGCAAGGGCATTAAGATGGACCCTCAAAAGGTCACTGCAGTACTAGACTGGCCAGTCCCAACAGATAAGAAGGGGATCCAGTGATTCGTTGGATTCGCTAATTTCTTCCGTAAATTTATTAAGGGGTTTTCAGCCATCATCACACCCATCACACAGCTAACTAAATAGGGTACACGTTTCCACTGGTCTTCTGAGGCTCAAAAGGCTTTCGAGACTCTCAAGGGCCTTTTTACCTCTGCTTCCGTGCTAAAACATCCAGATTCCTCTCTGCCATTTGTACTAGAGGTGGACGCATCCGAAATTGCAGTAGGGGCATTGTTGTCCCAAAGACAGGGAACTAAGGCCCTGTTATATCCTGTGGCCTTCTTCTCTCGTAAATTGTCCACGGCAGAGAGAAATTATGATGTAGGTGACAGAGAATTATTGGCTATCAAATCCGCGTTGGAGGAGTGGCGTTATCTGCTATAGGGTGCCGCTCATCCAGTCTTAATTTTTACAGATCATAAGAACCTGGAGTATTTGAGGTCTGCAAAAATGTTGAAGCCACGCCAAGCCAGGTGGGCCCTCTTTTTCTCCAGGTTCTCTTTTCATGTCACTTATAGCCCTGGCTCAAAGAATACCAAGCCTGATGCCCTATCCAGGATGTTTCATAAGCCCCAAGAGGTTTCCCCTCCGGACACCATTCTGTCCCCGGGGAATTTTCTTTTGCTTCAGGGAGATCTGCTTTCCCGGATTAGGCAGGCTTCCGCAGAATTGGGGTCTTCCATTAGGCCAGAACTCCAAGTTAAGGATGGGTTATTATGGCACGAGAATAGGATTTTTATACCTGAAGAACTACGAGTTTCAGTACTAGAACTCTGTCATGACCATGCTTTGGCGGGGTATTTTGGAGTGGCTAAGACTACTGATCTGGTACAGCGTACCTTTTGGTGGCCTCAGTTACGTGATGATTGTAGGAGATTTGTTGAATCCTTTACCACCTGTATCAGAAACAAGGGGCACAGGACCAAGACATGGGGTTTGCTAAAGCTATTACCTGTCCCAGATAGGCCTTGGAAGATGCTTTCTATAGATTTTATTGTGGAATTACCTCCGGCTGGGGGTTTCACCTCAATTTTTGTCATAGTAGACCGGTTGTCGAAGATGGCCCACTTTATCCCAATGAAGGGCACTCCCTCAGCTACAGAAACGGCACAGGCATTCATTAGAGAAGTCATCAGGCTCCATGGGGTACCAGTTATTATCGTTTCAGATCGGGGGGTACAGTTTACCTCCCGATTCTGGAGGTCTCTATGCAAAACATTGAGGATTGAACTCTCATTTTCATCTGCTTATCATCCCCAGACTAATGGGCAAACAGAGAGAACAAACCAGACTCTTGAACAATATTTATGCTGTTTTTCTTCATTTGCCCAGGATGATTGGATTTCTGTTCTTCCATTGGCTGAGTTTGCCTACAACAACTCTATTCATTCCGCTATCAAACAAACCCCATTTTTTGCAAATTATGGTTTCCACCCTTCTTTTCTGCCTAATTCTCTTCCAGAGTGCACAGTACCCGCAGTTCAGGAGAGGTTGGACTTCTTCACTTCCAACAATCAAGTATTGCAGGAGACCATGACCAGGACCCAGGAGTATAATAAAGCAACTTTTGATAAGAAGAGACGAGGTGAGCTGTTACTTACACCCGGGGACCAGGTATGGTTATCTACAGTAAATCTCAGGATGGCTTGCCCATCAAAGAAATTGGGTCCCAAGTTTCTTGGACCATTTCCTGTTAAGCGAAGAATTAATGAGGTGCCATACGAACTTGAACTTCCGGATTCATTAAAAGTGCATCCAGTATTTCATGCGTCTCTACTCAAATCCTCTGTTTTTAACCCATTTCCAGGCCGAAGTACGGATCCTCCTGATCCAATTTTGGTAGATGGGGAGGAAGAATTCGAGGTGGAGGCTATCATGGACCATAGGAGAAGAGGCAACCAAAATCAATTTCTGATAAAATGGAGGGGGTTTGGCCCAGAAGAAAATTCTTGGGAACCCGAGGATAATATTCATGCTGAAAATCTTTTGCAATCTTTTAAAAGAGCCCATCCAGAAATTCCTTCAAAGGGGCATCCGGAGGCTGCCCCTTGGGGGGGGGCAATGTCATGAAGATCCTGCCAATAATCAGCGATCCAGACGCAGGGGGACACGGCCGCGGGTTCCACTGCGCATGCGCGCGCGTTCACGGGTGCTGTCACGCATGGGCACGTGCGCGCGCACTCCCGCTAGTGCCCGGCGGGCTATTTAAACCGGCCTGTCACACTCCATCCCCGCTGTCTGCTCTACAGCGTTCTGTGTGCCTTAACCTGATCTGACCTGTGTACTCTGCTATCTGACCCGGCTTCCTGTTAGACCATCCTGCTATCCGCCTGCACCAGACCCTCTTGGCTTGCCTGACCATCCCTCTGTGTTGTCCCTGGTACCTCTGCTGATCGACCGATACCGACCTCTGGCTTGTTTGACCACCCCTCAGTCTGATACCTGTATCCAGCGTTCCAGTCTACTACCTGCTGCCTTGTTCCTGGTTCCAGTCCAGCGTTCCAGTCTACTACCTGCTGCCTTGTTCCTGGTTCCAGTCCAGCGTTCCAGTCTACTACCTGCTGCCTTGTTCCTGGTTCCAGTCCAGCATTCCAGTCTACTACCTGCTGCCTTGTTCCTGGTTCCAGTCCAGCGTTCCAGGCTACTACCTGCTGCTTGTTCCAGGTTCCAGTCCAGCGTTCCAGGCTACTACCTGCTGCTTGTTCCAGGTTCCAGTCCAGCGTTCCAGGCTACTACCTGCTGCTTGTTCCAGGTTCCAGTCCAGCGTTCCAGGCTACTACCTGCTGCTTGTTCCAGGTTCCAGACCAGCGTTCCAGGCTATTACCTGCTGCTTTGTTCCTGGTTCCAGTCCTGCTTACTTACCTGCTTACTTACCTGCTTCCTTATCTGCTGTGGCTCCGGGTCCTCTCTGTAATCCAGCTTCCTCTTCAGCTTGTGGACCCAGAGGGTGTCACCACTCCTGAACTTCTGGTGACTGTCGATCCTGCCAGGCACCCATACCACTCCTCACTCCTGGCCTTCTGTCTCCATTCCAGAGGAACAGGAGTGGGAGCTGTAAGGGAGGTCCTTCTCTGCACTACGGGCTCACAACCTACCAGGTACGTGACAGACAGGGTCAGGGGAGCTTGTTTTTTTTTCCCCACGCCAGTGGGCCATGATCAGGGATGCATGAACTGTCCTGTCACCATTTGAGGAGGCCACGAGGATGGTGAGCAGTGACAGTGCATGCATCAGTGACACTGTCCCCCTTGTCCACCTGTTGGAGCACACGCTGTGTGGAATAATGGACAGGGCACTTGAGGCAGAACAAAGGCAGGAAGAGGAGGACTTCCTTAGCTCTCAAGGCCCCCTTTATCCAGACAGTGTTCCTGCGTGCCCGCCGATCACACAGGAAGAGGACGAGGAGGAGGAGGAGGAGGAAGATTGTGTCAGTATGGAGGTGGAGCCTGGCACTCAGCATCAGCAGCAGTCTTTAAGGGATTAGTCCCAAGAAACACATGGACTTGTATGTAGCTGGGAGGAGGTGGCTGCGGACCATGTCGTCCTTAGTGACCCAGAGGACTCCGGACCGAATGCCTCAGCAAACCTACGCTGCATGGCCTCCCTGATCCTGCAAAGCCTGCGTAAGGATCCTCATATTCGTGGTATCAAGGAGAAGGACCAATACTGGCTGGCAACCCTCCTTGATCCACGTTACAAGGGTAAGGTTGCGGACCTTATCTTGCCATCGCAGAGGGAGCAGAGGATGAAACATCTTCGGAAGGCCTTGCAGAAAGGTCTGTGCAATGTGTTCCCAGAGACTGGGAGGTTACAAACTCCTGTTTCTGGACAACGTGTTGCTGAGGCTTCGGTCAGTCAAAGAAGGAGCGGTGGAGAAGGTGGCCGTCTGACCGATGCGTTCAGACAATTTTTTGGTCCGCAGCCCCAAGGTATGATCGGTTCCAGCAACCATCGCCAGCGTCTGTTTTACATGGTGCAGGAATACCTAGGGGCAAGATCAGACTTGGACACCTTTCCCACCAAAAATCCTCTGGGTTACTGGGTCTTGAGGATGGATCACTGGCCAGAGCTTGCACAGTATGCAATTGAGCTACTGGCCTGTCCTGCATCCAGCGTTCTTTCGGAACACACATTCAGTGTTGCTGGAGTCGTGGTAACCGATCACAGGGTGCGTCTGTCCACCGACTCGGTCGATCGACTGACCTTCATAAAAATGAATCAGTCTTGGATCACCACCAGCTACCAAGCACCTGATGCTGATGTAACCGAATTATTTTTTTTTGAAATCTCAGATCCCTTCAAAGACTGTCTATGCTGATGCTGAGTGACTATCCCTGAGTAATTATCCTCTTCCTCCTCAATCATCACGCTGATAGCTTGTAAGAACATTTTTGGTTCTGGGCGCCACCACCAGTGCCTACGGCCCAATTTTTCTGCCCCTGTTTAACAGGGGCGTGCAATTACAATTTTTGATGCAATACTTTGCAGCAGGGCTCGTTCCTGCGTTCCAACTAGAGTGTCTGTGAGGGGTTGCAGTGTTGTGGCACCAGCACCACCACCCACACCAAAGGCCCAATTTTTCTGCCCCTGTTCAACAGGGGCATGTAATTACAATTCTTGATCTAATATTTCACAGCAGGGCCCTGTGAAGGCTTACAGTATTGTGGCCACAACAACAGCTAAGGCCCAAATTTCTGCTGAGTATATAGGGCAGGCCCCTACTTTCAAACATCTAACTTACAAACGACTCCTACTTGCAAACGGAAGGAGACAACAGGAAGGGAAATTCTCTCCTGTAAGAGTTAATATGGGAAAAACATTTATCCTTTCCACTGATGCTTTCCAATCCTTGTTCCACAAAAAAAAAACAAATTCTCAAAAAGCATTTGTCATTGGGACAAAAAGTGAGGTAAAATCTTCTAAAGAGGAGGAAAGACAGCAAAAAAAATGTCACAGGGGTGATAACCCTTCCCTATGTTTTCCAAAAAGCTTAAAAAAGATTTTTTGGCTGGAGCTAAACACGTTAAAAATGTACCCGTTCAAAATGACAAACAGATTCTACTTAACAACAAACCTACAGTCCCTGTCTTGTTTGCACCGCCTGTATACTGCTGTTCAGAGTATATAGGGCCTGGTGGCCCCACACCTTTCCTTATTTTAATTTGGGTGCGGGGTTCCCCTTAATATCCATACAAGACCCAAAGGGCCTGGTAATGGACTGGGGGGTACCCATGGTGTTTGTCTCACTGATTTTAATCCATATTGCCAGGACCGGACATTACATTAAACCCGCAAGCAGTTTTAAATTAGATTTTTTCCTTTAAAAATGACATTTGGTGCAGGGACTGTTCTAAACACGGGAAACACGCGCCACTTTACAGGCATACTATAGACACCCCCCAGGTACGATATTTAAAGGAATATTTCACTTTTTTTTTTTTTACTTTAAGCATCATTAAAATCACTGCTCCCGAAAAAACGTCCGTTTTTAAAAGTTTTTTTTGCATTGATACATGTCCCCTGGGGTAGGACCCGGGTCCCCAAACCCTTTTTAGGACAATACCATGCAAATTTGCCTTTAAAATGAGCACTTTTGATTTCAAACGTTCGAGTCCTATAGACGTCAATGGGGTTCTAACGTTCGTGCGAACTTTCGGTCCGTTCGCAGGTTCTGGTGCGAACCGAACCGGGGGGTGTTCGGCTCATCCCTACTTAGGGGTGTACTCACTTTTGTTGCCAGCGGTTTAGACATTAATGGCTGTGTGTTGAGTTATTTTGAGGGTACAGCAAATTTACACTGTTATACAAGCTGTACACTCACTACTTTCCATTGTAGCGAAGTGTCATTTCTTCAGTGTTGTTACATGAAAAGATATAATAAAATATTTACAAAAATGTGAGGGGTGTACTCACTTTTGTGAGATACTGTAAGTACAGTGGATTTACAGTGCCTCCAGCCAGTTATGGCAATTAATAAAAAAAAATGTGAACTCTGTTAAGACATTCAGTAACATACCACAATAATTTCCTGAGTCCGTTAATCTATGGGGAATTCTTACCAATGTATAAAAATCTCCCAATTAAATTAATAAGTAAATACATTTTATTAATTTACAAGTATAATTATACAACTTCATACAAATACAGAATTTTTGGTGATTAATATTTCATATACATTACCAAAGACATCAAACACAACAATTAAACTATTTTCCTTAATATTTGACAAATAACCCTAGGGTAGCCTCAATCGACTATGTTAAAAAGTGTGTAGTTAACCGTGCCTTAAATTCAAAAACACAATGCGGTTGATTTACTAAAGGCAAATCCACTTTGCACTACAAAGTGTATTGAAAGTGTACTTGGAAGTGCAGTCGCTGTAGATCTGAGGGGAAGATCTGAAGTGAAGGTAAGCTCTGCTGATTTTATCATCCAATCATGTAAAGCAAAAATGCTGTTTTTTATTTTCCTTGCATGTCCCCCTTAGATCTACAGCGACTTCACTCCCAAGTGAACTTGAAGTGCTCATATTGCCAATTTATGAACACGAAACCAGACATTAAACTACCGGATGGCAGTAAATACACACCGAAACACTTTGCTAACTGCAAAACAATAGGTGTAGTGTATTTACTCATGTGCGATTGCGCATGCTACTACGTTGGCAAAACGAATCAGGAGTTTTGGCGGAGAGCCTACCGCCATATAATTTCCATGAAAACGTGCAATCCCAGTTTACCACTGGGCAGACACGTCTCCACGTTCCATTCGGGGATATTTCCCAAACTGTCTTTTCTGATTTTGGACCGCGTCCACCCAGGCCTACGTGGGGGGGACTGGAACAAAATCCTCCTGCAAAAAGAACAAAAGTGGATTTTTCGTCTCCAGGCCACTAAGGCACCAGGCCTAAATGATACCACCTCTTTTAGACCCTTCCTTGAGGGTTTCACCTCAGGAGGGTCAGAATGGGAACGTCCCGATGCCAACACTCCCCTCTTTTTGTAGCACCAAAGCATTTAAACTGATGGAACTAGCCATCAGCCATCTGCGGCTATACGAGGACGGGGCACCTGATATGAGCAAAGAATCTGCTTTTGTCCCCTTCCCCACCTATAGCTCTATAAGAATATACTGTTCATGTTGATTGTTTTTTGACAAATACGTTGGTATGTGTATTCACTTCTCTAAATGCTTTTACTCTTTTCCTTTCTGCAGCAATATTTTTAACCATCCTGTTTTCTTCCTTTTGCCCTTTCTCTTTTTTCTCCATGTTTTTATATGACCGTCTGTGGGCTAGACATTGCATGCGTCCTTCTCATCCAGGGGTTGAGTGTACCGCCGGGGCTCAGGATCGGCGGCGCTATGATCCGGGTTAGCCGTGTGAGTGGGCGTTCGGATCCAACACTCGGCGCACGGGGGCCAGGCTGCCACTCTCCAGTCTGGCAATGCCTGGCCACTCCCACATGACCGCCCATGACAGGGATATGTTTATCCTGTTGTCAGGGCGATCAGCGCGCCGCGGGTGCCCGACGCGGACGCCAGTCCCCTCCCAGCACGGGTCCTCCTTCCCCTCCAGGATGCGATGTATTCCGCTCTTGGATTGGACCCGTGTGTGGGGCGGGGGGGCTGGTCTGCGCGCCGGGGACTCGGAGGGCGGCCCCTCCTGTCAGCAATGACGCTGCTCCCTGTGGAGTCAGCTGTCACTAATACATTAATCATGAACAGCACTATTTAAACTGCACATGAAGCTGCCAGCTCACTCGCTGGGGAGACACTGAACTGAATGTGCAGTTGCTGCTGATCGTGCAAGGTAAAAGAACTTAGTCTCTTTCATATTCATGTAAGGTATAACTCGAATGCTAATAGGAGCTGTTGGATGTTTATACATCCTGAGCATAATCATTATTCCCCTTTTCTTTGTAGCCACCAATCGAGGAGCTCCAATGGTATTTCTTTTTGGACTAAGGCTCAATTAGCCACCACAAACAGCATTATAGGTATGCCTACTGGATTTTTGCAGATAGTTGCATACTAAGTGACAAACACTTAACTTAGTAAGACTCTCCATTATGTTTTTTCTCTTTGTCTTTTTTTCTGTCTTTAGTTCATTAACATCACTATAACTCTAAATAGCCGGGTGGCTATCAGCTAGATGGTCATCCATCTGTTGGAGCGAGAGTTGAGAACTCTACTCTTTATACAACAATAGGTATGTACTAATAAACACCCACTAGAGCTCCCTTGTTTGGGTACAATGTTATTAATTAATTTTTAATTAATACTCAATTTTACCATAAGAGGGGTTGCCTAACAAATTACGAGGATATACCTTCCTCTTTACATACATTCTGCCTAATTCTTAGCTAATAAGATGATTTACTATTCAGCTGACGGACGTGACGCCCTCTGTGTTCGGTCTCGATCTGCTTACGATCTCGGTCTCGTGGTGGTGGCGCCGACATTCGGTTCTGGACCTCGGTGGCTAACCATTTTATCCTCCCCCCTTTCCTGAATTGGATGTCATGTGATGTTGACCCTATAATACTACGGTTAGGATTCGTTTTTGTTGTATTTGCATTACTTTTGATATATAACATGTTCTGTTGTGTGTCTCTTTTTGTTTTTCTTTCCAAAATGTTCCTTAGACGGATATACACCTCACCCCCAGCCCCTGAAGAAGAGGTTATAATCATTATTAAATACCTTGAAACGCGTTGGGCCTGCACTGTCAAGAGCTTCTTGCTCAAGCAGCCTCCAAGGGTTAAGTGTAGTTCCGCCAATTTGTTTTGTATACCTCTGGTTGTATTATTGTTATTTGTACATTCTGGCATCCACAATATTTGTCGGTATTTGTGATCCCCTTCAGTATGTGCTATGTTTTTTAATTTTTTGATATAATAAAAATTGGATATATTTTTTTATACTCCTTTTGTCATACTTCTTGGAGACCTTCCCCCAATTTAAAATCCCAACTAAGAGGAAAAAATTTTCTGTTTCATACATTTACACAGGGATGTGGGGGTTGGGTGTCTCCTTCCACCAAGTACGTGTCACCACCCACCGTTCCTTGTAGTGCAAAGTGGATTTGCCTTCAGTAAATCATCCCCAATATGTCTTGCCGCTCGGAAGACAATTTTCTGACTTTCTCCAGCTAGAAGAAAGTCAAAATATGTCTTGCGTAGCCAACAGATACATTTTATCAATTTGAAAGAACTCTTTTTTTAACAGGGCTCCCAGATTGGATTGGGCAAAAAAAAAATTTCCCTGGGACCACAATAGCCAAATTAGTTGCAGTACAGGTTGATCTTAATTTCACCCACACACGGCTTCAACACACGGCAAGACAAATAATGTGGGACAATTATTAAATACTAAACTACCCTTCACACGGTACTTGATAAGAATAAAATATAAATAGTAAAATATGATTCTTATAATTTGAGGAAGAAAAAGTTGATCAATATTTATATGGTCAGTATCTCACCACTGTTTAAAGGAAAGGATGCATATTCAATTTGTTCTAACAGCAACATCCAACGAGATGGGGAGTGGTCACTTATTTCCTAGCTCGTGTTCGTCCAGAGAGTCTGTGTCAGCGTGTGGATTTATGGCCCTCGGTCTCTTCAATCATGTGTATTTCTCCTTTTGTAGGGTGCCATTTAATTTGGGTGGTTACCTCCCTCTCCTCATGTTTACCATGATTGGTTGGTTCCAATTCTGTGATCATGGTAAAGGTGTAATCAGAATATGATGTCTAGTGTTATTATGAAATGTATTTTAATATGTTTCATGTTAATATAATATGGTAATTGCTTGCCTTATTTCCTGTCATTTGCTGTCCCCATCTCGTGTACCTTGCTGGCTATAAGAAATTTATACCTAATCAAATATTTTGAGATTGACAGAGATTTATGGAATCAAACAACACGACATTTTACCATAAAAGATTGGTGCCAAATCCTTGTCCAATACATGGGTGACTCCAATACATATTGATTCTTACAAAATGCATTGCAACATTGTAATATATATATATATATATATATATATATATATATATATATATATACATACATACACACACACACACATATATATATATATATATACATACATACATACAAACACACATACACTCTTGGTTCTGTTTCAACTTGTGATTGGTGTCTTTCTGGTGTAATATAAACCAGGCGTCTCTGCCATTGTCTGGGGAAAAGCTGAATCAACAATGGGTTCTTACTGACGAGACGATCTCACCCTTTGAAACAATGGGGCTATTTACCCTGGCTTTCCTTTGATCAAAGGCCTTGATATCTGGATCTCAAAACACTAATTTGACACCGTTGTCAGTTGGTTTTGTGTAAAGTGGCACCATTGTTCAGGTTACTCTGTTTCAACATCCTTGGCTGAGTGTTTCATGAATTATGAAAAATGTTATGTATCCTGGCCATGACACAGTGAAGAGTCCCTGCTGTCAGAATGCAATTTCTCAGTGGGGAGAATTCCTCTACCCACCTCAATTGTGAGGATGGAAGAATTTGTTCAATTTATTTTAAAAGAATGATTCATTTAAGAGCCAGCCTTAGTCTCCAGTAGAGAGTAGAGACTACACCACTGTTACATAATACAAGTGAATTAGTAGTGGAAGTGTCCATTTGGTAGGCTTAACATCCCCTCCTCTCTTCAGGCTGTGTTCACACTATTGCAAATTGGATGCAGGTTTCCCTGCATCCAATTCGCATGTCAGGAGACTGTGACTGGCTCTCAATGGAGCCAGTTCACACAGCTCCGGGAAGGCTGTGGAGCGAATTGCACGGGAGTTCTGTGCGTCTTCTGGTCTGTTTCAGGTCTGAATTCAGCCAAAAATTCAGACCAAAATCAGACCTGAAATGATGAACAGGGATGCACCAGACCCCTGCTGGGTGCCACTCTGCACAGCAGTATGAACCCAGCCTCAAAAAACAGGAAATGACAAAGCAATATACTGCACATCACAACAGTTAGAACTGAAAATCAAACACAATTGTATGCGTAACATCAAATAGACCCCAAGCCAATCCTTGCACAATAACACAACAGTACAGGAAAGAAAGAATGTTAGCGAATCTGAAGATAAAAGACAGGCAAGCTAATTCATCTATAAAAACTGTAAACAAATATAAGAAGACAAATAGAAATAGGTAACCTTGATTTTAGTACAATATCTTACAATGACATCAACTGGCCTACATCCGGGAACAGAAAACTATGTTTCATCAATTATTGCCTTGTTCAACAAATGTCTTATTTTCATGTTCATTAACTCATATTAACCATTCAGAATTCACTCTACTGAAGTCAGAGAGATTCTAATTATGGGTTACTGCTGTAAAGAAATTGAACATAAAACTATGAATTCGGTTGTGGGCACAAACTAAGTTTAAAAAGTCTTGAATAAATTAAAAACATTTAATAACAAAATATTAGTCTGGCATTTTTAACCTCCTGTTGAAAATGCTAGTTGTTCTGAGTCTCTAAAAGTGCATCTTTCACAAAAAGGTTTTACTGCTAATCCCCCTCCTCACTAATATAATTAGTTTAAAAACCCCTCAAAATAAAAATTTGGCAAAAAAAAATTAAAATTCCCAGTTTCAACTTCACCATCACCATGCCTCACTGCTGCCTACTGGATACTTGAAATTCCCAATGAATGCACTCCTGCAATGAGCTGGTGGGCATTTGTGTGGAATTTCAAGCACCCACCCTTCTAGAAATGTTTTTTTTTAATACATGATTTTTGAAGATTTTTTTTTTTTAAAACTTATTCTGTCTGGCTTGGGGGCACCCATAAAGCAATCCTTTCATTGAAGGTCCACTTTTATCAGAAATCTTTGGATCGACATTACAGACAGGCAGCAACTGTTTGTACCACTATTGTACAGCAATGAAAGGTTCCATAGAGAGAACAGCAACAAACAAATAAAATAGCAATAAAAGATTAAATGAATCCATACTCTTTGTGTGCATGCAGAACGTTATCTTTGAAACAATTTAGCTTAACTTAATACAGTATATACTGGTGTTTATATATATTTATGGTCAGAGCCCTCCAACCGAGACAGACATGGAACCACATAAAGATGCCACAAGACTCACAACATAACACAGACCTGGGGTGTGCCCTGGTCAGCTGGTCCGTATGCCAAAAAAGGGTGCATACCCAAAATAAGTAATGGATTAGTGTAGAAGAGGGATGTGAAAGGAAGAGCCCTGAAAAGAGGAATGGGTGGAAGGGTATTGTGCACCGGAACCTGACAAGGAATACAGGTGAGTGGGCTACTTAAATACCCCTGGGCTCCTTCCATAAATTCAGGCCACCATACTGGCCTTTTTATTTATGGTCGGAGCCCTCCAACCAAAACAGACATGGAACCACAAAAAGTTGCAACAAGACTCACAACATAAGACAGACCTGAGGTGTGCCCTGGTCAGCTGGTCGATATACCAAAAAAGGGGACAAAAATACCAGGATAGGGAAATAATTTTTTTTGGAAATGTGACATTTATTGAGCAAGCTTGGCAACAACTTCCACCTACCCAGCCTTCTGTTGACGTTATCCAGTACCCTGTGCCGAGAGACTGCCGAAGCCGCTCTGATACGAAAGGAGTGCCCGCAAAAATGGCTGGGGTTGAGGCCCAGGTTAGCCAGAAGGATACGAACATGTCTAATTAACCAGCTAGCACTCAGGGGGCTGGTAGAAAAAGGCAACAACTGGATGGAGCTAGACTGGTTAGGCAGGTGTGACAACAACTGGTCAAGGACCACTACTGGGCACCAATCGTTGTGGGTCAGGAAGAACTTAATGTCGACTCCAGAGCTGGACTGTTGAGTCTTGGACACTGCTAGGTGTAGAACGAAATGGTCTTGGAGGTGGGCCAGGTGGCACCTGTGTAGAACCTGGCGACCGCTCGCTACTGGCTATTGGCTGATGTTTCTGGATGCCACGTAGTATGGCTTTGACAGTGTGGGCAGTGAACAAGGAAGGCTTTTCAGGGTCCTGTAAGGACAGGATATGTTGGATGCCAGCCAATGACAGCCTGATGGCATTGTGGGACAAAGTCAGCTGCGTGTGACAATACGACATGGAGGCCAGGACATGCTTGATGTTACCTATCCCACAAAGCAAGAAACCTGCAGTAGGTGTTCCAGGCAGTGTGGTAGGCTTTCAGTGTGCTGCGAGACCATGATTGGTTTATTGTTAGGATGCGTTGTGAAGGTGGCCCTTTAGCCCATCGTGAGCTGCGACCAAAGTAGGATAGGAGAAGTGGTCGGGTCGGCTCCGGGTTTCTGCAGGAAACAACAGGAAGTTAAGGAGGGACATTGCATCTGCTGCAAGGTTACATTGCCAAGAATGTAGGTACAGTGCACACTGAATTTGTACTGAAGGGATATCTGCACCAGCCTGCGTAGGAAGGACATGATGGCCAAGGACATGGACCTGCCTTTGATGCCAATTTCGACCATGGCTAGGTTGTCTGTGGAGAAGACCACATCTGCCCTATCCAGGTGTGGCCCCAGACCTGAGCTGTGGCAACGATGGGGTAGAGTTCAAATAGGGAGGATGACTGGCTAAAACCAGGGACCAGGAGAATCTCTCATGGCATGGACCTGCGAACCAATGAGGACCAAAAATTGCAGCAAAGCCTGTGGAGGCTGCTGCATCTGCGACTACGTGAGATGACTAAGCCGATGCTACTGGGATTAACATGGGCACGCCATTCTAGTGTTCAAGGAACTCATCCCACGTTGTCAGATCAGCGATTGATACTTGGTCCACTCTGAGGACTTGTTCGGGGTCCTGTGCCTGATAGAGGAAAACCAGGAGGTGTGAAATGAAGAAATGCCCCTGAGGGACAATCCTCATAGCAAGGTTAAGCATCCCTAACAGGGACTGTAGCTGTCTCTTGGTACAACCTCGTGAAAGGATCATGAATTACCAACCTGATCCGGGCCAATCTGTCGGGAGATAGCCTGACCTGCATAGAGTGGGTGTTGAAAATTAGATGCCATGTCACTGCCATGAGGATGGATCGATGGGTAACGGTTCCTGAAATGTCTGCCTTGGACAACCATGCACCTGTGCCTGCTAATGATGGCCTGTATGGCTAGGTCAATGGATGCATACTTAACTGATAGCCGACCAGCCACCGTAGTTATACTGCGGCAGGTTGGCGTGGTTGCGCAAATCTCCGTCGGTATACGTTGGCTCTTTAACCACTTCAGCCCCGGAAGGATTTACCCCCTTCCTGACCAGAGCACTTTTTACAATTCGGCACTGCGTCGCTTTAACTGCTAATTGCGCGGTCATACAATGCTCTACCCAAATGAAATTTGCGTCCTTTTCTTCCCACAAATAGAGCTTTCTTTTGATGATATTTGATCACCTCTGCCGTTTTTATTTTTTGCGCTATAAACGGAAAAAGACTGAAAATTTTGAAAAAAAATGATATTTTCTACTTTTTGTTATAAAAAAAATCCAATAAACTAAATTTTAGTCATACATTTAGGCCAAAATGTATTCGGCCACATGTCTTTGGTAAAAAAAATGTCAATAAGCGTATATTTATTGGTTTGCGCAAAAGTTATAGCGTCTACAAACTAGGGTACATTTTCTGGAATTTACACAGCTTTTAGTTTCTGACTGCCTATGTCATTTCTTGAGGTGCTAAAATGGCAGGGCAGTACAAAACCCCCCCAAATGACCCCATTTTGGAAAGTAGACACCCCAAGGAAATTGCTGAGAGGCATGTTGAGCCCATTGAATATTTATTTTTTTTGTCCCAAGTGATTGAATAATGACAAAAAAAAGAAAAAAAAAAAAAATTACAAAAAGTTGTCACTAAATGATATATTGCTCACACAGGCCATGGGCATATGTGGAATTGCACCCCAAAATACATTCAGCTGCTTCTCCTGAGTACGGGGATACCACATGTGTGGCACTTTTTGGGAGCCTAGCCGCGTACGGGGCCCCGAAAACCCAGCACCACCTTCAGGATTTCTAAGGGCATACATTTTTGATTTTACTCCTCACTACCTATCACAGTTTTGAAGGCCATAAAATGCCAAGATGGCACAAAACCCCCCCAAATGACCCCATTTTGGAAAGTAGACACCCCAAGCTATTTGCTGAGAGGCATGGTGAGTATTTTGCAGCTGTCATTTGTTTTTGAAAATGAAGAAAGACCAGAAAAAAAAATTTTTTTTTCTTTTTTCAATTTTCAAAACTTTGTGACAAAAAGTGAGGTCTGCAAAATACTCACTATACCTCTCAGCAAATAGCTTGGGGTGTCTACTTTCCAAAATGGGGTAATTTGGGGGGGGTTTGTGCCACCTGGGCATTCCATGGCCTCCGAAACTGTAATAGGTAGTGAGGAGTGAAATCAAAAATTTACGGCCTTAGAAAGCCTGAAGGCGGTGCTTGGTTTTCGGGGTCCCGTGCGCGGCTAGGCTCCCAAAAAGTCCCACACATGTGGTATCCCCGTACTCAGGAGAAGCAACAGAATTTATTTTGGGGTGTAATTTCACATATTCCCATGGCATGTTTGAGCAATATAACATTTAGTGACAACTTTGTGCAAAAAAAAAAAAAAAAAAAAAAAATTGTCTCTTTCCCGCAACTTGTGTCACAATATAAAATATTCCATGGACTCGACATGCCTCTCAGCAAATAGCTTGGGGTGTCTACTTTCCAAAATGGGGTCATTTGGGGGGGGTTTGAACTGTCCTGGCATTTTATGCACAACATTTAGAAGCTTATGTCACACATCACCCACTCTTCTAACCACTTGAAGACAAAGCCCTTTCTGACACTTTTTGATTACATGAAAAAATTATTTTTTTTTGCAAGAAAATTACTTTGAACCCCCAAACATTATATATTATTTTAAAGCAATTGCCCTACAGATTAAAATGGTGGGTGTTTCATTTTTTTTTTTTCACACAGTATTTGCGCAGCGATTTTCAAACGCATTTTTTGGGGAAAAAACACACTTTTTTAAATTTTAATGCACTAAAACACACTATATTGCCCAAATGTTTGATGAAATAAAAAAGATGATCTTAGGCCGAGTACATGGATACCAAACATGACATGTTTTTAAATTGCGCACAAACGTGCAGTGGCAACAAAATTACTACATTTTTAAAAGCCTTTAAAAGCCTTTACAGGTTACCACTTTAGATTTACAGAGGAGGTCTACTGCTAAAATTACTGCCCTCGATCTGACCTTCGCGGTGATACCTCACATGCATGGTGCAATTGCTGTTTACGTTTGACGCCAGACCGCCGCTTGCGTTCGCCTTAGCGCGAGAGCAGGGGGCGACAGGGGTGCATTCTTTTTAGCCAGCGGTCGGCTTTCATGTAAAAGCAATCCTAGCGGCTAATAATAACAATAAAACATTGCAGAATAGAATACAGTAAAAAAGAGCAGAACAATAGAGAGAGAATAGAGAGAGAGAGAACAATAAAACGACAACTATTTTTTTTAATTTTTGTTTGTGTTTTTTTTTTTTTTTACACTTTTTTTTTGTAACTGTAACTTTTATAACTGTAACCGGTTCCAGGTTCGAGTCTCTCAAAATGCGGTGGCATCTTGGGAGACCCTGTGAAAGTGTGCCTAGTCTGTGCAATGCTGTACCCTACGCTAATACTCAACTAGTGCATGGTAGTGTTCAAAACATTCACCAAGTGTTACTGCAGTGCTGGTTTGACTACGACCGGGGTGTACTACGCCGCTGGTGCTTGCCAGTTCACCAAAACGCTACAAAGAAAAGTGTCAGTGATCGATCGATACTGCACTTGGGTGGGCTGGACTGGGCTGGGCCGGGCGGAGGGGCAAAACGCAGGTGCTAGCAGGTATCTGGGCTGATCCCTCTAACACTGCGTTTTTGGGAACCCTAAACTGCTGGGGACGCTAGTATAGATCTGATCGGATCAGATATTGATGCGTTCAGATACTATACCACTAAGGGAGGTGTACGGTGCGTGTACGGTGCGTGCGTGGGTGTTCGCGGTACTGGCGCTAATCTGACGCTGCCTAGGGCGACGCATATCACCGCCGGGCGATCAGGGGGCTAAACCTTTATTCGGTAATAAACGGCGGGTGCCCTGACACTATAAAAAATAAACTAACTAACCAGCGTCACCCGTAACGGTTATACAGTGATCAGTGGTGAAAGGGTTAACTAGGGGGCCATCAAGGGGTTAAAACATTTATTAGATAGTATATGGGGGTCCCTGTCGCTATAAAACACTGACGGCGAACCTAAATATTTACGTCCCTAACTAGCGTCACCAGCGACACTAATACAGCGATCAGAAAAATTATCGCTTAGCGACACTGGCGACAGGGGGTGATCAAGGGGTTAAAACTTTATTAGGGGGGTAAGGGGGGTACCCTAGACCTACAGGGGGCTAAACCTTTATTCGGTAATAAACGGCGGGTGCCCTGACACTATAAAAAATAAACGAACTAACCAGCGTCACCCGTAACGGTTATACGGTGATCAGTGGTGAAAGGGTTAACTAGGGGGCCATCAAGGGGTTAAAACATTTATTAGATAGTATATGGGGGTCCCTGTCGCTATAAAACACTGACGGCGAACCTAAATATTTACGTCCCTAACTAGCGTCACCAGCGACACTAATACAGCGATCAGAAAAATGATCGCTTAGCGACACTGGTGAGGAGGGGTGATCAAGGGGTTAAAACTTTATTAGGGGGGTAAGGGGGGTACCCTAGACCTACAGGGGGGTAATACTAACTGTCCCACCACTGCTAACTGTCACAAACTGACACTATGCAGTAATCAGGAAAAAAAAAAAAAAAACCTGCTTGGTGTCAGTTTGTGACGGGGGGGGGGGGTGATTGGGGGGGGATCGGGGGTGTAATATATGCCTGGCATGTTCTACTGTGTTGTGTGTGAGTGTTGGTGCACTTACATGTCATCTCTCCTCGGCGCTGGAACGGAAACTGCCAGACCGAGGAGAGATGACATCACATCCTCTGCCTCTGTGTACTATACAGAGGCAGGGGATGTTTCTCATTGGCTGGGAGCGATCGCGAGGGGGGGCCACGATCGGATGGCCTCCCCCTCGTCTGTCATCGCTCCCAACCAAATGCCGACCGCAGCTGGCACCGGGGGGGGTCCGATCGGACCCCCCACCCGCGGGAAGGCAATCACGTTTCAGGTACGTGATTTTGCCTGCCCGTGCCGCTCTGCTCACGTATATAGGCGTGAGGCGGTCGGCAAGTGGTTAAGGCGCTATAGCAGGCGCACACGCCCAAAACATGTTCCCAGTGCTGATGCACCTGCACCCCCGCTGGGCACCGACGATCGCTTGTGACAGAACGAGAACGGGGATGTGTGTGTGTAAGCACACACATCTGGTTCTGTCAGGGGAGAGGAGACAGATTGCGTTTTCCTACTAAGTAGGAACAACAATATGTCTCCTCTAGTCACTCCCATCCCCCCACAGTTAGAACACACAGTGAGGGAACACATTTAACCCCTTGATTGCCCCTAGTGTTAATCCCTTCTCTGACAGTGACATTTATACAGTAATCAGTGGCTATTTTTAGCTCTGATCGCTGTATAAATGTCAATTGTCCCAAAAAAGTGTCCTATCTGTCCGCTTGTAGTTTCGCAACAGCTGGAGGGCCACCAGTTTGAGACACCTGGGTTACACAGAAAAAGGGCCAATGACGAACCCCTGGTCCAGTTCGATCTGTAGCAGATTGTCAATGGTTTGCTTGTCGGTGGAAGCTGAGGGAAGATTCCTGCACTTGTGGGTGGTTTGAGGCAGGGTGAGGAGCCCGGTGTGGAACCCAAAGGTGAATTTGCGCACCAGTAAGAATGCGAGTAAGGGAGATGTCTGAGAGGAGAGGTAGAACTCCAACCACTGTACGCCCACTCAGTTTAGTCATGAAGCGTTGGGGTGTTTGAGGGTGCATGCGGTCTTGGTATTTGCTGTGTGGCAGATGATGCAGATGTGGATCAGACCACATTGGCTGTACCTACAGGTAGCATAGTTATAATTGTTGCAGTTGCGTGACTGGACAGGCCACCCCAACTTATCCACCTGAAAATGCTGAGTGGGGTCAGGCATGCCCTGGACAGCACTAGAGGTAGAGGGGAGGGCTAGGGAATGTCTGGAATCCGCATTTTAATACCATTTTGCTGGCACTCAACTGACCTAAGAGAGGAAAGACAGACATGTGAATGAGTGACCGTGAACATGTGCCACTGGTAGATGATGAGTAGCCATAAACGTGTGCCACTGGCAATTGCAGTTGCAATTACGTGTTGCAAAAAAGGAACCTCATGAGGGAGGCAGAAAACAAGAAAGCAGAGAAATTGGAATGTGTTTGGGGAGGAACCTTAGACCCTGCTAGTTTGTTGTGATTATATGTTTTTAAAATGAGAATGAAACGTGCCGACTTGTGTCAGAACTGCGAACCGAAGCATTGTATGAGTTGTGAGTAGGGATGAGCTTTATGTTGAGTTTAACTCGAACATTGGCTGTTCGAGCGTTCGTCGAAATACGAACATTATGGGGCGTTCGCGCCAAATTCGAGTGGCGCGTCATGCCCCATAATGCACTGTGACATTGCAGTGCATTGCTGTCTGATGATTGGCCAAGCATGCACTATGACCTGCATGCTTTGGCCAATCACAGCGCCGTCAGCAAAGAGAGCCATATTTGGCCAAAGGCAGGGTGCCTTTGGCCAATTATGGCACAGGGGGTTAAGTCCACGCCCCACACTATATAAGGCCGCCTGCAGAGAGTGTCATTTCATTTAGATTGAGCAGGCAGGCGATTCAGTTAGCCGCAGTGTATTTAGTATATATACATATACATCCAGGCTTGTGTGTGTATATATATATATATATATATATATATATATATATATATATATATATATATATATATATGTATTTATACACATTGTATTCAATTTAGCTAGATCTGACTGCAGGCCATTCCTGGTTTACTGTTTCTAATATATTTCAGGCAGGCAGGTGATTCAGTGAGCTGCAGTGCATAAAATATATATACAGTCTCCTACTATATATATCCACTGCATTCCAGTCTAGCCAAGCCTATATCTGACTGCAGGCCATTCCTGGTGTACATTTTCAAATACACTTTCAGACAGGCAAGCAGGTGATTCAGTGATCTGCAGTGCATAAAATATATATACAGTCTCCTACAGAGACTGTATATCCACTGCATTCTAGTCTAGCCAAGCCTATATCTGACTGCAGGCCATTCCTGGTGTATGTTTTCAAATACACTTTCAGGCAGGCAGGCAGGTGATTCAGTGATCTGCAGTGCATTAAATATATACATATATATACAGTCTCCTACATATATATATATATACACTGCATTCCAGTCTAGCCAAGCCTTTATCTGACTGCAGGTCATTCCTGGTGTACGTTTTCAAATATACTTTCAGGCAGGCAGGCAGGTGATTCAGTGATCTTCAGTGCATAAAATATATATACAGTCTCCTACATATATATCCAATGCAGTCTAGTCTAGCCAAGCCTATATCTGTGTCAGGGACGTCCTGCCCATTCCAGAAAGTGTGCGCCTATGCGCACGAGTGATTCACAGACTTTGCACATGAATGTGTGCATGCGCGCACGTTAGATGCGCTTTGGCACCCAACGGTCCATAAAAGACGTTCAATGATGCTGCCCCTTGCGGTTTGATCTGCTTCTGTTCCTTGTGTTCCTGATTCTGTACCAGTACTCTGTTCCTGTGTTTGACCCGGCTTCCCGACCTTGCTTATGTCTCCAATCCTGACCTTGGCTTGTTTGACCCTGCTCTGTTACCTGCCTGATTGCTTGTTGCCAAGACCCAGCCTGGAATCTGACTATTCTCTGCCTGACATTTTTGCTGTGTTCCCTGATGTGTATGACCAGGGTAGTCTGACTCCGCTTCTGCCTGCTGACCTGCATCCGCTGCTCTGCAAACCTGCAACTGCTGACCTGCATCCACTGCCCTGCAAACCTGCATCCGCTGCTCTGCAAACCTGCATCTGCTGACCTACATCCGCTGCTCTGCAACCTGCATCTGCTGACCTACACCCGCTATTTTACTAGCCTGCATCTGCTGACCTGCACCCGCTACTCCACCTTCCACGTGACAAAACCACTCCAAGCAGTAAGAACTCAGCAGGCCCCTTTACCTCACTGTACTCTTACCGCCACTGTTCCCACTCCAGTGGTCTCCGAGCCAGAGTGGTACGGGAGGTCTCCCTCCACATATCAGGCTCACATCCCAGGTATGTTACAATCTGACTTCAGGCCATTACTGGTGTACGTTTTCAAATATACAGTACTTTCAGGCAGCCAGGCAGGTGATTCAGTGATCCGCAGTGCATAAAATATATATACAGTCTCCTAAATATATATATATATCCACTGCATTCTAGTATAGCCAAACCTATATCTGACTGCAGGCCATTCCGGGTGTACTTTTTCTAGTAAACTTCAGGCGGTCTTTTGCTCCTAAAATTTTACAGCATGTCTGGAAGGCCACCAAGGAGAGGCAGATGCTCACAGGCCACTAAAAGAGAGCAAGCAGGCTCTGTGTCTACAGCCAACAGTGCTGGTCATGGACATGGTGCATCCTCAGCACATGGCTGTGGGGCACGCTTGTCCTTTTTTTCGGCAGCTGGCCGTGTTGATCCACAACATGCAGAAGAGTTGGTAGAGTGGATAACTAAGCCGTCCTCATCCTCCTCCTCCTCTGTCACCCAGGCTCAGAGTAGTATGCCTGCCAATGCAGCTGCCAAAGAGGCCTATTCCATCGGCTCAATGTCATCAGTCACTCCTTCCCTAACCCCACCAAATGCACAGACTACAGTGTCGGGTACATGCTGCAGGAGGATGAGCAGCGTTTTGAAGGCTCCGATGATGGTACCCGGGTTGAGGAAGGCAGTAATTTGAGCCCAGAGATGGGGTGTCCAAGAAGGGCAAGAAACTGGCAGTCATGTTCCCCCAGTGCAGCATACTGCCAGGTTTGCTCCAGTGACGAGGAGGGAGGGGATGATGAGGTCACTGACTCTACGTGGGTGCCTGATAGAAGAGGGGAGGAGGCACATCTCCAACAAGGCAGGATGCTCTCCAGGGGCCAGCTTTAGGGCAACCACATGACTGCATAAATAATGAAGAAACTCCTGCGCTGTCAGAAATACCTATGCTAAGGGGCACTGCTGCAACACGTGAATGGCTGATCCAAACAGACAAAAGTGGTGTGAATAAAGTAAGTGGTGATTGCGCTGTGATAAAAGGGGAAGGGAGGAAGAGGAAGGGGAAGGGGCTAGCTCAAATGTATAGAGAGGTGAATGAAAAATGAAAAAATTAGAAGAAAAGAAAAATCTCAGTGCAAAAGGGCTAGTATCATACTAGCACATATGTGGTAACTCAGCAAATACTTATTGGTGACTCCAAGTAAATAAATAAATGGTGAACAGTCCCACCGCCTTGTAGTACAAAGTGCTCAAACAATGAGTCATCAGTTCCAAAAAGGCAAAATGAAAAAATTATACAAAATATAAAAGTATAATGAAATGTAATAAAGTGCAGTCTCATGAGCACTAAATCTGAATAAATCAGAATAAACTGAAGAAACAAAATTGCCTGAAACGTATAAAAAGCTATAAAATTAGTGACAAATACAGTGTGGGTACAAAAAAAAAATTGAACCAAATAAAAATATATAAATCAAACATAGTCCATGTGCATGAGGGCTAGTATCATACTAGCACATAAAAAATATTGTAAATACCGAAACAAAAGAAAAGAGAAAATCTCAGTGCAAAAGGGCTAGTATCATACTAGCACATATGTGGTAACTCGGCAAATACTTATTAGTGACTCCAAAAAAATAAATAAATGGTGAACAGTCCCACCACCTTGTAGTACAAAATGCTCAAATGATGAGTCATCAGTTCCAAAAAGGCAAGTCCACAAGCCACAAGGAAGGGAAAAAGGTCTTCAGTGGAAACACCTCTGTGCTCGCAAGCAGCTCACCTTACTGCTGCAAGACAACAGCTTGTAATCCAGCAACAAATCACCAGCAGGCAAGGGTCCCATCCAGTAGTTCAGGCGATTCGGGTGGTGGGTGTGCAGGATGGTATATAAAAAACATAAGCAGACAGTATATAGTATAACTCTGTGGCGGCCAAAGTGGAAAAAGGGACAGGACACAGAAGGGGGATGCACTCACTTTTGTAAAATGAGTGTGGGCGTCAATCCAACGAACGCCGAGTGCATATACCTCAAAAGGGTGTCCTCAAACCATCCCTGTTTCCTTAATGCTTGTCACAATGGGATGAATATATGTGGAGTGTTGGAAGAGAGTGCAAATAGCGTGATCCCCTATATAAATCAGTTTATTATGTTAAAAACAACATGGTACACTTACATTTAGCAGGAGGCTATAGTAAAAAACATCCACGAGTGCCGAGCTCGTATCCTATCATCAGTCTGTGACAGTTCCCGTGCTCCAATTCTGATGCGTATCGTCACGTCACGTGACTTCATCAGAGGAACACACGACTGCATCACAGAGAGCTCCACATGTGCAGGGTGCTGCTGACCCCCCACATATTTTGAAAAGTTCTTTGGTGTGGGCCTTTTTTGATACATGTACAGCACATCGCACCTTTGCTGTTTGCAACCTATGTCTAAAGCGTATCAAGCGTGGCCAAAACAGCAGCCGCTTGGGCACCACATGCTTGACCAGACATATGTCGACCTCCCATGCAGTCCGTTGGAAACAGTACTTGAAAGACCCACACCAAAGAACAAGGCGGACCTCTCCTTGCTCCTCATTAGCTGGGATCTCCAACCCCACTATCCCTTCAGTCCTCTCAGAAACCTGCACCAAGAGGAATGAAGGTGTAGAATTAGGTGTGCCAAGTACTTGTGGGCAATCTGCTATCGCTACACCAACATCCGATTGAAGCAGGCAAATTTCCCTACACCAGTTGGTAAACCATCAAAAGAAATTCTGTCCCAGCCATTCACATGCTCATCGGCTGAATGCTAGCTTGGCTAAATTGCTAGCACTCCAACTGCTGCTTTTTCAGCTGGTAAACTCTGCCCCCTTTCGTGAATTTGTGGAATATGCAATACCTCAGTGGCAGGTTCCCAAACGCCATTTCTTTTCATGGAAGGCCATTCCGGCTCTCTACCAGCATGTGGAAGGCAATGTCTTGGCCTTGTTGGACAGGGCAGTCAGTGGTAAAGTGCATATTACCACTTACTCATGGTCCAGCAGGCATGGACAGGGACGTTGCCTTTCTTTCACAGCACACTGGGTAACTCTGCTGGAAGCTGAGAAGGATGCAGGACAGGGTTTAGTATTGTTGGAGGTGTTCAAGGGGCTACGCAAGCACTCAGGCAAAAAGATGCCATGCGGCGCTTGAGTTGGTCTGCTTAGGGAACAGGAGCCACACTGGGGCAAAGATTCTGATACTGATCAAGGATGCATGCACTGTCCTGTCACCATTTTAGGAGGCCACAAGGATGGTGAGCAGTGACAGAGCATGCATCAGTGATACGGTCCTTCTTGTCTTACTGTTGGAGCACACGCTTTGTGGAATAATGGACAGGGCACTTGAGGCAGAACAGAGGGAGAAGGAGGAGGACTTCCTTACCTCTCAAGGCCCCTTAATCCAGACAGTATTCCTGCGGGCCCGCCTATCACACAAGAAGAGGAGGAGGATGAGGATTGTGTCAGCATGGAGGTGGAGCCTAGCATTCAGCATCAGCAGCAGTCTTTAAGGGATTGTTTTCAGTCCCCAAGAAACCCATGGACTTGCATGTGGCTGGGAGGAGGTGGCTGTGGATCATGTCATCCTTAGTGACCCAGAGGACTCCGGATCGAATGCCTCAGCAAACCTTCACTGCATGGCCTTCCTGATCCTGCAAAGCCTGCGAAAAGACCCTCGGATTTATGGTATCAAGGAGAGGGATCATTACTGACTGGCAACCCTTCTTGATCCACATAGCCCATCCTCTGGTGTGTGCTCCATTACCCACAAACAGACATCAACACACCCTTACGTTCTCAGCTCAGCATCACTCTGCCAGCAAGCCCCCCCTGCCGAGCAGTCTCCTGGATCTTTATTAACATAACAGGAAGTCCCAAAACTCAAAGGTTGGGCTTCCAACAGCCAAACGCCTTTTAAAAAGCTTGTGACCTCACAGGAAATGAACACAGGATCTGAATGACCATATAAGGATTTAACAACACAACAAAATACAACCAAATGAGGATGACTAGAGTTCCTCGTGGATGGAAGATTATCTGCAGGTGTACGTCATGGCACCCCAAATATGTTGATCAGGCATACCGGGTGACAAGAGCAAACAACCACTAAACCGATAATGTCTTTGCAGAGCGAACACACCCCCACCAGACGATCGTTCTGTGCATTGCACAGGGGCCCTTTGCTGGCGGACATGTCCTCTCTCCGCATACACCTCTCTCCAAACACCAGGAAGTTTTCCACTACCTAACAGGTCTCAACCAGCGTCAGTCTGCCCCAGTCAGCTCTTTAGAGCGGGCTGCGAGAGAACAGACACTGGGAGACTCTTATGACAATACATTACTATAAAATTTTCCACAACAGTCCCTCCTCTTGTCATATGATCCTATGTGTCCCTTGATGAATCCTGATCTTCTTCTTAGTCCATAAAAAGTAAAACATGGCTACTATCCCCGATCCAGATATCCAGACAATCTTTACTTATGAATTCCCAGAAACCCCCTTAGACTGTGGGAACTTCCTTGTAGCTTCAACAGTTACATGAAGACATCCCATCCTCAATGGATGAGAAATTGTTCAAGCGTTTCATAAGCTCAAGCCCCCACCTTGTACAAGCAATTCCCTTCCAGCTGTCCCTGCCATTCTTACCTTCTCTCGCACCATCAGATCCTCACGATCAGCCACGACATAAGATGCTGGGACAAGTTTCACCAGCACACATGAACCTCTTGCCTTAGAAGTATTACCTTATAAGCTGTAGATCCACATTACCAAACTACAGTTGAAGCACACTTGTGGGCTACCTAGTTATCCTGATACCAAAGCTAGCAAGAACCAGAGTTATTGTTAAATTATAATTAATTTTACCCTCTAGAAATGTTCTGTTAAGTTCTATTGACAGGTGTCTGTTTGGATTTTACTAGTTTGTCAAAACTCCTCACACCAATATGAACGTCACATATAGCATGTACCACCATCATCGCTGGGGCACTAATACCCGACCATGTGTCCTGTTCTCTTTCTTAGCTAGTTGGGATGCTTTTCATCGTTACCTTTGCTAAAATTTATTAAACAAAAAAAATAAATAAACGAAGATACTCCTCTACTCTTTGTGGTTGATCCGCTTCTTGCAGTGGCTGGCGTGGTCTCATCCCTCAAGCTTCTTTACAGTGACCCAGTCACCTGGTTGGAAAGAATGTAAACTTTTTATTGTGTCAGGGTCCAGGATGGACTCGTGAACCACTGTGGTGGACCTTTTGAAGTTCATGTTACAGTGATTGCACCTACCCCATCAGCTGAGAATGTAGGTGACAGCTAATGAGGAAAGTACAATTCTGTTTTTGGTTGACCTCCAAACAAACCTCATATGACAATAAACCAGACATCAGGACTGTGGTCACTGCATAACCTGAGCGTGGCTTACCATCTGGGGTGTAATACCTGGAACCAGTGACAAAAAGGTTCTTAGTATCTGGGATGGGAGCCTACTTCACCAGACTGCTGCTTCCTGATTCAAATTCCATCAAAGAAAGACAGTCTTGGCACAAACTTGGTTAGAATTAGAGCGGTTAGTATTGTTGGTTTGAAAATGTGTCATTCTCACCACTATCATCCCCCCTTTTCTTCCCTCCTCATTACAAACTGGAGGAAGACATGCAGGGTTTAGAATGGTGCAGAATAAAACAGTGAAATAGCCTATGATACTTTTACCTTCTTATACACCTGTTTACTTAAAATACAACAGCCGCGACACACAAGAGGGCTGTCGCGGTAGGTTCAAACATGTTACTACATACAAACATTGAAAAGAGACAAACATTTAGATACAAATGTGGGGGAGATATTTCATAGTTCCCAAAAACGAAAATGAAAAAAAAATTAAAACGACCAGATGGAATGCTGCCTTCACTCTTTTAGCGGTGGAAAAAGAATACAAATTGAAAAGCACAAGAGAATTTCAAAATCTTTGCATGGACCAGCCACACAAAGTTCAAAAACAGGCCTGTATATTTTTAATCACACAAACGTGTACTACGCATCCATCAACTCACTCAACATTACAGATTTCTGAAGCCGCAGTAGCGCTACATCAACTCCAGAGGGATACCCAAAATAGTATCCTTGGACCACCTATGTCAATCTTTCTGGGGTTTAATGGCCTTTTCCTCAGAACTAGACTCCATGCTCTTGTGCATCCGTTTGACTGTGGGAAGCCTCGCATTCCTTCCCTTACACGGACTGCCATTGCCCATGGCAATTCGAAATGGCTTATCGTCTTACCCCTGCATCCAGGGAAACCCTTGCACCCATTTCGGAGACCACCGCCCGGTGCCTTCTTACATGGTGGATTGACGGACTACAACCACTATTAATCACTCAACTAGAAATACTAAAACGAGGCATCAAATCTATGGCTTGTTGTCCCAACACTTTTGGCACAGAACTACAGAGTACCACTCTTAACAACCAACCAACCAACCAACATACATAAAATGTTGAGAAGGACTTCCTGTTGCATGTCCAGCTCTAAAACCCCTCAAACTGGTTTATTTACATATCAATGTACAGGAAAAGGGAGGGGAGGGTAAGCCTAGTTTCATATATTGCAGGCTATACAGTACAACCCTCAGCTAAAGACACAAAAACAAAAAACAAATAAAAATTAAACACACACCGCTAAAAGTAAAAAAAACTCACAGTTAAAGCTAGTCTTGTTATCCATTGAAATTCAGTGCAAAGTAGAGCTTTCACTCAAAACCAGTATTCAATACAGAAAACGCAATAGCTTCCTTGAAAAGTATGTAAACAGTACAAAAACAGAATTCACTTAAATGGAAAATAAAATGGTGCCTAGAAGCCAGATGATAGCTTATGGCACATGGCTTTGCACACACAAAGGAGTCTAGAAACAAGATGCCAGCTTATACCACATGGCTTTACACACACAAAGGAATACAAAATGGAGTCTAGAAACAAGATGGCAGTTTATACCACATGGCTTTGCGCACACAAAGAAAAATTGGACCAGCTTCCCCTGTAGGAAGGCCCACAGGTCTTCCAAATTGCCGCCGATCCACATGGTGACTACAACAATAGCCAGACCACAACAAAATGGCGCATTTTCCCGCCAAAACCAAAAATTTCTCCCCACAAAATTACACATTTGAGATACTAAATGCACACCTAGACAAACATTTAAAAATGTTAGAAGTTACGAAAAAGCACAACTTAGGAACACATGCTATCCAATGAAACAACAAAGCCACATAACCCACTATCACATGGCTGAAACATACCCTCTTTTCTCAAACTCAGTTCACATCAGCTTTCACAGGAACAAGACATTGAGAGATACGGACAGTGAATGCTTGCATGTTCTTTTCATCTCAAAAACATACCCTCTTTTCTCACCACAGGGAGTAGCCAACTTTTCACCATTGTAAAATGCTTGGCCGCCCCTCCCCCAGGCCGCATGCCCATTGGAAAATGCAGCAGCCATCTTCAACAAAGTCCACTAACCATCTGTGTCTTGAGACACTTAAACACTCTACAAAACTCATGCAATCTACTTGTCCCACACATACTGTAAGTAATTATTACAATTCATCCATTTCTCACATGCATTACAAACTTGTTACACAGCATCAGTCACACACACATTGCAGGCTGCAAATAATCATACATTTCTATTTCTCATATACTTATTACACAACATACAATTACTTTACACATACACACAGTCTCCTTACACAAACATTCGAGCTTGAAAATACAAATCACACACACACACGCAGGCACACACCAGACAAATACGATCAAACTTCCAGCATTATTTCAAAAGACGAAAAATGTGTTCTTTTCGCGAAGCAGACCCTCCCCAACACATCTTAATGATCCGATTCTGAAGGAGGTTCTGTTCACTCCCACGTTCTGACTCGCCATTCTGTTATCAAAATTTGGATGCATACAGAGCACACAGCCAAATTTCCTGTTTCTAATAATAATAACAATTTAGTCTAATGATATAAATGCATCTCACCTTCTGGTCGTATGCCATCCTCTGCCATAGCCCATCCTCTAGTGTGTGCCCCATTACCCACAGACATCAACACATCCTTACGTTCTCAGCTCAGCATCACTCTGCCAGCAAGCCCCCCCTGCCCCCTGTCTCCTGGCTCTTTATTAACATGACAGGAAGTCCCAAAACTCGAGGGTTGGGCTTCCAACAGCCAAACACCTCTTACAAAGCTTGTGATCTCACAGGAAATGAACACAGGATCTGAATGACCATATAAGGATTTAACAACACAACAAAATACAATCAAATGACAATGACTAGAGTTCCTCGTGGATGGGAGATTATCTGCAGGTGTACATCATGGCACCCCAAATATGTTGATCAGGCATACCGGGGTGACAAAAGCAAGCAACCGCTAAACCGATAATGTCTTTGCAGAGTGAACACACCCCCACCAGATGATCGTTCTGTGCATTGCACAGGGGCTCTTTGCTGGCGGACATGTACTCTCTCCGCAAACACCTCTCTCCAAACACCAGGAAGTTTTCCACTACCTAACAGATCTCAACCAGTATCATTCTGCAGCAGTCAGCTCTTTAGAGCGGGCTGCGAGAGAACAGACACTGGGAGACTCTTATGACAATACATTAATATAAAATTTTCCACAACAACATGCGCCACTTTACAGGCATACTATAGTCACCCCCCAGATAGGATATTTAATGGGATATTTCACTTATTTTTTCACTTTAAGCTTTATTAAAATCACTGCTCCCAAAAAAAAGTCAGTTTTTAAAACTTTTTTTTGCATTGATACATGTCCCCTGGGGCAGAACCCGGTCCCCAAACACTTTTTAGGACAATAACTTGCATATTAGCCTTTAAAATTCGCACTTTTGATTTTTCACGTTCGGGTCCAATAGACTTTAAAGGGGTTTGAATATTCGTGTGAACTTTCGGTCCATACGCATGTTCTGCCGCGAACCGAACTGGGGGTGTTCGGCTCATCCCTAGTTGTGAGTGAGTGCGTACACATGAGTGGTACAAGTAGTGACTGGGTGCCTGTGGCAGGTGCCTCGAGGGGGAGGCCGAGCTGTGGAAGCTTGTGGTGTATGTGTAAGACAGGATGTGTCGAATTGTGCTGAAGATTCAAATTGCTGTATTGCAAGTACAACCGGGAATTGAATCAAGCTATAGTGGGTGAGTGGAATTGACCCACCAACTGAGATGAGGCCTTCTACGCCACAGTTCTACAGCAAGTTTGAAGATGGTATATCCCCTCAGGGTGTGAGCAAGCCATGCTCTGAACCCGCGGAGGGTGACAGAGGGGCAGAAATTTGTGTTAAGAAGAGTCGTAAAGATAAGAACGGAAGAGAAGAGTTGCGTACACAAGGACAGGTAAGAAAGGAACGTGAAGGACAGAAAAAGGAATGACAGGCACAGTGAAGAAGCCGATCACATTCTGGGCAATGAACGCTGCTGAGTGGAAATTTAGAAGACTCCAAAGAGTGCGGGGCAACCAAGATGAGCCAGGAGGTGACTGGCCAGGTTACCTACAGCTCAGGTGCCCGGTCTGTTTTAAACACTAACCTGTGAAACCAGAGCCCCAGGCCATACAGGGACGAGAAGCTAAAGTCTGGTATGGCCTAAGTAGGAATGTTGCATTCTGTATTACGTGACATATGTTTGGAATGCTAATGTTTGCACTGTCTACAAGCACACTGTATAGCAACCCAAAAGCCCCCAAACCAGAGATTCGGGGGCTTTTGGGATTGTTCAAGGTCCAACTTCGGAAGCTACAGTCGCTGTTGGGTAAGTTGAATTTTGTTTGTCAGATCCTAACGATGGGGAGGGTACTTTGACGATGGCTGTCGGCAAGTACGGCGGGGGTCAATTCTCCCACTCATTTACTATGGGAGCACAGGGAGAATTTGCGAGTGTGGCACTCATTCCTGGACTCTTTCAATGGGCGGGCATTGTGGATGTCAGGGCCGGTTAGTAACTTTGACCTGGAACTTTACACGGATGTGGCCGGCTCGACTGGATTTGGGGCCTTTTTTCAGGGCCGTTGGAGTGCAGAGCCTTGGCGGGGTTTATAGAAAGAGGCAGATTTTCTCTGTAATATGGTATTACTGGAATTGTTTCTGGTGGTGCTGGCCATCGAGCTGTGGGGGGAGTCTTTCAGGGATTTGAAAGTGCGCTTTCATGGGGACAATCTGGGGGTGGTACAGGTCATCCACAAGGTATCGACCTGTGGTCCCGCTGCTCCAACATTTAGTGTTGCTTTGTCTGCAGTTAAATCTTTTTATTTATGCCGTGCACCTCCCAGGAGTTGAGAACGTCGTAGCTGACACTTTGTCTCACTTTCAGTGGGACAGGTTGCGGGAGTTGGTGTCCGCAGCAGAGTGAGGCGGGCTTCCTTGTCCCGATTGGCTGTGGAAGATTGTCTTGTGGTCATCCGGATGGATCAGACAGTCTGTAGGTGACACGATGTGGGCTGCATATAGTAGGGTATGGCGAGAATGATTGTCTTTATTGCAACAGGCCGAGGTTGAGCAGGAGGGCCAGGAAGTGTGGTTGGTGATTCTGCATTTTGTCTTGTGGAATCTGGAAGAGGGGGTGTCGGTGTTGGTTGAAAAAATTGTCAAGATTGACATTTTTGTTCAAATTGCAGTGTTGCCAGGACTTCACTAAAGATTTTTGGGTACGGCAAGCAATGAAAGGGTATCGGCGCTCTCAGAAGCGCAGGGACTCCAGGCACCCGGTTTCGTTTGAGCTTTTGGGGAGAGTTTTAGTCCAGTTGGTTTTTTCTGTGTTCATCGGCCTATGAGGTTTCCTTGTTTAGAACGCCATTCTCCCTGGCGTTCTTTGGTGCTTTTTGGATTGGAGAGCTGTTTAGCCCTTCCAAGAGTGTACAGGGCATATGTGGGCTACGGAAGTCACCTGTGGGGGGATAGGTTGTCCCTGGTGTTGCGCAGGATCAGGTGGGATCAGGATCAGGTGGGCAGGGGCAGAAAGGTTCAGGTATTTTTTTTTGTTTTCAAATAGTTTTATTAGGGGTAATAAAATACATACACAAATGAAGAAGAAAAATTACATCCTTCAAAACAATAAGTAGTATATCAAGTTATTGACAAGAGGTGTATATTCATGTCAAATTTTTGAGCATTCTTTATCAAAAGGCAGCATGTACTACTCATAATATGATGACTAATTGTAATGATGTGTCAATACCCTGAAGGATATATAAAGTAATTAAAGAGAAAAAGAAATACAAGGAAAAGAAAATAATAAAAAGAAATTATAAAGTCTAAACTATGAACGGTCAGTCTTGAAGCCTGAACAGGAACCATGGGTTCTATTTAGCATCGAATGCCGGGATAGAATCGTGTAAGGTATGAAATATTTTCTCTACCAACATCATACAGTCTATACGGGAGATAACTTGTGCGTATGGAACCGAAGATGATTTCCAGTGTAATGCAATTGCCCAGAGCATGGCTATACAAATTGAGTGGATTAACCTCATCAGGGGTTTGGAAATATCAGGGATGTCCTGAAATAGAGGACCCCGCTAATTTGTCGATCAATTTTAATACTTCTTTCCAGGTAGGTTGTAATTTTTCACATTCCCAGAATAAGTGTAAGTAGGAACCTAAATGGGAGCAGCCTCTGAAGCACTTTGGGGAAGTGTGCGGATGAATTTTATTTAAGCAGACGGGGGTGTAATACCACCTTGTTGTGAGCTTAATGGCTGTCTCTCTGATTGTTAAGGACTTTGTGCATTTACGAATGTTTTGCCATCCCCTGTCCCAACCCATTGGGATCTATAATTCAGGGTAGGTGTTTCATCTACTAATTCTAATGATCTATAAATCCCAGAGATAAGACTTTTTTGGCGGTGGCCGGTATGGTACACTTCCTCAAAAAATGTTTTGGTATCTGGGGGGGGGGTTTAAATAGTGCTGCTGAAAGAAATGATGAATATGTAGGAAACGGTAAAATTCCCTATCCGGTATATGAAAAAGAGACTTTATAGCCAAGAAAGTAGTGAATTTTGAATCAACCAGAAAGTCCCCAACGTGGTCAAATTGTGTTCAGTCCACGCTAGGAAGGAGTTCGGGTGATCATAAGCTGAGGGAAATCTAGGATCCCCGAGATATGATGCACCCAAGGGTGTCTGAGAAATTAGGTTATACTTAGTCTTATATTGATTCCAAAGCTTCAAACCTATTGGTACTACTTGATTTTTAGTGGTCAGTTCTGGGAAAGAGGGGTTGGAGTACCACATTAATCCAGGGAGGTATAGGGGGGTGATAGAATCCTGTTCAAATTTGACCCAGGGGACCTTGGAGTCTCTAAAGTTCCATTGGGCTTGTTGCGAATATCTACTGGCTAAGTAGTATAGCCATATTTGAGGGACTCCCAGACCTCCCCTTTTCGAGCAGCGATATAAAAGCCCTTTAGTGAATCTCGGGGGGTTGTCATGCCAAATAAATTTATTAAAATGGGCCTGGACAATAAGCAGGAAAGATTATTGGGAGGGAGCGGAACAGGTAAAGAGACCTGGGGAGAATAGTAATTTTGAGGGCCGTAATCCTACCTAAGAAAGGAATACAAAGCGGAGACCAGAGTTTAAGGGTCTTCTTCAGTTTGATTATCATTGGGGGATAGTTGGCTTCAAAAAGTTTGCAGAAGTCAGATCAATGCCTAAATATGAGAGATGCGTTTCAGCCCAAATGGACTAGTAAGTATTCTTAAGTTGAAGAAGTTCCACTGGGGTAAGCCCTACTCCAAGGGCCACCGATTTTGAGACATTCATTGAGAGACCTGAGACTCCTGCAAAGTTCGATAGAGTCGTACATGCAAAATTTGTAGGAGGAGGGACCTTTGATATAGCCAGATATGTCAGGATTATTGAGTATTGCAATCGCTAGGGGTTCTAGGGCGAGGGCGAAGATTAAGGGGGAGAGTGGGCACCCCTGCCTGGTACCCCTACCTATGGGAAAGAATTCAGAACTATAACCCGGGATCTTAATATGAGTTTTAGGGTTTAGATAAAGGGCTCTAAAGGCTTGTAAGAATTTGTCACGGAAACCCATGCGTTGTAGGAGAGTGGATATCTAGCTCCAGGAAACGCTGTTGAATGCCTTTTAAATATCTAGGCTGAGCATGAGAAGTTTCCGGGAGGATGTATTAGCGTCCTGGATGATGTCTGTAGCTAACCGTATGTTGTCTGTGATGAATCTGTGAGGTATAAAGCCAGATAGGTAGGACGATATAAGGGAGGAGATTATGGCTGCCAATCTGTCTGCTAGGATTCTGCTAAAGATTTTTAAATCATTTTTCATGACTGAGATTGGTCTATAATTTTGAGAAAGTGTGTGATTTTTATTAGGTTTTGGGATCAGGGACATATTTGCCAGCAACATCTCCTCAGGAAAATTACCACCTTGCAAAACCCAGTTGAAGAGCTGAACCATACTAGGGGATAGAAGATTGGAGAATTTCTTGTAGTATATGGAGGAAAAACCATCAGGGCCTGGTGCCGAGCCTGACTTCAGGGCTTTAATTACATTAAGTACCTCTGTTATGCCGCATACACACGAGCGGACTTTACGGCAGACTTTGCCCGGCGGACTTTTCGACGTACTTTACGACGGACTTTCTGAATGAACGGACTTGCCTACACACAATCCACCAAAGTCCGTCGAATTCGTACGTGATGACGTACGACCGGACTAAAACAAGGAAGTTCATAGCCAGTAGCCAATAGCTGCCCTAGCGTGGCTTTTTGTCCGTCGAACTAGCATACAGACGGCGGACTTTTCGACCGGACTCAATTTCAATGGATTAATTTAAAACATGTTTCAAATCTAAGTCCGTCCAACTTTTGAGAAAACAAAGTTCGCTGGAGCCCACACACGATCGAATTGTCCGACCAAATCCCTTCCGCCGGGTAAAGTCTGCCGTAAAGTCCGCTCGTGTGTACGCGGCATAAGAGTGATAGGGGCAATAAGCTTCTCTAGTTGCGTGGGAGAAAGAGTCGGTATAGGTATGTCTTGGAGCCAACTTTCTTCCGCCAGTGTAGGTTTTGTTTGGTCTGATGCCAATAGGGATGAATAAAATTGCTCAAAAATTCGAAGCACCTCTTTAGGATGGGAAGTTGCTAGGCCTGTCTTAGAAGCTAATTTATAGATGTGAGGGGGGCGAGTGGACTGATTAAGCTTTCTGGCAAATAGGGTCAAGGAGGTGTTGTTGTGAAGCAAGAATTTGGCTTTGGACCATCTGAGAGCTTTTTCAATTTTAGAGGATAAGAGCGAGTCTAATTCTAGACGCTTTTGGTTAATAGATTCTCAGGTGGAATCCAAATGTAATGCATTGGTGTTTTTATATAGGTGGTTCAGATCCCTTGTGAGGTCCAGTATTTTTTGTCTGTTAATTTTGTTGCAGGATGCAGCTATGCTAATCAGTTTGCCCCTCAAAACTGCCTTGTGGGCCGCCCATACAATGGAGGGTGGCGTTTCGGGAAGAGCATTGAAAGAAAAATATTCCTCGATGGACTTTGCTATCTTAGATTCTGCTGCTAAGTCCGAGAGCATTGCCTCATTTAGCCTCCAGGTATGTGAGGTGGGAGCTAATCTGTAAATTCAGTTGTGAAGGAGGTCACTTGATGATTGGACCATACACAGGGATGGATCATTGCCGTAGTGGAGTTGGCTAAAATGATGGGGGATGAGTAAATGTAGTCCAATCTAGCATAGCTATCATGGGGATGCGAGTAAAAGGTAAATTCCTTGAGCCCCATGTTATGCGTTCTCCAAGTGTCAACCAGTTGGTGATCAAGTAAGCCACGGGTTAGAGACTTGGGGAAGGCTTTGGTCGAGGCAGTAGAGGAGGATCTGTCAAGTGTATGGTTAGCCACCAAATATAAGCCACCTCCTATGATCATAGGGGTTGAGTGAAATGAAGCAAGTTTATCAAAGAAAGATTTAAAAAAGGATGCAGGTGCGTAATTTGGGGCGTATATACTGGCTATTGTTATTTCCCTATTGTGTAGCACCCCTTTGATAATGACATATCTGCTGTCCTTATCTCTATAAATTTGCTTGACTTCCATAGGAAGGGAGGAGTGCAGAAGTATGGCAGCGCCCCTGCTTTTGGATGAATGGAGAGAGCAAAAAGTTTGAGGAAAATTCCTGTGAAAGAATTTTGGGTGTGAGGAATGAGAGAAATGAGTTTCCTGAATCAGGAGAATCTTGGCGCCAATTTGGTTATATAGCTCGAAAGCTTTGCGCCTCTTCGAAGGGTATTGAATCCCTTCACATTATGTGAAATACATGTAATAGTCATGATGGGTATAATAATTCACTATAAACCAGAAAAGGAATAGATGTGGTATTGCAAAGAAGGTAACTAGAGGATGCATTCCTAATTCCATCCAACCATTCAGGGGAGCTGCCAACGATCCGTAAGTATTGGCCTTAAATCTATACAAACTAGTTATATAAAAGAGATCATAAGGATATAGCATACACTTTCCATGAATATGTTTCCGAAAGGGGATATATTCCAGACTGTAAACTGACTGACCAAGAATAAAAGCATTAAATAAAAATATAACCAAAAGAAGAAAAAAGTTTGAAGACTTTGGAAAAGACACAAAGTCCAACATCAATACTGCATCAGGTAAAGAGAAAACGAGAAAAATTATTTTACCTGATTAAAAAAGAGACACTTTCAAGCGAGACAACGTGGTCTCATACCCAGCGGTACCGCAAATACCTGCTAGTGGGTTTGGGGAGTGGAACCCGTAGAGCTAACCAAAAGATAAAAAAGTAAAAATGATAATAGGGGAGCTCACAGCCCTAAAGTAACTGGAACCGGAGTTTGCTGGGTGGGGAGGACATGCAACGGCCCTGAGGGACAGACGCCCGGTAAGGCATGTCAGAAGATTAGATGCAAACTGCCATGAGGAAAATCCAAGGGATAAGCAGCAAGTCAGTCAACGAGGTTGTTCAGCAATTCCATCTCCGATGTCATAACAGATCCTCCTTCTGTCTCTCCTAGGTGGTAGGGATTGCTAAATCGGAGCCGGTCGGGGTGTAGAGGGAGGTCGGCGAATCGCAGCGGCATCAAGAAGGCCCAGCTTCACCAGGATTTCTTGGCCTTCTGGCAGGGATGAAGCAGAGAAGGTGGTGCCGTTGTGGGGGACCAGCAGCTTAAACGAAAAACCCCATCTGTAATGGATGTGGGCAGATTGGAGGCCGGTGGTGATTTCTTTCAATCCTCTTCTTCTGTCCAGGGTGACTGGGGAGATATCTGGGTATATCTGGATGGAATGGTTATTTAGGGTGATCCGTTGCTTGTTGCGGGCTGCTCTGAGATCTTCCTCCTTAGTGAGGAAGTCCTTCATGCAAAGCACCACATCTCTCGGGGGCTTATCATCCGGTGGTTTTGGGCGGATGGCCCTATGAATACGATCACATTTGAATGCAGCGGATTCATATTCCGGGAGAAGAGATTTAAATAAGCGAATCACCATAGGGATTAATTCTGTCTCAGACTCTGGGATACCTCTTAAATGTAAGTTAGCCGGCTGAGACGGAGGAGTCGGAGCGGGAGAAACAACTCCCCCCTCTGTGCCATCTTGGGACATGCTGCATCTTTCCCGTGTGCGGAGTGAGTTAGGGTGTTCTGAGCAGAGCCTTGGGATTTCTTCTTCTTCGATGGCATGCACCAGGGCTATGCGGTTTGAGGAGTGTTAAAATCGCTGTGAATCAAGCTGTATATGGCCTTCAGGAAGCCAATAGAATCCCGGGTGGAGCGGAGCTACAGCTTCAGACGTCCATTCCTATCAGCGCCGCGCATGCGCCCAGGTTCAGGTATTTTTGGTATCAGGTTCACCCTTATGTCCGGTGGAGGCAGTAAGGGGGTTTCTCGCAGTGTGCCTGGATTTAGGGGGTCCTTTTTGGTACATGCTGATGGGGCCCCTTTGTTCAGATTTCAATTCATTTCTGTTTTCTGGAAATGGGTGTTGGGTTTGGGGGAAAAGGAAGTTTCTGCGTGCATATTGGTTGTTATGTTTGGTATGTTTTTTCTTCTCTTTCAGGTGGCGTGCGGGGCCTGGCCTGGATATTGGGCCACTCCTATGTTTTTTGGGGGGGCAAAAAAGAGCAGATGTTAGGCCTGATTGGAGACAATTGGGCATTTCTAGGCAGGAAGCATGTGTCCTACTGGGCATGCTCTGGAGCAGGACGGTCCCAGAAGTGCATTGCTTTGCATGTCCAGATAGGCCGCCGAACGTTTTGGTATTACATGTCGGCGGCAATGATTTGAGTTTAAGGTCATTGTTGAACATTACGTGGGATATCAAGTTTGATTTCCTGCAGCTCTGCATGGCCTTTCCGGACATGCTGATTGTATGGTCCGACATAATTTCTCAGGCGACTTGGAGATTGGCTAGATCGGTGGAGCAGCTCAATAAGGCCCGGAAAAAGGTTAACAGGGATGGTAGCAGATTTGTGGTTAGGAACGGGGGCTAGTTATCAGACATTTAAAGCTGAAAGTGGATACTTGGCGATACCTTCGGGGTGACGGGGAACACCTCAATGCGTTGGGGATTGACATGTGGGCACTGGGGTTGCAGGATGGTATGCAGAGAGTGTTGAGGGTGTGGAGGGACACACAACGGGTAAGGTTTTCCCCTTGGGTGCTGTGGCGGGTGTTGGTCTTTGTGAGTGAATGAAGAAACCTTGGTGGTATGGGTCCACTGGTGGTATTCCAGTTAATGGTGGTTTAGTTGTAATTTGGTTAATGGGTGAACTGCGCTCAGTGGTTTGTCTCCGAACTAGTACTGTATGTCAGCTGGAGGCCTATTAGGATAAAAAAAGGTACCGCAGTACATTATTAAATTATATGGTAGTTTTGAGTTTCCTGCAAAGACCAATGCGAGAATTGACTGATAGTTTTTTTGGTTTAACAGATGTTTTTATACAGTTTACATGTTAATTTAAGTTGAGTTTGATAATAAAGAGGCTGCTTCGGCCAATATTTACTCCAACTCGGTGTGGTCTCCATTAATGGGGTTAATGGTAAGTAGGGATGAGCCGAACACCCCCCTGTTTGGTTTGCACCAGAACATGCGAACAGGCAAAAAATTTGTTTGAACACGCGAACACCGTTAAAGTCTATAGGACTCGAACATGAATAATCAAAACTGCTAATTTTAAAGGCTTATATGCTAGTTATTGTCATAAAAAGTGTTTGGGGACCTGGGTCCTGCCCCAGGTGACATGGATCAATGCAAAGTTTTAAAAACGGCCCTTTTTTTGGAAGCAGTGATTTTAATAATGCTTAAAGTGAAACAATAAAAGTGCAATATTCTTTTAAATTTCGTACCTGGGGGTGTCTATAGTATGCCTGTAAAGGGACGGATGTTTCCCGTGTTTAGAACAGTCTGACAGCAAAATGACATTTCAAAGGAAAAAAGTCATTTAAAACTACTCGCGGCTATTAATGAATTGTCGGTCCGACAATACACATAAAAGTTCATTAATAAAAACGGCATAGGAATTCCCCACAGGGGAACCCTTAACCAAAATTTTTTAAAAAATGGCGTGGGGGGACCCCAAAATTCCATACCAGGCCTTTCAGGTCTGGTATGGATATTAAGGGAAACCCCGGCCAAAATTTAAAAAAAAATGGTGTGGGGGTCCCCCTCAAAATTTATACCAGACCCTTCAGTTCTGGTACGGATTTTAAGGGGAACACCGCGCCAAAATAAAAAAAAATGGAGTGGGGTCCCCCCAAAAGTCCATACCAGACCCTTGTCCGAGCACGCAACCTGGCAGGCCACAGGAAAAGAGGGGGGGATGAGAGAGCGCCCCCCCTCCTGAACCGTACCAGGCCACATGCCCTCAACATTGGGAGGGTGCTTTGGTGTAGCCCGCCAAAGCACATTGTCCCCATGTTGATGGGGACAAGGGCCTCATCCCCACAACCCTTGCCCAGTGGTTGTGGGGGTCTGTGGCTGGGGGGCTTATCGGAATCTGGAAGCCCCCTTCAACAAGGGGACTCCCAGATCCCGCCCCCCCTGTGTGAAATAGTAAGAGCCATTTCACAAAAAAAGTGTCAAAAATGTTAAAAATGACAAGAGACAGTTTTTGACAATTACTTTATTTAAAGTCTTCGTTTTTCCATCTTCTTTCTTCTATCTTCCTTCAGTTTCTTCCTCCATCTTCTTCTTCTTCCGATTCTTCTGGTTCTTCCTCCTGTGTTCTTGTCCGGCATCCTCCTCCACGGCGTCTTCCTCCGCAGCGTCTTCTTCCCTTCTTCTTCTCGGGCCACTCCACATCCATGATAGGAGGCTCCTGCTGTGTGATGCTTCTCGTCTTCTGATGGTTCTTAAATAATGGAGGCCGGGGCCACTCAGTGACCCCGCCCCCCTCTGATGCACGGGGACTTGACAGGGACTTCCCTGTGGCATTCCCCATGACATCAGAGGGGGGCGGGGTCATCTGTCACGCCCCCCTCTGACGCCAGGTTGCGTGCTCGGATAAGGGTCTGGTATGGATTTTTGGGGGGACCCACACCATTTTTAAAAAATTTTTGGCACGGGGTTTCCCTTAAAATCCAGACCTGAAGGGCCTGGTATGGAATTTAGGGGGACCCCCATGTCATTTTATTTAAAAAATTTGGTTTGGGGTTCCCCTGCGGGGAAATCCCATGCCGTTTTTATCAATGAACTTTTATGTGTATTGTCGGACCGACAATTCATTAATAGCCGAAAGTAGTTTTAAATGACTTTTTTCCTTTGAAATGTCATTTTGCTGTCAGACTGTTCTAAACACGGGAAACATGCGCCCCTTTGCAGGCATACTATAGACACCCCCCAGGTACGAAATTTAAAGGAATATTATACTTTTATTGTTTCACTTTAAGCATTATTAAAATCACTGCTCCCGAAAAAATGGCTTTTTATAAAACTTTTTTTGCATTGATCCATGTCCCCTGGGGCAGGACCCAGGTCCCCAAACACTTTTTATGACAATACCATGCATATAAGCCTTTAAAATTAGCACTTTTGATTTCTCCCATAGACTTTTAAAGGGTGTTCAGCGGCTTTCGAATTTGCCGCGAACACCCCAAATTGTTCGCTGTTCGGCGAACTGGCGAACAGCCGATGTTCGAGTCGAACATGAGTTCGACTCGAACTCAAAGCTCATCCCTAATGGTAACGGTGCTTGGAGTATGGGTTGGTCAGGCAGGTATGGAAAGTATGGATATCTGTTATACAATGGGCAAGGTTTTTAACCTGGTGTGAATATACACCTAACCCAGCCCTGCTCCCTTAAATGTGACTGACCCCCCCATGGGTGAACTTGTGCGGGCCCCTTGTTTTTTTTTTTTTTTTCTGAAGAAAACACGCCCAACCTGGTGCAGAATGTAACAACCTGAACTCGACTGACCTAAGGGAGAGAAGACTGACAAGAAAACGTGAGCGGCTGTGTCATGTGCCACTGGAGACGATGAGTGGCCGGATCGTGTGCCACTGGAGATGTGCTTGCAATAGCGTGTTGCAAGAAAGTAGTCTCATAAGGGAGGTGAAAACAAGGACAGCAGAGAAATTGGAGCATGTGTGGGGATGTCCATGGTCATGTTTAATCATATGTCATGATCATGTGTTCATGGCAATGAAAAGAATTGTGCCGACTTGTATTGGAGTTGCGAACCTGGAGTATTGTATATTGTATAAGTTGTAAATGAGTGCTAACGTATGTATGAAAGGTATGAGTAATGACTGGTTGCTTGTGGAAGGTGCCTCGAGGGGGAGCTGCAGGAAGCTGTGGTGTGTGTGAAAGATAAAACAGTGTTATGTCATACCGAGGATTGCTATGTCGCCATCATGACTGGGATTCAAATCGGGTTGTGGTAGAGTATTAGGGTTGCCACCTCACCCCTCCAAAACTGAACACATACCAACCACCAGCCCCCGAGGCTAATCAAATGTAGACAAGGTACCAAGTGAGTCGAATTACCACCTCAATCAGCCACAGAACTTATGCAATCAATACACGCTCGGCTCCAACCCCATAGATTGTGAATCTTACAACCAGCCAAGCCTGTGCCGAGTGATGTCGAACAACGATCGACAGCGGCTCGGTGGCTTGGATCTACGAATGAATCGTATGTTTGCAGAAGGGATAACAAAAAGGCAGAGGGAACCTACGAATGTACTAGGTCTGTGCCAAATGATGTTGGGAGATGATCGACAAGGACTTGGAGGCAGCTCACTACGAAAGGGATGTGGGATAGGAAACATAACGAATCGCAACATTGTGTAGGATATGAAAAAAGGTTTGTGCTTGCCGTTTGGTAAGCGCGCATTTTATTTCTAGTTACCACAGTGGTGCGGTGAAGGAATAATTTTTTATCTACATTTCCTGCCTCAAGACTGGGGCCTGTGCCTATGTCTTTTCACAATATCCATCTGGACTTTATTCAATGTGATAGGACTGTTCATCAAACACTCATTGTTTTAGGTTCCAAGAACTATGTTAGTCATTGAAATTGGGTTCTATTAATTTGTCCCATTCAACGTTGTTATATTTTCAAAATTGTACACTTCATTCACAGCGCTGCTTTTTTATATATTATAAGGTATGAATCCTACCTGCAACAGCGAGCAAAAAACGTCGGCGAAGACCACAAACGGAGAAGCCGCAACACACAGGTTCATCAACCACAAAGTGAGCTGGGAGGAGCCAGCCTAGTGACATGGCGTATCGTGCACCTGAACCGACAAGGAATACAGGTGACTGCTTAAATACCCCCCCGGGCTCCTCCCATAAATTCAGGCCACCATACTGGCCTTCTTATATACAGTATATATATATATATATATATATATACAGTGCCTTGCAAAAGTATTCACCCCCTTAGCATTTTTCGTGTTTTGTTGCCTCACAACCTGGAATTACCATGGATTGTTTAAATGATGCAAATCCTCAATTTACAGAACATGCCCACAACTTTGAAGATTTTTTTTTTTATTATTGTGAAGCAAACAACAAATAGGACAAAATAACAGAAAAAGTCAATGTGCATAACTATTCACCCCCTAAAGTCAATACTTTGTAGAGCCACCTTTTGCGGCTATCACAGCTCCAAGTTGCTTTGGATAAGTCTCTATGAGCTTGCCACATTTTACCACTGGGATTTTTGCCCATTCCTCCTTGCAAAACTGCTCCAGTTCCTTCAAGTTGGATGGTTTGCGCTTGTGAACAGCAGTCTTTAAGTCTGATCACAGATTCTCTATTGGATTGAGGTCTGGGCTTTGACTATTTATTTATTTATTTTAGGTACTTATATAGCGCCGTCAATTTACGCAGTGCTTTACATATACATTGTACATTCACATCAGTCCCTGCCCTCAAGGAGCTTACAATCTAAGGTCCCTAACACACATTCATATAATAGGGCCAATTTAGACAGGATCCAATTAACCTACCAGCATGTCTTTGGAGTAGACCATTCCAACACCTTTACATGTTTCCCCTTAAACCACTCAAGTGTTGCTTTAGCAGTGTGTTTGGGGTCATTGTCCTGCTGGAAGGTAAACCTCCGTCCTAGCCTTAAATCACACACAGAGTGGTACAGGTTTTTCTCAAGAATATCCTTGTATTTAGCACCATCCATCTTTCCCTCAAGCCTAACCAGTTTCCAAGTCCCGACTGCTGAATAGGGATGAGCTGGGTCCTGCCCCAGGGGACATGGATCAATGCAAAAAAAAGTTTTAAAAACGGCCGTTTTTTCAGGAGCAGTGATGAGGAGAAGAAGATAGAAGACGCCGCGGAGGAGATGCTGGACGAGAGATGCTGGACGAGAGATGCTGGACGAGAACACTGGAGGAAGAACCAGAAGAACGAGAAGAACCAGAAGATGAAGGTAGATAGAAGAAAGAAGAAGCATTTAAATAAAGGAATTGTCAAAAACTGTCTCTTGTCATTTTTAACATTTTTGACAGTTTTTTAGTGAAATGGTAGGGGTAAGTACCCCCTTACCATTTCACACAGGGGGGGCTGGGATCTGGGGGTCCCCTTGTTAAAGGGGGCTTCCAGATTCCGATAAGCCCCCCGCCCACAGACCCCCACAACCACCGGCCAGGGTTGTGGGGATGAGGCCCTTAGCTACCCCAAAGCACCCTCCCAATGTTGAGGGCATGTGGCCTGGTACGGTTCAGGAGGGGGGGCACACTCTCGCCCCCCCCTCTTTTCCTGCGGCCTGCCAGGTTGCGTGCTCGGATAAGGGTCTGGTATGGATTTTTGGGGGGACCCCACGCTGTTTTTTTTTTTTTGGCGCGGGGTTCCCCTTAAAATCCATACCAGACCTGAAGGGCTGAAGGGTCTGGTATGGAATTTAGGGGGAACCCCACATCTTTTTTTTTTTTTTGGCCGGGGTTCCCCTTAATATCCATACCAGACCTGAAGGGCCTGGTATGGAATTTAGGGGGACTCCCACGTCATTTTTTTTTTTAAATTTTGGTTCGGGGTTCCCCTGTGGGGAATTCCCATGCCGTTTTTATCAATGAACTTCTATGTGTATTGTCAGCAATGCAATAGCCGCGGGTAGTTTTAAATGGGTTTTTTCCTTCGAAATGTCATTTTGCTGTCAGACTGTTCTAAACATGGGAAACATGCGCCCCTTTACAGGCATACTATAGACACCCCCCAGGTATGAAATTTAAAGGGATATTACACTTTTATTGTTTGACTTTAAGCATTATTAAAATCACTGCTCCTGAAAAAACGGCCGTTTTTAAAACTTTTTTTTGCATTGATCCATGTCCCCTGGGGCAGGACCCAGGTCCCCAAACACTTTTTATGACAATAACTTGCCTATAAGCCTTTAAAATTAGCACTTTTGATTATTCATGTCCGTGTCCCATAGACTTTAACGGTGTTCGAACAAACTTTTTTCCTGTTCGCATGTTCTGGTGCGAACCGAACAGGGGGGTGTTCGGCTCTTCCCTACTGCTGAAAAACATCCCCACAGCATGATGCTGCCACCACCATGTTTCACTGTGGGCATGGTGTTCTTTGGGTGATGTGATGTGTTGGGTTTGCACCAGACATAGTGTTTTCCTTGAGGGCCAAAAAGTTAAATTTTAGTCTCATCAGACCAGACCACCTTCCTCCATACATTTTGGGAGTCTCCCACATGCCTTTTTGCAAACTCAAAATGTGCAATTTTGTTTTTTGCTGAAAGTAATGGCTTTCTTCTGGCCACTCTGCCATAAAGCCCAACTCTATGGAGTGTATGGCTTATTGTTGTCCTATGTACAGATACTCCAGTCTCCGCTGTGGAACTCTGCAGCTCCTCCAGGGTTACCTTAGGTCTCTGTGCTGCCTCTCTGATTAATGTCCTCCTTGCCCGATCATAGAGTTTTGGTGTGCGGTCGTCTCTTGGCAGGTTTGCTGTTGTGCCATGTTCTTTCCATTTGGTTATGATAGATTTGATGGTGCTCTTAGGGATCGTCAAAGATTTGGATTTTTTTTATAACCTAACCCTGACTTGCACTTCTCAACAACATTGTCCCTTACTTGTCTGGAGAGTTTCTTGGTCTTTATGGCAGTGTTTGGTTATTGGTGCCTCTTGCTTAGGTGTTGCAGCCTCTGGGGCCTTTCAAAAAGGTTTGTATATGTAATAACAGATCATGTGACACTTAAATTGCACACAGGTGGACATCATTTCAATAATTATGTGACTTCTGAAGGTAATTGGTTGCTCCAGAGCTTTTTATGGGCTTCATAACAAAGGGGGTGAATACAAACGCACATGCCAATTATCATTTTTTTATTTCTGAAAAATAGTTTTATGTATATATTTTTCTACTTTTACTTCATCAACTTAGACTATTGTGTTCTGATCCATCACATATAATTCAGATTAAAAAAACATTGAACTAAAGGCTGTAATGTAACAAAATAAGTAAAAAGCCAAGGGGGTGAATATTTTTACAAGGCACTGTACATACACACACATACATACATACATACATATATACACACATACACACACACACACAGCATCTCACAAAAGTCAGTACACCCCTCACAATTTTGTTAATATTTTATTATATCTTTTCATGTGACAACACTGAAGAAATGACACTTTGCTACAATGTAAAGTAGTGAGTGTACAGCTTGTATAACAGTGTACATTTTCTGTCCCCTCAATATAACTCAGCACACAGCCATTAATGTCTAAACTGCTGGCAACAAAAGTGAGTTCACCCCTAACTGAAAATGTCCAAATTGGGCCCAACTAGCCATTTTCCCTCCCCTGTGTCATGTGACTCATTAGTGTTACAAGTCCCCAGGTGTGAATGGGGAGCAGGTGTGTTAAATTTGGTGTTATTGCTCTCACTCTCTCATACTGGTCACTGGAAGTTCAACATGGCCCCCTTATGGCAAAGAACTCTCTGAGGATCTGAAAAAAAAAATGTTGCTCTACATAAAGATGGCCTAGGCTATAAGAAGATTGCCAAGACACTGAAACTGAGCTGCAGCATGGTGGCCAAGACTATAAAGCAGTTTAACAGGACAGATTCCACTCAGAACAGGCCTTGCCGTGGTCGACCAAAGAAGTTGAGTGCACATGCTCAGCGTCATATCCAAAGGTTGTCTTTGGGAAATAGACGTATGAGTGCTGCCAGCATCGCTGCAGAGCTTGAAGGGGTGGGGGGTCAGCCGTCAGTGCTCAGACCATACACCACACACTGCATCAAATTTGTCTGTATGGCTGTTGTCCCAGAAGAAAGCCTCTTCTAAAGTTGATGCACAAGAAAGCCCACAAACAGTTTGCTGAAGACAAGCAGACTAAGGACATGGATTACTGGAACCATATCCTGTGGTCTGATGAGACCAAGATAAACTTATTTGGTTCATATGGTGTCAAGCGTGTGTGGCAGCAACCAGGTGAGGAGTACAAAGACAAGTGTGTCTTGCTGTGGGGCTGCATGAGTGCTGCCGGCACTACAGTTCATTGAGTGAACCATGAATGCCAACATGTAATGTGACATACTGAAGCAGAGCCTGATCCCCTCCCTTTAGAGACTGGGCCACAGGGCAGTATTCCAACATGATAATGACCCCAAAGACACCTCCAAGATGACCACTGCCTTGCTAAAGAAACTGAGGGTAAAGGTGATGGACTGGCCAAGCATGTCTCCAGACCTAAACCCTATTGAGCACCTGTGGGGCATCCTCAAATGGAAGGTGGAGGAGCACAAGGCCTTTAACATCCACCAGCTCCATGATGTCATCATAGGGGAGTGAAAGAGGACTCCAGTGGCAACCTGTGAAGCTCTGGTAAACTCCATGCCCAAGAGGGTTAAGGCAGTGCTGGAAAAAAATGGTGGCCACACAAAATATTGACACTTTGGGCCCAATTAAGACATTTTCACTTAGGGGTGTACTCAGTTTTGTTTGTCTGACTCCCCCTTTTACTTACCTAAGACCAATCCAATCCCCAGATGTGCCCGAGCGCAGTGGCTCCAGCCACTGCCTTGCTCCTCATTGGACAGATTGATAGCAGCAGGAGCCATTGGCTCCCACTCCTGTCAATCAAACCCTGTGACACAGGGTGATGGGCGGGGCCAAGTCCCACTCTCTATGTGAATGGACTCAGCAGCACTACTAAGGAGCAAGCCCGCACAGGTGCCCCCTATGGAAAGTGGCTTTCCGCAGGGGTACTCGATGAAGGGGAGGAGCCAGAAGCACCAGCGGGGCACCCCAAAAGAGGGGAATCTGGGCTGCTCTGTGCAGAACCCTTGCACAGAGCAGGTAAGTATAACATGTTTGATATTTTTATTTTTAAAAAAACTTATGTATACAAGCACTTTCATTCTTCTACTAGTGTGAGGCTGTGGAAGACAGTTTATGTCACAGGTCATACACCATGGCAAGACTGAGCACAGCATCAAGACACAAGGTAGTTATTCTGCATCAACAAAGTCTCTCTAATGCAAAGATTTCAAAGCAGACTGGTGTTTCAACATGTGCTTTTCAAGCTCTTTTGAAAAAACACAAAGAAATGGGGAATGTTAATGCCTGTAGAAGCAGTAGTTGGCCAAGGAAACATAATGCAGTGAATAAAAAAGACATACCATGCTTACGTCCCTTCAACATCAGAAAATGTCCAGCAGTGCCATCAGCACACAACTGATGGAAAATGGTGGGACCCAGGTACACCCATCTATTGTCCAGGAAAGTCTGGCCAGAAGTGGTCATCATGGCAGAACTGTGACCAAAAGGCCTTACAACCAACATGGAAACAAGGCCAAGTGATAGCGCAGCGGTCTTATAAGCACACTTTTTTTGGAAAAAATTCACTTTTTTGAATAAAAAAATAAGACATCAGTAAAGTTAGCCCAATTTTAGTAAAGACATCAGTAAAGTTAGCCCAGTGATTTCCTCCACAGTATTTTTTTTTCTGCCACTAAATATGTTCAATCTGAGAACCAACGTCATTTAACTTGCTTCATCTGAGCCCTGTTCATCCTGGACTCACCCCAGTCTGTGACTGGACTGTGAAAGTAGATGAAGAATGAGAATGAGAAGAATGAGCTCAACTCTCTGGCACTCTGTAACTCTAAATTGGTAACCTATAGAAAATTTTAAAGTGTCGCCTATTTAGATTTTTAAGTACCATAGTTTTGCACCATTCCATGAGCAATGCGCAATTTTAAAGCATGCCATTTTAGGGATCTATTTACTCTGAGTAACGTCATCTTTTATATTTTACAAAAAAACTGGGGTGTGTATATAGTTTTTTTTTTTTTAATTCATTAACGTGTATTTTATTCCAAAAACATTGCGTTTGAAAAACCACTGTGCAAAAACTGTGTGACATAAACAATTGCAATTACAACCATTTCATTCTCTAGGGCCTCTGTTAAAAAATATATATAATGTTTGGGGTTCTTAATAAGTTTCTAGCAAAAAATACACATTTTTACTAACAGAGTGTCAGAAAAAGGCCTAGTCCTTAACCACTTAGCGACCGTCCTATAGCAGCTTTACTCCTAACGGGTGGCAGCTGTGTGCAGGGTCATGTATATATATATGTGAGCCTGCACTTATGGATAGGGGGCGTGAATGAATGCGGCCGATGGCTTGCCCCAGCTGTGCTTATACACAGTGGGAGCTGATCGGCAGGTACCGCTGACTCGATATCCGCCGGCACCCTCCTATCATCAGCCAGAGAGACAGAACTGCAGTCTGCCTATGTGAACAAGGGAAGAAGGGAAGGCATAGATCCAGTATCTCTGCAAAGCAGGGACTAGGATTCATGTATTCCCCCAGTAAAAGCTCCCAAAAAGTGTCAGTTAGTGTCAGAATGTCCCTCAACATCTCTGTCCCACTATAAGTCGCTGATCTCCACCATTAATAGTAAACAAAATTATTAATTAATAAAAATATTGCATAGTTTGCAGACGCTATAACTTTTGTGCAAACCAATCAATATATGCTTATTGGGATTTTGTTTAGTAAAAATATGTAGCAGAATACATATTGACCTAAATTAATGAAGAAATATAGCAGAAAGTAAAAAAATATTTATTTTTTATTTCAAAATTGTTAGTCTTTTTTTGTTTATAGTGCAAAAAATGAAATATGCAGAGGTGATCAAATACCACTATAAGAAAGCTCTATATGGGGCATGTCCAAGATGGCGACGGTGCTGAACGTATAGTCGAGGAGCTCTGCACCCATCGCGGGGAATTAATCCTTTTAACATATCCTGACCATCTCCAGACCTATCTGAGGTGCTTCCCGCTCCCCCCCTGCTGATGCGGACACGGAACTGGCGCCGCCTGGATCAGCACAAGCAGAGTAACAGCCGAAATAGCTCGGGCAGAGTGGCCACGTGTGGAGGCAGTGACCAATATGGTGACTCAGACGGAGGACCCGGACCCTGCCCTTACTGAACAGAGCAACTTTGCCGCCTTGATGCAGGCCATTACGGGATGCCAATCCACCTTATCCACACTCACAATGAAGATTGACACTGTGCAGGTGGAATGTCGGGTGGGGGAGGCAGAAGATACGATTAGGGATCACTCGACTTCTCTGCATACGCTGCAAGTAATGCCGCGTACACACGGTCGGACTTTTCGTCTACAAAAGTCCAACGGACGCTGACGGACTAAAGCTGGCTGGTAATCCGATCGTGTGTGGGCTTCTCCGGACTTTCAACGTACTTTTTTAGCCTCAAATCCGACGTACTTTAGATTTGAAACATGCTTCAAATCTTTACGTCGTAACTACGACGGACCCCGAAGTCCGCTCGTCTGTATGCTAGTCCTACGGACAAAAAAACGACGCATGCTCATAAGCAAAAACTAAACGGAAGCACTCGGTCTAGTAAAACTAGTGTTCGTATTGTAGGTAGTACATTCATCACGCTGCAAAATCTGTGATCGTTGAATGCAGCGCATTTTATTTCTTCTTTACGAATGCTCTAAAGAACGAAGGTGTTTTGCTGTTCATATTCAGAGTTCTCCCAAACTGATTTCTGGATTCTTTTTCTCTTTGATCTCATGAATGATATAGTATGCTTTTTAAAAACAATATAATATAAAAACAAACAAAGGCGCCTCTAAGTGCAGAAGATAAACAATTTTAATACCCCAACTGGGTTAAAAACACTTACAAAATAGAAGTAAAAAACAGGCACATCGTGGGTAAGGCTGCATTGGAAGGGGTCACGATCAGAGGAAGCCTTCAGGAGGATGGATGTAGTCTCTGTCAGCAGCGGTGTAAAACACAGGGAACAGCTGTGAAGCCGGCGTCGTCAGCGTGTGAGGGCTGCGAACCCGGAAGTGATGTCATCCGCTGGGTGGCTCTGTGACCAGCCTGAACCACAAACGAAAGGCCAGAGAGGGGATGTGATGTCATCAGTGAGGGACGCATTTCAGAACCGTCATTCGTTCCTTTCTCAACCTCGCTTCCGGGTTCGCAGCCCTCACACGCTGACGACGCCGGCTTCACAGCTGTTCCCTGTGTTTTACACTGCTGCTGACAGTGACTACATCCATCCTCCTGAAGGCTTCCTCTGATCGTGACCCCTTCCAATGCAGCCTTACCCACGATGTGCCTGTTTTTTACTTCTATTTTGTAAGTGTTTTTAACCCAGTTGGGGTATTAAAATTGTTTATCTTCTGCACTTAGAGGCGCCTTTGTTTGTTTTTATGTCATTTTAGACCCTGCTTCAAGTCTTTTAAAGTTGCAGCCCTTTTTGCTGAAGATCACCATCCTTTCATCCCTTCCTACCTACATTTCTCCCGTTCATTTTTGGACTGCCGATCCTTAATAGAGACATCATTTGGACTACGCTAGTCCTGTGTGCCCTATACCACCTTTTATTTCCAGTGTTTTTAAAAACAATGTTTCCATACTAATAATACTTTTTACCTTTTTTTTTTATTTTTATTTTTTTTTAGGTTTGTAAAGTTACCACAAAGAACCCATTATTCTAGTTTTGTTTTTCTAGTGATTATTTTTTATTTTTTAGATAAAGTTAACCCAAAGCACCGTTTTTGGTTATGTAGATTTTTTTATTTTCAAGACTTACCACTCGAATATTATTAACATTAGTAATGTATTTTTGGTGTGTTTTTTCAAACTCAATGAGATTGTTGTCCCTTGTTAATTTAACATTGTGTATAAAATCAATGATTTAAAAGAAAACACATAAAGTCTTTTGCTAAACTCAAAAAAGATCCATTTATTCATGGTCAAAATAAAATAAAGAGGAAGTCAACGCTGGAAAAAGTCGGTGTACAAGAAAATTGGGATCTTAAGGAGTCCATATAAGAGGGAGCACAATCTGGTCCAAGAATCCCAGAGATCAACAGCACCAGCAGATGATATAGATGTCCCCAGACTGTGGTCCTACAACAGCCTGCGTCTTCTGTCAGACCAGACTGAACCCAGGTCATCACTTTCTTCTCTTCCCTGCAGCCTTTCCTCCACGCTGCCCTGCAGCCTTCCCTGCAGCCTTCCCTGTAGCCTTCTTTGGAGGCTGTGGCTGTGGTGTTTCAGTTGTTGCAGGAGGAGGAGGAGGAGGAGGAGGAGGAGGGGGGGCTGCCTCATGTAGTTGGGTGTTTCGGGTTAGCGTGCCCTGCAGCCCCTTCTGGATAGTTTCCCCAAATAGGCGCTCGCAAATGAGACGCTGCTCCCAATCCATTTGAAGAAGCCTGCTGGCTAAGTAGCAGCCATAGGACTCTTCTGCTTCGGGGGGCTGCTCAAAAAACGGGTGGCCTCTTGCATGAGGTGCAGGGATGCCTCCTGTGTGACCGTCCCCTTCCTGGCCCTTTTTTTGGGAAGGTGGAGGGGAAGCACTTGGGATTGGGTCATGCTCCTACTGGGCCCAGCCACCTCACTTGGCCCAGCCACCTCACTGGGAGCAGCCACCTCCTGCCTGACACTGGGCCCAGCCTCCTCCAGGATGATGGAGAATCCGGCCTCCTCCAGGCTGTCCATGGGCCCGGTCTCCTCCTGCCTGCCACTTTCCACACATTCCTCCTGGATGGACTCATCCTGTGTATAAAAAAAGGACATAGTTTTATTTATTTATTTGGGGTTCATCAATGACACACAATTTGCTTCTCATGACTAGCAAATTTTTTATAGCAGGTGCCAAACATATTTAGCCACTCCTGTCAATTGATATGTATACACAATTTTGAGGGCAAAATTATTTTAGACAATTATAACATCCAGTTAACATCATTAATATTAGTACAGTAAATATTTGTTAATATAATTTACCTGACTCCAGATGGTCATATCCGGTTCATCCAGGATGGAAGACCCAGCTTGCTCCTCATCAGCCTCTGCTGGGGTGGAGGGAAGGGTGGAGGGAAGGGTGGAGGGAAGGGTTGAAAGTGATGCCCTGGCTTCATTCTGGTCATCAAGAAAAGGAGTTGATTGTAGTACCACAGCCTGGGTACATAAACATCATCTGCTGATGCTCCTGATCTCATTGATTCCTGGATCTTCTTATGCTCCCTCTTATACATATTCCTCAAGACCCCAATTTTCTTGAGCAATGTCTCCATTGTTGCTTCCGGGATGGTCACCTGGACAAAGGACAGAAGTCTCTCCAGCGTTGACTTCCTCACATGCTTTGCATAATACTGAGGGTGTTTCACCTCCCACAAATTCCTCATCTCTCGATATTTAGATATGAAAGCTGTAAGGAACTCTGGATCCTTAAATAGGGGATTCATTATATCTGGAAAAGATAAAGTCACAAGACAAAAAACACTTATTAGGTTTCTGCTAACCCCTCATCATCTTCTCCCTATGTAGGCCTCATCAATCTATCAAGCCATATAGGCTGCTTGCTACAAAGTCATGACAATAAAACAAAAAAAAATAAAAAAAATAAATGTAAAATTACCTTCGTTTTGTAACGTCCTGGTCCACTATCACCTACGCACAGAACGTACGTACGACACGTGCACAAGGCCCCTCTTTATACACTACACATGTGTGAAACTCCGCCTGCGTCTCCCGCCCCTGACGTTCGATTTTAACTCATGTTCTCCGCCCCCTAATTCGACGCACAGAACGTACGTACGACACGTGCACAAGGCCCCTCTTTATACACTACGCATGTGTGAAACTCCGCCTGCGTCGCCCGCCCCTGACGTTCGATTTTAACTCATGTTCTCCGCCCATTTTTAGTTACGGCGCGTAGTGGGGTGAATAATGGCGGAGACACATGACATGTTAACTACCTCAGGTAGCGAAAAAAGCCCGGAGGCTGGAACGTCAACAAAATCTGTGAGGCCTAGATTTAAGGCCTCCAATATGAGTTTTGAAGAGATGGTGGAGATGGTGGCCATTCTTCAAAAAAAGGACTATGATGGGAAGTATGGGCCGTACGCCTGGCCAAATTTGCGCAAGGCCAAAATAATGGCGAAGGTGGTGGACACTTTACAGGCTTCTTTTGGGGTCCAGCGCTCCAAGGATCAAATTCGCAAAAGATGGTCTGACCTCAAGCTCAGGGAGCCGGATCAATACAGACGGATCCGTAAAGTGCTGAAAAAAAGTAAGTACTTGTCGTGTTTTTCTCTTGTGTTTATTACCTTGTATACTGCTCCATGTGCTTTTCATTCCTATACGATTTTTTTGCTCATCGTTTCAAACGATCTTTTAATAAACCTCGTTACATATCTATAGATATATCTATCTATATATCTATATATATGTATGTAGGAATATATATATATATCTATCTATATATATATGTGTGTATGTATATATGTGTATGTATGTATGTGTATATATATATATATATATATATATATATATATAGAGAGAGAGAGATAGAGATAGAGATAGAGATAGAGATAGAGATAGAGATAGGTAGATAGATAGATATAGATAGATATAGAAATGTAAAACATTCTTTTGGAATATTTTAAGTTATCTTTTTTTTTTTCTTTACATTTAGTTAGATATTTATATTTTGTTCCAGATATAGAGAGAGAGAGAGAGAGAGAGAGAGAGAGAGATCAAAAGATTTTTAACTATATTTCGAGATATTGATATCTAGATATCTATCTATCCGATATGTCTTTATAATTTTAAATATTGAGGTAAAATAGGAACTCTACCCAAACAGAACATTTGTACACCACTTCACTACAAATGTTTGAAAATTACTATGTACTAAAATATCTGTGTGCTAAGTAGATTAATTTTTTTGTTCACATAGGGGAAAAATCACTCAGCCAACAAGAACACAGTCCACCCCAAGCCAAACAACATACTTGGGAAATCAGCCCAAGCCCCACTGAGGATGTGGAGGAAGGAGAGGTGGGCGACATGGGCACCCCACCAGGTGAGTGTCTGACACACCAGCTTACGGTAATCTATGCATGGCTGCCTTTTCTTTTATGTAATTTTTCTACTCTATTTTAGGTGATCTGGTTGTGCTTGAGTCAAGCAACAGCGCCACCCCCGAGGATGTGGAGGAATTATGCGACATGGGCACCCCACCAGGTCAGTGTCTGAGACAACAGCTTTATTATGGTAAGGTAAACTATGTATATGTGCATATTTCTAAACACATTTTTTGGTTTCATTCCACTTTAGGTACAAGAACTGAATATTTCACCTCAGACAGTGCCCAACGGCTAATTGGTCAAATAATGGCCTGGAATGGGGAGATCGATGAAATGCGGAATCGGCTGGATCGTATGCAGCAGGAAATGAAGGACATGATTGATGTTTTGGGTCGAATCTAAATGCCCTTTTTGAAACCCCAAAACATCGATCATGTCCTTCATTTCCATTTATATGGCTGTTTAACATAATTTAAAAAAGGAGGGCTGTTTATAGAAAATACCTTAAAAATCCACAAAAAAAAACTTGATTTAAAAAAAAAACAAAAAAAGAAAAACTTGATTTTCCAAAAAAAAAAAATTGATTTAAAAAAAAACAAAAAAAAAAAAACTTGATTTTCCAAAAAAAAAAAAAAAAAAAAAAATTGATTTAAAAAAAAAAAAAAAAAAAAAAAAATGATTTAAAAAAAAAACAAAAAAACAAAAAAAACTTGATTTTCAAAAAAAAAAAAAATTGATTTAAAAAAAAAACATAAAAAATAAAAAAGCATTTTAAAAAACCAAAAAAAAAAAAAAAAGGATTTAAAAAAAAAAAAAAAAAATCAAAAAAATAAAGCCTGTTTGCGAAAATCAAAAAGCCCCAAAAAATTTTTTGTGGATTATGTACAAATATTTAAATATAATTATATTTTTCCAAATTATTAAGATATCATTATATTTTTGGCTAGGAACATTTTATACTAAATGCATAACTGAATGCATAACAACGATTAATAAAAACATCTCCTTATAGGAATTAAATAAATGTGTGGTTTGTTATTTCAATGCTCAGTATCAGTTTGGTTATAATTGTAAAAAAATTGTTTACAGTGGCAATGGAGCTTATTTAGACATTTAAAAGGAAAATACAGTTGGCACTACAACTGCTCGACCATAACCTAGGAGAAAGCCCAAAAGAAAGGCAAGCAATAAATATAATTCCAGATTTTAACAATATTTTGTTTATTTAAAATAATTAAATATCCTGGCCCATTGCAATAGCCCCCCTACCCATAAAATAATTAACATATTGCTGTCTAACTTGACGGGCACTTTGGGGGGCCAAGCCAGTACGGACAGTATCCAGGCCCGTAAGGTTGTCATCTATAAGTACGGCCTCAGGCCCAACTGTTCCTATATAATTTTGAGAATGTTTGTGTAAAAAGTTGTGCAGAATGCAGCACGATAAAATGATAAAATTAAGTTTGTATTCCGCCAAATTAATGGATGTTTGAAACAGGCGGAACCGGCTGGCCAGAATCCCAAACGCATTCTCAACCACTCTTCTAGCTCTGGCCAGCCGGAAATTAAAAACCCTCCTCTCCGGGGTGAAGGTTCTTTGGGGGAATGGCCTCATGAGGTGCTTGCTCAGAGCGAAGGCTTCATCGGCAATGAAGACAAAGGGGAGTCCTTCCACGTTATCCGCATCAGGTTGCAATCCCAGGCCACCACTCTGGAGACGCTGGCAGAACTCCGTCTGGGCAAATACTCCTCCATCCGACATCCGGCCATTCTTCCCCACGTCCACATATAAAAATTCATAGTGTGCCGACACCACCGCCATTAAAACAAAACTGTGGAACCCCTTATAATTAAAATAGTATGACCCCGAATGGGGTGGTGGCACGATGTGGACATGTTTCCCATCTATAGCCCCTCCACAATTGGGAAAGTCCCAACGGCTGGCAAAATGGGATGCCACAGTCTGCCATTCCTGTGGCGTTGAAGGTAACTGGGGAATCAAACAAGAAAACCAAAATCATTAATTTGGAAGCTAACATTGCAAGAAAATTATACAATTAAAAACATTATTCCCCAGCATCAGTATAACATTAAATAATTTAATTCTTCTGGAATAACTAATATGGAAAGGCACACTTATCAGATTGCTCACCCCCTCTGATGGAACATTGATTACATTTTAGGGGGTTGTGAAATCCCTAAAAAAGATTACTTTTAGGACACGCAGGAATTTAGGGACTAAAAAGGCTACAAGACTGCAGTTGTCGCACTCTGCAAGTGCAGTTGCTAACCAGCTTACAGTAAATGAGGTAAGGTAAAAAGGCAGTCATGTTGCAAGGAGTACACAATCACATGCAAGGGCAATTAATGAAAACACTTTGTGGCTTGCATATGATTTGATGATGGAAATCAGCAGAGCTTCTGCTCATTTACTAAAGCACTGGAACAAATGCACTTGTAGAGTGCACATGCATTTTGCAAAGTGCAACATATATTTGCTTTATACAAATCAACACCACAGAACATTCAAGCAAATTTTTACGAAGGTGGGGGGGGGGTTGGTAAATCTAGCTAATTGCTAATTATCAGCACACTATTTGGAGTGAGTTTAGGTGGGGGGTGGGGGGTTGGTAAATCTAGCTAATTGCTAATTATCAGCACACTATTTGGAGTGAGTTTAGGTAGGGGGTGGGGGGTTGGTAAATCTAGCTAATTGCTAATTATCAGCACACTATTTGGAGTGAGTTTAGGTGGGGGGTGGGGGGTTGGTAAATCTAGCTAATTGCTAATTATCAGCACACTATTTGGAGTGAGTTTAGGTGGGGGGTGGGGGGTTGGGAAATCTAGCTAATTGCTAATTATCAGCACACTAAATACACTCAAACAAAATGCATTCAAAATGAGTAGACTAGGTGGATATGTTCCCATCATTGCATGCTGGGGAGGTTATTGAAGGAAAATATACATGCATGACAAAAAAGAACAGGAAAAAAATCCAGCATGTGTGAGGATAAAAAGGGGACATTCACACTATATTGCAATGATGGTAAGTAGTGTTTGAAGCAAGAAATACATTACATTATCAAAGATTACATAAAAGAACATGTGATGCTAATAAAAGAAAAATATCTTACCTTAATATAGTCCTTCTGCAGGACCTGGATGATGGCAGAACAGGTCTCTGGGATAATGATCCCCAGAGCCTGGGGGGAGATGCCTGTCGAGAACTTGAGGTCCTGCAGGCTTCTCCCTGTCGCCAAGTACCGCAACGTGGCAACTAGCCTCTGCTCCGGAGTGTTGGCTTGCCTCATGCAGGTATCCTGCCTGCTGATATAGGGGGTCAGCAAAGCCAACAAACGGTCAAAAACAGGGTCCGTCATCCGGAGAAAGTTCCTGAAATCCTCAGGATTATTCTCACGGATCTCACGGAGGAATGGCATGTGACAGAACTGGTCACGCTGGAGCAACCAATTCTTAGTCCATGAACTCCTCCTCGCCCTGTTCATGGACTGGTCTTGGTCTGAAGAATAAACTACAGCACCAAACACATACAATGCACGAGCTCGACGATGAGTACGTACAGGTAACATGGTTTCAAAACGGTCGGCTGGTCAGAACGCACTAAACAGAACGCACTGAAGAACAGCAAGGCCTGTGAAGAGCGACCTGAAAATCAGGAACGAGCGGACAATAAAACAAAGATTTCTCAATGCCAACTGACCAAACGCACTGAAAAGCAGATACAAACCTCACAAGCACAGACTGAACAACAGTTAAAACGAACTGAAAAATACGAGTCTCACAAGCGCGAATCGTCTCTCACCAAACTTCTACTAACACGAGATAAACACGAGATTAGCAGGAGCCCAAAGGGTGTTGTACGGGCTATTGAACTTCCGTTTTATAGTCTCGTCGGACTTGGTGTACGTCACCGCGTACTAGGCTGTCGTACTTTTGTGTGGTCATGTGTAGGCAAGTCCGTTCGTTAGAAAGTCTGCTGCAAGTCCGCCAAAGGTACGCCGGAAGTATGTCGGACAGGCTGTCGGACTTTTGTAGCTGAAAAGTCCGACCGTGTGTACGCGGCATAAGGGTTAAGCACCTGGAAGCGAGAGCCGAGGATTCCGAAAATCGTAACCGACGCAACAATTTGAGGATCATAGGACTCCCTGAGGGGTCGAAGGGCTCTGATACCACCCACTACACAGAGAAACTCCTCCGCACACTGTTTCCCCAGGCAAACTTCTCACCCCAATTTGTTATTGAGAGGGCCCACCGGATGCCACCGAACCGCGGCCCACCCGGAACCCCGCCTCGCACATTTATTTTCAGACTGCTTAATTACAAAGACCGGGACCTGGTACTATGTGAGGCACGCAAGATGGCCGAAATCCGCCACGAGATGGCCCGCCTGATGTTTTTCCCAGACTTCACCGTCAACACCCAGAAGCAGAGGAAGTCCTTCGATCAGGTGAAGCAGGCTATGAGAGCTCAGGGAATATGTTACAGTATGCTGTTCCCCGCCCGACTTTGTGTGCAGGATGGTGAGAGCGTCCGGTTCTTTACCTCCCCGGATGAGGCCTCGCGCTGGCTGAACACTCTGCCCAAACACTAGGTATGTGGTTCTCCCTTCTGTTGTTGGGCCGCTTTGTGTCCCTAACTCACAGCCCGGGTTGGCGGCACAGTGATGTGGAGCCCTTTTTTAATTTTTTTTTGACAATCCGGAGTGATTATATCCCCCGAGTTGCTCTCATGTTCTGTTGGCACTGTAAAGGGGGGTAAACATGCTGCTGGATGCGGAAATCACGAAGAGATTATACCCCTCAAGTTGGTCTTTCCATATCCACTATAAAGGGTGCTGGACTTTTGCCGTCTGGATTGTGGATTCCCCAAGTTTGCTGTGGAACATATGGACTGTTTATGCCCTGAATATCCTACCTACTTGGCCTGGGTAACCAGGGCGGGACTGGATCGCTGAGACCACTCACAAAGGGGCTGCTAAACGCAGTGTTTATTGTTTGTCTGGCTGATTGCCCGCTGCCCTATGGATCGTGGGCAAAGAATAATACTTTACTCTGTTTGGGGCTGTTTCTGGGGGGGGGGGCGAATTTCATCCATTGTGTTTGTACCAAGTTTGTGCCCCTGGCACCAACCAGGAGAAACTAAGTTTACTCCCGCTGATGGCGGCATCTTCCTCAGACTGGAAACTCTGTGCATTAAGTAGTTATTATCTACTTTTAGTCATCTAGTACATGACCCCGTGAGGTCAATGACCTTTTCTGGTTTCGGGAAACAGGCATGCCCAGGTTTGGGGGGTGTGCGGGGTGGGGGGGGGAGTTATACAAGTTACACACGGAAATGTTTTATTGTGCACCACACAAATATCATGATGGACTGCAGGAGGCTGGCTTGGTCCTCTTCCCGAGGGGTTTAGGTGAACTCCTCTATTTGAAGGCTAATATAATGTGTTCTGACTCCCTATGGCCCCCATAAAATTTATTTCTTGGAATGTCCGGGGCATGAACTCCCGAATAAAGTGTTCATTACTTTTCAATTTTCTTAAATCATACTCTCCAGATATTTGTATATTGCAGGAGATTCACCTCATTGGAGGTCGGGTTCTGAGCCTCAAAAAACCATGGGTAGGTCAATACTACCACGCCACCTTCTCATCCTACGCCAGGGGAGTCAGCATATTAGTACGCAAAGCCCTGCCTTTCGTGTTGTTGGATCTGCACCTGGACCCTGAAGGTAGATTCGTAGTTTTGCATGCAGCTATTGCTAATGTACCCATGATAATCGTGGGACTGTATATACCTCCACCGGCATCAATGGTGGTTCTCCACAAGATTACCACCCTTGTTGCACGTTATCCTACTGGCAGTGTGGTCTTGGCCGGGGATTTCAACATGACACCTTGCCCGAGTTTGGATAGGCTGACGCCCGATGTGGCCACGGAATCCCCTCTGTCCAGATGGGCTGAGATGTTTGCATTTATGGACGTTTGGCGCTGGAAGAATCCCCTGCTGAGATCCTACACCTGTCAGTCGGCCTCCTATAGGGCTATGTCCCGCATTGACCTAGTATATGCCACCACCAGCGCTCTTAACATGGTCCAGGAAATTTCTCACCTGCCCAGGGGTATATCGGACCATTCTCCCATATTACTTAGTCTAAATGTGAATCCTGTCCCCACTGACTGTCTCTGGTGCCTGTCACACTTTTGGATTTCAGATGATCGCATAGATCAGGAAGCTGAGGTTGCAATGCAGAACCTTTGGGCTGACAACCCCCCTGCTATGACACCCGCTCATAGCTGGGAGGCGTTTAAGCTTCATGCTCAGGACCATTATCGGATGGCGATTACTCGCACCCGACGCCAAACTGGGGCAGCCTTGCTCCAGGCTGAGCGAAGGGCAGCTGATTTAGAAACTCAATACACCAATAATAGAGATGAGGTCTTCAGAACAGATTTACAGTGCGCATTGCGTGAGGTGACACTCCTTAGGTTAGCGGCCACAAAAACACAGCTACTACATCAGTCTCAACGTATCTTTGAGCAGGGTGAGCGGACAGGGAGACTCCTGGCATGGCTCTCTAGGGAGCAATCAGTGACAACTTCAGTGGCTAACATCAAAGATGTGTCAGGGTGGTTGCATTCTAACCCCAGGGACATAAATGCATGTTTTGCCTCATATTACGAGGATCTATATACATCTAAAGTGCAGTATTCTACTGCAGAACTCCATGCATATGTTGAAACTATTAAATTGCCCACCCTCACAGAGGAGGCCCGCGAGAGGCTTGATGCTCCGCTCACCCTTAAGGAACTCCAAAAGGCCATTAACTCCCTACAATCTGGGAAAACCCCAGGAGACGATGGACTTCCAGTGGAATTCTACATATGGAGACTATAGCTGTTAGGCTGCAGGAGATCTTATCTGCCTCCTTTGAATTAAATTCGTTGCCCCCCTCTATGTCCAGGGCTGTGATAGTGGTGATACCCAAGGCTAGTAAAGACCTGGAACTTTGCTCCTCGTATAGGCCTATATCGCTCCTAAACATGGACGCAAAGATACTTGCAAAAGTATTAGCCACCAGACTCAACTCAGTGATCCTATCATTAATACATGGTGACCAGACTGGCTTCATGCCAGGCAAAGGCACTGATGTTAATTTGCGGAGACTTTACACTATTCTGGCGAGTACAAATGCTGAGAGGGAGGCGGGTGTGGTGGCCTCTCTGGATGCCGAGAAAGCCTTTGACTCGGTGGAGTGGGAATATCTATGGTTAATCCTGCATAAGTTTAGAATGGGGCCCAATTTCATACGTTGGATCTGGTTGCTGTACTCCGGCCCTTCGGCTAGGATACGTACGGGTGGGGTTCTGTCGCCCTCTATTCCCCTCCACCGAGGCACCAGGCAGGGCTGCCCGCTGTCGCCGGCTTTGTTTGCTCTTGCGATTGAGCCGTTGGCGGAATTCCTTAGGAGGTCCCCTGAGGTGGGAGGCATTTCATTCCCGCCCCTTGTTGAAAAGGTTTCCCTCTGCGCGGATGATATGCTATTGTACCTTTGCGACTCTCAACAATCGCTTAGAGCGGCCTTATCCATCATTGACAGATTCGGTGCATTCTCGGGAATCAGGGTGAATTGGGAGAAATCTCTCCTATTCCCCCTGACGGATGTCCCAATATTGGCGGACCCCCCTCTTCCCCTTAAAAAAGTGACCAAATTTAAATACCTAGGCATACAGATTCAATCTGACCTACAAAGCTATCTAGTTGACAACGTCTATCCTATTCTAAATCAACTCATCCAGCGATGTGCGGTGTGGAAAACATTGCCGTTAACCCCGGTGGGGAGAATAAACTTGCTTAAGATGTCCTTTCTCCCAAAATTTCTGTACGCTTTTCACCACATCCTGGTTCCCATTCCAAACTCATTCTTCCTCAAATTAGATCAAGCTATCACCTCTTTTGTATGGGCTGGGGTAACACCCAGGGTAGCCAAACATATGTTGCAACTATCGCTTACAGAGGGAGGCCTTTCCCTGACAAATTTTAAAAAATATTATTGGGCGGCGATACTTGTCACCGTACGTTGGTGGTTTGCTCAGGACAAAAATAACCCGGCGGTTAACCTGGAGGCTGCAATCTTAGGCTCCTACTCAGAGCTTAGTAACTTGGTTTACAGAGGCCCGAGATACAGTCCACAAGTCACCACACCCATGAAAACGACGGTAAAGGTGTGGAAGCAGGTCTCCTCATATCTTGCCAGTGACAGTGCTATCTCACCGCATACCCCGCTGTGGGGTAACCCAACAATGCCGCACCTCCAATCTGTTCCAGATCCTCAGGTCTGGGCCAGGTATGAGGTCCGAACATTGAGACATATATTTAAGGAGGGTCATCTTCTCTCCTTTACAGAACTTAAAATTAGACATAACCTACCCCCATCGATGTTTTTCCGCTCGTTGCAACTAAGACATGCGGTTAGAGCACAGTTCCCACATGGGATAGAGCTGTCTACCCACTCGGTGGAATCCCTTTTGATGACCGATCAACTAGACCGAACGTTATCTTCTATATATTTCAGACTTACGTGCAAAGATACCTCCAAAATGCTTCCCCTATTTTATAAATGGCAACTGGATATTCCGGCTCTGACAGAGGAAGACTGGTCAGAAGGTCTGCAGCAATGCATCCCTTTTATGATTTCAGCAAGAGACAGATTTGTCCAACTGAAGTTTCTTCACAGAGTGTATTATACCCCACAAAGATTGTTTAGAATTTATCCAGGGCTTGATGACAGGTGCCCCAAATGCCGACAGTCAGTGGGGACTTTTTTTCACGTAATATGGGCATGTCCGGTCCTCCAGGCCTACTGGCGCGACGTAGTATCGGATGTAAATGGTCTGGCGGGGTTACAATTAAAGGCAGACCCAATGGTGTTCCTCTTGGGCATCACGGATAATTTGACAGCAGGCAAACATACCAAACTTTTTGTGTTCTATGCAGCTTACTATGCTAGGAAAGAAATTCTGCTACGCTGGAAACGGTCAGACCCACCTACCGTTGAGGCGTAGAGGGCTCAGATAAATGCAGTACTGCCAATATACAAGCTTACATACATGGGCAGAAACTGTCCCAAGAAGTTTGACAAAATCTGGGCGGCTTGGGTCGCAGATCGCCACCTGGTGGTGTGAGTATACCGATGGGATGGGCTTTGAGAGGCAGATTGGCTGAAGGTGGATGGTGGAGTTACTACCCTCTGAATTTAAAAAGGTACCAGCACACACTTATATTAACATAACTGAGACCGGGCGAGCTTCCCCGAATTTCCACTCTGACTATCTTTCTCGTCATCCCTTCTCCATCTCTCCACCTCTTTTACCCCTATAGTACGGGTGGTCACCCTCTGGGGACTTCTCTTGCCCCCCTCTTGTTTTTGTTCTTCCATTTCTTCTCTTACTTCCCCCTTTTGTCCCTCTCAGTGATCTTCCTTACACTCTTCTCAGCTCCTCAAATCTTCCTTACCTTCTTGGCTCCTTTCCCCCCCTCCCCCCTACTACCACAACGTTTTTAAGTTAAGAAGAATCTCACGGGGAAAAGACTTGCCATTAGCAATGACACAATGTACGAAAGATAGATGTCATACTCAAAGTAGTTGAGAAAGAGAATTACCTTCTTAGTTATCAACAAAGTCTACTAACGAATGAGATAAGTGCATGGCCATAGGCCCAGTTATAACCCTATACTGAACTTTGTATTATCTAGAATTGTGGTAATTATTTGCAGATGCTTCTTGTAAAATGATGTTATTACATTCAATTGTAAAGTGCAACCTACTCAATAAACATTTTCTGTGTTAAAAAAAAAAAAGAAAGCTCTATATGTGGGAAAAAATAAATTTTATTCTGGCACAGTGTTGCATGATCGTGCAATTGTCAGTTAAAGTAACTCAGTGCTGTATCACAAAAAAATGGAAGGGGGGTAAATATTCCAGGGGTCAAGTGGTTAACTGGTAGTTTTTTTTACATATACCCTTGTTGATATACTTACCTTATTCAGTCGTGGGTAGCCCTCAAACATTTGACAATGTCTGGATGTGTTCTCCATGTAGCTGCAGCATTCTCCAGTCAATTCAATTCAATTCAATTAAGCTTTATTAGCAGGACCAAATAAATTTTAGCATTGCCAAAGCAATTGAGTTTGTATGGGAAGGGGGAGGGGGGGGGGTAATGGGTAATATAAAACGGAATGAGAGGGAGTCCGTGTAAAGGACTTTTAAATTTGCAGTTTTTCATCTCCCTCTCAGTCTGTGACATGTTGTCACATATTGTGAAGCTATTTTCACCATTAACTCCTCTTCTTCCATTAGAATTTGGAGTTTCCTCTTCTCTTCTATAGAATTGATGCCCGGAATGAGAGCACAGAGTCTCTGGAAGTGAGTGTCCCTCGCTGATGAGTACTTTGGGAACCGTAGCAGGAAGTGGTCTTCATTCTCCAGGACCCCCGATCACATTACTGGCACAGTCTACTCTACCTTGGCTTGTAGGTCTGTCTGTGCATCCTAATTCGATTTCCAGGCTGTGGGCACTCAGTATGTACAGGCTCAAGGTCTGTCTGTCTTTGGGGTCTTGTAGCACCTCCAGGTACAGGCAGGGTTGGTGCTACCACTAGGCAAACTAGGCAGCCGCCTAGGGCGCACTGTTGCCTAGGGCACCCAGCCACTTGTGTTACTACTCTCTTCTCTCTGCAGCAAGCAACTAAGTCTCAGCATCAGCAGGCAGCTGCCGCTCTGTTCACACATTCATTGATGAGCACTGGTAGGCTGCATTAAGGGGCGCTGGTAAGGCTGCATTCGATGGGCGCTGGTGAGGCTGCATTTGATGGGTGCTTCATTAAAAAGGTGGGGTATACATAGGCAGGGCAAAGTGGGGGGGTCAGGGGTGGAGCCAAGGGGGGGTGACAAAATGAGGTTTCACCTAGGGTGTCAAAAATCATTGCACCAGCCCTGGGTACAGGGCCAGTTTGTAGTCTCTCTACAGTGACTGGTAAACAGTTATTTTCTTGGAGTTTGTTATTTCATTTCTCCATTCTCCAACATATTTTCTTTGGAACCATTCACTATGTTTTTCATTTGAGATGTTGCCAGGCCGAAATTGTTGGGGGTTTGGGATTGACAAGGCACTGATGAGTTGTTGCAGCCCACATGGCTTGGAGTGGTCCTTAATGGTCAGTAGGGCCTTATGGTGGTATGAGTTGGGACTACTGGTGGTTTTAGGTTGCACAGTTGTCTTCTGATGGCATAGAAGGCTCTGCATGCCTTGTCTTTTAGTCTCTCCATCCCAAGTGCTACAGTAATCCCTGTCATCTCTCCTGGCCAGGATTGAACCACCCATAGTGTATTGGGCTAGCAGTGTGCACACACCATAGCTTGAACTTAACTGTCAATATGGGCTCATGCTCTTCCCCCTTAATTTTGTAAGCTCATTAATAATATCTAAATAAATGTTTGCTTATTTCCATGTACTACCCTATGATCATATGCGAACACCGTTTACATATGTGGGCATGACCTACGTATGCGTTCACCTGTGGCTAAAAAAATGGCCTTGTTTACATGGGGCCAGAAATTTAAGTGATGTCATGACAATGTTCTGGCCCTCCCAAGCCATAGAGATGAGCGGAGGCCATCTTTCCTTTGCTCACCTCTGTGGCCAGCCGCTGCCAGCGCCTGATCGGTTCCCGTAGCTACCGATCCTCCAGGTAAGCCCAGGTACCACTGGAAAGTGGTGGGAGGGAGGGGGGAAAACCCCCTCCCACTTCTAAAAGTGATCCAGTATTGAATCTGCCACTCAGATCACTTTTAGCAGAAAGTCCCGAAAACCTGAGGGAAAAATGAATACCGGGATTATGGCATTTAGCTGCAGCCATAACTCCAGTATTTAACATCAAAGTCATGATGTATTTTCCCAGTTAGGTGGTCGGCAAATGGTTAAAAGCAATAATAAAATCATGAGACCATAGAGAGTATAAAACTGTGTTTCTACCAAATGATATACAATACAAACTACATCACAAAAATGAGAGAAAGTGTGGCATAATCCAGAGAGGACGTCATTTCTGAATGTCAGCCTAAAGCCTCGTACACACAATCGGGTTTTCCGATGGGAATTGTGTGATGACAGGCTGTTGGCGGAAAATCCGACCATTTGTACGCTCCATCGGACAATTGTTGTCAGATTTTCCACTGACAAATGTTGGATGGCAGGCTTTAAAATTTTCCACAGACAAGTGTCTGTTGCCATATTGCCGGAGCGTGTGTACACAAGTTCGTTGGACAAAAGTCCAAAGTACATACACGCATGCTCGGAAGCAAGGATGAGCCAGAAGCGATCGGTCTTGTAAACTAGTGTTTGTAATGGAGATCTAACATTCGTGACGTGGCAAATTATGAAATCTCAAAACAAATTTTCAAAGGCTTTTTTTTCTAGTGATATCAAGAATAATACAGTATTAATATGCTTGCTTTTTTTTTTTTTTTTTTTTTACCACAACACCATTATCCCGTAGTTTTTAAGATCAAAGATATCACTATGTTGGTGTCCCTTGTTAATTTTACATTGTATTTTTTAAAATGTAACTGCCTACTCCCAAACTGCCATTATGAAGTAAAACACATAGCCAAGTATTATTCTCCACAATTTATTGTGCATTAAAAAAAATAAAAAAAATAAAATTAGACATGCTATTTGCCAATAGAACTTAACCAAAAAGTGCATTTTATGCATCCAAAAATATAGAAAATATACAAAATCAAATCATTATTCAACCAAAAATAAAATAAAAGCCTCATGCATGTCTCCTTCTTAATATAGGGGGTCAACAATGCCAAGAGTTGGTGAAAGCAGGGGTCCATCATCCGGAGAGAATTCTGAAAATCATTATTTTCCTGGAGCTCCCGCAGCAAAGGCATATGACATAATTGGTCATGATTAATAAAGCAACCAATTTTTGGTCCTAGAAATCCTCCTCCTCCTGTTCCTGGACTGGACTTGGGTCAAAGCAATAACTCCAAGGCCAATAATAAATAACACATTATAAATAACACATTATCTCCTCTGAGATACGTGAAATGAAAAGCGCAAAATGAAAAGTGTGTATCAATACTCAAACTTCTACTAACACGAAATTAGCAGAAGGATCCCAAAAGGGGTGTCGCTAAAGAGCTGAAAAACCACATAGTACATTACTATGTTTGTGTTTGTTGGCCGACAGTTCCTTGCCGTTTGTATGCAAGACAAGTTCCTGGCCAATGCCCTTCGGACAAAAGTCCAAGGTTTTGTCTGCGGAAAATCCAATCGTGTGTAGGAGGCTTTAGGCTTCATGTACACAGGACGTTTGAAAACCTCTTTTGAATGCTGGAAACTAGACAGCTAGTAACTGCGTTTAGTGTGTGCACTTAGAAACTTTTTAAAGATAACCTCAGGAGACCCTCCCAAATGCCAACAATGCATGAAAAACAAGTATTATTAACTGTCTATTTCAGCCATTCTGTGAGAGGCGAGGGCAGCAGCAGAGAGAGCAGTGTGCTTTACCTATGGATCCCATCTCTCTCTCTTTCCTTGCAGGCAACAGCATGTGGTGAAAATTGTGTTTTTTCCACATTTTACATGTTCCACTTTAAAAACGCTTATAAATGCGGGTTACCATGGTTAAAAGCATTTGGCATTTGAAATGCCGGTAAACTACAGCCCTGAACATCATTTTTTTGCTTTCAAAAAAGTCAGTAAACTCAACTGCCTCTAAACTACTATAAGATCCCTTTTACACTGGTGCGGCGGGTCCATCAGCGGTAAAGCACCGCTAGTTTTAGTAGTGCTTTACTGCTGTTATGTGCTTTTCAGCCGCTAGCGGGGTGCTTTTAACTCCCGCTAGCGGCCGAGGAAAGGGTTAATACCACCCGTTTTGCGGCACTGCGAAAGCGCTTTGCAGGCGCTTCGGGAGCACTGCCCATTCATTTCAATGGGCAGGGGCGGTGGAGGAGAGGTGTATATGATGCTCCCGCACCACCCCAAAGATGCTGCTTGCAGGACTTTTTTCCTGTCCTGCAAGCACACCGCCCCAGTGTGAAAGCACTCGGGCTTTCAGACTGGGGTAGCTTGAGTCGCTTTTCAGGTATTTTACAGGTGCTATTTTTAGCGCTAAAATGCCTGAAAAGCATCCCAGTGTGAAAGGGGTCTAAATGACTGAGTGTGCATGTACAGATAAGATAACAGAGGAGAGTTCAGGGGGCACTGAAAAAAAATGCCCAACTGCTCCTAAACGGGAGTTTAGTAGCTGCAGTGTACATGAGGCCTAATTATAGAGGCTCATGTGCAGAGCCATTCACATTTTAGTAAAAGAGTCTTAAGAAAGGGGAGTAGACACTAGTGCTGACGTCAGGCCACTGTCCGATACCGTGTCGGCAGTGGCACCCATTGTCATATGTTTTTATGATTCATTTTATTTTGGCTTTTAGCATACAATTCCAATAAATAATACACTATGGAGACTTCATCTTGCTCCTGGTGAGCTTTATTTACTACAGCTACATCTGGATGGTGCGAGTTGCTGAACAGCCTTCCCCACAACAGATGGTGAATCTACACCGAGTGTGTTTGGCCAGCTTTTCCGGTGTGTCCATTTCACATGGGTGTGGTGGATGATTCCAGAGCACTGTACTGGATCACCTTTTCACTTTTCAAGTTACCACCAAATTTCTGTGCACATCTTTGCATTGAACTATTGTGTTTTCACCAATAAGTTTATATTGCTGATCCTATCATGGGACTGTGCGTTTAAATCTACATTTTTCACTACATTGTTTTTTTATTGTTGATTTCCATTCACAAGATTGTATTTTTTTTCTCACTTTAGCATTTTTTCACTTTAACACTTTTTTGGACATTATTATAATGTACTGTCCATTTATAACACAGTATTTTCATCTCATCGCTATTCATTTACTTTTGGCGCTACACACTTTTTCTTAAGATTATTTATACGTTTGGTATATTACTTGTCTGTGTCAGCCACCCCACCACAGCACAGAGATACATCTTTTTTATTTATATTAAAAGTGTAATTTACTGAGATATTAAAAACTTTGTAGAGTAAGTACCATTTATTGCAAAAAAGTAAATAAATGTTGATACTAGCAATCATTAGTCCTGGTTCACACTGATGCAATTTTGAATGCATTCCAGAACGCATAGGCTTGCATGACAAGTGAAATAACAGGTGTTTCTATGGAGGCCATTCACATATATACAGTCAGAATGTGGTGCAATTTTAAAAAGGGTCCTGTGCGTTGCCATTTTGAGCCCCATATAAATAAATAGACTGTTGAAAAATGTTAGGTGTTCAAATACAATGTGATTCCAGTGAGTTTTCAAGGACTCTGCACTGAGTTAGGCTGGTGTGAATTGTAGCAGCAGGAATCTTCTGATTTCTGCTGCAGCTCTGAGCGGCTAGGTGCCACCCATTGGCCAAGTTCACTATAATGACAGGTTACCTGCGGCTGCAGGTATTCACAGCTTTCTCCACAGCCAGCAATTACCTGTGTTGATCGCTGCTGGATGCACACAAAATGTAATTGCTGGCTGTGCAGAGAGATCACACCTAACCACTCAGACCTGCAGCAATCAGAAGATTCCTGCAGCTACAATTCCCACTGGTCTAAATATCGGGTGTGAATGTATCCTAAAGCTGGGTACACATGATCAGATTATCGGACAAATTTTCATCAGTTTTTTGTTGCATGCTAGTCTCATATCGAAAGTGAGGAGGTTACTCAACTGAATTCACGTACGACCGAATTCAATTTCAGAAGTGATGTAATGTGTTCTTTCGTTTCTGAGCATGCGTAGTCTTGCTCTTATGATTTTTTTCACGCTAAAACTGTACTAAACAAAAATTGAACATTATGTTCACATACGATAAAGATTTTATAGCCTGCACATCCAGCTTTTGACGTCCGAAAATTCTGAGTCAGCTGTCAAAAGCACCGTACTGACGATGCGAAAATTGGCAGATCCTTCTTCGGACAAAATTTTACTTCTGATTTTCTGATCATGTGTAGGGGCTTTTAGAGAAGACCCAGTGATAAGACCACACCACCAACCAAATGCCTGGTGGTCAACTGCTCTGCAGATGGGGGGGGGATCAGGCTACAGACCAGAAAGGCAAACCCATTGCAGGTAAGTTCCTTATAGCCATCTCTTAATTCTATAGGTCCTGTGCTTTCAGAAAGTATATGGTTTATTTGACTCACCTATATTAAATATGCATTTTAGCAGTGTATGTGAAAGATGGTTCAATCGCACAAGATACAAGATAGGAGGCAGACTGGCAGCAAAAGGGTTACATAAAAGTACAGGGCTTCATTAACGTGTAATAAAGTGATATAAGAGGTTCACTTAACTGAAATGTATGATGTTGAACTGCTTTTACAGAAAAAAAACGTTTTTTTTCCCTCTTATCTTGTCTGCTGATTTGAAGGTCATGAACATCTGAGGTAAGGAATTACTTTGATTATTTGCAAAGCAGGAGTCGGCAAGATCTGCATTGTTAGCTATTTGATAAGCATAATAAGATGAAAAGTATTAAATTCTTAAAGCTGGCCACATAATCACAAGAAACGTTCTAGATTAACTCATTACATGTGACAATTGAGCTGTTTTTCTCACCTTCATAAACTAACAAGCCTTTTCAGTATTTGGAGGCTCTTGTATTGGTTGGCTTAGCCTGATCGTTCACCTTTACATAGGGTGAGTAGGGATTAAAGCCCCACTGTTGTTACAGACCTATAGAGGGAGATTTACTAAAACTGGAACATGCAAAACTGGAGCGCTAAATAGAAACCAACCATCAGCTTCCAGGTTTTATTGTCAAAGCTTAATTAAACAAGCTGAAGTTAGAAGCTGGTTGGCTAGGATACACAGCTGCACCAGCTTGAGTGCTCCACTTTTAGTAAATCTCCCCCATAGTGACAGATCATGGTGATCCAGTAAAACCATTCAAAGGCAGGTTCCTCTCAAACAGCTTTACAACTTATAGTGATGTAGGAGCCTTTTTAAAAAGAGACATGAACGATGATTGTTCTTTGCAATGCTTCAACAATTTTTTCTGATAAATCAATTTCTCTATGACACCAGCTTGTTTGTACAAGTTTTAGTTAGACATTCTTATCTAAACCCCAAAACAAATTGTGCTGTTATGTATTGCAGCTTAACAGTCCTTATGCCGCGTACACACGGTCGGACTTTTCAGCTACAAAAGTCCAAAGGACGCTGACGGACTAAAGCTGGCTGGTAATCCGATCGTGTGTGGGCTTCTTCGGACTTTCAACGTACTTTTTTAGCCTCAAATCCGACGTACTTTAGATTTGAAACATGCTTCAAATCTTTACGTCGTAACTACGACGGACCCCGAAGTCCGCTCGTCTGTATGCTAGTCCTACGGACAAAAAAACGACGCATGCTCATAAGCAAAAACTAAACGGAAGCACTCGGTCTAGTAAAACTAGTGTTCGTATTGTAGGTAGCACATTCATCACGCTGCAAAATCTGTGATCGTTGAATGCAGCGCATTTTATTTCTTCTTTACGAATGCTCTAAAGAACGAAGGTGTTTTGCTGTTCATAATCAGAGTTCTCCCAAACTGATTTCTGAATTCTTTTTCTCTTTGATCTCATGAATGATATAGTATGCTTTTTATAAACAATGTTTCCATACTAATAATACTTTTTCCCTTATTTTTTTTTTTTTTTTAGGTTTGTAAAGTTACCACAAAGAACCCATTATTCTTTTTTTTTTTTTCTAGTGATTATTTTTTAGTTTTTAGATAAAGTTAACCCAAAGCACCGTTTTTGTTTATGTATATTTTTTTATTTTCAAGACTTACCACTTGAACATTATTAACATTAGTAATGTATTTTTGGTGTGTTTTTTTAAAACTCAATGAGATTGTTGTCCCTTGTTAATTTAACATTGTGTGTAAAATCAATGATTTAAAAGAAAACACATAAAGTCTTTTGCTAAACTCAAAAAAGATCCATTTATTCATGGTCAAAA